>JAOWBW010000163.1:0-1297364 GCA_026119855.1 Campanula takesimana | reverse complement strand
AACCGACCTATCTTAGAGGTAGCCTTAGCACCGTTTCAGGTATAAGCTGATAGGCCAGGACCTCCCTAGGATAAACTATAAATTCCAGGACTACTCTGGTATAAAATCGGAAAAATCTAGAAGCTCGCCAGGCTGAGCCGTACGGATGCTTTGGGGACTAGAGGGGCCTAGCCGTACGGCTGGTTTGGGCCCCCTCAAGTCCCTATAATAGAACCCCTTGCTGATCATTTCAGAGGGGGAGAAATACACATTAGAGTGGTCACTCTGCTGGAATTGCCACAGAGTAAGAGTGAGAGTGATCACCTACAAAAAAGGAGAGAAGAAAGGAAGATTGACCTTAACCATCATAGGTAAAGCCACCTCCCCTCTCCTTTCTCTTCATCTTACTCCTATTTTCTTTCTTATATCTTGGTTATACATGTATTTATTCTTCATTCATGCAAAGACTTGTCCATTTCAAGCACCTTTTGTTTCTTGCAAGACTTGTCCATTATCAAGCACTATATATATCTATCTATCTATTACATTACTATCTTGTCCAAGCTATGAGAAGTTCAAAGTGCCCTCCATACCTTGTATGGAAGAGGTTCTAAACCTAGACACTCATAGACTTGTTGATTGTCATTTATATTCCTTATTCATGTAAATGGTATGTTTGTTTGGCCATGATAATCATGAGGATGATGAAACCTTAGTGTTCATCCACTTTCCTCTTTGGTTTAGCCTCAAAATCCCACTTTTGGGTCATAAAGATTCAATATTTATGTATTATTTTTGACTCTGACTCTTGGAAGGATTTTAAGTCATAAAATGTCATCTTGGTGATAAAGATCCAATCTTTTTCACCAAATGACCAACTTTGGTCCAAAGGGGACATTCATCAACTTTCTTGATTTTCTCCTATAATTGCTCATGATCACATCCAAATACTTGTTTTTTGGGACTAAGTGATGATCATTTAGCATAGGAATGATGTTATAAACTTGTAAAATGATTTCTTGCAAACTGGGATCACAAACAGTTTGTCCAGCTTCAGACAGAAACCCTGTTTCTGTTCTGAACTGGATTGTTCTTGAGCAAACTGTAAAACCCAGAATCGCTTCCTCCAGCCGTACAGCTACTTTAGTAGGAGGGCAAAATTGCCTGTTTTGCCCTCCGACCTTTATCTTATCACTCAGGGCCCCCATTTTCAGTCAAGTTTTTCTCAAATAAAATCAATGACAGAATCTTTCCGTTAAATACACACACACACATATGCACATTTTACCTAACTTAGGGAGACTCGGCTTTGTCCGAGGCAACTTGAGAGGACGTAAAAACTCCTCCCAAGTTGTAACCTGACCTCCGAACCTTTGAACTCAAACCTTTGTCATTTTGTTGGGTTTAAATTAACAAAATGTGGCGACTCCGTTAAATTGACCGGTTCCCGTGTTTGGCATTTTGTCCTCGTGCGAACCTTGCTCGTTTCCCCCCCCCTCCAAGGACGGGATCCTTACAGTGGCGACTCCGCTGGGGATTAGAGTGCTTTTGGACTTCTTTCTAGAAGGTTCTGGGGCATTCTTGTGTGGGTCAAACTCCCGTTCCCGTTAGTTGACTTCTTGCATATTTGTGTGTGTTTGTTGTTTCTGTTTGAACTGTTTTGAGTACATACGTTCTGGAAACACAATAAGCTGGGGCTTGATGATCAGAAGTTGGAGAAACTGAGAAAAATCTTCACCCTCTTGCTTTAGCCGTACGGCTACTTTGGGTAGGGACCAGAATGGTGCCAATTAACAATTTGGTGCAGGGCTGCAACATTCTGGGTGCCCCCTCTGCTTCTGCTTGTCCAGGTTCCAATTTACAGTCTTACTTGTGCACATTACCTTCATTCTTTTGGCCAAAACTTGGTTTTAAAAGGTAATAAAACTTGGTTATGCATGATCTTTTGTCAATAAAATGGTTTCCAAAACCTCGTCGTGCATAACCCTTTTTTTTGTAAGGGTTTTCTTGAGTCTCCTCGTTGTGCACAAATTGCTTTGTATAAAGGGGTTTCAATGTAAAATACTTCTTTTGCAAAAGTTTGATTCAAAATTCTTTCTTGTGCACAACTTGGTACATGTACAAGTTTTGGTCTTTGTTTGCTTCTATTCTTTGATTCGTTGTGTATAGATTGCTCAATTCATGCTTGTTCATACTTGCTCATATCTTGCTTATGCCATGATCATGATATCGAAAACGAATTGAAAATCTCTCTTTTTACTCAAAAAAGGAGCATAGAATGACTTCACACTACGCGCACTTGACCGTGCACGTTCCAAATACCCTTTCAACCCGGGGTGGATGCCACGATGCAGCTCGTTGGGCGCTCTTGTTCCCTTCGATGCGCGCACGGGTCCATCCCACATTCCCTTCCGAACCGAGTGACACACACAAAATACCGTGACTATGGTTGGTTTTTGGTCTAGTTCACGTCACCACATCCTTGATACGTGCTCAAAGCTAATTGTGGCCAAATTAATGCCCGAGTTGTGACTCCTTGATGAAATGCAAGCGTGGCCTAACCAGCCTCCAACTCGTGTGTTAGTGACGACCGCAATTAGCAAGGGCCATGTACTAAGGATAGGGTGACACTGTGTCGTTAAGCCCTAATGAACGAGTTATTTTAATCATCCTTAAGCCCATGGTCAAGGATCGAGACGCCTCATTCAAAATGAGGTCATGACGGAATGTCGGCGCAGCCTTCGGTGTAGCCTTCGGGGAAAAGTCTCGATTCCGACGGGGCTTAACCATGATTAGGATGACCCGCATATTGGGAACCTTACGATGCACTAGACCCTAGGTTCACTTCTTTTGATCGGTGAAGCCGCGTGCCCTATAGGACCCTCGCCCGGGATAGTCCGTCCTTGGGAGCGTGCAATACAGGTGAAAAACGAGGGGTCTATAGGCGTAGTGATGGCCTCCACTGATCCAGGGTTATAGATTAGTTGCGAAAAAGAAGAGCGATCTTTTCCAACCAGTTAGGAATAAATCAGTTTTAAGTAAACGTGAACATAATTAATCAATAATAATAAACTTTCATGTTGCATGAGCCTAAAGCCTGTCTGCCCTAAACACCGACCCGAGTCCATACCTGAGTCTGAAAAAAACCTCCTTCTCCGCAGCGCATAAAAAGTGGGTCAGAGTTCCGGGTCATCGCCTGATTAGTGCCGAGTCGGACAGTTCATCGACAGCTTCATTGAGGTTTTTCCAAATGACTAGCCCGGCAGGAAGTAGTAGTGGGGGTGACAATGCCACAGATCCGAACGGTCTTAGCAGGGAAGAGTGGTACAGGCTTTAGAGGCCGCCAGGGCCCGGAAGAGAATGACAGAAAACGCCTCGAGGATGTGCAGAACAGGGTTACGGAGATCATGAGACAGAAAGGGGTAGCCGTTGTGTTTGAAAATGACGGAGGCTTTGTGGAAATCACTGACGAAGGAAGGAATTGAGAATGTGCCGCCTCAAGGGTACAGTCGGGTCCCGCCCCTCAAACTTACCCAAATGGGGGACCTCACGTCCCGCACTCTCAAAACCGCCACTCATCAAAATGTGCCCATCACTCATGTTCCCCTTGTCCCACCGGGTGTCGCTTCCATGTACCCACCGGGGTTCAATCTATATGACACGGTCCCAAACAGTCAAGCACCCTTGGCCCCAGCTACTGCCGGCTTGCCACCTCCGGCCCTGCCAACCATCTCAGAGAAGTGCCTTACCCACTCTACTACCCGATGGCCCAAACATCCAAAACTACCCCACCATATATCCCAACAAGCAACCTGGCGCCAGGGTATGTCTACACCCACTTGCCACCTACAAATCCTCCTCCGATAGTTCCCTCCACCACTTCACCTCCCAACGCAGTGCCATTGACAAGTCAAATCATGGGATCCGTTAACTCCAACCCCATGTGGACCCTCAAGTGGGATGGATAGTTGAGAAGCTGAAACAAATGGAGGAAAGGTTCGAGGGAATGAACGAGAGGAAGTTCACCTCGGGAGTCACGGACCCCGATAAGGTCGTCCCCCTCCCCTATCGGTTCAAAATGCCGGAAATTGACAAATTTGATGGGGACCGCCTGTCCCAGACTCACCTCAATGCCTACACCTTGGCAATGAGGGCGAAGGGTTGCACCGTGCAGCAAATGGCTGATCACTTTCAGTTGTCCTTAAGGGGAAATGCACTCAAATGGTTCTTCAACTTAAAGGATGAGTCTCGAACCACATGGGACCGGATTAAGGAAGCATTCCTCACCAAGTACCGTTCTAACTTGGAGTGGGAAACCAATCGCACCGATTTGCAAAGCACACTGCAAAAGACCGAAGAGCCGATCAGTGAGTTTTACAAAAGATGGAACTACAAATTGGGAGAAATTTCCAATCCTCCCACCGAGGATGAACAGTTGGATATATTTCAGTCATGCTTGAAACCCCAACTGCGAGCTTTGATCAGCCATCACTTCTACCCCAATCTCCGGGCCATGGTAACCGCAGGATCCAAATTTGAGAAGGCTCTCAATGAACAGTCTCCGGCCCAAAATAGCGGAAACTCCTATAGGTACCGCCCTCCGACCACCGGTAAAGGGAAAGAAACCCTGGGAACGGTTAACAGCATCCAAGAAGGAAGCTCAAGGCAAGCCTCTCAAAAGGGTGGGACTGCAGAAAGCGCGTCAGTATGTAAGGTTTGAGGATTTCGGAATGCCTATAAGTAAGGTGTTCGAAGGGTTAGTCAAGCAAGGCCTTGTAAAACCTTTGGTCAACTATCAGCCAAGGAATCCCGAGAAACCCTTTGACCAAAACAAAAGATGCGCCTTCCACAATTATCATGGCCACAATACCGATGATTGCTCCATAATAAAACGCATCATCCTCGACCTCATCGACAAAGGAAAACTTGAACACCCCCGTGGCCCGAGCGTGATTAATAACCCTTTCCCCAACAACCAAGGCATTAATATGATTGAGTTCGAGGAGCCTACACCTGTGAACCTTTGGAATTCAATGTCCCAATGGCTCAGATTGGGGAAGAATGGAAGGAAGCCTTATGGGCATGTGTGCAAGAGGAGATATGAGATGCCCATCCGACTTTATGATCGCCAATGTGATGAGTGCAAGGGTGCCCCACCAAAATGCCGATGAATTGGTCGTAATAACACTCACTGAACATGATTTAACGTTTGAACAATGTATGGAGGAGATGGAAAAGTCCATTAAGAGTACGTTGGACAGCGAAAGCCAAGGCTCGAATGGGGATGGCCTTTCCCATGATGATTGCTTCCGTATCATTGAGGCATGTAGTTCATCTACGGGCAAGAGGACAATTAAACGAAACGGTCCGAGGTAGCAAAGATCCCAGAAACGATTGATTATCTCACCCAAATGAAGAAGCCGTTCGTTCTCTACCTCACAAGGAGCTCCGGATCCTATGTGAAAGTGATGATGATGAAGTATCCTCAAATATGTCTCCTTGTGTTTTCTCCCCGAAATTGGGAAAAGAGGAATTTCCAGCCTTGGATGATTTCTTAGCTTTGCCACCACTATCTCCGCCACCGCCGCTGTTTGACAGGTCAGCGTTCCCAGATGATTATTGTTGCATGCTCACCCTGGAAAAGCTTCGTGAAACTGTGGGAGCCGGAAAGAACCAGAACCACACCCTATCTCCCTAGGGAAAGTTTGTGGGTCAACATCCACCCCAAAACGAATGGTCACGGTAAATGAGTTAAGGAGGGAGGCATGGCCGTACGGTACCCAAAACCCTCCGCCTATCGGAGATGAGATGATAAAAGTCGATGACCCTTTGGAAGTGAGTGTATTAACTCGATCAGGGCAAGTGCACACGGAGAACCCTAAAAAGCCTCCACCACCGGAACACTGAGCACCTCCCCTTTTGTTGATGAGGCAAAACCCCCAGGTTCTGGAGAAGAGGATCCCATCTTAGCCCAACTTAAGAGGACACAAGCTAACATATCTTTGTGGTCCCTCCTTACTTCCTCCTACCCTCATAAGCTCAAGTTGGAGGAATGCTTGGCCCACACTATGGTACCCACCACAGCTACCCCCAAGGAGGCCGTACAAATGATCGGAAGTGTTCAGTATGGAAATATCATCACATTCACAGATTTGGATTTGCCGAAGTTTGGGGCTAGCCATAACGAGGCCCTTTACATTACGGTACAATTGGACGATCGCCGCCTCCCTCGGGTTCTGGTCGATAACGGCTCCGCCATGAATGTCCTCCCCGCCAAGATGATGGACCTACTTAGCCTTGAGACCACCGACCTAAAGCCTTCCGTGATCACTGTCAAGGCTTATGATTCCACGGCCCGCTCAGTCCTAGGGGTGGCCACTTTGAACCTTTGGTTTGGAAACAAATGATGCCGACCGACTTCCAAGTGCTCGACATCCCCATATCCTTCACTGCCTTATTGGGACGCCCGTGGCTCCACAAAGTCAACGGGGTCGCCTCCACTATCCATCAATGTGTGAAATACATGCAAGGGGGTAACTTGACAACTATATATGGGGACAGCGTGACCGCAGAAGGAACCAACACCAATGGATTCCTGCGTTAGAAATTAAGCATGAGGGAAGCGGCATGGCTTTGACTGGCTTCACAGAAGTACCACCTAAAACCCACATCTGTTGTGTAGATCTCACGCTCACCAAGGATAAGATTCCTCCTGCGATGAGAATGATGCGTCTGATGCGCTACCTCCCGGGGCTCGGACTAGGAAGGAAGCTCCAAGGGACTCACAAGATCATTGAGATCAAAGAGCAAAACACGCTTCATGGCTTGGGATACAAACCCACCCCCGGATACCTCAGGATGGACAAGGAAGTGGCTCGGAAGAAAAGCCAATTCAGGGCTCAAGGGACTCCGTTTAAAAACCCCAACCTTCGTCCTTATACCTTTGATATGAGCCGTTACTTTGTAAAGGGGGGAGTTCAAGTCGAACCCCCAGAGCCAAGAAAGCCGATGATTACCAATTGGGATAAGTTGCAAGAGGATCTCAAAAGGTTCCGAAGGGTGGTGGCAAACCCCGTGAGGAGGGCATTTCTGGATAGGCCCACGATAAAAGATCCTACTGATACTACTATCAGCCACGAATACACCTTCAAGGGGTGCCCGAAATGATAAAAGAGTTTGAAACCTTGTCTATGACGGGAGCTAGCAAGAAAAGAGGATCTGTCTGGGGACAAAATGGCAAATACAAGTTTGAGGAGGAAGTTCCTAAGGGCACCGCCGAGGATGCTATGGGCAATGAGTGGAACGGTATGGTAATGCAAAGTATGTTCGGAGAAGACTTGGTTGCACCTGACCTAATTGACTTCGAAAAGGAAATGATTGCCGTGATTGAAGATGGACCGCTTGCAACCCTTGACCCACACGCTCTTGCAAAGCCGACGGACATGCCTCTGAAAAATTGGGTAACCTTCTCTGGACCGGTGGCGAGCAAAGAAGAAATGACCACGAAACTTGGACTGGTCCCTCGTCCCCTAGAGTCAAATGTCATAGGGTCCAATGTAGTTGAGTCTCCCAATCTCTTGTCTTTGAATTCGAGTCTGTCTCCTCCGAGGGCCTCACGCCCGAGGATTATGAACTTGTAGCCAACGTTGTATTCCCGTTTGCATTGAATGAAATGATAGATCTTTCCGAGTATCCCCTCATCGCCAACTTATTAGATGATAAATTAACTAATAATTTGAAAATGGTTAATAATGAATCACCTAATAATGCAGACGCACTAAACAATCCAAACATTAAACAATCATCAAGCAGGTTATTGATCAAGAGGAAAACCGTGCCCAAGCTGCCGAAGAGGTTTTGACTAAGGTGAATTTGGGAACTGAAAATGAGCCAAAGGAGACACAGATTGGGGAATACTTCAAAGGGGCCGAAAGGGAAGCTCTGGTTGAGCTACTCAAAGAGTATGTAGATGTGTTTGCGTGGTCTTATAAGGATATGCCAGGGTTGGATGCTTCGATCGTGGAACACAGGATCCCCGTAGACCCCGAGGTGAAACCCGTTAAGCAAAAGCTTCGGCGAATCAAACCAGAATGGTCCCTGCAGGTCAAAGAAGAGATTGAAAAGTTGCTTCGGGTCGGCTTTATAAGAGTGATAGAATACCCCTCATGGCTCTCCAACATAGTAACGGTCACAAAGGCCAACGGAAAGGTTCGATGCTGCATCGACTTCAGGGATCTCAAAAAGTGAGTCCCAAAGATGACTTTCCCCTCCCAAGCATCGACATGCTTGTGGATACAACCTCTAGCTTTGAGGTTAAGTCTTTTGTGGATGGCTTCGCCGGGTATAACCAGATTAAGATGGCAGAGGAGGACCAGGAAAAAACTGCCTTCACCACCCCATGGGGAACCTTTTGCTATACCGTGATGCCTTTCGGGTTGCGAAACGCTGGGGCTACCTACCAAAGAGCTGCGACCGCACTCTTCCACGACATGATCCATAAGGAAATAGAAGTGTATGTCGATGACATGATCGTGCATTCTAAGGATTCTGACGGGCAACATTTGATAGACTTGAGAAAGTTCTTTGACAGGCTTAGGAAGCACTCCATGAGACTTAATCCGGCCAAGTGCACTTTTGGGGTTTCTCGTGGCAAGGTTTTGGGATACATGGTCACCGAACGGGGCATCGAAATTGATCCTCAAAAGGTAAGGTAATTGTAGAAATGAGGCCGCCTCGCACCCAAACAGAGGTAAAAGCCTTCATGGGAAAGTTGCAATACATCAGCCGCTTCATAAACCAACTCACTCCCATTTGTGAGCCCATCTTCAAACTGCTAAGAAAGAACGCCGAGATCAAATGGAACGGGGAGTGCCAAAAAGCCTTCGACAAGATTAAGGCCTACCTCGTCCAACCGCCAATCCTATGCCCTCCGCACAAGGACAAGCCACTCTTGCTTTATCTAACGGTGACTGATGCGTCGATAGGAGCAATGTTGGCCCAAGAGAAGAAAGATTCAAAGGTGGAAATGCCATCTACTTTGTGAGCCGTAAGCTACAAGGAAGCGAGCTCAACTACTCCCCAATTGAGAAGACTTGCGCAGGATTGGTATGGGTCGTGAGAAAGTTAAAACATTACATGCAGGCTCATACGATACAACTTATTTCCAAAATAGACCCCATCAAGTGCTTATTGGAAAAGCCATCTTTGTCTATGAGGCTTGCCAAATGGTCCTTCTTCTTAGCCGAATACGATATCAGTTATGTGTCAAGAAAGGCAGTCAAAGGAAGGGTTTTGGCAGAACACTTGGTAGATTTCCCTAGTAATGAAGAAAGGGGGCCCGAACCAAAATTCCCAGATGAAGGAATCTTTACCCTCGAGGGAGGAAATAGGTGGCAATTGTTCTTCGACGGACCTGCCAATAAAAGAGGAAACGGTGTAGGATTGCTCTTGGTGAACCCAAAAGACGAGCACACCCCCATCGCCATCAAATTGAACTTTGATGTCACCAACAATGCCGCAGAATATGAGGCATGCACAGCCGGTTTGGAGGCAGCTCTGGAAAGGAATGTTAAGGAGCTGGAAGTATACGGCGATTCGGCCTTGATTATCAACCAAGTCTCGAACAAATGGAAAACACTGGATCCCGGTTTGCGAAAATATCATGCCTATATGGAAGAGCTCATAGCACAATTCCAAGAGGTCAGCTTCCATTACCTGCTGAGGGACCGGAACCATTTCGCCGACGCCCTGGCGACTTTGGCTTCATTGGTAGAAATCCCCGAGGGAAAATTGATAAAACCATTCCGGGTCGGGAAAAAGGAAAGCCCAGCATACTGCTTCGAAATCAGAGCAATCCTGGAAGAGGTAAAGGAGCCATGGTAGAACCAGATTTACCAATTCCTCAAAGAAGGAGAAGCTTCCTTCATGAATGAAAAGGGAGAGTATTTGCACGGGATCAAAG
Organism: Campanula takesimana; assembly: GCA_026119855.1. Classification (NCBI taxonomy): domain Eukaryota; kingdom Viridiplantae; phylum Streptophyta; class Magnoliopsida; order Asterales; family Campanulaceae; genus Campanula; species Campanula takesimana. The sequence continues at coordinate 1,287,424 of JAOWBW010000163.1, read as the reverse complement.
CCAAAGGTATGACGGCACTCAAGCGGTTGGCATCCAACTACGTCATCCTGGGGGACGTCCTATACAAAAAACGCCATCAGGGCCTCCTCCTTAGATGCATAAGTGGGGAAAGGGCAAAAGAACTCATGCAAGAAGCTCATGGTGGAGTGTGTGGTCCTCATATGAACGCAAGGGCGTTAATGCAAACCATTCTGCGGATGGGTTACTTCTGGATCTCAATGGAAACAGATTGCATGCAATTCATAAGGAGGTGTGATAAATGTCAGCGTTTCTCCAACCTCAACCACCTACCGCCTCATCATCTCTACTGCATGACTACACCATGGCCCTTCTCAACATGGGGCATAGATGTTATCGGGAAAATCTCCCCGTCTGGTAGTAATGGTCACGAGTTTGTTTTGGTAGCTGTGGATTACTTCACAAAGTGGGTAGAGGCTAAGTCATACCGGATCCTCACCTCCAAGAAGGTGGCGGGATTTATCAAAGAGAATATCATGTGCCGGTACGGAGTCCCGAACGAGGTCATTACCGATAATGGCTCGCACTTCGAGGGAGAATGCGATTGATTATTGGGAGAATTCCGAGTTACTCGTCACAAGTCCTCCCCATACAGACCCCAGACCAATGGCGCGGTAGAATCCGCCAATAAAACGCTTGAGAGGATCATTAGAAAGATGGCAACACGGGGAAGAGATTGGCCCGAAAAGCTACACCTAGCTTTGTGGGGCTACCGAACTTCGGTCAGAACAGCCACCGGAGAAACTCCTTTTGCTTTGACGTACGGTATGGAAGCCATGCTCCCCGCAGAATTGGAACTACCGTCACTAAGAATTTTGTTGGAAAATAAGATCCACGAGGTCGATTGGCTTCGAAGCCGACATGATGAGCTGGCCTTGTTGGACGAACGTCGCCTGAGGGCCATGGAACACATCCGTGCCTACCAAGGAAGAATGGCGCGAGCCTTTGATAAGAAGGTAAAGCCCCGAGAGATTCGGGCAGGAGATTTAGTCCTTAAGGAAAAACCCCCGGGGAGGTCTAATCCCGATGGAAAATGGGAACCCGTGTGGATTGGTCCCTTTGTGGTGCAAGAAGTCTTTTCAGGGGCGCAATGAGGCTCGCAGACTTGGACGGCAACCCCTTTATGCACCCAGTCAATGGTGATAAGCTCCGTCGTTACTTTGTTTAAAAAAAAAAAAAAGGGGGTGCTAAAAGAATATACCCACCTAGATTGAAAACCCATTCGGGCGGTCTAGAGAAAAAACAGGGTCGCATCCTAAAAATTTGTGGAAGAAATGAACTACGATGACCTGAGCCCCTTAGATTTTCATTTGTAAAAGGGGAACGTAGGCAGCCAATCTTTGGTCCGGTCTAAAAAATAAATAAAAATCAAATTTGGAATTGAGCAAGAGCTCCATGAGAATGCAAATTGGCTTCATAAGTAACCATTTTCATTACAGTTAAAGCACTTCTTTGATGAGTTCAAGCACGGTCTACTCTTGACCCAACTAACATGCTTAAGACATAATTAAAATACCTAAGATAAACTAATGTGTCTGCAATGGCAATGGGTGGTTAATGGAAATCACTGTCCTTCGTCCCTCCACTTCTTCTTTTGACTTCTCCGGGTCTTCTTTTTCTTCACCTCAAAGAGGTCAATTCCCCCTTTTCCATGATCAGAGGCTCTTCCATCATCATCTACGAGCCCGGTCGCCCTCAAAGCCGCATTGGCGGCAGCCCGAGCTCGAAAATCCTCCATTCGTGCCCCCGCCTTAGGCATCGCGGCCATCCTCCTGTCAGCCAAAACTCTATAGTCTTCAACAACGTCTCCAGTAATGTTATGGCCACTCGCCACAGCTTCGGTCTCCCTTAGAATCCTGCTAGGACCATAAGTCTCACCAAGAATAGCCTCACGCCTCTCCTCAATGAGCCTCTGAGTCTGTCCCATGGTCTGTTCATACCAGTCCAAGTACACCGTGGTCAAAACCATGCTAGCCGCTCGCCCAAGAAGTGCCCGAGATGGAAAGAGGGAATAAGTCCACAACCGGGACAAAAATGAGATGGTGGAAGAATCCCACATAGACAGAGATGAAAGCCTCAAGTGCTCTGGGTTGACACCCGACCACTCCAACAGTGGAGTCTGCGGTAACCCAAACTGATGACGGACCAAAGAAGGGATATAATGAGATGAACCCAAGAGCCCTGGCACCCAAACAAAGGGGGAATTATCTTGATATTACCACACCGAGCCAATACGCCAATGGGGAACTAGCCAGCGTATCTCGGCAGTCGTGAGGCGAGCCATGTAAGCCTCCCAATCACTCTAAACTAGGTCCAAGATAATGCCTCTCAAAGAGTAAGACCAAGGATTGTGAGAAATAGGAGCCTCCGGAATGGCCATCAACCTCTCCCTCAACCACAAAGTAAGCAAGGCAGGGCTACCGCTGCGCATGAAACCATCCCCCAAAGCCAAGCGGTCCATACCGTGAAGGGTCTCGCCCAAGATCAAGGGGACTATGTCCTTCCCCGCACGACACTCCTCGAGGACACTCAATAAAACCCGATGGCAGGTGCCCTTGGAACTGACCATGTAGAAAAAGGCAAGGACGCATAAACCAAAGGCATTCCAAGAAGCCTCATCCGTGCGATCCATGAACTTCTCAGGGACATCCGAAATATCAATAAAAGTGTGATCAAGGACCATGCATTGGGCCTCTTCCAAAGAAATACCAAGAAGAGAAACCAACCTCTCAACACACATGGTGTCATCAACCGAAGCAAGAGCTATGACCTCCGTGTCCACGCCACCCACCAAAGCCTTGAAGTCCTCATAAGTAGGAGTGATCTCGTTGTAGGAGAAACAATTGACATGCCTCCTAACATCCCAAAAGGACGCAGCGGCCCTCAATAGCTCAAGATCCGGAATGAATTCCTTGAGAGACCAAAGGGATTGAAGGCCAAAGATGGATTGGAAAGTTCCCTTGTGATTCCTCATGTGGGACCGCATCCAAAGCCTAAGGTTACCCTCGAAACATTCTTGATGAATTTTGGACAATTTTGGTGGTTTCTCCATGAGAAAGGGTTCCATGGAAGAAGGAGCTCTCGAAATGAAGAAAGACGAACTGATTGATGAACTTAGGACTCTGGCACTTAAGTGGATGACCAAGCCTGGAACAAAATTGAATGAAAAGGGAGTACTTCCTTCTCGAGCCGTACGGCTACTTTAGCCCTGTCAGAATTGATGATTTCTTGTTGAGAGTTAGCTTTGTGGTCCAACCCATTTAAAGCCCCTTCCCAACCAATGTCATAAATGCAACCGAAAAATGCCCTCCTTGGCTCATGCAACTTGAAATGAACCTAGAAAATTTAGGTTCCCGAAATCAAAAATCCGGCAGTCCTAGCGACGTAAGCCCAGCTTTGTGAAATTAATCCGGCAGTCCTAGCGACGTAAGCCCAGCTTTGTTAAATTAATCCGGCAGTCCTAGCGACGTAAGCCCAGCTTTGTGAAATCAAACATCCGGCAGTCCTAGCGACGTAAGCCCAGCTTTGTGAAATCAAACATTCGACAGTCCTAGCGACGTAAGCCCAGCTTTGTGAAATAAATATGGCCGTCCCTGACGTAAGCCCAGTTAAAAAGTCATCATTGGCCGTCCCTGACGTAAGCCCAGTTAAAAATTTGTCATGGCCGTCCCTGACGTAAGCCCAGTTAAAAAGTCATCATTGGCCGTCTCTGACGTAAGCCCAGTTAAAAAGTTGTCATTGGCCGTCCCTGACGTAAGCCCAGTTAAAAATTTGTCATTGGCCGTCCCTGACGTAAGCCCAGTTAAAAAGTCATCATTGGCCGTCCCTGACATAAGCCCAGTTAAAAATTTGTCATTGGCCGTCCCTGACGTAAGCCCAGTTAAAAATTTGTCATTGGCCGTCCCTGACGTAAGCCCAGTTAAAAATTTTGTCATGGCCGTCCCCGACGTAAGCCCGTTAACTATGACTTGGAATAGTCACCATAGGCCGTCCCCGACGTAAGCCCAGTAAAAATCTGTCCCGTGTGAGTCAATTTAACCATATCCCCAGCAAGTCAACCCTCTCCCATAGAGCCAAGTTGACCATGTCTCGCCTCTGACCCCTTGGTGTCATGCCCAAATGTCTCGCCTCTGACCCCTTGGTGTCATGCCCAAATGCCTTAGCCTCTGACCCCTTGGTATCATGTCCAAATGCCCAAATGCCTTAGCCTCTGACCCCTTGGTGTCATGCCCAAATGCCTTAGCCTCTGACCCCTTGGTGTCATGCCCAAATGCCTTCACCTCTGACCGAATGAGTGTCATGCCCAAACCTTCGCCTCTGACCGAATGAGTGTCATGCCCGAGTTTCCCACCCGACCTCGACGGTCGTCTATAGGTTTGAGTAGCCTTAAATCTCTCAACCCGAACTACGTTAGGCTTGATTCCCCGCGAACGGGATACGTAGGAATCCTACACCACTAGGACCAGCCATGCAACCAAAATCGGTTAAAGCCGTCGTCCCGTCAGATTGGGATGCTTATTTTTATCGACAACCCCGCTCCTTCGAAGCGACGTTGCCGAGGGGCTCTGTAAGTACCCCAATCTGAAACGGACCTATCTTAGAGGTAGCCTTAGCACCGTTTCAGGGATAAGCTGATAGGCCAGGACCTCCCTAGGATAAACTATAAATTCCAGGACTACTCTGGTATAAAATCGGAAAAATCCAGAAGCTCGCCAGGCTGAGCCGTACGGATGCTTTGGGGACTAGAGGGGCCTAGCCATACGGCTGGTTTGGGCGCCCTCAGTCCCTATAAATAGAACCCCTTGCTGATCATTTCAGGGGGGAGAAATACACATTAGAGAGGTCACTCTGCTAGAATTGCCACAGAGTAAGAGTGAGAGTGATCACCTACAAAAAAGGAGAGAAGAAAGGAAGATTGGCCTTAACCATCATAGGTAAAGCCACCTCCCCCCCTCCTTTCTCTTCATCTTACTCCTATTTTCTTTCTTATATCTTGGTTATACATGTATTTATTCTTCATTCATGCAAAGACTTGTCCATTTCAAGCACCTTTTGTTTCTTGCAAGACTTGTCCATTATCAAGCACTATATATATCTATCTATTACATTACTATCTTGTCCAAGCTATGAGAAGTTCAAAGGTGCCCTCCATACCTTATATGGAAGAGGTTCTAAACCTAGACACTCATAGACTTGTTGATTGTCATTTATATTCCTTATTCATGTAAATGGTATGTTTGTTTGGCCATGATAATCATGAGGATGATGAAACCTTAGTGTTCATCACTTTCCTCTTTGGTTTCGCCTCAAAATCCCACTTTTAGGTCATAAAGATTCAATCTTTATGTGTTACTTTGACTCTTGGAAGGATTTTAAGTCATAAAATGTCATCTTGGTGATAAAGTTCCAATCTTTATTCACCAAATGACCAACTTTGGTCTAAAGGGGACATTCATCAACTTTCTTGATTTTCTCCTATGATTTCTCATGATCACATCCAAATACTTGTTTTTGGGGACTAAGTGATGATCATTTAGCATAGGAATGATGTTATAAAACTTGTAAAATGATTTCTTGCAAACTGGGATCACAAACAGTTTGTCCAGCTTCAGACAGAATACCCTGTTTCTGTTCTGAACTGGACTGTTCTTGAGCAAACTGTAAAACCCCAGAATCGCCTCCTCCAGCCGTACGGCTACTTTAGGTAGGAGGGCAAAATTGCCTGTTTTGCCCTCCGACCTTTATCTTATCACTCAAGCCCCCCCCCCCCTTTTTAGTCAAGTTTTCTCAAATAAAATCAATGACAGAATCTTTCCGTTAAATACACATACACACATATGCACATTTTAACTAATTTAGGGAGACTCGGCTTTGTCCGAGGCAACTTGAGAGGACGTAAAAACTCCTCCCAAGTTGTAACCTGACCTCCGAACCTTTGAACTCAAACCTTTGTCATTTTATTGGGTTTAAAATTAACAAAATGTGGCGACTCCGTTAAATTTGACCGGTTCCCGTGTTTGGCATTTTGTCCTCGTGCGAACCTTGCTCGTTTCGCCCCCCCCCCCCCCCCGAGGACGGGATCCTTACAAATATCTGCCAATGTAAATCAGTACAACCATGTCACATAAAGTGTCCACCATAACACAACTGTAAGTACCCCAATCTGGGTTGCAACCCTCCTACAAGACTAAAAACCTAAGTTTAGGGGTGTTCCGGGAATTATCTAGGCTAACTAGGTGATTTAGGCCCCTTTTAGGAATTTCCAGACTTATCAAGGACCCTGCTAGAAGCCTTGAGAGCTAAGTTTCTCGAAATAGACAGCTGGCAGGTAATGTTCCATAAAATTTCCTGTTACTCGCCAACACCAGCCGATTTGGGTAAATGGAGGAACCACCCGTACGGATGGTTTCGGTACCCCAGGTTCCTATAAATAAGGACCTCGCCTGGTCATTTAGGCACAACAAGAAGAGTGATTAGAAACAAAACTCTGTCGAGAATACTGTCCAGAATCACTCCCTAAACACATTAAAGAAGAAGATTGGCCTAACCACAATTGGTAAAGCCACCTTCTCTCCCTAAGCTAATTTTTTTTTACTTGTTCAACTTATATTGTTGTATTTGTTGGGAATTTGTCCTTGATGAATCTCTTATTATTTTTATTCATTACTAGCTTTATAATGTGATCCTTTTATATTAGTCCCTTGGACCCAAATCATGAAGTGGTTCCATGGTGCCCTCACATTTAATATGTGATCATGGGTTAAAACCAAATGATGATCGTGATTTGTTACATTAATGTTATTATTATTGCTTATTATGCCATTTCCATGGTTAAAGCTCCAATCTTTATGGTTAAAAGTTTGAGTTTCATGCGAAAGCTTCAATCTTTAATGATTATAATCATTCTTGGATGATAAAGTTCCAATCTTTATTCATCCAAGTCTTGGTTTTGTTCAATTAAAACTTTGATCTTTGAAGATTAGTGATGTCCAAGCTCACTTGGGTGATAAAGTTGTCATCTTTACTCACTCAAGTGCAGCTTCATAATAAAGATTGAATCTTTCTTTTTTCCTTTCTCCCATGATTGCTCAACCCCATGACCAAACCCTTGATTTGGTTAATATAAATATGGATTTGATGCATATGAATGATTTGTTTCAAGTTTTGTTCTTTGTTTCTTCCATTTTGAACATTTTCTGATATTGTCCAGGTTCAACATAGTTTTCTGTTTCTGTCTGAGTCTGGGCAGTTCCAGTTGAAGAAACTGTTGGAATTTCAGGGAAGAATAAGCATCCGTATGGATACTTCTTCCACCTAGAAGTATCATCCGTACGGATGGTTCTTCCTCGTGACAGAATGATCTTAGTATGTAGTTTTACAGTTTCAGTATAGTCCTAACCCACCTTAAAACCAGTTTCTGCATGGTTTAATAATAGTTCGTTTATCCATTCTTTTAAAAACCACACACACACATAAATTTGATTTTCAACAAAGCTAGGAAGACTCATTTTTACGATTCGTTCTTGGGTGAACCTTCCACGTTTTTCCCAAGACATAATCTAACCTCCGAACCTAAAGATCTCATTTTTTTAAAGACCTTTTCATATGTGGGTCTAAAATTAATAATGTGTCGACTCCCATGTTTAAAAGTCCATTACCGGCCGTGTTTGATCCGGATTTCGAGTTCGAGATGACCCGATGTTTATATCTCTTTCACGACTCGGTTTTCCCCGGTATATTACAGTGGCAACTCTGCTGGGGACTAGATTTGTTTTTGGACTTCTTCCTAAAAGATTTGAAAACATTCTTTTGCGGGTCAAACTTCCTCTCCCCCTTTGTTGACCTTCATGTTTTTGTGTGTATGCTTGGTTTAATTTTGTTGCAACTTTCTGTTCTGAAAGTAATCTGTTGTGAAATACGCAATAAACAGGGGCTGATTAGCTTGAGAATGGTTAAAGTGTTAAAAATCAGTCGCAGAGACATAGTAGCTGTATGGTTGGTTTTACCTGGGCCCACAGGATGTCTAATTTCTAGCATTCTTGCAGGGGCAGAGACATTCTGATGGTCCCCTCTTAATTTACCTATCTGTTTCTTAATTACAGCTTTATGAGCATATATGTTTCTTTGGATTTCATATGAAAAACTCGGTTTTCCAAACCCTTTACTTGTATATATATTGTACATGATTTCAAACACATATGAAAATCTCTTTTTACTCCGAAAAAGAACATAGATTTCCTCACACTACGTGCACGTGACCTGTACACTTTGCATAACTTCTAAACCTGGAATGGACCAAGATGCAACTTGATTGGTATTCCTATGCCCTTCTCGTGCGCACGAGTCCATTCCACCCTCCCATCCTAGCCCGAGTCAGCCATGCACTTGTCCGTGACACATTTTTATCGTGACTTGGTTGGTTTTTGGTCTAGCCCGTGTCATATTATCCCTAATGTATACCTAAGGCTAATCATCCTCAAAATTAATGCCTAAGTCCAAGACCCCTTGCGAAAGCAAGTTAAGGGTAGGTAATATTTGACCCGGTCTTGACTTTCACGTCGACTTTGACCATGATTAGTCAAGGACATACATTTAAGATAAGATGACGCCGTGTCATTAAGCATTCAATGCTTAATCTTATCCAATTATCTTCAAGCCTATGCTAAGGTCTAAGATCTCTTACGAAAGTGAGGTCATGTCGAAATCCCATTAAGGCATTAAGTTAATCTTGACCCACGCGTAGACTTGGTTATGATATGAATCGCTTAGGCATTGAACCCGTGTGATGCCCTAGACCCTAGGTTTGGTTTCTTTAGGTTGGTGGAAGCCACTTGCCCTATAGGACCCTTGCTCGGGATAGTCCATCCTTGGGAGTGTGCAATACAGGTAAAAAATGAGGGGCTTATAGATATAGTGATGGCCTCCACTGACCCAGGATTTAGAATAGTTGCGAAAAAGAATAGGAATCTTTTCCAACCATAAAGGAATAATAAAAGCATGTTTTACGTAAACCGAGATCAATAAAAATAATAAACCATCAAGTTGCATGAGCCTAAGACTTTGACCAAACACCCGTCCGAGTTTTCTAAGCAACCCTCCTTCTCCTCCACAGCTCGCAAGAAGTGGACAAGAATTCCGGGTCATCGTTTGTTCAGTGCTGAGTTAGACAGTTCATCGACCGCTACAACTTCTCCATTTCAACACTCCGATATGGCTAGTCCAGCAGGTAGTAGTGGAGGGGGTGATACCGCAGTTAATCTGAAGGGTTCAACCAGAGAAGAGTTACTCCAAGCTCTAGATGCCGCCAAGACTCGGGAAGAGACACAGAATCGGTTTGTTGAGTCAATGAGACAGAGGGGTGTGGCAGTTATGTTCTAGGCAGATGGTACCTTCGTTGAGATTTCCGACCATGAAGATGAGGTCGAAGATACTCAACCAAAAAATTACAACCAAGTCCCTCCTCCTAAGTCCTATGAGAACACTAGGGTTCATCACCCTCTCTTCTAATCCACCACTCAAAGCCTCCCTCTTACTCAAGCTCCCTTTAGTCCACCTCCTCCCGGACCCACCTATGGATTCCCTCTTATGGGTTCACAAACATAATTCACTCAAAACAACCAGGTTCCACCATTTTTGCCAATCAAGTCACAAGCTAAGTACCAACAATCTCATCTGGATTTGCTCCACCCCAGTTTGGGGCTACCAACCAAGCTCCGATGACTCAAGCACCATTTGTCCCAGCTACCGTCAGATTGCCCCCTCCTGCCTTGCCTACCGGATCTAGGAAGTCCTGTATCAGTTGTACAACCCCAGGTCCTTCGGATCACAATGGCTTAACACCACCCTACCATATGTTCCCACTGACAACCTAGACTACGGGTAAGTCTACACCCACTTGCCTCCCCAAAATCCTCCCCCCCCCCCCCCGGTGATCTCATATACTACTGTACCTCCTACAATAACTCCCTTTGTCAATCAAGTAGTCGGGTCAACTAACTCGAGCCCACCAATGGATCCCCAAATGGGGTGGTTGTTAGAATAATGCAACGAATGGAGGAAAATTTTGAAGGAATGGGCGAGAACAAGTCGTCAGTAATAACCACCGACCCTGACAAGGTAGTCCCGTTTCCCCAAAAAAATTGGATGCCTGAGATAGATAAGTTTGATGGGATAGCTTACCCAAAAACCCATGTGAACTCTTACGTTATAGCCATGCGAGCCAAGGGAAGCTTCACACAATAGATGGCTGATCAGTTCTAACTTTCCCTGAGAGGAAATACCCTTAAATGGTTCCTAAATTTGAAAGATGAGTTCTGGACAACATGGGATCAGATCACCGAAGTGTTTCTTGCCATGTACCGCTCCAACCTGGAGTGGGAGATAAATTGCATGGATTTACGGAGTACTGTGCAAAGGAATGATAAGCAAGTGGGGGAATTCCATAAGAGGTGGAACTGTAAGTTTGGGGAAATTCCCAATCCCCCTACCGAAGAAGAGCAATTGGATATATTCCAGTATTGCCTAAAGCCGCAACTGAGGGCATTGATCGGCCATCATTTTTATCCTAACCTCTGAGTAATTGTGAATGTTGGATCCAAGTTCGAAAAGACACTTAATGAACAGTCGTCAATCACGAGTAGTGGCAACTCTTACCGCTATCGTTCCCCCACTGCCGGCAAAGGGAAAGAAGTCTCGGGAACAGACAACTATATCCAAAGAGGGGATCCAAGCCACGGTCCATGGCAAACCTCCCAGAAAATGGAAAGTCATGGTAAGCCCCGTTTCACGAGGTTTGAGGACTTTGGGATGCCCATAAGCAAGGTGTATGAAGGGTTAGTTAAACAAGGCCTCATGAAACCTCTCACCAATTTCCAACCAAGAAACCCTGACATATTTCTTGACACAACCAAAAGATGCAGTTTTCACAATTACCACGGACACACCACCGACGAGTGCTCCGTTGTAAAGCGCATCATCCAAGAATTGATTGAACAAGGTAAGCTAGAATGTCCCCTTAGTCCTAATGTGGTCAACAATTCTTTTCCCACCAATGTCACGGTGAATACCTACTCATAAAATGACCCTTTTACCCCCAAGAGCTAACATATTTACCGTACCATTTTTATGTGGGTACATCAGGGAGGATTCATGGTAGGGCCTTTTTCTTTCATCTAAACTAGTCTGTCCAATCCTCCAGTCATGGAATGGTAGGTCAGTTGCTTATTATTGTAATAAAGATGGATGGAAACTGGGCTGCTAAGGCATTTTCTGCCGAAAGATGTTCTTTTACACCTTCAAGCTTTTCCATGGCCTATTGTTCCAACTTATGACATTTCCACCTAGCTTCCAAATAAAGGAGAGTTTTTCACGATTAACTCTACCTATTTTTCGTTAATGAATAAATCATCAACCATGCATCAACAAGCTTGGCTCCCTTGGCGATTGATATGGAAACTTCCATGTACATTAATGCTCAAACATTTTGTTTGGCTTGCATCAATCACACAGGTTGCTCTTCCTACTTTGGTATACTCCCTCTGTCCCTCTTTAATCTACAAAATTTACTATTTTGGTTGTCCCACTTTAATCTACAAAATCCCAAAAAGGAAATGTTTTAATACTTTTAAAATAATGGGACCCACTTGTCATACCCACAACAACTATCCACTTACTATTCTCTACCTCACTTTCTCTCTCCCACTCAACTATCTACACTCACAACACATCAACTTTTTCACTTTTTCCTTAAATAATGTGCTCAACTCAAAATTTGTAAGTTAAAGAGGGACGGAGGGAGGGGGATAAGACAGTCTTCTTTATGTCCTCTAGTATTGCCCAACGCTTGCCAATAACTAAATTGAGTGTAAAACAAGTTTTTCTCTAAATTTTCACTTAGTGTAGTGTAAAGAGTCTTTAAAGAGTCTTTGTCATGTTGGAAAATGAATATATACTCTAAAATAGACCTAATACAAAGGAAAGATAGAAATATACTCTCAGATAGAGGGAGTACTCCATCCGACCCAAAACACTTTGCACTTATTTCCTTTTTTTGGTGTTCTATTGGTAAGTTCTCTTTCCTAAAATATTCAAAATTTATTATTTCTCTATTCCCTCTACCCCACTTATTATACTCACACACTTACTTTTGGGTCTCTTTTGTAAATCTCACTCAATTTATCATACTCACGACCTCATTCTCACTCACAATACTTTTGATTATATACACTCACTCTTTAATTTTCGTGTATCCTCAAAAGTGTGTAAGGTATTTTTGAGACGGAGGAGTATCTGTTTTGGAATAAAAGGAAAGAAAAAAAAAAAAAGGTACTTGTTGGCTTAGCGACGACTTCTGACGTCACGTGCCCCCACCTGAATTCGAAAACACAGATGGTCCGTATTTTAACAGTCACGAGCATATCGCCCCATTTCCATTTTCAAATTGAAATCTAGTAACGGCTCCCTTTTCACTCCTTCAAATACAAATCGATGCTCTTCTAGTTTTCTCAAACCCTAAAATTCCTTTAATCCAGCTCAAATGGCGTCACTCACACCCGGAATTCTCCTCAAACTCCTCCAGAACATGAACTCCACCGCACGTGTCACCGGCGACCACCGCTCTCCACTCCTCCAGGTGATCGGAATCGTGCCGGCGTTAGCCGGCTCCGAGCTCTGGCCCAACCACGGCTTCTATGTCTCACTCTCCGACTCCCGCAACTCCACCTACGTTTCTCTCTCCGACCGCGACACAGATCTCATCCTCACCAACCGGCTGCAACTCGGCCAGTTTATCTATGTTGACCGCTTCGAGTTTGACTCCCCTGTCCCTCGAGCTTCTGGTGTCCGCCCTATTGCTGGAAGGCACTCTTTTGTTGGGAGTCCTGATCCCCTAATTGCACGGATATCGGCATCTAAAAAGGAATTTGTAATCCAACCTGTATCGGATTCGGATCCTTCTGTTGATCCGATTGCGGCTTATTTATCCAGTAGAAAGACGGATGAAGCACGATGTGAGTCAAAACAAGTCAAAATTGAGGTTAGGGCTTATCTCAATTGTTTGCTGCTTCATAATTTCTTATTCATTGTTTATACACTTAAAAGATTTTACTTTTATTCATAGTAATTTAGCCTTATTTATGCCAAATGTATCTGCGCAAGATTTGGTCACTTGATTAAGAAAAATCAAACTACAAGTATTTGAATGGATCAGAGAGATCGTTTAGTCTTAATTTGACTAGAAAATGATTATCCTGTTGAAATGTTTCTTATCTTCAAGCAGAATGCAAATGTTGAAAGGGGGAGGAGCAGACAAGTTCTTGCACCAAGAGATAATAATGTTAACTTGGACGAACCGAAGAGTTCTGATAAGCCTCCTCAGAGGTTTTCATCTCCCGGTGTGAAGCAACAGAGATCGGTTTCAGCAGGGAAAAAGAATGTGGTGGAACGAGACCCATCACCTATGGGGAAAGCAAAGAGATCATCATCTCCAGTGCCATCCAAATGTGTGGTTCCTAGTTTAGTTGCAGCTAAAGAAGATAACAGGAAGGTAGCAAGAGAGCCTGCGATTGTGGTGCCTTCTAGGTATAGGCAGCCATCACCTAATGGGAGAAAACCAGCATCGCCAAGTTCAAGGAGGATGTCCCTTTCTCCGGGAAGGAGGCTGTCTGGAATTAGGGTTTCTCCGGGTGTGAATCCCATGGATTCAGCCAGTAAGAAAAAGATGGCAACTATAGCTGCTGGGATATCTAAGGTCTCTGAAGCTCTTGTTGGGTCTTCTTCAAAGTTGAGTAGGAAAAGCTGGGATGAGTCACCAGGGGCTGGGACTGGAAATAGTTCTGCAGAGCAGAAACAGAAGGGTGCCACAAGAAGTAAGCCTGATTTGCAAGCCATATTGAGAACTCAGGTATTTTTTTTTTTTTTTTTTTTTTTTATTATTATTATTATTATTATTGTTATTATTTACATTATTATTGATGTCATTGAATATTACAAGTACTTTTGGCAGACCTTTCTATTGGTTCCAATTGCATTGTAATTGGCTTGGTGAGATCTAATTACTGATATCTTGTGCTTTTGGAGCTCAAAACTGTTAAATATTGGCATCATAATTGTCGATTCAAATAGTAATGGTATGGGCAGCCAACTAGACAGACTTCCATGATGATACCCCCTATTACAAATGAAATTTCCGTTATATACTCCCTCCGTCTCAAATGATCTTCACATTTGACTGTTCAAACTTTTTAAGTATATAAAACACTTGCTACACTAGCCATATTGTGTTTTTGCACATTTAAGCCGAAATTGTAGAAATGGGAGTACATATTTATATCATTAGTTTAGATTGCACTTACCAGGGCATGTTCTAATGTTATCAATACCTATGTCATTGTGCAGTTATGATTGATGAGTTCTATCTCTTTGTTCCTGTACATTATTATCATCTAAAGTAAAATTGAAATATAAGCTGTATGTTACATGAAAGTACTCAAATGCCCCCAGGATTTCTTAGCTGATACATTTTCAAGGACATTTGGAAGTATTATCATTATGTCAGAAATGTTGACACTGTGACTAGAAGCCTATCCTCCTAGCTTTGCAGTTTGGGAACTCCAAAGATATAGTAAATATGCAAATATGCTTTATGTTACTTGAAGTTATTTTTTGTACCTAATTTTTTCATGATATTCTTATTATCCCCTCAAGTTGAAAATGATTTCCTGCAAATCATGATCGTTGTTTCTTTTGCACCGTCTTCTCCAGGCTGCTATTTCAAGGCGTCTCAGTGATGTAAGCACTCGAAGTACTGATCAAGAGCATTCTGCAACCAATGAAAAATCTATATTGGGCTTGGTTGAAAGCCCTCCGGCACCTGAAAAGCCAATTGAAAAACCTCCAGCCATCACTATCCATGAGAAAAAATGGACTGATGGCAGTGTCTCTCTGGCTGCGGTATCATCTAACCTTGAAAGGCTTGGAAAGGTATGTAGATATGTTTTGAAAGTTATCTTGATGGACTGCATGCTTAATGAAACTCAAATTTTTAGCAATTGGTTCAATTTTCCAATTACTATCTTTTAAAACATCATGATTTACCTGAGACTAAGGAGAATATAGTGATTTAAGAATTTTAAATGGTTGGTTGAGAACGTAAAGTAGGAAAGGACGAGTCTGCATGAGGAGACCCAATATAATTATGGAATCATCGTAGTTTAACTCTTCTAGTGTATAAAAGGCCTTTATATTAGCATGTCTTAGTGCTTCTAAAATGCAAGATTACACAAAACAGAACGATTTTTATAAATCAGTAGAGGCCTAAGATAAAATCAAATATTTACACCAAGATACAGGAAAGGAGAAAATAACAATGCCCATGCTTAACTAGCCTTCATTTTCCTGGATCTCACTTGTGTGCAATATGATGATTCGTTGTACAAACAAGTACAGGTATGTAGTAATTTTACGTAATCTGGAGTTGGATTTGTAATACTTTACTTTTACTGATTGTAGGAGGCCATGCAAAGGAGGACTATTGCGTCAATAGCTGCAGCTGAAGCTTTGCAAGAGGCCCTTGCTACGGAGTCTATTGTGAGGAGCTTAAGGTTATGAATCTCCCTCTTCTTTCTGAAATCACTATGATGAAAATGCAAATACCATTCGAAACACTTCATCATAATCTTTCGTCTCGCTTGATTATAATTAATAGAATTATCAACTGTTGTGCTTTCTAAACGTTGGAATATTGTGTTTGTATTGGACACTCTTCATGCCTTCATGCTTGTCATACTTAAAATCTGTAGATCTTCTTGGTTCAAAAAAGGTATCATTTTCAGGCATACTGTCTTCTTAGTCATTTGGATAAACTAAAAAAAAAAAAATCTGTTCTTATCCTTGAATATGCTTTTTCACTTTCAGAAAGTATATAAGGATGCTTTCTTGTATTCTAGAGAGTTTTTTTTTTTTTTTTGGAATGTATAACTATAGTCTATAGATACAAGTAAACTGCAAGAATATAGGATCTTTGATAAATTTGAGAAAGACAAAGCTTTTCATTGGAAATATATTTCTCACTTCTACAATTGTATACAAGAGGTCTAATTTATACACAATACTACTTAACCTACTTACCTAAGAATAAGGAAAGTATCAAAGAATATCACCTAAAACTAGGAAGGGATGTAAGTGAATCTCGGAAATCCCAACTAATATCTCGTCATATCATAGTCGGGGTATGACGAAATCCCACAAAATCCTTCACTCCCCATCAAGTTGGCGCATGAAGATCACAAATGCCCAACTTGCCAGCTAAAAACCGAAAACGTACTACTCCAAGTGCCTTTGTAAACAAGTCAGCAACTTGATCGGTTGTTGATATTTTCCATGGAAGGATGTCTTTGGACTCAACTCTTTCACGAACAAAAAAACAATCCATTTCAACATGCTTCGTTCTTTCGTGAAAGACCGGGTTGTTTGCAATGTGACATGCAGCTTGGTTATTGCAATGCAAAGGTGTGGCCTCTAACTGTGGAAGCGATTTTGGATCGATCACAGCTCTGATGCCATGATGAGTTTGGCGTAGACAAGGATGAACAAGAAGAGAAATTTCATGTTTATTCTTTATAAAATAAACAACGCTTGAATTCTATTCTTGGTGATAAAAACTGATTACAAGACTCCTATTTATACTAGTTGTAATACCTAAGAATAAGGAATCCTATTTTATTTAGGAAACAATATAATTTAAACTAGGAAAAGAATATGCTTAATCAAAATATGATCAACCGAATATCTCGGAGATATGGGGAGATAACATCATATCCTCCTACGAGATATTGGTGATCTCATACATGATCTCCTACAATCTTAGGATTCTAAACTAAACTGGTACACTGTACACCAGCCCTTCATGCCAAACAATTGAAACATCTTGTCTTAATGGTAAAATTTTGTTCATAAAGAGTGTCAGTTTTATAAATAAATTACTACTTTGACCTTCAGGTACCATGTCCTAATGTGCAGTAGCAATGATGTAAATTACTAATTTGATGGTAAATTTTATAAGCCTAAGTAACACTATCCTATCTTCTCAACTTGATGTATAGTGTCATGGATTGCTCTAGTTTACCAGAGATGTTTCTTTAAGGGTATTTAGTTATACGTGGTACTAAAAGCGCTTAGAAGTCAATTTCTTTAATTTCCTTGAAAAAAACAGAAACACTACCTTTGAAACCTCGATGAACTGCTAAATTATACTCTTTGTCATGCATATCAGTTTCAACTTGACTTGCCAAAGTTTGTACATTGACGTCATTTTTTCCCATGGGCAGCATGTTTTCTCATCTCTGCTCAACATCAAAGGCTGGAAATCCTTTACCAACAATCGATCGATTTGTCTCAATATACGATGATGTGGTGAAGGCAACAATGACCACTGAATCAGTTGCCACAAATCACACTGGCCCCACACCTCGGGATACTACAACAATGCAGCATCCAAGCTCAGCTTCCCTTTGGGTAGAAGCTGCACTAGCCACTGATCTTGAAGTAGTCTCTCTCCTAACCAACCAAGGTATCGATCAATCTCCACCACAACTCCAAAAATCTTCTTCAAAGAAAAATAATTCCACCACCGCACCTCCAAAGAACCTTCTAGTACCTTCTTCTTCTTCATCATCATCATCGATTATTCGAGCTTGGGCTAAAGGTCAAGGTATGAGTGAGACAGTGGAACTTGGGTTAAATTTGCAAAAGGAAATGCAAATGTGGTTCGTAAAGTTTGTTGAGGAGTCCCTTGATGCGGGTTTTCGGGTGCTTGGAAAGAGAAATGAATCTGAAGGAAGTCCCAATTGTGGTCCCATAGCAGCAGTTCTGTCCCAGCTGAAACGAGTCAACGACTGGTTGGATCGTGAAGTGTCAAAACGGGACGAAATGTTGAATGAAAAGATTGAGCGCTTGAAACGGAAGATTTACGGGTTTGTTATTCAACATGTTGGGACTACATTTGATAGTTCCATGTCTTCCTCCTTGTCTTGATTATTAGCTTGCTACTTGCTTGCTTACTTGTGCAAGAAAAACAAGGCTTTCTTCTTAGAGAAAAAAAAAATTAGTTTGTTTGGCATCATTTTCTTGAAAAATGATGTAAATCTCTTTGTATTTAAAATGGAACATGATTCTCTCTAAGTTGATTTATTGAGATTTGTTTCTACTATCTGCATTCTAGCAATAGTAATTCTAGTAATATTAAATCTCTTTGTATTTAATTTTTGCTTTTAATTAAAACAAACAGGGAAAATTTATTTTGGGACGGAGGTAGTAGATTTTATTTACTCCAAAATAGATGATCGTTTTTTGTTTTTAAAATTTTGCACAAAGAAAGAAACATAAAGAACATGATTAAAAATTGGGTTGCACGCTTGCACTACATTATTAATGTGTGCAAACTATCTACAATTGAGATCAGCAAATATCCTAGAGAGCAAAAGTAATATTAAGTGCCGTTATCACACGTAATCTAAATGCTAATCAACACTCAACCTTGTTTTTTGGAGTTAATTTGTACTCCCTCCGGTCCAAAATAACTGTCACTTTTGAACCAAAATTTTGGTCCAAAATAATTGTCACTTTTGAGCTAAATGTCTCTTTTAGCCTTGCATTGAACCTTGTTTTCTTTTAATAATTGTCTTAGTGTGAGACATTAATGTAAGAAAGTTGCACACTTAATAGGGGTAAAGTTGAAACTTTTGTCATCAAACCATGATAATAATTGCATTTCTTAAGAGTTGTGCAAATGAAAAAAAAAAACAGTTATTTTGGACCGGAGGGAGTAAGTACTTAAGTTTAATTTAGAGGAGTTGGTTTTGGGGGAAACTAGTTCCTCCATAAGTTATAAAAAATCCACTTTTTAACCCTCAACTTTAAACCCTAAACCCAAAATCCTAAACCCCAAACCCTAAGCTTTAACCCCTATAAAAACAGGACTTTTTATAACTTAAGGAGAAACTAGTTTCCCCCAAAATTTTCTCAATTTAGAGAACTGTTTTTTCAGATAGAGCAATGCTAGGGGCATAAAATAAGCTCACAAAATCTTGCTCACAAAATGAGGTGTCGATATTTTATTGGTTGCATCGATAGTGGACCCGTCACACTCTAATTAAAAGCACCAATAAAATCATGACACTTAGGATTTTGTGAGCTAGATTTTGTGATTTTTTTGTGCCCTAGTATTATTCTTTCAGATATGAATCAAAACACTTAATTGATTTACATCATCACTAAAATTGATGATATTGCGCCCCCCCCCCCCCCCACCCCACCCACCACCAGATAAAAAAAGGATCATATGGGGCATGTGATAGTTTTCAAAGTTCTATTACATGAATCCTATTTATCTTATATTTTCCTTTCTTTTTTGCTTTTTACTAATTTTTGAAATAGTTGAAATAAATCTTGGAATGTTAGATGTTATTCTCTCGGCTACAATTTAAAATTTTCATTTTAGTTAGTATAAAATTTGTATGTAAATTAATTGACTAATCAACTAGTTAAACCCCTATGAATACATGTACTATGCCCTATATATAAGGCAATTATCATTTACTATGTTAGAGCAATAACAAGAACGATGACGAAAAACAAAGAACCAAAGATAAGAACACTAAATTTTACGTGGTTCATCAACTCTGAGAGCTTGTTTCAGAGTCCTGCCTACAAGATCGTGCCACCCAAAGTGTCCGGCCGTGCAACCTCTGCTTGTCTCAAAATTACGAAACCTCATTATATAACCCTATAGGAAGGCGTCTCAACTTAAAAGACATTATCCCAACATAGGCTTTGATCCTAATACGAACTACCATCAAGGATATGTAATTTCAAATACTATCACCTAGTCCATGATTTATTAAAGGATACTCATGTTCTAAAGGATTCAAAATTACATGAGTGCCACTTGATGGGTGTGTTTACACATCCAAATGATTTACTTCTACGACTTATTTGATGCTTAAACTTAGGTGTTTTGATGGGTTTTGAAGTGTTTATGAGTATAAGGAAGGAGCAGAAGAATGCACAAATCTTTGGACCTTAATGTGAAAAAAGGAACGATAAAGAACGAACCAAAAACTAAAACTAAAGTGATGTAGCAACTATTAAATCAAGATCATTTACAACGATAGTTGGCACGTCCAAAGCGAAGTTCGTATGAAAAAGTTATAGTCTTCAAAAGTTTGCTCGTAAAAGGTACAAGTCAGCGCAACAATTAGTACAACAATAACAAGATAGTGGGGCCGCACACCAGAAAAAGGGAGGCCACACACAGAAGCCAAACCCAATTTTTCATTCCAGCAATTAGGGAGGCCGCACACCTCATTCCGTGCGGCCGCACACCGCAGGGATAGGTGGGGAATTTCTTTAAGGACTTAACAGGAATACCAAAAATATTAGGGGCTATTTAGTAATTTACCAAAAGTTTAGGAACTTTTCAAAATTTATGAGGGACGTTTTAGGAACTTTTCGAGGAACTCTTTGGAATTACAAAAATCTCAGGGACCTCTGTGGAAAGTCGAACCTAGTCAACTTTCAGCACAAGTTTTCTTTTCCTTTTCCTGTTAGAATTTAAACCCTTCGTCCCTAGTACTCCTCTGCCCTATTATAAATAGACAAAGTCTCAAATGCAACGGGTGTACAGCCATGCGACGGGCTGTTCAATGGGCTGACCCGCACCGTCAGCCAGCCCTCATCCAGCCCTAGAGCGACACGTGGCGTGCTGTGAGCCACTCGCTGGTTCACCAAGCCGCGCGCTGCCACGTGTCGCCTTTTTAAAGAAAAACATTAACTTTAAAATGCTATATCTTGAGATTTATAACTCAGAAAAAAAAATTTAAAATACCGTTGTGTTCGTCTCGACGAGACGAATAAAACTACATAGGTCATGATATGGTTTATTTTTTAAAAAAAAAAAAACATTTTTTTACACACAAAAAGTTTGAGTTGCTTGCCAGCTGAGATATAACACTCTGTTCTAATAAAAGTAACAGTTTCATATTCAAAAAGTAACACTTTTTACAGTCAAATGTAACAGCAATTTTACAAAAAAAAAATGGGTTTGCATTTCAATTGTTACTTTCTCAATAAAAAAATTGTTACATTTCATGTATAATGTTACATTTAAGAATATAAACTGTTACAATTGAGAAAAAAATGTTACATTCATTTTTTATAAAATGTAACATTAGTTTAGTTGTCAATCCTATGTTAATTTTCGGAGAAAAAAGTGTTACATTTGAAGAAAAAAAGTGTTACATTCCTTTATAAAAAGTGTTACATTAATTTAGTTGTCAATCTTTTATGTTATCTTTAATCTATTGCAGCAAAATTGTGGTACTTTTTTTAAAAAAAAAATTGTTACATTTTGTTACAACAAGTGTTACTTTTTTGGGAGGAAAAAAAGTTGGGGGTGGCAAAATAAAATTAAAAAAAAAATCGAAAAAAAAAAGGGAGGCTGACCTGGCCCGTCGCACACTGTGCGGCGGGTGTACAGGAGAATGCCTCATATAAATATAACACTAGTCTTTTTTATTTATTGATGCTTTATTCTAGGTTTCAAGTTGTAATCAAGATTGAGATATTAATTTTCTATTCAAGCATATTATCCAAGTTTATGAATTCATATTTATTTCTTGTGATAATTACCATGTTCATGAGTAGTTAAATCCCTTTATTTCACGGATTGGTAGTAGTGATTATTTAATCTTTATGTTGTGATGATAAGTACAATAGTCAATCTCAATTTTATTTATCATTAATTCTAGGGTTTCATATTTATGTTAAGATACTCTTGGCCTTAGAATTTTTGGGTATCAACTGCTACAGTAATTTAGGCATTGATACATTGACCACTGAATTGATAATTATACTCAATTGAAAGAGTTTAGGTTCATTTGTTCTTAAGTGTTTTCATACATTCTTGGAAAATTATATGGACTTAACTTTGAAGTATAATTTGACTCAAATAGCAGAATTGCTATCTGGCGACCGAACCGTCTCAATTCTTACTTAAGTGAGAAACTGAGAATAATTGTGAACTCTAATCCATGAATCTATTTGCCTATCTTGAATTCAATCATTGCCTATATTCTGCGATTTTCAATCATTAGTTTATTTTCGTTGCTTAAGTAGTTTAAAATAATTTAGTTAAATTAATAAAATAAAAAAACCCAGTTTTGCATTGTATTCTTGTTAATCCTTCGAGTTCTTGTGATTCGACACCTTTTTTGAATGTGCATATAGTACGTCGATAACTAGTACACTTGTCAGGTAATTTAATTAGAGGGATATTTTCTCCATCACTACTCCTCCATCACTTCATTTTCTCTCTCCAACCACCTTTGGCCACCCATCCCCGCCTCATATGGTCACCAACTCCGGCGACCAACTCCAGCCGGTCACCAATTTCGGCGATCATTTTCCGGCGACCTTTTTCCAATGACCATATCTGTCGTCTATTTGCAAATACTCTGGCGATCATCTCCACCAACAATTTGTAAATACTCCGGCGATCACCAATTTCAGCGGCGAGTAACAAATCCGGCTGGCGACCACCAAATCCGGACCGAACAAGTTCACAGTTTTTCTTAAAAAAAAAATAACCGCTTTTTTAAGAACAACTTCACAGATGTTTCAAGAATAAATTCACAGTTTATATGAACAAATTCACATTAAAAAAAAACATAGTAGTTCCAAGACCAAATTCACAATTGTTTCAAGAACAAATTCACAGTTGTTTGAGGAACAAATTCATATTTGTTTTAAGAAGAAACACATTATTGATCCAAAGAACAAATTCACAGTTGTTGCAAGAACAACTGAGAAGCTCACAATTTGTTCGCAATTGTTTCAAGAACACCTGAGAAGTTCACAGTTGTTCCAAAAAATAATAGAGAAGTCGTCCAAAAACTCCGTCCGGCGGCCAACAACTGAGAAGTTCACAGTTATCCCAAGCAAGGTTCTAAAAAGCGCTAGGCGGTCGCTAGGCGCCACAGCAATGCCTAGCGCCTAGGCGGGGTCTAGACGGAGCGTAGGCGGGGCCGAGAATTCAGAAATAGTTATAATATCCTAGGCGGGACTTAGGCGTTTCATGAACGCCTAGCGCCTAGGTGGGGCCTAGGCGGCCTAAACGGACGTCTTTTAGAACACTGATCCCAAGAAACAACTGATAAGTCCACAAGAACAACTTCATAGTTGTCTCAAGAGCAACTTCACAGTTGTTCCAATAACGATTGAGAAGTTCACACGTTTCAAGAACAACAAAGAAGTTCACAGTTGTTCCATTAATAACTGAGAAGTTCACAGATTGTTCACACTTGTTCCAAGGACAACTAAGATGTTTGCAATTATTAAAAAAAATGTGAAATCAAAAACTAAATCAATAAAATCAATTACCAACCAAAATTTTCTCTTATACCAAAAGCCGCCCTCAGTAACAAGTTAACACCACAATTGTCCCATAAAACCAAAAATCTATCAGAGAGCACACCAAATCGATCAACAACATAAGAGTTCACAATTGTTTCAACAACAGTTGAAAAATTTATATTTGTTTCAAAAAATAATTGAGTACTACTTAGTTGCTATCAAGCATACGAACACAAAACTAAAAAAATTTAAGAAATAACTCCCATTTTAAATGACTTATTGTTAATTTCTCAACTAATACCATCATTCTTCAAAAAAAGAGCATAATTACATAACAAAATAAAAATCTACAACAATTTTAGATTAAAAGAACTGATAATTTATATTTCAACCAAATCCATGATGAAATAAATATTCTATGCATCAAGACCAAGAAAAAAAATGTAAAATCGCTCCAATCGGAGCCCAAAAACCGACTGCAACCTTTACTACGACAAGATCTTTGCCCAGATCTGTTTAAGCAATCACAACACAATGGATTTGACTGCTTTATTTTTTTCGCTTGTGGTCAGTGATACTATAATGGATCCAACCACATTCATTCGTCAAAGACACCTATACAGATGGAGGTTGGTCTAAGATGGCAGAGGTGGCCGGAGATGATTGGCTGCGGATGAAGAAAGTGGCAGGAGTTGGAGTTTGAAGACAAGAGAGCCGGATCTGATCGGAGATTTTGGTTAAAAATGTTGAAGTGAACAGGGAGACGGCTTGTGGTCTCTGGCCGCAGGTGGTGGAAGGGAAAGGGTTGCCAGAGAGGAGTGTTGGCAGTAGATATGGGGTAGAAGCGGTAGCCGGAGGGGCCGCCGGAGGTTCACGTAAGGAGTCAGCCGAAGGGTAGAGAGATAAATAGTATGTGAAGTAGAGGGGGAGTATGAGTGTGGAGTTGTGTATGTGAGTGAGCGTACGAGAGGGGAGGGTTGGTTTAGAGCAGGGGGTAATTATATCATTTTAGAAAATATTTGAACTCTATGGTAATATATCTTTTAGAGTTGGACTAGGTGGTTAATCAAAATATGTCGCTAAATTAAATGATAGATTTGCTTAAGATTGAGGATTAAATGGTAATAACTCTGTTTCAAATAGTTTTCCTTTTTCTTTTGGCGTCGCTATTTTTCAATGCACACAATTACATCCATTAATCAAATACAATTAGCCGACTTGTCTAACTTATCAAATGTGGTATGTGATGCACCTCCGATGATGAGCTGGTTTATGATCTGACTCATCAAATATGGTATGTTATGCACCTCGAATGATAAGCTGGTTTATAAATGAGCATTTTCACTTTCTAATGAACTTGTAAGTCGCATACATTTTTCAGTGCTATTAATTGAGAATAGCGTGATTAATTATTATCATCAATTAGTATAAACAATGTTTTTATACTTTTGACCCTGCGCAAGTAAATGGATATGGTTGGACCCGGTTTTTATGATGAAAAATAATAAAGTTACAAAAGATGGCTATAAAATGTGGTTTACAAAATGAGGTGTTATAATTGTGTTGATGTTTTTAATTGAAGTGTGTCACGTTCACAATCGATGTGGCCAATGAAATATCGTCACCACATCTTGTATAATTCATTTTGTAAACTTCTTTTGTAAGCCTACCTAGCATTGCTCTTTTATGATTCATACTTTTTAACTAAAAAAATATAAACATTTAAAAACAACGAACATACTATTTTTATAAATATATATGAAATGTCAGTCGTCCAAAAGAAAACTAATCGGACCCGGAACCGCTCCACCCATTTTAGCTCCACCCCTCCTCCCAACGACTCCGATCAAGGCCACATAGGCGAGCTCAACATCTGTGCGGCTAAGATGATTTCAATTTTTTGTGGTCCTACCGAGCTCGGACACATCTCATCCGTCGAACAGAAAATCCAATGAGGTGGCTTTAATCGGTTAATTTCACAAGGACCCAAAGCCCAGATCAAAAAGTTATAAAAACTCATCTCAGTTGCGTAAGTCCACATAAACCCGAAGCTCAGATCAAAATTCCATCAAAACTCAAACTCCCATTGACCCAGTAAATATTAATTTCTTAATGCCAATTTTACCCCTAACCCCAAATAAAACACCCTTCCTCTTCTCTCTCGTCATTTCTGATTTCTTCACTCCCTCTCTCTCTCTAAAACACACACACACACACACACACTCTCTCTCTCTCTCTCTCTCTCTCTCTCTCTCTACCCAAACCCTAGCTTCAACCCTTCATCTTGACCTGCCATATCTGTCTTCTCCGGCTAACCGTCTCTCTCACCTCCGTCTAACCTCCGGTTAATTCCTGCCGGCGAGTATCTCCGGCGGCCTTCACTGTAACACCCCGAATTTTCTTACTGTATCTGAGCATTTAATGGCATTAAATAACAATAATTAATACCTGAAATTAGGGTTCACAACTAACCCTTTATTACATCATCAATTCAAAATAAATGTGGAAGCGTAACTTAAAACTTGTCTTGGCAGGTAAACCACCCTAGCCATCAATGTATCTTTAACTTACACCAATAAATAAATGTTCTTAAAATAACTAAATAAGAATCTTCAATCTGCCGTTCTTCCTACGGTTGCCCTCCTTTTCTTCCCCTTCTACTTAAATCCTGAAACAAAAATTTATAGAGAAGGGATGAGCGAACGAATGCTCAGTAAGTTCATACGTGGCCTCTCCGGTTACTAAGGAGAGACGACCAGAACGAATACCATGAATAACTTTTATAAAGATAGGTTCAGTTACTTTTTGATTCAAGACTGCAGAACAATACAGTCGTATTACTTTTAAGATTTTACTTTCAAAGGATTATGGCACTACAATCCAAAGGGATTCATTCAAGTTCCGTCAATTCCGGGGTAACGTACATTATAACCTCAATGCCAAAGGTACAATTTGTACACCTAGCTTTTCCAAGCCAATAGTGTGGGTCGTAACATATATGGTATCCACACATATATGCTCGGGGTCTAGAATCATCCTTGTAATCAGACAATTCCTGAGAGAAGGCATGTGATCACTCATGCAATCCCTAGTTTAAGGACGAGTCTTTTCTAACTGGACTGTCCGTCAATGTCTTTTCTAACTGGACATTGGCCACTCTAACAAGTAAGTAGTTAACTTACAAGTTAAAATGAGAACATACCAAGGTACAAGTATGTGATAACAAGTTTCAAACTTCGATACTTAGTAGATCAATGGGGACATCACTAAGTACGGATTCTTTCAAAAGAACGTTCAATAACGCGGAGTTTATTTAAATACTATCATGCCATACTGATAGCTAACTTATAGAAAGAATATAGAATTCCAATAAACAGGAGCTCAAATACTGTAAGGAACGTAATCCCTTACCTGAATTGCTTTTCCTCTCTGTGCAAATCTACAAGGCACCGAGTAATTTACTTTAGTACTCTCAACATTGTTAACTACTTCTACTTAGTTAACTGAGAGATGTGTTTTAACTTCTTTACTTCGTTACTCCTATCTTACGTTTAAGTTTCTGACTTTGATTTGCGAGTCAGTCCTTTAACTTTAATATAATTGTAATTAAGTCCTCTAACTTTGGGTTAATTACAATTTGGTCCCTCAACTTTGGGTTAATTGCAAATTGGTCCTTCAACTTTGGATTAATTGTAATTTAGTCCTTCAACTTTAGTTTAATTGCAATTTAGTCCTTCAACTTTGAATTAATTGCAGGAAGGTCCCTTAACTTTGATTTTATTCATAAAGGTCCCCCAAGTTTCTTTTTAATCACTTAGGCCCCTCTAACTTCAAAGGTTTCCTTTTTTATTTCTTCTAACTTTAACCTTTTTCCAGTTTAATCCTTTTTCGTTAGGAAACTAACTGAATTCTTTTAATCTTCCTTCTTCTCGTTAACTTTCTAATTTTCAAGGTCTTCCAAGTACTTATTCTATTTCCTCAAGTTAGTTTTTTTTTTTAACTTTTTAACAACCCTCTTAAAGATTATGTTTTCTTTTCATTATACACTTAACGAAAATACTAACTTTCCGTCCCAATTCTTAACCTTCTCAATCAAGAATTAACACCCATATCCTATAACCATGGCCGAATTACATATCATCAAAATCCATTGATTTGATCAATCCTTCTAGTTCTTTAAATTTTTCTAAATTCCCAAACATTGATTTTATTCATAACTAAATAACAAAATCATCAACATCAACAAAAATAATTCTCCAATAAATAAAGGCCATTCGACCGAATAATATTTGGGTAAAAATCCATATTTTCTTCTTTTTGATAAATCCAATTCAACCTCAATGATTTATTTGTTCCATCCCCAAGCATTGCATAGTATTAATCAATCTCAATCATGATTATAAAATCAAGCTTAAAAATAAAACTAATTTTAAAATTATCATTCTACCATAGCATGTAAATCAATCATTCAACCTTTTAGAATTTTGTCATTAATTCCCTAGCATGCAAAACCCCAATTATTTATTTTCTTAAATCATGCATAACTTATAATTTATTAACCCGAATTCACTGAAACAAATTTTGGAGAGTAGGATTTAGCATTACCTCGAGAATGATCGGATTACTTCTTCCAAAACAATTGGCGAAAAATCTCTTCTCCCTCCTCCTTTGGTTCGGCCGGCGGCTTTGGTTTAGGTTTAGGGTTTTGTTTTCCTTTTTTTTTTTTTTTGTGTGTGTTTTTGATAATAAAGAATAACCTAAATTTCACTAACTCAAGAATTTATACTTTGGATTGATTATTAATTGGGTTGGGTTTATTATTTAAAATTTCGGGCCAACCCAGATTTTTCGGCCCACTCTTTAATTGTTCTATAACTCTAATTATTATTTAATTACTTTAATGTGACTAATTAAATAATTAAATAAAATAAATAAAAAAATAATGCGGGTATTACATTCTTACCCCCTTAAAAGAAGTTTGTCCTCAAACTTGACAAGTCTTAATCCGAGAAGATGTCCGGGTACAATTCACGCATTTCACTTTCTTGTTCCCATGTCGCTTCTCTTTCTGAGTGATTACTCCATTGCACTTTTACGTAGGGAACCGTACGCTTTCTTACGACCTCGTCTTTTCTGTCGACGATCTTGATTGGTCGTTCATCGTACGTCAAATCTGCCCGAACTCTTAGCTGCTTGTACTCTATCACATGACTCGGATCATGAATATACTTCCTTAGCATGGAGACATGGAACACATTATGCACTCCAGCTAATACCGGCGGTAACGCGAATCGGTAAGCCACTTCCCCGATCCTATCGAGAATTTCGAACGGTCCCACGTATCGTGGACTCAGTTTCCCTTTAATCCCAAAACGCATAACTCCCTTCGTGGGTGATATCTTTAGGAATACTCGATCCCCTGGCTGAAATTCTAGTTCTCGCCTTCTGTTGTCTGCGTAAGATTTCTGCCTACTCTGCGCAGTCTGTAGCCACTTTCGAATCTGTTGTACCTTATCCGCCGTGACTTGTACCAGTTCCGGTCCACTTAACCTCCTCTCACCAACTTCGTCCCAACACGCCGGTGATCTACACTTCCTCCCATACAATGCTTCGTATGGTGCCATCCCAATACTGGCATGGAAGCTGTTGTTGTATGCGAATTCCACTAACGGTAAGTGTTCATCCCATGCGTTTGGCCAATCTAACGAAGTAGCCCTCAGCATGTCTTCTAGTGTCTGGATAGTCCTTTCCGACTGTCCATCTGTCTGTGGATGAAACGCCGTACTCATGGTCAATTCTGTTCCCAATGCTTCCTGTAGGCTGTTCCAAAATTTAGAAGTGAACCTAGCATCTCGATCAGACACGATTGTGACCGGGATTCCATGTAACCTTACTATCTCGTCGATATACAACTTGGCCAACTTCTCCAACGAATCCGTCTTCTTGATTGCCAGAAAATGTGCTGACTTAGTCAATCGGTCTACGATAACCCATATAGCGTCATACTTCCCTGCCGTCTTTGGCAACCCACTTACGAAATCCATAGCAATATTCTCCCACTTCCATTTGGGAATTGGTAATGATTGCAGTAACCCTGTTGGCTTCTGATGTTCACTCTTAACTTGTTGACACGTCAAACATCTATGCACATACTCCGCCACATCATTCTTCATATTATTCCACCAGTAGGACTCCTTTAGATCCCTATACGTTTTAGTACTCCCCGGATGTACAGAGAACTTTGAGCAATAAGCTTCTCTCAGTATCTCTCTCTTAATTTCATCATTATTTGGCACCCATACTCTCTTTTGGTATCTCAGAATTCCATCTTCGCCCATGTGAAGATCCTTTGCTTGCCCTTTTCCGATTAGAGCTTCTCTCTCCCCGTCTAACTCTTGTGCCTCTTTAATTTTGCCCAACAATGCAGGTTGTAACGTCAGTCGAGCCAAGTATCCGCTTACTTTTACTATCAAGTTCATCTCCTTGACATCCTTCCATATGCTTACCCCCTTAGAGATCAACGTCGCCAACATTCTGTGATTCTTCCTACTTAAGGCATCTGCCACCTTGTTGGCCTTCCCAGGATGATACAATATTTCACAGTCGTAGTCCTTGAGAAGTTCTAGCCACCTCCGTTGTCTCATATTCAATTCCTTCTGCGTGAAGATATACTTAAGGCTCTTGTGATCTGTAAAAATCTGACATTTCACTCCATACAGATAATGTCTCCAAATTTTCAAAGCAAACACTACTGCTGCTAACTCCAAATCATGGGTCGGGTAATTCCTTTCATGTACTTTCAACTGCCTAGATGCATATGCTATAACCTTCTCATTTTGCATCAGTACACAGCCTAATCCTTTCAATGACGCATCACTGTAGATAACAAAACCTTCCGTTCCTGTCGGTAGTGTTAATACTGGTGCAGATACTAATCTTTTCTTCAATTCTTGAAAACTTTTCTCACATTCTTCTGACCAAACGAACTTGGCTGATTTCTGTGTCAGCTTCGTCAATGGTCCTGATAACTTCAAAAATCCCTCTACGAACCTTCTATAGTAACCAGCTAAACCCAAGAAACTCCTTATTTCGGTTACTGTAGTCGGTCTTTCCCAATCCATTATTGCCTCCACCTTTTTCGGATCCACAGAAATTCCCTCTTTCGACACTACGTGTCCCAAAAATGCTACTTTCTCCAACCAGAATTCACATTTCTTAAACTTCGCGTATAATTTCTGTCTCCTCAAAATTTCTAACACTATCCTCAAATGTTCAGCATGTTCCTCCTTTGTCTTCGAGTATACCAAAATATCATCAATGAATACTATCACACATTTGTCTAAGTACTCCTGAAATATTCTATTCATCAACTCCATGAATGCGGCTGGTGCGTTTGGCATCACGACAAACTCATAATGCCCATACCTCGTCCTAAACGCTGTCTTCGCCACATCTTCATCCTTGAACCTCAGCTGATGATATCCGGATCTAAGATCAATCTTTGAAAAATAACAGGCTCCTCTCAATTGATCAAATAAATCATCAATTCTCGGCAGTGGGTATTGGTTCCTAACCGTCACCTTATTCAACTCTCTATAATCAATACATAGTCTCATAGATCCATCTTTCTTCTTCACAAATAGCACCGGTGCACCCCATGGTGATACACTCGGTCTAATCAACTCCTTGTCCAACAGTTCTTGCAACTGCTCTTTTAGTTCTTTCAACTCTGTTGGAGCCATCCTGTACGGTGCTCTCGAAATAGGTGTGGTTTCTTGTACTAAATCGATGGAGAACTCTACTTCCCTTACTGGTGGTACACCAGGTAAATCCTCAGGAAATACATCTTGAAATTCATTCACTACTTCAAGTGACTCTAAGGTTACTCCCTTCTCTTATGTTTCACCTATGTATGCCAGGAATCCTACACATCCCTTCCTCAACATTTTACGGGCCTTCATCACCGAGATTAATCCTATCCTCTTCCTCGGCCTTGAACCCACAAATCTGTATTCTTTACCTTCTTCTCCTAGGAACGTCACTATTTTCTCTTGACAGTTCACGTTAGCTTGATGCAAAGCCAACCAATCCATTCCCAGTATTACGTCGAATTCTGACATGTCTAGTTCAATGAGGTCGATACTTACGCTCGTGCCTCCTATCCCTAAGGTGCAGTTTCTATAAGAGGTAGTAATGGGGATAGCGTCTTTAATAGGTGTATCTATTACTAAAGGCATCTCTAAGTTCTATGGGTGCAGTTTTAACTTCCTTGCCACAGCATTACTAACTACTGAATGAGTAGCTCCAGTATCTACTAATACATAGACATTACGAGAATTTAACTGCATCGTACCTGCCACAAGATCTGCATTTACTCCAGCTGCCTTTGCGGTCATGGTGTACATCCTACCACGGCCTCCACCGTTTCCTCCTCTGTTGTCCTTATTTCCTGCAGCTGGTTCATCTTTCTTAGGTTCTTGGCACTTCCACTTCGGGTGTCCCACCTTCCTACAGTTATAGCACTGCCGCTCCTTGTAGAAACAAATTTCTGTCTTATGAGCTCCATCACAAATGGTACATTTATCATTGCTGGTGAAACCTTGGCTCTTGCCCTTATTCCACTCACGCCTGTTGTCATTGGTGTTCCGACCATTCCCACTATGGCTGTTGTTGGAGTGCTTATTTCCATGACTGCCCTTATCGCGACCGTCATCCACCGTTTTCCTCTTATTGTTATTGTGGTCTTTACTGCCCTTGTTTCCTTCTGCCTTTTCAGCCACTGTCTTTGCTTTCTCCTCTCGTCGGTTACGATAATTATCCGACTCCCTCTCCACTATCTTAGCCCTATCCAGCACCGCTGAATACGTAGTTAGAGCTAACGGTGTGATTCTGTACCGAATTCTATCACTCAATCCTGCTTCAAATTTCCTTGCTTTCTGTTCTTCAGTATCGAAGAATCTTGGCGCAAACTCTAGCAGATCAGTGAACTTCTCACCATACTCAGCCACTGTCATGTTCCCTTGCACCAAAGTCAGGAATTCTGCCACCTTGGCGTTCCTTGTGCTTGCAGGATAATATTTCTCATTAAAGATAGCCTTAAACCTGGTCCATGTAAATGCAGCGTCACCACGAGCCACAACAGCGCTTTTCCGCCTCCCACCATGACTGAGCCTTCCCTTTTAGCATGAATGTCACAAATACCACTTTCTGCTCCTCAGTGCAGTTCAGCGTTTCGAATATACGCTCAGTACTCTTAATCCAATCCTCGGGCTTCTCCTTAGCTGTGTCCGAGAACGAATCTGGATTCCTCCTTTGGAATAACTCTAGCGGGTCACGTAATGGAGCTTGTGGTGGTGGTTGAGCAAGTCCAACAACAGTCTGACCTATCCCAGCTACTGTCTGTGATAGCGTCTGCAAGAGATTTACCAGTGCCGGGTCCAACTGCCCGCCTGCATTACCGGTGTTGTTGTCATTGCCCTCGCCGTTTCTGTTGTTTCCACTTCTGGTATTCATCTGCAATTTTCCTTTTTACTTTAGAACAAGTTCGTGCTCTAGAAATGTTCATCACTACACAATATGTGCGTGTTCATGGTATACTTAACATTACTATTCTTTTACTAACGGTTACTTGTTAGTTTTGATCGTGTTCGTAGGTCTTTTGTACTAGACCATTATTCAGATTTGCTTAGTTTACTTAACCTTTCTTCTCCGGTTCAGGAGTTTTTGTACTTCATAATTTACAACCGTTTTACTTGGTTGATTATTATCTCTTTATTTCACTAGTTTTTATTACTTAACTAGCGTTAACTTACTCCAATGGTCGTCTTACGTCGTACCATGGTTACGGAGATTATTTTAAATCAATCTGACGTTTTCCCTTGTCTTTTCTTGACAAGTTGACTTTTAGTCTAAACAATAATAGACAATTCATAATTCTGGTATTTAAATTAAATAACTAACTTTATTCAACTAAAGTGTGAGATTTAAACATCTCAAAATACACCCGAAATTCAACTTAACATAAGCAAAAGTCTAATTGCATTACTCCACTAATCATTAAAAAAAAAAAAATCTATTCCAATAACTATTTTGTAACCAATTGCATCAATATCCACATTGTGCGTGCTCTGCTTCGAGTTGGTCATATTTCTCTTGTAACTCTATCTTCTCTGCCCAAATCTGATAGCTTGACACTCTAAGATTTTCCTCATACACTTCTTGTTCAGCTATCTTCTTCTTCAGCTTATTTCCATGCTCTATCTCATCTACTAGTTGTACACTGATACAGTTCCACTCGCGATTAGCTCTAATCACGTGGCTCTCTAGGCTTTTGACTTTCTCTAGCTGTACTGCTAACTTTCCCTCTACATACATCATGTCCTCATCGCGTCCCTTGATGACATTCTGTAGGCTGCCGACTCCTAGAGTCTCCTTCCTAAGCTCTCTTTTTGTCTTGCGTAACTCCATAGTTAACTGCTTAATGACATTCTCCTTGGCTTCTATTTCTTCCTTCAGGGTAGCACTGTACCTTACAGATTTCATTGGTCTCCTCGGCATGATCCTACACACACCAACAATAAACTTAATTAGTACCTAGTCCCAAGATTTCGTATAACATAATTGTAGAATATAATAGACATGTAATGAAGAGGTTTCTACTTCCCCAAGTATATTCATACTTTACGTACACCCTTAGTATTATTCCTAGAGATAGATTTTATCACTTGAACTTCCTCAAGTAAGATCTTATTCAAGTCAAGTACTAAGTTCTCCCATTAGTCTTAACTTTCAGTTTTCTCCCATAAGACCTAAAGCCATTGCTCTGATACCAACTGTAACACCCCGAATTTTCTTACTGTATCTGAGCATTTAATGGCATTAAATAACAATAATTAATACCTCAAATTAGGGTTCACAACTAACCCTTTATTACATCATAAATTCAAAATAAATGCGGAAGCGTAACTTAAAACTTGTCTTGGCAGGTAAACCACCCTAGCCATCAATGTATCTTTAACTTACACCAATAAATAAATGTTCTTAAAATAACTAAATAAGAATCTTCAATCTGCCGTTCTTCCTACGGTTGCCCTCCTTTTCTTCCCCTTCTACTTAAATCCTGAAACAAAAATTTATAGAGAAGGGATGAGTGAACGAATGCTCAGTAAGTTCATACGTGGCCTCTCCGGTTACTAAGGAGAGACGACCAGAACGAATACCATGAATAACTTTTACAAAGATAGGTTCAGTTACTTTTTGATTCAAGACTGCAGAACAATACAGTCGTATTACTTTTAAGATTTTACTTTCAAAGGATTATGGCACTACAATCCAAAGGGATTCATTCAAGTTCCGTCAATTCCGGGGTAACGTACATTATAACCTCAATGCCAAATGTACAATTTGTACACCTAGCTTTTCCAAGCCAATAGTGTGGGTCGTAACATATATGGTATCCACACATATATGCTCGGGGTCTAGAATCATCCTTGTAATCAGACAATTCCTGAAAGAAGGCATGTGATCACTCATGCAATCCCTAGTTTAAGGACGAGTCTTTTCTAACTGGACTGTCCGTCAATGTCTTTTCTAACTGGACATTGGCCACTCTAACAAGTAAGTAGTTAACTTACAAGTTAAAATGAGAACATACAAGGTACAAGTATGTGATAACAAGTTTCAAACTTCGATACTTAGTAGATCAATGTGGACATCACTAAGTACGGATTCTTTCAAAAGAACGTTCAATAACGCGGAGTTTATTCAAATACTATCATGCCATACTGATAGCTAACTTATAGAAAGAATATAGAATTCCAATAAACAGGAGTTCAAATACTGTAAGGAACGTAATCCCTTACCTGAATTGCTTTTCCTTGCAATCTCCTCTCTGTGCAAATCTACAAGGAACCGAGTAATTTACTTTAGTACTCTCTGATAGAGTAGTATTTACATATATAATCTCTATGTTCATGTGCTAGTTTTATTGACTTTTGGATATAATTTAGAACATTATTGATGTAATTGTTGATCTATTTTGTATAAGGAACTTTGTAAGGATTTGAATGTTGTAAAACACTTTTTAGTGTTATTTTGATATTTTGCAAAGGCCTGGATGCTCAAAAGTGTGGAGATCAATGATTGCTCGAGTCACCATCAATGGTCAACAGCGGTCAACCGAGTCAAGGACGGGAATAAGAAGAAAATCAACCTTCAGACAACTGTGCGGCCGCACAAAACATAATGTGCGGTCGCCCAATTCATACCCATTCCATGACCAAATCAATTAAGAAAGATGTGCGGTCGCACACACCATTTTGGGCGGTCGCACAGCCTACCCGACAGGAAAATGCAGTTTTTCAACAGCTTGATATCCTCTTCTTATGTTCCCATTGTGTAACCCTAGCTTGATCCTAGTATAAATACATCTCTTCCCCACAGCAGCCAGGGTATTCAGATCTAGAATAGATAGTTTTTACTTCCTTCAAACATTGTAGAGAAAGATTGAGAGGTTTTTCATTGTTCCAAATATTTTCACTTCTTCAAGTTTTATGTTGAATATTGAAGCTTTGTTGAAGAAGAATATGTGTATGCTTGGCTAATCTCCTTATTCTATGGATTGGAGGTAACATGTATGGAATTATTATGTTTTAATTGATAGTATTGTTATTCATTTTGTTGGGTTTTTCAAGAAGTATTTTTATAAGAGTTTTCTAGTTACAATCTAATGTTTAGATTAGCTTGGCTCTAAAACTAATTTGTGTATAAGGATTTCAAGTGATTGATTGAGATATACAAAGTCCGACTTTTGAAATAATATAATTTTGATTTGTAAAGTGATTTCTTATCAAAATTATAGATTTAAGATTCCTAAGATTTTAATGAGTTCTTTGAATATCATATGGCTTTTGCAGAAAATATGATATTGAAAGAACACTAGATTGAAGATGTGTGAGCATTCAATCTTACTTAAGAGAATAAATCCCCAACAAGGAATGATGATATTATTAGTTATATATATTAATGAAATACATGTGAAACCAATCCATAGATCTTCCTCTCATTGCTGAAATTCCGGTAAACTCATTCTATTTTGTTTAATTGCTATCTTAGTTTAATTTAAGTGTTTTTGTAGTATTAAAATCAAAACAAAACCAGTCATTTTTAATTTCTTGTTTATACTGCTGAAAATCGAATCGTGAAATACACAAGTCTCTGTGGATCGACCCTCGCATAGCGTATTACTACTACGGTGACTAGTACACTTGCTAGGTATTTTTATTACAAGTGGAGTTTTTCTCTATCAAGTTTTTGGTGCCGCTGCCGGGGACTTGTTCTGTATTTCACAGTTCAATTTTCAATAGCGTATGTTTGGTCGACGTTCACTGAACCCCCAGTTGGTTCCGTTGAACGAAGAAATAGATAACCTCGAGGAAAATACTCTCCTTTTCAATTTATTTGAATCTGAATCTGAGACTTCTGTCACTGGGACAGAAGAAGATCTAAGTGGAACCGAAACTTCCACCACTGAGGTAGAAGTAAACTTAAACATGGGTGAGGTTCGTCATATGAAGGATTTTTTTCGTCCTAAAATCGATGATGCATCTTCATGTATTAATTTGCCGGCCGCGGCAAAAGGATATGAGCTTAAAGGGCAATACTTTAATTTGTTGCCTACTTTCCATGGTTTAACTAATGAGGATCCGCTTAATTTCATCCGTGAATACCTAGCCAATGTGCAAACATTCCCTATCACTGCTGGTATCACGGAGGACCAGTTAAAGTTGCGTTGTTTTCCTCTTTGTATTAAGGGTGCAGCTCAAACGTGGTTCATGACTTTGCCTCCCAATAGCATAGACACATGGGAAAAGATGTACCAAGCTTTCTTTCAAAGATATTATTCGCATCCCTCATTATCAGCATTAAGAAAGAAAATCATAGGTTTTCAACAAGAACCTGGTGAGGCATTTCACGAAACATGGGATCGTTTTAAAATGCTTTTAGTTCAATGCCCTCACCATGACTTTTCCCTTCCACATTTGAATCAAGCATTTTATGATGGGTTAAGTCATTTGTATCAAAACACTGTTGATAATGCTGCGGGAGGGTCAATAGGTGAGAAAACTCCGGAAGAAGCTAGGGACATTTTTGAGATGTTAGGTGCAAATTCTCAGCAGAGAGGAGTGAGAGGAAATCAAAAGGGAATTTAGGAAGTTCAATCTAACGAGAAGGTAGATAAATTGGAAAATGCTCTTATCCATATGTCTAACCAAATTTCTACGTTCACAAATCTTGTTTCACCTCTCATTGCTAACAAAGTTCAAGAAGTTTGTACTACTTGTGGTTTAAGTTCTCATGCTACTAATGCTTGTCCATCTAGTGCACAATTTTCAGAATTTTCTGAACAGGCACAAGCAGCAAATGGATTTCAACCAAGGCAACCATACAACAATCCATACTCCAACACATACAATCCAGGGTGGAGACATCACCCAAATCTTTCATGGAGTAACAATCAACCACTCCACCCGGTGCAACAACAACCACAACCACAACATCAAGCACAACAACCTCCAAAACCTTCCGTCGAAACAATCTTGGAGCAGATGAGGTTAGAAATGATGCAAGAAAGGAAGAACAATGAAGCTGCCATCAACAAGCTTGAGACCCAGGTGAGTCAAATGGCGGAAGTGTTGCGAGCTACCAAACCGGGAACCTTCCCTAGCCAAGGGGAGCACTCAGCCAAATCAATCATCACACTGAGAAATGGTAAGGTCGTCGGTGAGGAGGTAAGTATTCCCTCCACTTCTTCTAATAATAATGTTGAGGAAAAGTCTGAAAATTTGAAGGAAAATGGTACTAATGACTTGGGAGACAAGCAAAATGTAACTTCTCCAATGCCCAAGCCATATGTACCGCCCATGCCTTTTCCTGGTCGATATATGAGGCAAAAGATGGAAAAACAATTTTCTGAAATTTATGACATGTTTTCAAAAGTAAACATCAATTTACCATTGTTGGATGTCATCAAAAATATTCCATCTTATGCCAAATTTTTCAAAGATCTTAATACCCGGAAACCAAGGATGGGAAGAGGTGAGAATGTGATCATGTCTGAGAATGTGAGTGCCGTGCTTCAAACCCACCTTCCACCAAAACTTAAGGATCCCGGTAGTTTTAACATTACAATCACTTTGGGGGATTCTAAGTCGGTGAAGGCGATGTTGGATCTGGGCGCTAGCATTAATTTGAGGCCTTTTTCTATATATAAACAATTGGGATTGGGTGAGCTTAAACCTACCACAATGACCCTTCAGTTAGCCGATCACTCGGTCAAACGCCCTATGGGAGTTGTGGAGGACATTTTGGTGCAAGTAGAAAAGCTCATCATTCCTGTTGATTTTGTTGTAATAGACATGGAACAAGGTGTTAGTAAGTGTCGTGAACCACCCATTCTCCTTGGGCGCCCGTTCATGGCAACTACCGACACCAACATCAATGTTAAAAATGGGAAATTGACCATGCATGTTCTCGATGAAAGGGTAGAAATCTCAGTTTTTGATGTCATGAAAGAACCACAAATTTTTGATGATTCATGTTGTTATATAGATGATATTGATGAATGTGTTCATGAGCAGTTATGGGATGAGGTGAAAAATAAAAATTGTGAGTTTGAGTCGGAGGGCGGTGAGAATTCTAGGGATAATACGGATGTTCCTGTGATGGCTATTGCTGATAAGGCCGATGAACACCATCATGATGATGGCCCGTTTCACCCCTTAGGCCACTTCAACAAGAAGTTGGCTCCGTCCATTCTTAATCCCCCCATTCTTGAGTTGAAACCACTTCCCCGGACTTTAAAATATGCGTTCTTAGGGGAAGGTGAAACTCTTCCTGTGATCATTGCCTCAGATCTAACTCAAGAACAAGAGGCGAGGTTGATCAAAGTGTTGTGTGAGCACAAGGGTGCTATAGGTTGGACTTTAGCAGATATTAGGGGGATTAGTCCTACCATTTGCCAACACCGCATAAATCTTGAAGAGGATGCTAAAACCTCTAGAGAAAGGCAAAGGAGGCTAAATCCCCACATGCAGGAGGTTGTGAGGAAAGAGGTGCTCAAATTACTTGATACTGGTATTATTTACCCGGTCGAGGATAGTGAGTGGGTTAGTCCTGTTCAAGTGGTACCCAAGAAATCGGGCATGCAGGTTTTTATAGGAAATTTATCAAAGATTTCTCAAAAATTTGTAAACCATTGTGTAACTTGCTTGCAAAAGATACTAAGTTCATTTTTGATAAAGAATGTTTGGAGGCTTTTAATGAATTGAAAAAGAAGTTGACTTGTGCTCCTATTTTGTCGAGCCCTGATTGGTCATTACCATTTGAAATCATGTGTGATGCTTCTGACTTTGCCATAGGAGCTGTTTTGGGTCAAAGAGTAGATAAATTACCCCATGTGCATGTGCATGAACCATGGTATGCGGATTTTGCCAACTACCTTGTTTCACACACTTTACCTCTTGGAATGGACTCACATGCAAAACGTAAATTCCTCTCTGATGTTAAGCACTACATTTGGGATGACCCTTATTTATTTAAGATTTGCCCAGATAAGACAGTCAAAAGGTGTGTGCCCGAACATGAGCAAAAGAGTGTCCTAGACTTTTGTCATGAGTTGCAATGTGGTGGGCATTTCAGTGGGCAAAAGACTGCCCGGAAGGTCCTTCAATCGGGACTTTATTGGCCAAGTTTGTTTAAAGATGCCCATCAATATTGTGCGCAATGTGATAGATGCCAGAGGTCGGGAGGGATCACTAAAAAAGATGAAATGCCCCTAATTAATAACTTGGTTGTAGACATTTTTGATGTTTGGGGCATTGACTTTATGGGACCTTTTCCTCCGTCCTTCGGCTATCTATACATTCTTGTTGCTGTAGACTATGTCTCTAAGTGGGTAGAATCCATTCCCACTCGCACTAATGATTCTAATGTGGTTTGTAAATTTGTGCGTGAGACTTTGTTTTGCAGATTTGGGATACCGAGGGCTATCATAAGTGACCAAGGCAAGCACTTTACCAACCGGTTGCTCCACAAGTTGTTAAAGAGATATGGGGTTGTACACCGCCTTGCCACACCTTACCATCCACAAACCTCCGGTCAAGTGGAGGTCAGCAACAGGCAAATTAAGGCAGTGTTAGAAAAGACGGTGAGGCCAAACCGAAAAGATTGGG
Organism: Campanula takesimana; assembly: GCA_026119855.1. Taxonomy (NCBI): domain Eukaryota; kingdom Viridiplantae; phylum Streptophyta; class Magnoliopsida; order Asterales; family Campanulaceae; genus Campanula; species Campanula takesimana. The sequence continues at coordinate 1,246,769 of JAOWBW010000163.1, read as the reverse complement.
CTGAAAAGTTGTGTGATGCTTTATGGGCATACCGGACCGCATTCAAAACTCCCATTGGAGTAAGCCCCTACCGGTTAGTGTTTGGAAAGTCATGCCATCTTCCCGTGGAGCTGGAACACAAAGCTTTTTGGGCCATCAAGCAACTCAATATGGATGTAGCATTGGCAGGAGAGCAAAGATTACTTGCTCTAGATGAATTGGAAGAGTTGAGGTTGGATTCATATGAGAGTGCGAGAAGTTATAAGGAGAAAACCAAGTGGTATCATGACAAGCATATCAGGCCCAAATCCATTAGGCCGGGTATGAAAGTACTCCTGTTTAACTCTCGACTCAAGTTATTTCCCGGAAAGCTTAAGTCCAAATGGACGGGGCCGTACGAAGTTTTGAAAGTCTTTCCACATGGTGCGGTTGAGCTAAGAAACCTGAAAGACGGGGATGTCTTCAAGGTGAATGGTCATAGGGTTAAGCCCTATTATGAAAATGTTCCAAGGCATGGAGAAATTGCAGAAGTGGTACACCTCATTGTCCCAGAATCTAGCGATTGACGAAGCAACACGTCGGGCTAACGACGTTAAACAAAGGCGCTTATGGGAGGCAACCCACTTCGGTATCATTTTTTTCTTTCTATTTTCAATTCCCTAGCATTCTTTAACTTGGAACATGCTAAGTTGCACTCTATGAGGACATAGTTTGTTCTGAGCTTGGGGGTGTAGCGGTCATATAAAAAAAAAAAAAAGCCTTTAATTTGAAGTGAAATTTTTTTCTTTTAAATTAGTTTCAAAGTCGGAGTCGGTTCGAACTATGGTGACCTGAGCCTCTTATAGTCCTAAGAGGAACGTAGGCAACGAAAGTGCGGTCACAAATATGTCCGTGTCACCCTAACGGGTCTCTCCGAGTTTGTGGGTTTATAGGGGAGTGTAAATAGTTGTCACCCTCCAAAAGATTGAATTTTTATTTTTAGTTTTATTGGTTTTTAGAAGTATTACGCTTGTGGTTTGTGTTTTGGGTGATGTGTAGATATATATGAGACAACCAATCATGCACTAAAGGGTCAAGGAGGCAGAACGAGCCAGAGATTTAAACTGAAAAATGCACTTTCAGAAAGTTGGGCGACCGCACATTATTTTATGGGCGACCGCCCAAAAATTTTCGAAAAGGCTCTATTTCGTTCCAGATAGTTGTGCGACCGCACATGTTTATTTGGGCAACCGCCCAGTGACCTGGGTGTCGGGATTTTTGCCAGAAAAAGGGATTATGGTCGGGATTTATTCCAAAAATTCAAACCCCAGTCACTCCTTCTTCACCTTCTCTCTACAAAAACCGACCCAAACACTCTCTCTCTCTAAAAATCACCCACCCAAACACCCAATCCTACCATTCTAACCCACCAAATCATAATCCTCACCACATTTACTCCATCATTTCCAAGTTTTCTAACCCAAAACACCATTAAATCCGGTGATTTGGGGAAGATTGGGCAAAGAGAAGAAATAGGCAAAACTTGGGTTTTGAAACAAATTGGTTTGGATTTTGGAGTCATCACAGAAGGGGAAGGTGTTCACAAGCTCGAGGGCATTATCAAGAATCAACTCTCTCAACTCCGGCGAAAAATTCCGGCCAACTCCGGCGACTTCTCCGGCGAATTTTCCGGTCAAGTAAGAACAAATTTTCAGAATCATTCTTTTGTTGGTAGTATATCAATGCCTCCCCGTAGAGCAAACAGAGGTGTACGTCATGAGCCTATCCCAGATGAATTGCTTGAACCCCCATTTGATAGAATTCGTTTTGTGGCTCCTGAGGCGGAACGATTTTACCTAGCTTTTGATCATAGACAGTTTAATGTTGAGAAAGAATTTCAAATTAAGAAAATGGACTTAAATGACATCTTTGATCACTATAATTGGAAGAGGCTTGCGGCTCGCCCTTCTTGTAATGGGGTGAGTTACTTGGTAAAAGAGTTCTATGCTAATGCTTCAGTGCCGGGTTATACTGAATCTTCGTGGGTGAGAGGAGTTAGAATCCCATATGACGAAGAGGAGATCAACCAGTTCTATGGTATCAATTGCACCACTGAGATTGAGGATTGTGCATACTCGAGGCTAGTGCAGGAAATGAGGTTGAATGTCAAAGGCAATTTGCACTTAATTGCACCTACGTTCGGGGAAATTGACCCGGACATGATGAGGAGTGGCATTGTAACTAAGGCCCGGAATCTCGACTTGAGGATGCGCGCACTACACCGGTTTATATGTGAGAGGATACTTCCGAGCTCACATTACAATGATGTGCATTGGAGACGAGCTGCGTTGATGCATGTGGTCCTGCAGGGTGGTAACATTAACACCGGGTTCATAATTCAGAATGAGATTCAGAACACCATCAGAAGCATGGGGAGTTCCAACTTCAACTACCCCCTTATGATAACAGCTATGATAAGGCGGGCAGGGGTGGACTTGACCCAGATTCTAAGGGATTTGACTCCGGGGACCATCATCAATATAGAATCTCTGACTCGGGGGCACACAGCTACACAGCCAGGAGAGGGGACATCTGGTGGGGCTCAGCAAGAGGAAGCACAATGGGAGTTTCACCCTGATGAGGCCACTTTTTACTTGGGAGAGGTGGTTGAGGATTTACAGGATGATATCAAGGGATTACGCCTAGACATTGGGGAGTTGAGAAAATCAAGTGGGAGGCAAGAGGCCACCTTAGGACAGCTGCAACAGCAACAGATGAAGATGTACCAGAGGCAGGCTGCCGAGATTGAGGCTGCGCAAGCATGGAGGGCCCAGCAATCCCGAGAGTCCACTCAGCAGGGGCAGCTGCTCCAGATGATTTGGGGACGAGTGGCGCCTCCACCTCCTCCTTTTGGTGCCCAGATGCAGTGGCAGGGAGGCAGTTCTAGCCAAGACGGGCAACCCCGCCCCCCTTTTCAGTAGTTGCATGTTTGGAGGTATCCCTATCCTTTAGCTCATTTTTATTGCTTCTACATTGGGGACAATGCTTGATTTAAGCGTGGGGGGGTACTTTCATCACCAGTTATGTTTTTCGTTTGTATTTAGCTGTTTTAAAAAAAAAAAAAAAAAAAAAGAGAGAGAGAGAGGCTAGGTGAAAACCCGAAAGGGCGCCTAGGCAAAAGGTGAGCAATTGAGCGATTATATGTTTTCACCGGCGTGGCGTCCTAAGGGAGGATTGGAGAGTCGGGTAGGATGCATGTTGGAGTAGGAAGTTGGTTAGAGGCGATAGGATAGAAAATCCTCAATTTTTTGTGGAGTTATAAGGGGCGTTGGAGCTTATTTTGAGGTAAATCATTGTTAAGAACCTATCCTAGCATTGATTTTTATTTTTTGAGGGAGAGTGTAGTGAAAGATAAGTGTGGGGGAAGCATAGGTCGTTTTAGTTCCCCCTAGCTTCAATGTGTGGGCCCTAGTCGGATATGATTTTAGTTGTTTATTATTGGTGTTGCTATCGATTAGGGCCATGGTTACTCATTTTTGGGAGTCATAAGGGGACGGAGTTCTTTTCACTCCGAGTTTTATTTCTTTTCTTGACTTGGCTGATGGGGATATAGAGGAGATAGGTGTCATTTTCCTCCATGCTACGCTTTATAGACCGGTGCTTAGAGGTGGGTTAGGAATATTACTCAGGGACGAGTAATGGTCTAAGCGTGGGGGAATTTGATAGAGTAGTATTTACATATATAATCTCTATGTTCATGTGCTAGTTTTATTGACTTTTGGATATAATTTAGAACATTATTGATGTAATTGTTGATCTATTTTGTATAAGGAACTTTGTAAGGATTTGAATGTTGTAAAACACTTTTTAGTGTTATTTTGATATTTTGCAAAGGCCTGGATGCTCAAAAGTGTGGAGATCAATGATTGCTCGAGTCACCATCAATGGTCAACAGCGGTCAACCGAGTCAAGGACGGGAATAAGAAGAAAATCAACCTTCAGACAACTGTGCGGCCGCACAAAACATAATGTGCGGTCGCCCAATTCATACCCATTCCATGACCAAATCAATTCAGAAAGATGTGCGGTCGCACACACCATTTTGGGCGGTCGCACAGCCTACCCGACAGGAAAATGCAGTTTTTCAACAGCTTGATATCCTCTTCTTATGTTCCCATTGTGTAACCCTAGCTTGATCCTAGTATAAATACATCTCTTCCCCACAGCAGCCAGGGTATTCAGATCTAGAATAGATAGTTTTTACTTCCTTCAAACATTGTAGAGAAAGATTGAGAGGTTTTTCATTGTTCCAAATATTTTCACTTCTTCAAGTTTTATGTTGAATATTGAAGCTTTGTTGAAGAAGAATATGTGTATGCTTGGCTAATCTCCTTATTCTATGGATTGGAGGTAACATGTATGGAATTATTATGTTTTAATTGATAGTATTGTTATTCATTTTGTTGGGTTTTTCAAGAAGTATTTTTATAAGAGTTTTCTAGTTACAATCTAATGTTTAGATTAGCTTGGCTCTTAAACTAATTTGTGTATAAGGATTTCAAGTGATTGATTGAGATATACAAAGTCCGACTTTTGAAATAATATAATTTTGATTTGTAAAGTGATTTCTTATCAAAATTATAGATTTAAGATTCCTAAGATTTTAATGAGTTCTTTGAATATCATATGGCCTTTGCAGAAAATATGATATTGAAAGAACACTAGATTGAAGATGTGTGAGCATTCAATCTTACTTAAGAGAATAAATCCCCAACAAGGAATGATGATATTATTAGTTATATATATTAATGAAATACATGTGAAACCAATCCATAGATCTTCCTCTCATTGCTGAAATTCCGGTAAACTCATTCTATTTTGTTTAATTGTTATCTTAGTTTAATTTAAGTGTTTTTGTAGTATTAAAATCAAAACAAAACCAGTCATTTTTAATTTCTTGTTTATACTGCTGAAAATCGAATCGTGAAATACACAAGTCTCTGTGGATCGACCCTCGCATAGCGTATTACTACTACGGTGACTAGTACACTTGCTAGGTATTTTTATTACAAGTGGAGTTTTTCTCTATCACTCTCAACATTGTTAACTACTTCTGCTTAGTTAACTGAGAGATGTGTTTTAACTTCTTTACTTCGTTACTCCTTTCTTACGTTTAAGTTTATGACTTTGATTTGCGAGTCAGTCCTTTAACTTTAATATAATTGTAATTAAGTCCTCTAACTTTGGGTTAATTACAATTTGGTCCCTCAACTTTGGGTTAATTGCAAATTGGTCCTTTAACTTTGGATTAATTGCAATTTAGTCATTCAACTTTAGTTTAATTGCAATTTAGTCCTTCAACTTTGAATTAATTACAGGAAGGTTCCTTGACTTTGATTTTATTCATAAAGGTCCCCCAAGTTTCTTTTTAATCACTTAGGCCCCTCTAACTTCAAAGGTTTCCTTTTTTATTTCTTCTAACTTTAACCTTTTCCAGTTTAATCCTTTTTCGTTAGGAAACTAACTGAATTCTTTTAATCTTCCTTCTTCTCGTTAACTTTCTAATTTTCAAGGTCTTCCAAGTACTTATTCTATTTCCTCAAGTTAGTTTTTTTTTTTTTTAACTTTTTAACAACCCTCTTAAAGATTATGTTTTCTTTTCATTATACACTTAACGAAAATACTAACTTTCCGTCCCAATTCTTAACCTTCTCAATCAAGAATTAACACCCATATCCTATAGCCATGGCCGAATTACATATCATCAAAATCCATTGATTTGATCAATCCTTCTTGTTCTTTAAATTTTTCTAAATTCCCAAACATTGATTTTATTCATAACTAAATAACAAAATCATCAACATCAACAAAAATAATTCTCCAATAAATAAAGGCCATTCGGCCGAATAGTATTTGGGTAAAAATCCATATTTTCTTCTTTTTGATAAATCCAATTCAACCTCAATGATTTATTTGTTCCATCCCCAAGCATTGCATAGTATTAATCAATCCCAATCATGATTATAAAATCAAGCTTAAAAATAAAACTAATTTTAAAATTATCATTCTACCATAGCATGTAAATCAATCATTCAACCTTTTAGAATTTTGTCATTAATTCCCTAGTATGCAAAACCCCAATTATTTATTTTCTTAAATCATGCATAACTTATAATTTATTAACCTGAATTCACTGAAACAAATTTTGGAGAGTATGATTTAGCATTACCTCGAGAATGATCGGATTACTTCTTCCAAAACAATTGGCGAAAAATCTCTTCTCCCTCCTCCTTTGGTTCGGCCGGCGGCTTTGGTTTAGGTTTAGGGTTTTGTTTTCCTTCTTTTTTTTTTTTTTTTGTGTTTTTGATAATAAAGAATAACCTAAATTTCACTAACTCAAGAATTTATACTTTGGATTGATTATTAATTGGGTTGGGTTTATTATTTAAAATTTCGGGCCAACCCAAATTTTTCGGCCCACTCTTTAATTGTTCTATAACTCTAATTATTATTTAATTACTTTAATGTGACTAATTAAATAAATAAATAAAATAAATAAAAAAATAATGCGGGTATTACATTCACACTGACGACGGTTGCTTCAGATCTCAACATTCTTGATCTGCACTAAATCAAAGCAGATCTATGCAAATCTAACCCTTGCAGATGTTCGGCGAGCCTCCTTTCGCCTTATATCCACCAAACTCCGGTCTATTTTTCATTTTCTACTTCTCCGGCTGGTCATGTCGCTCTCCTAGACCCTAACTCCACCCTTCCTACTCCGGCGCCGGCGTCCCCTTTATATCCGCCTCTCATTCTCCGGCAACATGAACACAAACAAACTGTGTTAGCAGAATACATCAGAAGCAAACTCATTTTCACAGGGAGACTTCTTTCTAGTAAATTGTTGGTAAAAGGAATCCAACTCCAAATTAATGCTCACTTATTGACATTTAATTTAATTTTTCCATTATCATCACCTGAAACGAAGATTTTCCGGCAACCCCATTACCAGGGACGATGAGCGAGGATGGAGGATCAAGAAACACATGTGATGGGAGGAACCCTTGTATGATAAGCTTTTATGCAATTAATACAATATTCAGTTCATTTATTGTTAGCAGAGTTTTTTTTTTTTTTTTTGAAGGAATTGTTAGCAGAGGTTAAAAATACTGCTTTATGATTTCTAATTATTTATGTGATTCATTGGTTAGCTTTATATGGCTACATACTACTCCATCTGTCCCATTTAAATTTAGAAAAAAATAAGTTTGTGCATGAGAGTTTGATCAGATTTGACAAAAAAAATATTACTCCCTCCGTCCCACTTAAATTAGGACAAATTTTCATTTTGGGTGTCTCATTTGAATTAGGACAACCCAAAAATGGAAGTGTTTTATTTAATGGGACCCACATTCACACTCACAACAACTTCCCACTCATTATTCTCTACCCCACTTTCTCTTTCCTACTTCACTTTTCATATTCACAGACATACTCCACTAACACTTTTTCCTTAATCCCCGTGCCCCACCCAAAAATCCTAATTCGGGTGGGACGGAGTGAGTATTTATTTTCTAATTAAAAGTTGGAAAAAGTGAAAAAAATTGCTCTTATACTCTAATTACTTAGAACTGGTCTTATGGGTCAGTTATGAGAGTTTGATCGGATTTGACCAAAAATATATTTTTTTAAAAAAAATAAGTTGGAATAAGTGCAAAAAAAAATGAGTCTTATAATCTAATTATAAGAGTAGAACTTGTCTTATACGTCAGTTATGAGAGTTTGACCGGATTTGATCAAAAATATTATTTATTTATTTTTATTAAAAGTTGGAAAAATTGAAAACATGAGTCTTATAATCTAATTATAAGAGTAGAACTTGTCTTATACGTCAGTTATGAGAGTTTGACCGGATTTGACCAAAAAATATTATTTATTTATTTTATTAAAAGTTGGAAAATGTGAAAAAATGAGTCTTATAATCTAATTGTAAGTGTAGAACTTGTCTTATACGTCAGTTATGAGAGTTTGGCCGGATTTGACAAAAAAATATTATTTATTTTTTTTATTAAAAATAGGAAAATGTGAAAAAAATGACTCTTATAATCTAATTATAAGAGTAGAACTTGTCTTATACTCAGTTATGAGAGTTTTACCGGATTTGACTAAAAAATATTATTTATTTATTTTTATTAAAAGTTGGAAAAAATGAAAAAAATGAGTCTTATAATCTAATTATAAGAGTAGAACTTGTCTTATACGCGTCAGTTATGAGAGTTTGACCGGATTTGACAAAAAAATATTATTTATTTTTTTATTAAAAATTGGAAAATGTGAAAAAAATGACTCTTATACTCTAATTATAAGAGTTGAACTTGTCTTATACGTCAGTTATGAGAGTTTGACCGGATTTGACCAAAAAATATTTTTTTTTTACTAAAATTTGGAAAATGTGAAAAAAATGACTCTTATACTCTAATTATAAGAGTAGAACTTGTCTTATACGTCAGTTATGAGAGTTTGACTGGATTTGACCAAAAAATATTATTTTTTTTATTAAAAGTTGGAAAAGTAAAAAAAAAATTTGACTCTTATATTCAAATTATAAGAGTAGAACTGGTCTTATACATAATTTATAAGAGTTTGACCGGATTTGACCCAATAATATTATTTAATTTTTTATTGAAAGTTGGAAAATGTGGAAAAAATGACTCTTATACTCTAATTATAAAAGTAGAACTTGTCTTATACGTCAGTTATGAGAGTTTGACTGGATTTGACCAATTTTTTTTTTTATATTAAAAGTTGGAAAAGTGAAAAAACATGACTCTTATATTCAAATTATAAGAGTAGAACTGGTATTATACATAATTCATAAGAGTTTGACCGGATTTGACCAAATAATATTATTTATTTTTTTATTAAAGCTGAAAAAGTGAAAAAAATGACTCTTATACTCTAATTATAAGAGTGGAACTGGTCTTATATGTTAGTTATAAGAGTTTGACCGGATTTGACAAAAAAATATTATTTATTTTTTAATTAAAAGTTGGAAAAAATGAAAAAAATGACTCTTATACTCTAATTATAAGAGTGGAACTTGTCTTATACGTCAGTTATGAGAGTTTGACCGGATTTGACAAAAAAATATTATTTATTTTTTAATGAAAGTTGGAAAAAGTGAAAAACAATTACTCTTATACTCTAATTATAAGAGTGGAACTGGTCTTATATGTTAGTTATAAGAGTTTGACCGGATTTGACTAAAAAATATTATTTATTTTTTTATTAAAAGTTGGAAAAGTGAAAAAAAATGACTTATATTCGAATTATAAGAGTAGAACTGGTCTTATACATAATTCATAAGAGTTTGACCGGATTTGACCAAATAATATTATTTATTTTTTTGTTAAAACTTGGAAAAAGTGAAAAAAATGACTCTTATACTCTAATTATAAGAGTAGAACTGGGCTGAAGGATCCGGGCCGGAATGTGGGCCTGATTGGTGAGGCAGGAGTGGGTTGGGATGTGGGCTTGAGCAGTGAGGGTATTTTTGTCATTTAACTAGCTCTGGGTTTATATGGAATTTTCATCTCAGCTTGGGTTCTTATGGGTTTATGATCTTGTTCAAGGGGCCTAGGGTCCAAAGCTCTTAATCGGAGCCATTAAGTGAAGCGGGCGGAGCGGTTCGAAATCCAAAACTAATCAAAGGCCAAGATCCAAACACCTGCTCACAATGCACCAAGAGATAACACAAAAATCCATCTACAATCATGTCTCAATCTCATCCGTCCAATACACTTTTAACGGTCATGATAAATCAATACAGTAAACAGATCCACAGAAAAAAAAAGCCATACCCGGAGAGGGCGACTGTGCTCTCGTTGTTGTGACCTAAACAACGCCCTTCGTCTCCGCTCATCATCCCAAACCCTAACTTTCTCTCTCTACAAAATATATAAATATCTCTATCTCTATTTCTTTCTGTATATCCGTTTCGATTCTCCATTCTCATTTACCCCCATTTCATCCAATAACCTATCCGTCGATCCATCAAATTGACCATCCTGGGGATTTTTTCCGAGAAAATCATCGCCGTTTGTTTAGTTTTCCCGAGAAAAATCATCAATTTCGCTTAATTTTCATTCCCGAGTTAAGAAAAACATCATTCTGTCCCAATCTTATCCATTTCTCAGTTCTTATCTATTTGTTTAATCGATTCGAGTATCGATCTTCGCGATCTCCATCGAATTTTAGCGGAACTGTTAGAGGCGCAGCTCGTAGATTGAATTTAAGTGTGCTAGTTTGTGTTTTTTAAAACCTGGTAGATTGAATTCAAGTGTGCTTGTTTGTGTTTTTAAAACCTAGGTTTTAAAAACGTTTTATTTGGTTGAAACTGCGGTGGTGGTGTCTGCTGAAATTGAGGTTTTGAAAATGGTTGGAGGTGGAAATCGAAAGGACGATGGGCTAGTTATTAACAGCACTAATGTTTTTGCTGCTCTCGGAAGCCTAAGGAAGAAGAAGAAGTCGGAGCAAGACTCGTCCAAGAGCAAGAACGGTGCGAAGAAGAAGCAAGACAAGGAGGAGAAGCCGGAGGTTTTTTGGCAGCCGACTCCATTGCCTTCCAAGTCATGGGCTGATGTTGATGACGATGATGACGATGATTATTATGCCGTGACAGCTCCACCTCCGGCTGCTTGGGGTGCATCTGCTGAGGATCAGCAAGAAAAGGAAAAAGGGTCTGAGACTCCTGTTGAGGTGAGAATTTCAAGCAAAAGCCATATTTGTAAATTCGGTTGTTTGTGGGTGGATTTTGATTTCCCCATATGCAATTTTGTCATATGCTTTTGCTTGTTATACATGTATTCTGCTGGTTGAGGTGCTTATGTTTGATTTAAGGTTTTAGATGTCTTAATTTGGTGACACTTGAAGTGTTTGTGTCGAGCTCTTAGTTTCTGGCACGTCTCAAAGGGTTAAAATAGCTGGTTGGGAGTATCATGCTGTAAAACTTGTTGCAGTACTCTCCTGTTGTACTTCTGGTTCTTCCTTTGTCTTATCATGGATTGTGAGTAATGGGTCACCCCAGTTTTCTATGTACCTGAATTATCTGCATTACTTGATAGAAAATTTATTCCTTCTCTTCATTTGTATCACTAATTATTTATGTTGCATTAAAGAACCTTGATTTGTTTATGGTTGTATTTAGTTTTGGGGTTCGGATCCTCACAACCTAGGTAGATGAAAGTATTCTGCTTTTGCTGCCTTCTGTGAAATACTGAAGCATTTAAAAATACGGTTCACGTGTTTTTGTGTCATCCCTGTCTCCCGTAATTTATTGTTTTATAACATTTTCATTCAATGTTAGTCTATGTGTATTGTTGTCTGTACTCAAATTAAAATTAGATTCGAGTGTTGGATACATGATTGATATAGTTGGTCTTGGCTCCTGAGTCAGTTTGTGTGTATCATTTTTTTGTTGTTGAAGATGGATACTTATTTTGGAAACTTATGTGTGCATACAGCTAACCTGCACCCGTATTGCTTTGTATAGTAGAACTTAAATGCAACGATAGTGCGACGTGTAGTCATAGTTATAGTTATTAAGGGCATCACATCAGGTGAGGGTTTGTCGCCTCCCTAGCCCAGGCGAGGTGATGTGGAAAGGCAAGCTTATGCAGTCGCCTTTTCTCGTTTAGGCAAGACGCGAGAGGCGTACATTGACCAAAATCTCGATCCCAGTCTTTTTTAAGTTTAATGCTGCATTTTTGTGATATTTTAAAGGGAAAAAAAGGTTAAAGAAGCCAATAATCATATACAACATACAATCTTCAACATTTTTCTCCTATAAGGACTTATCTTAAGTTTGTTTTGTTTCAAGATTACTGTGCCTCCGCTGTAACAGTGTGTAATTGTTGTCACTGATAAAAAAAGAGCAGCTCGGTGCAAAAAGCATCCCAATGCAACTAGGGTCCGGGGAAGGGTCCTCACCACAAGGGTGTGAGATGTAGGCAAACCTTTCCCTGCATAAATGCAATTAATGCAAGAGGTTGTTTCCAGGAATTGAACCCGTGACGGTCACAGAACAACACCTTATCCGGTGCGCCAGCCGCGAAGGCTCCCCTTCATTTGTTGTCACCGATACTTGACGAAAAAATTCGAATGTTAAAATTTTCACTGTGTTATTCGATGTTGATATATACTCCCTCTGTCCCATTTTAAGGGTCAAAAATTCCCTAAAAGGGCGTCCCATTTTAAGAGTCAAAATCCTAAAATGGAAATGGGTCCTACATGTCATACTCACAATAATTATCCACCAACTCTTCTCTACCCCACTTTCTCTCTCCTACCCAACTATCAACAACACATCACCTTTTCCTTAATTCTTGAACCCACCCATTTTTTGACTCTTAAAATGGGACGGAGGGAGTATATATCTGTCTTTATAATCTTTTCATAATATTATTGACGTATTTGTTTGGCACGCATTGGACAATTGCAGTTTGATCATATTAATCTAAACACCCCAGTTAAAGTTAGGGGAGGACCAAAACAATTGGACATGAAAAAGGTAATCAAGAAGGATCTGAGTAAGTATAGATGGAACTGATGATGTTAATTTGGGAGGTGAAGATGACCATTATGGATGCATATAGGGGCCCTGGATACTTGGGACAAAGGTCAAAGTGGAGTTGATAAATCTCTTGACATGTAGATCATCTTTCTACCATCAGTCGATGTGCTTTTCGTTATTGTAGCAATTGAGTATTAGTTGCTCCCATATAAAATAATTGGTGAATAATATCTACTAGATATGTCCTCGCATTCATTTTAGCTACGTGAGATTTAGATCCGCGTGCGACTTAACAATTAATTTTGTTATGTTTATGGTAGCCCGATATGGTACTATGTGGCAGATTTGATAAGCTGTGAGAATTGTTGAAGTACATCTGTTCATGGTTGAGATGCTGTTGCTTAAATTTGAATTTTGTTACACTTTGTATTGGATTCTCTTTGATTGTTGAAACATAATAGTCTACCTTAAGAACTTGGCCTTTTCTTTTTTTCAAGTTCTCTTGAAAGTATATTAAATGTTTGAGAACTGAATGTTGTAGTGTTTCCCAGCTCTCTCCTATAAGAGTTGAGTCATCATCCGACCAATTTTTTATGGTTAACTTACTTTTGATTGAGGTGCAATTTACTGCCATGAATTCTTATGAGAGCGTATTTGTATTTTAATAATAGAGCATGTGCACATTTAGCATGTTAGTGTATAGGTTCAACATGTGTGCATATTGTACTTCTTTTTGGGTAGCTTGGGGGATTGCGTTTATCTTTTACAATGTTCCCTATCTGCACGTAACATTTGCTAGAGAAAAACTGATCTCAAACAACTGAGGTACAGATGTTTCTTTGAGTTACTTGTGAGTTGTAAGCATGTGTAGTTTGTTAATGACGAGTGACTGTCAAATCAACATGTGTGTGATTATTGGATATGTTGGTGCAGTTAGGATATAGATTAACCTGTAAACTTTCTGTTGATGATGGTGGTATCTCCTCTGAGTACTGTGTCGTGTCCTTTGGTTCTATGAGGGGGAGAGGTTGGCAATGGTCGAAGAGGCTGTATATATGTTCTGTGGTTCATATAACTTACCCTGATTATAGGAGTAAAGGTCTTCGTCGTCGTTGTACCGAATCAATAAAATATGCATGACAAGCATATCCTGTTTTCGTTACTGCTTTTCCTGAGCCAGCTCTTTTTGGGTTCTAGGGTGAATATCTACTCGCAGGGTTTGTTTTATTGGTTTCTTATAGCGCTGATGAAAATTGATGTTGATAATGAGGAGGAATCTAAACTTATGTATTTTCTGAACTTTTCTATTCTAGGAAAGTGAAAGTGAAGACGAAGGTCTTGATGAAATTGATGATGATAATGAGGAGGAACATGATCATGAACCTGAAGTTCCAGCAGAAAAAGAGCCAGTTTTTGAGAAGCCTGCTGAGGTTTCAGCTCCCAAAGACACGGATAGACAGCTTTCAAAGAAGGAACTAAAGAAGAAGGAGCTTGCGGAACTTGAGGCAGTGCTTGCTGAATTAGGACTTGCTAAGTCTGAAGATGAACCCCGTGGTAAGTTGGCCATTCCCCTCACCTGCACCCACACTTTCCTCTTTCCATTAAAACAATCAAACACAAAAACATGTTCTGTTGATCAATTACTCTATAGTTTATTCTACGATATAAACCTAAATTTAGGCTGAGGGTATATGGCTTATTTCTGAAGTAACATGACAATGTTGGTTACGAACTTAAACTTATTTTATGGCCTAAGTTCGTTTTTGTCCACTATACTTTGAGAATACTTTCACTTTAACCATTGTACCTTTTTCTTAACATAAAAGCCACTTTACTTTGAAAACTTATCACCCTGGACCCAAATTCGCGAAATAGGGCATGATTGGGCAAGAATTAGGACCCAAATTTGGGATGATAGGTTTTCCTTGTGATACTCGGACCTTTCAATTTTTCTCAAGTACCCATGTTCCCAAGACACGATGTGGGTGTGGGTATTGTGTGGCTATTTTACACCACGTTTGATGTAAAATCTTAAAGTTTTGGTGGATCCGACTCTTGGATCTGTACTCGTGTCAGACATTCGTACCCGAATCCGAGCATCATATAGTGGTTTTTATGTTAATAAAAAAGTACAATGGTTAAAGTAATGTCGTGTGGTAAGTACAACACATGGAAATGTAGTTTGGACCAGTCCTTTTATTGCAGATATTGGTTAATAACTTAGCTTGGGCATTTTACTGTAGTCTACATGTGGTTACCTGTTCCCCCCCCCCCCCCTTCCTTTTTTCTCTGCATTACTCTATGCATTATGCTTCTGGGCTCTGCCATCTTTTCAATTCAGTTTCATGACTTCTTGTCACTTCATTACTTCGCAGGGGCAGCACAAGAGAAGAAGGTTGAGAATGCTAACGGTGACAACGAGAAGAAAGAAAAAATTGTACCCGGCGAGAGCAAAACTGCTAAAAAGAAGAAGAAGAAGGACAAGTCTTCAAAGGACGCGAAAGAGCAACAGGATCAGACCAATGACCCTGGCCCCGGAAATGCTGCATCAGAGAAAGGAGAAGATGTATCATCTGGTGGGGTGGATGTGAAAGAAAAGATAAAGAAAGTAGCTTCCATGAAGAAGAAAAAGTCGTCGGGCAAGGAGGTTGATGCTGCAGCTAGAGCTGCTGCTCAGGAGGCAGCTGCAAGGAGTGCTAGGCTTGCTGCAGCCAAGAAGAAGGAGAAGAGCCACTACAACCAGCAGCCTGTGCGGTAAGGTATGCCATATTGGAAAAGGTGAATGTACGCGTATCTACCCGTCTGTGTTCATTTGTCAAATGCGCAATAAACATCAAAGTCTCAGTTTCCATTTTGGTATGAACTTCCTCATAGCAAACCGTTTTGTTACTCAAACCAAATTAAAAAAAATTAGGTTTACTGGACATCTTTCTTCTGTGGTTTTATATTTTTCTCCCCCCTTTTCATGCCGGAGGGTTTTCTGTGTGTAGAAAGTAGAAACTCTTGTGGATGTTACTACATTTTAAATTTTGAGCCCCCATTGATGATATATCTTGTACTGATTCTGTTCCCAAATTTTCCTCTTCGTGCTATATATATATATATATATATATTGTGTTTCATATCTTATAACATAAGCATCCGTGTGGGAATAGTGAGAGGTTTGGTAGAAAATGTGTGTAAAATCATATTGCAGTTGCCATGTTCACTGGGCTTCATCCATATCTTGTGTCATCTGTCCAGCCTCCGGACCATATTTTGGATAATCAGGAGTGGAACAACAGATTCTGTGTAGAGGTTACAAGCCAATTTCTGTTTGTGAATGGCCTAAGGGGTATGTATGTGTGTAGTATAAGATAGTGTCATTTTACAGCTGATTGAAACCATGAATTACGCGTGTGATTATACGCACATGTTTTTATGTGTATTTGAATATATTTTGGGGTGGGGTTATTTCATTCTTTTTCTTCAGGCTCTCTTTCTCTGTTTCAACTGCCCTGCACCAAAAAACCTTTAAAAGAGCCCCTATTATGCAGCTCAACACCTTTGTATGTTCACTTTCCCCCAAGATTGATCCCATTTTTGCTACAAATCTATCCAATGGCCAAATCTTTTTCCCACCTAACTCTCCAATGGCTTCATGGATTCAACAACTTCATTTTCCTCATCTTCATATTCCTATCACAATAGACCACACAACTACAGTCCTGCCTTCAAGCCCAATTCCGGCATCCCAAGGTGACACCCTTTACCTATCAAACCTCGATGACATGATCGGGGCCCGTGTTTTCACCCCCACGGTTTACTTTTACCAACCACATCCACAATTTTCTTGTGAAAAACTTGTCACCAAAGTATTAATGGATGCTCTTGCTAGAGTTCTCGTTCCATATTACCCGTTTGCGGGTAGATTGCGAGAGGGGAAGAATGGGAAGTTGGAAGTATATTTCGGGCCTGAACGTGGGGCCCTCATGGTTGAAGCGCATTCAGAGATGCGCTTGAGCGGGCTTGGGGATCTAACGGTCCCAAACCCTGCTTGGGCCCCACTGATCTATAGATTTCCTGATGAGGAGTTCTACAAGGTTATCGACATGCCATTGGTGATAGCTCAAGTAACAAAATTCAGCTGTGGTGGGTTTAGCCTCGGTTTGAGGATCTGCCATTGCATATGTGATGGGCTCGGTGCAATGCAGTTCCTCAGTGCCTGGTTCGCTACCGCTAAGTTGGGTAAGTTAGTGGCTAGCCCTAATCCGTGTTGGGACCGAGAGGTTTTCCGACCCCGGGACCCACCCATTGTGAAGTACCCGCATATTGAGTTCATGAAAATCGACGACAGTTCTAGCTTAACCATGAGTCTCTGGGAAGTCAAACCTCTCATGAGGTGTTACCGGATCAGTCGAGAGTTTCAGGTCCATTTGAAAACCTTGGCCCGGCCCAACGACAATATTGGGTGCACCACCTTCGATGCAATGGCGGCCCACGTTTGGAGGTCTTGGGTCAAAGCCCTTGAAGTCAAACCACTAGACTACGAGCTACGCCTAACCTTCTCCGTAAACGCTCGTTCAAAGCTCAAAAACTCACCTCTGAAAGACGGGTTTTACGGGAATGCGGTGTGTGTAGCGTGTGTAACTAGCACTGCGTCCGACCTCGTAAACGGGACCCTTCAAGAGACGACTAAGCGGGTCCGTGAGGCACGGTTGGGGGTCTCGGAGGAGTATTTGAGATCGACGATTGATTATATTGAGGTGGACCGACCGAAGAGGCTCGAGTTTGGTGGGAAGTTGACTATTACTCAATGGACAAGGTTTTCGATTTACGAGTCGGCCGATTTCGGGTGGGGAAGACCCGTTTATGCGGGCCCGATAGACCTCACTCCGACACCTCAAGTGTGTGTGCTACTGCCGGAAGGGGTGGCTGATTCTAGTGGCGCAATGGTGGTTTGCATTTGCTTGCCTGAGTCTGCTACTCGTAAATTTGGAGAGTTTTTGTGCCTCACTGCTTCAACTGACTAGTTGTGATTTTTATATTTGAACATTTCTCGGTTAAAGATAATATTTAAAATAGTATTTTTTTATGATGCATCAGTTATTTTTTTTATTTTATAAAATTTTATGAGAATGTTAAATTAGTGATATAAAATTTAACTAAGCTTAAATAAAAATCAAATGTTTTATTTTATGGAGTATAAAATTCTATGACGCACAGAGTATCACATGACAATCATAATAGGTCATTTTATTTTTATTTAATCATGCAATCATTAAATGTTTAAATACACAACTTAGGGCCCTCTTTAAAACAAGTTTATCATTTCCTTCAAAAAAGAAACAAAACAAACAAGTTTATCATAGGATGTTTCACTAGAGTCTATTTTTTGGATATTCACTATCTCATAATTGAGCTTTTGTTAGTAAAGTAGATAGGAATATAATTCATTTAGCACATAAAAATGCGACCTTTGCTAGGAAAATGTACCACAATTTTATAGGCCCTGAGGCTACTTTCTTAATAACGTAATAGTGTAATTTGTTAAAAAAAAAAAAAAATCATAGGATTATACGGTCCACAAGATATAATGCCTTATAATACCATTTATAATACTCTTGTATCTGAATACATTTTGTATCTAAATACATGTCGTGTTGGACTTCTTCACACATTGAGAAATGCAATTTATACATATGAAAAAAAAAATTATGTACCCCTAAAAGAATCTAACTCCCTAAATAATTAAATGCTTAAACAAGAGATAGTTCACAATTAATGAATGAGGGTATAATTGGAAAACAAGAGTAAATATATCTTGAAAATAGTAAAACACCATATATATTAAAACGAAATTTAACTTTTAAAACATAATGTATTTTGAAATAGAGAGAGTAAAAATAAATGTGAGGGTTATGAATGCTCGTACACAAGTTTCATGAGCTTTTCACTTGTACGGCGTAGGCCTTTACCTCTTATATATGAAAGTCATGAGTTTGGCTTCGCCCCCTTTTTCATTAGGGTTAATGACAATTTAGACCTTGAAGTACCATACCACCCTTCCAAGCGAATCCCGATGTGTTATTTTTATCAAATCGGGTCTTAATGTTTTCAAAACTCGCAAGTTAAGGCCTTTTTGACGGATTTCGGTAAAAAATCAGTTATGTAGCATGTGCCATGCACGTGACTAACGGAATTGGGTGACTTTGAATTGATATTAGCTATTAAGGGGTTAAGTGAAAATTTTGAAACTTTAAAGGATTAAAAAGTATTAATATATAAGCAATAAAGAAATGTATAATTTTATTCTCTTCATGGCAAAAAAATACTCCCTCTGTCCCTAAATGAGTGTCTATTTTCAAGAAATCTTTGTCCCAAAATGAGTGTTCATTTTTATAACACAACTTTGTACCTAAATATATTTTTTCAAATTTTTTTTCACCGGTCACTTTATACTTGCAAAACTAAATGTTTGGAAATGAGATTACAAGATAATATATGAATCTTTGGCACCAAATTGTACAAAGAGTTGAGATTTTCAGATGTCCCTTAAAATGAAATTTGGACACTCATTTAGTGACAGATGGAGTAATTTTTTTATTATTATTTAAAATCAGTTCATTTAAAAAAAAATCTTAATATGCACCTTTTTTTAATAAATAATTATCTATTAATAATTGCCAAAAACTCATTGAATTATTCACTGAAAATTCCCTGGTATTTTTTTTTTCTCTCCAGTGCTTGGGTTCGTTGAACCGAGAGTATCCATTCCAATCACTGCCGCTACCACGCCGCACAACCACCACTGCACCACCACAAACCCCATCAAATTTAATACATAAAATCATCACCACCCACCACCACTGCCATCACTACCGTCTAATACCACAACCGCCACCAATAACCACCACCAAAGCAACAAGAAATCAAGAACAACTGTAATTCAAAATCAAACCCATAAGATATATTTGAGAAATAAAATTTTAAAATAGCAACAAGATAACTTCAAATCTCAGATCTAGGATTGAAATGCCTCCCAAATCGATGAACAAAACTCTCGAATTGAAAGTTGGAGAAGACGTTTCAGATGCCCAAGCCAATTGCCGTTGTACCCACCGATTTCAATTGTTGAACAGAACAATTACTACGAAGTAGAGAGAAATAGGGGAAGAAGAAAACCTGGGCATAAATCGAATGGGGAGGCGAGATGGTAGTATGGAGGGGAAGGGTGGTGGGGCGAAGGGAAAGGGAGGGGTGGCGGCCGGTGGGACGGGTAAGGTAATCATGGATCCAAGTAGAAGTAGAGAGAAATTGGGGATTTTGTTCATCAATTAGGTCTTTCGAATTAGAGGAAGAAAGATAGCAGAGACGACGAACTGAGAGGGATATGACGGCGGGTAAGGTAATCGCCGGCGTGAGGCGACGTTCGTTCGCCGGCGATGGCGATAAACAGAGAGAGAGGGAGAGATAGGGAGAGAGAGAGAGAGAGAGATGACGGCATAGTGATTTTTGGGAGAGAGAAAAGTGGGAGATATAACTTATATATTTTTGTTCCAGTTGGTCTCAAAGGGGTAACAAAGGTATGAAAAATGCTAGAGGGGGGTGAATAGAGTTTTAAATTCTTTTCAAACCCTTTTGCAAATCAATGGCTTATGCGCACAGTTCTCAAATAAGCTAAGTATAGCGCGCAGTGAGAGTGTGAAATGCACAGCTGAAGTTTAAGCAGCTACTGCGCAGGAAAAGGTTGCGCAGAGATAAAAACGCACGCGCTAAGTTTTGGCTTAAAGTGTTGGATAAAAAGGATTCTAAGGCAATAAGCAATAAAAAACACAGCAGCAATAATATCAATCTGATAAGATCAAACAAAGCAGTAGTTTAGAAATGATTAAGCAGGAAATAAATAGCGAGAATAAAGAACAAGCTATTTGGAGAGGTTCGATCGAAGAAAGATCTACGTCCTCTACCAAGATGGTTAGTCTTGGATTTTCTAATGAAGAGATTTATATTGATGTGAGGAGCTTTTACAGGATTACAATGAATCAAAACTCAAATCAAAATCTATTCTATGAAGAACAAATCCTAGACTAAACCGGTGTATCTCAAGAAGTTGGATCTAAATGATCGAAGCTTTCAAGAGGTGTGTGTGTGACAGAAATTCTGGGCTCTATGAATCTGTGAGATGAAGAGCACGAAGAATTCTGGTGATACAAGGCTTTAGGATCTGGGTAGGAGTTTGAAAGTATGAAGGTTGATCTTGAATCTGGGAATATAAGCAGCAATCTTCAGAACTTCAAAGATATTAGTAAGCACAAACTCTAGCCACTTGAAAATGAAGATGAGCAGGCTATTTATAGCAGAGAGCTTAAAACTAGCCGTTGGAGCTCTGAGCAAAGACGATGAGCTGGCACAATATGATTGGTGAGCAGATGTTCTTTATAGCCGTTGGGGATCTGATCAAGGTTGATGACATGGCATAATATGATTGGTGCGCAGGTGATATAGAGCCGTTGGAGACTGAGCATGAGGACCAATTTCAAAAAGCTTCTTCTAGAAGGTTGACAGCTGTCTTTGTTTGAAATATTTCTCTTGAGCGCATCTCCACCCTTGGATCTGCTGAGTGTGCTTGCTTTGTCGTTTCTGCACACCTCAGCACTGTAATAAGCGTACATCTTCAAAGCGTTTTCCAAGTTAGGTGATCTAAATGCATTGAAAACTGAGCAAGATAGAATGCTGCGCAGGAGAGACCTGCGCAGTGGTGTACTGCGCAGAGTAGTCCTGCGCAGAGACCACAGACTTGCTTAGATCTTCATTCCTTTTCGCTCCGAGCCCTATATTCTAAGCCTATCGAATAAAATGGACTAAGCTAAAAATTGAAGTTATAAAACTTCTTACATAGGGTCCTAAAGTCCATAAAATATTAATAGGTGATGGTATCAATCAATTCTAAACATAAGTAGGAGGGTTAAAAAAATAAGCATACCCAACAATCTCCCCCTAAATGATTGATGCCATTACCTACTATAACAAAGGCAATTCATTGTACTTGATAATAACATGTCCATAGAAATGAAAATTGTAAATCATGCCTCAAGTCAATGCACACACTAGCCAGTGTTATAGATTTCTAATCTATCCAAAAGAAATGATTTTACAATATGGGAAAAACAGAAATATCATTCAGCGCATACAAAAAATATGAGTTTTAGTTTGAGTATGCGTTTAAACTGAATGTTTAAACATCATGCGTAGAAAATATGAGCAGTCAAGTATATGCGCATGAGGTGAAATAATGTATTCATTGTTCCACAAATGAAAAGTTTGAATTGAACAAGGTTTTGGGAAAAGCAATGATGCATTATAAGATTAGTGTTTACCTTCGAGAGAGCTCTGCTCACTTTATCTTGTAGCTTCCCAAATTGCGCAGAGCTTCAATATCAGAAGCGGGAGCATCAAATTGTAACTATTTGCACTACTCTCCCTCTTAACTTTTTGCCTCTCCCCCTTTCTCTTTCTTTCCCTTGAGCTATTTGCCTTTGACTTTGTTACTCTCCCCCTTAATGTCACAATAACAGGCTTGTAGAATACTAGCATGCGCATCGAGCCTAGCAGCTTGCGCATCCAGTTGCTCTTGAATCTTTGTCTGCGTATTGACCACTTGAGGGATTTAAGGGAGCAGAAATTGGAAGAATGATATACTGAGGTCCACGGGGTATGCGCGTGAGGTTCATGCGCATCAAAATAATGCGCAGAGTTTCTTTGAAGACTCAAAAAATATTTTTCCTTGTGCGCAACATCTTGTGCGCTTCATATGCGCGGGCGCATGAGGCATTTCCTATCTTAGAAAATTATCAAGTAAACACAAGATCATTAGTATTGACAAATCATATGGACAATTAGCTAAGTTCAAGAATACCCATTTCTCCTCTTAAGAAGATAAATCTCTTTACGTCAAGAGCCTTTGTGAGGATATCAGCAATTTGATTATCTGTGCCCACGTGCTCTAAATGAATGTTTCCCTTTTCCACATGGTCCTTGAGAAAGTGATATTTGATGTCGATGTACTTTGTCTTTGAATGCATGACAGGATTGTTGGAGACTGCTATGGTGGACATATTATCGCAGAAAATTGGGCAATTTCCTTCATTAATTCCATAGTCCACTAATTGTTGCTTCATCCATAGGATTTGGCAGCAGCAGCTCCCAGTAGCAATGTATTCAGCTTCTGTAGTGGAGATGGACACAGCAGCTTGTTTCTTGCTTGCCCACGCAACAAGTCGATTTCCAAGGAAATGACAAGTGCCACTTGTGCTCTTCCTGTCAATAGTGCATGCTGCGTAGTCTGCGTCTGAATAACCTAACAAATCGAAATTCGAATATTTGGTGTACCAAAGTCCAAGGTTAGCAGTTCCAGAAAGGTATCTGTTGGTCCCTAAAGGGGCAACAAGGGTGTGAAAATCGCTAGAGGGGGGGGGGGGTGAATAGCGTTTTAAAATTCTTTTCAAACCCTTTTGCAATTTAATGGCAGATGCGCACAACTCTTATTTTGGCTAAGTATAGCGCGCAGCAAGAGTGTGAAATGCACAGCGGAAATTTAAAGCAGCTCTGCGCAGGGTATACTGCGCAGAGATAAAAACGCACGCGCTAAGTATGAGGCTAAAGAGTGGCGCAAAATGGGATTCTAAGGCGAATGAGCAATAACGATCACATCATCAAAGAGTGGCAATCTGAAAGATCAAACAAAGCAGTTCATAAAAAGTTAAGCAGAGAATATGCAATAAGTAAAATGAACACGCTATTTGGAGAGGTTCGATCGATGAAAGATCTACATCCTCTACCAAGATGGTTAGTCTTGGATTTCTAATGGAGATCTTATTATATGAGAGAGTATTACAAATTACAACATTAGAGCTCAATACTAACTCAAGATCTATTATCTATGAAGAACAAATCCTAGACTAAACCGGTGTATCTCAAGAAGTTAGATCAAAATGATCAAAGCTTCAAGAGGTGTGTGTGTGACAGAAATTCTGGGCTCTATGAATATGAAAGATAAAGAGCACCAAGAATTCTGGTGATATAGGCTTTGTGATATGAGCAGGAGTTTTGAAGGTTTGAAGATCTTGAAGGCTGTTCTAAAGAATCTGGAAAAACTAAGCAGCAGACTTCAGATCTTCAGGGTTTCTCAATGAAGCATGAAACTCGAGCTCTGAAGCATAATGGCCAACAAAGGGATCTTGATCAACGAAGATGATCAAGGGCCGATGAAAGGGGCTGAATCAAAAGGCAGCTTCAAAGGCAGCTTGGAAATGAAGATGAGCAGGCTATTTATAGCTGAGAGCTTAAATATAGCCGTTGGAGCTCAGAGCAAGGACAATGAGCTGGCACAACATGATTGGTGCGCAGGTGTCCTTTATAGCCGTTGGGGCTCTGATCAAAGATGATGACCTGGCACAATATGATTGGTGCGCAGGTAATTTAGAGCCGTTGGAGACTGAGCATGAAGACCAAATTCAAAAGCTTCTTCTAGAAGGTTGACAGCTGTCTTCACTTGAGATATTATGTTTGAGCGCATCTCCACCGTTGGCTATGCTGAGTGTGCAGGATTTGTCGTTTGTGCACACCTCAGCTTTTTAATAAGCGTGCATCTTCTAAGCGCTTTTCCAAACTTTCTAGAAAGTGAGATCAGGAGATGAGGAACTTGACCAAGGTTGTGTCCGCGCACAAAAGACATGCGCATTGCCGGCGCGCATGGATTCAGCGCATGAGCAGTATGCGCACCATGCTTGGTCACAAAAAGATCTTTGGAGTTTTAGGAAATAAGATCTTAAAAACTGAGCAGGGGTCAAGGGCTGCACAAGATATCTATGCGCAGTGGCGACCTGCGCAGAGAACATCCTGCGCAGTGAAGTGAATCCTGCTTAGGAAATCTTCGATTCTTTAAAGCTTCAAGTCCTATCATCTAAGCCTGTACTAAAAAAAAAAGGACTGCTAAAAATTGAAGTTATAAACTTCTTTACATGAGGTCCTAAAGTCCGTAAAAATACTTATAGGTGATGGTATCAATCAATTCTAACAAATGTAGGAGGGTTGAGTGATAAGCATACCCAACAATCTCCCCCTAAATGATTGATGCCATTACCTACTATAGCAAAGGCAATTCATTTGTACTTGATAATAACATGTCCATAAAAATGTGAATGGTAAATCATGCCTCAAGTCAATGCACACACTAGCCAGTGCTATAGATTTCTAATCTATCCGAAAGATTAAAAACTTACAAAATGGGAAAGATAGAAATGTCATTCAGAGCATATAAGTAATGAGATGAAATTTTAAGTATGCGTTTAAACTGAATGTTTAAACATCATGCGTAGAAGACATGAGCAGTAAAGATTATGCGCATGAGTTTAAGTAATAATGCATTCAATGTTCCACAAACGAATGGTTTGAATTGAACAAGGTTTTTGTGAAAGCTTTATGATGCATTCTTCTCATTAAAACTTTGAAGGATTGACTGTTACAGATTACAAGTTTTAAAAAGGAAAATCAAAAGAGGGGTGCGCATAAAAACAAAAGCGCACGAAATGAAAGCGCATAAAACATACTGCGCAAAAAGTCAAAAGAAAAACAAATTACTTACAAAGGAAATCTAATCTATGTTGATCCGTTGCAGGGCTTCGCGCATCTCATTCTGAAGACCGTTGAATTTGTTCATGAGTTCCACCTTTAAATTTTGAAATTTGTCCTGGAACTCCACAGCTTTTCCAACATAAATGTTCATTCCTCTGCGCATATCAGCGTTGTCATCCACTAGCTCTCTGAACCTTGCTCTGCTGTCCGACAGGATGGCAGTTTGCGTAGCTTCTAATCTTGAGTCCGTATGGAGGCGCTGAGTGTTGACGCTCGCCTGAATGTCTAACATTGCGTAGTCCAATTTGTCGTTGAACGCCACGGAAAAATCTGTCATGGACTTAGCAATGCTTCGACGCACTTCTTCAATATTATGCGCAGAGCCTCCTTGTTCAATCTTTTCTATCTGAGCCACCATCTGCGCTTGAGGGTCATCAAATCCTCTATGTAACCCATCTGCAAGGGTTTTCTTGAGCTTTTTCAGAATGTCCCTGAGTCCACCATCAAACGCTCCAAAGGTGCACACATTTTTGAGTTGTGCGCTGACATTTTCAAGCTGAGCGCTGATGGATTTCAGGGAGTCCAGGATAAGATGTTCCAAAGTGATAGGAACTTTTTCTTGCGCAGGCTCAGATGGACTTGCCTTTGCTTTAGCACTCTCCGTGCTTTCCTTTGCCTTTGCTTCTTCTTTGGCAGTTTTCTCCCCCTTAATGGTATCAATCTCCAAACGCTGCATATCAAGACGATATAATAAAGCAGTTTGAGCAGTAAGGAGTTGATTAAGCTGCAGCTGCGTAGCGACTTGATTCGCTTGAACAGAATGCAGGCTCTGCACGATCTGGCGCAGCTCAGCTGAAGAGGTAGGAGGAGTCTCAGGGGCTGAAGATGGAGGTTGAACAGGAGAAGAATCACTGCTGTCGGTTGCTGCGGAACTAGTTCGGCGCTTCTTCATTCCTTTAGCGCTGCTGCGCACTTTTTGCTTGAGACGAGAAGAGGTATGTGGGATATCAGCACTGGGGATGGATTCTTGAGAGGCTTTGTGCATTTGCTCCCCCTCAACAGTATCATCTGAATCACCACGGAAAGCAGCCTTGCGCTTCTTAGTGGTTGGCTTTGAGGGAGCAGGAGCTGGAAAGATGGTAGGATCAGCCTCTTTGATAGAAATCCCTTTGGTGGATTGAACCAAAGGAATATCCTTGAGCTTTTTGCTACTGAGCAGAGCAATGCCCTTCCCCTTGCGATTGTACGCTTCTTCTGCGGTCTCTTGCGCAGCATCCGTTGAAGATCTTCCTGCATTCTTCTTGGATTTGACCACAGGAATTGGGCCTATCCAGGGTTCCTTGTTGGGAGCGGCATCAGACAGCCAGATTTCATAGTAATCGGCGTTGCCTATCTCACTGCGCAAATTCTGAAGGTGTACTCTAGAATAGTACTTTGCGTCGCAAGACTGCTTCTTGATTGACTTTTCTTCAACAAAGGTGGCCAATTCACCATAAGTCAATAGGAGTTTGGTTAGCAGTCTGCAGTGAGTTCGGTACTTGGTCTTCCCTGCGTTCAGCTTCTTCTCATAGCTTGTCATCCCCTTCACAATCTCATTGAATATTATCTGCGGCCAGTCTAGTTGATCTTCGTTGAAGATGGCTGCGCAGTATTCCCACTGCTTAGAGATGAAATGTCCATTATTTCCATTCTTGCAGTTGAGGGAATCTCCAATTAGGGTGCACAGGTGATACATCACCTCACCAAATTCCTTTCTATTATACATTGGCCATTTCTTGTTGAGGGAAGGAATGCCAATGAGCTTCTGTGCAAGCGCATTTTGATGAGCCTCATCATAGCTGACTGAAGAGCTATCAACATTGAAGTTTAGGAGGCTGCGAATGTGATTGGGGTGAACCACTACATCACTGCTCTGGACGGTGGCCATGATCATGTCTGTTGTCTTGCCGTCAAGTTGCGCAGGAACAACTTTTGCTGTGCTGAAGAATTCATCTAACAGAGCAGGCACTATGAATGATTGCTCAAGAGTGAATAATGGAAGAATGCCGGAGGTGCTGAGAAGATGAAGCAGATGACGACCAATCGCATCTAATGAGAGATCTGCCGGAATAAGTTCCCAACCCAGAATGAAATAAACATGTCCCTGCGTAAAACAATAGATAGAATTAGACAACCTATTGCTTATGGAGCTGTGCGCATATGCAAGTAATGCAGATATGCCTTGGCACAAGTTCCATGATAAACAAAAATATGCGCAGGAAGTGGAGGGTGCGCAAAGAAAATAAGAATGCATACGCAGAGGGATCGTGCGCATAGAAAATAAATACTTGAAGTGTGCGCAGAGAAATAGATACACCTATATGCGCAGAAAGCTATGCGCAGGAAACTGTGCGCAGAGCACAAAGATGGGGGTATGAAAAATAGACTAAATAAAATAATAAAAAATATTTAAGAACATGAACACCCAAGAACACTGAAAAACAAAACTTGACAGAATTCAACAAAAAGTACATCGAAATGACGGCGAGAACAGGACGAAGTCAACCATGTAAAAAGTATGGTTAACGACATTAAAACAAACCCAGAAATTCAGAAAAACGGTTCGACTGCTAAGGAAGTTACGAAGCTCAAAAATTGACGAAAAACATATGTAACGACCATTGATCATGAAATAAACTACATGAAGGAATAGATCAGGCAAATACGAACACAACACAACGATCGATTTCAAAAATGATCAGTAAATAAGGGAGAAATCGAAAAAGGGAGTCTTGAGACCTTCAAGAACAACAATGGCGGAAAAAATAAGGAGTTATAGTGAAACATACCATGTCTTTGACGGTGGGATGCCTTGATTGTCGTTCTACTTCTTCTTCTTGAGAGTTTCCAGAGTGCGAAGAAGAGTCGGAGATGATGATTTCTGGTTGAGTTTTGGTTTTCTTAGGCGCCATTGAAATGGTTTGAGAGAAGAAAGATTTAGGTTGAAGATAAAGAACAGGAGATGAAAAAATAGAGAGTTTTGAGCAGAGGTTAGAAAGAGAGAGAATTTAGAGAGAAAATTTAGAGGGAAGAGAGAGGTAGAGAGAGAAACGGTTTAACTAGGGAAGGAGATGTTAGGCGCACGATAGCTAATAAAAGTTGAGAAAATGTGCAGTGGCGCAGGATAGCAATACCACGTGTCACAAAATGGAACGCGCGTGCGCAGGCCTATGCGCGCGTGTGCGTATGAAGTTCTAAGCCAGTCACTGTCAAGTCGACTTCCTCATAAATGGTGAGTCAGTGAAAGGACGGGCGCACGTTAGCAGGGTGACGTGGCCGAATGGGGAATGCGCGTGCGCAGTCTTTGCGCGCGCGTGTGTCAGTGAAAAGAGGCTGACGGCTGTCGCATCACCTTCCTCATTAAATGGTGAGCAGGCATACGAAAGCAGGCGCTGTCACAATCGCAGTTTGCATTAAATGACAATGGGACATGCGCAAGGGTAAAAAGGTAATTTCCCAAGAAAGTTCAAAAATTAAAAGCGCGGGAAAGTATGAATTACACAAGTACCCTTGTGACTCAGCGTTGACTTTTCAGTCAAGGACCTATGTGAAAAATCTAATGAATGGAACACTTACCTGCGGTCCACGATGATTTGCGCATGGATAGTTATGCGCAGCGCATTGATAGCGCAGAGATTCTGTAAATCTCAGAACTGTTGTTTCATGCGCAGACAGTTGTTTGCGCAGGTGTTGCACAGGGCGCATGAAACTTAACCTATTTTGCACACTTATCAAGCAAATACATTAGTATCAATAAATCATATGGACAAGTTAGCTAAGATTAAGCATACCCATTTCTCCTTTCAAGAGATCACTTGTTAATTTTTGAGGAGATGATATTAGATGTTGATGAGCTTGATAATAGTGCTTGGTAGGATTGAAAAAAAACTGCTATGGTGGACATATTATCGCAGAGAATTGGGTAATTCTCTTCATGAATTCCATAGTCTACATTTTGCTTCATCCATAAGATTTAGCAGCAGCTGCTTTCAGCAGCAATATATTCTGCTTTAGTAATGGAGATAGACACAGCAGCTTGTCTCTTGCATGCCCATGCTATAAGTCGATTTCCAAGGAAATGACATGTTCCACTTGTGCTCTTCCTGTCAATGGTGCACGCTGTGTAGTCCGCATCTGAATAACCTACAGGTTTAAAGTTCGAATCTTTGGTGTACCAAAGTCCAAGGTTAACAGAGCTAAAAATATATCTAATACTTTTTACAGCAGTTGTGTGCTTTAGAAGAATTAGCGTGATAGTGCGCACATATCCAATCAACATAATATCTTGGCCAGCTAGCGTAAGATAAAGGAGAGTTAATCATACCTAGATGTAGTCTGATCAACTTTACCTTTTCAGTCTGTTAAATTAGTTGCTTGTGGCCATTGGAGTGTTGTATGCTTTTAGCATTCAAGTCCAAACTTCTTGATTAATCTCCTTGTGTACTTGACTTGATTTGCGAAGATGCCATCATTCAATTGATTGATTTTAAGCCCGAGGGAGAATGTGAGTTCTCCCATCATGCTCATTTCAAACCAGCTTTTCATTTGCTTTTCAAAGCGCTTACAAAGACTCATTAGTAGAACCAAATATAATATCATCGACATAAATTTGAACAAGTAAAGAATGATCATTATACTTAGCAATAAAAAGAGTTGTATCGATTTTACCGCACTTGAAGCCTTTCTCTAGTAGGAATTTTGATAGCGTATTGTACCATGCTCTTGGAGGTTGCTTAAGACCATACAAAGCTTTCTTGCTTTGATTCTATGATGCTTCCATTCTTATCCATCTTGTTTCCGAACACCCATTGAAGCGCTAAATATTGGATGAGCTTTTCTTGCACTTCTTGCATAGCATCGATCCATCCTAAAACATGGAGCACTCTATCAATCTTCTTTGATTCGACATAAGAGAGAAACGAATGCTACACCGCAAAGTTTGATGCTCTAGATGTGCGAATCCCTATATTGTGATGATAGGAATACGAAGATCAATGGGAATTTTATTTGCTTCAGCATCACGATCATCAAAGGTGATTTGTTGAAGTAGAGAAACATCATGCGCAGGAGGTGTTTGCGCATCAGGAGTTGCAACTTCAGGCGCAGCATTTATAGTATGCGCATGAGATGGACTGATTCTGAATTTGCTTGATCTATGTCCTGCGCAGGAATAGAATTACTGCGCATCTGTCTAAAAAGCTCAGCAGAGTCATCAGAATCATTGGGAGCCAAATGTGGCTCAAGGAGAGAATGTTTATTAAAAAGTAGCATGTACAGATACTAAGATGACTAGAGATTTATCTTATTAAGATCATGAAAAGCTTATAGAATGATTAGCATACCCAACGAGAATTCCTTCATCTGTTTTGGCGTCGGATTTACCTCTATAGCGTTTGCAGCCAAAGAACTTGAAGAAGGTAATGTTGGACGCTTTCTCTTTCTCCATAGATCGTATGGAGTATAGACGTAGGCTTTGTTGATGAGGGATCTTTATTTTGAGTAAAACATGCACCGTTGCTGCTTCTACTATCATTGTCTAACCATCCTCAATCAACGAGTGATTCTTTCCACAACGCCATTTTGTTGCGGAACTCCAGCAGCAGAGAAATTGTGAAGAATACCATTTGTTGATTCTCACAATATTGAGCGACATCGATGTTCATAAATTCTGTTCCATTGAAGTGTCTGAACTCTATTGATGTCTTCTATGTTTGGAGATTTAGAAGGAGAGCAGCCAGGATATCATTAGAGATACCACAGGTTGGTCCAAAACTTCGCGGTAGTGAGCGGTCCAAACATATGAGGTGAAGCGGATGTAAGCGATTTGACATCGGAGCAATCTTGCTGGAGAAAAACTGCTCAGGTTGCTTACTAAGCTGGCATGGTGCTTATACCATTGCTAGCTGTTTTCACTTAAGCTTATTGCTACAAAACAAGGATTAGTAAATAGAAATTATAGCGGTAAGATCATATAGATTGGAAATTTGTCTTACGAGTCCTTGTGAGCAAAGTTAGTCCAGAAATGCCATTTTTGGTGTAACAGCGTTGAAGTGATATGGCATTCCAGAGCTTTGTTTCATAATTGTGATATGGAGAGCAGGTTGCTTGAGACTATCTTTAATGATTAGTCCAAATCCAATTATGTGCCCTTTGTTGTTGTCACCATATCTTACTGAGTGATCTCTTCCTTCGTGCGCACCTTTAAGAGTGTTGACATCTCTAGTAGTGTCTAGAATCCACTATCGATATCAACTGAGCTTGAGAGAGCGCAGTAAAGTAGATCTTTCCTGCTTGTTGAAACATTAACTTGCGCTCTACAGCAGAGTTATCTTTTAAGATCAGCATACTTTGAGAAATTCCTTGCGCGGCTACGGTGTTGGTGATGACGCAGCTTCTGTCAAGTTGGCTCTGGCAGATAGGTGCTTGTCATTCTGTCTTTAGCTCCTTTTCTGCGCAATTCTCCTCAGCAACCATTCTGCACTGCTTTGATGCTTTGTGCGCAGGGTTGCTTTTCCTTGTACTCAAGTTTTGAAGGAGGCATTGAAGCGTAATGTCCTGGCTTTCTGTAGTAAACCAAGTCATCTTTCTTTGAGCCTCTATGAAAGAGAATACGGATCTTTGCTTGAGGATCCACCAGGTTTGGAGAGCTTTCTGAATTTGATGAGGTTTGAGCAGGCGCAGGAATATGTGAAGAGTTAGCCATTGCCCTAGATTTGAAGCCATATTGAATCGGCACCCAAGCTGTTAAGCTTGAAAAACAGAAACATGTTTTATGAAGGTGTTAGCTCTGATACCACTTGTTGGTCCCTAAAGGGGCAACAAGGGTGTGAAAATCGCTAGAGGGGGGGGGGGGTGAATAGCGTTTTAAAATTCTTTTCAAACCCTTTTGCAATTTAATGGCAGATGCGCACAACTCTTATTTTGGCTAAGTATAGCGCGCAGCAAGAGTGTGAAATGCACAGCGGAAATTTAAAGCAGCTCTGCGCAGGGTATACTGCGCAGAGATAAAAACGCACGCGCTAAGTATGAGGCTAAAGAGTGGCGCAAAATGGGATTCTAAGGCGAATGAGCAATAACGATCACATCATCAAAGAGTGGCAATCTGAAAGATCAAACAAAGCAGTTCATAAAAAGTTAAGCAGAGAATATGCAATAAGTAAAATGAACACGCTATTTGGAGAGGTTCGATCGATGAAAGATCTACATCCTCTACCAAGATGGTTAGTCTTGGATTTCTAATGGAGATCTTATTATATGAGAGAGTATTACAAATTACAACATTAGAGCTCAATACTAACTCAAGATCTATTATCTATGAAGAACAAATCCTAGACTAAACCGGTGTATCTCAAGAAGTTAGATCAAAATGATCAAAGCTTCAAGAGGTGTGTGTGTGACAGAAATTCTGGGCTCTATGAATATGAAAGATAAAGAGCACCAAGAATTCTGGTGATATAGGCTTTGTGATATGAGCAGGAGTTTTGAAGGTTTGAAGATCTTGAAGGCTGTTCTAAAGAATCTGGAAAAACTAAGCAGCAGACTTCAGATCTTCAGGGTTTCTCAATGAAGCATGAAACTCGAGCTCTGAAGCATAATGGCCAACAAAGGGATCTTGATCAACGAAGATGATCAAGGGCCGATGAAAGGGGCTGAATCAAAAGGCAGCTTCAAAGGCAGCTTGGAAATGAAGATGAGCAGGCTATTTATAGCTGAGAGATTAAATATAGCCGTTGGAGCTCAGAGCAAGGACAATGAGCTGGCACAACATGATTGGTGCGCAGGTGTCCTTTATAGCCGTTGGGGCTCTGATCAAAGATGATGACCTGGCACAATATGATTGGTGCGCAGGTAATTTAGAGCCGTTGGAGACTGAGCATGAAGACCAAATTCAAAAGCTTCTTCTAGAAGGTTGACAGCTGTCTTCACTTGAGATATTATGTTTGAGCGCATCTCCACCGTTGGCTATGCTGAGTGTGCAGGATTTGTCGTTTGTGCACACCTCAGCTTTTTAATAAGCGTGCATCTTCTAAGCGCTTTTCCAAACTTTCTAGAAAGTGAGATCAGGAGATGAGGAACTTGACCAAGGTTGTGTCCGCGCACAAAAGACATGCGCATTGCCGGCGCGCATGGATTCAGCGCATGAGCAGTATGCGCACCATGCTTGGTCACAAAAAGATCTTTGGAGTTTTAGGAAATAAGATCTTAAAAACTGAGCAGGGGTCAAGGGCTGCGCAAGATATCTATGCGCAGTGGCGACCTGCGCAGAGAACATCCTGCGCAGTGAAGTGAATCCTGCTTAGGAAATCTTCGATTCTTTAAAGCTTCAAGTCCTATCATCTAAGCCTATACTAAAAAAAAAAGGACTGCTAAAAATTGAAGTTATAAACTTCTTTACATGAGGTCCTAAAGTCCGTAAAAATACTTATAGGTGATGGTATCAATCAATTCTAACAAATGTAGGAGGGTTGAGTGATAAGCATACCCAACAGTATCTAATAATGCGTTTAACAGCAGTTAAGTGTGCTTCTCTAGGGT
Source organism: Campanula takesimana (assembly GCA_026119855.1). NCBI lineage: Eukaryota > Viridiplantae > Streptophyta > Magnoliopsida > Asterales > Campanulaceae > Campanula > Campanula takesimana. Next base: position 1,213,048 of record JAOWBW010000163.1, on the reverse strand, counting down.
CCGCTTGATAGCGCGCACAGACACAAACACTAAACATAATATCTGGCCTACTTGCAGTAAGATAGAGTAGAGAGCCAATCATACCTCGATATAAAGTTTGATCAACTTTCTTACCTTTTAAGTCTTTGTCAAGCTTATTGCCCGTAGCCATTGGAGTGTCGTATGCTTTAGCATTTTCAAGTCCAAATTTCTTGATTAGGTCTCTTGTGTACTTGGCTTGATTTATGAAGATGCCATCATTCAATTGCTTGAATTGAAGCCCGAGGAAAAATGTGAGTTCTCCCATCATGCTCATTTCAAACTTGCTTTTCATGAGCTTCTCGAAACGCTTACAAAGTAACTCATTAGTAGAACCAAATATAATATCATCGACATAAATTTGAACAAGTAAAGAATGATCATTATACTTTGCAATAAAAAGAGTTGTGTCGATTTTACCGCGCTTGAAGCCTTTCTCTAGCAGGAATTTTGATAGAGTATCGTACCATGCTCTTGGAGCCTTCTTAAGTCCATACAAGGCTTTCTGAAGCTTGAAGACGTGATTTGGAAATCTGCTATCTTCAAATCCAGGAGGTTAAGCTACGTAGACCGTCTTTTGGAGTTCACCATTGAGAAATGCGCTCTTCACATCCATTTGATAAATCTTGAATTTCTTGTGAGAGGCATAAGCTAAGAAAATTCTTATAGCTTCAAGTCTTGCTACAGGCGCAAATGTTTCATCGTAGTCGATTCTTTCCTCTTGCCTATAGCCTTGCGCAACCAACCTTGCTTTGTTTCTGGTGATGCTTCCATTCTCATCCATCTTGTTTCTGAAGACCCACTTTGTACCAATAACGCCTTGATCATGAGGTCTGGGTACTAAAGTCCAAACTTTGCAGCGGTCAAATTGGTTAAGCTCTTCTTGCATAGCAGTAACCCAGCTTGAATCGTGGAGCGCTTCATCAATCTTCTTTGGTTCGATTTGAGAGATAAATGAGTGATATTCATCATCAAAGTTTGATGCTCTCCTAGTACGAACCCCTACATTGAGATCACCAATGATGTTTGAAGTTGGATGATCTCTAACTTCACGAACCTCAGGGGGTAAGTTGGGTTGAGTAGTAGGAATACGAAGATCTTCAATGGGTACTTCATTAGCTCCAGCATCAAGATCATCAAAGGTGATTTGCTGAAGCGGAGAAACATCATGCGCAGGAGGGTGTGTCTGCGCATCAGGAGTTGTAACTTCTGGCGCAGCATCTGTCGTTGGCGCATGGGATGGACTTGCTTGATTCTGATTATGATCAGCATGATTATCATTCTGCATAGGTGCAGTTTGTGGCTGCGTACCTGCCTCAACATTCTCAGCAGAATCATCAGAATCATTTGGATCCAAATGTGGCTCAAAGAGAGAATGTTCATCAAAAGTGACATGTACAGATTCAACAATTACTAGAGTAGTTCTATTGAAAACACGAAAAGCTTTAGAATGTTTGGCATACCCAACAAAAATACCTTCATCTACTTTGGCATCGAATTTACCTCTATGATCTTTGCCGTTGTAGAGGATATAGCATTTGCAGCCGAAAATCTTAAAGAAAGCAATGTTGGGCGCTCTTCCTCTCCATAGTTCATATGGAGTTTTGTTGTAGGCTTTGTTGGTGAGGGATCTATTCTGAGTAAAGCAAGCAGTGTTGACAGCTTCTCCCCAGAAATACTTTGGAAGCTTAGCTTCTGCTAACATAGTCTTTCCAGCCTCAATCAACGTGCGATTTTTTCTTTCCACAACGCCATTTTGTTGAGGAACTCCAGCAGCAGAGAAATTGTGATCAATTCCATAGTCATCGCAGTATTGAGCAACACCGTTGTTCTTGAATTCAGTTCCATTGTCTGATCTCACGCTCACGATGTCGTCTTCCTTTTGAGTTTGGAGCTTTCGAAAGAGAGCAGTCAAGATATCATAGCAGTCTTCTTTGGATATCATCATTTCGACCCATGTATATCTTGAGTAGTCATCCACCACAACTAAAGTATATTTGTTTCCGCCAATTCTCGCGGTGGTGACCGGTCCAAACAAGTCCATGTGAAGCAGTTGTAAACATTTGGAAGTTGAGGAGGCAATCTTGCTGGAGAAAGACTGCTTAGGTTGTTTACCGAGCTGGCACGCTGCGCATTTTCTGTCATGATGGTCAGCTACTTTGGGAAGTCCTTTGACAAGATTTTCCCTTCCTAGCTTAGCCAAATACTTGAAGTTAAAATGACTTAAGCGCTTGTGCCATAGCCAGCTGCTTTCACTTACGTTCTTTGCTACAAAACAGAGATTAGTGATGGAATCTATAGCAGTAAGATCAATAATGTAAACATTAGTCTTACGAGTCCCTGTGAGCAAAGTTAGTCCGGTTATGCCATCTTTGATGTAGCAGTGCATAGCAGTGAAATGACATTCCAAACCTTTGTCGCAGAATTGTGATATGGAGAGCAGGTTGTGCTTGAGTCCTTCTACGAGTGCAACTTTCTCAATGCATACTTTATCTTTTCTGATTCTTCCATATCCAACTATATGCCCTTTGTTGTTGTCCCCAAAAGTTACAGAGGGACCTATTCCTTCATGCACATCTTCAAGAGCGGGGACATCTCCAGTCATGTGTCTAGAACATCCACTGTCGAGGTACCATATATGCGCTTTAGCTTGTGAAGAGTGCGCAGTGAAGCAGGAGACCTGAAAGATAGACATTAAAAACGCAGGTCCCCTATCTTGGGTCCTAGAGTTAGCATCTTTTGACAACCCACTCCTGTCTGACCTTAGGATTTTTACGTCCATTGGCATTAGGGGCAAATCGCAAAAGGCATTCTGCAGCCTTGTGACCTAAACCATCACACACAACACAATGATGAAAGCCACTTATAGATTGAGTTTTTACAAACTCTTTACTTTTCTTTGGCGCAGCATTCTTTACTGGAGCAGATGAACTTGCTTTGACAAATACCATCTTTTGAAGTTTTGGTGCGCTTTTCTTAAGCATGCGCATCTGGTGTAGAGGCGCATGGCTTTTATGCGCATGACCCTTATGCGCAGATTTGTCATTCGAAGGATAAGCGCAACAAATATCAAAAGGTGCGTTGTCAAGCGCAGATTCAACTTTAGCCTTACCCTTGGCTTTTCCAGTTTGCTTCTTTGGGTAGACATAATGGAAATTTTGTCTCTGGACTTTATCCTTTCCTTTACCCATTGAAGCAGAATGCTTTGCTTTAGGAATTTCAACAGTTTGCTGGGGTGTAAATTCCTTTTCCTTTTCAGAGCAAACTGGGCATTTAAAGTTGTGCTAGTTGAGAACCCCAAGCCTTCCTTATCTCCACTGGCTTTTTGGGATTCTAGAATTTGATCCATAGTGACACGAGATTTGTGAGATCAGCTACTTGAGCAGCCAATTCTTCGTTTCTTACTTTAAATAGTGCATTTTGATCTGTAAGAAAACGGTTCCTTAAGGAGGGTGATCTCAGATTTCAAAAGAGTTTTCTCCGTCTTAAGCTGTGAAATTTCTCCAATTGATAAGTCCACTGCTTCTTTCATAGAATTGAATTTCTTGATTACCTTTTCAGCTTGCTGAAAAATAGACTCGCGCTCAGCAGCAGAGTTATCCTTTTCTATTACAATTTCAGCAGGAATTTCCAGAGATTCTTTGCGCGGTGGCGCAGCAACAAATTTCTTCGTTAGGTCTGCTCTGGCAAATAAGTACTTGCCATTCTGTCTGGTTGGAGTTAGATGTCCCATTTCCACCAGTTCTGTGATAGTGGGACTTTTCTTCTTGATTGTCCTTGGCGCAGCCTTTGTGTCCGTATTGGGATCATTGTCTGAATCGCTATCAGCATCAGCATTGGCCACTAAGCAGAGCAGTCCATCCTCAGAATTATCATCATCACTGTCTTCAGTGTCAGTCTCTATCCAAGTCTTCAGTTCCTTTTCTACGCAGTCTTCTTCAGCAATCATTCCTCGCTGCTTTGATGATCTCTGCGCAGTATTCTTCTTCATGTACTCAAATCTTGACGTAGGGCATTTTGATGCAAAATGACCAGGCTTTCTACAGTTGTAGCAAACCAAGTCATCTTCTTTCTTTGAGTCTCTGCCACGAGAGAATTTAGCTGGAGATTTACTTGAGGATTCAGGTTTAGAGAATTTCCTGAATTTTTGGAATCGCTTAACGAACATATCGAAATCATCATCATCCATTTAAAGTAAAGAGGAAGTAGAGACTTTGTCTGAGGTTTGAGCAGGCGCAGGTTCCTTTTGCGCAACATAGGAAACAAGTTTTCCTTTGCCTTCAGTTTCGTCGATTCGATCAAGTTTTAGCTCATACACTTTTAAGTTAGCGTATAAGCTGCGCAGAGGCCAAGTATCTAGAAATCCAGAATCTTCCAGATGACTTGCCTTATGCACATATCTGGAACCTAGCGCATCTAAGAATTAAGAATTGACTTCTTTATTGGTGAAGGTAGTTCCAAGAGATTTACAAGAGTTTACAACAGCATAGAAGCGATCATAAGTTTGTCTCAAGGTTTCACCACCCTTTCTCATGAAGCAGTTGAATTTTCTTTGCACCACAAAACTTTTGTTTTCCTTGCTTACTTTGTCACCATTCACATAGCCTTCAATAGCATCCCATAGATCCCTTGCAGTTCCATCGCTCATAATTTGATTGTGCATGGAGAGGTCTAGAGTGCTAAGAATGATGCTCCTTGCTCTTCCATCATAGCCAACCCATTTCTTTTCTTCATCAGTCCATTCCTCCTTGTTCTTTTTGATGGTAGGATTCTCCTTGTTGGTAGCAGCATCAGGATTAGCCCTCATTGGAATGTAGGGTCCTTCAAGTACGATGTCGTGGAGGATCTCGTCGATAGAAGAAAAATGAGTGAGCATGCAGTGCTTCCAGATTTCGAAGTGATCTTCATTCAGCACTGGAACATGTGAATAGTTAGCCATTGCCCAAGATTTTGAAGCCATCTTGAATCGGGACCCAAGCTGTTAAGCTTGAAAAATAAAACAAGTTTTATGAAGGTGTTTGCTCTGATACCACTTGTTGGTCCCAAAGGGGCAACAAGGGTATGAAAAATGCTAGAAGGGGGGGGGTGAATAGCGTTTTAAAATTCTTTTCAAACCCTTTTGCAAATCAATGGCTTATGCGCACAGTTCTCAAATAAGCTAAGTATAGCGCGCAGTGAGAGTGTGAAATGCACATCGGAAGTTTAAGCAGCTACTGCGCAAGAAAAGGCTGCGCAGAGATAAAAATGCACGCGCTAAGTTTTGGCTTAAAGTGTTGGATAAAAAGGATTCTAAGGCAATAAGCAATAACAAACACATTAGCAATAATATCAATCTGATAAGATCAAACAAAGCAGTAGTTCAGAAATGATTAAGCAGGAAATAAATAGCGAGAATAAAGAACAAGCTATTTGGAGAGGTTCGATCGAAGAAAGATCTACGTCCTCTACCAAGATGGTTAGTCTTGTATTTTCTAATGGAGAGATTTATATTGATGTGAGGAGATTTTACAGGATTACAATGAATCAAAACTCAAATCAAAATCTATTCTATGAAGAACAAATCCTAGACTAAACCGGTGTATCTCAAGAAGTTGGATCTAAATGATCGAAGCTTTCAAGAAGTGTGTGTATGACAGAAATTCTGGGCTCTATGAATCTGTGAGATGAAGAGCACGAAGAATTCTGGTGATACAAGGCTTTAGGATCTGGGCAGGAGTTTGAAGGTATGAAGGTTTGAAGGTTGATCTTGAATCTGGGAATATAAGCAACAATCTTCAGAACTTCAAAGATATTAGTAAGCACAAACTCTAGCCACATGGAAATAAAGATGAGCAGGCTATTTATAGCAGAGAGCTTAAAACTAGCCGTTGGAGCTCTGAGCAAAGACGATGAGCTGGCACAATATGATTGGTGAGCAGATGTCCTTTATAGCCGTTGGGGCTCTGATCAAGGTTGATGATCTGACATAATATGATTGGTGCGCAGGTGATATAGAGCCATTGGAGACTGAGCATGAGGACCAATTTCAAAAAGATTCTTCTAGAAGGTTGACAGCTGTCTTTGTTTGAAATATTTCTCTTGAGCGCATCTCCACCGTTGGATCTGCTGAGTGTGCTTGCTTTGTCGTTTCTGCACACCTCAGCACTGTAATAAGCGTACATCTTCAAAGCGTTTTCCAAGTTAGGTGATCTGAATGCATCAAAAACTGAGCAAGATAGAATGCTGCGCAGGAGAGACCTGCGCAGTGGTGTACTGCGCAGAGTAGTCCTGCGCAGAGACCACAGACTTGCTTAGATCTTCATTCCTTTTCACTCCGAGCCCTATATTCTAATCCTATCGAATAAAATGGACTAAGCTAAAAATTAAAGTTATAAAACTTCTTACATAGGGTCCTAAAGTCCATAAAATATTAATAGGTGATGGTATCAATCAATTCTAACATAAGTAGGAGGGTTAAAAAAAATAAGCATACCCAAAAGTTCCTTCCCCTTATTTTTAGACTATGTCATTTATAACCCTTAAAACTTAATAGCAATTCAAAGTCACCCAATTCCGTTAGTCACGTGCATGGCACATGCTACATAACTGACTTTTTATCGAAATCCGTCAAAAAGGCCTTAACTGGCGAGTTTTAAAAACATCAAGAGCCGATTTGACAAAAATAACACATCGGGGTTCGCTTGGAAGGGTGGTATGGTACTTCAGGGTCTAAATTGGAATTAACCCTTGTCATTATAAAAGATATAATTCCCTTGTTTTGAAATAAATGTCATAGTTGACAAGTCAATGTTTTTATGTTTTTAGTTATTTTTTTTCTTAATTATCTCAATCTATTCATATGGGTAGAGTGACACCTCCTATGTCATTTCAATGCTTATGCCTCTTAGAATGACTAGTATATGAAGATCAACAAATTTTATACCCTATTTTTAGTAACGCGACATTTATTTTGAGACAAACGAAAATGAAAAGTAGGATATTTTTTCTAGGACAGATGGAGTATATAATAAGTTCACAAAATTAAATACAAATTAAATTAGTGTTTAACTGAATGCTTACTTAATAAATAGTGGAGAATACAATCACATTATCTAATCAAGACAATGAAAACTGGGAAACAACGTGTTTTACGCTAAGTTTGCGTAAAACGTCTTTTTAAAATGGTGCGGTGGTATTTTTGTAAAAGACGGGGAGTTGTTTTAAAACACGCGGTGACATTTTTGTAAATAGCTGGCGCTTATCGTAAGAGCCAGTGTTAGTGTTAAAAAGTGTCAGCCTTGTACACTGACACTTATTGACACTACCATTGGTCCGTTTGATAAGTGTCAGTATCAATGTTTATAAGTGCCAATGTAATAGCTGATACTTTTTGTTAGGTAAATTGTATAAGAATAGTAATGGTTTTCTTGAATTTAACGGAATGACAAATAAATAAATGAACCAAAATACACTTAACGGGGCAAAAAATTAGGATAAACTATAAATGCAGATATTAAATCAAACCGGGCAATAAATGAAGTCGAGTCTTGTGTTGGACACAATCTTCGCAAGAAGATATTGCCCCGCACTGGTGCTAACGGTCTGCGGCAATCTTCTCTCAAGATGAAACGACTTTACAATCGTTAATAGAAGCACTTCAAATTAACGATTTAGGCGAACATAACTGTGTTTGACACTTCCAGACTATGAAGAAATCTTATGCAACAAGATGATACTATCTTCTAACAGATGCTTTGAGAATTCCTTTGAATTCTAACAGAATTCCATCGAATTCAGTTAAATATGTGCTTCTCTAGTTCTGATGTGAAGAGAGAGTGATTTGTGTGTTATTAAATTGTGATTGAATGACTGAGTGAAGAATGTCAACTGGTGGAGGGCTTTATATAGTTAGTGAAGAGTCAAGGAGCCTTTTAGGGAATAGGCATAATTGGTGTCCATTGGTTTCTGGCCGTCAGATCTGGTGAAGGGCTGTGATCAGTTGGACCGGCCCAGCCAGACGACCCGCCCATTCGGAAGGACGCGGGTCAGCCCGAACCGACACGACCCTTGTCGCTCCGATCCGCACCAGACCTTCTGGAGCCTTCTCGGATGGGCCGCTCCAGCCCGGCCCAATCCGCTCCAAACCCAACCGAGTTGATCCACCACCAAGCCCACCTTTGCCAAAAATTTAAGCTCCACAGCTCCCAACGACCGATGCGTACGTGCAAAGTGCGCCCTAAACCGCCCTTCACGCGCTTTGCGGGTCATGGGTTGATTTTGAGTTAGCCCAAAATTCACCCACTTGCCCACTAGCTTAGCATGGTTGGCCCAATGGACCATTTAAGCTTGGAAGCCCAAGTCCACACTTGATTGGAACCTTCTTAGATGATCTATATTAAATACTCTCATCTTTTTCATTCTCCAATCAATGTGGGATAACCATTTCATATCCCATAAACTCTTCATTTACCCACTTCAACTTGCATACTTTGGACATTAATTTCTCATTCACCCGGAATTGGTTTTGAGAAAATAAATATACCACACTAATCTACTCCAAACGTAGATTACAATTATGCAATTAATTTTCATTTACACTAAATGGAACCTAATGGAATTATTGGTCAAAATTCGGTCAAACCTCACTTTTCCAAAACTAAATTCCAACAATCCCCCACATGAATGACAAACTTAATGCATGCATGAATGCAGACTCGTCTGGAAGTTTCGGTGAACCATTATTGCATCAGGATAGGTAGCTTCTGGCTTTGAACCTTCCTTAGTAAAATACTATCGGATATACTAGCCATTCAGTAGCGCGATGCTTTGAACTGGTGACTGTATAATGTATACCAAGACAATAGTACTTACACAATAATAGCTCTAACACGTTTTTGTTCTCACGTTTTGTCCATTTCGGCCTTGGACCATGCTTGATTTCATAAGTGTTCAATTTGAAGCGGTCTTATTACTTCTCACTTATATAGGTGATCTCCTATAAAGAGTAACATGCATACTCCACCACTTAGGTATATGAATCATTAAAAGCTTTAAGCTTACCCTCACCACACGTCATCAGGGTTTTACTTTTAGCACTTGATGGCTTCTGAGAATAGGTTATAATAGGTTTAAAGTGCACTACTAGAATATCCATAATTTAGTTGTCTCATTGAACCAAGGGCCTGGGATCTCCATTTCTCAAGGTTGAGTGTCCACTATGGATTTCTTTTGTTTGTGTGGGTTTTAACCCCATTCCCCTTACCAAACAATTTGATCTCTTATTCATACCATTTTGGTATACAGATCTGCTTTTTGACTTCACATAACCGATTGTGATAGTCCTATCTGAGATCAATTGTTTTATGGTTTTGCATCTATGACCATTAAGACTAGATTTACCATACTTTATGCCTTTTTTTACTATTTTTCATTTTCATCATAATACTTTAGGATATGTAGGCATAAACTTATTCCAACAAGGAATAATTTCCAAGAATTTATTAGACCATTCAGCTTATCTTTAAGCGTTGTCTAACAACTATTAACTTAGATTCCCTATTGAATCGGGTTATCCATGTTGTCTTGGAAGATTTCATTGACACTGCTCCATCATCTATTGTGAACACGTTTTCACTTTGGAGTTTATTAGTGTCTGATATTCGATCAGTATATTCTTTTCATACTATTGAATATCTCATCTATTGTAATCCGTAATCACATGTATATCCTTAAGTACTCCAAGTAATTTGACTATACCTTTTCAGTGATTGATTACAATTCCATTTAGAGTTTTAGTCTTTCTAGGATTATCAGTCTTTTTGAGTGATCAATTCTCCTAGTGGTCAGTTTCTTCGAGTGGTCAGCATCTCTGTACCGGTCCGATTTCTCGAGTAGTCATTATCTCTAAGTGGTCTGACTTTTCGAGTCTACCTCTCTAGAGTATACCTTTTAAAAATCTACCTTACAGAGTCTACCTCTCAGGATTCTACCTTATTTAGACTTCTCAAGAATCCACTTATTAGAGAGTCTATTTATCCGATTCTCCTTATTCTACCCTTAAAGAGTCTATCATTTTTTATTTTTTTTAAGAATCTATCTCTTCAGATTCTATATCTCGAGAGTCTATCTTTCGCGATTCAATTTTCAAGAGATCTGTCTTTTAGATTCACAAGTCCGTCTCATTAGAGTTTATTTCTCAAGATTATTTTCCTTTTAGAAATCTATCTTTGAAATTATGACTCTCTTTACTATTCTTATTGCAAGTCTACCTATTCAAGATCTATCTTTCAAAAGTTTCATTCTATAGATTCATCTTTAAGGACCAATTTGTAAGCCAACGGTTAGCATCACGGAGGAAGATCAACCAACTTCCAAATATTGTACATATGATGAACTATCCATTTAACTGTTAATAGTTTGCATTTATTTTTCTACAATAGAAAATAAGGACCAAAAGACTATCTTCTTTTGTCCACAAACTGTGCCTATGTTCGTCTTTTTTAAGATGAACTATTTGCAGTTACACTTGTTTTATTTCATCAAATGAAATATGGTCTAAAGGAATATCTAATTCCTTATCTTTGGCTTAAGTATTTTTACTTTTAGCCCGTACCCCCACACTTGAGGTGTAGCCCCACATTTAAGGTATTTATAAAACATCTTATGATTATTACATAATTCGTAAGAAGTTTTATTAATTCCTTTCTTGGGTATCTTATTAAGAATATAGTTGTACGGAGTATTGCTTTATCCCCGCAATTTTTCCGTAAGCTTGACCATTGCATTTATCATCTCCTTAAGAGTATGAATCTTGCGTTCAGCTACTTCGTTTAGACGAAGGTGTATATGGTGCTGACGTTTGGTAGATTATGCAGGATTTACAACATAAGTTTTCAAACGACGCAACATATTCTCCTCCTCTATAACTTTGAATCTTCTTAATCTTTATATTAAGTTGATTCTCAACTTCATTCTTATAAGACTGGAAACCCTCCAAGGCTTCATCCTTATTTTTCAAAAGATATTCAAAGAAATATCTTGTGCCATTGTCTATAAAAGTAATTAAATACTTTTACCTCACCTCGAGTTTGCACTAAATCAAGAGGTGTGTTTCTTCGTAATTTTCGCTTACACGCAAATTTCACACATGTCAGTTTAATCGAATTTATTAATGGTAATTAATTCTTGACTCACTAACGTCTTAATTGTGTTGAAATTCACGTAACCTAATTTATCAAGCCATAAATTATAACCTTCCAAAGGTAAACATAAGAAACACCAATGTCCTTCGCATCCAGTCAAGGTACACTTTTCCAAGAAACAAAACTTTCTTGGTCAGTATAAATTTATCTGACTTGAACACTAGTCTAAATCTAGCCTTACTGAACAGCGATCTGGAAACTATGTTCTTGTGAATGTCTGGGACATACATCACATTCACAAGAGTCAGTTCTTTGTCTGAAGTCATCTTCAGTACAACTTTCCAAGTCCCACGACGTTGGAAGTAGTAGAGTTTCTCATGTACATCTTCCTTTCATTTAAGGGAGTGTATAATGAGAAGCTTTCCTTATTAGCACGTATATGGCGGGTAGTCCTAGCGTCTATCCACCATTCTCTTGGGTTGACCTTCAACTTGTTAAGTTGGCTTCAAAACCCATTAATGCTCAATCAAGCCTATTTATCCTTTCGTTGGCTTTGATTCACGTTGTCCATTTCCCTTCATGGAATATGACAATCTCTGCTAAGTGAACAAGTTTACCAAATCTGTACTAGATCATGGAACCGGTTTCTTGAACCATAAAGGTTCGTACCAAAAGGTTCCACAACTCTTTGGTTGTCCCCACGAGACATTTGTCTAGGTAACGGCATCACTTAGCCCACTCAATATGTATATTCGACATATGAGAATTTTATGATCCATGTCTTTTTGGATATTTGTCTTTGCGGATCATGGCTCGTCATCTCGGATAGTCAGGTTATCTTCTTCCACGAACTTCTTTAGACAGAGGGTGGTTATCCCAGATAGTTAATCTTCTTCCACAAATTTCTTCATTTTGTAAGTCCGCTCCACGTTGTCAACAATATTGTTGCCCTTCTTGTTATCTTTCTCGTTAATGCTCTTCTAGTTATCCTTTCTTGGAAACCATCATTCTTCTCGTTAATCTCTAACGATAACGTCCTTCGGTTGTCCATTATCATTGGCTCACATTTGTCAAAATATTCAAGAAAACGTTAATATCTTCTTGCGATTGTTAGGTAAATTGTATAACAATAGTAATGGTTTTCTTGAATTTAACGGAATGACAAATAAATAAATGAACCAAAATAAACTTAACGGGGCAGGAAATTAGGATAAACTATAAATGCAGATATTAAATCAAACCGGGCAATAAATGATGTCGAGTCTTGTGTTGGGCACAATCTCCGCAAGAAGATATTGCCCCGTACTGTGTTGGGTTTCGTAGTAATATGCGCAACGGAATTAAGCATTTAAAATTTATGAAACCCAAAGCCTATAGATCCATTCATATGATTATGACAAATACATCTATAATGAATACAAGAATACTAACCCTTGATGCGTTTCTTGATATCTTGATCTTTGAGTCTTTGGTTCTTCGCGGCTTTCGAATCACGAACACAGGAACACGAACACGAAGATGATAACGGAATCACCCTCTATGGATATCCACACGCAAACGAATATTAAGAACTCTTTCTTAATCTTGACTGCTAGATCAAAAGGAACTATATGATTTTATGTATTATTGATCTTTGATTCTCAATCTCAATCAATAATTATGTTTCTCCAAACAAGTGAATCGATCATATACAATGGCTGGGACTGATATATTTATATGGGTATAAGTCCTTAACCCTTAAGGACTTAGGAACCTCAAATCCCGTATCTATTTGTGCTGCAGATTTTCCTGGCCGACATGACTGGCACGGTCGTGCCCTAAGACTGGCACGGTCGTGCCAATGCCTTCGAGGCAACCTTCCCAGCCGCCCATTATTGGCACGGTCGTGCTTTGTATCTGGTACGGCCGTGCCGAGCTCAGCACGGTCGTGCTTGATATTTTGGCACGGTCGTGCCAATCAATCCGCCAGCATTTACCTTTTGGCTATATATGGCACGGTCGTGTCTTAGAAAGTGCACGGCCGTGCCAGACCAAAAACTCTGCCATTTTTCCATTTTTCTAATTCGTTCTCTTGTGTGTGACCCCATAGGATTATATCAAGTTGGCAATGAGCTCAAACATACTTTGTCTCATAAATCATGAGCGGACCCTAGCAGGCCATCATGATTACGCAAATGATATAACTTGTTAAAGTTCGTTAATCCATTATAGAACATATTACAATCTCTTTGTTTCACGATGTCTATTTAACGTAAGCCATGGTCAATGGTCAACTTACATAGTCCAATGCTTTCTCGATCCCGAATGTGTTGATAAGACAAATCTTATTTTGAGCACGACCATGCATTTCATCAATACCATTCATCGAGTGACCAAAGCTTGACATCTCTCTTGACGAGGAACAAATCCTTTCTTGGCTTATTACTCTTCCCTACATGATTCTGATTATGCCAATCATATTCTTTATAACTACCTGGTTAGAGGTAACGTTTGAATATGTCAAACATAATGTTCATCAAGTGGAAGACTGTAATAACCTCAAGTCTAAAGATTCTAGTAATATAACTATATGAGACTTAATTATGATATTGTGACCATGACATAAATCTCATTCGGGTCTGTCCAGTATTTGGTCTCCAATAAATACTCATAAGTTTAATTGTATCCCATACACCATAATCATCATATGATTATCTATTAAACTTATACTAACAATTAATCATAATTATCAGGGACAGGGATTATTATAATAAACATGCAAATGATATAATAATCAAACATTCAATATATTTATTAAAACATAATCAATATATAACATTAATCGTTCTCATAACGTGCCTAGAGCATACAAAACCAACATACTGGTGCTAACGGTCTGCGGCAATATTCTCTCAAGATGAAACGACTTTACAATCGTTAATAGAAGCACTTCAAATTAACGATTTTGGCGTACATAGCTGTGTTTGACACTTCCAGACTATGAAGAAATCTTATGCAACAAGATGATACTATCTTCTAACAGATGCCTTGAGAATTCCTTTGAATTCTAACAGAATTCCATCGAATTCAGTTAAATATCTAACCGAGTTCGTTAACTCAGGTAAATATGTGCTTCTCTAGTTTTGATGTGAAAAGAGAGTAATTTGTGTGTTATTCAATTGTGATTGAATGACTGAGTGAAGAATATCAACCGGTGGAGGGCTTTATATAGTTAGTGAAGAGTCAAGGAGTCTTTTAGGGAATAGGCATAATTGGTGTCCATTAGGTTCTGACTGTCAGATCTGGTGAAGGGATGTGATCAGTTGGACCGGCCCAGCCAGACGACCCGCCCATTCGGAAGGATGCGGGTCAGCCCGAACCGACAAGACCCTTGCCGTGCGCCCTAAATCGCCCTTCGCACGCTTCGCGGGTCATGGGTTGATTTTGAGCTAGCTCAAAATTCACCCACTTGCCCACTAGCTTAGCATGGTTGGCCCAATGGACCATTTAAGCTTGGAAGCTCAAGTCCACACTTGATTGGAACCTTCTTAGATGAGCTATATTAAATACTCTCATCTTTTTCATTCTCCAACCAATGTGGGATAACCATTCCATATCACATAAACTCTTCATTTACCCACTTCAACTTGTATACTTTGGACATTAATTTCTCATTCACTCGGAATTGGTTTTGAGAAAATAAATATACCACACTAATCTACCCCAAACGTAGATTACAATTATGCAATTAATTTCCATTTACGCAAAATGGAACCTAATGGAATTATTGGTCAAAAGTCGGTCAAACCTCACTTTTCCAAAACTAAATTCCAACACTTTTTTACATTGACACTTATTAAAAGTGTCAGTGACAATGTTTATAAACGTCAATCTAAATGATTGACACTTTGTAATATTAACACTGATATTCATGATGCTTGTCAGTTAATTACACAAATGTCACCGCTTGATTTTAAAAACAAGCGCCAGCGTGTTTGGAAAAACACGTTTTTTTTATCCTTAAAATAAAATATGTTTTTCATAAAACCTACACCATCAGACATTGCCAACTCAAAATGTGGCCAAAATATTGTGAGATTCTTTTATGGCCTTAGTTTTACTCTAATTTTGATCAATGGATTTGTGTTCAAATAGAAAAATGATTTTGTTATATTTTAGTTGTTTCAGTTTCATTTTTCATTATGGCAAAAAGTATTTTTTTTGTCACTAAACTTTAGGCCAAATTCAAACTAAACTTATTTTCTTTTAAATGTTATCACTGGACATTGTATGCTAGGGCTGGATTGGTAGGTATACCAGTTATATTTTGCTTATACCAGTACCAACGAAGTTTAACTTGGTACATAAAAATATGTACCATTACCAACCAACTAAGTCGGTATACCAACTTAGTTGGTACGGTTGGTACTAGCTTATACCAAATGTGGAATATAATGCAAAAACGACTGTAAAACAACGATGAACGACGAGTCAAAAACAGAAAAATATTGATTATTTAATTTAACATTGACATAAAGCTAGTCAACAAGGCAAGAGTCTCATGTTGACACCAATTGATCATAACAATGGAAAATGTTACTACTTCTGTCCCAAAATGAAGGCAAAAACTTCAAATTTTACCTCTTAAGACAATATTTCACTTCATTACTTGGCCCAACAAAGGAAACTGTTACTACCTCCGTCCCAAAATCAAAAAGTAAAAGAAATTAGTTTCACTCTCAGATTTTTGTTGATTAGAAAAGTGTCTGAAAGTGGAGAGCATTTGTGCAAAAAATATTACTCACTCTGTCCCAAAATGAATGTCCAAAGTAATTTGAAATTCGCTCTTTATCAATTGTACATTTGATTTTTTTTTTCTAGAAATTCATTTTGAGACGGAGGTATAAATTTCTTTGGGACGGAGGGAGTAGTAACCATTAGTTGGGACGGAGGGAGTATTTAAGTTGTTGCAAGCCTTCAACTACACAATTGTCACCATAAAAATTAAAAACAACTTAATGAAATGGGGCCTCAGTTTCCATGATAAATGTATTCTTAGTTTTTCTACTTGTTTCAACACTTGAAAACGGAATACGGCTCAATGAAATCTGAATTACGTATTTGGGGTTAGATTAGAAAAGATTTTAGTTTAGTTTTTTTTTTTTAATATATTTTCTATTAAATATATAATAGAAATTATTTTATAAAAATATACTCGGTATTAGGATTTAGGAGGGTTAGACGAAGTCAATTCATACATGGTAGAGAATAAGTAATATGAAAGACTCAATTTTATTATGAACAATAGGTTACATATTTATAGGGTTACATAGAAAGTTCTAGATTTAGTCTAGCTTGTTGTACAAGATACAATCTCCTAATGATATACAATATCTAGGTTAAATATCTAAAAGATATTTATAAAATATACTTAGGAATATATAATATTCCTTATACGCTCCCACAAGATGGACGATCCTTGGATAAGTCCAATCTTGGAAAGTCATGAGGTGAACCGGGTGTGATGAAGCAGTTGAGGTGGGTGAGTTCCCGGATGCGAGTGATGTTGCTGTGATGAGTTGGGCAAATGTTGAAGCACGTGATGTCACCTTGGTCGTCACCATTGTAGGGGTTGTACCCCTCACGTGTGAGAAGAGTTGGTCTTCACAAAGACCGGGTTTGTTGTGGTACCTTTGGAGTTTTTACGTCAGAAAGACGATTGTTTCGTGGAGAGCTAGCTGAGGTTTGGGCGGCTTAGGGTTTTAGCCGGAGTTGTGGGGTAGGGGGTAAGTTGGGGTGTAGATCGTCCTGTTTGAGGAGGGGGTGCGGCTGTGGGTGTAGCCGGAGCGAGTGAGATGGAGGGGGTGGATGGTTTAGGAAAGTTGGGGGTAGATCTGTCAAGGCGAGTAGGGTTGCCTTTAGGTTTCGGCAAAGAGGGGTTGCCGAGGGTGTGTGATGGGTGAGAAGAGGATGGCGTGGGGGAGGGGCTAGGGACGGGGTGGCTTGACTAGGGTTTTACCAAGTGGTGTTTGAAGGACGGAGGGTGGGTGTTTTGAGGAGGCGGCTGTGGGTTGGCCGCTAGGGTTTTAAGAGGTTTTGAGAGAATGAAAACAAAAGAATAGAGAAGGGTTTCGACTAGTAAGGGGGATTAGCCGAGGGTGGTGTATTGTGGTGGGTTGTCGTGGTGGAGCGGAGGTGAGAGGGAGGTTATGTTTAGGTGAGGCTAGGAGGGTTTGCCTCTAGGGTTTCGACAAGGAGGGTGTTTGTCGTAAACATGAAAAGTGAAAAAGGGGAAGAATCCCGTATGTCATGTTGTGTCAGCGCAGCAGTTTTGAAAAGGCGATTCCCGCTTCGTTTATGGTCTGATCGGGGTGATTTTTTCGCCTTGGTTTTGCTAATAAATAGGGCTTCAATCCTACTGGTGTCGATCAGGATTTCCAGGTTTTCTAGACAGAGGAATTTTCTGGTTTAAGTTGCTGCAGTTTCTGAGTGTTTTGGGCTGTATTGGTGTGATTGTTTAGAGAGGTTGGTTAGGAGGGGTTTGAAGATGGAGGTTAAAGAAGGGTGTGGCGGCTAGGGTGGTGTGTGGCGTGAATTGGTGAAGATGAGGTGGCTAGGGTTTTGCCACAATAAGTGGGGCGGCATGGCGGTGTTGCCGCGGGTTGGGATGAGCAAAGAAAAAAAAAAAAAAAATAAGGGTTTCGGCTAGTTGGGTTGTTGGGTTGTCGCGCCCCGACCCGTGGTCCTACTTGGCCCCACGTCCGGGGACACGCACGGAAGACGTCATAAAACATTTTAAGAAAATTTTTCGAAATATACTTTCTATAAAAAGGTTCACACAACAACTCGATACTAAAACATGACTTCAAGTCACAAACAACCTTTCACAAACAAATACTAAGCCACTTGGCTACAACTAGTAACTTTACTTACTTAATTACAACACAACATCTACCAAAAGAGATGATACAAACCAAGTCACGGGTATACTACCAAAAGGTTTACATTTACATAATGTATCCTTTACTTACACCACATTTCCCAAATGTCTTACCCAAAGATCTCCTCGACGTCCTCCCAGTGTGTGAACTATCCCCTGGGCTCCTTCTTATCTAAAACGGTAAACAAATAAAGGGTGAGAATAAATCTCAGTAAGTTACTAAAATGCAACTACATTACATGCTAATATGATAAACATAAAGGAACAATGCCACAAATGATCATATAGGCACATAGCACATAATATGAGAGGCTCCCTATCGCCAACCGTCCCATACCGGTTGGAAATAACGACCAACTCATCATACAACACATAAAGCGGAAATAACACTCATACGTGGATACTGAGCCAAGGTTCTCAACCAAACAATAGCCATCTGAGAGGCATCAACTGAGCAGCATCGAAGAGCTGAAACGGGTTCCGGAACCAAACAACAACAACAACAACAACGGGGAAAATGACACAAAGTCATAACCCAAAGTGCCCAACCTTTGGCCTAAGGAAGGGGGTTAAAAATGGGAAACCAATGATAGGAGCCTTACAATGTACTTGGCTCGGGGACCATTATAATCCCTATCACTGCCCAACACACACAAAAGTACCAGCTGGACTTTACACGCAAGCACCATATAGAAATACTTGCTTAAACACCAATCAGGGACAATGATTCCAATGTAGGGAACCATGCCAAACACATCAAGAAGATGAACTATTCCAACACATTACAAAGTGTTCACAATGCTCACTTAATCAATTACTAACATTTCACAACACTTGTGTTCACAAAGGAACCAATTCTACCACTTTAGTGATCCACAACAACCATCTAACTACTTTAGAACACTACCCCAAAACTAGACCAAGATTGACCTCTAAATCCCTTGGTTTGAAAACTCTCAACTTTTCAGATGATTGGGGCGGTCGCCCAAACAGGGCTGTGCGGCCGCCCAAAATACCTGTCCCAAGAGTAAAACCTTTCAGATAGATGTGCGGCCGCACGCCCTTTTTGGGCGGCCGCCCACATCACCTGACAGACCAAAACTTAACCAAAGTTCACTCCTTTCATTTCACAAACCCAAAATTACTTGCAACACTAATATTTGCAACTTACACAAAGGCTAAAACTCAGCTTAAGAACAATACTAACACCCAACAATAACATTTTCATACTACTCCCCTTGTCCCAAATTACAAGTATATAAAAACATTCAAAACATTATTCTTTCAACATATATAGCATATAGAACATACTCATGACCATTTTAACAATTAAAGGGGGATTAGTAACTTACCTATTTTCCGAAAAAGATGTCAAGAAAAATAATATGGATCGGTAGGAAGAATCTATTCAACACCCTGAACATTTATATGTAATTAGATTTGAAAATGGAGTAGTAAATTAAAATAGGGAAAATAAAATGAAGAAACCTTACCTAGCTTCTTTCTTCTCAACAACAATGGAGGATTCTTAAAAGTTGTAAAGAAATGGTGAGGTGTACGCAGAAGAAGGAGAGAAGAAAAGGTTAAGTTATAAAATCTTTACTTCATTCCTACTTAATCACTCAAGTCCCAAGTTTTAGCAATTAAGACCCTAAAGTTTATTTCTACAAGGGACCCTAATATTTCCACTACTATCACTTAACTCCAATTAAACTTTACTTTAACACTTAACTAACACCAATAATCAATTAAGATGAGAAAATTCATATAAGATGATGCAACACATCAAATGCACACATAATTTTAAATTAAAATTATCAAAATATAAAATAAATATTAAAATAAATAAAACGGATTTTGGGGTCGTTACACTCACTCCTCCTTAAAGAAAATTTGACCCGAATTTTAGGATTGCTTACCTCAACCCTCAAACAACCAAGGGTACTTCCTCTCGATCTCCTCCCGAAGCTCCCAAGTCGCCTCTTCCACGTTATGATTCCTCCATACCACTCGAACAAGGGGAATACTCTTAGTTCGCAACTCTTGAACCTTCGAATCAATAACTTTGGACCGGATGCTCCTCGTAAGACATACTTGGTTCAATACCTCGGGAACCTCGGATAAAACATGAGAAGGATCATACACATACTTCCTAAGCATCGAGACATGAAAAACATTATGGATCTTGTCAAGAGAATGAGGTAACGCAAGACGATACGCTCTATCACCAACTCTACTCAGAATCTCGAATGGGCCAATGTACTTCGGTGCTAACTTGCCTTTCTTCCCGTACCTTCGAATCCCCACCTTAGGTGAAACTTTCAGAAACACAAGTCACCTTTTTCAAACTCGAGATCTCGCCTCCGGTGATCGGCATAACTTTTCTGTCTACTCTGAGCGGTACTCAAACGATCTCGGATAAGCTTAACTTCCTCAACTGATTTGTCACCATATCAATACCCCAAATTTTTGCTTCTCCCACTTCATCCCAACAAATCGGAGACCGACATTTCCTTCCATACAAAGCTTCATACGGGGCCATCCCAATACTTGACTGAAAACTGTTGTTATAGGCAAATTCCACAAGAGGTAAATGAGAATCCCAAGAATCTGAAAAATCAACTGAGCAAGCTCGCAACATGTCCTCGAGAATCTGAATAGTCCTCTCTGACTGCCCATCTGTCTGGGGATGAAAAGCTGTACTGAACTTTAACTCTGAACCCAAAGCCTTCTGAAACGCTTGCCAAAATCGAGATGTAAATCTAGGGTCACGATCAGACACAATACTCACCGGGACACCATGCAATCTCACAATCTCATTTATATACAAGGTTGCAAGCCTTTCCATCGAGTAACTAATCTCAATAGGTAGAAAATGAGAAGACTTGGTCAATCTATCCACGACCACCCAAACTGCATCAAACCTTCTTCGAGTGCGAGGTAATCCCGTCACGAAATCCATAGTAACATGTTCCCACTTCCATTCCGGAATCTCTAACGGTTGAAGTAACCCCGCAGGCCTTTGATGTTCAGCTTTCACTTGTTGACATGTCAAACATTTAGATACATAATCCGCTATTTCTCTCTTCATATTATTCCACCAAAATTTGCTTCAAATTCTGATACATTTTTGTACTCCCGGGATGAATAGTATACCTCGACTTGTGGCCCTCATCAAGAACTTGGCGTTTAATCCCATCCACGCAAGGCACACATAACCGACCTCTAAAAGTT
The DNA here is from genome assembly GCA_026119855.1 of Campanula takesimana. Taxonomy (NCBI): domain Eukaryota; kingdom Viridiplantae; phylum Streptophyta; class Magnoliopsida; order Asterales; family Campanulaceae; genus Campanula; species Campanula takesimana. The sequence continues at coordinate 1,191,757 of JAOWBW010000163.1, read as the reverse complement.
AACACTCCTTCGGAATTAAGAGAGAAATCCTCAAATTTGCCATCTTCGATTTTATCCGCTATTTTCACCAACTCCGGATCATCCTTCTGAGCTTCCTTTATTTGTTGAATCAAAACTGGTAATACTTGAATACTCGCAAAAATAGCCCCATGCTTTGACTCACAAGGATCCCAATCTCGAGCATCCTCTAACATCTTCCATTCACGCACCATCAATGAAGCCATAAAAGATTTCCGGCTAATGGCATCAGCTACCACATTTGCTTTACCCGGGTGATAAGAGATAGTACAATCATAATCCTTCAATAGCTCCATCCATCTTCTTTGCCTGTTATTCAACTCTTTTTGGGAGAAAAGGTACTTCAAACTTTGATGATCGGTAAATATCTCAAATTTGGCTCCGTACAGATAATGTTTCCACTTGTGCAACGCAAAGACAATAGCCGCAAGCTCCATGTCATGGGTAGGGTAATTCTGCTCACTCGGAGTCAACTTTCTTGAAGCATACGCAATCACCCTTCCATTTTGCATTAACACACACCCGAGGCCTTCTTTAGAAGCATCGCTATAGATTACCAAATCATCATTTCCATTAGGAAGTGCAAGGAATAGGAGCTGTAGTCAACCTCTTCTTCAACTCTTCAAAGCTAGCTTGACACTTGCCATCCCACACATAAGGACATTCTTTCGAGTCAACTGAGTCAACGGAGTAGCAATTTTAGAAAACCCCTCGATAAATCTTCTATAATACCCGGCTAGACCCAAGAAACTTCGAATCTCCGTAACTGATTCAGGCCTCTTCCAATTCACAATAGCTTCAATCTTGGAAGGATCTACGGATATTCCTCTATTGGAAACCACGTGCCCAAGAAAAGACACTTCCTCGAGCCAAAAAGCACACTTACTGAATTTCGCAAACAGTTGCTTCTCACGAAGAACAGATAAAACCATTCGCAAGTGCTGCTCGTGCTCCTCCTTAGACTTGGAATACACAAGAATATCGTCAATAAATACAACCACGAAGGTGTCAAGATAAGGCTTGAAGACCCGATTCATCATATCCATGAAAACAGCCGGAGCATTAGTCAACCCGAAAGGCATAACAAGAAACTCGTAATGACCATACCTACTACGGAAAGCAGTCTTAGAAATATCCTCAGAACGGATCTTTAACTGATGATACCCACTCCTCAAGTCAAGCTTTGAAAAGACGACTGACCCTTGGAGTTGATCAAACAAGTCATCATATGAGGTAGAGGATATTTATTCTTTACAGTTACCTGATTCAGCTTCCTGTAGTCGATGCATAGTCTCAAAGACCCATCCTTTTTTTGACAAACAACACAGGAGCTCCCCACGGTGATACACTAGGACGGATGAATCCCCGATCAAGTAACTCTTGCAATTGCACCTTCAATTCTTTTAGTTCAGCTGGAGCCATTCTATAAGGTGCTTCAGATATGGGGGTAGTACCTGGAATCAAGTCAATACCAAACTCGATCTCTCTATCGGGAGGCATAGAATATTCAGAAGAAAACACATCACAAAACTCTTTAACAACATTCACATCTTCTACTTTAGGAGACTTTTTAGTAGTATCCAAAACACAAGCCAAATACCCCACACAACCACGGTGCAATAGCCTCCTAGCTTTCACATAAGAAATAATACGAATTCCCTTACCCAAAGAAGTTGCCTCAAAAGTAAACACAGGCACACTAGGGATAGAAAACGTAACCACTTTCTTAAAACAATCAACAGAGGCATGATATTTACTTAACCAATCCATACCCAAAATAACATCAAAGTCTTGCAATGGCAAAATAACTAGATCAGCAAGTAAAACATGTTCACTAATATGCACATCACAATCACGCAACACCTTGTCAGCTATCAAACAATTTCCCATAGGAGTCGACACTTCTAGCACATAAGGCAAAGACTCAAAGGAAGAATGCAATCGAGATGCAAAAGACACAGAAACATATGAATGCGATGAGCCGGGGTCTATAAGTGCACGTGCCCTCAAACTGGACATAGAAATTATACCTCCATTACGGTGGAAGCATCCGAAGCTTGTTGTTGATTAATTGCAAACACACGACCTTGAACCTTTGGTTTTCCCGAGGCATCCCTTTTTTGACCCTGAGACGATCCAACACCACTCCCCGATGGTTGACTCCCCAATCTCGGGCAATTTCTTTGAAAATGGCCAAGTTGCCCACAATTCAAACACTTTCCTTGTTTCTTCCAACACCGCTCCTCACTGTGCCCTTCCCTCTGACAATAATTACATACTCTCTTGCTTTGACCCCCGGAGAAATTACTTTGATTTCTAACACTCGGTTGCCCTTGTGGTTGTCCTCTAAATGGGGTTGAAGTCCCTTGTCCTCCACGATTATCATTCCTTTGTGGTTGTGGTCTACCTTGCCTTCCAGCACTTGTTAATTCCACCTTCCTCTTGTGTTCTTCAATGTCGTTCTCCACTTGATAAGCTCGATCAACTGCATCTTGAAATTCTTGTAGCTTGTGGGACACCAATTGAGTCCGGATCACTGTTTTTAACCCTTTCACAAACCTTGTTGCCTTTCTCTCCTCTGTTGCAATTAAATGGGTACAATACCTCGATAGCTCCGTGAACTTGGCTGCATACTGAGCCACCGACATTGTATTCTGTTCCAAGCTAAGAAATTCCACTTCCTTCCGGTCTTGATCCACCCTTGGAATAAAATGTTCCTTGAACTTCCTCAGAAAATTTGCCCAAGTATAAGGTACATGAGCTTCGTCCCAACTAGCCTTCAATGTTCTCCACCAGTACTCCGCAGCTCCACTCAACTTGTAGGTAGCAAACCTAACTCGATCTTCTTCAGTACATACTAAGACATCAAATATCTTCTCCATGGATTCAATCCATCTCTCAACTTTGGTCACATCTGGTTCACCATCATAGCCGGTTGGTTTCATCTTCAAAAACTGTTCTAGACCATACCTCGGAGGTGCATGCTCTCCTCCTTGCCTCTGATCATGGATGGTTTTCATTGCGGCCTCGAACATCCCTTGAAACATAGCTCGAGCCTCTTCCCTTACATTACCCTGGCCTGCAGTACCAGACTGTTCACCCTCATGTTCCGGCATTTTTACTGAGTACCTGCATAAAACACTCAACGTTACTCACTCCATACTCAACTACCCTCCTAGGTCACTTAGTCATTCTAGACCATCTACAACCTAGCTCTGATACCAACTGTCGCGCCCCGACCCGTGGTCCTACTTGGCCCCACGTCCGGGACACGCACGGAAGACGTCATAAAACATTTTTAAGAAAATTTTTCGAAATATACTTTCAAGGTTCACACACAACTCGATACTAAAACATGACTTCAAGTCACAAAACAACCTTTCACAAACAAGTACTAAGCCACTTGGCTACAACTACTAACTTTACTTACTTAATTACAAACACGAACATCTACCAAAAGAGATGATACAAACCAAGTCACGGGTATACTACCCAAAAGGTATTACATTTACATAATGTATCCTTTACTTACACCACATTTCCCAAAATGTCTTACCCAAAGATCTCCTCGACGTCCTCCCAGTGTGTGAACTATCCCCTGGGCTCCTTCTTATCTAAAACGGTAAACAAATAAAGGGTGAGAATAAATCTCAGTAAGTTACTAAAATGCAACTACATTACATGCTAATATGATAAACATAAAGGAACAATGCCACAAATGATCATATAGCACATAATATGAGAGGCTCCCTATCGCCAACCGTCCCATACCGGTTGGAAATAACGACCAACTCATCATACAACACATAAAGCGGAAATAAACACTCATACGTGGATACTGAGCCAAGGTTCTCAAACCAAACAATAGCCATCTGAGAGGCATCAACTGAGCAGCATCGAAGAGCTGAAACGGGTTCCGGAACCAAACAACAACAACAACAACAACGGGGAAAATGACACAAAGTCATAACCCAAAGTGCCCAACCTTTGGCCTAAGGAAGGGGGTTAAAAATGGGAAACCAATGATAGGAGCCTTACAATGTACTTGGCTCGGGAGACCATTATAATCCCTATCACTGCCCAACACACACAAAAGTACCAGCTGGACTTTACACGCAAGCACCATATAGAAATACTTGCTTAAACACCAATCAGGGACAATGATTCCAATGTAGGGAACCATGCCAAACACATCAAGAAGATGAACTATTCCAACACATTACAAAGTGTTCAACAATGCTCACTTAATCAATTACTAACATTTCACAACACTTGTGTTCACAAAGGAACCAATTCTACCACTTTAGTGATCCACAACAACCATCTAACTACTTTAGAACACTACCCAAAAACTAGACCAAGATTGACCTCTAAATCCCTTGGTTTGAAAACTCTCAACTTTTCAGATGATTGGGCGGTCGCCCAAACAGGGCTGTGCGGCCGCCCAAAATGCTCTGTCCCAAGAGTAAAACCTTTCAGATAGATGTGCGGCCGCACGCCCTTTTTGGGCGGCCGCCCACATCACATGGCAGACCAAAACTTAACCAAAGTTCACTCCTTTCATTTCACAACCCAAAATTACTTGCAACACTAATATTTGCAACTTACACAAAGGCTAAAACTCAGCCTAAGCTACTCCCTTTGTTTGTCATAAGTCATACTACTCCCTTTGTCCCAAATTTACAAGTATATAAAACATTCAAAACATTATTCTTTCAACATATATAGCATATAGAACATACTCATGACCATTTTAACAATTAAAGGGGGATTAGTAACTTACCTATTTTCCGAAAAAGATGTCAAGAAAAATAATATGGATCGGTAGGAAGAATCTATTCAACACCCTGAACATTTATATGTAATTAGATTTGAAAATGGAGTAGTAAATTAAAATAGGGAAAATAAAAATGAAGAAACCTTACCTAGCTTCTTTCTTCTCAACAACAATGGAGGAATTCTTAAAAAGTTGTAAAGAAATGGTGAGGTGTACGCAGAAGAGGGAGAGAAGAAAAGGGTTAAGTTATAAAATCTTTACTTCATTCCTACTTAAATCACTCAAGTCCCAAGTTTAGCAATTAAGACCCTAAAGTTTATTTCTACAAGGGACCCTAATATTTCCACTACTATCACTTAACTCTCCAATTAAACTTTACTTTAACACTTAACTAACACCAATAATCAATTAAGATGAGCAAATTCATATAAGATGATGCAACACATCAAATGCACACATAATTTTAAATTAAAATTATCAAAATATAAAATAAATATTAAAATAAATAAAACGGATTTTGGGGTCGTTACACTCACTCCTCCTTAAAGAAAATTGACCCGAATTTTAGGATTGCTTACCTCAACCCTCAAACAACCAAGGGTACTTCCTCTCGATCTCCTCCCGAAGCTCCCAAGTCGCCTCTTCCACGTTATGATTCCTCCATACCACTCGAACAAGGGGAATACTCTTAGTTCGCAACTCTTGAACCTTCGAATCAATAACTTGGACCGGATGCTCCTCGTAAGACATACTTGGTTCAATACCTCGGGAACCTCGGATAAAACATGAGAAGGATCATACACATACTTCCTAAGCATCGAGACATGAAAAACATTATGGATCTTGTCAAGAGAATGAGGTAACGCAAGACGATACGCTCTATCACCAACTCTACTCAGAATCTCGAATGGGCCAATGTACTTCGGTGCTAACTTGCCTTTCTTCCCGTACCTTCGAATCCCCACCTTAGGTGAAACTTTCAGAAACACAAAGTCACCTTTTTCAAACTCGAGATCTCGCCTCCGGTGATCGGCATAACTTTTCTGTCTACTCTGAGCGGTACTCAAACGATCTCGGATAAGCTTAACTTCCTCAACTGATTTGTTCACCATATCAATACCCCAAATTTTTGCTTCTCCCACTTCATCCAACAAATCGGAGACCGACATTTCCTTCCATACAAAGCTTCATACGGGGCCATCCCAATACTTGACTGAAAACTGTTGTTATAGGCAAATTCCACAAGAGGTAAATGAGAATCCCAAGAATCTGAAAAATCAACTGAGCAAGCTCGCAACATGTCCTCGAGAATCTGAATAGTCCTCTCTGACTGCCCATCTGTCTGGGGATGAAAAGCTGTACTGAACTTTAACTCTGAACCCAAAGCCTTCTGAAACGCTTGCCAAAATCGAGATGTAAATCTAGGGTCACGATCAGACACAATACTCACCGGGACACCGTGCAATCTCACAATCTCATTTATATACAAGGTTGCAATCCTTTCCATCGAGTAACTAATCTCAATAGGTAGAAAATGAGAAGACTTGGTCAATCTATCCACGACCACCCAAACTGCATCAAACCTTCTTCGAGTGCGAGGTAATCCCGTCACGAAATCCATAGTAACATGTTCCCACTTCCATTCCGGAATCTCTAACGGTTGAAGTAACCCCGCAGGCCTTTGATGTTCAGCTTTCACTTGTTGACATGTCAAACATTTAGATACATAATCCGCTATTTCTCTCTTCATATTATTCCACCAAAATTGCTGCTTCAAATTCTGATACATTTTTGTACTCCTGGGATGAATAGTATACCTCGACTTGTGGCCCTCATCAAGAACTTGGCGTTTAATCCCATCCACGCAAGGCACACATAACCGACCTCTAAAAGTTAACACTCCTTCGGGATTAAGAGAGAAATCCTCAAATTTGCCATCTTCGATTTTATCCGCTATTTTCACCAACTCCGGATCATCCTTCTGAGCTTCCTTTATTTGTTGAATCAAAACTAGTAATACTTGAATACTCGCAAAAATAGCCCCATGCTTTGACTCACAAGGATCCCAATCTCGAGCATCCTCTAACATCTTCCATTCACGCACCATCAATGAAGCCATAAAAGATTTCCGGCTAATGGCATCAGCTACCACATTTGCTTTACCCGGGTGATAAGAGATAGTACAATCATAATCCTTCAATAGCTCCATCCATCTTCTTTGCCTGTTATTCAACTCTTTTGGGAGAAAAGGTACTTCAAACTTTGATGATCGGTAAATATCTCAAATTTGGCTCCGTACAGATAATGTTTCCACTTGTGCAACGCAAAGACAATAGCCGCAAGCTCCATGTCATGGGTAGGGTAATTCTGCTCATTCGGAGTCAACTTTCTTGAAGCATACGCAATCACCCTTCCATTTTGCATTAACACACACCCGAGGCCTTCTTTAGAAGCATCGCTATAGATTACCAAATCATCATTTCCATTAGGAAATGCGAGAATAGGAGCTGTAGTCAATCTCTTCTTCAACTCTTCAAAGCTAGCTTGACACTTGCCATCCCACACATAAGGAACATTCTTTCGAGTCAACTGAGTCAACGGAGTAGCAATTTTAGAAAACCCCTCGATAAATCTTCTATAATACCCGGCTAGACCCAAGAAACTTCGAATCTCCGTAACTGATTCAGGCCTCTTCCAATTCACAATAGCTTCAATCTTGGAAGGATCTACGGATATTCCTCTATTGGAAACCACGTGCCCAAGAAAAGATACTTCCTCGAGCCAAAAAGCACACTTACTGAATTTCGCAAACAGTTACTTCTCACGAAGAACAGATAAAACCATTCGCAAGTGCTGCTCGTGCTCCTCCTTAGACTTGGAATACACAAGAATATCGTCAATAAATACAACCATGAAGGTGTCAAGATAAGGCTTGAAGACCCGATTCATCATATCCATGAAAACAGCCGGAGCATTAGTCAACCCGAAAGGCATAACAAGAAACTCGTAATGACCATACCTACTACGGAAAGCAGTCTTAGAAATATCCTCAGAACGGATCTTTAACTGATGATACCCACTCCTCAAGTCAAGCTTTGAAAAGACGACTGACCCTTGGAGTTGATCAAACAAGTCATCAATATGAGGTAGAGGATATTTATTCTTTACAGTTACCTGATTCAGCTTCCTGTAGTCGATGCATAGTCTCAAAGACCCATCCTTCTTTTTGACAAACAACACAGGAGCTCCCCACGGTGATACACTAGGACGGATGAATCCCCGATCAAGTAACTCTTGCAATTGCACCTTCAATTCTTTTAGTTCAGCTGGAGCCATTCTATACGGTGCTTCAGATATGGGGGTAGTACTTGGAATCAAGTCAATACCAAACTCGATCTCTCTATCGGGAGGCATAGAATATTCAGAAGAAAACACATCACAAAACTCTTTAACAACATTCACATCTTCTACTTTAGGAGACTTTTTAGTAGTATCCAAAACACAAGCCAAATACCCCACACAACCACGGTGCAATAGCCTCCTAGCTTTCACATACGAAATAATACGAATTCCCTTACCCAAAGAAGTTGCCTCAAAAGTAAACACAGGCACACTAGGGATCGAAAACGTAACCACTTTCTTAAAACAATCAACAGAGACATGATATTTACTTAACCAATCCATACCCAAAATAACATCAAAGTCTTGCAATGGCAAAATAACTAGATCAGCAAGTAAAACATGTTCACTAATATGCACATCACAATTACGCAACACCTTGTCAGCTATCAAACAATTTCCCATAGGAGTCGACACTTCTAGCACATAAGGCAAAGACTCAAAGGAAGAATGCAATCGAGATGCAAAAGACACAGAAACATATGAATGCGATGAGCCGGGGTCTATAAGTGCACGTGCCCTCAAACTGGACATAGAAATTATACCTCCAATTACGGTGGAAGCATCCGAAGCCTGTTGCTGATTAATTGCAAACACTCGACCTTGAACCTTTGGTTTTCCCGAGGCATCCCTTTTTTGACCCTGAGACGGTCCAACACTACTCCCCGATGGTTGACGATGGTTGACCCCAATCTCGGGCAATTTCTTTGAAAATGGCCAAGTTGTCCACAATTCAAACACTTTCCTTGTTTCTTCCAACACCGCTCCTCACTGTGCCCTTCCCTCTGACAATAATTACATACTCTCTTGCTTTGACCCCCGGAGAAATTGCTTTGATTTCTAACACTCGGTTGCCCTTGTGGTTGTCCTCTAAATGGGGTTGAAGTCCCTTGTCCTCCACGATTATCATTCCTTTGTGGTTGTGGTCTACCTTGCCTTCCAGCACTTGTTAATTCCACCTTCCTCTTGTGTTCTTCAATGTCGTTCTCCACTTGATAAGCTCGATCAACTGCATCTTGAAATTCTTGTAGCTTGTGGGACACCAATTGAGTCCGGATCACTGTTTTTAACCCTTTCACAAACCTTATTGCCTTTCTCTCCTCTGTTGCAATTAAATGGGTACAATACCTCGATAGCTCCGTGAACTTGGCTGCATACTGAGCCACTGACATTGTATTCTGTTCCAAGCTAAGAAATTCCACTTCCTTCCGGTCTTGATCCACCCTTGGAATAAAATGTTCCTTGAACTTCCTCAGAAAATTTGCCCAAGTATAAGGTACATGAGCTTCGTCCCAACTAGCCTTCAATGTTCTCCACCAGTACTCCGCAGCTCCACTCAACTTGTAGGTAGCAAACCTAACTCGATCTTCTTCAGTACATACTAAGACATCAAATATCTTCTCCATGGATTCAATCCATCTCTCAACTTTGGTCACATCTGGTTCACCATCATAGCCGGTTGGTTTCATCGTCAAAAACTGTTCTAGACCATACCTCGGAGGTGCATGCTCTCCTCCTTGCCTCTGATCATGGATGGTTTTCATTGCGGCCTCGAACATCCCTTGAAACATAGCTCGAGCCTCTTCCCTTACATTACCCTGGCCTGCAGTACCAGACTGTTCACCCTCATGTTCCGGCATTTTTACTGAGTACCTGCATAACACACTCAACGTTACTCACTCCATACTCAACTACCCTCCTAGGTCACTTAGTCATTCTAGACCATCTACAACCTAGCTCTGATACCAACTGTCGCGCCCCGACCCGTGGTCCTACTTGGCCCCACGTCCGGGACACGCACGGAAGACGTCATAAAACATTTTTAAGAAAATTTTTCGAAATATACTTTCTATAAAAAGGTTCACACAACCAACTCGATACTAAAACATAACTTCAAGTCACAAAACAACCTTTCACAAACAAGTACTAAGCCACTTGGCTAAAACTACTAACTTTACTTACTTAATTACAAACACGAACATCTACCAAAAGAGATGATACAAACCAAGTCACGGGTATACTACCCAAAAGGTATTACATTTACATAATGTATCCTTTACTTACACCACATTTCCCAAAATGTCTTACCCAAAGATCTCCTCGACGTCCTCCCAGTGTGTGAACTATCCCCTGGGCTCCTTCTTATCTAAAACGGTAAACAAATAAAGGGTGAGAATAAATCTCAGTAAGTTACTAAAATGCAACTACATTGCATGCTAATATGATAAACATAAAGGAACAATGCCACAAATGATCATATAGCACATAGCACATAATATGAGAGGTTCCCTATCGCCAACCGTCCCATACCGGTTGGAAATAACGACCAACTCATCATACAACACATAAAGCGGAAATAAACACTCATACGTGGATACTGAGCCAAGGTTCTCAAACCAAACAATAGCCATCTGAGAGGCATCAACTGAGCAGCATCGAAGAGCTGAAACGGGTTCCGGAACCAAACAACAACAACAACAACAACGGGGAAAATGACACAAAGTCATAACCCAAAGTGCCCAACCTTTGGCCTAAGGAAGGGGGTTAAAAATGGGAAACCAATGATAGGAGCCTTACAATGTACTTGGCTCGAGAGACCATTATAATCCCTATCACTGCCCAACACACACAAAAGTACCAGCTGGACTTTACACGCAAGCACCATATAGAAATACTTGCTTAAACACCAATCAGGGACAATGATTCCAATGTAGGGAACCATGCCAAACACATCAAGAAGATGAACTATTCCAACACATTACAAAGTGTTCAACAATGCTCACTTAATCAATTACTAACATTTCACAACACTTGTGTTCACAAAGGAACCAATTCTACCACTTTAGTGATCCGCAACAACCATCTAACTACTTTAGAACACTACCCAAAAACTAGACCAAGATTGACCTCTAAATCCCTTGGTTTGAAAACTCTCAACTTTTCAGATGATTGGGCGGTCGCCCAAACAGGGCTGTGCGGCCGCCCAAAATGCTCTGTCCCAAGAGTAAAACCTTTCAGATAGATGTGCGGCCGCACGCCCTTTTTGGGCGGCCGCCCACATCACCTGGCAGACCAAAACTTAACCAAAGTTCACTCCTTTCATTTCACAACCCAAAATTACTTGCAACACTAATATTTGCAACTTACACAAAGGCTAAAACTCAGCCTAAGAACAATACTAACACCCAACAATAACCATTTTCATACTACTCCCTTTGTCCCAAATTTACAAGTATATAAAAACATTCAAAACATTATTCTTTCAACATATATAGCATATAGAACATACTCATGACCATTTTAACAATTAAAGGGGGATTAGTAACTTACCTATTTTCCGAAAAAGATGTCAAGAAAAATAATATGGATCGGTAGGAAGAATCTATTCAACACCCTGAACATTTATATGTAATTAGATTTGAAAATGGAGTAGTAAATTAAAATAGGGAAAATAAAAATGAAGAAACCTTACCTAGCTTCTTTCTTCTCAACAACAATGGAGGAATTCTTAAAAAGTTGTAAAGAAATGGTGAGGTGTACGCAGAAGAGGGAGAGAAGAAAAGGGTTAAGTTATAAAATCTTTACTTCATTCCTACTTAAATCACTCAAGTCCCAAGTTTAGCAATTAAGACCCTAAAGTTTATTTCTACAAGGGACCCTAATATTTCCACTACTATCACTTAACTCTCCAATTAAACTTTACTTTTAACACTTAACTAACACCAATAATCAATTAAGATGAGCAAATTCATATAAGATGATGCAACACATCAAATGCACACATAATTTTAAATTAAAATTATCAAAATATAAAATAAATATTAAAATAAATAAAACGGATTTTGGGGTCGTTACACTCACTCCTCCTTAAAGAAAATTCGACCCGAATTTTAGGATTGCTTACCTCAACCCTCAAACAACCAAGGGTACTTCCTCTCGATCTCCTCCCGAAGCTCCCAAGTCGCCTCTTCCACGTTATGATTCCTCCATACCACTCGAACAAGGGGAATACTCTTAGTTCGCAACTCTTGAACCTTCGAATCAATAACTTGGACCGGATGCTCCTCGTAAGACATACTTGGTTCAATATCCTCGGGAACCTCGGATAAAACATGAGAAGGATCATACACATACTTCCTAAGCATCGAGACATGAAAAACATTATGGATCTTGTCAAGAGAATGAGGTAACGCAAGACGATACGCTCTATCACCAACTCTACTCAGAATCTCGAATGGGCCAATGTACTTCGGTGCTAACTTGCCTTTCTTCCCGTACCTTCGAATCCCCACCTTAGGTGAAACTTTCAGAAACACAAAGTCACCTTTTTCAAACTCGAGATCTCGCCTCCGGTGATCGGCATAACTTTTCTGTCTACTCTGAGCGGTACTCAAACGATCTCGGATAAGCTTAACTTCCTCAACTGATTTGTTCACCATATCAATACCCCAAATTTTTGCTTCTCCCACTTCATCCCAACAAATCGGAGACCGACATTTCCTTCCATACAAAGCTTCATACGGGGCCATCCCAATACTTGACTGAAAACTGTTGTTATAGGCAAATTCCACAAGAGGTAAATGAGAATCCCAAGAATCTGAAAAATCAACTGAGCAAGCTCGCAACATGTCCTCGAGAATCTGAATAGTCCTCTCTGACTGCCCATCTGTCTGGGGATGAAAAGCTGTACTGAACTTTAACTCTGAACCCAAAGCCTTCTGAAACGCTTGCCAAAATCGAGATGTAAATCTAGGGTCACGATCAGACACAATACTCACCGGGACACCGTGCAATCTCACAATCTCATTTATATACAAGGTTGCAAGCCTTTCCATCGAGTAACTAATCTCAATAGGTAGAAAATGAGAAGACTTGGTCAATCTATCCACGACCACCCAAACTGCATCAAACCTTCTTCGAGTGCGAGGTAATCCCGTCACGAAATCCATAGTAACATGTTCCCACTTCCATTCCGGAATCTCTAACGGTTGAAGTAACCCCGCAGGCCTTTGATGTTCAGCTTTCACTTGTTGACATGTCAAACATTTAGATACATAATCCGCTATTTCTCTCTTCATATTATTCCACCAAAATTGCTGCTTCAAATTCTGATACATTTTTGTACTCCTGGGATGAATAGTATACCTCGACTTGTGGCCCTCATCAAGAACTTGGCGTTTAATCCCATCCACGCAAGGCACACATAACCGACCTCTAAAAGTTAACACTCCTTCGGGATTAAGAGAGAAATCCTCAAATTTGCCATCTTCGATTTTATCCGCTATTTTCACCAACTCCGGATCATCCTTCTGAGCTTCCTTTATTTGTTGAATCAAAACTAGTAATACTTGAATACTCGCAAAAATAGCCCCATGCTTTGACTCACAAGGATCCCAATCTCGAGCATCCTCTAACATCTTCCATTCACGCACCATCAATGAAGCCATAAAAGATTTCCGGCTAATGGCATCAGCTACCACATTTGCTTTACCCGGGTGATAAGAGATAGTACAATCATAATCCTTCAATAGCTCCATCCATCTTCTTTGCCTGTTATTCAACTCTTTTTGGGAGAAAAGGTACTTCAAACTTTGATGATCGGTAAATATCTCAAATTTGGCTCCGTACAGATAATGTTTCCACTTGTGCAACGCAAAGACAATAGCCGCAAGCTCCATGTCATGGGTAGGGTAATTCTGCTCATTCGGAGTCAACTTTCTTGAAGCATACGCAATCACCCTTCCATTTTGCATTAACACACACCCGAGGCCTTCTTTAGAAGCATCGCTATAGATTACCAAATCATCATTTCCATTAGGAAATGCGAGAATAGGAGCTGTAGTCAATCTCTTCTTCAACTCTTCAAAGCTAGCTTGACACTTGCCATCCCACACATAAGGAACATTCTTTCGAGTCAACTGAGTCAACGGAGTAGCAATTTTAGAAAACCCCTCGATAAATCTTCTATAATACCCGGCTAGACCCAAGAAACTTCGAATCTCCGTAACTGATTCAGGCCTCTTCCAATTCACAATAGCTTCAATCTTGGAAGGATCTACGGATATTCCTCTATTGGAAACCACGTGCCCAAGAAAAGATACTTCCTCGAGCCAAAAAGCACACTTACTGAATTTCGCAAACAGTTACTTCTCACGAAGAACAGATAAAACCATTCGCAAGTGCTGCTCGTGCTCCTCCTTAGACTTGGAATACACAAGAATATCGTCAATAAATACAACCATGAAGGTGTCAAGATAAGGCTTGAAGACCCGATTCATCATATCCATGAAAACAGCCGGAGCATTAGTCAACCCGAAAGGCATAACAAGAAACTCGTAATGACCATACCTACTACGGAAAGCAGTCTTAGAAATATCCTCAGAACGGATCTTTAACTGATGATACCCACTCCTCAAGTCAAGCTTTGAAAAGACGACTGACCCTTGGAGTTGATCAAACAAGTCATCAATATGAGGTAGAGGATATTTATTCTTTACAGTTACCTGATTCAGCTTCCTGTAGTCGATGCATAGTCTCAAAGACCCATCCTTCTTTTTGACAAACAACACAGGAGCTCCCCACGGTGATACACTAGGACGGATGAATCCCCGATCAAGTAACTCTTGCAATTGCACCTTCAATTCTTTTAGTTCAGCTGGAGCCATTCTATACGGTGCTTCAGATATGGGGGTAGTACCTGGAATCAAGTCAATACCAAACTCGATCTCTCTATCGGGAGGCATAGAATATTCAGAAGAAAACACATCACAAAACTCTTTAACAACATTCACATCTTCTACTTTAGGAGACTTTTTAGTAGTATCCAAAACACAAGCCAAATACCCCACACAACCACGGTGCAATAGCCTCCTAGCTTTCACATACGAAATAATACGAATTCCCTTACCCAAAGAAGTTGCCTCAAAAGTAAACACAGGCACACTATGTCACGACCCGAAATATAGGCTCTATTTTATTAATAATTAAATGATTTTTATTTAACTATTTGCTTATTTATTTATTTAAATTATTATTTATTTAATTGATTAAGTGTGCATTTTTATGTGTTATAATATTTATGCCTAGCATTTTATTCGAGTTAGTTGGGCTAGTGTAGAAGGTTGGGTCTTAATTGTTAGTAGAGAGTGTAGTATTTGTGTGTAGTGTGAGGGAGGGGGCCTAAGTGTAAGTTTTTGAATTATTATTCACCTTCTCCCCCTCACCTCCCTCACCTTCTCCCTCACTCTCTCTATCCCATCTCCCTGGAAACTCTCTCTCTCTCTTGGGTATTGGTAAGTTTTCTTTTTCTTTCTTCTCTCTTCATTTTCTTCTTCTTCCTCTCATCTTCTCACATTTCTTAAAACGTGAAACATGTTTAGATCGTCGATAGGATCGTAGGAAGCCAAAAAGAATCGAAAACCATCAACTTTGAGAATTTGCAAGTAAGTTACTAAGCCCCCCCTTTAGCTTAAAATTGGTCATTTATGTTTGTGTGATCATTGGATGATGAACTAATGCTTAGTTGTGAATTTATTGAGAATTTATTTTGGGTTTTGATCAAAAATGGTGAAATCTTGAATGTTGGGTTTGATTCTTGATTTTGGTTGTTAAATGTTGTTGTTTGGGACTTTTTAGACTTATTAGTTGTGTTGGTACGTTAGTATACTAGTTGGAATGTTTCATTTTGGTGGAAATATGTTTTGGGTTTGAAAATGGAAGAACCCATGTTGTTCTTCCCGATTTCTGGCAATTCAGAGCATTGGGCGGCCGCACAAAAGTGTATGGGCGACCGCACATCTATCTGAAAGCTTTTGTTCTTGTTTTGAGGCATTTTGGGCGACCGCACAGTCCCTTTTGGGCGGCCGCCCAGAACCCCTGGAAGTTCTCATTTGTTAAAATTTTGTGAATGAAGGACGCGTTTTGGTCCAAGTCTTGGGTGTCCTTCTAGTTGACCTTAGTGAACATTTTAGTTCACTCTAGTGATAGAATTGAGTCCTTTGTGATCATGCTTGTAATGTGATAAGGTGTGTAACCATTGTGCTCTTTTTGAATAACTTCAAGTGTGATGTTGTTGTTGATTTATCTCTTCATGAGAATTAGTTTGAATCCTTTGTGATGGATTTGGCTTGGTTCCCTACTTTGGAATCAATGCCCCGTTGTTGTTTCAAGCGAGTATTTATTACCATGTGCTTGTATAGAGTCCAGCTGGCATTGTTGTGTTTGTTTTGGGCAGTGATGTATATTATAATGGCACGAGCCGAGTCCAGTATAATGTACTTCACTGGTAACCCAGTTTCCCCATGTTCAGTGGCCTTGAGTGGGATGCCCCTTCCCGTGATCGTGGTTGGGATGAGCTAGCTCCTATGGTGAGTATTCTAGCTATTGGCTTGGGGGTATGACTATGTGTTATTTCCCCCATTACTGGTTGTTGTTGTTACTTGGTTCCGGAACCGGCTTCAGCTCTTTCATGCTGCTCAACGGACTCTTCTCAAAGGATGGTGTTCCGTTTATAGAACCTTGGCTCAGTATCCACTTATGAGTGTTTATTTCCGCATTGTGTGTTATGTGATGAGTGGACTATATCTTTTGTGTTATATGAATATGTGAATGCCTATTGATTGCTCCTTCGTGATTATCATGTTGGCATGAAATGTAGTTGCATATTAGTAGCTTACTAAGATTTTATCTCACCCCTTATTTGTTTACCGTTTTAGATAAGGGCGTGCATCCGGGATAGGTCACTTATCACAAGGAAGGCGTCGAGGTGGTAAATTCTTTTGGGTATGTTTGTAAAGGTTACATTATGTAAATGTATAACCTTAATGGGTAGTGTATCCGTGACTTGATCTTGTAACACCTATTTTGGATAATGTTGGTGTTCATTCTTTTGTATAAGTTATTGTAGGCATTCGTGCCAAGTAAATTAGTTGTGAAAGTTATTTAAAAGTAAAGTGGAGGCTTTGCACTCCAAAATGAATTTCGTTTATCTTTATGATAGTTTTCGAAAAGTTTTTGTTAAATGAGATTTATGACGTCTTCCGTGCGCGTCCCGAGCGTGGGGCCTTGTAGGACCACGGGTACGGGGCGCGACAGTTGGTATCAGAGCTAGGTTGTAGATAGTCTAGAGTGACTAAATGACCTAGGAGGGTAATTGAGTATGGAGTGAGTAACGATGAGTGTCTTATGCAGGTACTCGGTAATCATGGTCGGGTCTGATAATGAGCAGGGTGGACTTGCCGAACAGGGAAATGCAAGGGAAGAAGCCCTAGCAATGTTTCAAGGGATATTCGAGGCGGCATTGAAAACCATGAATGATAACAATCGTAGAGAGGCACCATTGGCTCCGAGGACTGGACTGGAACAATTTCTGAGGATGAAACCGACAGAATTTGAAGGAGGGTCAGATGTGGCTACGGCAGAAAGGTGGGTTGAGTCTATGGAGAAGATCTTTGAGGTCTTACAAAGCTCCGATGAGGATAGGGTAAGATTTGTGACCTACAAGCTAGTTGGAGGCGCAGAGTATTGGTGGAAATCGCTGAAAGCTAGCTGGGAGGAGGCACGGGTACCCCATGTTTGGGAGACGTTCAAGAAAAAGGTTCAAAGAGCATTTCATTCCTAAGGTGGACCAAGATAGGAAAGAATCCGAGTTTCTTAGCTTGGAACAAAACTTGTTGACGGTGGCCGAGTATGTTGCCAAATTCACGGAATTGGCTCGCTATTGCAATTACATGGTTTCGACTGAAGAAAGGAAGACCTCGAGGTTTGTCAAAGGGTTGAAAACGGTAATCAGAACACAACTCACTTCCCACAAATTTCAAGACCTTCAGGATGCCATTGATCGTGCCTACCAGGTGGAGCAGTATATTGTAGAGCATAAGAAGAGGACGGAATCAACAAGTGTAGCGAAACAAGGAGGTCAAGGGAAGCCACAACCTCATCGTGGTGACTCTAGAGGAGCACAGAACATGTATTCACTTTTCAGGGGGACTTCTCAAGGACAACAAGGCAATAGGAATCAAGGTAACACCTCGGGGGGTCAGAATAATCGGGTTTGCAATTATTGTCAAAAGGGAGGACACTCCGAGGAGAAGTGTTGGAAAAAGCAAGGAAAGTGCTTGAATTGCGGCCAGTTGGGTCACTTTCAATATAATTGTCCTAAACCGAAGAATCAGACAGTTGGTAGTGGTACCGGGTCTTCTTCGGGTCAGAAGAGAGATGCCTCGGGCAGGCCCAAGGTGCAAGGTCGTGTCTTCGCCATCAACCAACAACAGGCTTCGAATGCTTCTGACGTGATTGGAGGTATTATTTCTATGTCTAATAGGAGGGCACGTGCACTAATAGACCCCGGTTCTTCGCATTCTTATGTGTCTGTGCATTTTGCATCCCAGTTATCTTCGTTGCCTGAGTCTCTACCTTTTGTGTTAGAAGTGTCTACCCCTATGGGTAAGAGTTTGGTGACTGATAGGGTATTGCGTGATTGTGATGTGCATATACGTGAGCATGTTTTACTTGCTGATTTGATTATATTGCCATTGCAAGATTTTGATATCATTTTGGGTATGGATTGGTTGAGTCGATACCATGCTACTGTTGATTGTTTTAAAAAGGTGGTTACTTTTTCTACCCCTAATGCCCCTGAATTTTCTTTTGAGGCGATTCCTTTAAGTAAAAAGGTTCATGTTATTTCGTATGTGAAGGCTAGAAAGTTGTTGAGCCGTGGTTGTGTTGGGTTTCTGGCCAGTGTCCTGGATACTACGAAAAAGGTTTCTAGTGTGGAAGAGGTAAATATTGTTAGGGAGTTTCCGGATGTGTTTTCTGCGGAGTACTCTATGCCTCCCGATAGAGAGATCGAATTTTGTATAGACTTGCTTCCAGGTACAACTCCTATATCGGCGGCACCTTATAGAATGGCTCCGGCTGAATTGAAAGAATTGAAGGAGCAGTTGCAAGAGTTACTTGATCGTGGGTTTATCCGCCCTAGTGTGTCACCGTGGGGAGCTCCGGTGTTGTTTGTCAAGAAGAGAGATGGATCTTTGAGGCTGTGTATAGATTACAGGAAGCTAAATCAGGTAACCATAAAGAATAAATATCCTCTTCCCCATATTGATGACTTGTTTGATCAGCTTCAGGGGTCGGTTGTCTTTTCAAAGCTTGATTTGAGGAGTGGTTATCACCAGTTAAAGATTCGTTCTGAGGACATTTCCAAGACCGCTTTCCGAAGTAGGTATGGGCACTATGAGTTCCTTGTCATGCCTTTCGGGTTAACGAACGCTCCTGCGGTATTTATGGATATGATGAATCGGGTTTTTAAACCGTATCTTGATACTTTCGTGGTAGTGTTTATCGATGACATTCTGGTTTATTCGAAGTCTCGGGAGGAGCACGAACGACATTTGCGAATGGTCTTATCTATTCTTCGGGAGAAGCAATTGTTTGCGAGGTTCAGTAAGTGTGCCTTTTGGCTCGAGGAAGTTTCTTTTCTGGGGCACGTGGTTTCTAATGGAGGGATATCCGTAGACCCTTCAAAAATTGAAGCTATTGTGGATTGGAAGAGGCCGGAATCAGTTGCGGAGATTCGGAGTTTCTTGGGCTTAGCCGGGTACTATAGAAGATTTATTGAGGGATTTTCCAAAATCGCTACCCCGTTGACTCAGTTGACCAGAAAGAACGTGCCGTTTGTGTGGGAAGAAAAATGCCAAATGAGTTTTGATGGATTGAAAAGGAGGTTGACCACCGCTCCTATACTTGTGTTACCAAATGGGAAAGATGAATTGGTTATTTATAGTGACGCTTCTAAAGAAGGCCTCGGGTGCGTTTTAATGCAAAATGGGAAAGTGATTGCGTATGCTTCAAGGAAGTTGACTCCGAGTGAGCAGAATTATCCTACCCATGACATGGAACTTGCGGCTATTGTCTTTGCGTTGCACAAGTGGAAGCATTATTTATATGGGGCAAAGTTTGAGATTTTTACCGATCACCAAAGTCTGAAGTATCTTTTCTCGCAAAAGGAGTTGAACAATAGACAGCGCAGATGGATGGAATTGTTGAAGGATTTTGATTGCACCATTTCTTATCATCCGGGTAAAGCAAATGTGGTCGCCGATGCCATTAGTCGGAAGTCTTACGTAGCTTCATTGATGGTGCGTGAATGGAAAATGTTGGAAGATGTCCGAGATTGGGATCCTTATGAGTCCAAGCGTGGGGCTATCTTTGCGAACATTAAGGTATTACCTGCCTTAATTCAACAAATTAGGGATGCTCAGAAGGATGATCCCGAGTCGATGAAGATTTCGAGTAAGATTGGGGACAAAAAGTTTGAAGGGTTTTCTCTTAGTTCTGAAGGGGTTTTGAATTATAGAGGTCGTTTGTGTGTTCCTAATGTGGAAGGAGTAAAGCGCCAAGTTCTGGATGAGGGCCACAAGTCGAAGTATACTATTCACCCCGGGAGTACCAAAATGTATCGGGATTTGAAACAGCATTTCTGGTGGAGTGGCATGAAGCGGGAAATAGCGGATTATGTATCGAAGTGTTTGACTTGCCAACAGGTTAAAGCAGAGCATCAGAGACCCGCGGGGTTGCTTCAACCTCTTGAGATACCGGAATGGAAATGGGAACATGTAACGATGGATTTTGTGTCCGGATTACCGCGTACGAGGAGAAAGCATGATGCAGTTTGGGTGGTCGTGGATAGATTGACAAAGTCTTCTCACTTTCTACCCATCGAGATTAGTTATTCAATGGAAAGGCTTGCGACTTTGTATATCAACGAGATAGTGAGATTGCATGAGGTTCCAGTTAGTATTGTTTCGGATCGGGATCCTAGATTTACTTCTCGGTTTTGGCAAGCGTTTCAGAAGGCTTTGGGTTCCGAATTGAGGTTTAGCACGGCTGTTCATCCACAAACCGATGGTCAATCGGAGAGAACGATTCAGATTCTTGAAGACATGTTACGGGCTTGTTCGATCGACTTCGCGGATTCTTGGGATACTCATTTACCTTTAGTGGAGTTTGCTTATAACAACAGTTTTCAATCGAGTATCGAGATGGCTCCTTATGAAGCTTTGTATGGTAGGAAGTGTCGATCTCCCGTTTGTTGGGACGAAGTCGGGGAAGCTAAGATTTGGGGTGTCGATTTGGTTAATGATTCGGTTGAAAAGGTAAAGCTTATTCGAAATCGTCTAATCACCGCTCAAAGTAGAGATAAGAACTATGCCGACCACCGGAGGCGAGATCTCGAGTTTCAGTCGGGTGACTTCGTGTTTTTGAAAGTGTCTCCGAAGGTGGGAATCCGAAGGTTTGGTAAGAAGGGAAAGCTTGCTCCAAGGTTTATTGGGCCTTTCGAGATATTAGATAGAGTTGGGAATCTTGCTTATCGTCTTGCGTTACCGCCTTCTTTAGGCCGATTGCATAATGTGTTTCACGTGTCAGCGCTTCGTAAGTATGTGTATGATCCGTCCCATGTGTTGTCTGAAGTACCGGAAGATATTGAACCGAATATGTCTTATGAGGAGAAACCAATTCGAGTGGTTGATACTAAAGTGCAAGAGTTGAGAAGCAAGAGTGTTGCCCTAGTTAGAGTGGTATGGAGGAATCACGAAGTTGAGGAGTCGACTTGGGAATTGCGGGATGAGATGGAACGGAAGTATCCGCGGTTATTCGAAAATCTTGGTAAGTGTTAAAATTCGGGTCGAATTTTCTTTAAGGGGGAGTGAATGTCACGACCCGAAATATAGGCTCTATTTTATTAATAATTAAATGATTTTTATTTAACTATTTGCTTATTTATTTATTTAAGTTATTATTTATTTAATTGATTAAGTGTGCATTTTTATGTGTTATAATATTTATGCCTAGCATTTTATTCGAGTTAGTTGGGCTAGTGTAGAAGGTTGGGTCTTAATTGTTAGTAGAGAGTGTAGTATTTGTGTGTAGTGTGAGGGAGGGGGCCTAAGTGTAAGTTTTTGAATTATTATTCACCTTCTCCCCCTCACCTCCCTCACCTTCTCCCTCACTCTCTCCATCCCATCTCCCTGGAAACTCTCTCTCTCTCTTGGGTATTGGTAAGTTTTCTTTTTCTTTCTTCTCTCTTCATTTTCTTCTTCTTCCTCTCATCTTCTCACATTTCTTAAAACGTGAAACATGTTTAGATCGTCGATAGGATCGTAGGAAGCCAAAAGAATCGAAAACCATCAACTTTGAGAATTTGCAAGTAAGTTACTAAGCCCCCCCCCCCTTTAGCTTAAAATTGGTCATTTATGTTTGTGTGATCATTGGATGATGAACTAATGCTTAGTTGTGAATTTATTGAGAATTTATTTTGGGTTTTGATCAAAAATGGTGAAATCTTGAATGTTGGGTTTGATTCTTGATTTTGGTTGTTAAATGTTGTTGTTTGGGACTTTTTAGACTTATTAGTTGTGTTGGTACGTTAGTATACTAGTTGGAATGTTTCATTTTGGTGGAAATATGTTTTGGGTTTGAAAATGGAAGAACCCATGTTGTTCTTCCCGATTTCTGGCAATTCAGAGCATTGGGCGGCCGCACAAAAGTGTATGGGCGACCGCACATCTATCTGAAAGCTTTTGTTCTTGTTTTGAGGCATTTTGGGCGACCGCACAGTCCCTTTTGGGCGGCCGCCCAGAACCCCTGGAAGTTCTCATTTGTTAAAATTTTGTGAATGAAGGACGCGTTTTGGTCCAAGTCTTGGGTGTCCTTCTAGTTGACCTTAGTGAACATTTTAGTTCACTCTAGTGATAGAATTGAGTCCTTTGTGATCATGCTTGTAATGTGATAAGGTGTGTAACCATTGTGCTCTTTTTGAATAACTTCAAGTGTGATGTTGTTGTTGATTTATCTCTTCATGAGAATTAGTTTGAATCCTTTGTGATGGATTTGGCTTGGTTCCCTACTTTGGAATCAATGCCCCGTTGTTGTTTCAAGCGAGTATTTATTACCATGTGCTTGTATAGAGTCCAGCTGGCATTGTTGTGTTTGTTTTGGGCAGTGATGTATATTATAATGGCACGAGCCGAGTCCAGTATAATGTACTTCACTGGTAACCCAGTTTCCCCATGTTCAGTGGCCTTGAGTGGGATGCCCCTTCCCGTGATCGTGGTTGGGATGAGCTAGCTCCTATGGTGAGTATTCTAGCTATTGGCTTGGGGGTATGACTATGTGTTATTTCCCCCATTACTGGTTGTTGTTGTTACTTGGTTCCGGAACCGGCTTCAGCTCTTTCATGCTGCTCAACGGACTCTTCTCAAAGGATGGTGTTCCGTTTATAGAACCTTGGCTCAGTATCCACTTATGAGTGTTTATTTCCGCATTGTGTGTTATGTGATGAGTGGACTATATCTTTTGTGTTATATGAATATGTGAATGCCTATTGATTGCTCCTTCGTGATTATCATGTTGGCATGAAATGTAGTTGCATATTAGTAGCTTACTGAGATTTTATCTCACCCCTTATTTGTTTACCGTTTTAGATAAGGGCGTGCATCCGGGATAGGTCACTTATCACAAGGAAGGCGTCGAGGTGGTAAATTCTTTTGGGTATGTTTGTAAAGGTTACATTATGTAAATGTATAACCTTAATGGGTAGTGTATCCGTGACTTGATCTTGCAACACCTATTTTGGATAATGTTGGTGTTCATTCTTTTGTATAAGTTATTGTAGGCCTTCGTGCCAAGTAAATTAGTTGTGAAAGTTATTTAAAAGTAAAGTGGAGGCTTTGCACTCCAAAATGAATTTCGTTTATCTTTATGATAGTTTTCGAAAAGTTTTTGTTAAATGAGATTTATGACGTCTTCCGTGCGCGTCCCGAGCGTGGGGCCTTGTAGGACCACGGGTACGGGGCGCGACAGTTGGTATCAGAGCTAGGTTGTAGATAGTCTAGAGTGACTAAATGACCTAGGAGGGTAATTGAGTATGGAGTGAGTAACGATGAGTGTCTTATGCAGGTACTCGGTAATCATGGTCGGGTCTGATAATGAGCAGGGTGGACCTGCCGAACAGGGAAATGCAAGGGAAGAAGCCCTAGCAATGTTTCAAGGGATATTCGAGGCGGTATTGAAAACCATGAATGATAACAATCGTAGAGAGGCACCATTGGCTCCGAGGACTGGACTGGAACAATTTCTGAGGATGAAACCGACAGAATTTGAAGGAGGGTCAGATGTGGCTACGGCAGAAAGGTGGGTTGAGTCTATGGAGAAGATCTTTGAGGTCTTACAAAGCTCCGATGAGGATAGGGTAAGATTTGCGACCTACAAGCTAGTTGGAGGCGCAGAGTATTGGTGGAAATCGCTGAAAGCTAGCTGGGAGGAGGCACGGGTACCCCATGTTTGGGAGACGTTCAAGAAAAAGTTCAAAGAGCATTTCATTCCTAAGGTGGACCAAGATAGGAAAGAATCCGAGTTTCTTAGCTTGGAACAAAACTTGTTGACGGTGGCCGAGTATGTTGCCAAATTCACGGAATTGGCTCGCTATTGCAATTACATGGTTTCGACTGAAGAAAGGAAGACCTCGAGGTTTGTCAAAGGGTTGAAAACGGTAATCAGAACACAACTCACTTCCCACAAATTTCAAGACCTTCAGGATGCCATTGATCGTGCCTACCAGGTGGAGCAGGATATTGTAGAGCATAAGAAGAGGACGGAATCAACAAGTGTAGCGAAACAAGGAGGTCAAGGGAAGCCACAACCTCATCGTGGTGACTCTAGAGGAGCACAGAACATGTATTCACTTTTCAGGGGGACTTCTCAAGGACAACAAGGCAATAGGAATCAAGGTAACACCTCGGGGGGTCAGAATAATCGGGTTTGCAATTATTGTCAAAAGGGAGGACACTCCGAGGAGAAGTGTTGGAAAAAGCAAGGAAAGTGCTTGAATTGCGGCCAGTTGGGTCACTTTCAATATAATTGTCCTAAACCGAAGAATCAGACAGTTGGTAGTGGTACCGGGTCTTCTTCGGGTCAGAAGAGAGATGCCTCGGGCAGGCCCAAGGTGCAAGGTCGTGTCTTCGCCATCAACCAACAACAGGCTTCGAATGCTTCTGACGTGATTGGAGGTATTATTTCTATGTCTAATAGGAGGGCACGTGCACTAATAGACCCCGGTTCTTCGCATTCTTATGTGTCTGTGCATTTTGCATCCCAGTTATCTTCGTTGCCTGAGTCTCTACCTTTTGTGTTAGAAGTGTCTACCCCTATGGGTAAGAGTTTGGTGACTGATAGGGTATTGCGTGATTGTGATGTGCATATACGTGAGCATGTTTTACTTGCTGATTTGATTATATTGCCATTGCAAGATTTTGATATCATTTTGGGTATGGATTGGTTGAGTCGATACCATGCTACTGTTGATTGTTTTAAAAAGGTGGTTACTTTTTCTACCCCTAATGCCCCTGAATTTTCTTTTGAGGCGATTCCTTTAAGTAAAAAGGTTCATGTTATTTCGTATGTGAAGGCTAGAAAGTTGTTGAGCCGTGGTTGTGTTGGGTTTCTGGCCAGTGTCCTGGATACTACGAAAAAGGTTTCTAGTGTGGAAGAGGTAAATATTGTTAGGGAGTTTCCGGATGTGTTTTCTGCGGAGTACTCTATGCCTCCCGATAGAGAGATCGAATTTTGTATAGACTTGCTTCCAGGTACAACTCCTATATCGGCGGCACCTTATAGAATGGCTCCGGCTGAATTGAAAGAATTGAAGGAGCAGTTGCAAGAGTTACTTGATCGTGGGTTTATCCGCCCTAGTGTGTCACCGTGGGGAGCTCCGGTGTTGTTTGTCAAGAAGAGAGATGGATCTTTGAGGCTGTGTATAGATTACAGGAAGCTAAATCAGGTAACCATAAAGAATAAATATCCTCTTCCCCATATTGATGACTTGTTTGATCAGCTTCAGGGGTCGGTTGTCTTTTCAAAGCTTGATTTGAGGAGTGGTTATCACCAGTTAAAGATTCGTTCTGAGGACATTTCCAAGACCGCTTTCCGAAGTAGGTATGGGCACTATGAGTTCCTTGTCATGCCTTTCGGGTTAACGAACGCTCCTGCGGTATTTATGGATATGATGAATCGGGTTTTTAAACCGTATCTTGATACTTTCGTGGTAGTGTTTATCGATGACATTCTGGTTTATTCGAAGTCTCGGGAGGAGCACGAACGACATTTGCGAATGGTCTTATCTATTCTTCGGGAGAAGCAATTGTTTGCGAGGTTCAGTAAGTGTGCCTTTTGGCTCGAGGAAGTTTCTTTTCTGGGGCACGTGGTTTCTAATGGAGGGATATCCGTAGACCCTTCAAAAATTGAAGCTATTGTGGATTGGAAGAGGCCGGAATCAGTTGCGGAGATTCGGAGTTTCTTGGGCTTAGCCGGGTACTATAGAAGATTTATTGAGGGATTTTCCAAAATCGCTACCCCGTTGACTCAGTTGACCAGAAAGAACGTGCCGTTTGTGTGGGAAGAAAAATGCCAAATGAGTTTTGATGGATTGAAAAGGAGGTTGACCACCGCTCCTATACTTGTGTTACCAAATGGGAAAGATGAATTGGTTATTTATAGTGACGCTTCTAAAGAAGGCCTCGGGTGCGTTTTAATGCAAAATGGGAAAGTGATTGCGTATGCTTCAAGGAAGTTGACTCCGAGTGAGCAGAATTATCCTACCCATGACATGGAACTTGCGGCTATTGTCTTTGCGTTGCACAAGTGGAAGCATTATTTATATGGGGCAAAGTTTGAGATTTTTACCGATCACCAAAGTCTGAAGTATCTTTTCTCGCAAAAGGAGTTGAACAATAGACAGCGCAGATGGATGGAATTGTTGAAGGATTTTGATTGCACCATTTCTTATCATCCGGGTAAAGCAAATGTGGTCGCCGATGCCATTAGTCGGAAGTCTTACGTAGCTTCATTGATGGTGCGTGAATGGAAAATGTTGGAAGATGTCCGAGATTGGGATCCTTATGAGTCCAAGCGTGGGGCTATCTTTGCGAACATTAAGGTATTACCTGCCTTAATTCAACAAATTAGGGATGCTCAGAAGGATGATCCCGAGTCGATGAAGATTTCGAGTAAGATTGGGGACAAAAAGTTTGAAGGGTTTTCTCTTAGTTCTGAAGGGGTTTTGAATTATAGAGGTCGTTTGTGTGTTCCTAATGTGGAAGGAGTAAAGCGCCAAGTTCTGGATGAGGGCCACAAGTCGAAGTATACTATTCACCCCGGGAGTACCAAAATGTATTGGGATTTGAAACAGCATTTCTGGTGGAGTGGCATGAAGCGGGAAATAGCGGATTATGTATCGAAGTGTTTGACTTGCCAACAGGTTAAAGCAGAGCATCAGAGACCCGCGGGGTTGCTTCAACCTCTTGAGATACCGGAATGGAAATGGGAACATGTAACGATGGATTTTGTGTCCGGATTACCGCGTACGAGGAGAAAGCATGATGCAGTTTGGGTGGTCGTGGATAGATTGACAAAGTCTTCTCACTTTCTACCCATCGAGATTAGTTATTCAATGGAAAGGCTTGCGACTTTGTATATCAACGAGATAGTGAGATTGCATGGGGTTCCAGTTAGTATTGTTTCGGATCGGGATCCTAGATTTACTTCTCGGTTTTGGCAAGCGTTTCAGAAGGCTTTGGGTTCCGAATTGAGGTTTAGCACGGCTTTTCATCCACAAACCGATGGTCAATCGGAGAGAACGATTCAGATTCTTGAAGACATGTTACGGGCTTGTTCGATCGACTTCGCGGATTCTTGGGATACTCATTTACCTTTAGTGGAGTTTGCTTATAACAACAGTTTTCAATCGAGTATCGAGATGGCTCCTTATGAAGCTTTGTATGGTAGGAAGTGTCGATCTCCCATTTGTTGGGACGAAGTCGGGGAAGCTAAGATTTGGGGTGTCGATTTGGTTAATGATTCGGTTGAAAAGGTAAAGCTTATTCGAAATCGTCTAATCACCGCTCAAAGTAGAGATAAGAACTATGCCGACCACCGGAGGCGAGATCTCGAGTTTCAGTCGGGTGACTTCGTGTTTTTGAAAGTGTCTCCGAAGGTGGGAATCCGAAGGTTTGGTAAGAAGGGAAAGCTTGCTCCAAGGTTTATTGGGCCTTTCGAGATATTAGATAGAGTTGGGAATCTTGCTTATCGTCTTGCGTTACCGCCTTCTTTAGGCCGATTGCATAATGTGTTTCACGTGTCAGCGCTTCGTAAGTATGTGTATGATCCGTCCCATGTGTTGTCTGAAGTACCGGAAGATATTGAACCGAATATGTCTTATGAGGAGAAACCAATTCGAGTGGTTGATACTAAAGTGCAAGAGTTGAGAAGCAAAAGTGTTGCCCTAGTTAGAGTGGTATGGAGGAATCACGAAGTTGAGGAGTCGACTTGGGAATTGCGGGATGAGATGGAACGGAAGTATCCGCGGTTATTCGAAAATCTTGGTAAGTGTTAAAATTCGGGTCGAATTTTCTTTAAGGGGGAGTGAATGTCACGACCCGAAATATAGGCTCTATTTTATTAATAATTAAATGATTTTTATTTAACTATTTGCTTATTTATTTATTTAAGTTATTATTTATTTAATTGATTAAGTGTGCATTTTTATGTGTTATAATATTTATGCCTAGCATTTTATTCGAGTTAGTTGGGCTAGTGTAGAAGGTTGGGTCTTAATTGTTAGTAGAGAGTGTAGTATTTGTGTGTAGTGTGAGGGAGGGGGCCTAAGTGTAAGTTTTTGAATTATTATTCCCCTTCTCCCCCTCACCTCCCTCACCTTCTCCCTCACTCTCTCCATCCCATCTCCCTGGAAACTCTCTCTCTCTCTTGGGTATTGGTAAGTTTTCTTTTTCTTTCTTCTCTCTTCATTTTCTTCTTCTTCCTCTCATCTTCTCACATTTCTTAAAACGTGAAACATGTTTAGATCGTCGATAGGATCGTAGGAAGCCAAAAAGAATCGAAAACCATCAACTTTGAGAATTTGCAAGTAAGTTACTAAGCCCCCCCCCCCCCTTTAGCTGAAAATTGGTCATTTATGTTTGTGTGATCATTGGATGATGAACTAATGCTTAGTTGTGAATTTATTGAGAATTTATTTTGGGTTTTGATCAAAAATGGTGAAATCTTGAATGTTGGGTTTGATTCTTGATTTTGGTTGTTAAATGTTGTTGTTTGGGACTTTTTAGACTTATTAGTTGTGTTGGTACGTTAGTATACTAGTTGGAATGTTTCATTTTGGTGGAAATATGTTTTGGGTTTGAAAATGGAAGAACCCATGTTGTTCTTCCCGATTTCTGGCAATTCAGAGCATTGGGCGGCCGCACAAAAGTGTATGGGCGACCGCACATCTATCTGAAAGCTTTTGTTCTTGTTTTGAGGCATTTTGGGCGACCGCACAGTCCCTTTTGGGCGGCCGCCCAGAGCCCCTGGAAGTTCTCATTTGTTAAAATTTTGTGAATGAAGGACGCGTTTTGGTCCAAGTCTTGGGTGTCCTTCTAGTTGACCTTAGTGAACATTTTAGTTCACTCTAGTGATAGAATTGAGTCCTTTGTGATCATGCTTGTAATGTGATAAGGTGTGTAACCATTGTGCTCTTTTTGAATAACTTCAAGTGTGATGTTGTTGTTGATTTATCTCTTCATGAGAATTAGTTTGAATCCTTTGTGATGGATTTGGCTTGGTTCCCTACTTTGGAATCAATGCCCCATTGTTGTTTCAAGCGAGTATTTATTACCATGTGCTTGTATAGAGTCCAGCTGGCATTGTTGTGTTTGTTTTGGGCAGTGATGTATATTATAATGGCACGAGCCGAGTCCAGTATAATGTACTTCACTGGTAACCCAGTTTCCCCATGTTCAGTGGCCTTGAGTGGGATGCCCCTTCCCGTGATCGTGGTTGGGATGAGCTAGCTCCTATGGTGAGTATTCTAGCTATTGGCTTGGGGGTATGACTATGTGTTATTTCCCCCATTACTGGTTGTTGTTGTTACTTGGTTCCGGAACCGGCTTCAGCTCTTTCATGCTGCTCAACGGACTCTTCTCAAAGGATGGTGTTCCGTTTATAGAACCTTGGCTCAGTATCCACTTATGAGTGTTTATTTCCGCATTGTGTGTTATGTGATGAGTGGACTATATCTTTTGTGTTATATGAATATGTGAATGCCTATTGATTGCTCCTTCGTGATTATCATGTTGGCATGAAATGTAGTTGCATATTAGTAGCTTACTGAGATTTTATCTCACCCCTTATTTGTTTACCGTTTTAGATAAGGGCGTGCATCCGGGATAGGTCACTTATCACAAGGAAGGCGTCGAGGTGGTAAATTCTTTTGGGTATGTTTGTAAAGGTTACATTATGTAAATGTATAACCTTAATGGGTAGTGTATCCGTGACTTGATCTTGTAACACCTATTTTGGATAATGTTGGTGTTCATTCTTTTGTATAAGTTATTGTAGGCCTTCGTGCCAAGTAAATTAGTTGTGAAAGTTATTTAAAAGTAAAGTGGAGGCTTTGCACTCCAAAATGAATTTCGTTTATCTTTATGATAGTTTTCGAAAAGTTTTTGTTAAATGAGATTTATGACGTCTTCCGTGCGCGTCCCGAGCGTGGGGCCATGTAGGACCACGGGTACGGGGCGCGACACACTTGGGATAGAAAACGTAACCACTTTCTTAAAACAATCAACAGAGGCATGATATTTACTTAACCAATCCATACCCAAAATAACATCAAAGTCTTGCAATGGCAAAATAACTAGATCAACAAGTAAAACACGTTCACTAATATGCACATCACAATTACGCAACACCTTGTCAGCTATCAAACAATTTCCCATAGGAGTCGACACTTCTAGCACATAAGGCAAAGACTCAAAGGAAGAATGCAATCGAGATGCAAAAGACACAGAAACATATGAATGCGATGAGCCGGGGTCTATAAGTGCACGTGCCCTCAAACTGGACATAGAAATTATACCTCCAATTACGGTGGAAGCATCCGAAGCCTGTTGCTGATTAATTGCAAACACTCGACCTTGAACCTTTGGTTTTCCCGAGGCATCCCTTTTTTGACCCTGAGACGGTCCAACACTACTCCCCGATGGTTGACTCCCCAATCTCGGGCAATTTCTTTGAAAATGGCCAAGTTGTCCACAATTCAAACACTTTCCTTGTTTCTTCCAACACCGCTCCTCACTGTGCCCTTCCCTCTGACAATAATTACATACTCTCTTGCTTTGACCCCCGGAGAAATTGCTTTGATTTCTAACACTCGGTTGCCCTTGTGGTTGTCCTCTAAATGGGGTTGAAGTCCCTTGTCCTCCACGATTATCATTCCTTTGTGGTTGTGGTCTACCTTGCCTTCCAGCACTTGTTAATTCCACCTTCCTCTTGTGTTCTTCAATGTCGTGCTCCACTTGATAAGCTCGATCAACTGCATCTTGAAATTCTTGTAGCTTGTGGGACACCAATTGAGTCCGGATCACTGTTTTTAACCCTTTCACAAACCTTATTGCCTTTCTCTCCTCTGTTGCAATTAAATGGGTACAATACCTCGATAGCTCCGTGAACTTGGCTGCATACTGAGCCACCGACATTGTATTCTGTTCCAAGCTAAGAAATTCCACTTCCTTCCGGTCTTGATCCACCCTTGGAATAAAATGTTCCTTGAACTTCCTCAGAAAATTTGCCCAAGTATAAGGTACATGAGCTTCGTCCCAACTAGCCTTCAATGTTCTCCACCAGTACTCCGCAGCTCCACTCAAATTGTAGGTAGCAAACCTAACTCGATCTTCTTCAGTACATACTAAGACATCAAATATCTTCTCCATGGATTCAATCCATCTCTCAACTTTGGTCACATCTGGTTCACCATCATAGCCGGTTGGTTTCATCTTCAAAAACTGTTCTAGACCATACCTCGGAGGTGCATGCTCTCCTCCTTGCCTCTGATCATGGATGGTTTTCATTGCGGCCTCGAATATCCCTTGAAACATAGCTCGAGCCTCTTCCCTTACATTACCCTGGCCTGCAGTACCAGACTGTTCACCCTCATGTTCCGGCATTTTTACTAAGTACCTGCATAACACACTCAACGTTACTCACTCCATACTCAACTACCCTCCTAGGTCACTTAGTCATTCTAGACCATCTACAACCTAGCTCTGATACCAACTGTCGCGCCCCGACCCGTGGTCCTACTTGGCCCCACGTCCGGGACACGCACGGAAGACGTCATAAAACATTTTTAAGAAAATTTTTCGAAATATACTTTCTATAAAAAGGTTCACACAACCAACTCGATACTAAAACATGACTTCAAGTCACAAAACAAACCTTTCACAAACAAGTACTAAGCCACTTGGCTACAACTACTAACTTTACTTACTTAATTACAAACACGAACATCTACCAAAAGAGATGATACAAACCAAGTCACGGGTATACTACCCAAAAGGTATTACATTTACATAATGTATCATTTACTTACACCACATTTCCCAAAATGTCTTACCCAAAGATCTCCTCGACGTCCTCCCAGTGTGTGAACTATCCCCTGGGCTCCTTCTTATCTAAAACGGTAAACAAATAAAGGGTGAGAATAAATCTCAGTAAGTTACTAAAATGCAACTACATTACATGCTATTATGATAAACATAAAGGAACAATGCCACAAATGATCATATAGCACATAGCACATAATATGAGAGGCTCCCTATCGCCAACCGTCCCATACCGGTTGGAAATAACGACCAACTCATCATACAACACATAAAGCGGAAATAAACACTCATACGTGGATACTGAGCCAAGGTTCTCAAACCAAACAATAGCCATCTGAGAGGCATCAACTGAGAAGCATCGAAGAGCTGAAACGGGTTCCGGAACCAAACAACAGCAACAACAACAACGGGGAAAATGACACAAAGTCATAACCCAAAGTGCCCAACCTTTGGCCTAAGGAAGGGGGTTAAAAATGGGAAACCAATGATAGGAGCCTTACAATGTACTTGGCTCGGGAGACCATTATAATCCCTATCACTGCCCAACACACACAAAAGTACCAGGTGGACTTTACACGCAAGCACCATATAGAAATACTTGCTTAAACACCAATCAGGGACAATGATTCCAATGTAGGGAACCATGCCAAACACATCAAGAAGATGAACTATTCCAACACATTACAAAGTGTTCAACAATGCTCACTTAATCAATTACTAACATTTCACAACACTTGTGTTCACAAAGGAACCAATTCTACCACTTTAGTGATCCACAACAACCATCTAACTACTTTAGAACACTACCCAAAAACTAGACCAAGATTGACCTCTAAATCCCTTGGTTTGAAAACTCTCAACTTTTCAGATGATTGGGCGGTCGCCCAAACAGGGCTGTGCGGCCGCCCAAAATGCTCTGTCCCAAGAGTAAAACCTTTCAGATAGATGTGCGGCCGCACACCCTTTTTGGGCGGCCGCCCACATCACCTGGCAGACCAAAACTTAACCAAAGTTCACTCCTTTCATTTCACAACCCAAAATTACTTGCAACACTAATATTTGCAACTTACACAAAGGCTAAAACTCAGCCTAAGAACAATACTAACACCCAACAATAACCATTTTCATACTACTCCCTTTGTCCCAAATTTACAAGTATATAAAAACATTCAAAACATTATTCTTTCAACATATATAGCATATAGAACATACTCATGACCATTTTAACAATTAAAGGGGGATTAGTAACTTACCTATTTTTCGAAAAAGATGTCAAGAAAAATAATATGGATCGGTAGGAAGAATCTATTCAACACCCTGAACATTTATATGTAATTAGATTTGAAAATGGAGTAGTAAATTAAAATAGGGAAAATAAAAATGAAGAAACCTTACCTAGCTTCTTTCTTCTCAACAACAATGGAGGAATTCTTAAAAAGTTGTAAAGAAATGGTGAGGTGTACGCAGAAGAGGGAGAGAACAAAAGGGTTAAGTTATAAAATCTTTACTTCATTCCTACTTAACTCACTCAAGTCCCAAGTTTAGCAATTAAGACCCTAAAGTTTATTTTTACAAGGGACCCTAATATTTCCACTACTATCACTTAACTCTCCAATTAAACTTTACTTTTAACACTTAACTAACACCAATAATCAATTAAGATGAGCAAATTCATATAAGATGATGCAACACATCAAATGCACACATAATTTTAAATTAAAATTATCAAAATATAAAATAAATATTAAAATAAATAAAACGGATTTTGGGGTCGTTACATGGGTGGTTAGCCGATGGTTATTTGGGAGGAAGAAGGTGAGTTTGCGGCTGCCAGGGGTTGAGCCGGTGGTGGTGATGTGTGGCGAAAGTTTGTGGGGTGTGGCGGCTAGGGTTTCGCCGCTAGGGTTTTGGTGGAGAAGTCCCTTTATAGATTTTTTTGCTCTGATACCATATTAGGATTTAAGAGGGTTAGACGAAGTCAATTCATACATGGTAGAGAAGAAGTAATATGAAAGACTCAATTTTATTATGAACAATAGGTTACATATTTATAGGGTTACATAGAAAGTTCTAGATCTAGTCTAGCTTGTTGTACAAGATACAATCTCCTAATGATATACAATATCTAGGTTTAATATCTAAAAGATATTTACAAAATATACTTAGGAATATATAATATTCCTTATACTCGGTACACGGTATACCAACTAAACTCATATTTGTGTACCGTGTACCAACCAAGAATGCATAATCGGTACGGTAGTACCGTACCAAAACCCACCAATAACCCGCGGGTCATGGGTCCGGATCATGAGTCAAAAACCCACCAATAACTCGGATCCATGACCCATCTCTACTGTGAGACGGGTCATAGTATTCTCATACAAGTTTTTGTCAAACTAGTTTCCCCCAAAACCTACTCTTTTGTGCCCCTAATATTATTCTTTTAAAGATTTTTTTTCTTAAAATACTTGCAGTTTTTAAGTTTTTCATAAAACTTTAACACACTTTTCTTAAATTAGGAACTTGAAATATTCAAAAGGTAATTTAGTTTACTTGATACTCCGTATTACTCCCTTCGTCCCATAGTATATGTCCACATTTTTTTTTAGTTTGTCCCAGAGTATATATCTCCACTTCTTAAATTAACAAAGAATCTTTACTATTCCTCCCACTCATTTTTTGTCCTACTTACTTTTATACTCACAACACTTACATGATTTCTTAATTTCCGTACAAATGAGAGGGTGAACATATACTCTGGGATAGAGTAATTGTTTTTCTTAATATGTGTGAAAAGTACAACTCCATCCGTCCCACTCGAATTAGGAAAAAATTTAATTTTGGGTGTCCCATTCGAATTAGGACAACCTAAAAATGAAAATGTTTTATTTAATGAGACCCACATTCACACCCACAACAACTTTCCACTCATTATTCACTACCACACTTTCTCTCTCCTACTTCACTTTTCATACTCACAACACCTACTCCACTAACACTTTTTCCTTAATCTCCGTGCCCAACCCCAAAATCTTAATTCGGGTGGAACAGAGGAAGTATATTATAACTACAAATATTTTGGGACGAAAAAAGTATTTAATAATAAATATATATATATATATATATATATTTTTTTTTTTGCAAAGGAAAATTATTGATGTTGTCTAAACACTTCACTCTCAATCTGGTAACCCCAATTTCAAGTCATAAATTTACGTTTCCAATATTCAATCATTCAATAGTACTACTTTCTTTTTAACAAATGCACTCGTTTTCTAGAATAAATAGATTATTTATTTTGTTTGCCCTCTGATCAAAATGAGGAACCAAAACCAAACGTAGGCTGTGAAACAAGATAGGTCACAGGCAGGTAACAACCACCCCAGCGCATTGCTGCCAAAAATAAAAGTAGGCCAAAATACATTTCCCCCCCAAAGTATCCACCGATTCTCACTTTGCACCCCAACACTAACGAATGTTAGAAAATTTAACAGAATAGGTAACGAATAGACTATTTTGTAATGCTAATTTGTTTTATGGGTCCAAATGCAAAGTTTTAAATATTAAGTACTAAATATTTATTTCTTTTTCCAAATATTTAACATTATATTAAATCTTAAATAATTAACATTTTTTGGAAATAATACTAATTTTTAATGCTAAAATATCAAAAAAAAACCTTATTACGTTTTTTTTTGTTTCTTTTTAATAAAAATATTTAAACCGGGATGGAGGGAGTTTTTTTTTAGAAAATTATTGTATTTTTTTTTTGAAAAAAGTACAATATTCTTTTAAATTTGGTAAAATAATGTCCGTAATATAATATAATCACATTATCTTAAATAATAAATATTATATTTTAAATTGTGTATTTTTATTGATATTTATTTTTTAAAAGAATATTGTACTTTTTCAAAAAAAAAATACAGTATTTTTCTAAAATAAAAAAAAACTATAATGTTTTAATTTTTTTTAAAATAAATTTCTTACAAAAATTACAATTTAAAATTTTAATATTATATTTTTAAAAATATAAATAAGACATTAAATTTTTTTTTTAGAAAAAAAATCTTTATTTTTTAAAATATTTTTATTTAAAAAAGCCGTAATAATTTATTTTTTTAAAATATTTTTTTAAAAAACAATTAGCATAAAAAATTAGTATTATTTTCAAGAAATATTAATTATTTAAGATAATGTTAAATATTTGGAAAAATAAATAAATTTTTAGTACTTAATATTTAAAACTTTGCATTTTGACCCATAAAAACTAATAAGCATTACAAAATAGTCCATTCATTACCTATTCTGTTAAATTTTCTAACATTCGTTAGTGCTGGGGTGCAAAGTGGGAAAATTTGAAAGTTTAGGTACCAAACAGACCGATATTTCAAACGGGGGTGCAAAGTGGGAATCGGTTGATACTTTGGGGGAAAAATGTATTTTGGCCATAAAAGTATTTTTGCTGTTATTAAGCAAAGCTGTGAATGATACAAACGTCTCCCCCATCGGACCCTCTCCGTCGTTCTTAGCTCCGTTTCCTTAATTATTCATTCACAAATTTCAACTCAGAAATTCACGTTTCTTTCATTCAATTTTTGAGCTTCTTCATCACAAATTTCTATTTATTCAGCACCAGGTTGCGATTGACATTCGATTTCCAATCAAGTTGATTTGAACTGCGGCGAGCAGTTTTTTTTTGATGATTAATTTGATAAATTTTGAGAGAATTAGGGTTTTGATCATAAATTAGGGAATTCGTTGGTTGATTTGTGTTTCCATTTACCACATCGGTTACCAATCGGAAGCGCTGGGTGCTAATCAGTCCCGACAAAGACCGTCGGCGACGCCGGCCGGTTCGGGACTATGGTCATTTCTTATCCCTAGTCCTCCCCAGCCTTATTCTCTTCACTACCTGCCTCAAATGGATTTCGTTAACCGTCGGACTGCCGATCACCCCCAGCCTCCACCACCTGAATCTACCTCCTCTTCCTCTTCCACTTCTACTGCTGCTCCTGCTGCTCCGCCACCGCATTCCGTCGAAGAGCCTGAGTACTTGGCTCGGTATATGGTTGTTAAACACTCATGGCGCGGTCGGTACAAGAGAATATTTTGTATATCGAATCACACGATCATTACTTTGGATCCCGCTACGTTGTCGGTTACTAATTCGTATGATGTTGCTAGTGATTTTGAAAGTGCGGCTCCGATCATTGGGAGAGATGAAAATTCTAATGAGTTTAATGTCAATGTGAGGACTGATGGGCGTGGCAAGTTTAAAGGGATGAAGTTTTCCTCCAAGTTTAGGGCGAGTATATTGACTGAGTTGCATATGATTAGGTGGAATAGAATTAGCCCTGTTGCCGAGTTCCCAGTGCTTCACCTTCGGCGAAGGACTTCCGAGTGGGTCCCTTATGTAAGTTTGCTGATTTTCCTTTCAGGGTTTATATGTTATTTTTATACTATGATGATGCTTACCAGTTGCTGATTTTCCTTTCAGAGTTCCTCTTGAAATAGATTAGAACTTGTTAGGTGATCATAGACTTTTGGCTTTGCTAAGTCATCAGTAAAACCATTAGCAGCTACTAGAAGAATACATTAAAGTAGTTGGTGTTTAATTAAATGCGGCTGCTTAACTGGTTCTGGTAGCTAGTAACTTTCTAGTCTCTGTGTCAGTGAGTGTATTGCGTCTCTTCAAAAGGGTTTGAACTAGCTATTCCATCAACACCTATTTATTTAGTGAAATCATCAAGTTCAACTATTTACGGTCACACAATAATACTTAGATAAGTTGTTGGGTGTTCAAATGTATGTGGAATTTATAATCTGTGTTGTTACGTAATGTTACATAGATTGACAGAGTAATCGGAGTTCTACTGTACACCGAACACATGTTCCATCTCCCTTTTCAGTTCCGCTGCTCTATTCTCTTTATTTTCAAAATATTTTAGCATCTGATCAACGTCAAACAGGAGATTTTTTCCACCACCTTCAGTATAAATCGTTATTCGTGTTTGCTATGATTTCACGGGGAACCTCTAAATCACACTTATAATATTTTCAGTTTTTACTCTTTTTAGTTATAAAACTATCTTCAACAAAAGTCTGAAAGAATTCACTGATTTATGCTGAAGGCTATATTGATTATTTAACTTGAATCTATTATGACTGTTTCTTCTTGAATTTGGGTTTAGGATAACGCGAAAATGAGATTGTTTCATTTAATCTATGTGGACATAACTCACAAGTTGTTCTGTATCCGTGTTTGTAAAATTCTTGAGCTGTCCTCTTTGACAATTTTGTTCTAGAGATCATCTTCACTCTTTGATATCATTCAAATGATGATCTACAGTGTTCGTACAGTTTTTGTATCCCTTCAGGATTTCATTTTCTTGTTTCAATTGCATTCTTTACCTATAATTAAAATGAAACATGGCAGGATAGTTCATGTGTGACTAAAAGTTTCATTCTTTTGAGACAGAGTAAGTAGTTATTGTCGATATCCAAGTTGCTGAATAATATCTCAGCTGAGGTGCTACTTGGGGCAGTCTGTGAAGATTATAAAGCATTTGTTGAAAACTCAATACCATGATATTTATTTCGGGTTAGAAATTAAAGAGAGTTGTTGTCGAGTGGGATTGTAGAAATAAAAAAGGGTCCATGTCTTGATGAAGAATTATGGGACTTGTGGGATTTTATCAACTTAATATAGAAAGTAGGTTAATTTCAGGAAATAAAGCTTGCTTAGTTATTGTGTGGTGGTGCTGGTGATGATTTGCAATGTCCTGATAATCTATTTCACTCTTAGGTAGCATGTAATCTGGTGTGATAGCTAGATTCATCTTCTGCATGGCTAAATCTTTTAACCTACTAACCTGTAATGGTTGGCGTTTGCAGAAACTGAAAGTTACATACGTTGGAGTTGAACTTATTGAATTAAAGTCTGGAGACCTTCGCTGGTGTTTGGATTTCAGAGACATGAGTTTCCCTGCTATTATTCTTCTTTCTGATGCATATGGGAAGAAAAATGCTGATCATGGAGGTTTTATTCTCTGTCCTTTATATGGAAGGAAATCCAAAGCTTTTCAGGCTGCTTCAGGGACTTCAAGTGCAGCTATTGTATCAAACTTGGTAAGTTGGACTTCTTTCTCGTTGCAGGTCAATTTCATTTACGCTTCCTACCCCAATTCATCTAACCAATTCCAGTCATGTGGATGAACACTGTTCTTTATCACGTTGCTCGAGTGGAATATATCATGTAGTAAACTAACACGTTCTACATTTTTGTTCAGGTTAAAACTGCCAAGTCAATGGTTGGTGTAACACTAGCAATTGATAGTTCTCAATCACTAACTGTTGCTGAATACATAAAGCGAAGGGGTAATTAACAACCTTCTTTTGTTTGTGCGTGCATATGTATGTGTGTGTATTTATATATATACTCCCTCCGTCCTCGAAAGATAGTCCCATTTGACTTTTCATGGTCATCACAAGTGAACTTTGACCAAACATTATTAATGTCAATCTAATCACCCAATGAAATTCTTAATATTGTTATTGATAAATCACTTAATGATCTATCAGTTACAATTTTTAGAATTTCACTAGGATTATTAGATTGACAATATTATTAGGTCAAAGTTCAAGTGTGTTGAACATAAAAGTCATATGGGACTACCTTTCCAGGACATAGGGAGTATATAATTTTGATACAGCGGTGGTGTAAACCATATCTTTACACAAATGTATCAATATTACTGCATTATAACGTGGATTAGTGTCAAAACTAACGTCGTGATGATAATTGTCAATCATTTTATTTTTCCACTACAAAAATCCATTGAACATAGTTCTTTAAGGTTCATTTTCCTATCAATCAATCAAATCACTCGAGATAAAACATTATTCAGTTTATAAGCATAAATTAAAAAGTGGCGAGTATGTGAAGAATAAATATGTTTGTATTTCAAAAAAGATTATTTATAAACAATGATTTTGATGCGTTGTGCATGTTTTATTTGAATACTTTAATGCACACATACACGCACACACACATATATGTATGTATATTTATCTATATTTATGTGTACTTGTCATTGGGAAAACTTTTGATTATGGTGCAATGTAAATCAGCCAAAGAAGCTGTGGGAGCAGAAGAAACGCCTTGCGGGGATTGGTCTGTCACAAGGTTGAGATCTGCCGCTCATGGGACACTCAACACTCCAGGGTTGGGTTTCGTATTTGGGCCAAAAGGAGGTCTTGGTGAACAAGGTGATGCTGTATCTCGTCAACTTATCTTAACAAAGGTCTCCCTTGTTGAAAGGCGGCCGGCGAACTACGAAGTAAGCTGATGATTTTTGTTGTTTTAGATGCTATTTTCAGATCATGCATACTGGAGATACTAGTACTATACGATAGGGATATGACTAACCATTGTTGCACAAAAGGTTATTGAAAAGGAAAGAACGCTAAGCTGATCTCTTGTTGTACGAACAAATCATAAGCACAAAAAGTTGGAATGTATAAGAGGGAAAGAAACGAGAGAAAACAAGATGGCAAGAATGTACAGCCTAATTTAGTGTTTTGATTTGACACACCACAGCCGATCAAATCATTTTTATTAGATGTTCTCTGATATCCCTATTTGTACTTGTTGAATTTTCTATATTAAACATTGTCTTACCCTAAATGTGCAAGTGTTATTGCTGCCTTATCCTTACTATCTCAGGCATATTCTTAACTTTTTTTGAGAAACTCATGCATTATCCCTCCTGATTAAAATTCTGGAAGTATCTGATACACGTGTGTAGTCACTTCGTAATATTCTTGCTTCTTACTGCTTCAAAGAGATCCACAGATCATCATCACTATCCCCTCTGACACGTTCAAAGAGGCTCTTTTCCCCATTTATGGTTTTCATTTAGAGAATTTACACACTAAAATCAAGCTTACATTACAGATTCCATGTGATGGTAGTTCTAAGCCTCATTCAGCCAAAAACAAGTTAGATGATACAAGCTTGTTTTATGTAATGATCATTCCTGGAGCCATTAGTATAGAGC
Source organism: Campanula takesimana (assembly GCA_026119855.1). Taxonomy (NCBI): domain Eukaryota; kingdom Viridiplantae; phylum Streptophyta; class Magnoliopsida; order Asterales; family Campanulaceae; genus Campanula; species Campanula takesimana. Next base: position 1,150,004 of record JAOWBW010000163.1, on the reverse strand, counting down.
TAACAATATATGTAATTTTAGGCAAAATTTCTGAATGAAATGCGCTGTCCTGATTATCATTTGGGAAAGGGTTAAAGATGTCTGTTATATGTTACTGTATATTCGTAGGATCGCTGCCTCAGGAATTTATGGGAATCAGAATGTTAATCATGAAGGATAACAAGAATGAAGAGTCAAATCAGCTATTTTTTGGTTGTGAAAACTTCCTTGATATAGAAGCCTCTAGTACTTGGCTAAGAACAGCAATTATCAGAATAAAAAAAAAACCCGCAGGTTTCTGGTCGTTATGGCTTTCTGCGGTTGAGTTCTTCAACCAAGCGTCTTGCCACCTTTAGAAATCGAGATAAATACGGTAGCTTTTCACTGGTTTGCACTGCCTTCCTTCACATAAATATGCCAAGTCCAAGCCAACAACTTTTGGATAGTCCATGAAGTAACTAGCTCATCTATAGTACAGAGATACTATTCACCCAAAAATAGTTTCTGAATACTTGCAAATGAAACGTTTATGAATGTGGTTGGGTGAACTTTTGAATCATTCATTTTATATCTGAATTAACCGTACTTAAAGTGGACCCCCCCCTTTTCTATGAATCTTGACAATCTTTCCTAATTGTTTTTGGAACTTTCACAGGCTGTCATTGTCCGTCCTTTATCTGCAGTCAGTTCTCTTGTTCGATTTTCGGAGGAGCCTCAGATGTTTGCTATTGAATTCAACGATGGATGCCCTGTCCATGTGAGCACTTTACTAATTTACAGAACTTCACAAAACAATTGGCTGTGAAATTTACATGATCTTTGTTTCAGGTTTATGCTAGTACCTCTCGAGATAGCTTACTTGCTGCTGTCAGAGATATGTTACAAACAGAAGTAGGTAGTTTTGCTCTTCTCGTATATTCACATCGTTTTTTTTTTTTTTTTTGGGCTTTAAAGTTAGGTTGAGCCAGGATTCTGTATTAATGTAGATTCATATGTACTCCTTTTATTGGACCACTGGAATAAGGCTCCTCTCTAGTATCATTGGATTTTCATAGAAAGCAATTCTTACCTTGTACTATTGTCATTTGTGGTTAAATTTGCGTTTATTTTATACAGGGTCAGTGTTCAGTGCCTGTACTACCAAGGTTAACTATGCCTGGTCATCCTATTGATCCACCTTGTGGAAGAGTTAATTTGCAACTTCCTGCTGGGCAACAACGCTCTAGCACTGACATGGATACTGCTACCATGCATTTAAAACACTTGGCGGCAGCTGCCAAAGATGCTGTTGGTGAAGGAGGCTCCATTCCTGGATCAAGAGCTAAGCTATGGCGTAGAATAAGAGAGTTTAATGCTTGTATTTCATATGTTGGAGTGCCGCCTAACATTGAAGTACCTGAAGTAACTTTGATGGCCTTGATTACAATGCTCCCAGCTGCTCCAAATTTACCTCCAGAGGCCCCTCCTCTCCCATCACCCTCTCCTAAAGCAGCAGCAACAGTTACAGGCTTTGTTGCATGCTTGCGCAGGTTACTGACTTCAAGGTCTGCTGCCTCACATGTGATGTCTTTTCCCGCCGCTGTTGGAAGAATAATGGGTTTGCTTAGAAATGGTTCTGAGGGAGTAGCCGCTGAAGCATCAGGCCTAATCGCAGTGCTAATTGGTGGTGGTCCTGGAGATGTATTTTTGTTGACGGATACAAAAGGTGAGCGACACGCAACATACATGCATACGAAGTCTGTGTTGTTTGCTCATCAGAGTAATCTCATTATCCTGGTTAACAGATTGAAACCGATGTCTGTTTCACCATTATTGTCGATGTCGGTTGTGGAGGTTCTGGAGGCAATGATATGTGAACCACAGGGAGAAACTACTCAATATACTGTGTTTGTTGAATTATTACGCCAAGTAGCTGGTTTGAAGCGTCGGCTGTTTGCATTGTTTGGACATCCTGCAGCAGGTGTACGAGAAACAGTGGCCGTTATCATGCGTACAATTGCAGAGGAAGATGCAATTGCAGCAGAATCCATGCGTGATGCTGCGTTGCGTGATGGTGCTTTGCCTAGGCATTTGTTGAATGCATTTTTCCTCCCTGTGGGTGAACGACGTGAAGTTAGCCGACAGCTTGTAGCTCTCTGGGCAGATTCTTATCAACCCGCTCTTGATTTGTTATCTAGAGTACTACCTCCAGGACTGGTCGCATATTTACACACGCGTAGTGATGAGGGTCAACAAGAAGATTTGTCTAACCAGGAAGGATCTCTTATGAGTAGTAGGCGAAGACGTTTACTTCAGCAGAGGAGGAATCATACAGGAAATGGAGTAACATCACCTCGGAATTTGTTACCTTCTACGAATAATTTTGAAGTTGGTGATCCAACAAGGCAACCGGGTGCTACTACTTTAAGGGGGTCAGATGATTATCAAAAATCTCCAACAGATCCAAGTGCAGGACAGTTGTCAGCAGCTCAATCCCAATCAGTTTACACTGCTGAAAATGTGCCTAGTGAAATTTTATCTACAAGGATTCCGCAAACTGATCATTCTGCATCTGTTGCTTCTCCTGATGCCTCATCGCCTAAGGTGTATCAATCAGTTGAACCAGATGTTCGCAACTCTGTTGATTCTGATACCAATGTTGGTGTTCAGAACACAGATCTGCCTGCTCCTGCACAGATTGTTGTAGAAAATACACCCGTGGGATCTGGAAGGTTACTCTTGAATTGGGCTGAATTTTGGCGAGCCTTTAGCCTTGATCACAACCGTGCAGATTTGATCTGGAATGAGCGTACTAGGCAGGAGTTAAGAGAGGCTTTGCAGGCAGAGGTCCATAAATTAGATGTTGAAAAGGAGCGCACTGAAGATATTGTTCCTGGCGTTACAACCACAGATATGATTGGACAGGATAGTGCGCCTCAGATTTCTTGGAATTACACTGAGTTTTCTGTTCTATATTCTAGTCTATCTAAAGAAGTTTGCGTGGGCCAATATTATCTGCGTTTGCTGCTTGAGAGTGGCAGCAGTGGTAAGGCAGAGGACTTTCCACTCAGAGATCCAGTTGCTTTCTTTAGGGCATTGTACCATCGATTCTTATGTGATGCAGACACTGGACTTACTGTAGATGGTGCTGTACCAGATGAAATGGGAGCCTCTGATGATTGGTGTGATATGGGAAGGTTAGATGGTTTTGGTGGTGGGGGAGGCTCTTCAGTCAGAGAGCTCTGTGCAAGGGCAATGGCCATTGTCTATGAGCAACATTATAACACGATAGGCCCTTTTGAAGGAACAGCACACATTACTGTTCTCTTGGATAGGACTGATGACAGAGCGTTGAGGCACCGGCTTCTTCTTCTTCTTAAGGTACAACTAAAATTATTCCTCCCACTCCCCCACCCCACCCCAACGTAAAGAAAAAAGAAACACAGGCACACATGCATGAATCACAGTTTTACGGCTCAATTAACAGTATTTCATTTGTGAGTTTTGAAGATATTCTAGATGAATGTTCAGAATACCCACTTCAGTTCATGTACATCATTTTATCCTACCTCTGCGACCTTACTTCAACGCGGTCTTTGATTTTGGATAACCACTCTAGAATATTCAAAATAGAGTGTCCTGCCACAGTTATACACATTAGTAGTGTTGTTACTTGAGTCAGTAGTTATCGTTTCATTGTGGTTTTACAAAATAAAATGAAAGAGATTTTTCTTGTTGGATATTCCTTTTTTCACTTGTGTAGGAGGTTAAATTATTTTTCTTGATGATTTAAAATTAACATTCAACTTGAATGGTAGTATAGTTCACTTATTGGTTAGATTTCACAGCAAATGAGTTGTAATCAAATATTAATATTATCAAGAAGAGTATGTACAGATCCATTCATAAATAAATGGTCTTCGCTTGTTAAGTACCACAAGTACCCCTTTTCTATGTCCCATTCCTCCTCTGCCTAATGATGTGGGTGATATTGATTAGTTCATGTCTCCGTCAGTTTCTGGAGCTCGTTAAGTAAGCAATCACATCCACAGAGATCACCAGGAAACATATTGAAGCTGAAAGGGGGTTGGCAGTTTTATTTTCTATTGTTGCTGGTTCTTATTGATAGTGAAGAGCTAAAATGACTAGATTCTTGAGGATACATGTTTTAGTTCTTATTCGCCACTGCTTGAACCCATTCTCCAACAGAAGATAACACTTTTACCAATTGAGATATAGTTATACTCCCGGTTAATCTGTCCTGGTTATCTCACATTATAAGCGTTATTTCACTCTTTGTGCAGGTATTAATGAAGGTTCTGTCAAATGTAGAGTCTTGTGTCCTGGTTGGAGGTTGCGTGCTGGCTGTTGATTTAATGACAGTGGCTCATGAGGCTTCCGAAAGAACTGTTATCCCTTTGCAGTCTAATTTGATAGCTGCTTCTGCTTTCATGGAACCACTAAAAGAATGGATGTTCATCGACAAGGATGGTGCACAAGTCGGGCCAATGGAGAAAGATGCTATTAGGAGATTCTGGTCAAAGAAAGCTATAGATTGGACAACAAAGTGCTGGGCTTCTGGTATGCTAGACTGGAAGAGATTGCGAGATATTCGCGAGCTTCGATGGGCACTGTCTCTGCGGGTTCCTGTCCTCACCCCTCCCCAGGTAAAATGAACGTATAATATACGTAGTTGAACAATAATACCTGTACTGGCGTTCAGATGCAGTGCAATTGATTCCAGCTAGATTTGAAACTTCGCTTGATTGTCTTTTTAGTTAAATATTGACGTGTTATTTTGTTTAAGATCATGTTCACTACTTGTTCAGAGGACTTGGTCTGAATAGGATTTAAAGCTGCCTATAAAATCTCTGTTTCATGGATTTTACACACAATATGTATTCCCACTTTTGGAAGTAGAGATACAGATTCTGGGTACATATGAAATCTATAATAATAAGAATGTAGGTTCTTCCGTTCAGAGCCTGCCAAATATTAATAACCTCGATGTGATTCAATGTATAACTTTTGGAATGTTCTTGATTCTTTCAGAATCGCTTCAGATTGTATCTTTGCTAAAGCCCCCCCCCCCTCTGCTCATTTGAATCCCTTATGGAAATTCCATGCGTGATTTTGCTACATATATAGAAATCCTTTCTTTTGCATATATACTTATTTCCTTGGCGAATTACTGGATTTTCATTTTTCTGAATTCAGTTACTAAAATGTATAAACTTTTTTTTCTGATACAAATAATATGTAAGCAGATTCGTATACATAATTCTTTTCCCATAGTTTATTTGTCATGCAACATGCATGCTACTTTTTCCTTGGAGAAAAATTATTCTTGAGGTAATTGTAATAGGTTATTTTTCTGTGTCCAGGTAGGTGAGGCTGCATTGTCCATATTACACAGTATGGTGTCTGCACACTCAGATATAGATGATGCTGGAGAAATTGTTACCCCAACGCCTAGGGTAAAACGGATCTTGTCAAGCCAGCGCTGCCTTCCACATATTGCTCAGGTGATATTGGATGCCTTAATGACTGTATTAGTACTCTATTGCTGGTCAGTTAGTGTGTTTGTCGTGTTGGAGGGCATTAATAATTCCACACTTTTCGTCACTAATTAAGAGCATAAAGTAACTGTCCTTGTATTTGAATTAAAAGTTCTTAGAATTAAAAAATGCACTCTACTTGAGGTAACAGTTTCTGGAGTAATCAATCCTATTGTGTTCTTTGCTGAGGTTATCTGACCAGTTACTAATCCTTCTTTATTTTTAGTGGGATTATGTTGTGTGGAAATTCCACGATTTTAGAAGCATCAGTTTCCATAGTTTTAGTCTGTCAACAGATGTATAAGATTTTTTTCCTATCTTTAACTTATTAGTCCGTAATATTTCTAGTCTGTTCTGAGGTCCAAGGAGGAGGTTCCTTCTTGCTATGATCATATATGACCACTATCCGTAGCCAATTACTTATGGAGCTTCATGGTTGGGTTGTTGTTGCTACTATGCTCTATCTAGCTCACCTCTATAAGCTTTGTCATGGATACTGTAAGTTTAGTATAGGCTTCCAATCACTATTTTTTTACATGAATCTAATTGCTAACATATAGGGTGTGTTTGGCATCTCCAATTTCCCCAGCCTTAGATTTGGAACTGGAAGAGCAAAATGGATTCTGTGGAATTCAACCTGCATTTGCAGTTTCAAAACCAAATCTTAGAATTGAGTTGCCAAATGAACCCTTGTTGAAATTCCACTTGAACAATCATTTATTTTACTCTACTATTTTGCTGTATAAGATAATACAATCAGCATTGCTCATTCATGCAGCAGAACCCCTCTATAAAAGATTGGTGATTCTTACTACAGTAAATATGATTCTTTGGGTAACCTTTTTTGTGAAGTGTAGATGTGCCTTGCCATATTGCCACTTCTCAATAGTTTATTTCAGTTAGCAAAAGAAATCCTGCTTATCATAATAATCATTGCATGATTTTGCTGAAATTAAAGATATGTGATTTTGAGGGATACTCAACAACAACAACAACAACAACATTACCCCAGTGCCGCAAAGGCTCCCACCTATGGTGGGGTAAGGGGGGGTCGGATGTATGCAGCCTTGCCCCTGTATTAAAGCACAGAGAGGCTGTTTCCAGATGACCCATGATGAAAATTGCGTCGAAAATTGCATGGACTGACTGCTGCTTCATCACAAAGAAGCGCAGACAGTTTAGTGACCCATTTTGCTTTATTCCATCTGAACATATTCCCGTGGTGCAGTTGTCTGCATCATATTTCTTTGGGGGAAAATGCATTTTACCGCACCTTGATTTTGATTTCAGTTTAACCATCACACTTATTTTTCCAAAAGCCCATTGCACTTTCATTCCTGCTACCCTTTTGACCATTCCGTCTATCCAACACCGTCGTCATAAACCGACATGCCTGATTCGCCCTCTTTGTCCATGTTGGATGTAGAAATCGACACAGGCCCTTAGTCTTTCGTCAGTTTCCTCTTCCATCTTCAAACACGACCTGTCTTCCTCTCCATTACTCTAAACTGAATCCGAAAACCAACCCCAAGCAGTTCCAGCCTAAACTCTCTTTTTCTCACTGAACCATACATTAAAAACCTACCCACTCAAATATCACCGTTAAAAGCCCAGATCAAGCTTTCTCTCTCTAAGAATTTTACCCTTCATTTAAAAACCCATCTCTAAAACTAGTTTACTTGAGCTAATTGCGGGTTCAAGGCAGTGTTTTGGACGGGATAGTTGTTTATCATCTCTGGTTGGCAGTTGAAGAAGGCCCTGAAGCTCTAGTTTGGGGGCTGGTGGGGTGGGATGCGCTGAATCGAAGTTGAGAGAATGTTTTTTCTTGATCTTAATTAGCCATGTTTCAAGAGCCATAGGTTTTTGTGATTACAGTAAATGATCATAAATTACTTAGAAGAGCACGGAGATAGGAAAATTAATGAGAAAATTGTTGTGGATGGTGGTTGAAACTGAGATTAATGTGATTGCATGTTGATGGGTTTGATGCAATGGACTAAAACTTAGAAAAGGGGGGACATTTAATTGAAGGAGTTGAGATTGGAGAGAGGATAGAAAGCTTAGACTTAAAGTTGTGAAGTGAAGGGGTGGCAGAAGCTTGTAATTATCAAAACTTCAGTTAATGAGGTCGATGGAGGATGAATGAAGTGATTGACTTTCTGTTGAGTTGAAAGTGAAAATAAAAACTGTAAATGTTCAATTTGTAACCCTAAGAATGTTCAATCGTAACCCTAGGCAGTAGTCGCCGCCTCTCCTCTCTAAACCCTTATCACTTGTCGCCTCCACCGCTGGTCAATAAAAATGGTTGTTAAGGAAGACGATGATGATGAAGATTGTAAGGAAAGAGATGGAGGAAGGATTATTCTTTTCAGTTCCTCCATCTATCTCTCCTCTCTTAATCTCTCGTTCTCTTTCTCTCTTCGACAATCTTCATCTTTTTTTCTTTGACAAACGTTATGTGCTAACTTTATTCTTTCTTTTTATGCAATTGAACTATTTTGGCTTTTGCCTCGGAATTGGAAATTCTCTCCTTTGTCAAGAGCTCTTGTTTTCTCTCCATTGTGTTGAGAGCCTTTGCGTGTTGCTTGAATTTCTTCTTGTTGCAATGTTTGGGACGCTTGGTTGGGCAATTATTGCAGATCCGAATGTTTTAATTTGTCATGTTCTCAAAGCCAAATACTTTTCGTGCGGGGATTTTATGAATGCCAGATTTGGGCAGCATACAATTATATTTGGAGAAGTATTTGGGGGTCCCAAGTTATTGTTCGTATGGATATTTGATGGAGAGATAGTTCCGGGGGTATCATTAGAAAAATATTGGTCCGGGTGATGTTCGAAGTTGATAGTTTAATTGTTTTGTCAAAAATTGAATGTTTAGATAGCAATCTTCATATTTGAAATGCGCATCCGACAGCTGTGGATTGCCATTTTTTTATTAGTTCAAGTATGTGTTATTTGCTTTCAAGAAAGTGAATTTAAAACTATAATGGTCTTTCACAAAAAAAGAATACAGTGGCATGGTTAACTCAAAAGCAAAGTGCAGTGGTTGAAAATGCATTTTTCTGTTTTTCTTTGAGGTTGAACTTTCTGCTTTTGATTTTGTCTACACATTTTATATCCGTCAAAGTTGGAGTTATTCAAGAAATGAGCATTTGCAAATGATTATAGTCAAAGCAAACTTGTTATGCTGTAGCTTTTTAAATATTATTTAATTCAAATTATGTTAATGTAGGCCATGCTTTCTGGGGAACCAACCATTGTAGAGGTTGCTGCTGCTTTGCTAAAAGCCATTGTTACCAGAAATCCCAAGGCAATGATAAGGCTGTATAGTACAGGCGCCTTTTATTTTGCGCTGGCATACCCTGGATCTAATCTTCTTTCAGTTGCCCAGCTATTCTCAATGACTCATGCGCACCAGGCGTTTCATGGTGGTGAAGAAGCTGCAGTTTCCTCTTCACTGCCTTTAGCAAAACGTAGTGTGCTGGGTGGTCTTCTACCTGAATCATTGTTGTATGTACTGGAGCGTAGTGGTCCGGCTGCATTTGCTGCAGCAATGGTGTCTGATTCTGATACTCCTGAGATTATATGGACTCACAAAATGCGAGCAGACAATCTGATTAGACAGGTAATTTTGTTTTGAGTTCTGTGCATTTTCTGTTTGTTTGATGGTAAAGGGAATGAAATCATAAGGTGCTTAATGTCATACTATTTGATTTTCCAGGTTTTGCAGCACCTTGGTGATTTTCCTCAAAAGTTGTCCCAGCACTGCCATTGTTTATATGATTATGCTCCTATGCCACCAGTGACATATCCAGAGTTGAGAGATGAAATGTGGTGCCACCGCTATTACCTGCGAAACCTGTGTGATGAGATTCGATTCCCCAATTGGCCTATAGTAGAACATGTCGAGTTCTTACAGTCACTGCTCGTAATGTGGCGTGAGGAGTTGACTCGGAGACCTATGGATCTTTCTGAGGAAGAAGCCTGCAAAATACTGGAGATCTCTTTGGAAGATGTATCAAGAGATGATCCCAGTAGAAAGCACTCCCCTGATATGGCTGAGGAGATTTATAGCATATCAAAGCAGATTGAGAACATTGATGAAGAAAAGCTCAAGCGACAATACAGGAAACTTGCAATGAAGTATCACCCAGACAAAAATCCTCAGGGGAGAGAAAAGTTTCTTGCTGTGCAGAAAGCGTATGAGCGCTTGCAGGTATCACTGGCCTATGTACCTTTTTCATGAAAGTCAATTTTTATGGCCTTCCGTAGTTTCTTTGAATGTTGAGTATCACCCTCAAATCTTTTGCAAGTTGATAAGTCGAATGTATGTGGTCATGTTAACTAAATGCATAAAACGGCTGACATATTGCAAGTTCTGCATTTTAGTGAAGGCCGATAGAACTTTCCATGTAGGCAGATCTCACAGAATACTTGGCTTCCCTAGTAAAGACTGTATATTACCGCCTTGATTTTCATTTGTGAAATGGATTAAATTTCATTCAGTTCGGTTTATTTATTTCTCGAAGTAAATACTTTGTGTTGAATATGAAGAAGCCACAATTGATGAGGATAGGGTTCTTGCTGGTTGTAAATTAGAAATAATGTTGGCAAATAATTATATCTGCTAAATGCATTATGGATAGTCAATTGGTCTTACATGTATTTAAAATATATGCATGATTTGATGATGTTTACCTAGATCTTTTGTGGGAGGAAAAGGGAGCGAGAATTGTGGTCTTGGAATGAATTGAAAGAATTGTGTTGTTCAAGTTACTTTTTCTTCCTCCCTCGTGTGGAGTAGTATGGATAAGTACAGTGGTTATAGTATATTGAATATTGTGCCGTAATAGTTAATACAACAAGTAATTGTCACTAATGGAGTACATATCGATTTTTTTCTAAATTTAATCCTACTGGGTACCAATTTTGATAGCTTAACCCAGATGTAGACTTTGAGAGTTCTGAGAAATCTGCTAAGTTTCCTTGATTGGTTTAAGGGTTGAACTGATCAAGAAGCTAGTTTGTCAAATTGGATTCAGATTTACCATGGCGATTATCTTACCATACTTTTGATGATTGCACCTACTTCTTTGGGAGGCTTACCCAAGTTTGTGGCTATATGTCCGACTATCAATTGTCAAATTTCATTTTTGCTGTAAATTACTAACCGTGCCTCTAATGTGGTTATGCATAGGCTACAATGCAAGGACTTCAAGGCCCCCAACCCTGGAGGTTGCTGCTTTTACTGAAAGGACAGTGCATCTTATATAGACGATATGGAGATGTCTTGGAGCCATTTAAATATGCTGGTTATCCTATGCTTTTGAATGCTGTCACAGTGGACAAGGATGATAACAATTTTCTTTCAGTTGACCGTGCACCTCTACTCGTTGCGGCTACCGAGCTCATTTGGCTTACGTAAGATCTCTAGCTTCATTTAAAGAAAATGTTATTTTATGTTTGACCTTTGAATTTAATAAGCTGTCTTATTTTGACGTCACCTTCTGTGTTCTAGGTGTGCATCTTCTTCACTGAATGGCGAAGAGCTTGTTAGAGATGGTGGAATACAGCTTCTTGCAACTCTTGTTTCCAGATGCATGTATGTGGTTCAACCAACTACTCCTGCAAGTGAACCATCAGCCATCATTGCTACGAATGTGATGAGAACTTTTTCTGGTCTGAGTCGGTTTGAGAGTGCCAGAATGGAGATGCTCGAATATTCTGGACTGATTGAAGACATCATGCATTGTACTGAACTTGAGCTCGTACCAGCTGCTGTTGATGCTGCTCTTCAGACTATTGCTCAACTAGCTGTCTCCTCTGAATTACAAGATACTTTGTTGAGAGCTGGGGTGTTATGGTAAGTCAAACATTTCTAGTTACTACTCATCAAAAAGTCTAAGCTGTTATAGACAGTCCAAGTATCTATATCAAGGTTAACATTATCCCTAATGTGTGATCTGCTCACATATGGTGAGACAAACAATTGTCACAAGGACATCACAAACTAAACAGGGTGCACTCATAACAAAATACAATGGGGACGACATGAACCCGAGAATTTGCCAAACAAGACCTCTTATATGGTATTAAGTTTTAATTCGCTGGCAGAGATGGCCCCAACCATGCAGATCAAGATATACACTATTGTGATCTATTTTCCTTTGCGCTTTTATTTTTGATGATCTTAAATGACTTTTTTGTTTTTTTTATTTGTATTACTGATCTGTTACGTAGATTCGTTTCGTTGATATCATCTCTGCATACTTTATTCACCTCAAATCCTGTTCAATGTCATTCTTGTAAAGACTCCTGCTGATAGTCTCTCTGCATGATCATCCTGTTTAACTTTTCCCGTCTTTGATTTCTTGGTCAATCTTTGTTTTTTATTGGTTTTTGGAATTGTACATTTATTTCCTTTTGCTGTTATTCTTTAGATATGTGAATACCACATGCCAAACTGATGTCCTGTGTTAATGGCCCCGTATAGGGATATCGCTCTGAATGATTAGTTTTGTGAAAGTTTATGGAAATTAAAGAGAACAATGACCAATTAGCGAATTGATCGTGACTACCTTGATAAGAAGCTATTACTTGAGAGGGGTTTCTTCTCTGCAACACCCCTTGCAAGCAAGTGGACCTTATCCCGTAATTTTATTTAGGCACATTGTTCACAATGCATAAATATATCTTTATAGAGTTAAACACCTATTTCGTCCCTAACCTATTGACCTTTTTACCTTTTCGTACTCAACCTATTTTTTTCCTTTTCCTCCTTGAAGTATCTATTTGCCGGATGAAGTGGTCCTTCCGTCTCCTCACCGTCTGGTCAAACGTTAACTTGCGCGTACGTGGACGTTGACCTCCATCTAGCGAACCTATTTCGTCCCTAACCTATTGACCCTTTTACCTTTTCGTCCTCAACCTATTTATTTTTTTTTCCTTTTCGTCCTTGAAGTATTTATTTTTCACGTTGATATGTCTTCACCTTAACGTTTGACCAGACGGTGAGGAGACGGAAGGACCACTTCATCCTGCAAATAGATACTTCAAGGACGAAAAGGAAAAAAAATAGATTGAGGACGAAAAGGTAAAAAGGTCAATAGGTTAGGGACGAAATAGGTGTTTAACTCATATCTTTATATATTTGCCTTCAACAGTGCACCTATTTTAATAGCAAATATACATAATCATACTTGGCATCGACCTTATAGACTTGTAGTGTTGAAAAGGTATACACTCGAATAAGATATACTCCCTCCGTCCCACCACAAGTGCTACTAGAATTGTGGGCACAATAATTAAGAAAAAGTAGTAAATGTGTGGTAGAAAATGAAGAGAGAGAATGAGTGGGGTAAATAGTAGTGTTAGTTGAATAAATTGTGTGGTGGAAAATGAAGAAGAGAAAGAGTGGAGTTAAATAGTGGGGTTGGTTGAATATAAATATATTAAAACATTTCCATTTTGGGCAGTCTCACTTGTGGTGGGACAGACCGAAAAGGAAATTAGTATCACTTGTGGTGGGACGGAGGGAGTATGTTAATAGTGAATTAGTTAATTCATTAATAGCAGACTCATTTTGGGACCCCTTTTTTTTTTTTTTTTTTTTTGGAAAAGTAGACGCTCATTTGAGATGGAGGAAGTATTACCTTATTATACTTGAGGCATTTCTTGTGCAACTTTGTCCATTACTTGATGCATGATACCTCTATATTATATCTTCATTATGATATGGCGGTCCTACCCAGCTCGAAACCGGATTAGTCGGCACCCAATTGGGGTGACCGGATACCGGTGGTTCAGCCCCCCTCTCCCCCCCCCCCCAACACACAAAAAGCACCGCATTTCAGTTTTCTTTCCTTGATTATCAATAGACTTCTCTGTAATTTTGTTTTGTTATTTTGGTATGCTAGGTATCTTTTGCCATTGTTGCTTCAATATGACTCAACTGCAACAGAATCGGATGCGAAAGAAGGACATGGTGTTGGGGTCAGTGTGCAAGCTGCCAAAAATTTGCATGCTGTGCGGGCCTCTCAGGCCTTGTCAAGGCTTAGTGGTATGGCTGCTGGTGAAAATCCAACACCCGAGAACCAGGGTGCTGCCGATGCGCTCAAAGTTTTGCTAACTCCTAAACTTGCCAGTATGCTGAAAGATGAACAACCAAAAGACTTACTAACCACATTGAACTTGAATCTGGAATCACCAGAGGTAATTGCCATTATGTCGTGGTCACTTCCTTCTTTTATTTGACGGATATTTATGTTGTGCTGGCAAGAATTGTATTGGTTACAGGCTGTCTGGTGGAGGCACTTGCCATTGTTAGCTTGTTCATGGTGTAATGTGGTAGCAGTTATTTGAGTTCATGGCACAAAATAGTTATTCCAGTGAGCTAATAGAGATTAGCATATAACTAGCATTTTAAACTTGCCCTAAAATGTGAATACTTCATTTCTTTTTCTCAGGCGCTCTCTAAGTTATGTTGACAGTGTTAACGTTATATAGTGTATTATTGTATTTCGTATAGCCTTGTCTTGTCTTTGGTTAGAAACTCTTGTATTATATGTTAAGTGTATAAATTTGGTCCTAACTTGTACTTTTGTGCTTTTGTTGTTTAACTTAAACCCTATTATTGGTGGCATCTTTGCATGGTATATATAGTGTTGGATTTGATGCTTATGAAATGGATACTTAAAAATGCTGATAAATACGTAATGGCTTTGGTATAACTATATGTGTTGTGACTAGCACATTAGCTTTTTTTACAAGGCGTAATCTAATAGCGTCTTCCTGTTTATAGTTTGACAATATTCTTAGTGGATCAATTGTTTTTGGCTTCAGATTATTTGGAATTCTTCAACCCGATCAGAACTGTTGAAGTTTGTAGACCAGCAGCGTGCAAGCCAAGGTCCTGATGGTTCGTACGACTTGAAAGACGCACATGCATTTTTATATGAAGCACTATCAAATGAGCTCTACATTGGCAATGTGTACTTGAGGGTCTACAATGATCAACCTGACTTTGAGATCAGTGAGCCTGAACATTTTTGTGTTGCTCTTGTTGATTTCATATCATGCCTAGTACACAATCAGCATACTGCAGAGCCTGATACTCAGACAAGTGTCTCGTCCCCCGGGACATCAGAGCATGAAAGTGATATGGCTGACAAAGCATATACTGAACAGCAAGCACCCAACGGCTCTTTAACATCCTCCAATGGGAAATTGATGGGCAAGGAGAATTTGGATTTGTTAAAAAATCTTCAATTTGGACTGATTTCTCTCCTGGTAACGCGATATTTTCTACATATTTCTGGGTATATAACACTATTAATAACTGACATTATCATTTTGTGGATGCAGAACTTGCTGACGAAAAATCCAAATTTGGCATCTGTGCTTGCTTCTAAAGAAAAGTTATTACCTCTTTTCGAGTGTTTTTCTGTTCCCGTCCCATCAGAAAGCAAAATCCCTCTACTATGTTTGAGCGTACTGTCACGTTTGACTACACATGCTCCTTGCCTGGAGGCCATGGTAGCAGATGGATCTAGTCTTCTTCTTTTATTACAAATGCTTCATGCTACCCCCAACTGTCGTGAAGGTGCACTCCATGTTCTTTATGCCTTAGCAAGCACACCAGAACTTGCTTGGGCAGCTGCCAAGCACGGTGGAGTGGTGTACATTCTTGAACTTCTCCTACCTTTGCAAGGTAAAGTATCTTACTGCACTTTCTCTTCCGTGTGGGTAGTTTGTGTTTTACTGAAACATTTTATTTGCAGTAGAAATTCCCCTACCTCAAAGAGCAGCAGCTGCCTCTTTACTTGGGAAGCTAGTTGTGCAGCCAATGCATGGGCCTCGCGTGGCTATTACCTTGGCAAGATTTCTGCCAGATGGGCTAGTATCTATTATTAGGGACGGACCTGGTGAAGCAGTTGTAAGTGCATTTGAACAAACAACAGAAACTCCAGAGCTTGTATGGACACCTGCAATGGCTGCTTCTTTGTCTGCACAAGTTGCAACAATGGCATCAGATCTATATCGCGAACAGATGAAAGGTCGTGTAATTGATTGGGATGTACCTGAGCAGGCATCTGGTCAACAACAAATGAGAGATGAGCCACAGGTATATTATAACTTGCCAAGTAAATTTCTGTTTAGAATGTGCCCATACTGTTATTTATTTCACATTCATTTTAGGTTGGAGGAATCTATGTTAGGCTATTCTTGAAAGATCCGAAATTTCCTCTTAGAAATCCAAAGAGATTTTTGGAGGGACTATTAGATCAGTATCTTTCGTCTATTGCTGCTACACATCATGATACACCAGCAGTTGACCCTGAGCTGCCACTACTTCTCTCTGCTGCGTTGGTGTCCCTGTTGCGTGTACACCCTGCACTTGCAGATCATGTTGGATATCTTGGATATGTGCCCAAACTTGTTTCAGCTGTAGCGTACGAGGGAAGGCGAGAAACAATGTCTTCGGAGGATATTAAACCTGGGAACTTTGCTGATTCAACATACGAAAATGGGGAGAATGTAGCACAGCCGAGCTCACCAACTCCACAAGAGCGTGTGCGACTTAGTTGTCTGAGAATCCTGCATCAACTTGCGGCTAGTACAATATGTGCAGAAGCCATGGCAGCAACTAGTGTGGGAACACCCCAGGTTTGCTCTTCTACATTTATAATAAAGAATTAGGTTGAAGAATGTTTTCTAAAAAAAATTGGTTAATGCTTGTTCTTTTCCATGTTTTCCGGTGTGAACTTGATTCATTGGAACTTGTTTTGTATACAGGACTGTAAGATGGATGACATTTCTAGTTGATTTTCTTTTTCCTTGTTTAACTCCTTCAGACCTGTGTTCTACAAATGTAGAATATATAGCCCAAGTTACCTTATTAGAGAAGTAGAGATTGCAATACATTTGAAGGACAGTGTGTTAGGTCTGGTACGATTGGATAATTCCCAGAGCTTCATTATTCTTCAAAACTACTTTTCATTTTTTCGAACAACTTTTTCTTAAAAGTTGAGCGTTGGCTCAACAGTATAGCTTCTCTACTGTGACCTTGGAATACAGATCTATGGAAACACCCTCTTTGCTAGCAGGTGCACAGCTGTGTACTTTAGACCTACCCCAGTCCCTAGACTGCCCTGTGCTCTTTGCTGCCCTTTCTTTTAGACACTGCCCTCTAACTCGTTTGAAAATCTGAATTGCTGTGAATGATTAACATACACATTAGTTTGTTGAGTGGGGAGCAGCGATGTTTAGGCATGGATGTATACTCCTTATCGAAGTCTTTATTACAGAGTAGTTCTTTATTACTCCAAGTTTGTTATACTTGCCTCAACTTTTTCACTCCTTATGGTTTTGCCTCCAGGTTGTTCCACTGTTAATGAAGGCTATCGGATGGCAAGGTGGAAGCATACTAGCTCTTGAAACACTAAAACGCGTGGTGGTTGCTGGAAATCGTGCTAGGGATGCACTTGTAGCACAAGGTCTTAGGTGAGTATTGTATTACTCAGTTTATACCTTGTTTAGTGTGGAAGGCATTAAGATATGGATTGTTAGGATATAGTAACAAAATGATGAAGAGCGTTTCTCAGCATCATGTGGATATCATCTTTAATCTGTTAGATAACTTGGAATTGCATTTGTAAGGAAATCTGTATAAATGTTCTGAGTGCGATCATGTTTAATTGTAGGGTTGGTCTCGTGGAAGTACTGCTTGGAATTCTTGATTGGAGGGCTGTAGGAAGAAGTGGGCTTTGTTCTCAGATGAAATGGAATGAGTCAGAAGCATCCATTGGCCGAGTTCTTGCAGTTGAGGTAAATATTTTTTATTTAACAGTATATTCCTTTTTTTCATGTATTATGTTCCTGATCATATCTTCCTCCCCTGATGTTTATATACTATTTCATCTCAATGACATCTGCTCATTCCATATACCAGTAAACTTCAGCATTTCCACAAGGCTCAACACTTTGTCTTTCTCATTTTGTCCTTGTTTATGCATATTTTTGTGAGGAGAAACTTATTAGACTTCATTGATTGACTATCTTCTTACATGTAAAACATGTAGCTTGACAATGTTTCATTTTATCAGGGACATTAATTGACCCAATTGTGTGTTATTCTCTACTGTAGGGCCATCTTTTACGCATTGAAATAGCTTCTTGTCTGTTGTCCTATGACTACGAAGCCTATAATGATTTGCCATAGATATTTGTAGGCTTTCCTTTATTAATATTTCTCCAAGTGGCAAACATTGTGGGGTCATTGTGTTTGCTTTCTTCGAGAGTTACGTTCAATCATCTTTTTCTCCGGCAAAAACATGTTGGTTTTATAGCTTAACCTTTTTCTTTTCTTTTCTCTAGGTTTTGCATGCATTTGCAACAGAAGGGGCTCATTGTTCCAAAGTGCTCGACATACTAAACGCTTCTGAAGTAAGTGCCAGATCCTGATATATGTTTTAACTGTTTTTGGTTATCTTCTAATATCTTCTTGAACCCTTGATTGTCCTTACGGTTTGTTTTCATTTAAGACCCCTTGAAGTTTTCATAACCGACCAGTTAAAGGTTAAAAAGTGAATGAAAAGAAGTGAGATAGCATTGTCTCAGTTGTCATTGGTGTTGCCTTGCTTTATTCCTCTGTTTGTAGTTGAAGATCATAAGATAATAAAAATCAACCATCTGTTTGCAACTCTCTCTTTCTCTCCCCCTCTCCCCCCTCAGCATTCAATAGATAAAAACTGAACAGAATGAACAAATCAATTGTGTCTGTTGCTTTTAGTTGTCTTATTGACCCAAACGGTAGTGGTTGCCTAGCACAATTACGACAGATGAATAGAGATGGATTTGAAATGGCTTGGGCAATGGTCAAATATGCAGAAACTCAAAATTTCTTTTGTTAATATTGGTATTGGCGATTCATGTCATTTGATACTTCAGAGAACTAGAGTAGTAGAGGTTAAGCCCCAACTTTGTTGTGACACTAAAAAAGCAAGTCCAGTTTGTTGCATTATTTTTGCCCCCATACTAAAATAGAGCCACTAGCATGAAACAAGGGGCTTCCACTTTTAAAAGCAAATTAAGATTGTCACTGATTTTTGCCCCTATTGATCCTGGATAGGTTAGTTGATTCTTTGTTTAAACATAAAGTGGGATGAATCTGATTGGTCCTTATCAGTAAAGATGTGTTTTTGACTTAACAACTTAAGGCTACACTTGTCGTTCTTGTAATTTGATAAAAATCAGTGGCAAAAATCCCGACTGATCCCAATATGGTTGTGTAGGTCAATATGTAATACTCCCTTTGTCCCAAAATGATCTTCTCATTTGACTATTTGAACTTTTTAAGGATATGAACACTTGCTTCACTAGCCGTGTTTTGTTTATGTACTTTTAAGCTCAAATTGTTGAAATGGGAAGAACTTCTTGGGACAATGATAAATGAGAAGATCATTTTGGGACGGAGGGAGTAATATTGCTGTACGAGTATTATTTGATTAATGAACCGTCATTTAAATGGAAATTCTTGAAATGTAGGTATGGGCAGCCTATAAAGATCAGAAGCACGATCTCTTCCTTCCATCGAACGCTCAGATTGCTGCTGCTGGAGTTGCTGGTCTAATTGAAAACTCGTCTTCTAGGCATACGTATGCCCTGACAGCTCCTCCACCACCACCCCCTAATCAGGGGAAACCACCCGCTTCTGCCACATCAAGTTCAAATGGAAATTATGGAATGCCCGATCAATTTTCATAGCTGGTAAAAAAGGTGTAGAACTCCTTTTGTTTTTCTTACTCAAGGCAAAGAAAATGAAACGGAGATGCCTTCTCGCCTGTGATCGGATTGATGACCTCTCTTTGTATAGCATATACTGTACAGCCCTCTCTCTCTCCTCTCCTCTCCCTATTTATCTTTTTGAATGTTAGATACATGGACCCACCCGACCCGTTACAACAAGAGTGTATCTTTCTATAGCAAAAGCTCAAGTGAAATATTTAATCTTGTTTTCATGTAAAGAATTTATTTGTTCTGTACATCATTGTCTATCTTTGCGCAATAATTTTGGTAAATAATTGAGGTTATTTTGTCTATTGGTGGACTAGTTATGGCTTGTTGTAAGATACTTCTTTTTGTTTCATGAGAATTGTTTTTGTAGTGAGGGCAGGTTGAGATTTTGCCTCTAGTGTAACTCTCTCTCTCACTCACTATGTACATACAGTATACACGTGTATGTATGTATGCATGTATGTATGTGTATATATATATATATATATTTATATATGTATGTGTGTATATATATATGTATGTATGTGTATATATATATGTATGTATGTATGTATTTGCTGCAGTGTTTGTGATAAGGATCCATTTAAGAGGGCAAGGCAGATGCAGTTGAAACAGTATCCTCAAAATATGTGCGAGGGAGTTGATAAGCAATGAAAGAGGAGAATAGGATATGATGATAGTAATGAAGGGGGAATTGAAGTTTTCCAAAAGAATTGATATCTCCTACCCGTCTTGGAAGATGAAATTCCTTTTCTCAATGCATACCACAATTGTGGCGCTAGCATTATCTTGCCTACTTTATTCATAATTTCGGTTCATGTAGAATCACTCAGCCTAATATAATATAATAGTATAATCTTTTGTGTACTCACTCCGACCCAAAATATGTCTATTTCTAAAATATTACTCCCTCCATCCCACGTTAATTTACAAAAATAGTTTGAGCATAAGAGTTAAGGAAAAAAAATTTGAAAATGTGATTTGTTGTGAGTGTAGATAGTTGAGTAGGAGAGAGAAAGTTGGGTAAGCAACAGTAAGTGGGTAGTTGTTGTGAGTACGGCAAGTGTGTTTCATTACTTAAAAAGTGTTAAAAAGTTTTTATTATATAATTTTGTAGGTTATAGTGGGACAATCAAATTTCTAGATTAAAATGAGACGGAGAGAGTATATGTAAATATATATATATATATATATATACTCCCTCCGTTCTAAGTAAGTTGAAACATTCATTTTGAAGTTGAGAAATTAAGGATATAATACTCTCTCCGTCACAGCACAAGTAGGACTAGAGGGGTGGACACAATAATTAAGAGAAAGTAGTGAATGTGTGGTAGAAAATGAAGAGAGAGAATGAGTGGGGTAAATAGTAGTGTTGGTTGAATAAAATGAGTGGTGAAAAATGAAGAGCGAGAATGAGTGGGGTTAAATGGTGAGGTTGGTTGAATATAAATATATTAAAACATTTCCATTTTGGGCAGTCTCAATTGTTCTGAGACGGCCTAAAAGGGAAAGAAGTCCTACTTGTACTGGGACGGAGGGAGTATTATATTAAGAATGAAAGGTGGTGAGGAAGAGAGAGAATTAGTGGTGAATGAAAGAGAATGAGTGGAGAATAATGAGTGGTTGGGAGGAAGAGAGTGAATGAGTGGATGATTATAAAAGTAATAAAAACTTCCATTTTTAGATTGTTGCAACTTAAGGCTCCGTTTGTTTTCCGGAAAACATTTTCCGCATTTTCCGGTGTTTGTTAAGCACCGAAAAATGGGGAAAATGTTTTCCGGAAAATAGTTTTCCCCCTTTTCTAAGGAAAACGTTTTCCTTACCTCCACCCAAGGAAAACATTTTCCGGAAAATAACGATGATACAAAATTATTTTTGAACATTCCTCCTCGCCCCTTTCACACACCACCCCCGCCCCTACCCACCACCACCCCCTCCAAAAAAAAAAAAAAAATAAATAAAATTCTTTTCACTCATATTAAAATTATTTTTGAACACTCCCCCACCCCCACCCCCACCCCCACCACTCACTCACCCCACCCACCTCCACCCCCACCCTACCCTACCATCCACCCACCCCAAAAAAGAAACTTTCTTTTCACACACACTAAAATTATTTTTAAACACCTCCCCCACCTCCACCTCACCCCTACCCCCCACCTCTCCTACCCCCCCCCCCCCCAACACCACCCATCCCACCTCCATTCAAAAACTTTCTCATATCTTTTTTTTCTTATAATAATTTTTTCTCATATTAAATTATTTTTTGCTCATATGAAAATATTTTCCGGAAAACATTTTCCTTAGATTTACCAAACAACCAAAAACATGTTTATGTCATTTTCCGGAAAACATTTTCCGGGAAATAATTTTCCGGAAAATGTTTTCCCCCTAACAAACGGAGCTAAGTGAAATGCCCTAAATGGCAAAATGTTTCAACTTCCTTCGAACAGAGGGAGTATATATATATATATATATATATATATATATATATATATATATTATTGTTTTTCACTTTTTAAAGTTTTACAAGCAAGAAACACGAGAGAAAATGGTAAAATAATACTCTCCCGTCTCATTTTAAACTTTAAAAATTTTTATTTTGTCCCTTTTTAAACTTCAAAACCTAAAAAAGAAAGATTTTTTTTTATACTTTTTTATTTGTGGGTCTCACATATCATACTTACAACAATTACCCACTAACTATTCCCTACCAAACCATTAACACTCACAACACGTCACTTTTTTCTTAATTCTTGAACCCAAAGTTTTGAGAAAATTTTGGGGGAAACTAGTTTCCCCATAAGTTATAAAAAATCATGTTTTTATAGGGTTTAATGTTTAGGGTTTAAGGTTTAGTGTTTAGGAGGGTTTTAGGTTTGGGGTTTAAGGGTTAAAAACATGACTTTTTATAATTTATGGAGGAACTAGTTTCCTCCAAAACACACTCCAAAGTTTTTTCAAGTTTAAGTTGGGACGGAGAGAGTATTTAGAAACAAAGTTATACATTTTGGGAATGAGGGAGTACCTCCTGAAACGTCAGAACCTATCTTAAAGACTAAGATCATTTGGGGAATTAAACACAACCCATAACTAACCCAACTCTATAAAAACACACTCATAGAAACAGAGGAGAGAAAGGTCAGTCCTATACAAAGAGCATAGATACATATTCATATAGGCTTTTGGTCCATAGCTATCAAAAACCCACTTGTCCCAAAACACCAAATACAAACACAAATATGGAAAGAAGCAACAAGGTGACACTTTTTTGTATTGTGGCATTGGCTTTAACAGCAATGTCAAAGGCTACAATGCAAGACGACGAGACGGAGTGCGCCGACCAAATGGGAGAGATGGCAGCGTGCATACCGTACGTTAGCGGGACCGCCAAGAAACCGACACCTGAATGCTGCGCGGACACCAAGAAAATGAGGAGTGCTAAGCCAAAGTGTTTGTGTGTTTTGATCAAGCAAAGTGCTGACCCTTCCATGGGTCTCCCTATCAACACCACCTTTGCCATTCAAATGCCTGCCGCTTGCAACATCGATGCCCGTGTCTCCGACTGCCCCGGTAATACCTCAACTACCCTTCTTCTGCCTTGTACACTCCTTGTACCATCGTGAAATTGCATTAAGACCGTTTCCTTATTTAGAACCATAGTGCTGATTTACCCAAAACAAAGAGAGTCAAAATTAGGAATAATTATGATATACGCACTGTACTTTACCATTTTGTATTAAAGAGTTCAACGTAATCTTTCGTGTCTAATAAATGCTACGTACTTTGAAGTATGTATCAAATGATGCACTTTGGTTGCATTATTTGATCTACATCGCGAAAGTACGTTATATCATTTGACATACTTATTTCATGTATTTTACTTATTATTTACATTATTTGAAACTATTTTGGAAAGTACGAAGCATTTTTAAGACACAAAAGAGTACGTTGCATTATTTTTTACAAATCACTAAAATAGGTTAGCATATAAAACTGATCATTTTTAAGAGCGAATAATTACTCTTAAAGGTAACGTACTATACCCCTTTGTATCAAATAAAACAATGTACTCCTTATTTTATAAGTGTTTTCAAATAATGCAATTCTCAAAATAAATAATGGATGACGTTAAATATAGTTAACGCTTTGATGACTCGGGTTACACCAATTAAATATTTAACGGATGTTAATGCCCTTTTCCCCCTCCCTTTATATATATATATATATATATATAAAAAAAAAAACCCATCTTCCTCACCTTCTATCCCACTACCCACCACTGCCCCTTTCTCCCCCTTCTTCCCAGCCTATCTCCATCCCTCTGTAACCCCCTTCCTCACCACCATTATTCCTCACCACCACCACCGCTACCAATCAACATAAACCAACGTTGCCCCACTACCACCATCAATGTCATCCCAACACATGCCCGGACACCATCATTAAACCATAAAATCAAAAACAAAATCCAAAATGATATGCTATAAAATCAAATCTCGACACACACACACCGACGCACATGCACAGACCACACTTCTAGATACACTTTTCTTCTCTCAATTTATGTATTTAATCGAGGATTAGTTCAAACAATTTGGAAAGGTATGGAGATAGGAGGGGCCGAATTTGAAATGGGGCTGATGTCGGGGCGAATTAAGGTCCTCCTCCCAGATCTGCACTAATTTCAAGGTGAATCTCTTGCTGGGATAATAAGGGTGGGGAGGCGTTTAGAAGGGTGTAGGCCATGGGAGGATATGTGAAGGGGTGTGGCCGGTGGTTGCTCCGGTGGGGGAGAGACAGAGACGGGGAGGCGCATAGGAAAAAACAGAGGATAGGAGGGCAGGTGAATTTTTAAATGGGTTTGCCAATCGGCATTTTAAACCACTGTACTTTCATGAAGCTTCGGTTTTAACCATCCTTTTTCATTTTTAGCAGTTTTAACCACTCCTTAAAATACGCATTCGATTTACCCAGACACCCTAATTTCATCCAAAAAAGTTAGAAAAGTTAACAAAATGTTAGGAAAGATAACGAAAAGTTAATGAAAACTAACCAAAGTTAACAAAATGAGTTGAATTCCACATAGGAGTATGACTTATCCCACCAAGGACTGCTAACTACCCTTTGACAATTCGCGTTTGGGAATATACCCAGGGAAAAGAATCTGGGGGCATGTAGTCGGAGAAATAGGGGTCGAATTCCAGAGAGGAGTGAGGGAAAAGGAGGGGGAAAGGCGGTCGAAGTGTGTGTGAAAGAAATGTGGGTTGATGAGGAGGGACGGCTAGAGTGAGTATGATCCATATTTGACACACATAAGACTCCATGCAGGCGAAGTCATGTTAGTTTTTGTTAACTTTCTTAATATTTTGTTATTTTTCTAACATTTTGTTAACTTTTCTAACATTTTGGATGAAATTAGGGTGCCTGGGTAAATCGAATGCGTATTCTAAGTAGAGTGGTTAAAATTGCTAAAAATAAACAAGGATAGTTAAAATCGAAGCTTCATCAAAGTATAGTGGTTTGAAATGTCGATTGGCCTTGATTAAAATGGGTTCAATTAAGTCATCTTCCTCACCTTCTATTCCTTCTAGCCCATCACTGTCTCCATCTCCGACGAACCTCCATTGATTGTATTTTAGAGGTGGTTGAATGGTGGCGGATTAGTGGTGGTGGTTGAATGGTGGCAGGTTCGTGGTGGTTGAATGGCAGGTTCGTGGTGGTTGAACGATGGTGGTTAAATGGTGGTGTTTTTCGGGATGTGGAGATTGAGATGATATGAAAAGTTAGTTTTGACGTCAACATTCGTTAGAATGTTAACACCTTGTTTGCCACATCATCATTTTGTTAAAAAAAATTAACACCGTTAACTAAAAAGAAAATTGGTTGCATAATTTAAAAACTACTTAAAAAGTAAGTTGCATTTTTTAGACACTAAGGAGTACGTTGCATTATTTGATGCAAATCACTAAAGTACGTTACCTTTAAACAAACTTGAAATGTCACATATAAATGGCTTTTTGCAGCTCTACTCCATCTTGCACCGGATTCACCAGATGCAAAGATCTTTAAACAAGGGGATGCAACTTCAAGCACAAGTACCCCAACGACAGGATCGCCGTCAGCCTCTTCTTCATCTGGCACTAGTAGCGGTTCAAGTGCTAGTGATTCAAAGTCAACCACTACGAGCACTAACGGAGCATCCAAGTTGGGTGGAAGCTTGATGGTTTTCATTTCAGTTGCATTGATTTTCTTTTGAAATTACAGTTGTTTAATAAGTCCTAAGTAGCTTGTTCATGGGGAGGTAAGGGACCCATTTTGAAAACATTTTAGTAGCAGCAGTACTAACAGTAATTTGTTCAAGAATTGTTCTCTCTATGAACTTGAAATAAACGAATAAGGGTACTTATTTTCTTTTGCATAAACTCGGCTTGGGGGTTATGATGCGGAAGCAAGCATACAAGTTAATGGAAAGGAGCTTATGTTGAGCTCCAAGGGTGTGGACCAAACTTTGGGGTTCAATATAAGCTCAATCTTTGTTAAAGTGATTAGTTGGATTGGGCCAAATGCTTGAGCAGTTTCTGGAATTATTTTGTTCGCGTTATATCTACGTATTGGTAGCCCAAATCGTGATTATGTCCGCGTTGGGATGGAGATAAAGACTTGATCTTTCATATGACTACTTATGGCGTGTTTGAGGACAAGTTCTTGAAAAGTTATGGTTGTTTGAATCTGACTGTTCAGATTAGCCGAATTCACATTGTTTTCATCATTTAGTTATTATCTTTGTTTTTCTAATCCTTTAGTAATTAAAGTCTAGTTTATCCTAACTTGGAAGGATGTTCCAAGATTATTATAAATACCCTACAACATGTAATTGTTGGATATGAGTGATTGAATAAAATTCTTTGTGAGTTTGCGAACTTACTTCAATTCTAGCGAGAATTGTTCTTAAACCTTGTGAGGTTTAAACCCCTTCTGCCCTTGCGAGGACAGACCTAATCTTGCGAGATTATTTTATCTAGTTTTATCTCTTGTTCCTTGCGAGGTCCTTGAGTTAATCCATATCCCTTCCAAAAATACAATAGTTTACGCATCAAATTGGTATCAAGAGCCCGGTTATATATAAACAACATTCTTAGCGTTTTTTAGTCCATGGGTTTAGAAATGGCTGGTAACAACATCTTTCGTGATGATTCAGAGATGTGGAGTTATTTGGAGGCATTAACTACATCGGTGGAGAGCATGGATGCAATGATGCGTCAGTTGATTGATCTTAATCTTCGTGATGCAATAGGGAGAAGAAGTCGACATAGTTCTAATTATGATGATTCAAGAAGTCCACCAAGACTTCGTGCTACATATGATGATGGTCATGGGTTGAAGTTGGATGCTCCAGAATTTCAAGGTTATTTGGATCCCGAGACATTTCTTGAATGGCTAAGGCAGATTGAACGTGTTTTTTACTACAAAGATTTCGATGAGCACAAGAAGTTTAAAGTGGCAATCGTTAAGTTGACAAAGCATGCTTCTTTCTGGTATGAGAATTTAAAGAATCAGAGGAGACGAGAGGGTAAAAAGCAGAATTGATACTTGATAGAAGTTGAAGAAACATCTCAAGAAACTGTTCTTACCAAGGGATTTTGAGCAGGAGCAATACTTAAAAACTCACTTCCTTGCAGCAAGTAAACCTTACTGTGAGTGAATATGTTCGTGAATTTGAGAAATTAATGATTGTTTGTGATCTTGAAGAAAGGGAAGAGATGAAGATAGCAAGGTTTATCAAAGGTTTATCTCACCAATTGCAGCAAAAAGTTGAAGTTCATCCTTACTCAACTTTTGATGATGTTTGCAAGTTGGCCATCAAATTCGAAAGACAAGAGAAGAGCAAGAAGTCCGCTACGGTACTTGAATATAGTAAGGTCTATAATAGTCCTCTCAAACCTAATGTTGCGTCTTCTTCAAAGAAAGTCAAGAAAGAAGAGCCAAATGAGAAGGGTAAATCTGTTTTTGATCCTAAATTCAAGAGATGTTATAAGTATCAAGGTTATGGTCACATTGCAAATGAGTGCCCTCAAAAGCGCACAATCACTTTGCAAGATCTTGACTTGTTGGAACCAAGTTTTGTGGTCGATGAAGAGGAGGACAAGGTTGCATATTATGATGTGAGTCCAACAAGTGAGAAGGAGATGCTTGTGATACGAAACATTCACGTCAAATCTGGTCCGGAGGAGCCAAATCAACGCAACCAGATTTTTCACTCAAGATGCAAGGTCGGTGGTAAGACATGCAATTTTATTATTGATAGTCGTTCATTTACAAATGCTGCATCTAGTGAAATGGTTGAAAAACTCAAGCTTCCTACTACTACTCATCCTGATCCGTATATGCTGCATTGGTTGAATGATGATGGTGGCATTATGATTAGAAAGCAAGTGCTTATCTCTTTTACTGTTGGCCCATATGAAGATGAGGTATTATGTGATGTGGTTCCCATGAAAGTTTGTCATTTGTTGCTTGGGAGGCCATGGCAGTTTGACCGTAATGTATCTCATCAAGGCAAGAGTAATGATTATTATGTCCTAAAGGGTAAGGATAAGTGCAATTTGAAGCCTCTAAAGAATGGACATTCCAAATCAAGAGAAGATATTCTTGAGTGCCAAGGAATTCGCCGAAGAAGTTGAACCAAAAGATAAGTTGTATATCTTGTTTGTTCGTGATAGCTCTCCAACTCGGCAGTGCTCTAGTGATGACTTGCAGGTACAGAGGTTGCTTGAGGAGTATGGTGATGTGTTCCCAGATGAGTTACCACCTATTTTACTTCCAAAGCGTGGAATTGAGCATCAAAATGATCTTATTCCTGGTGCTACACTTCCCAACAAACCAGCTTATCGTTGCAATCCCGAAGAAAGTAAAGAGTTGCAAAGGCAAGTGCAAGAGCTGATTGACCGTGGCTATGTTCGAGAAAGCCTTAGTCCGTATGTTGTGCCGGTTATTTTGGTGCAAAAGAAAGATGGGACATGGTGCATGTGTGTCGATAGCCGGGCTGTCAACAATATTACAATTAAGTATCGCTTTCCTATGCCGAGGTTGGATGATATGTTGGATGAGTTGCATGGAGCTCGGGTTTTATCAAAGATTGATTTGATATTTGGTTACCACCAAATGAGGATTCGTGATGGGGATGAATGGAAGACATCTTTCAAAACAAAGTAAGGCCTTTATGAATGGCTTGTTATGCCATTTGGATTGTGTAACGCTCCTAGTTCATTTATGCGGCTTATAAATGAGGTACTCCGACCTTATCTTAATTTATTTGTTGTTGTTTATTTGGATGGAATTCTTGTATAAAGCAAGAATACGGAGGAACATCTTATGCATTTAAGAAAGGTGTTTGATAAGTTGAGAGAGAAAAAGTTGTATGGGAAACTTGAAAAGTGCATGTTCTTGGTGCCAAGTGTGACCTTTCTTGGTTACATAGTTTCTGGAGATGGTGTTCGTGTGGATCCTTCTAAGGTTGAGGCTATTGAATTGTGGCCTATTCCAAAATCAACAATGGAGGTAAGAAGTTTTCATGGATTGGCATCTTTCTATCGGCGTTTCATCCAGAATTTTATCTCTATTGTTGCCCCAATCACTGAGCTTCCAAAGAAGGGAGAATTTGTGTGGACCTCAAGTGCTCAAAAGGCGTTTGATGAGATCAAAAGTAAGCTATGTTCTGCTCCTATTCTAGCGCTACTAGATTTCAAGAAGTTGTTCGAAGTGGAATGTGATGCAAGTGGAGTTGGCATTGGAGCTGTTTGGGTGCAAGAGAAGAGACCTATTGCATACTTCAGTGAAAAGTTAAGCGGAGCAAGGGTGAAGTATTCTGTTTATGACAAAGAATTTTATGCTATTGTCCGTGCATTGGATCATTGGGCTCATTATCTACGTCCCAAGCCATTTGTTCTTCATCTGACCATGAAGCTTTGAAGTTCATACATGGACAACAAAAGTGAATGCAAGACATGCCAAATGAGTAGAATTTTTGCAATCTTTTACTTTTTATTCTAAGTACAAATCCGGTGTTTCTAATGTGGTTACGGATGCATTGTCTAGGAGACATTGTTTGCTTGTTACTCTTGATGCAAGGTTGCTTGGCTTTGAGCAAATTAAAGAGTACTACAAATCTGATCCAAATTTTTCTCAAGAGATAGAGAGTCCTAGTGGCTTGTTCGTTGTGCAAGATGGTTTTCTTTTCAAAGGGAATCGGCTTTGTGTTCCTAAATGCTCCATTAGGGAACCTCTTGTAAGAGAAGCACATGAGGGAGGACTTGCTAGTCATTTTGGCGTTCACAAGACGTATGAGATTCTTGGTGAGCATTTTTATTGGCCTAACATGCTTAAGAATGTGCAGGAGGTAGTGGCAAGGTGTGCTACTTGTCAAAAATCAAAGAGTTTCTTTCATAAAGGACTTTATACTCCTTTACCGGTTCCAGATTAGCCATGGGATGGTGTTAGCATGGATTTCATTGTTGGGTTACCTAGAACTCAAAGGGGAAAGGATGCTATTATGGTGGTGGTTGATCGTTTTTCAAAGATGAGTCATTTTGTTGCATGTCATAAGACGAATAATGCATCTCTTGTTGTTGATTTATACTACAAAGAGATTGTTTGTTTGCATGGGATTCCAAAGTCTATTGTTTCTGATAGGAACACTAAGTTCCTTAGCTACTTTTGGAAGACCTTATGGCGTTTGGTTGGTACTATATTTCTCTTTAGTACTTCCCATCATCCACAGACCGACGGACAAACTGAAGTGACAAATCGGACTCTTGAAAGTTTATTGCGTGGTTTGGTGAGTATAATTGCTAAAGATTGGGATGTTAAGCTTGCTCATGCTGAGTTTGCGTACAATAGAACTCCTTCATCTACTACTGGTCGTTCTCCATTTGAGATTGTGTATGGTGTTAATCCATATATACCCATTCACTTAATTCCAATACCGAAGAAAGAAATGGTGAGTTTTGAAGCAAAGGAAAGGCAAGCTGCATTTATGAGGATTTGTGAGCAAGTTAAGGCTCAGATTGAGAAGGCAAATGCTAAGTATAAAGAAAAATCTAACAAAGGGCGCACTCAACATGTTTTTAAGGTTGGTGATCTTGTGTTGCTGCATTTTCGCAAGGAGAGATTTCTTTCAAAGAGAAAGAACAAGCTTATGCCAAGAGCTGGTGGTCCATTCCGAGTGTTGGAAAAGTATGGTGATAGTGCGTACAAATTTGAGCTACCAGATGAGTTCGGTAATGTGAGTGCTACTTTCAACATTGGTGATCTTTCCCCTTACTTGGATGACGAAAATTTGAGGGAAAATTCTTTCAAAGGAGAGGAGAATGATGCGGAAGCAAGCATAGAAGTTAATGGAAAGGAGCTGATGTTGAGCTTCAAGGGTGTGGACCAAACTTTGGGGTTCAATGTAAGCCCAATCTTTGTTAATGTGATTAGTTGGGTTGGGCCAAATACTTGAGCAGTTTCTGGAATTATTTTGTTCGGGTTATATCTATGTATTGTTAGCCCAAATCGTGATTATGTCCGCGTTGGGATGAAGATAAAGACTTGATCTTCCATATAACTACTTATGGCGTGTTTGAGGACAAGTTCTTGAAGAGTTATGGCTGTTTGAATCTGACTGTTCAGATTAACCGAATTCACATTGTTTTCATCATTTAGTTCTTATATTTGTTTTTATTATCCTTTAGTAATTAAAGTCTAGTTTATCCTAACTTGGAAGGATGTTCCAAGATTATTATAAATACCCTACAACATGTAATTGTTGGATATGAGTGATTGAACAAAATTTTCTTTGTGAGTTTGCGAACTTACTTCAATTCTTGCGAGAATTGTTCTTAAACCTTGCGAGGTTTAAACCCCTTCTGCCCTTGCGAGGACAGGCCTAATCTTGCGAGATTAGTTTATCTAGTTTTAGCTCTTGTTCCTTGCGAGGTCCTTGAGTTAATCCATATCCCTTCCAATAATACAATAGTTTACGTATCAGGTTACCAAGTCACTCAGTGATTACTCAAACTAAATGGTTGTTGGAACTTGTGATAAAATATGAAAATCAAAGGTGTTTATTGGAAAATATAGTTTTCAAGGTTTTGAGCGTGTGCCCTAAAATGAGCATAACTTTTGATTCCGGATGAACCACGGAACGCACAATATATCAAATCGAAGCTCTTTTCGAGACGGACAAAAGTAATCGGGCATAGCCCCATGACACATGTCTTTAAAAATCAAAAAACTCGAATCTTGGAAACCAAACGGGTTGTTGAACTATTTATAAATTAATATTATTTATAATTTATTAATCTTTGGATATTACCAATAAAAACTGTCAGACAGTTTTAACTGTTAAACAGTTTTGTCTGAAAAATTATGACTCTTTTGAAGTGTTGTGATTGGTTAAGATTCAAATGTTATCCCTGTATAAATACTACAATATCGTGTTTGTGAACACAGAAAAATTTTCATCTTCTTCCTTCTTTCTCATCTGAAGCACATATAGTAGATTCGACAAGGACAAGTTCTTGTGCAAGAACTTGTCCAAAATAGTTGTATCCTCTAGGCAAACGTCCAAGATTGTAGCACAAGCGGAGACGAAATTTTATCTTATAAGACACTGCTAAGATTTGCAGGCCTCTATTCGACCAACATTGTAGCATTGTAGCAATCTGCCTATCAGGTTCTAATTTTTGTTTAATTATAGATTAATTTTCTATTGTTTTATTTAATTATTAAATAAATAGTAGATTGGTTTTAACAATGGTATCTCAGCTCGCCTTACCTAATCATACTTTGAAAAAAAAAATTGGGTTTTTTATTTATATTAATTCATAATGCCATGAAGGCTACAATTGAGCCTATAAATAGGCTAACACAAATCTCCCTAACGGAATTCGAACTCGTAACCTCCGCATAGAAAGCTAACACTAACACTGAACACCGCTGGAAATAGAGCTCTTCGGTAACCATTTGCTTGTACTTACTTACGCCACATGTAAAGAAAGAGAAATACGAATAATAATGATAAACTCCATAAAATTAGTCATTTTTTTCGTTGTTATTACGAAATACGAATGAACTTTAAGTAATAATTTGAACTACATTTAATTATCATAATAAAAATTTACAACTTGTTATTTTTTTTTTATCATTAAGATAATCAAAAGTAACTTAAATTATTACTCAATGTTCATTCGTATTAACACCAAAGAAGAAAGAGGGATTAACTTTCAGCGACGGAGAGAGGGAGTACCATAATCGAGTCGAGCAAAACAAATACAGGCTGAGTCGAGTCAACCCTACTAAATGAGTGAAGTTGGGACTAGTTTGCAAGCCTTAAAGGTTTGAACAAGTGAAGAAAGATGGAGAAAAAACAGTAGACATGTTTAAACCAAGCAAAACCTCTTCAAATTTTATCATGGTACAAGCAATGTACAAACAAGTAAAGCACAAGTTTGACAAGTCAACTACAACACTTATTGTGGGATTGTGGGACGGGGTGAGTATATATAATCCCGAGGAAGAAAATGTATGTTTGTCAAACAAGAATATTATCACAACGCACCTGGGTTTGACTTGATTCGACTATACAATCAACAGCAGTGTTAATTTGCCAAAATCAAAAGAGAAGGCAATAACCAACCAAACAGACTCTTCACCCTCTTC
This sequence comes from Campanula takesimana, assembly GCA_026119855.1. Taxonomy (NCBI): domain Eukaryota; kingdom Viridiplantae; phylum Streptophyta; class Magnoliopsida; order Asterales; family Campanulaceae; genus Campanula; species Campanula takesimana. The sequence goes on along the minus strand of JAOWBW010000163.1, from coordinate 1,116,990 downwards.
AAGGGATACTTTAACCCCGCAGCTGACTATTTGAAATCAAAGAACGGTCCGTTAATATTCATTCATTTGACAATTCATACTTGCTGAGTTGAGTCCGCTTCTGAAGATGGGTTTACATTGGCACCACCAATCTCGAACTTGCAGAGGGGGCATGATGCATTAATCTTTAGCCATTTATCAACACATTCTGTATGGAAAAAGTGTGTGCAAGGCAGCTCTCTTAACAAATCGTTGTCAGTGTATCTTGCCAAGCAGATGCAACACACCTGCATTGATTCAAAGAGCTCTGTTATTAAAGGGACTACTAAAGTGGGCATGGGAAATCAGAGATCCCAACCAAGAAAAGAGACTTTGCAAGACATTGTCGAACCCGACCTGAAACTGGTATACTACTACCTCTGTCCCAAAACAATAGTCCCATTTGACATACTCCCTCCGTCCCAGAGTGAGAGTCCTACTTTCTTCTTTGGTACGTCCCATAGTAAGAGTCTCAATTCTAAAATGGCAAGAGATGAATACTGTTTTGGAGTTTATCCTTATAATGCTTGCATAATTACAAAATAAAAAAAATAAAAAAAAAACACTTACTTTTAACCACTTGCATTATGAATAGTGTTTTGGACAATTATATCCTCAACCCACTTGCAATCTTTATCCATTTCCTAGTGTTTCCTTAATAAGAGCGCATAACCAAGGTAGGACTCTTACTCTGGCACGTAGGGAGCCTTTGTTTGTCCCAAAAAGATTGTCCCATTTCTAAAATTGTTGGTTGGAATCATTGAATTTCCAAAATTGTCAAACAAGGAAGAAGAGGGAGAGAGAGGGGAGAGAGCCAACCAAGGAGAAAGAGGGAGTAATGAAGTAATTTTTGAACCTCATTATGGGTAGTGATAGAAAAGAAAAAAAGTTCATTAGAATGTTTGAATAGTCATGGACTATGATTTTGGGATGGAGGGAGTATTATTTAGCATCACAATGCTTGTTGCCACATACCACAATAAATTGTTGGTGCTTTTGAAATTTCCACACGAGTCAAGTTACACCAAATACTTAATTGAGAACGAAATTAAGCCAAAGTAACCCCCCTGGATAGGCTGAAGTAGCTTGAGTCATGTTTCACCAAATCAAATTGGCCTCAAGTCACGACACAATGTTCATGAAAATTGACAGACGTGTAATAGACATCAATGCAACTCAATGCACAGACAAAACCGTGCTACACAAATACTATGCAACTAAATGTTGGGTTACTAAGAAAAGACATCTTAACAAGATGAGAGTAGTTGAAATGCGAATGTTAAGACGGATATAGGGTAAAACAAGGAAAAACGGAACTTGTAATGAACACATTCTTGCGGTAAAAGTCGCCCCAATAGGAGATAAAAAATGTGAGATCATAGCTTAAGATGGTTCAGAAACATAAGCGTGGACCGATTTATGCACCTGTATCAAAACCTACCAGTAGGGATGGCAATTTGTCCGAACCCGATCCGTATCCGGGACAGTCCGCTCCGCAACGGGGCAGGTTTGGTAACCATTTTTCAAAATCCGACGGGTCACGGGGCGGGTTTGGTAACACACCCCAACCCGCGGGTCACTGCCCCGTATACAAATCATGCTTCTATTTATTGTAATGTCCCAATACACTCTTTCATATTTTGCGTGGTTATTGCTGATTTTAGTTTCATCTCTACTTGTACGTCTTTCTCATTTTCTAATGTTAATTTATGATGTTAATTTCATCCATAAAATTGTGCTTTTATGGAATACGGGGCGGGGCGGGTACGGGTTCAACACCATACGGGGCGGGTTTGGTAACAGGAGTGTTCATTGAGGGGCGGGTTTGGTTATGAGCAAACCCGCTCCGTATCCGCCCCGTTGCCATCCCTACCTACCAGACATGACGTAGAGAAAGGGAAAGACCAAAACTAACATGGGCATCAGTAATAAAGAACGATGCAAAAAGGATCCATGTAACCGACCCAAGTAATTGGGATAAAGCCCTGGTCGAGTTGAAACAAAAAGTAACTGAAAATGGATTTGATTTGCCAACAATTTTGAGATATTGTTTACTCCCTCTGTCCCGGAAAGTTAGTTCCTCTTTTTTCGTTGTTACTACGAGTGAACTTTGAGCAATAAATTTAGGCTAGTGTTGATTATCTTAATGAGAATCTAAAAATTGGTATTGATAGTATTTAATGGTGAATCAATAACAAGATGTAAATTTTCATTAGGATAACTAAAAGTAGCCTAAATTATTGCTCAAAGTTCATTCGTAGTAATAACGAAAAAGAAGGGACCAACTTTCTGGGACAGAGGGAGTATAACACAACTGAAAATACCAAAACAATATCTAGCAATGACAGAACTTACAGAATCTTCCCCTGAGATGGCACGCTCCTTTTCTGTCCCAGCAGCTACTATTCCGCCTTCGTCAACACTGGAATTACTGTCTTTACGTTCGATATTCCCATTTCCCTTTAATTTAAACTTGTGTGTTGGCAGAGCATTAATAGAATCATCACTAGCTCCTCTCGTTTGGTTCATATCTTCGCGGACACCAAGGATTGAAATAATACAAGGCAGGCAGCAGCATATCATTCCGCATAAAATAAATGGCATGGCATAACCAATACAGCTGAAGGTAAGAAACACTATACATAACCTGCAGAGAAGCTTGAGATATGTAAGTTTTATATGGAAGTAAAGGAATGGATTTGCAATCCTAACTACTACCTCCGTCCCAAAAATGAATGTCCAAATTTGCTCTTGATTAAAAAAATAAATAAAATTGCTCTTGATTAATTTTGGGACGGAGGTAATAATAGGTACCTATACAAATTGGGAGCCTCAGCAGATGAAGAATTCCCTCCAAAGATCCAAACGTTGCCAACCACAAACCAAACTGCGAAGAAGCAGTCTAGAGCCATCTTGAAGTGGTCCACAAGCATATTAAGCCTACTGGGAATAATAAGTGAGAAACAAAATGAGAAACCCAGAAACATGACTGTAATTTTTGGAGTGGAAATTTCTACACTACATGGGTGTTGGTGCATGTATTAAGGTTAGCCCACTTCACATTTTTCTTTCACCTTCTCTTATTTTATTTTACTTAACTCTCTTTGTCCAAATAAGTGTCCCTTCTAAGGTTTTTATGGAAATTAAGGAAGTTCACTTTAAAGTAATTTTCAGATTTACATGAATAGTCTTAGGTGGTGTTTGATGTATTAAGCACTTGATGCTTAATGATTGCAAGGTATAATTTGGAGGTAAGGTGCCTTGATAACATTGAGCTCTACATGTTGAAAGTTCCATGAGGCTCTTATTGGTTAAACAATGATTTTAATTCTCAATCATTAAGAGCCTCACGTAACCTCCAACATCTATATCTCAATGTCATCAAAGGCACCCTATCTCCAAAACATACCTTGCAATCTATTAAGCATCAAGCATTAAGTGCTTAATACATCAAACACCACCTTAGTCTCCGCATTAGAGCATAGTAAGTGAACACTAAGCCATAATAGTAGGCAACGGCGACTTTAGCAAATTTGTAGGAGCTAAAAAGCAACAGATATATAAAGCCTTTTTACACCGATGACCATGCTAAGATTCATGGACCCTCAAGTATGAAAAATTGAACGCTCTTCCTATGTTTTATTTCCATCACAGAGTCTTCTAACCAACCAGCATAAGAAAAAACCTACATGCCCATACCCCCTAAAGAAGCTGCCTCTAGGTGGAACCCAAACAATAATGCAGTTCATTTGTCGGTTCAATTGCCAGATAAACCCAAACAATAATGCTAGCTCAACACACGCGATCACACGCTCACACGCAGACACAAAGCAAATAGCTACCAGTGCGCTAACAGACATAAACACACACACATGCGGAGCAAATAATTACCTGAGGTTTGGATCGCCAACGTTAAGACCATTCCATGTTCCTACCGATGTATTACGACCATTTTCCTCTTCTGACGACCGAGCAAATGAGATTGTAATGTAAGAATTTGGTTCCGATGGAGTATTTCCCTGGGGAGATTCTTGTCTAACTTGAGATGATGACTCTTGTTCAGCACTCTGATTACGATGCAGATAACGCCAATACAGAAGAGGAAGGGTTGCAGCACACCCAGCTGCATACCCCACAATCCAAGCAAACAAAGGAGTCTCCGGGTTCTCATTTGTTGATCTTGACAAAACAACAATGGCTGCAATAATTTGACCTACAGTGAATAACAACTCAAGGGAAATCCATAAAACGGTATTAAACGGGCTCCACCGACGGCGACCAAAACCTTCACTTCTCCTCCCTAGGGACGGACTAATGGGGTTTGAATTAGTTGATGAAGATGAAAGAGAAGGAGAAGGAGAATGAGTTGTTGGGACCCTAGGGCTACTCGATGGTCTATCTTCATTATGGAAATTATATTGGGAGTCATCATCAGATGAACCTGATGAGGACGCGTCACCACTTCTCTCTATATCAATAGCATGCTCGTCTTCACGATTTTCAAGGCGGTCCATAAGCAGGGGGAACCTGTCAGTTGGGCTTCCTCTACTTTGTTCTTCAGAGATAACAGCCATCCTAGAAAACAAAAATACATGAAGAAATATTCAAAATTTCTCATATCCGATAAAATAATAGAACAATAAAACAATTAGAGGGAAGATGATCCTACGATCTGCAACCAGTATAAACAAAATGTACAAATACCTTTAACCGCCTCAAAACTTTTACAAACAACTTTTGAATAGAACACACAGAAGATAATACAGACAAATGACTACCAACACAAGTCTTTGAGGACTTTGCTTAGAACTGTGGCAAAAGGAATAGATTGACCCATCAAGAAATCCCTTTATTTCGAGTGAATCACAAGTCTAGAACAATTGTAACAATGAACAACAAGAAGCAATCAAACACACACACACACACACACATAAACAGACAAACATACAATATACATACATACATACAATAGTTGTAACTGAAACTGAAACTAAGCTAAAATATGACAAATTCATTTTCGAATATATTCAATTTTGTTCCACAACTTCATCAGAAGCCAAACAATCGCTCACTATAAATCGAAACCAATAAACAATTCAGCTCAGAACCCTAATTTTAACATTACCTGCTTGAACCTTGAACAAAAAAACTCATCATAAAGTAAGCATACAATCTGATAGACTACCCAAACAGCTATTTCAAACAAAAACTAAACAGCACAAATAAATAAAACCATTAAAATTAAATGAAAATTAGGATTGATCTTCACACCCAGGAAGAAAAACAGGAAAATGGGAAGAGAAAATACCAGTAAATTGTGTAGGAAGATGAAAAGATTTCTGTACAGAGATGAAATTATTGAAAATGGTTTAAATGGGATTGCTTTTTCTTGAGAAGAAAGAAGCTCAGTTTTGATCGAAGATTACTTTACCGACTTTCGCCTGTGTGTTTTGTACTTTTGTTGGTGGAGAGAACGAGAGAGAGAGAGAGAGAGAGAAAGAAAGAAACATTTTAGACGTTTTCTTTTTCCATTTTCTTTTCCTTCCCACTCTCTGCATTATTTTATGACAAATACGGATTGAACAATGAAGTTGTTTATACCAACTCAAAAATAAATCCAAACAAATACCTACTCCACCTTTCCGATATTATGTTGGCTTGTTATTGTTTTTAAAAAATATAAGTAAAATAGTAAAATTATTCATACTATTTTTAATTTAGAAATGTGATATACTCCTTCCGTCCCAGCTCACTTGATACTTATTTCCATTTTGAGCTGTCTCAGCTCACTTGACACTTCCCAAAATAGCATACTTTTTATAATTTTATATTTACTCTACCCCACCACTCATTCCCTCTTTTCATTTTTCATCACTCAATTTATTCAACCAACACTACTATTTACCCAATTCATTCTCTCTTTTCATTTTCTACCACATATTTTCCTTAATTATTGTGCCCACCTCATGGGTGTCATATGAGGTGGGACGGAGGGAATATATACCTTTAAAAAAAATTAATATGAAACTATAAAATTTATTTTAAGACGGATAATATGGAAAGGGTATTGATTGCCATTGGTGAAACAAGTCTAAGAGAAATTATTTACCTTTAGATATTTGAATGATCAAAATTTTCTTTTTATATTCTACAAACCGAAAGATGTTGAATCTCAATTTCGACCACATGTCCATCAAAGTATTATAAACTATGGTATATTAGATCCATACTGTGACTAGGGCGGTAAACGAGCTGATTCGAGTCGAGCTTTGAGGTGTCGAGCTCGATCATTTATTGAGCTCGATGATAGCAAAACAAAGGTTACGAGATTTAAGATCGAACGGAATTGAAACAAGACCGTATTGAAACCCTAATAATTGCACGATGGCAAATGTAATTTTGTTAATCAAACACTAATTTTCGGATTACAACTTTGAGGCTATTTTAGGATTACAACTTTGAGACTATTTTATAGCACTCATAAAACTTGGAAAACAAGAAATAACATCCTAAAATAAAGCCTAACCTATAAGGTAACCTAATAGGGCCTTAATTTATCAAAATAAAGTCCTAATATACTTATAATACTGAAAATACTAACCAACTAATATTAAATCCGAAAATAATACTAAAATAACAAGTAATTAAAATAAATACTCATATTTATCATACTTTTATCATCATAGTGATACCAAATGATAGCAAAACAAAGGTTACGAGATTTAAGACCGAACGAAATTGAAACAAGACGGGATTGAAACCCTAATAATTGCACGATGTCAAATGTAATTTTTATTAATCAAACACTAATTTTCGGATTACAACTTTGAGGCTATTTTATAGCACTCACAAAACTTGAAAAACAAAAAATAACATCCTAAAATAAAGCCTAACCTATAAGGTAACCTAATAGGGCATTAATTTATCAAAATAAAGTCCTAATATACTTCTAATACTGAAAATACTAACCAACTAATATTAAATCCGAAAATAATAATAAAATAACAAGTAATTAAAATAAAGACTCATATGTATCCCACGTTTATCATCATACTGCATCACTCGAGCTCGATCCCACTTCTTTGTTCGAGCTCGAACAACTCGAGCTCGCGAACAACTCGAGTCGATATCGAACTCGAGTTTTAACGAGCCGAACTCGAGCATAGGTTTTTTTTAAAGAAAAATATAATCTTAACGTGCTTATCGAGCCGAGTTCGAGCCGTTCGAAATCAAAAATTCAAGTTTAATGAGCTTATCGAGCCGAACTCGAGCTTTTAACTAGCTAAACGGGTTGAACACGGTCGGCTCGATAACAAAAATGAGCTTGACAATCGGTTTGAGATAGACTCGAGCTACACCTCGAGCTTTCCCGAGCCGAGCTCGAGCCAGCTCGGTTCGTATAACAGCCCTCGCCCCTTTTTATTTCAAATATAAAAAAATTAGTAGTTTAAATTATAAAGAGTAAGTTTTTTTTAATCTCGTTTCATGTATGGGTAGAAAATATCACTTGTGATCAAAGATGAGAAACACAAGTGACAACACAACTTGACACACACTGAAATAATGTAAAAATGCAGTGGACTAAATAAAAATACGAAATTAACACTTCAGCAAGACCATGCTTCTGGAAAACTTTCATTAATAAAAAACTTGAAGAATACTCCCTCCGTCCCAAACGCTCTTTATTTTCGTTTTGGGCGTCTCCTACTTATTGCTACTTACCCAAAATGTTCAATTATCTCTCTCTTACCCACTCTCAACATCTATCCACTAATTTATTTTCTCTCTCCTACCCACTCACAACACTTACTTTCCCAACATATTTTATTAATCCCCGTGCACTCACTTTTAGTAACAATAAGTTTGAGGCGGAGGGAGTACACGTTATAGAAAACAATTACAATGAAAAAAAAAAAAAAAAATAATAATAAAAAAAAACTAAATGTGTTCTAAAGTCTTAGAACAAATAAAATACAAAACAACATTGAAGAATCAATAAACTTAGATCAAAGCTTCAAGGCCAAAGATGTTCAACAATATATGTTCTCAATAAAAGAAAAATTACAAAAAAACCTTGATGACTTTAGATCTTAATCGTAAAATAACTTCAAGGACAAGGACTCTTTATGAAAACTTGACTTCTCTCTTTGAATGCCAATAAAATCCGTCCATAATGATTGATGGCTGATTTCCTTTATATAGACACGTTCTTTAGACTTCATATTCACTCAATGATTTTCTTGGCGTGACAATCTTCAAGATCCATCCAAGCATTCTTTATAGAGAGTCCATTTTTATTTAAAATACAATATACTAACTTATCAAAGATAAAGATTAGTTGGTTAATTAAATAAATCATAACAAAATAACTTTCCTAATCTAATAATTCCTAAGACAAATAATATAATATCTTAAAATAACTTAAACTAAATATTCAAAAATATATAAACGATAATTGGAAAATCAAAAATATATTTCAAGAGTATTTTATACTCTTTCAGTCTCCCCCTATTTTTGTGATTATGGTAAAAACCTGCAAGAGCAATGTTAGCACAAGAAACTCAAACCTCAATGCTCACTCATTGAAGAAAGTGTGCAATGCTAATATCAACTCCCCCTAAATGCATTGCAACTTTAAGACTCACCTCATCAGACTCCAGCTCATCTTCATTCATGGCATTAGGAACTCGAGCTTGCTCCCCCTTAATTGATCACATCAATCTCTCCTTCTGTATTCTACATGCATTAAAACTCCATTGATGATCATCTCATGTATCTCCATTAATGATCATCTTCTCTAATTATTGACTATCTCCCCTATTCTCCCCCATTGTCTTTAGAGATTTTCAAAAAAACTGTATGCACATTCATGAAAAAATCTGAAGAAACTTGTTTGCGTCCGGAGCAAGTTTTCCCTCGCTTCGACTTTTTGATTTGATTTGATTTGAGAGTCACCACCATGTTGTTGAACGGAACACGGACCGTGAGATTCTTGAGTTCGGGGGTTAAGTTATGGATTGGGAAGGTCAAGGAGCACCCAATCCACCCGATCTAGGATCGGCCTTGCTTACGAAATCATCATCATCATTATTGATATTATGCATTCATGTACCGAAAGAAAAGCAAACAAATAAACAATTTCTTATTTATTTGGGATGTCGGATCATATGATTCGAGACCATATCCATGGATTGGAGAGGCTCTAGGCTGATCCTTTAATAGAATCACACTACTTCAAAGACAAGGAAGAGGATGAGAAGGTAGAAAACAAAGAGTTTTACCTAAGCGTTCTTCGAGAATCCATGGATGGCCTTGACTAAAGGCCTTGATGATCCAATGAACTTGACTTGAATGGTGTTATGAAGGTTGGAATTTAGTGGGTGAGGGAGAGAGGCTGATTATGAGGACCTCTTTTATCAGATTTTGAGTGGTTTTTAGTGAATGACTCTTCTAGAGGTTTTTCGGTTCAAGAACCTCCATATTTATAGGAGTTCTTGACCTAGGGTTTAAGCCAAGGAGGTAAGTTTGGATGGGAATCAAGGACCTGATTTACCCATAGGTATTTTTGGACTCTAGGATCGCCCATTAGGTTTTTCCCGGATTGCTTAAGTGTTTGCCAAGAAAAGGGGCTAAGATCAACAAGGAAACTGACCAAAACCCGACTGTCAAGGGGGATGTCTCGTACGAGACATCAATGTCTCGTATGAGACATCCCCCTTGACAGTCGGGTTTACGGAAATAGAGCCAAATTCTTCTTTGCAGTCGTGCAGGTCTATGATTGAGTAATAAGCAGGGGTCGTTCGCCTTGCGACTTTAAAGGTTTTAACCTCAGTCCATTCGGGGATTTCCACAAGTGATGCTAGCATGGCTAGCGAGTCTGCTAAGCGGTTCTTATCTCTAGGAAGATAGTAGAAAGTGACTTCTTTGAACTGTTTGACCAAGTCTTGGAGATGGTCGTTATATTTCTGGAGCGTAGGATCTTGTACCTTCCACTTCTTGAGTGACTGGTAGATTATAAGTTGTGAATCTCTGTACACTTATAGTTCGGTCACATTCTTTTCTAAGGCTGCTTCAAGCCCCGCTATGCAAGCTTCGTACTCGGCAATTGTTAGTGACCTCGAAGTCAAGGCGGATTACGAGTGGAGTGTAGAAATCAGAGGGATCTACTAGTAACATGCCAATACCATATCCCCGTTTATTGGCCATCGAAAAATAATTGCCACTTATTTTCTGCTATTGCCATGATGTCCTCATCAGGGAATTGCGGGTCTTCCCCCTTCGCTTCATCACACAGAAATTCGGCTAAATGATCAGCAAAGACTCTTCCTCTCACGGATTTCTGTGTGATGTAAGTGATATCATACCCCGCGAGCATAAAGTACCACTTGGCGATTCTAGAAGAGACATGCGACTTTTCGAAGATGTACTTCATTGGGTCCATTCGGGCAATCAATTGTACATGAAATGCCTCTATGTACGGCTTTAGTCTCTCAGCCACCCATACCAGTGCAGCACACGACTTTTCTAATGCAGAGTAGTTCAATTCAGCCCCTTGGAAGCGACGGCTGACAAAGTATACGACATTCTCTTTCTTCGAATCGAGTTGCTCTTGTGCTAGCATAGCCCCTAATGCAGTATCATTGACCATGAGGTACAAGGTCAACAGTTTATTTTTATGCGGTGGGACCAACACTGGCGGGTTTACCAAGTATTCCTTGACTTTTTCGAAGGCTTCTTGACATTCTTAGGTCCATTCTAGGGATGCATTCTTCTTAAGGAGCTTAAAGATGGGCTCGCACATCGTCGTGAGCTGATTGATGAAACGACTAATGCACTGAAGGCGGCCCATGAATCCCTTTACTTCTTTCTGCATCTTAGGTGGAGGCATGTCAATGATGGCTTTGATTTTAGCGGGATCCGCTTCTATACCACTCTCGGTGACCATGTACCCAAGGACTTTTATTTTCACTACCCCAAAAGTGCACTTGGCCGGATTAAGTCTCATCTTGTAGTGTCTCAACCTTTCAAAGAACTTTCTAAGGTCGACGAAGTGCTGCTCATCAGAACCTTTGGAGTGTATGATCATATCATCAATGTAGACCTCCATCTCTTTATGTATCATGTCATGGAATAGTGCAGTTACAACTCTCTGATAAATGGCTCCGGCATTTTTGAGTCCGAACGGCATGACTGTATAACAGAACGTCCCTCAAGGTTTGGTGAACGCTGTTTTGTGTTGATCTTCCTCGGCCATGAGGATCTGGTTGTAACCGGTGAATCCGTCTACGAATGAACGGACCTCATATTTTACGGTATTTTCAACGAGCATATCTATGTTGGGAAGAGGAAAATCATCCTACGGAGATGCTCTGTTAAGATCACGGAAATCAACAAAGACGCGGACCTTTCCATTTGCCTTGGAAACTTGTACAGTATTAGCCAACCAGGTTGGATACTGTCGCGGCCCCGGACCCCGCGGGTCCGAGACCGCGATCTGGACGTCGACTCTAAAACCAAAACTGTGAAATACTGAAGTTAAAAATTTCATTTGATACCAAAAGGTGATGATCCAAAGTTTTACAAAACCAAGTTTGATAAAAACCAATTACAACTATCATAAACTTCCACAAGTTTATGCCCAACAAAATAAAAATATACAATTCTTAGTGACGTCATTGTTTGGTACAACTATCCCAAAATGGTTACACATTTACATAATGTAAACCAACCTATAATAACCTTCCCCAAAAGAATGTATCCACACTCGACGTCCCCTTTCTCGTGATCAGCGAGACTAATCCTTAGCACCTGGGGGGGGAGGTTTAAGGAAAAACAAAGATAAAAGAAAAGGGGGTGAGATAAATCTCAATAAGTTACTAATGCAACTACATGACATGCTATGATGCAATAAGCAATAAGCAATAATAAATATCACATAGCACATAACATTTATCACATAACAGATAGCAGCGGAAATAAACACATAACAAAGGATATAGCCAAGGTTTTCCAAACTGGTACATCCAAATAAAGGATCGCTGCACAGCTTCAATAATAAACAAATCATCATCTTCATAATAGCATGAAAGCCGAAGAGAAAACCCCGGTACCGGAACAATAACCATAAAAGTGTCACAAAGGACAAGGACCATGACACAAAGTCATGCCCGGTAGCTAGATACATTCACAAAGGAAGCTAACTTAACCCTTCCAAGGCCAATCTGGAAAAGGGGGTATAGTAAGGGCAAAACAATGGTCAACATTATAATGGACTTGGCTTTGCCATTATAATCCTTCCCATCGCCCGATGCAACAAATATGCCAGCTAGGCTTTCAAATAAATGCTAAGAAATAATATATTAGCATGAACAAACAACTTAAGGTTCCAAAGTAGGGAACCATTCCAATTAAATTACCACAAAGGTAAACCAATCCAAACCGCACATCAAAGATGCCCAACATTACCAAAACGGTACTTAAATAAATTTCACATCATATTTATTCACAAAAGAATCAAATCCACACAATAAAGTGTTCCACGGTGTTATCTTAAGTTGATTAGAAGGAATAAACCTAAACTAGTTAAGCCATTAGTCTTAAACCAAGCAAAAAGGTCAAATTCCTGGAACAGGGGGCGGGCGGGCGCCTGGGCATAGGCAGGCGCGCGCTTGAATTGACAGAAGGTCAGGCTCTAGAAAAAGTGGGAGTAGGCGGGCGCCTGGGCAGGGGCAGGCGGGCGCCTGGTCTACGGGCTGGGAAGAATTCCCAGCTGGGTTCCTCAAATTTCCTTACCATTTTCATACCATTTTCATAACACCCAAAATCAACACTCCCAACAAGATTCCTAAGGTACCCAATAATCACTTAACCAAAAAGGGGACCTTAACAACACCCTTTATCAACCAAAATCAAGACAAAATTCCCACATTCAAGATTTCACCATTTTTAACCAAAAACTCAAATAAATTCCAAACAAATTCAAAACCCAACTAAACTTCAAATATAACACATTAAGCATTATCTAAACATGATATGAACATTTTAGCATCAAAATGGGGGAAAAGTAACTTACTTGATAAATCTCAAAGTTGACGGAATTCAATTCTTTTTGGTTCTACGCGATCCTATCAACGATCTAAACAAGTTTCATGTTTTAAGAAATGAGAGATTACTAGAAGAAGATGAAGGAAATGAAGAGAGAAGGAAGAGAAGAAAAAAAAGCTTACCACAATGGAGGAGAGAGAGGGAGTTGGCTGGGAGAATGGTGAGAGTGAGGGAGAAGGTGAGGGAGGAGAGGGGAGTAGGGGAAAATTATTTTAAAAAGTTACAACTAGACCCCCTCCCCATCAACTATCACAATTACTACACTCCCTACTAACAATTAAGACCCAAATAAAATGCTAGGCATAATTATTATGAAACATAAAATGCACCCATAAATATTTAAATAAATAATAATTTAAATAAATAATTGAGCAAATAAATAAATAATAATTATTTATTACTAATAAAATAGAGCTTAGATTTCGGGTCGTGACATTCACTCCCCCTTAAAATAAATTCGACCCGAATTTTAACGAGACTCACCTTAAACAAAAAGCCACGGAAATTTCTTCTCGATCTCATCTCGGAGCTCCCACGTCGACTCCTCGATATTATGATTCCTCCAAAGAACTCTAACCAATGGAATGCTTTTGCTCCTCAACTCTTGGACTTTAGAGTCTAAGATCCGGACCGATCGTTCCTCATAAGTCATATCGGGCTCAATATCTTCCGGTATCCTCGGTAACACGTGAGATGGATCATGAACGTACTTCCGAAGCATAGAAACTTGGAACACGTTGTGCAACCGGTCCAAAGATGGCGGTAACGCAAGACGATACGCAAGAAGTCCAACCTTTCCCAAAACCTCAAACGGGCCAATAAACCTTGGAGCCAATTTGCCTTTCTTCCCAAGCCTACGAATACCCACCTTTGGAGACACTTTCAAGAACACCAAATCACCGGTCTGAAAACTAAGATCTCGCCTTCGGTTGTCTGCGTAGCTCTTATGTCGACTCTGGGCTGTCTTCAATCTATCCCGGATAACTCTAACCTTTTCAACTGAATCCCGAAGCAAATCAATACCCACTATCTTCGCTTCACCAACCTCATCCCAATAAATAGGCGATCTACACTTTCTTCCATATAAAGCCTCATACGGTGCCATCTCGATACTAGCCTGATAACTGTTGTTGTAAGAGAACTCCACTAACGGTAGGTGCGAATCCCAAGAATCAGAAAAGTCTATCGAACACGCTCGCAACATATCCTCAAGAATCTGAATAGTCCTCTCGGACTGACCGTCGGTCTGGGGGTGAAAAGCCGTACTGAATCGCAAATCTGTACCCAAAGCTTCCTGGAACGCCTTCCAGAATCTAGAAGTGAACCTCGGGTCTCGATCTGACACGATGCTAACCGGAACCCCATGCAATCTAACAATCTCATCGATATAAAGGGTCGCAAGCTTTTCCATCGAATATCTGATGTCAATAGGCAAGAAATGGGCACTCTTGGTCAATCTATCCACTATTACCCAAACACTGTCATACTTCCTACGGGTACGAGGTAGCCCCGTAACGAAATCCATAGTCACATGCTCCCATTTCCACTCGGGAATCTCTAACGGCTGAAGTAATCCCGCGGGTCTCTGATGCTCGGCTTTGACCTGCTGACAAGTTAAACACCTCGATACATACTCGGCTATTTCCCTTTTCATATTAATCCACCAAAATTGTTGCTTCAAATCCTGATACATCTTCGTACTACCCGGATGAATAGTATACCTCGATTTGTGACCCTCATCAAGAACTCTCTGTTTAATTCCAGCAACATCCGGAACACACAAACGACCACGGAAAGTCAAAACTCCACTCGAACCCAATGAAAAATCCCCGAAGTTCTTTTCCTTCAATTTACCCATTATCTTCACCAACTCGGGATCTTCTTTCTGTGCTTCCTTTATCCTCTGAATTAGGGTCGGAGACACCCTAATATTCGCAAAAATAGCCCCATGTCTCGATTCACGAGGAGACCAATCTCGAACATCCTCAAGCATTTTCCATTCACGGACCATCATCGAAGCCACATAAGACTTTCTACTAATCGCATTGGCTACCACATTCGCCTTTCCCGGGTGATAAGAAATCGTACAATCATAGTCCTTCAATAATTCCATCCATCGGCGCTGTCGGTTGTTCAATTCCTTCTGAGAGAATAGGTACTTCAAACTTTTGTGATCCGTAAAAATCTCAAACTTCGCCCCATAAAGGTAGTGCTTCCATTTGTGCAACGCAAAGACAATAGCCGCTAACTCCATATCATGAGTCGCGTAATTCTGTTCACTCGGGGTCAACTTCCTCGAAGCATAAGCAATTACTTTCCCATTCTGCATCAACACACAACCCAAACCCTCTTTCGAAGCATCACTGTAAATCACTAGACCATCGCTCCCATTAGGCAAAGTCAAGATCGGTGCGGTAGTCAACCTCTTCTTCAATTCCTCGAAACTCTTGTCACATTTCCCGGTCCACACAAACGGAACATTCTTCCGGGTCAACTGAGTCATCGGAGTAGCGATCCTCGAAAACCCCTCAATAAATCTTCGGTAATACCCGGCTAAACCAAGAAAGCTCCTAATCTCTGTCACTGATTCGGGTCTCTTCCAATCCACTATAGCTTCAATCTTTGAAGGATCCACAGAAATCCCATCTTTCGAAATCACATGACCCAGAAATGACACCTTCTCGAGCCAAAATTCGCATTTACTGAACTTCGCAAATAATTTCTCCCTCGCAAGAACGGATAAAACTGTCCTCAAGTGTTGTTCGTGCTCTCCTCGAGATTTAGAGTAGACGAGTATATCATCAATAAAGACCACCACGAACGAGTCAAGATAAGGATGGAAAACTCGGTTCATCAAATCCATAAATACGGCCGGCGCGTTAGTCAACCCAAACGGCATAACCAAGAACTCGAAATGACCATAACGAGTGCGAAAGGCAGTCTTCGGAATATCCTCCGATCGAACCTTCAACTGATGGTACCCACTCCTCAAATCAAGTTTAGAGAAAACCACGGACCCTTGAAGCTGATCAAATAAATCGTCAATATGGGGTAGAGGGTATTTATTCTTCACCGTAACCTGATTCAACTTCCGGTAATCTATACACAATCTCAACGAACCATCTTTCTTCCGCACAAACAAAACCGGTGCCCCCCACGGGGAAACACTAGGGCGGATAAACCCTCGATCAAGCAACTCTTGCAACTGAACCTTTAGCTCCTTCAACTCTGCGGGAGCTAACCTATAAGGTGCTTTCAAAATTGGAGCCGTACCCGGCAAAAGGTCTATACAAAACTCAATCTCACGATCGGGAGGCATATCATACTCGGTAGAGAAAACATCGGGAAATTCCCGAACTACCCGAACACTATCAAAACTAAGGGATTCCTTCCTAGTATCAAGAACACTAGCCAAACACCCCTCACAACCACTATGCAATAATTTTCTCGCTTTCATAAAAGAAATTAAGCGAACCTTTCTACTCAGAGGACTAGCCTCAAACACAAATTTAGGCACATCGGGAATAGAAAAAGTAACAGTTTTCTTACGGCAATCAACGGAAGCATGAAACTTGCTCAACCAATCCATACCCAAAATGACATCAAAGTCTTGGATAGGAAGGACTACCAAATCCGCACAAAGGACTCGACCACAAATAACCACATCACAAGCACGAAAGACTCGATCAGAAATCAAGCATTCTCCTATAGGGGTCGACACCTCTAGCACGTACGGTAAAGACTCAAATGCAGCATTTAACATGGAAGCAAATTGCACAGAAATGTATGAATGAGATGATCCTGGATCTACTAACGCTCGTGCGCTCACATTAGACACAGAAACAATACCTCCAATAACGGATGGATCATCGGTAGCTTGTTGTTGATTCATGGCAAATACCCTTCCTTGGACTTTGGGCTTCCCAGAGGCATCCCTTTTCTGACCCTGATTAGTACCAACCCCAGGCCCGGATGACTGTCCTCGGTGCCTCGTGCAATCTCTCGCAAAGTGCCCCATTTCACCACAATTGGTGCACATGCCTTGCTTTTTCCAACACCTATCCTCCGCATGGCCTACCTTTTGACAAAAGGTACAAGGCTTCCTATTCTGAATCCCCGGAGTAGTACCCGGATTCCTTGGTGTGGTTTACCCCTTAAACTGAGATGATGCTCCCGGATTACCTCGATTGTCGGAACGGTGTTGTGGCTTGCCTTGAGCTCCTTGCTTACTCGGGTTAGCTACCTCGGTCTTCCTTTTATGCTCCCCAATATCTTTCTCTATTAAGTAGGCTCAGTCCACCGCATCTTGAAAAGTCACAATCCGTTGGGCAATAAGTTGAGTACGGATGGAGGTCTTCAATCCCCGAATGAATCTCATAGCCTTTTGTTCCTTGGTCCTCACCAAATAGTCGCAATACCGGGCTAATTCTATGAACTTAGCCGAGTATTGTGCTATAGACAACACACCTTGCTCCATGTTGAGTAGCTCGATCTCCTTTCGGTTTTGATCAACAACCGGAATGAAATGCTCCTTGAATTTGCGCACAAACAACTCCCACGCATACACCGTGTGAGTATCATCCCAAGTAGCTTTAACACCCTTCCACCAATGCTCGGCGGCTCCCACAAGCTTGTAAGCCGCGAACCGGACCTTGTCCTCATCCGTGCACCCAAACACATCATAAATCTTTTCCATAGACTCAATCCACAACTCAGCTTTCCGAACATCGGGTTCCCCATTGAATTCAACCGGTTTCAACTTCAGAAATTGCTCCAATCCATAGCGGGGTGGTGCTTGTTCTACCCTCGGACCTTGATCATGTATGGCCTTCATGGCCGCCTCGAACATGCCTTGAAACATAGCACGTGCTTCTTCCCTTGTATCATTCTGATTCTGTGCCCCACTAATACCTCCTCTGTTTCTTCTTCCAGACATTGAGAACAATTACCTGCATAAAACATCAACCGTTAATCACTCCGCACACTACTACCCACCTAGGTCATACTAATCCACCTAGACTTATACTTAGAGCTAATGACATAGCTCTGATACCAACTGTCGCGGCCCCGGACCCCGCGGGCCCGAGACCGCGATCTGGACGTCGACTCTAAAACCAAAACTGTGAAATACTGAAGTTAAAAATTTCATTTGATACCAAAAGGTGATTATCCAAAGTTTTACAAAACCAAGTTTGATAAAAACCAATTACAACTATCATAAACTTCCACAAGTTTATGCCCAACAAAATAAAAATATACAATTCTTAGTGACGTCATTGTTTGGTACAACTATCCCAAAATGGTTACACATTTACATAATGTAAACCAATAACCTTCCCCAAAAGAATGTATCCACACTCGACGTCCTCTTTCTCGTGATCAGCGAGACTAATCCTTAGCACCTGGGGGGGGGGTTAAGGAAAAACAAAGATAAAAGAAAAGGGGGTGAGATAAATCTCAATAAGTTACTAATGCAACTACATGACATGCTATGATGCAATAAGCAATAAGCAATAATAAATATCACATAGCACATAGCATTTATCACATAACAGATAGCAGCGGAAATAAACACATAACAAAGGATATAGCCAAGGTTTTCCAAACTGGTACATCCAAATAAAGGATCGCTGCGCAGCTTCAATAATCAACAAATCATCATCTTCATAATAGCATGAAAGCCGAAGAGAAAACCCCGGTACCGGAACAATAACCATAAAAGTGTCACAAAGGACAAGGACCATGACACAAAGTCATGCCCGGTAGCTAGATACATTCACAAAGGAAGCTAACTTAACCCTTCCAAGGCCAATCTGGAAAAGGGGGTATAGTAAGGGCAAAACAATGGTCAACATTATAATGGACTTGGCTTTGCCATTATAATCTTTCCCATCGCCCGATGCAACAAATATGCCAGCTGGGCTTTCAAATAAATGCTAAGAAATAATATATTAGCATGAACAAACAACTTAAGGTTCCAAAGTAGGGAACCATTCCAATTAAATTACCACAAAGGTAAACCAATCCAAACCGCACATCAAAGATGCCCAACATTACCAAAACGGTACTTAAATAAATTTCACATCATATTTATTCACAAAAGAATCAAATCCACACAATAAAGTGTTCCACGGTGTTATCTTAAGTTGATTAGAAGGAATAAACCTAAACTAGTTAAGCCATTAGTCTTAAACCAAGCAAAAAGGTCAAATTCCTGGAACAGGGGGCGGGCGGGCGCCTGGGCATAGGCAGGCGCGCGCTTGAATTGACAGAAGGTCAGGCGCTAGAAAAAGTGGGAGTAGGCGGGCGCCTGGGCAGGGGCAGGCGGGCGCCTGGTCTACTGGCTGGGAAGAATTCCCAGCTGGGTTCCTCAAATTTCCTTACCATTTTCATACCATTTTCATAACACCCAAAATCAACACTCCCAACAAGATTCCTAAGGTACCCAATCATCACTTAACCAAAAAGGGGACCTTAACAACACCCTTTATCAACCAAAATCAAGACCAAATTCCCACATTCAAGATTTCACCATTTTTAACCAAAAACTCAAATAAATTCCAAACAAATTCAAAACCCAACCAAACTTCAAATATAACACATTAAGCATTATCTAAACATGATATGAACATTTTAGCATCAAAATGGGGGAAAAGTAACTTACTTGATAAATCTCAAAGTTGACGGAATTCAATTCTTTTTGGTTCTACGCGATCCTATCGACGATCTAAACAAGGTTCATGTTTTAAGAAATGAGAGATTACTAGAAGAAGATGAAGGAAATGAAGAGAGAAGGAAGAGAAGAAAAAAAGCTTACCACAATGGAGGAGAGAGAGGGAGTTGGCTGGGAGAATGGTGAGAGTGAGGGAGAAGGTGAGGGAGGAGAGGGGAGTAGGGGAAAATTATTTTAAAAAGTTACAACTAGACCCCCTCCCCATCAACTATCACAATTACTACACTCCCTACTAACAATTAAGACCCAAATAAAATGCTAGGCATAATTATTATGAAACATAAAATGCACCCATAAATATTTAAATAAATAATAATTTAAATAAATAATTGAGAAAATAAATAAATAATAATTATTTATTACTAATAAAATAGAGCCTATATTTCGGGTCGTGACAGATACTCTATTACTTTGATGAACCCAACGCTCAGGAGTTTCCCTATCTCTTACTTGACTTATACCGACCACTCGGGTTTAATTCTGTGGAGTTTCTGCTTGACTGGTTTTGAATTAGGAAGCAGCGGTATCTTATGTTCAACAATCGAATTGGCTAGCCCCTGAATATCTTTGTAGGACCAAGTGAACACATCCACGAATTCTCGGAGAAGCGCTATGAGGGCTTGTCGGTTTTCCCCCTTGAAGAAGCTGCCAATCTTGGTCTCTTTCGGATCATCATCCATCCCCATATTAACTATTTGCATTTCTTCGGCATCAATAGGACCATTTCTTCCATGACGACCTACTTGCTTATTAATTTCTTTTAAGATTTGTTCGTTTTCTTGATCTATCTCGTCATATGACTCATTATTATCTAATTCGTTAGAGTTAGTAGTTAATTCATCATTTATGACGCTAGCAATCTCAGGATACTCGAAAAGATCTCTGTTTTCATTAAGAAAGTAAGGGAATACACGTTCCACGATGTAATCCAAGTCCTCTTGGGTGAGCTCATCGATAGCGGTATCTGACTCTAAGGTAAGAGTTACAAATTTTCTTTCTCTATGGGGATGGGGAGTACATCCTAATTCTTTGATAATGAAGTCTTCACTTGCTATGGGTCCCCCAGTTGTGTACCAGTTCTTGATGGGCTCGTCACACTTCTTGATGAGCTCGGTGTAATCCTGGTTCGGAGCGTCCCCCCTGTCTATGGTATTGGTCTGAGTGTCCTCTAGTTTGCAAAGGTTGAGAAATTGGCGCAGTAGGTCTTCTCCCAACACAAAGTCCCACTCACTGAATGCTTCGGCCTTGGTACCCCCTAATTCTCGAGGTAGCCACGAGAATTACGTCGGTTCTATTTCAAGTGAGTACGGATCACAGTCACCGAAGATTTCAAAGCCCGGTCGGTGCTTCCCCCTATGGTCGATCCATGGTTCAGGGAAAACGAAGTATGGCAGATTTTTGCCTTCACGTACAAAGTACCCGTTTAGAGTCCTTCGATAGGGCGGTGCTAGTGGCACTATGTATGAGGTCCAATCCCTTTCTTCCTTTAAGGATTCCCTTGAGTGGTGACACATACCCTAGACCATATTGGGGGGGGGGGAGGATAGAACGAGAATGAAGAATTAATTATGCCTAACATAACTAATCCTTCATCAATTTATATTCAAGGAACCATTGTGTTCAAAGGATATAAAAAGATTCGATTACATTGCTACGTTGATACAGGAGCCAGCCTCTGTATAGCAAGTAAACATGTAATCCCATCAGAACATTGGGTTAACTCTTAAAGACCCATACAAGTTAAAATTGCTAATGGAACTTCCATTACAATTACCAAGGTGTGTAAAAACCTAGATATATTTTTGGCGGATACTTTCTTTCATATCCCAACAATATATCAACAAGAAACAGGAATTGATTTCCTTTTGGGAAATAACTTCTGTCTCTTATACAGTCCGTTCACTCAACTAACGGATCGAATTATCTTTATTGAGGTAATATTGACTGGCTCAATAGAAGATGTCGTGGAGTTTTTCTTCATGGATTCAAGAAATCCAGGAAAACCAACTCGTTCTGCTTTGCGAACTTTTCGTATCCATACTTCTTCCTTTGAGGGAGTAGTAAAGATAATTCGATCCGTTAGTTGAGTGAACGGAATGTATAAGAGACAGAAGTTATTTCCCAAAAGGAAATCAATTCCTGTTTCTTGTTGATATATTGTTGGGATATGAAAGAAAGTATCCGCCAAAAATATATCTAGGTTTTTACAAACCTTGGTAATTGTAATGGAAGTTCCATTAGCAATTTTAACTTGTATGGGTCTTTCAGAGTTAACCCAATGTTCTGATGGGATTACATGTTTACTTGCTATACAGAGGCTGGCTCCTGTATCAACGTAGCAATGTAATCGAATCTTTTTATATCCTTTGAACACAATGGTTCCTTGAATATAAATTGATGAAGGATTAGTTATGTTAGGCATAATTAATTCTTCATTCATCATCACTAGAAATTTCTTCACTGGATTCTCCAGGATCTATTTCTATGATGTATATTTCTTCTTTTCCAGAATACTCATCTTCTACGGGTTCTAATCCTATACAGATTATTTCCTGTAGAAATTTGACTCTTTGAGAGTTTTGCTTTCTATTTGGACATTCATTGGCATAATGTCCTTCTTCATTGCAGACCCAACATCTACAATTCTTTTTCCCTTTTGGACAAAACTTTTGATTTTTTTGTTTGAAAGGTTTTTTCTTCCTAAAGTATTTTCCTGGTTTAAAAGGCTTCTTTTTCCTTTTATACCTGTATTTTAGGAATTTTCTTTTTGTATCCTTCTTGTAGGTTTGGGGCGTACATCCGTATGTATGCCTTTGTTCTACAAGTTTTGCACATGACAAAGAAATGGACTGCGGTTGCTCATCATCAAATAGACATCCATGCTACCACAATTTAAAGGGTTGGTTTGTTCCCTTCATGAGTACTACATGCCGTTACACTGGGGCTGTCCGTATTCCATCGCAAATGTAAGACAAGTGCACGAAGTCATTCATGCCATTAATTGGTGCACGTGATAATCCAATGGAGCTCTACCGGTGAAAATCAAGGGGCTAGGATGCCCGCCGCCAGCAAAAGGCCGCTTGAACTATAAGGAAGCTACCTCGCAATCGAGAGAGGCGAAAGCAAACTAGGGGCTTGTCTTGCCCAATGTTTCATGTACAAATATAAAAAAAAAAAAAAAAAATATGGCTCGCTAGGTTGAAACCCAAAAGGGCGACCTAGGCAAAAGTTAGAGCATTGCACAAAAAGAAGCCCGCTAGGTTGAAAACCCGAAAGGGCGGCCTAGGAAAAAAAAAGGGTGTGCACAAAGAGATAAAATAAAAAAAGAAAAAGAAAAATAGAAGGGGCTATCACCATAGAAAAGTAAAAGTCCCATTTTCTTTTCACCTCAAATGTTCTATTTTCCTTTCTTTCCTTACAAAGTAGATAAACGGCAGCAACCCATGACAACTACGATGGAGCAATCCACTGCAACAACTACAAATGAGTAATCCACCGCAATGAGCTACAAAGAACAACTCACCTCAAACGAACCTCACACCCCTAAACTCAAAACCCAACTTCATCGTCAACCGGGCAACCACTCAAAGCCAAACATAACCTACCTTGGGCCAACCTTCTTTCTTTTCTTTCCTCCACACATATCCACTGAAACCCGACACCATCGTCAAGTGGGTCATCCCCGAACTACGCGGACCTGAGCTCCTCACCTTGAGGAGAACGTAGGCAACCTCCCGGTTCGGTCCAAAATATACACAACCCACCTCGAGCCAATTTTCTTTCTCTTCTCTCTTCCCCCATATTTCTACTCCTAACTTCTTCACTCACAATTGATCAAAACATTTATTAATTTGAGGCTACTTGTTTACCAATTAACCATAACTCATTATCTAATCAACGAGGTCCATTCTCGAGCAATCAAATGAGAATCTTGAATAAAACAATTTTCAAATGTCTCGACAAGTCTTCTGTTCTATAATCTAGGAAAGAGCTAAACACTTACTTTCTGTCAAGCAGGGGCTTCCTTCCTTTTATATACACTCAATTGTCCAAAGAGTCAAAATGCGAGTACTATCTCTCTCTCCCTCTCACTATCACCAAAATGCCCCCGCATGTTTAAACAATTATTTTTCCTTTTTTGAGTCGACTGAATGATTTTCAAAAAAAAAAAAAAGATGACGCAAAAGAGATGCCCGCTAGATTGAAAACCAGAAAGGGCGGTCTAGGCAGAAAAAAGGGTGCGTCTTAAAGGAGGTAGGATACCCCGCTCTACACCCTTATCGAACTGGGGCTTCCCCAACAGAATGGGTCGACTATGTGTTTTCTCGGAGAATACCGAGGTCCCAACAAGAATATACTTAGAAGAAGGGCATCCCTCATCATCAAGCTTGACGTAGAGTTTCTCAAAGGAGGGAGGGTACCCGCTCACCAAATTAGATAATCCCCAACGGAATGGGTCGACTATGTGGTTTCCCAGAGAATACCGAGGCATCAACAAGGATACACTTAGAAGAAGGGCACCCCTCATCGTCAAACTCGGCACGCGACGACCTATTTTGATTGATTAGAATCATAATTAATTATAAGGCATCTGTATAAGATCATAACACTTTCATAAAGTTTTCTCCTCCCCGACACTTTGTTTATAAACCCGCACTCTCGGTCTCCATAAAATTGTAAAAACATCTTCGGTCCGTCCGGGACCCATCTATGTGATTCCCAGAGTTGACTCGGTCCTTTACCCTATCTCCTACACTTTAGGGAACCTTTAGGACTAAACCTTCAACTCTCTAGGTCCCAAGCCTACCCGGTCAGTCTTACCTAGGTTACACCATAACTCCTTAGGTCCCGAACCTACCCGGTGAGTCTTACCTAGATTACATCATAACCCCTTAGTTCGACCTTCCGCAAGTTTGTAGCATGACCCCTTAGTCCTTAAACCGGTTCTACCCAGACCTTCAAGCCTTAAACCAGTCTACCGAATCCAAATTCTTAGAATGACCCATTAGGTCCTGAACCTACCGGTCTCGAGTCTACCCGATCTTTTAGATCCCAAACCTACCAATATATATTCATCCTTACCTTGTCCAGACTATGTCTCCCTTATCCTCTTAGGTCCAACCTCTTAGGTCTACCCAGTCTAACCTGTTGAGCGATCCCTTGGATCCCAAGACCATTCGAGTCTACCAAACTTATCCTTGAAGTCCATAATATGTCTGATCCATACCTTAGGCCTCAATCCCTAAACCTTTAGGTCACAAGACTTTCTACCCTTTAGGTCTCTCACCTTACATCTCCACCCTTTGGACTCTTTAATTCCCAAGCCTACTTGGTCCGACTAAAAGCGACACATCTACGTCTCCCGACTCCCGTCATGTCCAAGTCATGACCCTACCACTCTTAAACCTACCAAGTACCAACCTAGTGTCACTCATTAGCCGCAAGAGACTACTTAGTCTGACCTTCAACTCCTTACGACTCTAACCTACTTAATCCAAGCCGAGTCCAAACCTCGCCACTTGCACGATCCTCTCCTCAAACTCTTTAGATCTCAAACCTTTCTTCCCCACGAGTCCAAACCTTAAACATGCTCGAACGCATAGGATCTCCCGCGTACCGTGACATGCCATAAAGATATCAAAACCCGTCCGGTCAAAACTCGTGCGCTTAACACCTTTGGGTCCCATCCCTAGCCTACCTTCACAATCGCCGAACGAGTTTGGTTACGCGCAATTACCTCTAAGACAAACTTCGGTCCTAAGCATACCCAATCCAACTTAGGCACCTATTGTACTCGAGCAAAGTCTTGGACACTCAATCCCTTTACCTAAAGCGCCAACGTGGTCACATATCCAGACCATCTCCCGCACATGGTTCGCACCTAGCACACCTTAGGACCCAAACCTGCTATGTCCGCCTTACACCCTTAACTGGTTAGGCATTAGGATCATCCAATCCTAATCCGTTTCTCTTTAGCTCCACTCAAACCTGCTTGGTCTTAACCCATAACGCGACCTTTTAGGACAAAAGACTTATCCGCTTCAAAACCTCATGTCCCAACGCTACCCTGCCTAGCCTTCGATCTCCTTGATCTCGCACCTACCAGTCCATTAGGTCCCGGTATCATTGGCACTTGTCTAAATCTTACCCTAGATAAACCCTTATACTTTGGTATAGTTTACTTAAGCCTAGGTCTAACCTATCAAGCCTACCCATCCTTGAGGTATCACGCTCACCTGCCCCAAACTATAACACTCATGGACCAGGGAGTAGTAAAGATAATTCAATCCGTTAGTTGAGTGAACGGAATGTATAAGAGACAGAAGTTATTTCCCAAAAGGAAATCAATTCCTGTTTCTTGTTGATATATTGTTGGGATATGAAAGAAAGTATCCGCCAAAATATATCTAGGTTTTTACAAACCTTGGTAATTGTAATGGAAGTTCCATTAGCAATTTTAACTTGTATGGGTCTTTCAGAGTTAACCCAATGTTCTGATGGGATTACATGTTTACTTGCTATACAGAGGCTGGCTCCTGTATCAACGTAGCAATGTAATCGAATCTTTTTATATCCTTTGAACACAATGGTTCCTTGAATATAAATTGATGAAGGATTAGTTATGTTAGGCATAATTAATTCTTCATTCATCATCACTAGAAATTTCTTCACTGGATTCTCCAGGATCTATTTCTATGATGTATATTTCTTCTTTTCCAGAATACTCATCTTCTACGAGTTCTAATCCTATAGAGATTATTTCCTGTAGAAATTTGACTCTTTGAGAGTTTTGCTTTCTATTTGGACATTCATTGGCATAATGTCCTTCTTCATTGCAGACCCAACATCTACAATTCTTTTTCCCTTTTGGACAAAACTTTTGATTGTTTTGTTTGAAAGGTTTTTTCTTCCTAAAGTATTTTCCTGGTTTAAAAGGCTTCTTTTTCCTTTTATACCTGTATTTTAGGAATTTTCTTTTTGTATCCTTCTTGTAGGTTTGGGGCGTACATCCGTATGTATGCCTTTGTTCTACAAGTTTTGCACAACAAGTTTGACTAAATTTTTCAAACTGTTTTTGTTTTTTAGTTAAATCACAGATCTTGGAGATCTCTTCTTTAACTATTCTTTGTGCAAATGCTAAGCTGAATTGCGTAACATCTGACTTTTCTTTTTCAAATCTAGAAAGAGATTGTATTCCTACAAGGGGAATCTTTCTAAGATAAGAAATGATGAAATTGTAATATTCGCCTTGATTTCCTGTGTTGAAAAGATGCTTTTCATAATCACAGTAAAATTGTTCTAATTGACAAATATCACAAATTTGCATATTGTTGAGAATGGTTCTTGCTTCTTCTCTTGATCTGTCTAGCTCTGTTTGGGCGGATAAAATGTTATCTATCCCCAAGAACATGACATAGATACCATTTAACACTTGGTTAAAGGCAGTTA
Organism: Campanula takesimana; assembly: GCA_026119855.1. Lineage (NCBI taxonomy): Eukaryota > Viridiplantae > Streptophyta > Magnoliopsida > Asterales > Campanulaceae > Campanula > Campanula takesimana. The sequence goes on along the minus strand of JAOWBW010000163.1, from coordinate 1,089,686 downwards.
AAGGACTTAAAACTGGATTCCAGTTTGTTTCCTTTATAAACTTATTAACCGTTCCTGCGGTTTTATGATCTAACAGTAGCAAGACTGTTTCTTGATCCTCATATTGATTGGGGTTTGTTTGAATTATCAAACTCATCTCCTTTGCCCAATTATCTATGAGATATTTTCTATCCTTCTGACAATCTAAAAACAAAGTGTTAGATCCATAAGGAGATTGACTTAATTTGAATTCAGTGGTCGGAGGATAAAAGTCATTTTGTGACCTTTTCCTTTTCCTTTCACTGTCTGTAATACCAGATCCTTGGCCAGGCTGAGGATTTTCTGGTTGATACTTTATATCTTCTTGAGTAGTATTTCCAATTTTTACATTTTCCATAGTACTCTGAAGGCTTAAGGTATCATCATCAGATGATAAACTTGCTATTTCTTCATTTTCTGAACTTTCTGATGTTTCTAAGAGGTTCAGATAATGAGGTTCCTTAAAAAGGGAACGTATGCTCTCGTCTTCTTCTATTAACTTAGAGTCTTCATTTTGCTCTAGTTCTAGAAGGACCAAGGCTTTCTCGAATTTCTTGGCTGATAAGGGATCAGTAAGAGATTCTTGATTGAGGGTATCCCAATAAAATTTTCTATAATTTTTAGGATATCCATCAGAATTTAGGTGGCCAGGTTAAACTGTGTGGGTTTTTTCCTGTTCCTAATTCTTCATTTCCAACACTGTTGTTGGGATAGCTATACTGATATGGTCAAGAGAAATACGGTCAAGAGATTGAGATTTTGAAAGTTGTTGTCTTAGAAGTTTTGGCAAAAGATAAGTTAGTCAGATTTTAGCTAAGGCAATGTGGAGAACAAGCAAACACAATTCACAACAGTTCTTAAATCTGAAAGATCAAAACACTAAACGACAAACAAGATTAATATGAACAATAAAGAACAAGATGAACAATACTTGAAAGTAAATTTGCAGAAATTAAAGTGCAGTAAGTAAATGACACAAGTATTTGGAAAGGTTCGATCTGTTAAAAGATCTATGTCCTTTACCAAGATGGTCAGTCTTGGATTTTGAATGGAGGTATATATTGATTCTTGTGTGTACAGATTACAGAGATGAAGAATTGAATCAACATCTACTTTCTATGAAGAACAAATCCTAGATTTAGACCAGTGTATCCCTTTTGATTCAATCTATGTGATTGATCAATAGGGGTGAGTGTGTGTGTAAGAATCAGAAGCTCTTTAAAATCTAAGTGATTGTAGAGCCTAATGAATCTTAAGTGTTACAAGGCTTGAGATGACTTGAATGTTGCTGGAGATCTTTGAAGATTTGAAGGTGAGTTCTTTGAAGATTCAAAGGATTCTGGAAATCTTGAGTTATGATCTTCAATCACCAAGTATTTCAACAGCAATTTCTCTCTTTTAATCTCTGCTTTTTTCAATGAAAAACTCAAGGACTATTTATAGCCTTGAATGAGAAAATAGCTGTCGCGACCCCGAACCCCGCGGGCCCGAGATCGCGAGCTGGACGTCGACTTAAACAATAAACTCTAAAATAATGAAGATAAAAATTTCCTTTTATACCCAAAAGATAATAACACAAGGTTTTGTAAATCAACTTGAACAACAAAGTAAAACTAGTATAAACTCCATAAGCTTATACACCAAAGTTATAAAATATACAAAACCTAATGACGTCAATGTTTGGTACAAATATCCCAAAAAGGTTACACATTTCTATAATGTAAACCCACCAATATCAACCTGCCCCAAAAGCTCGAACCCACTCGACGTCCTGTCTCGTGATCAGCAAGTCTAATCCTTTCCACCTGGGGGGGGGGTTAAGGAAAAACAAAGATAAAAAGAAATGGGGTGAGATAAATCTCAATAAGTTACTAATGCAACTACATGACATGCTATGATGCAAGAAGCAATAAGCAATAATAAATATCACAGAGCACATAGCATTTATCACTTAACAGATAGCAGCGGAAATAAACACATAACAAAGGATATAGCCAAGGTTTTCCAAACCGATGAACCAAATAAAGGTCGCTGCGCAGCTTCAATAATCAACAAATCATCATCTTCATAATAGCATGAAAGCTGAAGAGAAATCCCCGGTACCGGAACCAATAACAAAGTAATGTGCCACAAAGGGCGGGAGCCATGCCACAAAGTCATGCTCCAAAACGTCTCAACCAAGGCCGATCTGGAAGAGGAAAATACGGGCAAAACAATGGTCGACACCATAATGGACTTGGCCGGTGCCATCACAATATCTCACATCGCCCGACACAACCACAAATACCAGCTGGACTTTCAAATAACTGCTAAGTAATAAAATACTAGCACGATAAACAACTTTAATGATTCCAAAGTAGGGAATCATACCAAATGATCATCACAAAGATAAGTCAAACCAACAATACCTCAATAAGATGTTCCAAAATCCCAATTAACACTTAATTAATTTCAAACACAAACTTAATCACAAAGGACCCAATTCTATCACTAGAGTGTACTACAATGTTTACTAAGGTCGACTAGAAGGACACCCAAGACTTAGACCAAAACGTATTCTTCAATCACACAAAATAACAAATGACAACCTTCAGATGTACTGTGCGGCCGCCCACTAGGGTCTGTGCGGTCGCCCAAAAATCCATCAAGCAAGAACAAAACCTTTCAGATAGATGTGCGGTCGCCCTACCATTTTTGGGCGGTCGCCCAACCCTCTGATCTGCCGGAATTCGGGAGGGATGAACTGGGTTCTCCCATTTTCAACCCAAACCAAAACTAAACCAAAATCCAACACTCTTAACTAGCATACTAAGGTACTAGTGCAACTTATAGGTCTAAAAGAACTCATATAACAACATTTAACAACCAAAATCAAGATCAAATCCCAACATTCATGAAATCACCATTTTTGACCAAAACTCAAATAAATTCCAAATAAATTCTAAACTCAACCAAACTTCAAATATAACAACTCAAGCATTATATAAGCATGATATGAACATTTTAGCATAAAAATGGGGGAAAAGCAACTTACTTGAATTTTCTCAAAGTTGATGGATTTCAAATATTTTTGGCTTCCTACGATCCTATCGACGATCTAAACAAGTTTCGAGTTATGAGAAATGAGAGATTATGAGTGGAAGAGTAAGAAAATGAAGAGAGAAGGAAAGAGAGAAAAAACTTACCAATTCAAGGAGAGAGAGAAAGTTGCTGGGAGAGGGAAATGAGGAGTGGGGGAGAAGGTGAGGGAGAAGAGAAGGAGTAGGGAGGGAGTAGGGGGAAATTATTTAAAAAGTTACATCTAGGCCCCTCCCCATCTACTAACACAAATACTTTCACTCCCTACTAACAAATAAGACCCAACAATACTACACTAACCCAAATAATTCAAATAAAATGCTAGGCATAATTATTATGAAGCATAAAATGCACACATAAATATTTAAATAAATAATAATTTAAATAAATAAATAAGCAAATAAATAAATAATAATTATTTTATTACTAATAAAATAGAGCCTAGTTTTCGGGTCGTGACAATAGCTGTTGGATTTACTTGGGCTCCAAGTTGGAGGACAATGAGCTGTTGAATTATGATTGGAGCTCAGTCTGAGTTTGTCCTTTTTGCAGAGAAGAGGTGGTCCCACTTAGATGAATTCAAATTTGAATTACTTGGGGTCCAAGTTCTGCAACGTTCTAAACTAACCATAGTTTGACCAAGGTTAAGTTTGAACAAACTTGGGTTTCTTGGACAACTTCTTTACTTGCGGTCAAGGAATCACGGTCGAGACATTCACGGTCAGTTTATCTTCCACGGTCAGGTGATCTACCACGGTCAAGTGAATTCACGGTCAAGGTCTTTACCACTAAAATTCCAGACTTAGAAAATTTTAAGTCTATCAATCTAAAGCATATACTACTAAAGTGGACTATTCTAGAAATGAAGTTAACAGTTCTTACAATATATCTTAAAGTCCACAAAAGATAAAATTAGGTCATGGGATCAATCAAATCTAGGTAATAGGAGTGATTTATAAATAAGCATACCTAACAATCTCCCCCTATTTGATTGAGACCATTACCTACTATAACAAAGGCCAATTCATTGTACTTGCTAATAACATGTTTTCAAGAAATATTATTTTATTAAATATCATGCCCCAAGTCAATGCACACTCTAAGCCAATGTCATAGATTTCTATCATCCTAAAAAGATAAAATAAAATTCTGATCCTAGCAAGAGAGAAATATAAGTTTGAATGCATTTAGAGAGAAACAACAATAGGAATGCAAATGCATCAAACAAACATTAAGGGCACTCCAAATAAATATAACCATTAAAGTGAAGGGAGTGAAGAGCCAAAAGAGATTAAAGTTTTACAGACCCAAATAATAAATAAAAACAAACAGAAGTAAAAATTGTTTTGAGACACCAAAGATTCATCGACCACACACGGTCATCATAAGAGTTGCAACAACAACGGTAGTACTTAGAATTTCTTCGAGAATCCAACACCAGGAATGATGATGGGATTGTTGAGGTCGTTGATCTCCAGGAATTCAAGGTTGTTCACGGTAGGGAATTCAAAACTATCTTCACCTTCATCTTCATCTTTTCTAGCAATCCTGTTTCCATGTCCGGCCGCTTGATTTTGAGAGGAGGATGGTTGAGATCCAGCAATGTTGTCCACGGTCAATTGAAGATTTGAAATTTTGCTGATCACTTCCTGCGCATTTGTGTTAGAAATTTCATAGACCCTATCAATTTTAGCAGTTTGACCTTCAAGCCTTTGAGTGTGGACTTGCATAGCTTGTCTCATCGCTTCTATCTTTGGCATGAACTTATCAGCGATCGTTAACAACCCAACAGAGATACAAACATTGATTTCTGCCTTGAGAGAGGTCTTCACTTTATCCATTTTCTCGAATAGAAATTTTTTGTTGCTTGTCACCACCTTTGACATTTCTTTGCCAGCTTCAACAATAACCTTGACCACAGAACGGTCAATGGCATTAGATTGTGATTTGAGCTCCTTTGAGGTCAGCACGAGAAAGAGAAGCGGTTGAGGTGGATGCGGTCATAGCAAAGTTTGGATTCATGGTAGCTAGGCTTTCAATAATGGCTTTTGATATAGTCTGACTCTCCCCCTTAATGGTCTCAACAATAGAAGAGGTGACTTGCTGCTAAAAAGATGCATTTGAGGCTTTGAGTTAATCAACCTCATTCTGCAGTTTTACTTGATTTGCAGCAAGCTTGGCTACCTCAGTCTGAACGTCCAAGTTGACTTGAGTTAGAAACTCAACAGCGGTCAACAAGTGAGTCAGTGGGTCGACCGAGGTACCATGAGCGGTTGGAGAAGCTTGAGTAGTACGAGGGGGTGAGAGAGCAGGAGACTTGGTCAAATCATCATCATGGTCACTAGGTACACGGGCCTCTGTAGTACCTTGATCGGTACTCTCAATTTCTCTCACATCATCATCAGGCTTTTCAACCTCAGCGGTAGGCTTTGCAATTTCATCAAAAGTTTGATTATCAACCTTATCATCACTAAACTCAAGACTGTCCACATCAACAGTCTTCATCACTGCAGTAGCACCTTGATTATCTTTCTTTCCGGACTCATCACCGGATTCCAACGACTGAACCTCATCAGGCTCATCAAACAATTCAAGTGTATGTTTAGCTCGTTGTCTTTTCGGTTGAGTAGGAGGGACATCAGCATCCTCATCATGGTTATTATGCATAGGTGAACCGGATGGAGTAAAGACAGGAGAAGCGGTCGAAAAAGGAGGTCGAGATACCTTGGATTTCTTTGCGGTTTGAATGGGACTGAGTGAGAGATCCCTTTTCTTGGATTTCTCCCCCTGAGATGAAGCGGGGAGTGCAGAAGACTTTGATTTGAAAGATTTGGATGGAACGGTTGGGGAGGACACGGTAGATTTAGAGACCATTGATTTTGAGAGAGGAGCGGTTGATTTGATTTTAACCGGAGCGGTAGGAAGGATCCTGGATGGGGGCTTGACCGTTGAAGGGTCCTTGATGATAACTCCAGTCAGAGGTTTGGGTTTGATAGGAGCGGTCGATGCACTTGCAATCCCTTTGCCTTTGACCTTTCTTCTTGATTCTTCCTCGTCCTCAGCTTCTTATTCATCCTCTTCATCCAGAACAGATGTGGATTTATCAGGAGCATCAAGTCCTAGAGCAATTCTTGCAGCCTTGGTGTAGTGTGGAGCAACAGGGTTCTTTGGGGTCACGGGTCAGATATTCTTGATACTGAGTATCACCAAATCTGTTGCGGAAAGTGGATCTCATAGTTTTGACATCAAAGACTTTGGATAAAGAGATAGTAACTTTGGCATCCTTGTCTTTGCCAATTGCTCTTCTTGTTTCAGGAATGAACTTGAAGATCATGGAGAGAAACCTGGAGTTCTTCTTATATTTGGTGGGAGCTTTATCAGACACCTGCTTGTGGTAGTCCTTGATGTGATCGACTAACAAGCCATAAAGAATTTTAGGCCAGTTCATCTTTCTTCCCAAGTAGATTGCGGTTGACAAGTGCCATTGAGTGGTGTTAAAGTTTCCATGGTTGCCACTTTTGCAAAGAAGACCGTGGCCAACCAGGTGACCAATGTAGTACATCACCTCAGGAAATGTCTTGCGGTAGGGCTTGCAAACATCAGTAGATCCAATTAATCTTGTTGCTAGTCCATCATACTCTTCATTAGTCAGAGACTCAGGTGCATCAAAATCTATGTCCAGACCTAGAGTGGCAGCAATGTCGGTGTAGTCAATTTCCAATTTTTGACCGTAAACCTCAGCTGCAATCCAGTTGAGCGGTTTGTTTTTATCATCTCTCCCTTTGATTTCTTTAGCTGTAGAGTAGAATTCACCCACAGCGGCAAGGTAGTGACTTGTTTGATTCATTGTGAAGTAGTGGAAAATGTCGGACCTCTTCATCCTTTTGATTATATGACCACTAATAGCATCATTTTGAAGGTCATCATGGTTGATCACGCAGCCTGGTATAAAAGATTGTTCTTCCTGAAAAGATTGAGTTGTTAGCAACACTAGTGCGGATGACCAAGATGATGCGGTCGATAGGCACACAGTAGACAGATGCGACGGTAGACATGAGAATACTTAGAAACATTTCAATGAAATTTCTAAAAACACGCACAAACACCAAAACACTATGTGTAGCAAAAAATGAGAATCAAAAAGTGACTTTATCAAGACCACGAAGAATAACTCAAGAACACCAAGAACACTGTTCATGGCAAAAACCCAGAAAACAATTCTGAGCATGAAAATCCATAAAAATTGTATCGAAATGTGCACAAAAACCGATTAAGCAACATTATGGCATCAATTTCGCTGTCAAAAGCGCATTAAACACAGAATATGAAAGGGCATTGTTAATAAAAAAAGCTTTGAAAATTATCATGGAAAAGAGAGATTTATCAACTAAAATTTGAATCTAAACACTATATTGAACTCGAAATCATGAAAATAACTAGAATGTGCATTATCAAAGCATACAACAACCCAGAAATAGAATCATGACATTAGAATACGAAGGGTTGTTGAAACCCGCCATAAACGAAAATGAAAACTGAAAATAGGAGAGTTTTGGGTCAAGAAATCATACCATTGTGTCTTCAGTGAGTAGTTCTTGCGATTTCTTAGAAGATTTAGTAGGTTGAGATGATTTTGGTGCCATTTTATAGAGGAAAGAGAGGAAATGTCGAATGAAAAAGAAGAAGGGTTTGTAGAGAGAGAAATAGACAGAGTAGAGAGAGAAAGTGGCGGGGAGTTTATCTGAAAAAGAGGGTTTTATGCAGAGAAATGGAGTTGAGGGGTAGTGGAACCGATTGTGCAGAGAAGTGGGAGGTTAGGTCTGTAAAACTCAGGGATTTGACCAGAGATGTCCTTTTGCCATAAATGCATGGATAGTGACGGCGGACATAAATAGAGAATAAAATTAATTGCAAATGATTTGAATTAAATAAAAACGAGGGAAAGGAAGAAATTACGGAATTACCCTTGAATGACTAGGATGATCCTAAAATTTGCTAAGTTAAAAACACTTACCTGGTCACCTAGCTTTTTGCGGTCAGGTGCTTGACCGTGACCTTAAGCGGTCAGGAGGGTACCTTGGTTAAGAAATGCTTCTATAAACCAGTAAACCAATGTCATCATTTTCCCATGCGGTAGGTTTCTTTAAAGCCTTGAATATATTTCGTCTTTTAGTGCGGTCGATACTATATTGCGGTCAACATAGATGCGGTCAGTACACTTGATGGGTTATGATGATTCGACCGTGGTTACTTGACCGGTGGGATGGTTGACCGTTGAGACCTGCTTGGTTTTGAACTTAGATACAACACAAGACATTAGCACAGAAATATATGGACATGATAATTAAAGTTCTAGCATACCCATTTCTTCTCTAAGATACCTAAATCTCTTGAAATCCAAAGACTTGGTGAGAATATCTACAATTTTATTTTCAGTACTCATATACTCTAGATGAATATTACCTTTTTCCACATGATCCTTGAGAAAGTGGTACTTGATATCAATGTGTTTGGTTTTTGAATGCATGACAGGATTGTTGGACACAGCAATGGTAGAGGTATTGTCACAATAGATTGGACAATTTTCTTCTTTGATTCCATAATCAACCAGTTGTTGCTTCAACCATAGCACTTGGCAGCAGTAACTTCCAGCGGCTATATATTCAGCTTCTGTGGTAGATACAGAGACTGAGGCTTGTTTCTTGCTTGCCCATGAAACTAGTCGATTTCCAAGGAAATGACATGTTCCACTTGTGCTTTTCCTGTCTATTGTACATGCTGCATAATCTGCATCTGAGTAACCTATAAGATCAAAATTCAAATCTTTGGAATACCAAAGTACAAGGTTAATAGTCCCAGATAGATATCGAATGATACGTTTAACAGCAATAAGATGTGCTTCTCTAGGATCAGCTTGATAACGAGCACAAACACAAACACTAAACATGATATCTGGCCTACTAGCAGTTAAGTATAGGAGAGAGCCAATCATACCTCGGTATAATATTTGATCAACCTTCTTACCTTTCAAGTCTTTATCTATCTTGTTGCCAGCAGCCATAGGAGTGTCATATGCCTTTGCATTTTCAAGTCCAAATTTCTTGATAAGGTCCTTTGTGTACTTTTCTTGATTGAGGAAGATGTCTTCAGCACATTGTTTAATTTGTAGCCCAAGGAAGAACGTCAATTCTCCCATCATGCTTATCTCAAATTTGCTTTTCATTAGCTTCTCAAATCGCTTACACAACAATTCGTTAGTGGAACAAAAAATAATATCATTGACATATATTTGAACGAGTAAAGTATGATCATTATATTTAGCAATGAATAAAGTTGTGTCGATCTTACCACGCTTGAAGCCTTTCTCTAAGAGAAATTTAGATAGAGTATCATACCATGCACGTGGAGCTTGTTTGAGTCCATATAAAGCTTTACGGAGTTTGTAGACATGATTTGGAAATTTGGGGTCTTTAAATCTGGACGGTTGAGCAACAAAGACTGTTTCTTGAAGTTCACCGTTGAGGAATGCACTCTTCACATCCATTTGATATAACTTGAATCTTTTGAAAGAGGCATAAGATAAAAATATCCTTATAGCTTCGAGTCTTGCAACGGGGGCAAAAGTTTCATCATAATTAATGCCTTCTTCTTGTCTATATCCTTGTGCAGCCAACCTAGCTTTGTTCCTTATGATGCTTCCATTCTCATTCATCTTATTTCTGAACACCCACTTTGTACCAATCACTCCTTGATCTTGAGGCCTTGGAACCAAGGTCCAAACTTTACATATTTCAAATTGGTTGAGCTCTTCTTGCATGGTGACAACCCAACTTGAGTCTTGGAGTACTTCATCAACTTTCTTGGGTTCAACTTGAGATATGAATGCGGTAAGTGCATCAAAATTTGTTCTTCTTGTTCTAACACCAGAATGTAGGTCATTGGGTGATCTTTGACCTCACAAACTTCTTAAGGTATATCTGATTGAGTTGATGATGGTTGTAAATCTTCTAGTGGTACATCATTTGTGCCATCCCAATCATAAGTAATTTGAGGGATAGGTTCTTCCACATTTATGGATGATTCAACTTCAACTCCATTTGAGGTAGCAGCAGATGTGGTAGATTCTGGTGCTTCATTTGAGGTAGATGGAGGTGCAGTTGAGGTAGATGGGTTTCCTTGAGTTGATTGATTTTGTGTTGATTTGTACCTGTCTCATTAAGCTTAACAAAATCATCAGCAACATTTGGAGCCATATGTGTCTCAAGGAGAGAATGTTTATCAAAAGTAACATGGACAGATTCAACTATCTTAAGAGTGGTTTTATTAAATACACGAAAAGCTTTTGAGTGTTTAGCACACCCAATAAATATGCCTTCATTGGCCTTAGGAGCAAATTTACCTCGATGTTCTTTACCGTTGTAGAGTATGAAGCATTTGCATCCAAATATCTTGAAGTATGTTATGTTGGGGGTTCTTCCTCTCTAAAGTGCATAAGGAGTTTTGTTGTAGGTCTTGTTGATGAGGGATCTATTTTGAGTGAAGCATGCTGTGTTGACGGCTTCAGCCCAAAAGTATTGAAGTAGCTTTGCTTCAGCAATCATTGTCTTTCCAGCCTCTATCAACGTTCTATTTTTCCTTTCCACTACACCGTTTTGTTGTGGAACTCCAGTAGCAGAAAAGTTGTAGTCAATAACATGGTCATCACAGTACTGAGCTACACCGTTGTTCTTGAATTCTGTACCATTGTCAGATCGAACACTAACAATGTCATCTTCTTTTTGTGTTTGGAGCTGTCTAAAGAGCGTGGTCAAAATGTTATAGCAATCATCCTTTGATATCATCATTTCAACCCACGTATATCTTGAATAATCATCTACTACAACTAAGGTATATTTATTTCCTCCAATACTTACGGTAGTAACAGGTCCAAACAAATCCATGTGAAGTAATTGCAAACATCTTGAAGTTGAAGGTGTGGTCTTGCTGGAGAAAGACGCCTTTGGTTGTTTGCCTAGTTGACATGCTGTGCACTTTTCATCGCGGTGATCAACTACTTTGGGTAGACCACGAACTAGATTTTCTCTACCAATCTTGGAGAAATACTTGAAGTTTAAGTGACTTAGTCTCTTGTGCTACAGCCAACTATTTTCGCTAACATTCTTTGCTACAAACCAGAGATTAGAAGAAATTCAAGATGAAGTAAAATCAACAATATAAACATTTTTCTTACGAATCCCTTTGAGCAAAGTGACGCCGGATGTTACATCTTTGATGAGACAGAAATTTGAAGTGAAGTGGCATTGCAATCCTTTGTCGCAGAACTGAGATATTGAGAGTAAATTGTGTTGTAGACCAATGACTAGAGAGACTTATTGGATGGTGATTTTTCCTTTTCGGATGACTCCATATCCTACAGTCTTTCCTTTGTTATTATCTCCGAAGATTACTGATGGCCCTTTTTCTTCACGGACATCTTCCAATAAGTTGATAACTCCGGTCATGTGTCTTGAACAGCCACTATTGAGATACTATAAACTTGATTTATCCTTGGAGTGTCCAGCCATTAAGCAGAGGACCTACAAAATAGACATTTAAGAATAAGGTCCCCTTTTTATTTTTTTGGGTCCAAAGGGTTAGCAACTTTTGACAACCCACACCTGCCTCACAGAAGGAGGGTTACTCTTTCTGGGATTGGGTGTGAATCTCAAAAGACATTCAGCAGCCTTGTGACCATAACCATCACACACAGAACAATGGTGGAAGCCACCCAATTGAGGGTTAACAAACTTCGTTGAGGTCTTGAGCACAACATTGTTAATTGGTATGGAAGATCTCTCCTGAACAAAGATCAATTTCTTAAACTTGACCGCATGACCCTTGTTTGCGGTCGACATGCCCCGGAAGGCTACTCGACCGTGACTAGAGGAGGAGGTGCGGTCGTGTCCAGGTACCTTACCAGAGTCTTCCTCTGCGGTAGGATCTTCCATGGCCTTTTCTTTCAACTTTAAAGTCTTGCCAGTTTGTTTCTTAGGGTAGACATAATGGAACTCTAGTTTCTTCTTTGGTTCTTGTCTTTTACCCTTAGATCCTTGATGTTTAGCCTTTGACCCTTCCAAAGTTTGCTTGGTAAATTTCTCATCTCTTTCACAACAAGATGCACATTTAAAGTTGTCTCTAGTTTGGAACCCCAAGCCTTCTTTATCATCACTAGGCTTTTGGGATTCTAGTATTTGTTCCATAGTGACACGAGGATTGGTCCACTCATTAGTGATCCTTTTGAGATCATTTATCTCAGCAGCCAATTCTTCGTTTTTAACTTTAAATATGGCATTTTGTTCTTCTAAGAAACGGTTTCGATCAGTAAGAGGAGTCAAGCTCTTGATCTGCTCCTTAAGGAGGGTGAGTTCAGATCTTAATAGAGTTTTCTCCATCTTAAGCTGGGAAATTTCTTCAGTTGAAAGTGCTAAAGCTTCCTTCATGCCAGAAAACTTACTAATTACCTGTTCAGCTTTTGCAAACGTCTTTTCTTGTTCATCGGGGGAAATATCAAACTTGACTTGAGGAGTGGTAAACAGAACTTCCTTCACTTTGGGGTTTAGTAGTTCTTTCTTTGCTGCACTCACATAACATCTTGAAAATAGAAGGTCGCCATTCTTTTGAACTGGGGTTAGGAATCCCTTTTCAGCAAGTTCATCGGCCGTATAGCTTATCCATTTAGGTTTTGCATTTGGTGAGCGACGATTTTCATTATCATCCTCATCATCGGAAGGAACAACCAAACAGATGTGACCTTCTTCAGAATCCTCATCGCTTTCATCAGAATCTGACTATATCCAAGTAGCTAACTCTTTTGTGATAGAGTCCTCTTCCGCCATCATTCCCTTTTGCTTGGAATACCTTGGAGTGAAGTTGATTTTCTTCTTCATATACCCATACTTGGGAATTGGGCATTCTGATGCAAAATGACTGGGTTTCCTGCAATTAAAACAAACGAGATCCTATTTCTTCTTGGAGAAGTTGGAGTACTCTTTCTTACTTGTTGAGCTGCTCCTTGAGAACCTTGCTGGAGCTTTGCTGGATGATCCGAGCCTTGCTGATTTTCTAAACTTTTGAAATCTTTTCATGAACATAGCAAAGTCATCATCGTCCATATCTAATAAATCAGATGTGGAGATTTTTGGATCTTCTTCCTCGATCACTTCTTCCTTTGGAGTGACCAACGATAAACTAAAGATTCTCCACCAGAGAAGTCATTTTTCGGGGACCTACTACTTTGAAGAAAGTAAAGCGTCTCAAACGTCAGCAGTGACGAAAAATACTCCTATCTGTAAGACCCTCTTCATTATATAAGGAGAGTTATGTTTTTAAAGAAAGGGTATCGAATACTGAACTCGAAATCCTAGAGAGAGAGAGAAAGTAAACGAAAATCCATGAGTGAGTAAAACCCAAACAGGGATAGTAGAATAGGAAAAATTATGTAATGAGGACCTGAGAAGGTTTATGTATAAAAGTGTGAAATAAAAAGCTTTGTTATAAATCTTGTTCGTCTACATTAGTTAGTGTTCAGTTTGAGCCTGGAGTCCATAGTCTGAATAGCCGTGCCCGGAAGTACCCAGTTAAGACAGGAGGTCGTTGAGGGGAAATAGGCCAAGTGGTTGACAAAGGATTGGCAGAACTGACAAGAAGACGCTCAAGAAAGGTATAACAGCTTTTTACCATCTTTTTATACATAATATCTCATCCATAATTACATAATTAAGTACTAAAGACACTATTCCTGTAAAACACAAAATTATAAATTTTTCGTAAAAGAAAATAAAAACATTAAATCATGAGCATAACTGCTAGAAGTGATAGTACACCTTGGTGTATTATTGAATCTCAAAATTTGAGATATGTAGATAATTTAACTTATTTAAATTATTTACTCCAAAAGACTCCTGAGATTATCAAATCTCAAGATAAAATTCTTATAAAATTCCTTTATTGGGATTTTCAAGAATTACAACAAGCAGGACTAAGTCCTCTATATAATTTGACTATTAGCTGTCAAATAAATTCTTTAAAAAGAATTCTAGGTTATGATTTTATCAAACCTAATGAAGGTATATAGGCTGGAAACCAGTAACCTCTCTAAAAATAATTCATTTGAATTATTGAGACACTTCTGGATACAACGCCACGTATCTAAAATTGAGGGAAGTAATGACTCCTTCAAAGGAATAAATTCCGCAAATTTATGGATTGATCCCCATAAAAACCTGGTATCAGAGCCGGGAAAATGTCTCAAGACATAGAAGTTAACTTAACTTCAGACGAAGAAATTCTTGAGCCAAGTCTCCCCATTGCTGTTTCCAATCTGTATAATACAGAATGTTGGACATATAACTTCATCTTCATCGCCCCAAATGGGTATGGAACTGTGAATTTTTATGAAAATGTCCTTGTCATTTTTCAAGACTTTTGCCTTAAAATTCTTTATAGCCTTGTAAATTTCTTTAGGAAATTGGCTAATTTCTTTAAGGTTTTGACTAGGATAGATCATTCTAATCAACCCATAAGAAAAGGCTTCGGCCACTTGTTCAGGATCTGCGCGTTTTAGAAAATTGAAAAGATGTAAATTTTTCCCATTTTTTGTGAAAAACTTTTCATCTATTAATTTCTCTTCTCCAGCCATTCTTGCATGTTGGTAGAGGTATTCAAATCCCTGAATAGAAATGTCTTCATTATTCATGGGACTTTCTTCTGAGCTTGGTACCCTTTGTGGAAGTTTTCCGAGAGTAATCTGGCTCTTTTTTGTAGAATGTAAAGCCGCAACATAAGTGTTTGGCTTTAATCCTTCTGAACTACATACAAGATGTAGTTCTGGCAACAACTGATTCCTGCAATAAATATTAGCGGCAGTTTTTGCTTCTAAAAAGTTTTTAAACTTCTTATGTACTGATATTTGGAATACCATCAGTAGCTTTCTTCGTAATTTCCCAATTATCATAAATACCAGCATTAGGTCCATTGAAAACGACATAATACGGTTTTGAATTTTTGTTAGGGATTTGAATTCCCGAATCTGACGTTTGACCGTCAGCGGATTTGACTCCGTCTTATGGGATTTGAATTCCCCCATTAGGCCTGAGATTAATTAATTCTTTAATTGAATCTGCTGCTAATGTTAAGGAGGTTTGTACCTCATTTATGCTTTTTGGTAAAGCATCAACCTTTAACGGATTTGAGAGGTCTTTACCAGCTACCGTTTGTACTGGACTAGTTTCACTATTTTGCTTTTCAGCAGAGGGTGAAATATCCTCTTTGTTTTCAGAACTTGAAGTTCCTACATGATCACTTTTACCTGTTAGGCAAGGGGATCTACCCTTATTTTGTTCAGACTTGATGAGTCTTACAAAGTTTAACTTGGCTCTTACAAGCTCTAGTTCTTATAGCAAAAGTGCCTCGTGTTGTTCTAAGATTTTTTCTTCATCCATTTAGAAAAATCCTGAAACATCAATTATTTGTTAAATTCTCTTGTTAGAAAATCTGCGAGACAATTCTTTATTCCTTCTAGGTGTTCTACCTTGAAGCTATAATGAGATAGCCATTGTTGCCAACGAACTAATCTTCCTTGTTTATTATCTCCTTGAATTTTTAATTTAAGAAAATAACTAAAATTTTTGTTGTCTGTTTTGACAGTAAAAGTGATGGGTGTTAAATAAATAGAGAATTTATTTATTACCCTTATGACCGCCAAGTATTCTTTTTCATTTGAATGGTAATTTTTCTCAGTGGTTTTGAAACTTCCTGAAGCATATCTACAAATTAACTCATTTTAAGATTAATATGAATAATAAAGAACAAGATGAACAATACTTGAAAGTAAATTTGCAGAAATTAAAGTGCAGTAAGTAAATGACACAAGTATTTGGAAAGGTTCGATCTGTTAAAAGATCTACGTCCTTTACCAAGATGGTCAGTCTTGGATTTTGAATGGAGGTATATATTGATTATTGTGTGTACAGATTACAGAGATGAAGAATTGAATCAACACCCACTTTCTATGAAGAACAAATCCTAGACTTAGACCAGTGTATCCCTTTTGATTCAATCTATGTGATTGATCAATAGGGGTGAGTGTGTGTGTAAGAATCATAAGCTCTTTAAAATCTAAGTGATTTAATGAATCTTAAGTGCTACAAGAATTGAGATGACTTGAATGTTGCTGGAGATCTTTGAAGATTTGAAGGTGAGTTCTTTGAAGATTCAAAGGATTCTGGAAATCTTGAGTTATGATCTTCAATCACCAAGTATTTCAACAGCAATTTCTCTCTTTTAATCTCTGCTTTTTTCAATGAAAAACTCAAGGACTATTTATAGCCTTGAATGAGAAAATAGCTGTTGGATTTACTTGGGCTCCAAGTTGGAGGACAATGAGCTGTTGAATTCTGATTAGAGCTCAGTCTGAGTTTGTCCTTTTTGCAGAGAAGAGGTGGTCCCACTTAGATGAATTCAAATTTGAATTACTTGGGGTCCAAGTTCTGCAACGTTCTAAACTAACCATAGTTTGACCAAGGTTAAGTTTGAACAAACTTGGGTTTCTTGGACAACTTCTTTACTTGCGGTCAAGGAATCACGGTCAAGACATTCACGGTCAGTTGATCTTCCACGGTCAGGAGATCTACCACGCTCAAGTGAATTCACGGTCAAGGTCTTGACCACTAAAATTCCAGACTTAGAAAATTTTAAGTCTATCAATCTAAAGCCTATACTACTAAAGTGGACTATTCTAGAAATGAAGTTTAACACTTCTTACAATATATCCTAAAGTCCACAAAAGATAAAATTAGGTCATGGGATCAATCAAATCTAGGTAATAGGAGTGGTTTATAAATAAGCATACCCAATAGTTTGGATCCCTCATTCTTCAATACGAGGCCAATTCCATTACCTATTATCTGGAGAGTGCCTTGGTCGATAAGATCTTGGATCTTATCCCTCAAGTTGTTGCATTTGTCGGTGTGGTGACCGCGGCACTGATGGTAGTAGCAATATAGGTGCAAGGCCCTTCCGGCCCCTTCATACTTGGGCTTGTACCCTTTCATCGGTGTGAGTTTTCCTTCCCTTTCGAGCTCACAAAATACCCTACCAAGTCGGATTTGGCTCAAATCGGTGTATTCCCTTTGTGGCTTGGGTTGGAGGCTTTGCATGATGCTCTCATAATGGTCCTCATGACATCAAGGTTATGATTATGTTCCTCCTCCATTTGGTTCTTTAGGTCTTGATAAAGCAGGCTGATGCAGTTACTTACCTCATCATTGATGACCTTTTCTTGGTTATCCTCCAAATCTTGAGCTCTCTTGACAGCGGCGGTTGCTGGGAAGGCTGGCTCGTACTGATTGGCACGACCTTTTTGGTTTTGGGGCATGACCGTGCCAGTGATGTCGGCCAGAATAAATTTTGCAGTAATTAAGTGACGGGATTTGGGTTTCCTTAGTCCTTAAGGGTTAAGGACTTATACCCATATAAATATCTCTTCACCAGCCCTTGTATATGATTGATTCACTTGTTTGGAGAAACATTATTATTGATTGAGATTGAGAATCAAAGATCAATAATTCATAAAATCATATAATAGTCCCTTTTGATCTAGCAGTATAAAGAAAGCGCTTCTTAATGTTCGTTCGCGTGTGGATATCCATATAGGGTGATTCCGTTATCATCTTTCTGTTCGTGTTCCTGCGTTCGTGATTCGAAAGGTGTAAAGAACCCAAGACTCAAAGATCAAGAAAACAAGAAACGCTTCAAGGGTTAGTATTCTTGTATTCATTGTAGATGTATTTGTCATAATCATATGAATGGATCTATAGGCTTTGGGTTTCATAAAATTTAAATGCTATATTTCGCTGCGCATGTTACTACGAAACCCAACAAATACTTCTTTAGTTTTAGAATCCGAACCTCTTTCAACTGTTGTTTGATCTGTTTAGCTATCAAGGTTCTAAAATGCGCTAGGCGCCGCAGTAGGGCCTAGCGCCTAGGCGGGGTCTAAACGGGACTTAGGCGGTACTTAGGAATTTTTTTAACGCCTAGAGCCCAGGCGGTCTAGACGAGCGTCTTTTAGAACACAGGGTATCAGTTGTTTGAACAACTGGTTGTGCAACCGTCTACACATGTTCTGGTTCTGAAAATTCACCTCGTTTTTCTATTTCAGATTCATCATTAATCATATCATGCTCTCTTAGAGAACCTGCAACATTCTTCTCTGCAGATTTGACAATCGATTTAAGACAAGAATGATTAACCAACTAATAACAATGATTAGATGATCATACTCCTATCAAAAATTTATTTGAATCATTGAAGACCTGACACATCTTCTTATCAAAATTTACATGTAGATCATCATCACACAATTGGCTTATACTTATCAAATTACTCCCTCTGTCCCAGAATAAATGTCGTCGTTTTTCGGACGTTAGTACGAAGGAACTTTGAGCGATAAATTTAGATTGATTTATTTATCCTAATAAAATTGTAAAACTTGTTATCGGTACACCGATATAGATACTATCAATAACAATTTTTAAATTTTCATTAGAATGATTACATTATCTTCAAATTATTGCTCAAAGTTCCGTCGCATAAACGTCCGGAAAACGACGACATTTATTCCGGGACAGAGGGAGTAGTCTTTAACCCATCAACATGAAACACATCATGCAGCCTAGATAGATCTACTACATTCAGCGTATCATTTCCCATGATCTTACCTTGAGCACCTTCTTCAAAATTGACTTTTCCACCATTGAAGGCTTCATAGTCAACAAAAATCTCAAATGATCCAGTCATATCGCGGGAACAGCCACTATCAAAATACCAGGACCCCTCAACATTGCTTTTCACTGATGTAAACACAACTTTGCAATTGACTTTTTCCTTTTCCACCCAAGCAGTTTTTCAAACTGTGGTGATCTGTCTGTTTAGTTGAGCATGTGGTTGTGCGCTCAACTGTCTGCTCAAGTGTCCACCAGTCTTCATAAGTTCACACTTCTGTATCAACTTAAAGCAAAATGGTTGATTGTGATCAAGAACATAAGAATGATGACAAACATATCTCCTTTTCCTATGTTTTCAGAATATAACAGGAGATTTGTGTTCAACCTTAGAAGGACACTTGCCCTCTTTAAAAAAAATGGGACCTCAATAGCCACTTTCAGTTTTTCCTTGAATACCTAGACTCAAATCTTCTTCTAAATTAGACTCACTAGTGTTTAATTTAGTTTCAGTTTCAGTTTCTCTGTCAAAACTTGTCTTACACTTTTCACACACATTGAATTTCTTTAAGAGAAAAAATTATCACTTGCCTATAGAGTCTTTTTTAGAATTACTCTCTTTGGATAATCTCTCACCTTCAAATTTTAAAATCACATTTTGAGCACAAGACTATCATTTACCTGTTTGAGCGCTTTGAGTTGTTTAATTCGTTTGGTCCAATCAGTATGAAGTTCAACGAATGTACTATACAAGTCATCATAAGTTGTATTTTGCTCATCCTCAGGGACACCATCAGATTTAACTGTAATTGTAGAGTTGAATCAAGTATATTCACTTCAAGCAGTTGTGCAGACAGTTGTGTTGATAGTTGTGCAGTCAGTATATTGCACATCTTCAATATCAGATTCACAATTAGACAAAGTGAAGTGAGATGATTGCATAATAGAGAAATGAGTTGTCTCAGATTCATTATCACTATCACTAAGGTCGTTGTATAGCTCATTCCTTTTTCAAAATTTTCAACCGAGTGAGAAGGAGATGGTGTCTTTTCGAAAAACTTGCCAACATTTTGTTTTTCAACATGTTGTTAACCTTTTTGGTTATTAGGCACGATCCTGTTCTTCCAATATAACTAAATCATTAAATACTTTAATTGTCACTTTTGGGTAAAAAAAATAAAAATTTATAATTTAACCTTACATTAGAAATTGTTTTACTTTATTAATTGACTTAGTGAGTGTAATAATGTAAGAAAGATGGAAAATAAATAAGGGTGACAATTTAGACCATAAAGTCATATACCACCCTTCCAAACGAGTCCTAATGTTTTTTTTTTTCACCAAATCAGACCTTGACGTGTCAAACACTCGCGAGTTAAGATCCTTATGACGATTTTCATTAGAAAATTTAGTTAAGTATCATGTGTGTTGCACGTGACTAATAATTGGTTAATTTGAAGTTGTTATTTCTTTTTTTTAGGCTTAATGAACATTCAAACTTAACATGGTTGAAAATAAAAATAATTATTAACATATTAAATAAAACATTGAAACAAAATAAATTAATTATCCTTTATGTTCATCTATATTTTTAAAAAATAAATTCAATAAATATTTTTTTAATTAACCAATTTTGTAAATGAAAATAGTAAATAAAGTGTTGAAGATTAAAAATATTAAATTGATCATATTATTTTACATCCATCCGAATCCCTACCATTTCTTCACAAATCCGGTCAAACCCCCATTCACCTTCTTAAACAAATTTGAGATTCAACAATTGATAATTGAAGGGCGGTGATTGGCTCTTTCTGAAAGAGGATCAGGAGGTGAAGAGCCCACGCCAAATGGACCGGGCTCAGAACCTAGACCGGATACTAGCGAACCGGAGTCGTCCCAGCATCGGTTCGGTTCTTACGAGAACAGCCAACCTCGTCTCCTCCTCGGCAACGTCAAGGTCACTCAAACATTACGAGCCGGCATGAGCTCTCAAATTAACCCTCAACCTCCGGGGTCTGCCACCTTGGCGAGCTCGGGGCCTCCTCGGTGAGTTCGGAATAAAGGCAACATTAATGGCATGACCAGAGCCATCCTATCACATTAAATGCCCCATGGACTTCCTTGTCCACCTACCATGCGCGGCGCCGAATGCATCCCATCACGACATCCCTTGGTCAGATCCTGTCAAGTCCGAAATGTCGACCTATCGCAGAGCGACATCTGGCCAAGTTGGTAAAGTCTATTCCTAGACCTGCGGTCGGACCATTGGGTAAAAAGGGGCATATATAAGCCTTTTTCCACCTCTCTCTCAGGTATGATCAACCCCGTACACACACTAAAAACACACAAATAACTCTAAACTTCTCTCCCAAGGCATTCCACGCCTTGTTCTTAGACTCCCAATAGAATCTTACTCTTACGCCCGAGGGTCTAAGCTGGGATCAAACCCGGCCTTGACCTTGACGGTTTCATTGTCTTTGTTGTGTTAACAGGTGGACCGGTGATTAAAAGCCAGATATCCTTCCAATATATTGACCCAGATTTTCGTGGCGTCATCAGGAGGTGTAGTGGTTGATGCGCCTGTTTGAATGTCATCGGATAAAAAGAAAGCCAAAGTTGATGGAGACGGATTAGGGCACAGTTAGATTTAGGCTTTTTGAGGAAATGAGCAATAGGCCACACGTGAAGAGGGCGGCGGCCAGAGCAGTGAGGAAGAGAAGGAGCTCGGCCGGCGATTTAGAGCAGATGAAGGTTTCTTTGCAGTTAGTGAATGGAGAGTAGGGATGGCAATTTTTCCGAACCCGCTCCGTATCCGGGACGATCCGCTCCGCAGCGGGGCGTGTTTGGTAGACTTTTTTCAAAACCCGGCGGGTCACGGGGCGGGGTCGGTTTCACATCTCAACACGTGGGGCCCCGCCCCGTATACTAATATATGTACTTAATTACTATAATGCCCCTAACTCATTTCAATTATTACCCCCACTCCCAGTCCCTATATTGGCATATCAGCATTACAGACCACGCCTTCTCTCTCTCAAAATCGATTCCTAGGGTTAGAACAGAAAGCGATGTATGTGAGATGCGGCGAGAGAGACATCGACATCAGGCGAATTCCACTCCGCGGCTTCCAGGTCTTCCACTCCGCCGCTTCCAAGACTTCCACTCCGGTAAGTAAATATCTCTCTCTCTCTCTCTCTCTCTCTCGTTCTCATATGTCGATTTGTCAATTTCTAGGGTTAGAAATTCAGTAATGTTCAATTCTGAGGAGAAATATCGATCTATACATTTCTGTATGATGTTTATTTTGGTTGTTTTTCAATGGATTTTGATTTTTTTAGGCTGATTAATGATGTTTTGGGCTATTATTTCGGTTGTTCTTCAATAGATATTGATTTTTAGGAAAATTTTGATTTTGGACCATGCGGTGCGGGGTGGGGCGGCTACGGGTTCACTAGTTGGCGGGGCGGGGCGGGTTCGGTACTAGGGGGTTCTTTGAGGGGCGGGTACGGTTTTGGTCAAACCCGCCCCATATCCGCACAGTTGCCATCCCTAATGGAGAGGGAGTATGATATGAGGGTAGCGTAGACCGACCGATTGGGTAATGCGTGGGTTGACTCCAGATTGTACAACCTTTTTTTTTGAAATTATTATAATATTTTATTTTTAAACAAAAATTTAATCTATTATTTGGGAAAGAAAATTACCTTTTTTTAACCCTTTAATTGATGAACAAAATTGATAAATTAAAATAAAAGTTTTTTTTTTACCTTTTTTTTTAAAAAAAATAGATGAAAATTGAAAATAGATGATAATTAATTTATTTTGTTTTGAAGTTTTATTTAACAATTCAATAACTATTTTTATTTTCAACCTTATTAAGTTTGGAGATTTCATTAAGCTCATCCAACCCGTCTATCACGTGTCAAGCACATGTTACATAACTGACTTTTTGAACAAAAACGTAAAAAAAAAAAAAGTCTTAACTGACGAGTTTTTTACACGTTAAGAAGATCTGAACTGGCGAGAAAAACATCCGGGTTCGTTTGGAAGAGTTGTATATGACTTTAGGGTCTAAATTGTCATTAACCCAATAAATAAAGGTGGGCATGGAACTTTCACCATTAAAATGCCGTAATAATTGCATTTCTTAATCTTTGTGAAAATTCCAAAAAAAAAAAAAACAATTATTTTGGATTCAAGAGAGTAAAAAAATTCAAATAATCGCTGCAAAAATGTAAGGGAACTTCTATTTGCACATTTTTTCCTATTGGCACTAATTATTCCACTCTTTCTTCAGTGAAGTACCAAACCCAGGAGAGAAGACATGAGGGCTGCAAAGTCATGATGGCGTGAGGCCATTGTTCACTATTGTCTAGGGGTGTCAGTGGTTCGGTCCAAACCGCGGTTTGGGACCGAACCGAACTAAACTATACGGCTTGGTTCGGTTTTTAAGCACAAGTAGTTCGGTTCGGTCTCAAAAATTGGTAAACCGCGTGGTTCGGTTTGGTTTGTGGTTTGACCCCTCCAGACCAAACCAGACCGAACCGAACCAAACCGTCAGACCGAACCATCAGACCAAACCGCCAGACTACATATATTAGTCATATATTTGTATGTTAAGTAACATTCACCTTTAAATTATTAAAATAATTTACATTACATTACATCATTCTTAACTCTCGTTTTGCATCTTATTCAATATTCATTTCATCGAATGTTATATTCATTGAGGCACATAGTTAACAAAGTTCTATAGTGTATTCACTTCCTTCGGCTTCTTTATTCGTTTGATATTTTCATTCTTCCGAATTTTCTCATTTAAACAGAGTGTAAACCATAATTTGAATCGTGATATGAACCTCGGTGTGAATGGTGGTTTAAACCACGATCTAAACCATATTCTAGACCACGGTTTGAACCACGGTCTAAACCGCAATCTGGACCACATTACTGAACCGCGGTCTGAACCAAACCAAACCAAACCATGGCGGTTTGGTTTGGTTCGGTTTGAAATTTTTCGTGGTTCGGTTCGGTTTGGAATTTTCCCAAACCGATGACTAGTGGTTTGGTCTCTAAAACGGCCGAGACCGAACCAAACCGAACCATTTACACCCCTACTATTGTCTATTCTCTCAACCGAAAATAATTTTCTTTAGCATTTTACTATTTTGTGTAAAATATTCAATATCAAAATGTAATAAAAACAATTTTAACATTACTTAATTCTCCAGTTTTGAAAAAACATTACTCAATTCTTTTTCACATTTTACTTTACATGACAAATAGTTAATAAACACATCAAATTTTAAAGCAAAGGTAAAAGTAGACTTTATTTTAGTTTGAAAATGACATTTATTTGAAATTTTAAAAATAACTTCTGTTTTGAACTAGAATATAAAATAAATAATAATAAAAAACCTTACCCCCTTCGTCTCATTTGAAATTGTAAAATTATCATTTTAGGTGTCCTATTTAACTTGCAAATCTATTTTTTTTAAATAATATTTGTCGATTAATGAAACCTAGTTGTCATACTCACAGCAACTTACTTATTATTAGGTACCCCACTAATAATTTATACCCATTATCTCTACTCAAAACTCCTTAACATTATACTCCCTCCGTCCCAGTTCACTTGACACTTATTTCCATATTGGTCCGTCGCAACTCACTTGACACTTCACAAAATAGCCTATTTTTTATAATTTTATATTCACTCTACACCGCCACTCTTTCTCTCTCTTCACTTTCTATCACTCAATTTATTCAATCAACACTACTATTTACCCCACTCATTCTCTCTCTTCATTTTCTACCACATATTTTCCTTATTTTATTTTTTTTCTTAGTTATTGTGCCCACCTCTTAGGTGTCAAGTGAGGTGGGGCGGATGGAGTATACTTTTCCTTAATTCACATTCAAAGACACTGCTATTTTAATTTGTCTCGTCGGGAGGAACACAACTGTGGTTTTTGAAAGAAAAAAGAAATCCGACTTCAAAATTTCAAGATATTTTATTTTAAGTTGTTAAAGAGTTTTTTTTTTTTTTTTTTTTTTTTGAAATTAAAAGGACAAACATTAAGCTTAGAGCAGGCAGGTCTGACAAGCATGAGATGTTGGGCGGACGGACAGGCCAGTCTTACCACTTAAGACGGTCTTACAGGAGATCACCTTAACCATGTATTATTGTATTACTTCTCTCAAAGAATACAATTAATGAAATTAAACAAGTTTTAACCATGTATTATTGTATTACTTCTCTCAAAGAATACAATTAATGAAATTAAACAAGTTTTAATGTGGAGGTGAAAGTGAGATTCAAAGACTTTAAACTGAGAAATGACAAATATTTTGAATTAAAATTTAATTTTCAAAGTATGTGCTGATAATTATTTTGTAGGGTGTAATTAAATAGATTGATGTGGAAAATTCAAAATTAATAAATGTATAATTAATGTTTATAGTAAAAAATAATCCCAAAGTAACATATATCTCCTTAATCCCAAAATAAATGTCATAGTTGACAATTTAACGTTTTTAAACTTTTAGTTATGTTTCCTTGATTGCCCTAATGTATTCATATTTGTAAAGTGGCGCTTCTTGTGGCATTGCAATATTTTTATGTGTTTAAAAAGGTAGTATGCATGGAAAAATCATCAAACTTGACATCCTATTTTTAGTAACGCTGCATTTATTTTGTGATAAAATAAACTGAAAAGTAGGACATTTACTCAATGACAAAGAGAGAATATTTAAACAAAATTGAAACCTAAAATATGTTACATATAGAATATTCCTTATTATTTTAGAGATGACCTAATGCCACTACATATTTTGCTAGTCCACTATAAAAATTACAAATGGACTCAAATTTCTTTCCTAATTTTGTAACTTGATATAATTATCCTGTATTATACAAGGAAAAAAAAACATTATAAAAATAAATTATATCATTATAAATTTTAGTTATCCACTAATTTACTAATTAAAAATTATTAATTATAATTTTACTACAATTTCTCTTGAAATACTTATCTTATTTATGATGTATTAACTTTCACTAGCCAACTTATATTTAATTTTTCCTTTTCAACTCAACTTTTAGAATATTCTATGTTGTTACTATTCTTATCATTATTTTGTTCACAATTTTTAAATAAAATTACAAATGACCACTACAATTTATCAAGTTCTTTTTATTAAAAATATTTTTTTTACACATCAATAGAAATTTTATTTGTGTTGTAAGCTTGACAACATAATATTTAATAGTTAATGTTAATTTTTTTTCACTTAGTTTCTTTTAATTATAAATACAAATAATAATTCACTAATTTTGTTAATAACGATTTCAAGATATAGTAGTATACTCCCTCCGTCCCAACTTAAGAGTCAAAAAACTTTTGGGTTCAAGAATTACGGCAAAGGTGATGTGTTGTGAGTGTTGATAGTTAGGTAGGAGAAAGAAAGTGGGGTAGATAAGAGTTAGTGGATAATTGTTGTGAGTATGACATGTAGGATCCACTTTTCATTTTCGGATTTTGACTCTTAAGTTGAGACGCCCTATTGGAAATTTTTTGACTCTTACATTGGAACGGAGGGAGTATATATATATATATTTTTTTTTAACGTAGATAAGCATTTAGTAGGAGGGCAAATACTCATGTGAGACCGTCTTAAACGGTGAGACGGATCCTCTATGGGCCAAACCCATCAACTCGCCCAGCTGGACACGCCCACTCATGCCCCTTGTCCTCCCAGCGCAACACGTGGCACACTTCAAATAAAAACAAACCCGCCCCCCAATAACTTTAAAATGCAATATCTTGTGATTTTGAAGTCGAAAAAAAAATAAAAAATATCGTTGTGTTCGTCTCGACGAGACGAATCAAACTAGATAGGCCATGATATGGTTTGATTTTTTTTTTTTAAACATACTTTTTAACACACAAATAAAACTGGACTGCTCGTATCCTGAGACGTAACACTTTGTTCTGATAAAAGTAACAGTTTAGTCTTAAAAAAGTAACACTTTATTGTAAGTTGTAACAGCAGTTTTGCAAAAAAAATAAATAGTTTTTGTGGTTAGAAAAGGTAATAATTGAAGTGTAACATAGTGCATATATGATTGTAATTTGTTATATAGATGAATGTAACAGTTTAATAGAGTAAATGTTTCTTTTTTCTTAAAAAAAAAGTAAAAATTCATATATATAATCGGTTTTTGCATTTCAATTGAATGTAAAAACCTAGAATAGTGTTACAATTGAGAAAAAAAAAAGTTACATTCATTTATTATAAATGTAACATTAGTTTAGTTGTCAATCTCATGTTATTTTTAATCTATTTCAGTAAAATTGTGGTACATTTTTTGAAAAAAAAAAGTGTTACATATGAGAAAAAAGTGTTACTTTTGCTGGCGAGCAAAAAATGGCAAGGAAAAAAAAATGGCGGGAAAAAAAGGAAAGAAAAAAAACAGCTTAACTCAGCTTGGCTTGGTTGTGAGCCGTCTCACGCCGTGAGACGGTCTCACAGGAGCCCACCCCTAATAAGAGTCACTTTCTTATTGCCTAGTATTCAATAGGGTCCAAAGCCCATTCTTTCAGAAAGCTTGTGTACACCATTATCAAGGTTATTTGCAAAAAAAAAAAAAATAATAATTAAATAATAGGACTCAATTTATCGACCCTTCACTAGTTCACTGACATTACAGTTGAGCTCCCTCATATTGTTATACATAGCTTTCAGAGCTTCTAGTGCCAGAGCCCTCACCGATAATCTTAATCCCGAAGAGTGAAGTGTTTACAGCATTAAGATTTATCAAACAATTGAAAATTGATTCATTTTATTTGTCAAAAAATATCTTTTTAAAAATTATTTTTCGTAAGTTGTTTCTTCTTTTTAAGTCATTTTTCATGAAACAGATTAAGCCTAAACTATCCTAAATTGTTGAAAATGTTTCTCCACTCAGCAGGTATCCCAATGATCACTAAACAAGAATTAACAAATATTTTTGAATAATTAACATGCCTAATTATATAAACTAGTGTCACACCCGTGCAATGCACGACGTGAGAAAGAAAAATATGTAAGTAATCTCATACATATAAATATCTAACGCGTGAAATTTTAGAAAATATTAAAACACTAATAATTATTTTACAAAATAAATGCTTAAAAATCTAACAAAATGACTAAGACACCGTTTACTACCAGTTTAATTACATGTTTTTTTTTTTGAGAAAATTTACTTGCATGATGGTTATAAACATAAAGAATTATTCTATATCAAACAATAAAAATATTTTTAAAAATATAAAAGTATTTTTTAAATAAAAAATTGTAGAAAACTAACACAAATAAAAACCTGGCTATCTAATATATGAACGTACTATCTAAACTACCAAATCAACCTAAATCGTTAGTATACATTAATGGATGTTCACGAATGTTAAAAACTTAACAGATATTGCAATTAAATTTTTTTAAAATTGACCCCAATATACATTAAAATAAAACAAAATTACTTACCCCACCCTCCTTA
Source organism: Campanula takesimana (assembly GCA_026119855.1). Lineage (NCBI taxonomy): Eukaryota > Viridiplantae > Streptophyta > Magnoliopsida > Asterales > Campanulaceae > Campanula > Campanula takesimana. Next base: position 1,061,285 of record JAOWBW010000163.1, on the reverse strand, counting down.
ATCTGAAATATTTAGAAAGAAAAAAAAAAAAAGGAAAAAGAAAACCATCAATTATGAACCGCCACCACCACGTCCCACCATCTTCGGCCACTATCCCGCCACCACATCTTCTTATTAACTGAATTTATATCTTTAAGTTCAATATTAATATATTTTTTCAAATAAGCCATCACTCTTTAATTGAAATTGTTGTTAATGTATACCACCAATTAGCCACCATCTCACCATCACTACTGTCTCCCTACCATCGCCACTACCGCTGAACACCACCGCCACATACAACAATAATAAATCAGTGTTTCACCACCGTTATCAACTATAACACTTTATCATAAACTAATGTTCAAAACTCAGGAAACTAGAAACCAAATTTTCGTACAGATTTGAAAAAAAAAATGTTCATACAAACCTTTCAAAAAAAATACTATTTTTTTGTCTTCCACCTACACAATCTACAACCCCAATCAACTTTTTCTCTTTTCATCCTTTATTCACAATCTAAGCCAATCCAACCCAACTCAAATTAACTCTCATTTTTCTTTATTTATTTTATGAAATGTATTTTCAAATTCAATTTTTATTATTCTTTTATCTTATAATAGCTTTATATATAGTTTAAAGTGCTAAAATTGTATTATTACACAAAAAGGTACAATATATGAAAATAAATAAACATATAAAATTAAACTTATACTTAAAAATCCATCTCACTCGTTACAAATACATGACGAAAATAAAATTCCAAATAAACAAATTAAAAATTACATATTCAAATATTATTTCCAAATTTTTGCCATATGTGCTCAACCAAATCATTTTTAAGAGCTTTGTGAGCTTCTCTATTGCGAAGTTGTGCCCTGTTAGTCATATATGTCGCCAAGCTTGTAACTCGTTCGGTACCGTATTGAAAGGATATCTCGTTATCTTCTCCAATCACTGTATTTTGACAATTTGTAGGTTTATCGTTCTGAAATTCTGTAGGATCATAATAAGTTTGATATGTGTCTCGTTCATCCTCTACTATCATATTATGCATGATGATACAAGCCATCATTATTCTTCCAATATTATGACGATCCCAAAGAAGACAAGGGCGTTTGATAAATGCAAAACGAGATTGTAGAACTCCAAACGCTCGCTCAACATCTTTTCTAGCAGCTTCTTGACGTTGAGCAAACACCTTATGCTTTTGAATTACAGGAGTAGTGATTGATTTCACAAATGCTGCCCAGGCTGGATAAATGCCATCAGTGAGATAATATCCCATATTTTTTTCCGAACCATTAACTACGTAACTAACTTCTGGTGCTTGACCCTCCAAAATATCATTGAAAACAGGAGACTTGTGAAGTACATTGATATCATTACCTGCACCTGGTGTTCCGAAGAATGCATGCCATATCCACAAGTCATATGATGCAACAGCTTCCAAAATGAGAGTTGGTTTTCCACTTCTTCCTGCAAATTGCCCAGCCCAAGCTTTAGGACAATTCTTCCAATCCCAATGCATGCAATCAATACTTCCCATCATTCCTGGAAATCCCCGTTGTTCCCCTGCATAAAGTAATCTTGCCAAATCTTGTTCATTAGGTCGTCGGAGATATTCCTCGCCAAAGTTTGAAATTACCCCTTCTACAAATCTCATAAGAGATTTCCTTGTTACGGCTTCGCTTATTCGTAGGTATTCATCAACCGCATCCGCTGATGTCCCATATGCCAACACCCTCATGGCTGCCGTACATTTCTGCAATGATGAAAGACCTTGTCTACCTGTAGCATCTTGCCTTTGTTGAAAGTATTCATCATTAGTAGTGATTTCTCTCACTATACGTAGGAACACATGTTTACACATCCGGAATCTGCGACGGAATATATCCGCATGGTAGGTTGGCTTGTCAGAAAAATAGTCGTTGAATAAACGAGCTGCACCTTCCTCCCGTTGCCTGTCAATAAACCTCCTTCTTGCCTTTTTAGATGAATTTGTTGAATCTAAGCATAATGTGGGAATGTTAATGATCACATCTTCGATGATGCGATCAATTTGTCGATTTTGTTGCACAATTCTTGCCTCCCATTCATCAAGTTCAACAAAATTGGATGAGTCAGAACTAGAACTTGAATTTTGGGATGAGTTTTCATTTGAAGACATTTTAGAAGTGGAATGTGTATAGCAAAAAATTATAGATGAATTTATAGAGTAGTTATGGAATCAATTTATAGAAATTTGTCAAACCTAATAACTAAAGCATTATTAAAGCATCCATGTGAATTCTGAATCGTGCCATGTGAACTCTGAATCATGACTGCCATTTCTAAAGTGACATGACAAGTCTTGGTAGAAGATGACAAAAATGATTAGAAATGTGTAGCATCCATGTGAATTCTGAATCGTGCCATGTGAACTCTGAATCATGATTGCCATTTCTAAAGTGACATGACAAGTCTTGGTAGAAGATGACAAAAATGATTAGAAATGTGTAGCATCCATGTGAATTCTGAATCGTGCCATGTGAACTCTGAATCATGATTGCCATTTCTAAAGTGACATGACAAGTCTTGGTAGAAGATGACAAAAATGATTAGAAATGTGTAGTATCCATGTGAATTCTGAAAAATATGTCTGCCATTTCCAATGATAAAAGTGATATGACAAGTTTAGATAGAAGATGACAAGAAATGATCAGAACCATTAAAGAAAGCACGTGAATTTCAGATTATGTCCAATATTTTGTAAAGCAGATGTGACAACTCAATGTTGAAGAAGACAATAATCAGTAAAGGCACATGGATTTTGAATCCCCTGCATGAAGTAATGTAAAAGTGGACGGGGCAATTTAAAATAGAATATGACAACAATGAAATGACAATTACTTAGTAATTCAAATTACATAAAAACAACCAAAGTTACAATAATTAAAATGACATAAACTTAAATTACATGAAAAAACCCTACAATACATGAACTTAAATAACATGAAAACATATTCAATCAATTTCCAAATACAATTTCCATTAGACGACGCTTCATTTCTTCATCTTCTGGGGACAAGTGCTCTTTATTCACCAATGCAGTCAACATCATAACATTCATTTTCTTAGCTTTTCTTTCTTCTTTTTACGCTCCAATTCAATTTTATCATTTCCCAGTTTGTTCATCAGCTCAACTTCGTTGTTTCTTGTGAGCCTCAGCGCACGAATTTCTGCAGTAAACTCATCAGAAATATGAGAAGATGATGATGCCTTACCTTTTCCTTTCGTTTTAGCAGCATTTCTACCTTCCGGACGGGAAATTGTTGAAGCATCACTAATTGGAGTTTCTGGATTTGAAGGGGTTGAATGATCCCCGTCTTCATTTGTCCTTGATCGTTTCGAGCTGCCACGACTTTCTTCATTGTCCTCCTCATCTTCATCACGGATACGAGTTACATTCCGATCCAGATTTAACTCCCACTTAGGATGTTTACTCATAACTTCCTCAAATACATGTAAATCAGTAAACTTACCACCATCGGCCTCATAAATTGTGTGAGCTTCAGCCTCAATATCTTTCTTGCTCATTCCACTCCTTCTCCGGCGATATGCTTCCTTGTATGCAGCTACCCACTTGCTCGCATTATCGCTAAGTCGTTTATGACGGCTTTTTAGTGAATTTAGATTTCTTTCATTCACTAATTCTTCCGGGTTCTCCAATCGAGCTTGTTCAAACATTTTCGCCACTCGTGCCCATATCACAGTGCTCTTCTGGTTATTACCACGTACACTGTCCTCACTAACACAAATCCAACTTGACATTAGTGCCAAGTCTTCTTTCACAAGCCAACCAGTACACTTACCACTCTTTTTAGGATTTGTTTGTGTTTGTTCAACATTTTGAAATAAATTTCGGGATATATTTTGGGATCTTTGGACATTTGCTGATATAGGAATCTGAGAGAGATTTGGAGAAATTTGAGAGCCTGAATGGTTTTCAAAATTATCAAAATTTTGGTGGTTTGTCAAATTTTGAGAATAATATTCTTGGTTTGAATAGTTTTGAGAGTTGAGGTATTCTTGAGAGTTGAGGTATTCTTGAGAGTTTGAATCAAATGGGAAATCTGGATCCATGATAATAATGAGAAATTAGAAAAATAAAAAGATAGATAGATTGCTTTATGTCGATAGAGGAGAAGAATGTTTAGTGCACCAAACTATAGCAATATAAGCCTCTATTTATAGAGAATGGAAAAAATATGAATTTTGATTTTTTTGTATTTTTTTACTCCTTCTGTCCCAGAATGGTTGTCCTCATATTTTCATGAGTTTTACGAATGAACTTTGAGTAATAATTAAGGCTACTTAAATTATTTTAATAATATTTTTGAAATATTTTAAGTACCGAAACAAAAAATGTCTAGATAAAAACAAAACTACAAACATTTTGGGACAAATTTCAACTTTGTTTTGGACGGAGGGAGTAAAAGATATTGTATTATTGTAATGGATTGCTAAAAAGAAAAAAAAAAAAAAAAAAAAAAAAGTTAAAAGTACAAACCTTGTGCCACGTGTCCCACAAACCTTGAACAAACTAGTTCGCGATCTCGATCGGTTCGGCAAACCGATTGTCGATCTCTCAGTTTTTTTTTTTTTTTTTTTAAGTCAACATTTTGTCTCTTCTTGGCGATCTTGAGTAGGGATCACCAATAAAGATGGTCTTAACTCAGCTTGGCTTGGTTGTGAGCCGTCACGCCGTGAGACGGTCTCACAGGAGCCCACCCCTAATAAGAGTCACTTTCTTATTGCCTAGTATTCAATAGGGTCCAAAGCCCATTCTTTCAGAAAGCTTGTGTACACCATTATCAAGGTTATTTGCAAAAAAAAAAAAAAAAATAATTAAATAATAGGACTCAATTTATCGACCCTTCACTAGTTCACTGACATTACAGTTGAGCTCCCTCATATTGTTATACATAGCTTTCAGAGCTTCTAGTGCCAGAGCCCTCACCGATAATCTTAATCCCGAAGAGTGGAGTGTTTACAGCATTAAGATTTATCAAACAATTGAAAATTGATTCATTTTATTTGTCAAAAAATATCTTTTTAAAAATTATTTTTCGTAAGTTGTTTCTTCTTTTTAAGTCATTTTTCATGAAACAGATTAAGCCTAAACTATCCTAAATTGTTGAAAATGTTTCTCCACTCAGCAGGTATCCCAATGATCACTAAACAAGAATTAACAAATATTTTTGAATAATTAACATGCCTAATTATATAAACTAGTGTCACACCCGTGCAATGCACGACGTGAGAAAGAAAAATATGTAAGTAATCTCATACATATAAATATCTAACGCGTGAAATTTTAGAAAATATTAAAACACTAATAATTATTTTACAAAATAAATGCTTAAAAATCTAACAAAATGACTAAGACACCGTTTACTACCAGTTTAATTACATGTTTTTTTTTTGAGAAAATTTACTTGCATGATGGTTATAAACATAAAGAATTATTCTATATCAAACAATAAAAATATTTTTAAAAATATAAAAGTATTTTTTAAATAAAAAATTGTAGAAAACTAACACAAATAAAAACCTGGCTATCTAATATATGAACGTACTATCTAAACTACCAAATCAACCTAAATCGTTAGTATACATTAATGGATGTTCACGAATGTTAAAAACTTAACAGATATTGCAATTAAATTTTTTTAAAATTGACCCCAATATACATTAAAATAAAACAAAATTACTTACCCCACCCTCCTTAATCTGAAATATTTAGAAAGAAAAAAAAAAAGGAAAAAGAAAACCATCAATTATGAACCGCCACCACCACGTCCCACCATCTTCGGCCACTATCCCGCCACCACATCTTCTTATTAACTGAATTTATATATTTAAGTTCAATATTAATATATTTTTTTCAAATAAGCCATCACTCTTTAATTGAAATTGTTGTTAATGTATACCACCAATTAGCCACCATCTCACCATCACTACTGTCTCCCTACCATCGCCACTACCGCTGAACACCACCGCCACATACAACAATAATAAATCAGTGTTTCACCACCGTTATCAACTATAACACTTTATCATAAACTAATGTTCAAAACTCAGGAAACTAGAAACCAAATTTTCGTACAGATTTGAAAAAAAAAATGTTCATACAAACCTTTCAAAAAAAAAAAAAAAAAAAAAAAAACTAGAGAAAAGGTAAATTGCATATCTGAAAAAACAAAACCACATACAAAAAAATCGTACAATTTTTTTTTTTTTTTTTTTTTTTTTTTGGAAAGTTGGAGGAAAAGAAGAAGGGAGACTTTGGGGAGGTAAGGGTACTAATGGCGAGCTCAATACAACGAGCCCGCGCATCACTTATTATCCTCCGGCATAACCAAACCATTCAAACTCAATTTCAAAACCTTCACCATCAAACCCCCATTTCGCATCCATAGCTATCTTTATAGATATCTTCCTCTAAAGGTCTGACTAGCTGCACTCTGGGAGGTATTGGATCTGGAGGACTAAACTCTACTGACCGCCAGAAATTCAAGAACAAGCATAGACGGCCAGGAATTTCGATCTGGAGGACCTGGAGTATGGAAATGAGAGGGGAGGTGGGGGAGACTGAGGGCGAGGGAAGAGTGGGGAAAGCGGGAGGAGGAGGGGGATGGACATTGCTTATGGTGTAAGGGGAGAGGAAGGGATAAGGAGCGTATGAACACAGAGAAAGTGTGAAAAGAGAGGAAGGGAGGCGATAGACCATTTAGGATTAGATTTTTTCAATTTTCATTATAAATTTTAGGGTTTATTTGTAAATTATTTTTCTTACATATTATCCTTTTTATATTATATATGATTAATACATTTAGAATTTTTTTGTTGTTGTAATATCTGTTAAATTTTTAACATTCATTAACATCCATTAATGTATACTAACGATTTAAGTTGATTTGGTAGTTTAGATAGTACGCAAGTTGATTTGGTAGTTTAAATAGTACGCATGTTACATTAGACCATGTACAATGGGGAAAAATGAGGGTGTTGAATTGAAATTCACAAAAAAAATTCACATGAATTGCTCCAATGGTTGTTGAAATGAGTTTGTGTGAATTTTTTTGTGAAAAAATTCAACAAGTGTGAATGGAGAAAATGTTCCCCGGTTTTGCCACGTGGCGCGTCTCTATTAGGCCAGCGAGGCGCGTGTAGTACACGCGCCGACAAGGGCGCGTGTGTTGCAGAAGGTCCGCCTTTTTTTTTTTTTTTTTCCTGGTGTTGACACTTGGCGGCTTCTGATTGGCTGACGAGTTTTTTTTTTATCCCAATTATTTGAGCTCAATTATTTCACAAAAAAATGTTTTTTTTTTTTTTACACCAAAATTCCTAAAAAAAATTCTCTTTAAATTGACGTAAGTTTCATTGTATTCCGACACAAAAAAAAAAACCCATCTTTTTTCTTGAAATGGATCCCAATAATAACTATTTCAACACTAATCATAAAAATAAAAAATAAAAAATAAATTTTAAGTGGTGGGGTATAGGATGATGAGTGGGAAAAGTGTTGAATGAGGGATTAAACAAACCATTGTAGGGTGTTTTGTTGAATGAGTGTTGAATGGATGAGTTGGATGAGAGAGAAGCTGATGTGGAGTGATAAAGTGAGTGTTGAATGGTTTTTTTGTGTGAAACCATTGTAGATGGTCTTAGTTGTATTTATATAATACGAGTCATTTTAGTAATTTACTCGACACCCAAAATGATAAATTTTATGATTTAAAATAAGAAAGAGAAACTATTGTTTTGCAGACACGTGAAAAGTGGGAACTTCTAGTAAGGCTTGAAATCGCAAACAGATTGGCAGACTTTTTCAATTCAGAATTCAAAACGTTTTGTGTAAGTCATTCAAGATGCGAACCATCATGGTCGCTTTCAGTTATTGTAATGTGATACTCTATGTCCCTAAATGAGTGTCCATTTTCAAGAAATCTTTGTCCCTAAATGAGTGTCTTTTTTTAACATAACTTTCTCCCTAAACGTTTTTTTTCGAAAAAATTTTCACCGGTTTCTTTATACGTGCAAAACTAAAGGTTTGGAAAGGAGATTACAAGATTATATTTGAATCGTTGTTACCAAATTGTTCACAAAGTTGAGATTTTCAGTGTCCCTTAAAATGAAATTTGGACACTCATTTAGGGACAGAGGTAGTAATATTTACTTACCTCCGTTTCAAACTTATTATGATTACTAAATATGCAAAAATTAAGAAAAAACATGTGTTATGAGTGAGAAAGAGAGAAAAAAATAAGATAGTAAATAATTGTTGTGACCGAAGATGAGAGAAAAAATTTAACATTATTTTGAGAAAGTAACCAAAATTATACGAAAGTAAATAACCGTTTGGGATGGAGGGATTACATCAACTTTAATATTCATAGATATACTAGTGTTGATTATTATCACTCTGTCAAAAAGTAAGATCAGAAATTAATGTAAAAAACACCTTTTTTAGCAATGTGTAAAATATTACTTGGACAGAACCTAGTCCCATACAAACCGTCGAGGTGCCAAATTCAGCAGCAGCAACAACAACAATGTTTTTTTACTAGATGAAATCCAATGCAAATAAAACAACCTACCAAGTCACAAAAAAAAGTAATCAACAGCAACAGCACAACTCCATATAATAATATCCAAGATATGCAACAATTTACTACATCCATCCATCCAAGACAATTTAAGTCCTTCCTCATAAAATACAAAACCAGACAAAAGTAACAAACAAGTACTGAAACGTGAGCCTAAAAACAACTTCATCAGTGTACCTGAAACCAATCAGATGGTCAGACAAACATCGTCAGCTCAGGCCGACTATATATGTTACTCCCCTCATCCTCCAGCATAGGATAAGCAGCCACAAGCGCATCTTGAGCCCCAATATAAAGCGAGTTGTAAATTTTCCAGTAAACCTCCCTAACTTTCCGGGCCGGATGAAAAAGACCCTGTAAACAGTAGTTAAGAACAACAGCTGCACCTAAAGCAACTCTCATACCTTCAATGGCTTCCATGACAGCGTTTATAACATGCGGGGACGTTTCGAAAATGTTGGGCCACACATAGTTGAGTAGGTGAACTAAAGCATCTTCGCATCCCAACCCAGCTACACCTAAAGCCATATGCTTTACTGCAGAAGCTGCAGTCTGTCTATGAACCAAATCCCTATCCATGAGAGCATCTTCGAGTAGAGGGGTCACTGCGTAAATATAGTCCTTACCCATTTCACCAATGTATTCAAAGAGAAACGAGAGAGATTTTAGGACACCGTTTTGGACATTAAGCTCAGGGACCCGATATTCGTTCATCAAGGCGGGTAATACTGTAAAAGGAGAGCAAGTTTCTGCGACTATAGCGATCGCTACAGTTGTGCAAACACGATTTTGTCGTTCTTGTACTTTGAGATTGTTCAATAGTGTTGCCAAGACATCTTGGGGGCCGATGGCTTTTGCTATGTAGCCAAATGTGTTGACAGTCGCCCTACGAATACCTTTCTTGTGGGCTTTGAGCATCTCGAGAAGCTCGAAACAGATCCTCATCCACTCTCTTGCAGGAACAAACTCGGCCCCACGATCTGCGATTCGGCCTACGAGATCGATACAGTTTTCTTGGACTTTTTCGTGACGATTCTTGAGAATTGGGGTCAAGCGAGGAAGCAAGTCTTTGATTGGAGGAGTCATTTTAGTCATACCGATAACATTCACAATTGCCTTTAGAGCCCCTAGTATGGATCCTAAGACTTCTGGGTATTCCTCACCTAGATATTCGTATAAGACGACCCCGAGATGACCCATCAATTGTTCTTCCTGGCACTGTTTCATGACCACTGCAATACGAGAGATGAGATCAGCTGCCTGCTGTCTCACCTTTGCACTCTTGTTATTCAGACGCCACTTAATCGTACCACAAATCTGAGGAAGGTAAGGTTTGACTCTTTGACCAAGGGCATTCACAACTGCCCCAAACCCATTGAGCATAACATTTGCATCGTCACTGGTCTGCTCTTGGAAGGCATAGAGAATACCATCAATCAAAAGCTCTTCCAAACGGGAATCTATATCGGACGCACCAAGATTCGCTACAACCTTCTCAATCGTCTCCATGACCATTCGCCTATATGGTTCACTCTCATCTTTAAGATCTTCAACAACTCTCCCCACTATATCAGCAACACCGACTTTGTTTGCTATCTCCACAGTCGTATCAACAAGCTGCTTATAGTTTCTACGATCCAAAGCCATCCTTCGGACCCAGAAGTTCCGGAAGAATTCAGGAAGAATGTCACTTCGGATGTAATCAGCCTCAACACCTTCAGTACTAACACACTGCTTCACCACTTTAAGCACGATTTTCTTCATTTCCTCATCGGGAGACTGAAACTCACGAATTAAAATGACCATCACTTCTTTTGTATAGTAGCTGGCATAGATTGCGTCCATGAGAGGAATGATGAAGCCGATTGACTTCAAGAATGCAGCCAAGACCTTACCCCGGTGTGATCTAATACCCTTCCACAACGGCTTCAGAACAGAGTCAAAACTCTCGATACCATAAGGTGCTGCAGCCTCAGCAAGTGCAGCCAATGATAGAGCTGTAATAGTTCTGACCTTCTGGTTCTCATCATTGAGCCCATGTTCTATAATCTCTACAAGAGACCTCAAGTGGGGGAGAACTGCACAGCCAATCAGAATTGCAATTTGTTGGACAATTTTGATACCAGTGTGACGAGCTTGCCATGATTTTTTACTCTGACACACAGCCTTCAAGAAAGGGAGGAGTGCAGGAATTCCAAGGGCTGATGCAACAACACTGAATGCTCTGGCAGTAGTGTTCCTCACATACTCATCTATGTTGTCAATATCTGGACGCATGGCAGCAATCATGGTGGCCAGCCCAGCTGCTTTACTGAGGTTAGAAATGATTTCCCTCCCCTCCACACGTGCATAATAGTCCTCATCAATCAATAGAGGCTCAATCACGACTAGAATTTTATGAACAAATGGTCTTACCAACTCGTCCAATTTATAAAGCACTCTGTCAATCACCTTCACCAACAGATGTCTTTCCTGATCCTCCAGAGTTGGCTGCATGAGTAAAGGAAGAATCCGATTAAATAAAGGCCCGGCACCAAATTCTCGAGCTTTATCGGTGAGCTGCCTCAAAGCTGTCTTCCTCTGAGGAGGAGTCCCGTTCTTAACTTTGAGCAACAACTTCATTATTTTACGCTCTTTCTGCTCATCCGGAGACAGCTCTTCCTCGTCGTCTTCATTCAAAAGTGCACCGAAGTATTGGTAATCCTCGGGCTTCATGAATGGTAAACCCCCTGGCATCTCTTTCGGAACATCAAATTGTTGTCCCCGATTTTCTTCAGGAATAGCATACAAAGGAGTTCCCAGTGGAGTTGGGGTAGCAAGAAGTTTCCTTGCAGGAGTTCTAATTGGCACATAGGAAGGCGGGGGATCCAAGATCTTATACCCCTCCATAGGAAACATCCCATCAAGTTCTTCATCTGTCAATGGGCGATTCCTATCCTCAATATCTTTCTCCCATCTCAACAAATTATACTGCTCTGGTGTGATGGAACCGCGCAAATTAATTGCATTTGGGGTTGGTGTAGCCAGTTCAACCCCTCCAACAGGAGTCACACCAGGTGTGTAAGCTGCAGCAGGGGTAGCACCTGGTGTGGCACTACCCATAGAAGCTGGTGTCTCATCCCACCTCGACCTCTGTTTTTTCGGTGTTGGCGTAGCAAGCCCAGATAGCTTCGGTGTAGCATCCCATGTCATCCCTGCAGGTGTAGCACCAGGAGTAACCCCACCAGCAGCCGGGGTAGCGTCTGAATCAGCCAAACGACCAGGTGTTGGAGTCTCGTCCCACCTATTCTTCCTAGAAAGAGAAGGGGTGGCATCACCCAGTCTTCCCGGGGTAGGGGTCGCATCCCATCTTTGCCCCGGAGTCGCATCGGGCATATCCCACTCTGATCCCGTCTTTGCTCTCTTTTCACCACCTTGCTCACCTTGAGACTGGTCCCACCTGTTCCTCCTTTTCTGAGCCGGCTGAGCAGCAATAGTTTCTTTTCCCTTCCCCGCCGCCTTATTCTCCTCCTCCTCCTTCTTCTTCTTAGCAATTAACCTCAACGTCTCCTCCTTCTCTCTCTTCAAAGCTTGCTCTTTCATCACATCAGCATAGGTCCTGGTCTCAGGGTTTGGTGTCTTATCCCCATGTGCAAAAGCATCATGTCTATCGGGTGAAATAACTTGATTCAACCTCCTCCGCCGGTAATCATCCTCTCTGTCAATAATCTTCCTTGACTTGGGCCCTGCAGACTCATCATCATCTCCTCCCCTAGCAATATCATTCAGAATGGACCTTGGAGCAGTGTATGAAGCCAACTTCCTGGCAACCTCCACATCCACCGAATCAGTAGTCTCCTCGTCATCATTAGCAGGTATCTCCCTATTGTAATCCTGAAATCGGTTGCTACCATCATAGAGCTCGGTATCAAATGTAATGGAATTTGGAGCCAGCAACGCTGCCTCCATGCTTTTTCTCTCCTCCTGGGCCTTCGCTATCTCCTGATCTATGGAATCCATTTTCCCGAAACTCAATATTCAACTTTGCAGATCACTTGGCCAGTCAATCAAACAACCAAACCTAGAAAAAGAAAACACCACACTATTAATCAATCATCAGACACAAATTCATTTAGAAATTCAACATAATAATATCAGAAATATAAAAAAGGAATTTAGAAAGCAGAACTATCAATGATTCAAACTTCTTCTTAAAAATAAAAAATTAAGCTGGAAAAAGCATGAGATGAACTGCGCAGGAGAAAAAAGCCAATTAAAATGAGCAGAAACGGAAAGAGCATAATATCATCTGCAGATACCCAAATAGCCCCAAGTGAGCACAACCAGTGGCGGACCTCGACTTTTCAACCACCGGGTGCACAATTTACACTACATAAGTTCAAACAAACAAAAAATTGTAACGCAATTACATTACATAACTTCAAATACAATTGTCTCGTAAGAAAAAAAATACAATTATCTAAATCAAATTTGTCCGGCACGCTTTTTCATAGCTTGAAAACGTTTATAAAAGGAAGAGTACTCAAATCAACAAATTCTTTACTAGCAGAAGCCACCACGGGGACGGGGACCGATTGTTGACTAGGACTACTAGATGAACTACCCACCCCAAAACTACCACAAATCCTACAAAAAAAAAATCAATGAAATAACCATTCAAACACATATACATTTATAATAAAACATTTAATTAACACATATATTGCAATCACCCATGAAATTAGAAGCAAAAAATCAAAGCCCCAAATTTTGTTTCAAACCCTAGATTTCTATTTATTTCAATTTGGAGAGAGAAGGAGACTTGAGAACTTACAAGAGGGGTTGAGATTAAGAATCGATGGTCCGCCGATCTATAGTCTACTCCGAGTCTCCGATCAAAGCCCCAATTTTTCCCCCTTCTCTTCTTCTCTGCGTGGTGTGCGGCTTCTTTCTTTTTCTCCAGAGACCGACTTTGCGTCGAGAGAAATAAATCGTCCCGTCGGCGCCGTTTATCTGAAAACAAAACGGTAAACCGACTTAGCAGGGACTTATTGTATTAGAAACATTTTGTTGACCCGGGCCCAAGCCCAAGACCAAGCCCAAGCCCATCCCACTAGACAAACCGCCTAGCTTCTTTCTTTGATTAATTTCTCAAATAATTCCCTTTTAAAATTTTAATTCCCAAAGTATCAACCCTCCCAAACTATTTGCAAAAATGTCAATTTCGCTAAAACTCGCTACTACCAATGGCGAGTTTATTTTTTTTTCCGGTCGAACTCGCCACTACCAGTGGCGAGTTTATTGTTCTAATTTTTTTTTTTTTTTTTTGTATTTTACAAAAAATGGCCGAAAATAATTTCAAATTTAATGAAACTCGCCATTGTTAACGGCGAGTTTGACCGAGTTGACCAAACTCGTTACTACCATTGACGAGTTCAATTAAATCTTTATCGAGTATTTTTCCAACGGATATTACTATATATACTTTTGATGTCCTTACATAAACAAGTGTGTGTTGTAGCCAAATGGTAAGATTGCAGGTAAATTCATAGGAGACCTGGGTTCGAAACTTAGGTCTCTAACCATTTTTTTTATTTTTGTGCCTTAACAGAAACAACAAAAAAAAATAAAGAAAAAGGTCAGAGACCTAAGTTTCGAACCCAGGTCTCCTATGAATTTACTTGCAATCTTACCATTTGGCTACAACACACACTTGTTTATTTAAGGACATCAAAAGTATATATAGTAATATCCATGGGAAAAATACTGATAAAGATTTAATTGAACTCGCCAATGGTAGTAGCGAGTTTGGTCAACTCGGTCAAACTCGCCGTTAACAATGGCGAGTTTCATTAAATTTGAAATTATTTTCGGCCATTTTTTGTAAAATACAAAAAAAAAATTAAAAAAAATATAGAACAATAAACTCGCCACTGGTAGTGGCGAGTTCGACCGGAAAAAAAAACTAAACTCGCCATTGGTAGTGGCGAGTTTTAGCGAAATGGACATTTTTGCAAATAGTTTGGGAGGGTTGATACTTTGGGAATTAAAATTTTAAAAGGGAATTATTTGAGAAAAAGGTCTCTTTCTTTCTTTTGAAATATTTATGAACATTATTTTAGTCTGACATGAAATTAAATCAATAGCATATACATAAAAAAAGTATTATGTTATGATTTGAAAATAAAATTAAAAAAGTAATTTAATTTAAGTATATTAGTATAACAAATGGAAGAGGATAAATAAGAAGAAAATAATAGTGAACATTTTAAGTAGAAAAGTAATATTTAGCAAAAAGTTGCAATTTGAAATTTTCAGAAGTACTCCAGCTACTTGTATAATATTCTGCCCTTTTGATCAATAATATTTGAGTAATTCATATTTAATTATCTTTCTTTATGTTTACATTGACTCCGTCTATCATCTTTTATTCCAATAGTATTTCATATAGGAGTATACTAAAAAAAATGGGTGAGGTGAGTACTTATCTTGCAACACCACCCTTATGAGTCCAGATCTCCTGTGCCCCTCCATGTGCCCCTCCTTGTGCCCCTCTAATCTGGATCGTTTATGTTGATATTGTAAACGGTCCAGATTAAAGGGGTACAGGAGATCTGGACTCACCCTTATACTGATAAACCGACACCCATATGTTCAATGTCGCTCATTCAATTAATTTCTTAGTAAGATCAACATTATCGTTGCAAAAAGAGAGGTTTTTGTGAGGTTTTTTTGCCATATAAGAGTGCCACATAGGATGGAGAGAAGGATTCATAAGAACCGCTCCATAAATAAGAGCATCCACAATCATAAAACCCGTAAGAGATTTATTCAGACTGCCACGTCGTGTCACATCAACACTTTATAACTCTTTCATCTTATAAGCCTCTAACAATTTTTTTTACCCACAACAATAAACCTCTAAAGAGCTCTATAGCATTTATCAAGTTACAATATTTTATTATTTAACAATATAAATTACAAGTAATATTAGATTTTAATAAATTATAAATATTAATATAAAAATAATATTTAAAAAACTGTTTATTTTCTTAGAATAATACATTAAAAAATTATTTAATCATCAACGTATTATAATAAATATATTGAAGAAAGAAGTACTACGATACAACTTAATTTTCATTGTTATTTCCTCTGAAACGTTCTCAAATATGCTCGACCAAGTCAGATCGGAGTTTACTATCCACTGCGCGATCGCGTATTTCTATATGCCGTTGGAGATGTTGTTAAAATTCTTGAGTATATCATTGTGCAACGGGTATCTGAGGAACTTGTCCATTTTCATCAGACCAATCACATATTGCATTTCCTTTGTCCTCTACGATCATATTATGCAATATGATGTACGTGTACATTATATTTTTCAATTTTTCTCTGCGCTAAAAACGTGATGCACCTCGAATAATTTCCCAATGAGCTTGGATTACTCCAAAAGCTCGTTCAACATCTTTTCTTGCGGCTTCTTGCATTTGCTTAAACTTCTTCCTCTTAGGGTCTTCTGGATGTAGAAAACTTTTGACTAACGTAGCCCATTTAGGATAAATACCATCTTCCAGATAATATCCTTACGTATATTGTGTGCCATTTATCGTAAATTGAACTTCTAGAGAGGATCCTTCTAATACATATTTGAATAAGGTCGATTGATTGAGCACATTGATATCATTGTTTGAACCAGCAACACCAAAAAATACATGCCATATCCAAAGATCTTGTGAAGCTACAGCTTCTAACATTATAGTTGGAACTCCTTGATCACCCTGAGTAAATTGGCCTTTCCATGCAACTGGACAGTTTTTTGATTGCCAACGCATGCAATCAATCCTTCCTAGCATACCGGAAAAGCCATGTTTATCTGAATGCAGTTGAAGCAAATGTTGGATGTCGTGAGAATTAAGCATTCTTAAGTATACATTTCCAAATACCTCAATTATACATCAACTGAATTTCGTAAGACAATTTATTGCAGTTGTTTCACCGAGTCGTACATACTCATCAACTTCGTCCGCACACGTACCGTATGTCAATTGTTGGATAGCAGCGATGCATTTCTACAGTGGTGAAAGTTTATTTCTACCCGTTGCATCAGTCTTCATTTGAAAATACTCTGAATGATTTGAGAGAGCTTCTACAATCCGAGGTAATAACCCTATACTCATCTAATGCCTTCGTCTGAACAACTCTGGCGGGTAAGTTGGAGTGCTCAAGAAACAGTCATTGAAAAGGCGGGCATGTCCAGCTTCACGCTCCCAATTGATATATCTTCTGTTGCTTTTGCCACTATTTGAACTTTCAGCTTCTTGCTCACTCATAAATATTTTCTCAACTTTTGTATCATTCATCGAGTAAGAATTGATTAAAATTATTTAGCTGCTTGAAAAGATTTGAGAGATGAGGATTGTCAGACATATTTGACTATTGACAAATAGATCCAGTAGAAGTGTAGAAGTGTGAAGTAAAATAAATACTCACCCCTATTTATCTCAATATAAAAGTCCATATTTCTTTAATATTTAAGATTTTAATTTTAAAATAAAAAATATAATTAATTTTTATTTTGAGACGGAGTACCACTTTCATTTCATTTAATTCATTTAAGCTATTTTAAAAAAAAAACTAAAAAGAAAGGGAAATTCAATTAACAAAGTTTACTTTTCAAAAAAAAAAAAAAAACCTCAGTGTCAGAGAATAGAGCGGTGCATAAACAACAAGCGCTCTATAGCAAATGGCTCAATAGGAAATGGTCGTTGGTTTGCATCCGTAGCATGTCAAGGTGGAATAGAGCTCTTCTATAGAGCTTAACATTTTGCCATTAAGGTGGTTTATTGTTTGACACATTTTGTTTTTAATTTATTTTTTTGCAACTTGAATAGTTTGGTTTTTAAAAAAAAATTTAAGTATTTCACTGTGTGAAAAATGATGTATGTTTTTTATTTTTTTTTAATCAAAATAAATGTAAATTTTCTTAAAAGAACGTTCTACAAAGCATATTGAAAAGGCTTATGAGTGTGAGGGAAAAAGTTGTTAGAGATTGTTAGGATTCTTTGTTAGTACACCCTCTTGATTTGATTGATCCATGCCACATGTCTTTTTATGAACTTTATGAATCATATAATGAAGTTATACTTCAATTTTAGACAAATCAATTTCTAGATTTTTATTTGTCATAGGCTGAGTCATGATCGGTTTGTCCTCACCGGTTTGGTTCTTCAAACCGCACTCCTACTCGAAACACCATCATGGAGCCGCAAGTCTTCATCAAAACCGCGTGCTACAGTTTTGATGAAACCGCACTTCAAGTTCATTCATGAAACCGCTCATGCTACCTTGGTGAAACCGCATATCATTGAATGAAGAAATCAAGTGCTGTCATTCATTCCTTGAGACAAACATTCCCTTTACAACCATAAATGAATGATATATGACTTGACAAATAACTTCGAGTTAACTTGGAGTTTCTGCAAAGAATGTCGGTTTTGTCTAACAAATTCAAATGTTTAGCGTTAGTCCTTTCTCTGCAACAAAGGACAATGTCAGGTGGTGGTGCTACAACTACTGTTGGGTTTCCTATAATCATGCGCAACGGAATAAAGCATTTAAATTTTCATGAAACCCAAAGCCCATAGATCCATTCATATGATTAAGTCAAATACATGCATAATGAATACTAGAATACTAACCCTTGAAGCCTTTGATCAACAACCTTGATTCTTGGTGGAGCTTTGAAACTTGATCACGAACAAAAGCAAGAACACGAACTATGGAGGTGATAAGCTTCACCCTCTATTGGTATCTACACCTCGAACGAATATCAAAAACGCTTCTTGATCTTGGTTGCTAGACCAAATTGTAAAACACGCTATCACAATTGTTTTAGAACTATATGGAATTTTATGTGATGTTCTTGTTCTTCGATATAGGGATCTTCGAACAAGAAATAACTCTCTCAAACTCTTTGGAGGCTCACAATTTGTAATGGACTGATTAGGGAAACTAGAGGAGGAGTTTATACTTGTTTCTCCTATTCTAAATAGGTAACAAGTGGTCAAACCCGCAAGAAATCGGATTAAGAAAGTCCCAGGCCGAAACCGACTAGGTCCGCCCGGGTTTTATAGGAGGTCCGACCGGGTCCTATAGGAGGTCCGCCCGGGTCTTATGCAATTTCCGACCGGGTCCTTGCATAGGTCCGACCGGTCCCTCCAGCTTTTCCGTTTTTCTTGTTTTCTCCTCTAAATTCCTAAAATCCCTCAAAGTCCCTTCCACCCAAATTCCAATTACGTCCTTTAGAATTCGTTATAATTGTGTGTGACCCTATAGGATTACACTAAGTTGGCAATGGGTTTAAACATAAACCCATAAGATATGATTAGGTTCTAGCAAACCGTCATTGTAACGACCCCAAAACCCGTCCCTATTTATTTTATATTTTTGGGGATTTTTATTTGACTTATGTGTGCATTTTATGTGTTGCATCATATTTTATGACCTGCACATCTTACTTGATTAATTGTGTTATTTACTTAGTTAGTAGTAATAATGGTTAAAAGAGTTAAATGATTAAGTTGAAACTTTAGGGTCTTTTGTGAAAATATAACTTTAGGGGCTTAATTGTTCAACTGGAAAGTCAAGTGACCAAAGTATAAGAAAGGGGTAAAAAAAAATTATAAACTTATCCTTCTTCTCCCTTTTTCTCTGTGTTAACATACTCTGCAACATTCCTCGTTTCATTCCTAGGGTTAAAAGAAAAGGTAAGTTCAACCTATTTCGATTTATTTCTTTTTAGTTACTTATCCGTTTTAAAATCTAATTATATAAAAATGATCTGGGCGTTGAATAGGTCATTTCTACCCGAACAAAACATATTTCTGCGATACCTTTTCTGGAAATAGGTAAGTTACTAATTCCCCTTTAAATGTTAAAATGGTCATATATGTTATACTTGATACTTGCAATTGTTATTTTTATGATTTAGATAATATTTGTGATACTTGTAATTTTGGGACAAAGGGAGTATTTGGAAAGTTGGTTTTGAAATGGTAAGGAAAATATAAGAGTGTTTCTTGGGTTCTTTTGGTTAAGGATTATGTAAGAAGTATAAGTGTTAATGTGTAGTACTTTTGGGACGGTGAAACGAAGGGAGTAAAATTAGCAAGTTTTGGGCCTGTCATGTTTTTGGGCGACCGCCAAGAATGGGTTGGGCGATCGCCCATGCTATCTGAAAGGTTTGGTCTGGAACAAGGTATATTGGGCGACCGCCCAATCTGGTATGGGCGACCGCCCATAATTGCTGAAATGTTGAGTTGTTCCAATCCAAGTGATTTAGATTTCAATCTTGGTCTAGGTCTTAGGTGCTATCCTAGAGTACCTAGAGGGTTGTTGTGGAACACTCTAGTGTTTGAAATGGGTTCCTTTGTGAACATATGTGTTGTGGAATTTGACTGAATGTTAATTGGGTATTGTTGAACATCTTTTGATGTGGTGTGGATTGGTTCATCTTTGTGATGTGTTTGGCTTGCCCCCGGTAGTTGTTTAAGCAAGTATTCATTACTATGCTCGTGTTTAAAGTCCAGCTGGTACTTGTTGTGGTGTCAGGCAGTGGGAGAATTATAGTGGTACAAATTAAGTTCACTATAAGTTTTTCCATTGGTACCTTGAGTCAGGCAGTGGGAGAACTATAGTGGTACACAAGCCAAGTTCACTATAAGGTTTTCCGCTGTTGTCTTTTCTGTTTCCCCAGTCCAGATTGGCCTTGGATGGGATGAATCGCTCCCTTGGGTGAGCATTTGGGTTATGATTTTGTGTCATATTCCCCCTGTTGTTACTTTGGTTCTTATGGTTATGGTTTGGTTTTCGGGATCCCGGCTTCAGCTATTTATGTTGCTCAGATGGTTTTCTCAGTTGGTTTTATCAGATGGTTTTCTCAGTTGGTTTTCTCAGATGGTATTCTCAGACAGTTATGTTTATTGGGTAAACCTTGGCTTGGTATCCACCAAAGTGTGGCATTTGTGGTATTTGTGGTATATGAGTTGGTTTTACCTATCATACTATGTGCTATGTGATGCTTATGATATTGTTCTTTATGCTTATCATTTTAGCATGGAACGTAGTTGCATTTTAGTAGCTTACTGGGATTTATTCTCACCCTTTATTTGCTTACTATTTTAAATAAAGGCGAGTCCAGGGGATAGGACACTTTGGCACGGGAGGACGTTGGAGTGGTAAGAGTTGGGACTTGTTTTGTTAAGGTTACATTATGTAAATGTAAAACCTTTTGGGTAGAGTACCTGTACTTCCTATTGTAACACCTATTTTGGATAATGTTGGTGTATGTGCATTTGTAAGCCTTTGGGCTAAGTACTTTCGTTGTGAAAGTTGGTTGTAAAATTTGTTTAAAGTTAAATGAAGTCTTTGAACTTCAAGTGTGATTTTGTTAAACTTTATGAAAGTACATCTCGAAAAATTTTCCAAAGTGTTTTATAACGTCTTCCACTCGTGTCCCGAGCGTAGGGCCAAGTAGGACCACGGGTCTGGGGTGCGACAGTTGGTATCAGAGCTAGGTTGTAGATGATCTAGAATGACTAAATGACCTAGGAGGGTAGTAGAGTATAGAGTGAGTAACGTTGAGTGTTTTATGCAGGTATTCATTCAAAATGGTTGGAACAGAAGGTGATCAGTCTGGGCCTTCAGGGCAAGATAAGGTCAGAGTGGAAGCTCGAATAATGTTCCAAGGCATGATTGAGGCTACAATGAAAACAATTAATGATCAGAGACAAGAGAGGGAACAGGCACCACCAAGAGATGGGTTGGCACAATTCTTGAAGATGGAACACATGGGCTATGATGGAGAGCCTGATGTATCTAAGACAGAAAGGTGGATTGAATCAATGGAAAAGATCTTTGATGCTTTGAGATGTTCTGAGGAAGATCAAGTCGGGTTTGCTACTTATAAGCTGAATGGAGCTTCCGAGCATTGGTGGAAAGCTTTGAAAACTAAATGGGATGAGACTCATATACCCTATACTTGGGAGAATTTTCTGGGAAAGTTTAAAGAACACTTCATTCCCCGGGTAGATCAAGACAGGAAGGAAATGGAGTTTCTTAACTTGGAGCAAGGTTCTATGTCAGTGGCCTAGTATTCAGCTAAATTTTTAGAGTTGTCCAGGTATTGTACTCACTTAGTGGCAACTGAGGAGAGAAAGGCTATGAGGTTTGTGAAAGGTTTGAAAACTGTGATTAGAACTCAACTAGTATCCCACAAGTTGAAAGATTTTCAAGATGCAGTTGATCGAGCCTACCAGGTAGAGCATGATATTGAGGAACACAAGAAGAAAATGGAGTTGTTAGGTGCAGGGAAGCAAGGTAGGCAACAACAACAACGTGGTGATAATAGAGGAAATCAAAGTGGATCTTCTTAATTCAAAGGGTCTTCTCAAAGACAGTCAGGTAATAGAAATCAAAGTAACACTTCAGGGAGTCAGAACAGAGGAGTTTATAATTATTGTCAGAAAGAAGGGCATTCAGAAGAAAGATGTTGGAAGAAGCAGGGCAAATGTTTGAATTGTGGTCAGTTGGGTCATTTTCAGAAGGATTGTCCTAGATTTAAGGTACAGGCATCGGGAAGTGCAGTTGGGTCTTCTCAAGGCCAGAAGAGGGATTCTTCAGGAAAGCCTAAGGTGCAGGGTCATGTCTTTGCCATTTCTCAACAACAGGCTTCAGATTCTTCTAATGTGATAAGGGGTATTATTTATGTGTCTAGTTTGAGGGCACGTACACTTATAGACCCTGGCTCATCGCATTCTTATGTGTCCGTGCATTTGCTTCTCGATTGCATTTATCTTCTGAATCTCTACCTTATGTGTTAGAGGTGTCTACTCCTATAGGGGAGTGTTTGGTGACCAATGAGGTGTTGCATTCTTGTGATGTGCATATACGTGAGCATGTTTTACCTGCTGATTTAGTTATCTTACCATTACAAGATTTGATATTATCTTGGGTATGGATTGGTTGGGTAAATATCATGCGTCTGTTGATTGTGCTAAAAAGGTGGTCACATTTTGTATACCTAATGTTCCTAAATTTACTTTTGAAACTGTTCCCTGGGGTAGAGAGATTCGTATTATTTTTTATGTGAAGGCTAGAAAGTTGTTGAACCGTGGTTGTGCGGGGTATTTGGCTAGTGTTTTGGATACTACTAAAAGGGTTCCTGATATAGAGGATGTGCCTATTGTTAAAGAATTTTCAGATATATTTTCTTCTGAGTATGCTATGCCTCCTGACCGGGAAATCGAGTTCTGTATTGACTTACTTCCAGGTACAGCTCCTATATTTGAGGCACCTTACAGAATGGCCCCAGCTGAGTTGAAAGAGTTGAAGGTTCAGTTACAAGAGTTACTTGATCGAGGATTCATTCGTTCTAGTGTATCTCCGTGGGGAGCTCCAGTGTTATTTGTCAAAAAGAAAGATGGGTCCCTGAGATTGTGTATTGATTACAGAAAGCTGAATCAGGTAACTATAAAGAACAAATATCCGCTTCCTCATATCGATGATTTATTTGATCAACTTCAAGGGTCGGTTGTCTTTTCAAAACTTGACTTGAGGAGTGGGTATCACCAGTTGAAAATCCGTTCTGAAGACATTTCTAAAACTGCTTTCCGTAGTAGATATGGCCATTATGAGTTTCTTGTTATGCCTTTCGGGTTGACTAATGCTCCGGCTGTTTTTATGGATATGATGAATAGGGTCTTTAAACCTTATCTTGATACCTTCGTGGTTGTATTTATTGATGATATTCTTGTTTATTCCAAGTCTCGGGAGGAACATGAACAGCATTTACGAATGGTTTTATCTATTCTTCGTGATAAGCAGTTGTTTGCTAAATTCAGTAAGTGTGCTTTTTGGCTCGATGAAGTATCTTTTCTTGGGCACGTGATTTCTAATAAAGGTATATTAGTTGATCCATCCAAGATTGAGGCTATTGTGAATTGGAAGAGGCCAGAATCAGTTACAGAAATTCGAAGCTTCTTGGTGTCAGCCGGGTACTACAGAAGGTTCATTGAGGGGTTTTCTAAGATTGCAACTCCCTTGACTCAGTTGACTCGAAAGAATATTCCTTATGTGTGGAATGAAAAATGTCAAGTTAGCTTTGAAGAGTTGAAGAAGAGATTGACTACAGCTCCTATTCTTGCCCTACCTAATGGTAATGATGATTTGGTAATATATAGTGATGCTTCTAAAGAAGGCCTCGGGTGCGTATTAATGAAAAATGGCAGGGTGATTGCGTATGCTTCGAAGAAGTTGACTCCGAGTGAGCAGAATTATCCTACCCATGACATGGAGCTTGCGGCTATTGTCTTTGCGTTGCACAAGTGGAAACATTATCTTTATGGAGCAAAATTTATGATTTTTACCGATCATCAAAGTTTGAAGTATCTTTTCTCTCAAAAGGAGTTGAATAACAGGCAAAGAAGATGGATGGAGTTACTGAAGGACTATGATTGTACTATCTCTTATCATCCGGGTAAAGCAAACGTAGTAGCTGATGCCAATAGCCGGAAATCTTATATGGCTTCATTGATGGTGCGTGAATGGAAGATGTTGGAGGATGCTCGAGATTGGGATCCGTATGAGTCAAAGCATGGAGCTATTTTTGCAAACATTCGAGTATTACCAACTTTAATTCAACAAATAAAAGAAGCTCAGAAGGATGACCCGGAGTTGGTAAAGATTATGGATAAAATCAAAGATGGTAAATTTGAGGATTTCTCTCTCAGTTCTGAAGGGGTATTGACTTTCAGAGGTCGATTGTGTGTGCCTAATGTTGATGGGATTAAACACCAAGTTCTTGATTAAGGCCATAAATTGAGGTATACTATTCATCCTGGGAGTACTAAAATGTATCAGAATTTGAAGCAACACTTTTGGTGGAATAATATGAAGAGGGAAATAGCAGATTATGTATCCAAGTGTTTAACATGTCAATAAGTTAAAGCTGATCATCAAAGGCCCGTGGGATTGCTTCAACCTTCCTGCATGGAAGTGGGAACATGTTACTATGGATTTTGTGACAGGGTTACCTCGTACACGAAGAAGGTTTGATGCAGTTTGGGTGATTGTTGATAGATTGACAAAGTCTTCTCATTTTCTACCTATTGAGATTAGTTATTCTATGAAAAGGCTTGCAACCTTGTACATTAATGAGATCGTGAGGTTACATGGAGTTCCAGTGAGCATTGTGTCTGATCGTGACCCTAGATTCACATCTCGGTTTTGGCAAGCATTTCAGAAGGCTTTGGGTTCAGAATTGAAGTTTAGTACAACTTTTCATCCTCAAACAGATGGTCAGTCAGAAAGAACCATTCAGATTCTTGAGGATATGTTGAGGGCTTGTTCAGTTGATTTTGCAGATTCTTGGGATATTCATTTACCTCTCGTGGAATTTGCTTATAACAATAGTTTTCAGTCGAGTATTAGGATGGCTCCTTATGAAGCCTTGTATGGGAGGAAATGTCGGTCTCCTATCTGTTGGGATGAAGTAGGAGAAGCCAAGATTTGGGGTGTTCAGATGGTTAATGATTCAGTTGAGAAGGTTAAGCTTATTCGGGATCGTTTGAGTACTGCTCAGAGTAGACAGAAAAGCTATGCCGATCACCGGAGGCGAGACCTTGAGTTCGAAAAGGGTGACTTTGTGTTTTTGAAGGTTTCACGTAAGGTTGGTATTCGAAGATATGGAAAGAAAGGCAAGCTTGCTCCGAGGTATATTGGTCCATTTGAGATTCTTAGAAGAGTTGGAGATCATGCCTATCGTCTTGCATTACCTCCTTCTCTTGATAAGATTCATAATGTATTTCATATCTCTATGCTTCGGAAGTATGTGTATGATCCTTCACATGTTCTATCTGAGGTTCCCGAGGATATTGAGCCGAGTATGTCTTACGAAGAGTATCAGTCCAAGTCATTAATTCAAAGGTCCAAGAATTGAGAAATAAGAGTATTCCTCTTGTTCGAGTTGTGTGGAGGAACCATAATGTGGAAGAATCAGGAGCTTCGGGAGGAGATCGAGAGAAAGTACCCATGGTTGTTTGAGGGCCTAGGTAAGTAACCCTAAAATTCGGGACGAATTTTCTTTAAGGGGGAGTGATTGTAACGACCCTAAAACCCGTCCCTATTTATTTTATATTTTTAGGGATTTTTATTTGACTTATGTGTGCATTTTATGTGTTGCATCATATTTTATGACCTGCACATCTTACTTGATTAATTATGTTATTTACTTAGTTAGTAGTAATAATGGTTAAAGAAGTTAAATGATTAAGTTGAAACTTTAGGGTCCTTTGTGAAAATATAACTTTAGGGGCTTAATTGTTCAACTGGAAAGTCAAGTGACCAAAGTATAAGAAAGGGGTAAAAAAAATTATAAACTTATCCTTCTTCTCCCTCTTTCTCTGTGTTAACATACTCTGCAACATTCCTAGGGTTAAAAGAAAAGGTAAGTTCAACCTATTTCGATTTATTTCTTTTTAATTACTTATCCGTTTTAAAATCTAATTATATAAAAATAATCAGGGCGTTGAATAGGTCATTTCTACCCGAAAAAAATATATTTCTGCGATACTTTTTCCGAAAATAGGTAAGTTACTAATTCCCCTTTAAATGTTAAAATGGTCATATATGTTATACTTGATACTTGTAATTGTTATTTTTGTGATTTGGATAATATTTGTGATACTTGTAATTTTGGGACAAAGGGAGTATTTGGAAAGTTGGTTTTGAAATGGTAAGGAAAATATAAGAGTGTTTCTTGGGTTCTTTTGGTTAAGGATTATGTAAGAAGTATAAGTGTTAATGTGTAGTACTTTTGGGACGGTGAAACGAAGGGAGTAAAATTAGCAAGTTTTGGGCCTGTCAAGTTTTTGGGCGACCGCCCAGAATGGGTTGGGCGACCGCCCATGCTATCTGAAAGGTTTGGTCTGGAACAGGGTATTTTGGGCGACCGCCCAGTCTGGTATGGGTGACCGCCCATGATTGCTGAAATGTTGAGTTGTTCCAATCCAAGTGATTTAGAGTTTAATCTTGGTCTAGGTCTTAGGTGATATCCTAGAGTACCTAGAGGGTTGTTGTGGAACACTCTAGTGTTTGAAATTGGTTCATTTGTGAACATATGTGTTGTGGAATTTGACTGAATGTTAATTGGGTATTGTTGAACATCTTTTGATGTGGTGTGGATTGGTTCATCTTTGTGCTATGTTTGGCTTGCCCCCGGTTGTTGTTTAAGCAAATATTCATTTCTATGCTCATGTTTAAAGTCCAGCTGGTACTTGTTGTGGTGTCAGGCAGTGGGAGAATTATAGTGGTACAAATTAAGTTCACTATAAGTATTTCCATTGGTACGTTGAGTCAGGCAGTGGGAGAACTATAGTGGCACACAAGCGAAGTTCACTATAAGGTTTTTCGCTGTTGCCTTTTCTGTTTCCCCAGTCCAGATTGGCCTTGGATGGGATGAATCGCTCCCTTGGGTGAGCATTTGGGTTATGACTTTGTGTCATATTCCCCCCGTTGTTACTTTGGTTCTTATGGTTATGGTTTGATTTTCGGGATCCCGGCTTCAGCTATTTATGCTGCTCAGATGGTTTTCTCAGTTGGTTTTCTCAAATGGTTTTCTCAGTTGGTTTTCTCAGATGGTATTCTCAGACAGTTATGTTTATTTGGTAAACCTTGGCTTGGTATCCACCTGAGTGTGACATTTGTGGTATTTGTGGTATATGAGTTGCTTTTACCTATCATACTATGTGCTATGTGATGCTTATGATATTGTTCTTTATGCTTATCATTTTTGCGTGGAACGTAGTTGCATTTTAGTAGCTTACTGAGATTTATTCTCGCTCTTTATTTGTTTACTGTTTTAGATAAATGCGAGTCCAGGGGATAGGACACTTTGGCACGGGAGGACGTTGGAGTGGTAAGAGTTGGGACTTGTTTTGTTAAGGTTACATTATGTAAATGTAAAACCTTTTGGGCAGAGTACCCGTACTTCCTATTGTAACACCTATTTTGGATAATGTTGTTGTATGTGCATTTGTATAAAAGTTTGTAAGCCTTCAGGCTAAGTACTTTCGTTGTGAAAGTTGGTTGTAAAGTTTGTTTAAAGTTAAATGAAGTCTTTGAACTTCAAGTGTGATTTTGTTAAACTTTATGAAAGTATATTTCGAAAAATTTTCAAAAGTGTTTTATAACGTCTTCCACTCGTGTCCCGAGCGTGGGGCCAAGTAGGACCATGGGTCTGGGGTGCGACAGTCATACTTACCCAAATAGTGTAACTATATACAAGTTCGTATTCCTTTATAGAACATGTCACAATCCCTTTGTCCATGATTTCATTGAACACAAGTCATGGTCATTGAGTCAACTTGTATTTGTTCAATACTTTATCGATTCCGAATATGTTGATAATCCAAATGACAATGATTCAATCAATTCATTTGAGTTTGGCCAAATATTTCATCAACATTATTCTACGAGGGGCCCAAGCTTGACATCTCTCCGAAGAGGGACAAATCCATTTAGCTTATTATTCTTCCCTGCGTGAATCCGATTGTGCCAATCATACCCTTTATAACTACCTGGTTAAAGGTAGCGTTTGAATATGTCAAACATAATGTTCATCAAGTGGAAGACTATAATAACTTCATGTCTAAGGATTCAAATGACATAACTAATATGAGATCTATATATGACATTAACCATGACATAAATATCATAGAGCGGGTCATGTCCAGTACCTTGTTCCCCAACAAGTACCCATAAGTCTAACATGATCATCCCATGATCATTCAGACTTATATTAGTGCTTCATAAGTACTAGGGACAGAGATTATTATAAGTAAACATGAACAATAATAATAATCAAAATATCTCTTTATTAATATGAATAAAATGATAACATACATAACGTTTAAATAAACGTGCCTAGGGCAACAACACTAACAATCTCTCACTTGCCATAGGCCCAATCTCCCATGTATCTAATACCCATAGACCTAACATGACCATCATGTTTAGATTGTGGAAGTCCCTTTGTTAGCGGGTCTGCTACGTTATTATCAGTTGGTACTCTGCATATATTTACGTCTCCTCTATCTACGATTTCTCAAATGATATAAAAACTCCTTAGTATGTGTTTGGATTTCTTATGTGCCATTGGTTCCTTTGCTTGAGAAATATCACCATTATTATCACAATAAAGGTCTATTGGATTAGCAATACTAGGAACCACCTCAAGTTCACCAATGAACTTCTTAATCCAAACAACTTCCTTTGCAGCTTCTGATGCAACAATATACTCAGCTTCAGTTGTAGAATCATCGACTGTACTTAGCTTAGAACTCTTCCAGCTTACAGCTCCACCATTCAACATAAACACAAAACCCGATTGCGATCTACTATCATCTTTGTCGGTTTGGAAACTTGCATCCGTGTAACCATTTACAACGAGATCATCTTCCATACCTCAATAGATTAAAAATGATTCTTTAGTCCTTCTCAAGTACTTAAGAATCGCTTTAACAGCCATCCAGTGACTATCACCGGGGTTGGATTGATATCTACTCGTCATGCTCAAAGCATAAGATACATCCGGCCTAGTACATATCATGGCATACATGATGGATCCAATTGCCGAAGCATATGGAATCTCACTCATTTTCTCACGCTCATCATTAGTCTTATGACATTTAGTCTTGCTTAGAGAAACTCCATGTAACACTGGCAAGTGTCCTCATTCTTCCATGCGGAACCTTCTAAGTACCTTGTCAATGTATGTACTTTGGCTTAAACCAATTAGCTTCTTTGATCTATCTCTATAGATCTTAATGCCAAGGGTATATGCGGCTTCACCCATATCTTTCATTGCGAAACACTTTCCTAACCAAGTCTTTACAGATTAAAGTGTAGGAATGTCGTTGTAGATACCCCGGGGAACCACGGCTTGGCTAGAGCGCGTGAATTAACCTAGGATGTCTAATTGTGTTTTAGAGTCGCCACCCACGTTTTTGAGGAACGTAAGAAAACCTAATGTTTATGAGCCTAAGTTTGATTTACGAAAACAGAGATTCTTTGGGATGAGGGGTTCGGGGGTTAGTTACGAAATGGGAAGTACTTAAACACCCATTTCGCCAGAGCAAAGTCGGTCTTGTTTGTTCATAATTCACTTTCTAAGATAAATGTGTTCTTCCTATTAAAATGATGATAAAAAGGGGTTTTAGAGTTTGAAATGTAGGGAGATAACTCCTAGGCCAATTCAATGTAATGAAAGGACCGTTGGTGTCATGTCCCAAATGGTTTTGGGTGATTGCACATTTGATCGAAGAAGAAGAAGAAGAAGAAGAAGAAGAAGAAGAAGAAGAAGAAGAGAGAAGTGCTTAAAACATTTACCTATAGTATTCTTCGAAAAGAGAACCTCTTGTCAAGCCTTGAAGAAGAGGTTGAGTACTTTTGTTGAAGAAATCCCAAATGAAAGGTCTAGGCAAAGAGTGAGTAAAAGGTCTAAAATGATTATTGTTTCCAGTCCTCCTCCAATGATGGATTGGAGGGGTTTTTATAGTTGAAAATTGACTGTTTTTGGGGCCAAACGGAGTCTCCAAGAAATCTTTCCCGGGCAAAATCATGTATAATGAGTAAGGGAGAGATTCTTGGGCAGAATTTGTAACTGACACGCCCCAGAAGCGCTCGCATCCCACCTAGGCGGCAGAAGGCGCGCGCGTCTGGCCTCAAGGGGCGGAGGCGCGCGACTCTGAGAAGCGATTTTTGACAGAATGGACTAGAAAGTTAGAAATGTTTTTCAGTTTAGTCCCGGGACTTAACGGAGTCCGTCTGGAACTTAACCAAAGTAACAGAAACTAACAGGAAACACTTAAAAGAGGGAGAAACACAAAATCAAGTGTGCAATCGGGGTGAGCGGTCCAAGGCGGGGTGTCTATAGAGCCACTCGGCGGCGTGGATTGCGAAGCAAACGTGCCGACGAAAGACAAACATCCGCCTAGGACATCACCAAGAAAAGGAAAAGACTCGATAAAAGCAGGAATTTGAAATTGCAGAGAATAGAGGTGCGCTCCCTGTGTGAGCGGCTTTGAGAGATAAGGGTGCGCTCCCTGTGTGAGCGGCTTTGCTAATAGCGGGATTCGTTTGCTGGAAGCGGGATTCGTTTGCTGGAAGCGGGATCTGTTCGTTGAGAGCGAGATCCGTTTGCTGGAAGCGGGACCTGTTTGCTGAGAACGAGATCCGTTTGCTGGAGGCGGGACCTGTTTACTGAGAGCGAGATCCGTTTGCTGGAAGCGGGACCTGTTTGCTGAGGTGCGGGACCCGGAGGACCGTTTGCTGAAATGCAGGACCCGGAGGACCGTTTGCTGAAGTACGGAACCCGGAGGACCGTTTGCTGAAGTGCGGGACCCGGAGGACCGTTTGCTGAAGTTGCGGGACCCGGAGGACCGTTTGCTGAAGTGCGGGACCCGGAGGACCGTTTGCTGAAGTTGCGGGACCCGGAGGACCGTTTGCTTTGAATGGATGTAGATCTTGCTTGATAATGAAGCAGTGATTCCGTAGATCATCCCAGACCAAGTTGTTGTCGTGAGTCGTTCTTTGACTGTTTGACTTTGACTTTTGACGGGGTGCGGGCACAGTTG
The DNA here is from genome assembly GCA_026119855.1 of Campanula takesimana. Classification (NCBI taxonomy): domain Eukaryota; kingdom Viridiplantae; phylum Streptophyta; class Magnoliopsida; order Asterales; family Campanulaceae; genus Campanula; species Campanula takesimana. The sequence continues at coordinate 1,029,979 of JAOWBW010000163.1, read as the reverse complement.
ACTGCGGAGTGCTTTGTGCTGGGGATGAATTGTAAAAACTGATCTTTTGAGAAGTAAAAGACGCCTTACTTTGAGTGGGAGTTTCTATCTTATTTCAGTTTTTAGACATGCCTTAAGGGCGGACCAAATTAATGTGTGCCCAGCTGGGTGTTTGCTGTCGTCGTTTTGAGCTTCTCTTTTTGGTGGGATTGATCTTTCTTGTAGATGGAAGGCATTTGAACGTGCCTGGGCTTCCTTCTTGAACTGACAAGGGCTGTTTCTGGAGCATCTTCCATCTGGGACGCGGGCGCTTCCTCTCTTGGATACGGGACGCGCGCGCCTTTTATACCGGTGTCGGGAGGTGCGCGCCTCTGGGAGGCAAAATTCAGGGCCTGACACTTGCTGACCAAAAGATCCTCCAACATCTATAATATCAGCTTCTGGTTGACAATTCGATTCCAACAGCCATTTTCTGCCATTTTTTAACACCATTCTATTACCCAATCTTGCTTATAACCTTTACTTTGCGGACATTGAAGCCGGATTGGGACTTGTTGAAGGCTGCTGCAGCCTTTTGGGATTGTGATAGCCATACATTCAACTTTTCGGCTAATGAAATGGTGCCGACCGTTGACGATTTTGGGGCCATTATGGGTATGCCTTTGGCCGGTCGGATTGCCGTCCCCAAGTATTACCGCAGTGTTGTTGATTCTTAGGTTGACATTCTGAATCTCCCTGTCGGAGAAGTGAAGAAGATGATGCACGGGACCGTTGTTGACATAACTGAGCTTCCGATGTTCTTCAGTTTGCATTCGGAAGATGTCGCGGTTCAGTCCTTTAAGAGAAAGGCCATGGCTGTCTGCCTTTTCAGCGAGGTTTTGTTTGTCTCTCCTCTGGGTACTGCGGATGCGCAGTTGGCTGAGATAGTGTTGCAGGCGAAAGGACAGCGATTTAGCATAGTTCCGCTTATTGTAGGAGAGACCTTACATGGTTTGGACGAGTTGCACCGTACAGGCGAGATGCGACGAGGAAGCCCCTTGCTTTTAACCATATGGCTTCGGGAGCATTTCAGGCTTTATGTGGCGGATGGCGACCTCTCTCCTTTTGCTGTTCATAGGCGACGGCTGCTGATTAGGGATTTGACCGAAGAGGGTTGGAGGAGATTTTTTGCTTCTCGTCTAACAGCTGATGTTGAGTGGTGTCCTTGGGGTCTTCGCTCTTTTGTGGAGTGGACTTTCGGTTTCCAGCATGTGGTTTTACCCGGATTGAGGGACTCTTCGTTTTATCAGCCAGAACGGGTTTTGAGACAGTTCGTTCGTCAGTAAATAATTCCTTTTCCGAGGAATGGGGTACTTCGTCCAGTTTCTTATATGGGCCCGGACTTCTCGAATGAGCTTCAGTTGGCTTGGGGAGATGATCGTGACCGTTGGGTTTCCGCTCCATTGCACCGGGGCAGCATTTTTCTTCCCGAGAGTTACTTGGATCATTTGCTTGGTACCGTCTACCGTGGCATTACTTGGGTAGATGCTCTTCGGGCGGAGTTGCTAGGAAGGGATTTTGAGCCCAGCAGTGCTTTGAGGTACAAGGAAGCTGCTGCTGATGTGAACAACATTCTGACCGACCCTTTCGGTACTCCCTTGGATGAATTTTATGCTCGGAGGCGTTCGGTTGCGCAGAAGATATCGGTCCGCATCAGTGTCCCTAGGCCTCCCAAGAAGAGTAGGATTGATGGTCGTCCGGGTGGTCCTTCAAAGGCCAAGAGAAAATTAGATTTTTCCTAGTACCCCCAAGAGATTGCAATTAAAATAGACCACTTGTTTAGGATTTAATATTTTATGTCTTTTATTAGCTCAACATTTTCACTGTAATGATAAAGATGATTTAGTGAATGAATAAAAATTGCATCTCGTTAATTTGAAATGATTTGGGTATTTGTTTATGTTTTAGACCGCACCCGAAGGTTGCCTACGTTCCTCCAGTGTAGAGGCTCAGGTCTCCGTAGTTCAAACAAACGAAGACCATTTTTTTTTTGTGTGCACCCTGTTTTTTGCCTAGACCGCCCTTTCGGGTTTTCAATCTAGCGGGCTTCTTTTTTTGCACGTGCTCTAATTTTTGCCTAGGCCGCCCTTGCGGGTTTTCAACCTAGCGAGCTTTTTTTTTTTTTTTTTTTTTTATGGTCTTCGTTTATTGACGTAAAACCTCTTCAATTTGTCGAGGTTGACTTCTTTTGGCAGTTGATCTCCGTCTAAGTCCACGAGTCGGACTGCATCGCCGCTTAGTATCTTCTTGACCACATACGGACCAATCCATCGGGGTCCCCATTTTCCAAGGGGGTTCATGGCATTAGGAGGGTGTTGTCTTAGGACCAAATCTCCCACAATGATGTTTCTGGGTTTCACCTTTTTGTTGAAAGATCTAGCCATTCTTTGTTGATAGGCCCTCGTACGTTCGATTGCCCTTAGCCTTTTCTTGTCGAGTAGGGCTAGCTGTTCATATCGACTTTGCATCCAATCGACTTCATTGACTTGGTTCTCAAGGAAGACCCGCAGGGACGGAACTTCGAGCTCTATTGGTAGCACAGCTTCGGAACCATATACCAGTGCATAAGGAGTTTCTCCAGTCGCTGTCCGTATTGACGTGCGGTAGCCCTATAATGCTAGAGGTAACTTTTCGGGCCAATCCCTTCCAGTGGAGGCCATCTTCTTCACAATGGTCTCGATTATCTTGTTAGCTGCCTCGACCGCGCCGTTTGCTTGAGGGCGGTATAGAGATGACTTATGCTTAGTAACCTTGTATTCTACCAGGAGTGCGTCCATCTCTTTCTCGAAGTGAGAGCCATTGTCTGAGATGATCTCATGAGGAACGCCGTACCGGCACATGATGTGGGTTTTTACGAATTCGGCCACTTTCTTGGCGTTAAGAACTCGGTAAGCTTGTACTTCGACCTATTTTGTAAAATAGTCCACGGCTACTAGGAAGAAAGATTGTCCATTGCTTCCAGTAGGGTGAACTTTGCCGATGATGTCTATGCCCCAACAGGAGAAAGGCCAAGGCGTGGTCATATTGTAAAGCTGTGAGGGTGGAGCGTGCTGTAGATTGGCATGGAATTGGCATTTGGCGCACCTCTTGACTTTCTCGATGCAGTCCCTTTCCATGGTACTCCAATGATAACCCATGAGGAGTATCTTCTTGGCCAACATAAACCCGTTCATGTGAGGCACACATTCACCTTCGTGGATCTCATGCATTATTTCTTGAGCTTCGGTCTCATTTGCACATAGGAGATTGATCCCCTCGTGATGCCTTTTGTAGACTCTGTCCCCAATCAGTACATATCGGGAGGCTAGTCTTTGCAATGCCATTTGAGACTTCTTATTGCTGTTCTCGGGATAAGTACCATCCTTGAAGAAATTCATGATATCTGCGTACCACAGGGAGTTTGTTTGGACCTCGTTGATCGCAATACTCATACAGTATGCCGGATTGTTTCGTCGGGAAATTTTGAAGGGTTTCACCATTTTACCCTCAGGCATTTCGACCAGTGAAGCGATGGTGGCTAGTGCATCAGCAAAACGGTTCTTGTCCCTTGGCAGGTAATTGAAGGTGATTTCTTGAAATTGTTCAACCAATTCCTCGAGATGTTGACCATACCATTGCAGGGTTGAGTATTGAATCTTCCATTTTCTGGATGTCTGGTTGATGATGAGCAAGGAATCACCGAATACTTCTAAACTTGTGACAATTCTTTCGAGGGCTGCTTCGAGCCCCGCTATGCAAGCTTCGTACTCAGCGGTGTTGTTAGTGGCTTCAAATTCGAGGCGGATGGCAATTGGAGTATACATGTCCTTTGGATCAACAAGTAACATCCCTATGCCATACCCATGCTTATTGGCTGCGCCATCGAAAAAAAGTTGCCACTTATTTTCCTCTGTTGTAGCGCAAATTAAATGCTCGTCGGGGAACTGTATATCTTCCCCCTTCACTTCGTCACACGGAAATTCAGCAAGCTGATCACTGAACACTGAACACTTTCCCCCTGATGGATTTGAGTGTGACGTAAGTGATATCGTAGCCGGTGAGCATGAAATACCATTTGGCTATTCTTGTTGACATGAAAGGCTTCTCGAAGATGTAGCAGAGCGGGTCCACTTTTGCTATCAACTTGATTGGGAAGGCCTCCATGTAATGCTTGAGCTTTTGAGTAACCCAAATCAATGCAGCACAAGACTTCTCTAAGACAGAGTAGTTCTTTTCAGCTCCTTGAAACCGTCGGCTGACAAAGTAGATGACATTGTCTTCTGTGGAGTCTCGCTGTTCTTGTGCTAACATAGACCCTAGGGCTTCATCATTGACAGTGAGATAGAGCAAGAGAGGCTTCTCTTCGTGTGGTGGAACCAAAACTGGAGGGCATGTCAAGTAGTGCTTCACTTGGTCGAAGGCTTCTTGGCACGCATCGGTCCATTCTAGAGCCACATTCTTTTTGAGTAGCTTGAAGATTGGCTCACACATGGAAGTGAGTTGGTGCACAAACCGACTGATGTATTGGAGTCTGCCCATGAAACCTTTGATTTCTTTCTGCGTCTTTGGGGGAGGCATGTCAATGATTGCCTTGATCTTGGAGGGATCGGCTTCAATTCCTTTTTCAGTGACCATGTAACCTAAAACCTTCCCTTTGATGACCCCAAAAGTGCACTTTGCGGGATTGAGTCTCATGTTGTGTTGTCGAAGCCTTTCAAAGAACTTGCGAAGGTCGATCAAATGTTGACCATTGGTTCCCTTTGAATGGATGATCATGTCGTCTACATAGACCTCGATCTCTTTATGAATCATATCGTGGAATAGATCCGTAACAGCCCTCTGGTAGGTAGCCCCAGCGTTCCTTAGTCCGAACGGCATGACTGTGTAGCAGAAGGTCCCCCACGGAGTTGTGAAAGCCGTCTTGTGTTGATCCTCTTCGGACATGAGAATCTGATTGTAACCGGCAAAACCGTCCACGAATGAGCGGACTTCATAGTTGGCAGTTGAATCGACGAGCATGTCGATGTTTGGTAGTGGAAAATCATCTTTCGGGGAAGCTTTGTTCAAATCCCGGAAGTCCACACAAACTCGAACCTTGCCGTTTGCTTTTCTGACTGTCACAATGTTGGCTAGCCAAGTTGGATACTCAATGACTTTGATGAAACCCACACTGAGGAGCTTTTCAATCTCTTCTTTGACTTGTAGAGACCATTCTGGCTTGATCTTTCTGAGCTTTTGCTTTACTGGCTTGGCATCCTCTCTGATCGGAATTCTGTGCTCTGCGACCTTTCTGTCCAAACCCGGCATCTCTTTGTATGACCATGCGAATACGTCCACAAATTCTCTGAGCAGTGCAGTCAATCTGTCTTTGTCTTCCCTCTAGAAGAAGCTGTCAATCTTCGTTTCTTTCGGCTCTTCGTCGGTACCCAGATTAACAGTATGCAATTCTTCATCAGCCCCTGGACCATTTTCACCACGACAACGAACCTGTTGAGCTAGTTCATTTAGGTATGTTATGTTTTCGTGGTCTATTTCATCATAATTTGAATCGTTATTAACTTGTTCATTAAGTTCGTTATTAATTAATTCATCATTTATGATGTTTGCAATCTTGGGGTACTCAGAAATATCAAATTTTTCATTAGCAAAGAAAGGAAACACACGCTCGGCTATTGCCTCCATATCCTCTTAGGTGAGGGCATTAGAAACACTCTCGGACTCGAAAGTAAGTGTGAGTCGCTCTTCCTTTGTTGCTGTGCGGGGTATGAAACCCATTTCTCGGACCAAGAAATCCTCGGATACTAAGGGCCCCTTCGTTGAATACCAGTTGTTGATTGGCTCGGAGCTTGGTGGGATCTCACTGATGGTTTCTTTTCTGACGACGGTGTCGTAGATGGCGTTGACTTGACAATCGTCCATGATGGCAAATTCTTCGAACATGGAGGCGAGATCGGATAGTTCTTCCCCCACAGTAATCTCTACCTCGGATTCTATAGTCACTTTCTTGCCCCACCACTCTCGGGGTGACATTGGAGTAGGTTCCCTTTCTTGTGTCGGTATTTCACAATCAGTGAAGATCTCGAGACCGGGCTTTCTGACGCCCTTGTCGTTAACCCACGGTTCGGGAAAGGTCATGTACGGGACATCTTCCCCTTGGCGAACAAAATAACCGTTTAGTGTGTTGCGGTAAGGCCTCAAGTTGGGGATTTTATATCGTCGACCTTCTTTGCGAGCTTGGGTCCTTTGATTCTTGACTGCTTGCTCGTACTTCAAGTCATCCTTGGTAGGCTCGTATCCCAGACCAAACTTGTTCTTGACAAAAGGAACTTCCACGGGGTGTAATATCCCTTGTTGATGTTTCCCTAGGCCGAGACAGGGAAAGTGATTCATGTTCCTCATCATGCGGAGGACTTTAGGATTGCTGGGGACCCACTGTCTGTTTCCCCCTTCTTTGTCAATGGTGTTGACGCCGGAGAGAGTGGCATCTTCTATCCCGTGTTGGACTTGGTGAACGGGTTGTCCCCCATTTCTGTGGATGGTGACATTTTCAGCCATGATAGTGACTATCTCGTCCCCGTTTCTGATCTTGACGCACTGATGGAGAGTGGAAGGCACCGCGTTGGAACTGTGGATCCAAGATCGGCCCAGAAGTAAGTTTAATGAAGCAGGGACATCAAGTACTTGGAATGGGACGGACATGATCATGTTTCCAAATTCGATATCAACTTCTAACATTCCCATGACTGTACGGGCAGTGCTGTCGTACCCTCTAATGGCTTGTGTGGAGGGTTGTAAATCGGAGCTTTTGAGCCCCAGTATGCCCATGACTCGGCTAGGCATTATGTTGAGTGCAGAGCCACCGTCTACTAGAACCCTTGAGATGGGTCTCCCCTTTGCCCTTACTTTGAGGTAGATGGCTTCATTGTGTTCGGACCCAAATGGCGGGAGGTCCATGTTGGCAAAAGTGATGACATTGCCGAAGTGAATGTGACCTATCATTGCTGTGAGGTCTTCGGGTGTCGTGTCGGGAGAGACTGAGGTGTCATCCAAGTTCTTGATGACGAGGTCTCGGTGTTTCTTTGATGATGCAATAAGGTCCCAGATGGATATGTTGGCTTGCGTCTTCTTGAGTTGTGTTAACAAAGGATCTTCGGGTATGTCGCATGCTTGCGATCTTTGAGAAGAGATGCTGGTTGCTGTAGTATTGGGAAGGATTGTGCTCGTTGTTACTCGGACACTGCGAGTGAGCACGTTCACGGTCCCTTGTAGCTTCTTCTTCCTATTCTCTAAGACTTCCCTCATAATCTCATCATAAGTCACAACATAACAAGAATTATCAAGTTTATTTATATCATCGGAGCCCTCATTCACAATTGGGATCGAATGAGTGGTTCCTTCAAACTCTCCTACCTCTATTACATTGACACCACCCTCATTAGGGATTATGAATTCCTTCTTGTCTATGAGGTCTTGGATGGTGTTGCGGATGGAGAAGCAATCCTCGGTGAGGTGGCCGGTGCATTGATGGTAGTCACACCATTTGTGGTGAGCATGATTGGCACGGAGCGGTTGTGGTTGCTTGTACCCTTGAAGAGGGGTGATTTGTCCCTTGGCCTTTAGAGCTTCATAGGCCTCGGTGATGGTCATGCCGTTGAGAGGAGTGTAGACGCGGTCGTTTTGGAACCGCTTGCCTTGTGGTGGGGGAACCTTCTTGTAATTCCCCTTGTCAGTAGTAATGGCATTTACAGAAGCCTCTTTGTTTGAACTAGAGGCGGCCTTGTATCGGTAGGTAGGAGTGGCCTTTTTAATCTCCTTGAGCAAGTCATCCATGCGTACCCCCGCCTCATACATTTGGGAGAAGTCGGAGTAGCAAGCCCCACTTAGGTGGGTGCGGAGATCAATCTTGAGACATTTGAGAAAGATGTCCATTTGCTCTTTTGTGTTTGGCCTTTCAACAATTTCAGAGAGCTTGTCATTCCATCTCCTTGTGAAGTCAATGAAGGACTCGTTGTCTCTTTGAGTGGTATTCTCGAGCTCTTTCCTTGTGGGCCGGTGAGTGGTGTTGCCTTGATATTGATTCTTGAAGGCAAGCATAGCGGCATCCCAATCAAGACGGGCAGTGAGCGGGAGAGTTGCATACCAATCCTTGGCCGCCCCCTCGAGGGTGAGAGGAAAGCATTGAGCCATAACTTTTGGGGAGACCTTCTTCGGAACCATAGCCCAAATGTAAGTCTCGATGTGGGCCATCGGGGATGAGTTTCCCTTAAACTTGCTAATGTCGGGCATCTTGAATTTGTCGGGAAGAGCGGCCATCGTGCTCATGAGGATGGATGACTGATAAAGGCTTGTGTTGGAGCCTTTTCCCATGTTGAGACCGTCAAATTTCTGATCAATGTAGGCCATGATGGAATCGACCATTTTGGGGTCGTTGTTGTCGGTACTAGGCCCCCCCACTTTTTTGGTACGGTCACTGACATACGGGCTTTCAAACAAACCCTTGGTCCACTCGGATTCCTCGTTGTCATTAACCCCCTTGTTCTTGGAGTGTTTGAGGAGCTTGGCTTTTAGTTGGTCAACCTCGGCCTCGTGGACCTCCCTTTGACTGTCGACATGAGCTTGCCACAAGGCTTCTTTGGTTTAAGCCTCGTTGTTGAGAGTGGTGATTTGTTGTTGGAGTGTTTGAACCATGGCAGAAAGCTGTTCGAGAGTTATGGCGTTGTTGGTGTTGGAGTCGCTGGCCATTGATGATGTAGAAGCTGTTGGAGTGATCGGTTCACGGACAAGCCTGTTGGATGAATCGTTGTAGATGCGGAGAGTACCAATCGGACCTATAATTGGAGAAGTAGCCCTTGTCAGTCTCGGTTCACACTTTTTGGTCCATGAGGAGGTTGAGAACACACAGTTGGGCACACGACTCGAACCACATAAGAAAAAAGACTCTCTTTTTTTTTTTTTTATAAGTCGGAGGGAATGGGTCCCTTTTGGGGTTTCTAAGAAAATAATGGAATCGTCACACTAGTATATAGACCATCTCGCGGTCCCATATACTCATCGGATTCCATCACGTTTGTGAATCCTACATGTGTCGGGATTAAACTAAATTAATGTAGTAAAGCATACATGCGGGGACGAATTTTTATTTTCGTCCAAAATAACCACTTTTGGGGACGGATTTTTATTGCGTCCGTTTCAACAAGTTGGCACGTATGATTTGAAGACATTAGTTTAGGGAAATCTCGGTACATGGAAACCGACTTGAGTCACGGAGTTTTAGACCCTAACTAGAATTGTGTGGTTTGTGCTCGGCTTGAATATGAGGCTTAAAGGTCACCCCCGGCATGTAGTCATGAACTACGCCACGGGCTGAGGTTTACCGCTTCGAAAGAGCCAAGGTCGAGTGGAGCTTGAAACTTTCTAGGACGGGCCTCGACGGGGTTGGACTTGTGCGACTCGATAGTGAGCAGTTTATAGGAGTAATGTGCACGTAGTGTGAGGTCTATCACGTGACAAAAAAATTTTAATTTTTTTTTTTTTTTTTTGAAAAGAAAAGATAAAAAAACACATAAGCACGTAAATTACAACTCCTGAATCACCCGTGTGACCGGTAAATAAAAACATGAAATTAAACAGTCCAAGGGTTCAATTCTGTTCTGATGCAGGCAACTGTGCCCACACCCCACTGTTCTGTTCAGTCACTGAAACCTGTTCTCGCCCTGGAAATTGGCCCAGAAGCGCGCGCCTCGGGCTAGTGTTGTGGGAAGCGCGCGACTGGCGCATAGAAACTGGGAGGCGCCCGCTTCTGGGCTCACCTTTCAGATTATCAGAAACTTATGGACTCAGGGGATTGCCCTGGTCCTGATTGTGTGATGGAACCCCTGCAGTGTTTGTTAGCACGAAATAATAGGAAGAATAGGAAGAACACATGGAAGGCGGGAGATTCTGGAATTTGACGCGGGACGCGCGCGCTTTGGACCATGAAGGTCCGAGGCGCGCGCTTCCCATGTCAACTTCCAGAATACCCAGAAAAGTGAATTATGAACAGAAACACAAGTTTAACCCTCAAGCAATCCCCAGCAGAGTCGCCACTGTAGATACCCCGGGGAACCACGGATTAGCTAGAGCGCGTGAATTAACCTAGGATGTCTAATTGTGTTTTAGAGTCGCCACCCACGTTTTTGAGGAACGTAAGAAAACCTAATGTTTATGAGCCTAAGTTTGATTTACGAAAACAGAGATTCTTTGGGATGAGGGGTTCGGAGGTTAGGTTACGAAATGGGAAGTACTTAAACACCCATTTCGCCCGAGCAAAGTCGGTCTTGTTTGTTCATAATTCACTTTCTAAGATAAATGTGTTCTTCCTATTAAAATGATGATAAAAAGGGGTTTTAGAGTTTGAAATGTAGGGAGATGACTCCTAGGCCAATTCAATGTAATGAAAGGACCGTTGGTGTCATGTCCCAAATGGTTTTGGGTGATTGAACATTTGATCGAAGAAGAAGAAGAAGAAGAAGAAGAAGAAGAAGAAGAAGAAGAGAAGTGCTTAAAACATTTTACCTATAGTATTCTTCGAAAAGAGAACCTCTTGTCAAGCCTTGAAGAAGAGGTTGAGTACTTTTGTTGAAGAAATCCCAAAGGAAAGGTCTAGGCAAAGAGTGAGTAAAAGGTCTAAAATGATGATTTTTTTCCAGTGCTCCTCCAATGATGGATTGGAGGGGTTTTTATAGTTGAAAAGTGACTGTTTTTTGGGCCAAACGGAGTCTCCAAGAAATCTTTCCCGGGCAAAATCATGTATAATGAGCAATGGAGAGATTCTTGGGCAGAATTTGTAACTGACACGCCCCAGAAGCTCGCGCATCCCACCTAGGCGGCGGAAGGCGCGCGCGTCTGGCCTCAAGGGGCGGAGGCGCGCGACTCTGAGAAGCGATTTTTGACAGAATGGACTAGAAAGTTAGAACTGTTATTCAGTTTAGTCCCGGGACTTAACGGAGTCCGTCTGGAACTTAACTAAAGTAACAGAAACTAACAAGAAACACTTAAAAGAGGGAGAAACACAAAATCAAGTGTGCAATCGGGGTGAGCGGTCCAAGGCGGGGTGTCTACAGTCGTTTCCAATGAGCAATATGTCATCCACATATAAAATAAGGAATAGCACTATGCTGCCACTAATTTTCTTGTATACACAAGGTTCATCTTCATTCTTGATGATGCCAAACTCTTTGACTGATTCATCAAAACGGAGATTCCAACACCTAGAAGCTTGCTTCAATCCATAGATGGATTTCTGCAACTTGCATACTTTAGAATTTGTGCAAAACCCTTAGGTTGTGTCATATAGACATCCTCTTCTAAGTTTCCATTAAGGAAAGCGGTTTTAACATCCATTTGCCATATCTCATAGTCATAATATGTGGCTTTGGCAATCAAAATTCTTATAGACTTGATCATTGCTACGGGTGAAAAGGTTCCATCATAGTCAATACTATGAATCTGCCTATAACCTTTCGCTACAAGCCTAGCTTTGTAAGTATGCACCTTCCCATCCATGTCAGTCTTCTTCTTGAAGACCCATTTGCATCCTATGGTTTTTACACCTTCGGGTGCATCAATCAAGTTCCAAACTTGATTATCATGCATGGATTGTAATTCGGATTCCATGGCTCCAAGCCATTTATCCGAATCAGGAGATGACATCTGTTGGTCCCAAAGGGCAACAAGGGTATAGAACCGCTAGAGGGGGGGGGTGAATAGCGATTTAAAAACTTTTTTGAAATACCCTTGAAAATCAACCAAGTGCTTATCAGTTTGGTCTATTGCGGTTTAAAGCACTAGAACCGCTCAGATAAAATGCACAGCGGAGTTTTGCGGTTTTGGCCAAACTGATTTATAAAGAGTTGGGAGGTTTAAGTTGTTGAAAAAGGAATGATGCAACTGACAAGGCAGAACAATAAGATCACTGAAGTATGCAAGTCACTTATCAAGTCATTTCACATAATGACAAATAAAGCTCATAAACATAAATGTAAATGACAAGACAGAAATTAAAGATCAAAGACACAATTTGAAGAGGTTCGTTCTTAAATGAACTACGTCCTCTACCTAGGTGGTAAGCCTAGAATTTTCTAATAGCTAATAGACTTGTATTAATTTAGAGGAGTTTTTACAAGATTACACAAGAATCTAAACTCTAAATAAACAATCTAACCTAACAATGCTATTGCAACAACCTGTGTTTTCGATGTATATAATCTATAAGAAAATATACTTCGGGTGTGTGGTGTGGAAAGAAATCAAGAGCTCGAAATATCTAAGTGATGGTGAGCAATTGATTACTTTCTGTGCAAGGCTGAGTTGTGATGATTTTGAAGGCTTGAAGATCGATGAAGAATTCTGGGTTTGCTAAGGGGATGATGAAGATATGAATATCTGGGTTTTTCAATCTTCAAAGCAAGCTTGAATACTTGGGATTTTCTCTTTGAAGCTCAGCAACCTTCATTGTTGAAAATGGAAGGCTATTTATAGTGAAGGCATTTGTGACCGTTGGACAAGGATGTAAGTCAATGTCTGGCGGTATGATGCGTTGTCGAGATCCCATTGGTTGAGCTGTCACTGTCGTCCTTTGCTTTTGGATTTGTAGCAGGTAGTTGTTGGACCACTACCTGACATTGTCCTTTTTGATGTCGGAGAAGTACCAACGGTAAACATTTCAAAAAGAGAGGCAAACCGACATTCCAAGAATAACTACAAATGACTTGAAGTTTTCAGGTCAAGTCGTAAGTCAATCATTTACGGTTGTAAAGTGAATGTTTGTCGAAGGAATAAGTGACGCTCTTGAATTCTTCAATATCTTGGTCGGCGGTTCCACCAGATGCATGTGTGGTTCTATGAGTGAACTTGAAGGGCAGTTTCATTAGAACTGAACTAGGCGGTTCTGATGAAGGCTTGAAGCACACTGCTGGCGGCTCGAGTAGCATCGAGTGCGGTTTTAAGATCTAAACCGCTATGAATAAACCGATCATAACTCAGCCTAACTACTAAAAATCTAGAAATGGACTTGTCTAAAAATTGAAGTATAACTTCATTACATGTAAACCTAAAGTCCACAAAAAGACACGTGGAATGGGTCAATCAAATCAGGTGGGTGTACTAACAATGAATCCTAACAATCTCCCCCTATTTGATTGATGCCATTACCACACTATGATAGAGCAAACATTGTACTTGGTAAAAACATGCTCAAATGGATATGTATTAAAATTGCATGTCCCAAGTCAAATGCACACACAATGCTAGATCATAGATTTCTAATCTATCAACAAACAAAGGAAATGAAGAAAAGATAGAAAAGAAATAAATTCAGATGCATATTTAAAAATGTGATTAAAAGGATTAGATATGCATGTTTAAACTGAATGTTTAAAACACATACACTTAGAAAATGTTTTCATGATAAAAAAAATGCATGAGTTTTAGAAATGCATTGTTCCACAAACAAGTACTTTGAATAAACAAAGTTTTGGAATATTGGATGCAATGCATTCATTTTCATTATAATCCTTTAAAGGTTTTGGAAGTTACAAATTACAAGGAAAATAATGAAAGGCAAAACTGATTACAAAAGGATAGAAAGAAATCTAGTCAGTTCTATCAGGAACCCTGGCGGCGGCTTGGTCTGCGGTTTGAGCAGCATCAGAAGGCTCAACTAGGCTGGCGGTTTCAAACACGTATTCAGCTGACTTAAGACGAAGTGAGGTCGGTTCATTTACCTTTTCTAAGATCTTTTTAGATAGATTCTTGAGGTCGTGAGCAAAATGAACTAGATAGTCAGTTGATGAAACCGTCAGATCAGCTAGTTGGTCTAATTTCTTCTGTAGAATCTCATTCATCTCTTGAGCCGCTTCATGCCTAAGAGAACTCAGCTCTTTTAGAGTTTCAAGATTTTTTTCTAACTTGAGCTGATTCTCTAGAATAGATTCCACCTTAAATTCTAATTTCCCAAGCCTAGGGTCAGCAACCATATCAGGGTCAGCCACTATATTCTCCCTCTTAATGGCATCAACAATGAAGGGCAGAGAGGAAAGAAAGGCAGCTTGAGCAAAAAGTGAATCCAGAACTTATTGGATTTTCACTGTATTAGATTTAAAAGAGGTGGTAGGGAAATGAATTATGGAAAGTGAGGTATAAGAAAAAGAGGGGGCAATGGAAAGAATTTGAATATTGGAGAGAGGAATGGAAGTATAAGAAGAGAACTGCCATCTATAAAGATATGGAAATACAATGCAGTTTATCCTAAAGAAAAATTGAGAGCAGAGAGAAAAGATGACCTCAACTGTCAGATCCTCAATGATTTGATCAAGAGTTGAAGCAATGAGTAGATCTGAAGAAGCCTGAGACTCATCGGCTGGAAAAATTGCAAAAGGATTTGGAGGACCAGACTTGAGTCGTTGCTCGTCATGCTTCTTGGCGGCTCTGAGGATGGATCCATGGCGGTTGGCTTTGGAAGAAGTAGCTCTAAACCTCTTTAGGTAAGCCGCGATGTCCTGTGCACACTTCCTTTTCATAGCATGCGGTTTGGGAGTCCTAACTGATACAGATAATTCAGGCAAAACCGAAGGCGCAGAGACATGTATCACTTGCGGTTGAACCGATGATTGAGCCGATGGACCGAATGGCAGTGTAGGGGATCCAGATGGTTAAGGAGTGTGCTCTGGAGAGTCAAAATTTAGCTTTCGTTTCAGTGAAGGAGGAGCGGTTTCAACCAACATAGGGTCTATTCTGACCTTTCTCATTTCAGCTCTTTCTCTTAATTCCTTTGCAAATGAGCCTTCAAGAGGTGAGTGATTCTTCTTGTCATGAGCCTCACTGAAGTCCACTGCACCAGGTAGCCTTGATTGCCAGTGCTCCACAAAATCATGTTTCTTTATTAATCTTCTCTTCTTCTTCATTGGTTGAACCTCAAGATCTTCAACATCTTGCTCAGGTTCATCTTGAACTGCCTCAGACATATTAGTCTGCTCAGGCGCATCTACATCCAGAATAACCTCAGCCACAACCTGTTCCGCAGTTTGATCAGGCTGAACCGCGGCCTCATACATGTCAGTCTGCTCAGGCTCTGTTTGAGTAGAAGGTTTGAGGTTGGGAAGTGTAGAAAAGATTAGCTGCAACTGTTCTTCAGTGAATTGAACAGTTGGCAGTTTTGGAGAAGATAGAGAAGGTGAGGAAGGTTTGGGTTCAGAAGCAGTAGCTTTACGTTTTCGCATGAGATTCACATCTTGTGCAAAATTCATGGATTTTTCGACATTTGGCTTTATTGGGGAAAGGGGTTTTTGTTGGGTTTCGATCAAACATGCGCAGCGGAAATTAGCATTTAAAATTTTGAAACCCAAAGCCCATAGATCCGTTCATATGATTAAATCAAATACAACAAGATGAATAGAGGAATAACTAACCCTTGATGGCTATCAAATTTTTCTCTTGGTCTTTGGTGGAGATTTTGAAACTTGATCAAGAACGCGAACCTTGAAGATGATGAGCTTCACCCTCTAGCGGTATCCACACCACGAACGAATATCAAGCAACTTCTTGATCTTGGTTGCTAGACCAAATTGTGAAACACACTTTCACAATTGCAAGAACTATATGGAATTATGAATATTCTTGTTCTTCACTTTTGGGATCTTAGAACAAGAAAAATAACCTCTCAAAACCTTATGAAGGCACTCACAATAATAATGCTAATGGCTGCTGAAAGGATCTTTAAATATGTCCCAATCCTTAACTCTTAAGGACTTAGGAATCCTAAATCCCGTCACCAAATTAGGCAACAAGGAATTCTGGCCGACTTGACTGGCACGGTCGTGCCCTATAAACTGGCACGGTCGTGTCATCAGGTCCGCGTGATTTCCCTAGTCGACCAATTTCGGCACGGTCGTGCTTGACTTCTTGGCACGGTCGTGCCAAACATGTCGACAGATTTTCCTTGGTTTGGATTTATGGCACGGCCGTGCCATTTTAAGGCGCACGACCATGCCAGATCCAAAACCTGACATTTTTACATAATTCCAATTTTGTCCTTTATGATCTGTTCTATTTGTGTGTGACCCTCTAGGATTACACTAAGTTGGCAATGGGCTCAAACATGAACCCATAAGATATGATTAGGTTCTAGCAAACCGTCATACCTATCCAAATAGTGTAACTAGATACAATTTCGCATTCCTTTAGAATATGTCACAATCCCTTTGTCCACGATGTCATTGAACACAAGTCATGGTCAAATAGTCAACTTGTTTTGTTCAATACTTTCTCGATTCCGAATATGTTGATAATTCAAATGCTATTGATCCAATCAATCCATTTGAGTCCGGCCGAACATTTCATCAACATCATTCCTTCGAGGGGCCCAAGCTTGACATCTCTCCGTGGAGGGACAAATCCATTTAGCTTATTATTCTTCCCAACGGGAATCCGATTATGCCAATCATACCCTTTATAACTACCGTGTTAAGGTAGCGTTTGAATATGTCAAACACAATGTTCATTAAGTGGAAGACTATAATAACTTCATATCTAAGGATTCAAATGACATAACTAATATGAGATATATGTACGACATAGACCATGACATAAATCTCATGCAGCGGGTCAAGTTCAGTACCTTGTTCCAAACAAGTACCCATAAATCTAACATGATCATCCCATGATCATTTAGCCTTTATACTAGTGCTTAACAAGCACTAGGGACGGGGATTATTATAAGTAAACATGAACAACAATAATAATCAAAACATCTCTTTATTGATATGAAATAAATGATAACAATTACAACGTTTATTAAACGTGCCTAGGGCACCACTACCAACAATCTCCCATTTGCCCTAGGCCCAATCTCCCATGTATCTAATACCCATGGACCTAACATGACCATCATGTTTAGCTTGTGGAAGTCCCTTTGTTAGCGGGTCCGCAACATTGTCATCAGTAGGTACTCTGCATATATTTACGTCTCCCCTATCAACGATCTCTCGAATGATATGAAAACGCCTAAGTATGTGTTTGGATTTCTGATGTGCTCTTGGTTCCTTTGCTTGAGCAATAGCACCATTATTGTCGCAATAAATGTCTATTGGACTAGCAATACTAGGAACCACTTCAAGTTCAGTTATGAACTTCTTAATCCAAACAGCTTCCTTTGCAGCATCCGATGCAGCAATATACTCAGCTTCTGTTGTAGAATCAGCGGTTGTACTTTGCTTGAAACTCTTCCAGCTTACAGCTCCACCATTTAACATAAACACAAATCCCGATTGCGATCGGCTATCATCTTTGTCGGTTTGGAAGCTTGCATCCGTGTAAGCATTTACAACGAGATCATCTTCCATTCCTCCATAGACCAAAAACGAGTCTTTAGTTCTTCTCAAGTACTTAAGAATTGCTTTTACAGCTATCCAGTGATTTTCGCCAGGGTCGGATTGGTATCTACTTGTCATGCTCAAAGCATAAGACACATCCGGCCTAGTACAAATCATGGCATACATGATGGACCCAATTGCCGAAGCATATGGAACATCATTCATTTTCTCACGCTCATCGTTTGTCTTAGGACATTGAGTCTTGCTTAGAGAAACTCCATGTAACACGGGCAAGGTCCCTCTCTTAGAATTTTCCATACGGAATCTTCTAATGACCTTGTCAATGTATGTACTTTGGCTTAAACCAAGCAGTCTCCTTGATCTATCTCTATAGATCTTAATGCCAAGAATATATGCGGCTTCACCCATATCTTTCATTGCAAAACACTTTCCTAACCAAGTCTTCACAGACTGAAGTGTAGGAATATCGTTTCCAATGAGCAATATGTCATCCACGTATAAAACAAGGAATAGCACTATGCTCCCACTAATCTTCTTGTATACACAAGGCTCATCTTCGTTCTTGATGAAACCAAACTCTTTGACCGATTCATCAAAACGGAGATTCCAACTCCTAGAAGCTTGCTTCAATCCATAGATGGATCTCTGCAATTTGCATACCTTAGAATCTTGTTCAAAACCTTCTGGTTGTGTCATATACACATCCTCTTGAAGTTTTCCATTCAGGAAAGCGGTTTTGACGTCCATCTGCCATATTTCATAGTCATGATATGCGGCAATGGCAAGCAAAATTCTTATAGACTTGATCACTGCTACGGGTGAAAAGGTCTCATCATAGTCAATACCATGAACTTGCCTATAACCTTTCGCTACAAGCCTAGCTTTGTAAGTATGCACCTTCCCATCCATGTCAGTCTTCTTCTTGAAGACCCATTTGCATCCTATGGTTTTTACACATTCGGGCGCATCAATCAAATTCCAAACTTGATTGTCTTGCATGGATTGCAATTCGGATTCCATGGCTCCAAGCCACTTGTCCGAATCAGGAGAAGACATCGCCTCTTGGTAGGTTGACGGTTCATCATTCTCAATGATTTCTACCTCATTACTATCCGTTACGAGAAATCCATATCTCTCGAGCTCGGATCGTAACCTACTAGATTTGCGAGTTGCTTGTGTACTTTGAACAGGTTCCACAACTCCTTGTGGTTCTTGTTCTTGTTCCACTATTGGTTCAATGTTATTTTTTGGGTCTCGAATTTCTTCAAGATTTATTTTACTCCCACTGATTTCTTTGGAGAGAAACTCTTTCTCTAGAAACACACCAGTTCGGGCAACAAATACTTTGTTGTCCTCTCGGTTGTAAAAGTAATATCCTTTAGTTTCCTTAGGATATCCCACGAAAATACATTTATCAGATTTGAGTGCAAGTTTGTCTGAGATAAGTCTTTTGACAAAAACTTCACAACGCCAAATCTTCATGAAAGATAGACAAGGCTTCTTTCCGCTCCACATCTCATATGGAGTCTTTTGAACCGATTTAGTTGGAACACGATTTAGTGTGAAAGCAGCGGTTTCTAGAGCGTAACCCCAAAAGGATATTGGAAGATCAACTTGACTCATCATTGATCGAACCATGTCTAACAAAGTCCGATTCCTCCTCTCGGACACACCATTCCATTGTGGTGTTCCCGGTGGAGTCAATTGTGAAATTATTCCACAATTCTTTAGATGATCATCAAATTCTTGACTTAAGTATTCTCCACCTCGATCTGATCGAAGTGCTTTTATACTTTTGCCAAGTTGTTTTTCTACTTCATTTTGAAATATTCTAAATATCTCAAATGCTTCACTTTTATGTTTCATTAGGTAAACATACCCAAATCTACTACAATCATCAGTGAAGGTTATGAAGTATTGAAATCCTCCCCTAGCATTGCTACTTAATGGTCCGCATACATCGGAATGTATCAACCCCAATAAGTCGCTTGCCCTTTCACCCAACTTGGTAAAAGGTGTCTTAGTCATTTTTCCAAGAAGACACGACTCACAAGTATCATATGCCTCTAAGTCACATGAACCCAAAAGTCCGTCCCCATGGAGTTTTGAGATACGCTTCTCATTAATATGACCAAGACGGCAATGCCACAAATAAGTATGATTTACATCATTAGGTTTAGATTTCTTATTTACATGATAGACATTATTTTCATTCTTGACATCCAAGATATAAAGGCCATTAAATGAATTAGGAATACCATAAAGCACATCATTTAAATAAATAGAAAATTTCTTATTCTCAATAAGAAACTTAAAACCTTCATTATCCAAACAAGAAATTGAAATAATATTTCTGCTTAAATCCGGAACATAATAACAATTGTTCAAAACAAGAATTAATCCGGAAGGTAAAGTGACTTCATAAGTCCCTACGGCTAATGCAGCAACTCTTGCTCCATTTCCCACGCGTAGATCTACTTCACCTTCTTTAAGCAGTCTCCTATTCTTTAGTCCCTGCACATTTAGACAAATGTGAGAACCACATCCGGTATCCAATACCCAAGAATCAGTGGTAGAAAGGAGAATATCTATCATATAGATACCTGAAGTCGACGCAGCCTTGCTGCCCTTCTTCTTCTTTTGCTCTTCCAAGAAAGCCTTGCAATTACGTTTCCAATGACCAATTTCTTGACAATGGAAACAAATTGCATCCTTTTGTGTATCGGGTTTTGCCTCAGAAGCCTTGGAAACCTTTGCCTTGCTTATCTTGGGTTTGACAACTTTTGCCTTACCCTTGCCTTTGGCACCAGGCTTCTTCCCATCATGAACCAAGAGCACGGGAGAACCTTTCTCCACAATTTTCATCTCTGCAGTTTTGAGCATCCCATGCAACTCAGAGAGATTCTTATCCATTCCATGCATGTTATAATTCATCACAAACTGATTATAACTTTTAGGCAATGAATTAAGAATGAGATCCGTGGCTAGCTCCAATGGGATTGGATAGCCAAGTTTCTCAAGGTGCTCTACATAACCTTTCATTTTAAGAAAGTGAGGACTCACTTGTTGCCCTTCATTCATTTTACAAGTAGTGAATGCAACAATGGTCTTGTACCTCTCTTGCCTAGCTTGCTCTTGAAACATGGTTCTCAACTCCACGCCTATCTCATAGGCTTCCAAATGTTCCAAACTTTGTTGGAGTTTTGAACACATAGCAGCAAGCATGAGACAACTTACATCTCTAGAATCATTACGATGTTTCTTGTAATTGCCCCTTTCTACCCTAGGGGCAGTAGGCGGTGGTTCAGCAGGGAGAGGCCCATCGAGAATGTACAACTTATCTTCTTGCCTAAGAACGATTCTTATGCTACGGATCCAATCCATAAAGTTGTACCATTCTCTTCGAGCTTATCCTTCTCAAGGATCGATCGCAACGACATTGATTGAGTGTTATTAGTCATTATCTACAAATATGCAAAATTTCCAAAATTTAATAAGTACCGATTTTCATTAAAGAGATAAATAATGTGTTTTAAACAAAACACTCCCACTAAATTATATAACCTTCTTATACATCCAATGTATAATATAATTTAATTGGGTTGAGATCCCGCTTTAATCTAATTTTGAGTACGCTTTGGCGCACCGCTCAAAATTAAATCAATTAGGTAGACAACTCTTCTCAATCATATCTCATATGACTCTCAGTTTTTTTTTTTCATGAGATTCTTTAAAAAATCCAATTTCAAAAAGCATTTTAAATCTCATCTTTGCCTTAAGCTCAAAACTGTTTTGACGCTTAATTAGGTCCAACCATTTTAAACGCATAGGAAACTCTTATTCACTCATCTTGCTCAAACATGAATAAAATCAATGCACCTCGCTTTGGCGAGCCCACATAAAATTACTCATGTATAAACAAGTGTTTTAATCATGGCAAAAGGACTTAAAACTTTCTTTGAAGGTTCATCACATATAGCATATAACACATTTATGAGCACATAATATAAACATGTTACACATCAAGTTTAGCCACTAAATTAATCTCCATTAATTTAAGCATAATATTTATATGTCATTAGTTTCTCTATAATTATGAGGATGAGACTATTTGAACTTTGGTTATCATCTCCAAATCAAGACAACAAGAAGTGCGACCTAAACTAAGCCATATGGCATCCACAATTCCGCACTAATTCAAGAAACCAAGAAAGTAGTCCATGTGGCCGAAACTAAGCAATAGATGGTCTCGATGAACGTAGGCCAATTGCATTCACAATTCCACATGGATCTCCAATCTTTGAATCAAGAACTTTGTTTCTTAATTTTAGCAATTATGAACTCTTCATAATTCTAACTTCGTTTTACCTTTGAAACTTCGATTGCGATCAAGTTTGGGAAACACAATCTCGATGAACGTAGATTAGCCATCCAAACCTTGAACCAATCTTAGACTCGCAAGACTAAAACAAATAGGAAATTTAAACCCAAGATCCACACCCAAGACCCAAGCCCTTCCCCGCGCCAAACCCTAGGTCCGGCCTGGTCAAGGTATGGGTCCGGTCGGACCCTTCCGAAAATCAAAATTTTAAAGTTCCAAAATTTGTCTCAAAATTGTTTTTCCCGATTCAATAAAGATTTGGTGTTCTTGGTGATCCAATCACCATGATCAACAAAACCTTGAATAAACAATTTATTCTTGAATCCCTAGAATATCAAAACTTTGATCCAATCAAAAATTGATAATCCAAACAATTTTAAATCCACCATAATTTTTATTGCGATTGAATAGTGCGATTAAAGTTTCTAAAACAATAAACCACATAAAATCATATAACACATAAACATCACCTAATCCAATATTCATATCATGCTAGGCACATAAACAATTTATATACACAACATGATCTTAGTATTGAAATACTCAACATGAACGGGGCTCTGATACCACTGTTGGGTTTCGATCAAACATGCGCAGCGGAAATTAGCATTTAAAATTTTGAAACCCAAAGCCCATAGATCCGTTCATATGATTAAATCAAATACAACAAGATGAATAGAGGAATAACTAACCCTTGATGGCTATCAAATTTTTCTCTTGGTCTTTGGTGGAGATTTTGAAACTTGATCAAGAACGCGAACCTTGAAGATGATGAGCTTCACCCTCTAGCGGTATCCACACCACGAACGAATATCAAGCAACTTCTTGATCTTGGTTGCTAGACCAAATTGTGAAACACACTTTCACAATTGCAAGAACTATATGGAATTATGAATATTCTTGTTCTTCACTTTTGGGATCTTAGAACAAGAAAAATAACCTCTCAAAACCTTATGGAGGCACTCACAATAATAATGCTAATGGCTGCTGAAAGGATCTTTAAATAGGTCCCAATCCTTAACCCTTAAGGACTTAGGAATCCTAAATCCCGTCACCAAATTAGGCAACAAGGAATTCTGGCCGACTTGACTGGCACGGTCGTGCCCTATAAACTGGCACGGTCGTGCCATCAGGTCCGCGTGATTTCCCCAGTCGACCAATTTCGGCACGGTCGTGCTTGACTTCTTGGCACGGTCGTGCCAAACATGTCGACAAATTTGCCTTGGTTTGGATTTATGGCACGGCCGTGCCATTTTAAGGCGCACGACCGTGCCAGAGCCAAAACCTGACATTTTTGTATAATTCCAATTTTGTCCTTTATGATTCGTTCTATTTGTGTGTGACCCTCTAGGATTACACTAAGTTGGCAATGGGCTCAAACATGAACTCATAAGATATGATTAGGTTCTAGCAAACCGTCATACATATCCAAATAGTGTAACTAGATACAATTTCGCATTCCTTTAGAATATGTCACAATCCCTTTGTCCACGATGTCATTGAACACAAGTCATGGTCAAACAGTCAACTTGTTTTGTTCAATACTTTCTCGATTCCGAATATGTTGATAATTCAAATGCTATTGATCCAATCAATCCATTTGAGTCCGGCCGAACATTTCATCAACATCATTCCTTCGAGGGGCCCAAGCTTGACATCTCTCCGTGGAGGGACAAA
The DNA here is from genome assembly GCA_026119855.1 of Campanula takesimana. Classification (NCBI taxonomy): domain Eukaryota; kingdom Viridiplantae; phylum Streptophyta; class Magnoliopsida; order Asterales; family Campanulaceae; genus Campanula; species Campanula takesimana. The sequence continues at coordinate 1,006,555 of JAOWBW010000163.1, read as the reverse complement.
TCCATTTAGCTTATTATTCTTCCCAACGGGAATCCGTTTATGCCAATCATACCCTTTATAACTACCGTGTTAAGGTAGCGTTTGAATATGTCAAACACAATGTTCATCAAGTGGAAGACTATAATAACTTCATATCTAAGGATTCAAAATGACATAACTAATATGAGATATATGTACGACATAGACCATGACATAAATCTCATGCAGCGGGTCAAGTTCAGTACCTTGTTCCAAACAAGTACCCATAAATCTAACATGATCATCCCATGATCATTTAGCCTTTATACTAGTGCTTAACAAGCACTAGGGACGGGGATTATTATAAGTAAACATGAACAACAATAATAATCAAAACATCTCTTTATTGATATGAAATAAATGATAACAATTACAACGTTTATTAAACGTGCCTAGGGCGCCACTACCAACAGTTTTATCTGGGGTTTAGAAGAAGTAGGTTGAGATGATTTAGTGAAGGGAATTGGTTTAGATGAAGGTAGAAGAGGTTCAGAAGAGGGATTGGATAGAATAAGGAAGGATTTTGGTAAGGATGATTTTGGAGGAAGATTGGATGAGGGTTTGGAAGGGTCAGTAATTTTGGCTTTCTTCTTTCTTGGAGCTGCGGTTTCCCTGGGTTGAGCCACAGGGATTGCAGGCTCCCCCTCAACCGCAGACTCCCTCTCAACTGGAGCCTCAGTTCCATCCAGGCTAACTCCTAGCCTATTCAAGGTGGCAGTTTGAGCTTCTTCTCTAGCCCTTGAAGCTGCAGCTTGATCAGCTATCCCACCAGCATATGGTCTACCAGCCTTATTGAGCCGTGCCTCAGGATAGGGTCCTCTTTGCACTTCAGGTAAAGGATCAGCATTCCATACTGCCTGTGCAAACCGCCATCCAAACGCGGTTCTGAAAGCATCAAGCTTTGAAGCACCATAGAAGGTCTTCTCATTTGGTTGCACCCATTCAGCTTTGTTTGCCACAGAAGCTTTAAAGATCACAGAATCCTGATGAAGAAACTTCGTTAAAAGTCTGCAATGAGTTCTGATCTTTGTTTTTCCAGCGGCTTTGGCAGAGGTATGGCGGCTTAAGGCATTGATCATTTCTTGCATGATGATCCTTGGCCAGTGCAGTTTCTTCCCTTTGTAGATAGCCACGCAGTAGTTGTACTGCTCAGTAGTGAAGTTGTTGTGATTGCCATTTTTGCACATCACTCCAGTGTCTACAAGATCACACAACATGACTATTACCTCTCCAAACTCCTTCTTAGGGGTGGTCTTAGTGTTGAAGACAGAGACCCCCAAGAGCTCTAATGTGGTTCGGATGACTAACTCTGGTTTGATAGAAAGGATTCCAGAATTCTCCAGTCCAGCCAAGATAGCAATCTTTGACGCAGTTAGAACCACTTCCTTTTCTCTGACAGTGGATTTAATGGCGTTTTCAGTCTTAACTTCCCCAGACTCTAAATCTCTGATTTATTCACCTCTACCATTCAAAAGAGGTGCCACACAGACAATCCCATTATCAAAGAATTCTGCACAAAGCTCTCTGTCAAACTTCGGTTCATCCAACTGAAACAGAGGCAGCAGATTTGACGATTCAAGCAGGGCAAGCAGTTTTCTTCCAACTGCATCAGCTTCGAATTCGGCTTTAATGATTTGGGATCCAGGAACAAAGTTGGATTCATCCTAAAAATAATCAAAGTTAGTAAGAGTTTGACATAAGCAGTTTGAGTAAACATGACCAGTTTGAATGAAATACACAAATTGATACTAAGGAATCCTAACAGTGAATGGGGCGGTTAAAAGAGGACAGGGGTAAAATGGTAAAAACCCAATAAGAGACTAACAAAAGGCGAAAATGAATCAAAGTAAAAAAAAATTTGAAAAAGGTTTTGAATGCATGAAGAACATGATGAACAGGGGATAAACATGCAAAACAAAAACTTAACCAAAACATGAAAGAAGTATACCAAAAGATTCGAAAAGAGCAGATACTAACAAAGTTCTAAAAGAACAAGTTCAAATAACAAACCCAGAACATATTATCTGAAAAAAAATACGAATGAACACCCGAAAACCCAAAAATCAAAATTGCTCAAAAATTGAACAAAAGACAAGAAATAAACATCAAACCCAGCATATATGAACATATGTAAGCATAATCAACCACAAATTGAACGAAAAAGCAAGGAAAAATAGTAGAAGACGAACAAGCTTTTACGAACAACAATGGCGGAAAAAGATGAAATGCTAGAGGGAAGGGTTCAAGAAATCATACCATATCGCCTTTGGATGTTTTAGATGTAGATGGAGCAGAAGGGTCGGATGATTTCTTAGTAGCCATTATGAAAATTTTGATGAAGTATGAGAAATTTTGGAGGTACAAAATAGAGTGCAGAAGAGAGAGAGAGAGTGAGAGTTTACGCAAATGAGGAAGAAGGTAAAGAGGTAAAAAGAAATAAACTTTGTCTTTTATACTCAAAATAACTGTTCCATGGGTAATGGAGCGACGAGGACGGCGCACGAAGGTCAACAGTTGACGTCCCACGTCACATAGAATTTAATGTGGCAGAGATAATTGCAAAAAGGTCCTTATAATTGATATGACATAAAGTAGGGACTGAAATGCAATTTCATACCTGAGCATTTTGATTGAGCAAACCGACCTACCTTACTTCTTCAGCGGTTTTCATGAAACTGATGTCTCTCTAATCTGATGGCGGTTTATATGTTTAAACCGAATGACTTTGCTTTCTTGTCGGTTTTGAACGAACCGATTTCATTCATTTTGACTCGCAGTTTGATGGAGTATCTTGTACCGAACCATTTATTGATGCGGTTTCAATGATGACAGAACCGCACACTAGATGACTTTTCTAAGCATAGCCAAAACACTTAAACAAAAGGTATTAGAAATAATATATATAGATATGATATCTTAAGTTAGTTCTAACATACCCATTTCTCCTCGTAAATGATAGAACCTGGAATTTTCAAGCGGTTTGGTGAGGATGTCAGCAATTTGATCATCTATTCCCACTTTTGCTAGAAAAATGTTCTTCTTTTCAACATGGTCTTTGAGGAAATGATATCTTATGTCGATGTGCTTGGTTTTTGAGTGCTGAACTGGATTGTTGGAGATAGGTATTGCAGCAGTGCTATCGCAGTAGATAGGGCAGTTTTGTTCAAATATCCCATAGTCCTTCAACTGTTGTTTCATCCAGAGAATTTGAGAGCAGGAGCTTCCAGTGGCAATGTATTCAGCTTCAGCGGTTGATACTGAGACTGATGCTTGTTTCTTGCTAGACCATGATATCAGCCGTGTTCCAAGGAACTGACAAGTACCACTTGTGCTCTTTCTGCTTATCTTACATGCTGCAAAGTCAGCATCTGAATAACCTAATAAATCAAATGAAGATTCTTTGGAATACCAAAGTCCAAGGTTAACAGATCTATATAAATATCTAATGATACGTTTAACAGCAATAAGATGAGATTCTCTAGGATCAGCTTGAAATCTAGCACAAACACAAATACTAAACATGATATCTGGCCTACTTGCAGTTAAGTAAAGAAGAGAGCCAATCATACCTCGATATAAAGTTTGATCAACTTTCTTACCATGTTCATCTCGATCCAAACTGCAGGCCTTAGGCATTGGGGTATCAACTGGTTTGGCGGTTTCAAGCCCGAACTTCTTTATCAAATCTTTAGTGTATTTGGCTTGGTTGATAAAGATCCCATCATGGCATTGCTTGACTTGGAGTCCAAGAAAGAATGTCAACTCTCCCATCATACTCATTTCAAATTTACTCTTCATTAGCTTCTCAAACTTAACACACATAGTTTCATTAGTAGAACCGAAAATAATATCATCAACATATATTTGAACTAATAATGAATGACTTTTGTGTTTAGCTATAAATAGAGTTGTATCAATTTTACTTTGAGAGAAGCCTTGTTCAATAAGAAATTTAGATAGAGTGTCATACCATGCTCTTGGAGCTTGTTTGAGTCCATACAGTGCTTTCTTGAGTTTGAAGACATGATATGGAAATTTGTTGTCTTCAAATCCTGGCGGCTGGGCTACATAAACTTCTTCTTGTAGTTCACCATTCAGAAATGCACTCTTCACATCCATTTGATATAGCTTGAACTTTTTGAAGGATGCATGGGCCATGAACAATCTTATGGCTTCAAGTCGGGCTACAGGGGCAAAAGTTTCATCATAGTCTATGCCTTCTTCTTGCCTATAGCCTTGAGCAACCAACCTAGCTTTGTTTCTTGTTATTGTACCATTCTCATCCATCTTGTTTCTGTACACCCATTTTGTTCCAATTACTGTATGACCATTGGGTCTTGGAACTAGGGTCCAAACTCTGCATCTTTCAAACTGATTGAGATCTTCTTGCATTGCAGCTACCCAACTTGGATCAGTTAGAGCTTCATCTACCTTCTTTGGTTCCATCTGAGACAACAGAGTAGTTGAGAACAAACTGTGATCATCTCTGTGAGTCAAACTCCCTCTGGTTTGGACATCAGTACTGATAGGACCAATAACATTTGCAGTTGGATGGTCTCTATGCTCATTAATTTCAGGAGAGAGGTTGTTTTGAACCACTATTTCTTGAAGATTTTCCAGAGGAGGATCATCTTGATAATCATTGAAATCTTCATTGAAGGTTAGATTTGGAACAGGTTGAATTATTTGAATGGGATCAGAAGACAGAGGTTCAACAGTTGCACCATCAGCGGTTTGAGTGGGTGTGGCTGAAGAATTGGATGAAGCGGTTTCAGTAGGATGGTTTTCAGTTGCTCTATGTCTAGTGCCTGTCTTAAGATCACTAAAATCATTAGCAACATTTGGAGCCATATGTGACTCAAGGAAAGCATGTTCATCAAATGTAACATGGACAGACTCTGCAATTTTCAAAGATGTCTTATTAAAACAATGAAAAGCTTTTGAATGCTTGGAATAACCAACAAAAATGCCTTCATCTGCCTTAGTATCAAATTTACCTCGATGCTCTTTGCCATTGTAAAGGATGTAGCATTTGCAGCCAAAAATCTTGAAGAAGGCAATGTTAGGCGGTCTACCTCTCCACAATTCATAAGGAGTCTTGTTGTGGTCTTTGATGATGAGGGAGCGGTTCTGGGTAAAACAGGCGGTATTGACTGCTTCGGCCCAGAAGTACTTGGGAAGCTTGGCTTCAGACATCATAGATTTCCCAGCTTCAATCAATGTTCGGTTCTTCCTTTCCACGACTCCATTCTGTTGTGGGACCCCAGCGGTAGAGAAGTTATGATCTATTCTGTCATCATCACAATATTGGGCAACACCGTAGTTTGTGAATTCTGTTCTATTGTCTGACCAAACACTAACGATGTCATCCAATTTCTGAGTTTGGAGCTGTCTGAAGAGAGCGGTTATGATGCCATAAGTATCATCTTTTGAGGCCATCATTTCCACCCATGTGTATCTTGAGTAATCATCAACTACCACCAAGGAATAGCGGTTTCCTCCTATACTGGCAGTTGAGACAGGTCCAAAGAGATCCATGTGAAGCAGTTGTAAACAGCGGTTTGTTGAAGGCGCGGTCTTGCTAGGGAAAGACTGTTTAGGCTGCTTACCGAGCTGGCATGCTTTACATTTTTCATCATGATGGTCAGCCACTTTGGGTAGTCCTTTTACTAGACCATCCCTGTGCAATTTTGCTAGATACTTAAATTTCAAGTGGCTGAGCCGCTTATGCCATAGCCAGTTGCTTTCACTAATATTTTTGGCTACAAAACAAAGGTCAGTAATAGAAACAATATTGCTCAAATCTATCATATAAACATCACCTGTTCTGTGGCCAGTCAGTAGAGTGACTTCAGAGGAAACATCTTTAATAAAGCAGTTTGTTGATGAGAAGATGCAATTCATTCTTTTGTCACAAAACTGAGATATGGAGAGAAGGTTGTGCTTGAGTCCTTCTACTAGTGACACATTTTCAATGGTCACCTTTCCTCGTTTGATTGATCCATATCCTACTGTTTCTCCTTTCTTATTGTTACCAAACACTACTGGGGGACCTTTCATTTGGATGAAACTGCAGAGTAGTTCAGAATCTCCAGTCACGTGTCGTGAGCATCCACTATCCAAATACCAGAGATCCTTCTTCTTCTTAGCGGTTCTAGCCATAAAACATGAAATCAGAAAAATAAACATGAAAGGTTTTGGTTCCCCTTATTCTTTGGGTCCTAAGGTTAGCAGCTTTTTGGGACCCACGCCTGTTTAACCTTTGGATTTTTACGTCCTTTGGCATTGGGTGTGAATCTTAAAAGACAATGACCAGCACTATGACCATAATCGGCACAAATAGAACAATGAATTAAGCCAGATTTTGGTTGCGGTTTTACAAACCCATTACTCTCCTTCGGTTTTACATGTTTTACTAGGTCAGCGGTTTTGAATTTGACAAAGAACACCTTCTTGAGTTCAACCTTTCTTTTAGGTGCGGCTTTAGGATATATAACAGGATATTCCTTAAACCGACTAGGAGCGGTTTCATCACTCAATACATCTTTGGTTGCCTCAACCGCTATGGATTTCTCTTTCCACTTTGCATCTCTCCCAGTCTGGTTTTTAGGATACTCAAAGAAATAATTTTTCTTTTTAATTTCTTGTTTTGAGTCCTTTTTACCAGCATGATTTTCCTTGGGAGTTTCACTGGTTTGTTTGGGGGGTGACACACCACCTTTAGCACAGAAGCAAGGACACTTGCACCCATTATCGGCATTCAATCCAATTCCACTTTTATCAGTTAAGGCTATTTGAGCGCTTATGATTTTATGTGTATTGGTGCCAGACTTCAACCACACATCAGTCACTTTTTGAAGGTCATCCCTTTGTGCAGTTATCTCATGAATTTGGGTCAAAAGTGCCTCAATTCTGTCCTTATGGTAGCGGTTTTCTTCCACAATAGGGGCTATCCCAACAATTTGGAGATTGAGTCTTTCAATCTCCTCCTTATGGGACTTGCACTCTTTTTGGGAATCTTCAAGTTCCGCAGCCATTAATTTATATGCCTTTTTAAGCAAAGTGTGTTGTTGACAGATAATATTAGCACGTTGAAGTACCTGGTCATCATGGCTTTGTTCGGTTTGATCCTCAGGAGAGTAGTTTGATGAAGTTGGAGCTTTGCCTTGTTTAGCTTCAGGAGTTCTCGGTGAAACTGACTTCATTTGTTGGAGTGGCAGTGGAAGGCTTTCGTCAATTTCAACTTTCTCTTCAAATCCCATTAGGCAAAGATTTGCAACTCCTTCATCTTCATCACTATCATCTGAATCAGAACCCATCCAGGTTAATGGTTGTTCTCCTTGTTCAGCAACCATTCCTTTTTTTTTTGAAAAACTTCTTATTGAACGGTTTCTTGGCAGGAGCAGCTTCATAGCGCGGTTTGGGACAACTGGAAACAAAATGACCTGGTTGTCTGCAGTTGTAACAAACAAGATCATCCATTTTCTTAGCATCAGCTGTTTTGTTGAATCTGGTTGGAGGGACAAACTTTGCAGGGCCGCCTGATTGAAACTGAGCTCTGTTCTTTCTGAACTTGGTGTAGTTTTTCACATATAGAGCAAACTCGTCATCATCCATGTCATCAAAGTCAACTTGAGTAGAACTGGATGCTACACTTTAGGAATTTTGAGATGGAGTGTAGGATTGATGAGATTGCTGATAAGATTGATGAGGTTGAGGATAGGGTTGGTGAGATTGAGGATATGTTTGATGAGGCGGTTGGTGATACTTTGGAGGTGCGGTTTGAGGAATGTATCTTGGAACATTTGGATCAAAAGAAGCGGTTTGGAGATGGAGATGAGATGCGGTTTGATGGTGGTCTGGATTGTACACTGGAGATGTGGCATTGTTGAAAGCGGCAAGCGAAAGAGACTTGAATCTTGTTTCGGTTTCATGAGCTTCCTCAAGCTTGAATTCAAACACCCTTAGCATGGCATTGAGATGACGAAGATCAAGAGCTTCAAGATCTTTGTTGTCTTCAATGTTGGTGGTTTTGATCAGCCATTTGCTACCAAGAAATTGCATGAATCTCATGTTCAGGTCAGTATTGAAATACTTGTGACCTAGAGATAAACATACATTGACAATTTCCACGAACCGCTCATAACATTGGCGAAGAGATTCCTTTGGATCTTTGACAAAATAATCAAAGAGCCTTCTCTGTTGGTAGAGGCAGTTCTTCTTGGTGTCGGCATCTCCTTCCAGAAAGTCAATAATGCCATCCCAAGTTTCCTTTGCGGTATTGCAATCTAGAACCTTTGAGTGAGTTCTTAGATCAATAGCTGATATAAGCATGGACATAGCTCTACCATCAAAGTCCACATTCCTTTGATCAGTTTCGCTCCACTCAGCTTCCGGCTTCTCGATTTCCGCAGGTTGTCCAGCAGTATCTGCACGAGGGTTAGCCTTCATCGGGACATAGGGTCCATTAACAATAGCAGTCCATAATCTACGATCCTCATATATCATGTGTTTATTCATCCTATCTTTCCAGAAGATGAAACTATCTTCATTAAGAATAGGTAAGTGATTAGAGTTGGATGTCTGCATCATATGGGAGTTTATGTTTGCCATTGGATCAGCACCCAAGCGGTTAAGCTTGTAAAATAATTTTTGGTGGATAAGCTCTGATACCACTTGTTGGTCCCAAAGGGCAACAAGGGTATAGAACCGCTAGAGGGGGGGGGGGGGGTGAATAGCGGTTTAAAAACTTTTTCGAAATACCCTTGAAAATCAACCAAGTGCTTATCAGTTTGGTCTATTGCGGTTTAAAGCACTAGAACCGCTCAGATAAAATGCACAGCGGAGTTTTGCGGTTTTGGCCAAACTGATTTATAAAGAGTTGGGAGGTTTAAGTTGTTGAAAAAGGAATGATGCAACTGACAAGGCAGAACAATAAGATCACTGAAGTATGCAAGTCACTTATCAAGTCATTTCACATAATGACAAATAAAGCTCATAAACATAAATGTAAATGACAAGACAGAAATTAAAGATCAAAGACACAATTTGAAGAGGTTCGTTCTTAAATGAACTACGTCCTCTACCTAGGTGGTAAGCCTAGAATTTTCTAATAGCTAATAGACTTGTATTAATTTAGAGGAGTTTTTACAAGATTACACAAGAATCTAAACTCTAAATAAACAATCTAACCTAACAATGCTATTGCAACAACCTGTGTTTTCGATGTATATAATCTATAAGAAAATATACTTCGGGTGTGTGGTGTGGAAAGAAATCAAGAGCTCGAAATATCTAAGTGATGGTGAGCAATTGATTACTTTCTGTGCAAGGCTGAGTTGTGATGATTTTGAAGGCTTGAAGATCGATGAAGAATTCTGGGTTTGCTAAGGGGATGATGAAGATATGAATATCTGGGTTTTTCAATCTTCAAAGCAAACTTGAATACTTGGGATTTTCTCTTTGAAGCTCAGCAACCTTCATTGTTGAAAATGGAAGGCTATTTATAGTGAAGGCATTTGTGACCGTTGGACAAGGATGTGAGTCAATGTCTGGCGGTATGATGCGTTGTCGAGATCCCATTGGTTGAGCTGTCACTGTCGTCCTTTGCTTTTGGATTTGTAGCAGGTAGTTGTTGGACCACTACCTGACATTGTCCTTTTTGATGTCGGAGAAGTACCAACAGTAAACATTTCAAAAAGAGAGGAAAACCGACATTCCAAGAATAACTACAACATGACTTGAAGTTTTCAGGTCAAGTCGTAAGTCAATCATTTACGGTTGTAAAGTGAATGTTTGTCGAAGGAATAAGTGACGCTCTTGAATTCTTCAATATCTTGGTCGGCGGTTCCACCAGATGCATGTGTGGTTCCATGAGTGAACTTGAAGGGCAGTTTCATTAGAACTGAACTAGGCAGTTCTGATGAAGGCTTGAAGCACACTGCTGGCGGCTCGAGTAGCATCGAGTGCGGTTTTAAGATCTAAACCGCTATGAATAAACCGATCATAACTCAGCCTAACTACTAAAAATCTAGAAATGGACTTGTCTAAAAATTGAAGTATAACTTCATTACATGTAAACCTAAAGTCCACAAAAAGACACGTGGAATGGGTCAATCAAATCAGGTGGGTGTACTAACAATGAATCCTAACAACATCGCCTCTTGGTAGGAAGTTGGTTCATCATTCTCAATGATCTCCACTTCATTACTATCCGTTACGAGAAATCCATATCTCTCGGGCTCGGATCGTAACCTACCAGATCTGCAAGTTACTTGTGTATCTTGAACGGGTTCCAAAACTCCTTGTGGGACTCGTTCTTGTTCCACTATCGGTTCAATGTCATTTTCGGGTACTCTAACCTCTTCGAGATTTAATTTACTCCCACTGATTTCTTTGGAGAGAAACTCTTTCTCTAGAAAGACACCAGTTCGGGCAACAAACACTTTGTTGTCCATTCGCTTGTAAAAGTAATATCCTTTAGTTTCCTTAGAATATCCCACGAAAATACATTTATCAGATTTGTGTGCAAGTTTGTCGGAGACAAATCTTTTGATAAAAACTTCACAACCCCAAATCTTCATGAAAGAAACTAGGTTTATTTCCGCTCCATATCTCATATGAAGTCTTTTGAACCGATTTACTTGGAACACGATTTAGTGTAAAAGCGGCGGTTTCTAGTGTGTGCATAACCCCAAAAGGATATTGGAAGATCAACTTGACTCATCATTGATCGAACCATGTCCAACAAAGTTCGATTCCTCCTCTCGGACACACCATTCCATTGAAGTGTTCCGGGTGGAGTCAATTGTGAAACTATTCCACAACTCTTTAGATGATCATCAAATTCTTGGCTTAAGTATTCCCCACCTCGATCTGATCGAAGTGCCTTAATACTTTTGCCAAGTTGTTTTTCTACTTCATTTTGAAATATTCTAAATATCTCAAACGCTTCACTTTTATGTTTCATTAGGTAAACACACCCAAATCTACTAAAATCATCGGTGAAGGTTATGAAGTATTGAAATGCTCCCTTAGCATTGCTACTTAGTGGTCCGCATACATCGTAATGTATTAAGCCCAATAAGTCGCTTGCCCTTTCACCCAACTTGGTAAAAGGTATCTTGGTCATTTTTCCAAGAAGACACGACTCGCAAGTGTCATATGACTCAAGGTCACATGAACCCAAAAGACCGTCCCCATAGAGTTTTGAGATACGCTTCTCATTAATATGACCAAGACGGAAATGACACAAATAAGTATGATTTACATCATTAGGTTTAGATTTCTTATTTATATGATAGACATTTTTATTATTTTTATTCTTGACATCAAGGACATAAAGGCCATTAAATGAATTTGCAATACCATAAAGCACATCATTTAAATAAATAGAAAATCTCTTATTCTCAATAAGAAACTTAAAACCTTCATTATCCAAACAAGAAATTGAAATAATATTCCTACTTAAATCCGGTACATAATAACAATTGTTCAAAACAAGAATTAAACCAGAAGGTAAAGTGACTTCATAAGTCCCTACGGCTAATGCAACAACTCTTGCTCCATTCCCCACACGTAGGTCTACTTCACCATCTTTAAGTAGCCTCATATTCTTTAGTCCCTGCACATTTAAACAAATGTGAGAACCACATCCGGTATCCAATACCCAGGAAGTAGTGGTAGAAAGTAGAATATCTATCATATAGATACTTGAAGTCAACGCAGTCCCAATGCTCTTCTTCTTCTTTTGCTCTTCCTTAAAAGCCTTGCAATTACGTTTTCAATGACCAATTTCTTGACAATGGAAACAAATTGCATCCTTTTGTGCATCGGATTTTGCAACTATAGCCTTGGCAACCTTTGCCTTGCTAATCTTGGGTTTGGCAACCTTTGCCTTACCTTTTCCTTTGGCACTTGGCCCCTTTCCATCATGAACCATGAGCACTGGAGAACCTTTCTCCATTATCTTCATCTCCGCAGTTTTTAGCATGTTATGCAACTCGGAGAGATTCTTATCCATCCCATGCATGTTATAGTTCATCACAAAGTGATTATAACTTTTAGGCAATGAATTAAGAATGAGATCCGTGGCTAGCTCCAATGAAATCGGATAGCCAAGTTTCTCAATATGCTCCATGTAGCCTTTCATCTTAAGCATGTGAGGTCCCACTTGTTGCCCTTCACTCATTTTGCAAGAAGTGAATGCAACAATGGTTTTATACCTCTCTTGCCTAGCTTGCTCTTGAAACATGTCTCTTAACTCCACGGCTATCTCATAGGCTTCCAAATGTTCGAAATTTTGTTGGAGTTTTGAGCACACGGTCGCGAGCATGAGACAACTAACATCTCTAGAATCATTCCTGTGTTTCTTGTGATTGTCTCTTTCCGCCCTAGGGGCATTGGCTTCGGGTTCTGCAGGAATAGGCCCATCTAGAATGTACAACTTATCTTCTTACCTTAGAACAATTCTTAAGCTTCGGATCCAATCCATGAAGTTTGTACAATTCTCTTAAAGCTTATCATTCTCAAGGATTGATTGCAACGAAATTGATTGTGTGTTGGTTGTCATTATCTACAATTATGCAAAATTTCGAAAATTTTATAAGTACCAATTTCATTAAAGAGATAAATAATGTATTTTTCCAAAAAATACTCCCACTAAATTATATAACCTTCTTATACAACATTTGTATAATATAATTTAAATGAGCTAAGATCCAACTTTAATTTAATTTCAAGTCCGCTTTGGCGTGACCGCTCAAAATCAAATCAATTAGGTAGACAACTCTTGTCAATCATATCACATATGACTCTTAGATTCTTTTATGAGATTCTTTAGAAATCCAATTTCAAAAGCATGTTTTAATCTCATCTTTGCCTTAGGCCCAAAACTGTTTTGACGCCTAATTAAGTCCAACCATTTTAAACGCATAAGAAACTCTTATTCACTCATCTTGCTCATACATGAATAAAATCAATGCACCTCGCTTTGGCGAGCCCACACAAAATTACCCATGTTCTTACAAGTGTTTTAATTATGGCATGGCACACAGACTTAAAATTTCAAAGAAGGTTCATCACCATATAGCATACAACACATTTATGAGCACATAAGATACACATGTTAAGCATCAAGTTTAGTCACTAAATTAATCTCCATTAATTTAAGCATAATATTTATGTGTCATTAGTTTCTCTATAATTATGAGGATGAGACTCTTTGAATTTTGGTTATCATCTCCAAATCAAGACAACAAGAAGTGCAGACGAACTAAGCCATATGCAACCACAATTCCGCACTAATTCAAGAAACCAAGAAAGCAGTCCATGTGGCCGAAACTAAGCAATAGATGGTCTCGATGAACGTAGGTCAATTGCATTCACAATTCCACATGGATTTCCAATCTTGAATCAAGAACTTTGTTTCTCAATTTTAGCAATTATGAACTCTTCATAATTCTAATTTCGTTTTATCTTTGAATCTTTGATTGTGATCAATTTTGGGAAACACAGTCTCGAGAACGTAGGCTAGCCATCCAAACCTTGATCCAATCTTAGAATTCACAACACTAAAACAAATAGGAATTTCAAACCACAAGATCCACCCCAAACCCTAAGCCCTGCCCGTACCAGACCCATAGGTCCGGCCGGGTCAGTACTTGGGTCCAGTCGGGCCTCTGCCGAAAAATTAAAAAAAAATTAAATTCAAAATTTGTCTCAAAATTATTTTTCCCCGATTCAATTAGGATTTGGTGTTCTTGGTGATCTAATCACCATGATCATCAAAACCTTGAATAAACCATTTATTCATGAATCTCTAGATTATCAAAACTTTAATCCAATCAAAAATTGATAACCTAAACAATTTTAAATCCACCATAATTTTTATTGCGATTGAATAGTGCGATTAAAGTTATAAAAACAATAAACCACATAAAATGCATAGATCACATAAACATAATAATTCAATAATCAAATCATGCTAATCACATAAACAATTTATATACACAAAACATGATTATGTATTGAAATAATCAACATGAACGGAGCTCTGATACCACTGTTGGGTTTCCTATAATCATGCGCAACGCAATAAAGCATTTAAATTTTCATGAAACCCAAAGCCCATAGATCCATTCATATGATTAAGTCAAATACATACATAATGAATACTAGAATACTAACCCTTGAAGCCTTTGATCAACAACCTTGATTCTTGGTGGAGCTTTGAAACTTGATCACGAACAAAAGCAAGAACACGGACTATGGAGGTGATAAGGTTCACCCTCTATCGGTATCCACACCTCGAACGAATATCAAGAACGCTTCTTGATCTTGGTTGCTAGACCAAATTGTGAAACACGCTTTCACAATTGTTTTAGAACTATATGGAATTTTATGTGATGTTCTTGTTCTTTGATATAGGGATCTTCGAACAAGAAATAACTCTCTAAAACTCGTTGGAGGCTCACAATTTGCAATGGACTGATTAGGGAAACTAGAGGAGGAGTTTATACTTGTTTCTCCTATTCCAAATAGGTAACAAGTGGTCAAACCCGCAAGAAATCGGATTAAGAAAGTCCCAGGCCGAAACCGACTAGGTCCGCCCGGGTTTTATAGGAGGTCCGGCCGGGTCCTATGCAAGGTCCGACCGGGTCCTATAGGAGGTCCGCCCGGGTCTTATGCAAGTTCCGACCGGGTCCTTGCATAGGTCCGACCGGACCCTCCAGCTTTTCCGTTTTTTCTTGTTTTTTCCTCTAAATTCCTAAAATCCCTCAAAGTCCCTTCGACCCAAATTCCAATTAAGTCCTTTAGGATTCGTTATAATTGTGTGTGACCCTATAGGATTACACTAAGTTGGTAATGGGTTTAAACATAAACCCATAAGATATGATTAGGTTCTAGCAAACTGTCATACCTACCCAAATAGTGTAACTATATACAAGTTCGTATTCGTTTATAGAACATGTCACAATCCCTTTCTCCACGATGTCATTAAACACAAGTCATGGTCATTGAGTCAACTTGTATTTGTTCAATACTTTCTCGATTTCGAATATGTTGATAATCCAAATGACAATGATCCAATCAATTCATTTGAGTTTGGCCAAATATTTCATCAACATCATTCTACGAGGGGCCCAAGCTTGACATCTCTCCGAAGAGGGACAAATCCATTTAGCTTATTATTCTTCCCTACGTGAATCCGATAGTGCCAATCATACCCTTTATAACTACCTGGTTAAAGGTAGCGTTTGAATATGTCAAACATAATGTTCATCAAGTGGAAGACTATAATAACTTCATGTCTAAGGATTCAAATGACATAACTAATATGAGATCTATATATGACATTGACCATGACATAAATCTCATAGAGCGGGTCATGTCCAGTACCTTGTTCCCCAACAAGTACCCATAAGTCTAACATGATCATCCCATGATCATTCAGACTTATACTAGTGCTTCATAAGTACTAGGGACGGATATTATTATAAGTAAACATGAACAATAATAATAATCAAAACATCTCTTTATTAATATGAATAAAATGATAACATACATAACGTTTAAATAAACGTGCCTAGGGCACCAACACTAACAACTACCTAGGACTAAAAGACAAAACCAAGGACGAAAATGACAGCTCAACCAAGTACACAATATAATTTGTCATACTTTTGTTGATGATTTTAATTAGAGTGTGGCGGGTCCAAAATCAATGCAACTAATAAAATATTATCGCCTCATTTTATATCTATTTTCTTGTAAACTTCTTTTGTGACGTAGCATTTCCCTTTATCATTCCCTCATTTTAAATTAGAGTATGTTAATGGCAAAAACTTATGTGTGACGGTCTCATACGTGATACTGGTCGCGTTAGGCTCGTTTGTCGTAGCTGATGGATGATTACTTATGGCTGATACCTGATAATTTATGGCAAATGGCTGATAACTTATAGCTGATGGCTGATTTAGTGACTACTGTTTGTTTTAGCTGTTTTGAAATGACTACTATTTATTTTGGCAAAAACTATTAAGATGTTATAAATTATAATACAAATATTTTTATAAAAATAAGAAAACAACTAATTCACAAATAAATGAGGAATTCTCCATTAAAATTGAATTGTAAATGTATCCTAAAAATTATAATCATTTATTATTATCAATGACGTTGGGAGATTTTTATAATATAAATAATATGCTTGTGTTAAAATTTTAACGATTATAATGGTTTTGGTGGCAAAATAGAATGAAGTCAAATCTTAGGAAGATCAATGAAACAAAATTTAATTGAGGATGCAAATTGACATTTGGATTTATATAGTAAAATATATTTTGGTCTAGAATGTGTTTAAATTTGAGTTTATTGCCAATTTGACCTGCGTACTATCAAAATCTTGACGATTTGCCCTCGTACTAAAGAAACTCACACTATGACCTGCGTACTATGGTTTTAATAAAAAAGTGACCAGAGATAACACTGAGCCGTTAGAAATCTAACGGGATGTCAACATATGTTAAAAATTTAACGGATTTACAATTAAAAAAAATAATCAAATGTAACCCTGATAATGATATTAATGTTGTAAAGGTCCAAAATAATATTTTTATTTTTATTTCTTTTATTTTAAAATAATTAGGATAGTGATATTAATGGTGTAAATGTCCACCTCCACCATTATACAGATCAACCACCATCGCCACCACCCACCACCCCCATGACCGCTATCACCGTCAAAGTCGCCACCGCCACCTGCAAAAATCCATTCCGGCAGCCCACAGCCGGCCTTCTTCTCCTGTGATTTTCCCCCAACCCAGTCGTCCCAAGTCGTCCTCCATCAATGACCGCCTCCTGCAAAACCGTCACCCACCACCACCACCACCATCTAAAACCACCACCCACCAGCCCACCATTTCCAAACATCAGCCACCATAAACATCCTTTTCAAATCCCAGATCTGAGATTAAAATCACAACAATAATACAATTAATCAAAAGCAAACCCCCATTCAAACCCATAAATCATCAAATACAAACAGTACCCAGAATTGATGAATAAAAAAAAAATCAGATCTGGAGGTGGAAGGGAGAGAGGCGGCGATGAAGACGAAGTGATAAAAGCAGCCATAATACGGACACACGAGGAGACATAGGTGGACTTGAGCGAATTTGGTTGGTGTTCGGTTCTTGAACTCGCCAGATTCCAGATCGCGATTGAAGAAATTGGGGCTGTTTTGGTTGCCGGCCGGATGGGAGGGAAAGGGGAAGGTAATCGGAGATGGAGAGGAAGGAGAGGAAGAAGAAGAGAGAGATTGACAGTGAGGAGTCGGAGGTAGGAAGACTTCGCCGGAGAAGAAGTAGGTCTGCCGGAGGTAGGAAGGGGATGGTCTCCGAAGGTAGGGGACGGGAGGGTCGCCGGAGATAAGAAAGTAAATGGTCACCGGAGGTGTCGCCGGAGGTTTCGCCGGTTACCGGTGAGGATTAGAGAGAGAAAGTAGAGAGAGAGAGAGAGAAATTATCTGGTGCAAAGTGAAGGAGAGAGGAGGGGAGGGGAGGGTGTACTTATCTCATTAAAAAGGGACTATTTGGTCAGATAAAATATTATATGGATCAAAATAGTTTTGGGACAAAGTGGGTATACCAATTTATTAATATAAAAAAATTCAAAAAAAAAAATTATAAATATAAATAAATTTTGGACCATTACAACATTAATATCATTATTAGGGTCACATTTGAATTTTTTTTTATTGCAAATCTGTTAAATTGTTAACATATGCTGACAGCCCGTTAGATTTCTAACGGGTCATCGTTATCCTTGGCCACTTTTTTATTAAAACCATAGTACGCATGTCATAATGTGAGTTTCTTTAGTACGAGGGCAAATCGTCAAGATTTTGATAGTACGCAGGTTAAATTGGCAATAAACTCGTTTAAAATTAGTGCAGCACATAATTGGAGTACCACATGGGGACAGTTAAAAAAACAACATGTGGACCCTTGTTTGGAGGACCACACCACTTAAAACTCAAATCATCTTTGATGTGTATTAAATATTAAACTAAATTATTAAATTTATCATTGTTCACTTCTCTAATTTCAAAAAAATCATGTACTCCTATTTATTAAATAAACTTAATTTATTCTTATAATTTGTAAATTATATTTTATTTACTTGTACCTTGTGTACAATAAAATTACTTTGCTCTTTTAAATGAGACAATTGTTTTAGAATAAATTTAAATAGATTTTTGATCTAAATAAAAAAAGAGTGGTGAACATGTAAAACTTTTAACTTTAAACATAATTTGTGAAGTAATTTCAAAAAATCATGTAAAACTTTTTATATACTCTCTCGGTCCCATACCAATGGGCACTTTTGATCAAACCAATTTGAACTTTGACTAACATTTTATGCTAAATTATTAATCTTCTTAAAAAATTTAAAAAATTACTAAATTTGTAATAAAAACATTATCAATAATTATTTTTAAATTTTTATGAAGATAAATTATTTAACATGAAATGTTAGTCAAAGTTCAAGTAGGTTTGACCAAAAGTGCTCATTGGTGTGGGATGGAGGGAGCATTAATTTTGATGCAAGCATTGAAGAATATTTATTTTTTATGCAAAATTTGGTGTAAATTTACACCAAGTGTAGTACAACACATTGAAAATGCCCTCAATGGGCTTTTCCTTTTCTTTCTTTTTTCTCAAACCACTTTTCCACTTTCTTTAGCACAACGCTATTATAGAAATATAAGCTGAAAAGAAAAACATTATACTCCCTCTGTCCCTAAATGAGTGTCCATTTTCAAGAAATCTTTGTCCCAAAATGAGTGTCTTTTTTTAACATAACTTTGTCCCTAAATATTTTTTTTCGAAATTTTTTTCACCGGTCTCTTTATACTTACAAAGCTAAATGTTTGGAAAAGAGATTACAATATTATATATGAATCTTTGCCACCAAATTATACAAAAAATTGAGATTTTCAGATGTCCCTTAAAATGAAATTTGGACACTCATTTAGGGACAGAGGTAGTAATAGACTTTCTAATCGTATATTATTTATATTCAAAATGAATATTTAAAAATATAATTTGTTTTGAGCTAGAAATACTTTTATTTATTTATTTTAATATTTATTTTGAAATGAAACAGAAAGCTTTTTGAAAAAAAAAAAAAGAGTACATTATCCTCTACCATATACTTAACTTTCTTGGTCTATAACATGCCCCAATAAAGAGACATACCACGTTGAAACATGATCCTCATAAATATAATATATTACTACCTCTGTCCCTAAATGAGTGTCCAAATTTCATTTTAAGAGACATTGAAAATCTCAACTTTGTGTACAATTTGGTAGCAAAGATTCATATATAATCTTGTAATCTCCTTTCCAAACATTTAGTTTTGCACGTATAAAGAAACCGGTGAAAAAAATTTCGAAAAAAAACATTCAGGGACAAAGTTATGTTAAAAAAAGACACTCATTTTGGGACAAAGATTTCTTAAAAATTGATACTCATTTAGGGACAGAGGGAGTAGTAACTTAGTATAGTTTAATATTACTAAAACCAAATGTTCCCCTAAAAAATAATCCCATTATTCCAGGTTAGCTGGAATCAGTTTTAAGTGCATGTACTCACCTTTCGTTTTGTCTAAGGCATCCCTACATGGTAAAATGCATCCCTTTCATTTTGCCATTAGAGTTTAGTGATAATTAAAATCAAGGGCTTTGGACTCTAGGGCCCCTGAGTACCAACTTTATTTTAAAGAAGGACCCAACAGATTACTAATACCAGAGACACCCTTCGCTTGCAAAAAGATGCAAGATGACTAAAATGCCCTCATATCTCCTTCCACCCTTATTTTTTGGTCAAATACTAGTCAACTCTTATAACTTGCATATAATTATATATAAGAGTAAAAAAACACTTTTTCATTTTTTTTAGAAAAAATAATAATATTATTTGGTCAAATATGTCAAACTGCAGTCAAACTATTATAACTTACACATGATTAACATATAAGAGTCAAAAAAATTCATTTTTTCATCTTTTTTAGAAAAAAATAAAAATATTATTTGGGCAAATATGGTCAAACTTGGTCAAACAGCAGTCAAACTCTTATAACTGACACATAATTAACATATAAGAGTAAAAAAAAATCACTTTTTTCATTTTTTTAGAAAAAAATAAAAAATATTATTTGGTCAAATTTGGTCAAACAACAGTCAAACTCTTATAACTTACACATGATTAACATATAAGAGTCAAAAAATTCATTTTTTCATCTTTTTTAGAAAAAATTAAAAATATTATTTGGTCAAATATGGTCAAACTCGGTCAAACAACAGTCAAACTCTTATAACTGACACATAATTATCATATAAGAGTAAAAAAAAATCACTTTTTTCATTTTTTTAGAAAAAAATAAAAAATATTATTTGGTCAAATTTGGTCAAACCCGGTCAAACAACAGACAAACTCTTATAACTTACACATGATTAACATATAAGAGTCAAAAAATTTCATTTTTTCATTTTTTTTAGAAAAAATTAAAAATATTATTTGGTCAAACTCGGTCAAATCCCGGTCAAACTCTTATAACTGACATATAAGATCCATAATTAACATATAAGAGTCAATTTTTTTTCACTTTTTTCAACTTTTAAGAAAAAAATATATAATATTATTTAGTCAAATCCCGGTCAAACTCTTATAACTGACATAAAAGACCCATAACTAACATATAAGAGTCAATTTTTTTCACCGTTTTCAACTTTTAAGAAAAAAATATAATATTATTTGGTCAAATCCCGGTCAATCTCTTATAACTGACATATAAGACCAACAATTAACATATAAGAGTCAATTTTTTTCCCCTTTTTCAACTTTTAAGAAAAAAATATAATACTGTTCGGTCAAATCCCGATAAAACTCTTTTAACTAACATATAAGACCAACAATTAATATATAACAATCATTTTTTTTCACTTTTAAGAAAAAAATATAATATTATTCAGTCAAATTTCGGTCAAATTCTTATAACTGACATATAAGATCAACAATTAACATATAAGAGTAAAAAAAATAACTTTTTTCAACTTTTAAGAAAAAATTATAATATTATTCGGTCAAATCCCGTCAAACTCTTATAACTAACATATAAGACCAACAATTAACATATAAGAGTCAGTTTCTTTTTTCACTTTTAAGAAAAAAATATAATATCATTCGGTCAAATCCCGATCAAACACTTATAACTGACATATAAGACCAATAATTTACATATAAGAGTCATTTTTTTTCTTCACTTTTTTCAACATTTAAGAAAAAACATATAATATTATTCGGTCAAATCCCGGTCAAACACTTATAACTGACATATAAGACCAATAATTTACATATATGAGTTAATTTTTTTTCGCTTTTTTCAACATTTGAGAAAAATATATAATATTATTCAATCAAATCCCGGTCAAACTCTTATAACTGTCATATAAGACCAAAATTAACATATAAAAGTCAATTTTTTTTCACTTGTTTCAGCGTTTAAGAAAAAAGTATATAATATTATTCGGTCAAATCTCAGTCAACCTCTTATAACTGACATATAAGACCAATAATTAACATATAAGAGTAAATTTTTTTCACTTTTTCAACATTTAAGAAAAAAAAATATTATTCGGTCAAATCCCGGTCAAACACTTATAACTGACATATAAGACCAATAATTAACATATAAGAGTAAAAAAAATCACTTTTTTCAACTTTAAGAAAAAATAAATAATATTATTATTTAGTCCAATCCCGGTCAAACTCTTATAAATGACATATAAGACCAATAATTAACATATAAGAGTAATAAATTTTCACTTTTTTCAACTTTAAGAAAAAATAAATAATATTATTTAGTCAAATCCCGGTCAAACTCTTATAAATGACATATAAGACCAATAATTAACATATAAGAGTAATAAATTTTCACTTTTTTAAACTATAAGAGAAATGTTTCAAAAAAAAACCTATAAGAGAAAAAAATATTTACAACAAATAAGTTGTCTGTTCAGTGGATTGTAATGGATCATCCTGACTCCTTGGAAATTCCAACCTCATGTACTAGCCTTAACAAAAAAAAAAAAAAAAAAAAAAAAAAAGAGTAAATGAATACAAACACTAACTGAGCCTTAATTTTTTATTTTTTTTTAAAAAAGGAGTAAATGAATACAAACACTAACTGCATCAATCATCACGGGTTCATGACCCCTACCATTGCAAACATGCTTAGTGCCTAAGCTGGTAAAGAAAAAGCACAGAAGAGTTCATAGATTTGTTAATTATTGCAACAATAAAACCATATTACTCAACAGAGAGAGTAGGAAGAGGAGAGGGAGGAGAGGGAGGAGATCGAAGTAAATCCTTGAAATCGGACGTCGTCGGAGAAGATTCAGAATCTGCAGATTTGGCCGGAGAAGATGAAGGTGGTCATACGATTTCGGAAGGAAATAGAAGGAGTCGGCGCTGACTTCATAGGCTACTGATCTGAGAGAGAGAGAGACGAATCGCGGAGAGATGAACGAAGAAGTCACCGGTGCCGGAATCCATATCTATGACGGCGCTTCATCTCAAATTAGGGCTAAGGCCTCTGACTAACGAGGAGAGAGGGAGATGCGTGGGCGTGTGTGACGAATGGACGATCGGTAGAGCTTTGGATGTGGTCGGCGACGTTGCTGGTATCCGTCACCGGCGGGCTGAGAGAGAGAGCTAGAGAGAGAAACTGTTGAGAGAAACTGTGTGTGACGTGTTTGAGAGGAGGGGAGGGGAGGCGATTTTGTTTGAGGGGTAGGGGTAGTTTAGGCATTTAGTAGTTATGTTTGATTGGTCAATGGGAGTGAGGGGTGTATGTGGAATTAGCATCTTAGGAGAACTCCTTATTTGAGATT
The DNA here is from genome assembly GCA_026119855.1 of Campanula takesimana. NCBI lineage: Eukaryota > Viridiplantae > Streptophyta > Magnoliopsida > Asterales > Campanulaceae > Campanula > Campanula takesimana. Next base: position 983,577 of record JAOWBW010000163.1, on the reverse strand, counting down.
TAGAAAGAGCCTCTCCTTAAAATGGAATAACACTTGAGTTGGGAGGGCCCTTAGGGAAAAATCCCGAAAATCAATTCTTCATTTTTATTAAAAATATATATTTGCTATGTGTTCAAAGAGAGTTCATATATAATTATTGTGAATGTGAAAATGATATAGAAGAAAGATTTAAAAATCTGCCTCCATCCTCCTCGTTCCCCTACCCTTTTCACCGCCTCCCTCATCCCACGTTTCCTTTCCCCTAACCAGTTTTTAGGTCAGCTCCCATATCCTTGAAATCAAGATCTAGTTCTAGAGATGGCGCATTTAATTTATGGTGGCAGTGTGTGTTCATGATTGTGTGTGCGTATGTATTTTTATGGTTGTGTGCATATCTGATTGTGCTTGTGTGCGTTTGTGTGTGTGTGTGTTTAGTTTGTGTGTATATGTGGATAAGTTTGAAAGATTTAAAGTTTGGTGGTGCCTTTGAGACAGAAGTGGGCTTGATGGTTTGTAGTGGCTTTGAGATGGCAGAGATGTAGATGGTGTTGGGATTGTGGTATTCAAGCAGCCATGTCTCATACTTAGGGGTGGCAATTAGGTACATTTGGTTTTATCCACAGTAGTTAAAAAGATTCGGGTATTCAGGTGTTTTTAACTAATGTGAGTAAACCCAAAAACACCCAATTGCCACCCCTGCTCATACCATGACATGAGAAGAATCAACATGCACTCAACAATTACTTGTGAAAAACAATAAACAAGAAAAAAAACACAATATTTGTTAATCCAGTTCGTCGCAACAATGACTACCTCTGGGGCCACTACCAAGCCAGGATATTTCACTAATATCACCAATTTGTGTCTGTTTACATAAAGCCCACTCTTTATATCGCAAGGAGATAACCTCTCTGTATAAACACTCTTATCACACATATAACCTCTAGACATGCTTCTCCCCATCCATGGAATACTCTCAAGGGAACCCCTAAAATCCAGCACTCCCTAGGCTCTCTTTGTGACTCACAGGTTCACTCTAGCTATTTTTAATGGCACACAATGTTTATAGATGTCACTTGGTTTATATAGGCACACAAATCCAAAACCTACACTAAGCAGGAAACCAGAATAATTAAATTCCCAAACCCACATAAACAAGGAATCTCAAGGGAAATTAAATTCCAACCTAGTCAAACAAAGAATTCCATGAAATCCGTTAATGACTCAAATTCAACGTCGTTTTCCTTTTTGATTATGTCTCCACAACCCAACAATCTCCCCCTTGGAGACTAAACCAATTCATGTTACTACCATCAAATCAAACTCCCACCCGAGAATGACTCTTCACACATTGTCACCAATTCATCCAACTCCTGTTCGCGGAATTGAATCCACGATATGCCAAGCCTAAAAAAGACGAGTTGAAGCTGAGCTAAATCTTTAACCTAACTGTCAGTTCCATGCCCTGAATCTTCACCTCCAGTGATCCTCCCCGCAAATCCTCACCCGTCTTTCCTTTTACCAATCCTGAATTGCACGATTCATTTTGCTGACACGGTCTTGGCACTCCATATCCCCCAGCAACCCATCGCATCACAATTTTGGATTCTACTCCCATGTTGGCCAAATTGGCTTCTCTTCGACCGACTTCAAACCTCAATTTTCTACCAACATATCGATTAGTGAAATTTCTCCCACCATAGCGATCTTGGCCACCACCATCCTCGTATTCCACGTAACACCCATGCAAAACATGTTGTGATGTGGTGTACAACATCATCTGCCCCAATAGCTACCAAGTTAGATTCCTCTGCAATACTCCACATCTCACAACCGAAGGCAACCACACAGCCTTCTTCACAGCTTCATAATGGACAACCATGTTTCTTTTCCACCTTTGAATGCTCTGTACATCAAGCAACTTTTGCATACCCCATACGCCTTCTGCACACTCTGTAACCTTGTTGCACGCCCTCAGCATATCTTCCGCATGAATTATGCATGAAATATGTATGTGCACAAAATCTGCTCGTGTACTGCATGAAATCTGCACATGCACTGCATGAATGCTGTATGTGTTGGATATTATGCCCTAGGCCCTTGAGAAAGGCCTATGCGTTATATCATAGCTTTATTGTTATAGAGATAACAAACCCGATTATTATATCTTTTGCATATTTATTATAATAATCATTATTCCTAGCACTTATGAAGGGCTAGCATGAGTTTAATGGATAATCATATGATGATTATGGTGCATAGGATGCAGATTAAACTTATTGGTACTTGTTGGAGAACAAAGTACTGGATAGACCCGTTATGAGATTTATGTCATGGTCAAATGTCATAATTAAATCTCATAATAGTTATATCATTTATCCTTAGACCTGAGATTATCATAGTCTTCCGCATAATGAACATTATGTTTGACGTACTCAAACGCTACCCTTAACCGGGTGGTTATAAAGGCTACGATTGGCATAATCGGATTCATGTAGGGAAGAATGATAAGTCAAGATGGGATTTGTCCCTCTCTCAATAGATATATATGCTTGGCCACTCGATGAGTGAGATTGATGATAGTGCATGTCCATGCCCAAATGAATTGATGTGTTCGATGTCATTTGCTCATATCAATCTACTCGAGACCGAGAAAGCATTGGACAACATAAGTTGACGTGGACCATGACTTATGTCCAATATGATATCGCGTGACAAAGGGATTGTGATATATTTTATAAGGTTACTTTAGACTTTCAAAGTTATACTAATTGGGTAGTCATAATGGCTTGCTAGAGTCCGCTTATGACTTACGGGTTCTGAATGGTTCGGACTCGTTGCTAAATTAGTATAATTGTAGACACCCCGCCTTGGACCGCTCACCCCCCGATTGCACATTTGATCTTGTGTTCCTCCCTATTTTAAGTGTTTCTCGTTAGTTTCTGTCACTTCCGTTAAGTTCCTGACTGACTTCGTTAAGTCCAGGGACTAAACTGAATGACAGGGCTGACTTTCTAGTCCATTCTGTCAAAATTGCCTTCTCTGAGTCGCGCGCCTCCGACAGGAGGAGCCAGGCGCGCGCGCCTCTGGGCGTCAGTTACAGATTTCTGGCCAGGATTCCCTCCCTTGCTCAATTTACAGGATTTTGCCCGGGAAGGATTTCTTGGTGACTGAGTTTTGGCACCAAAAACACCCCTCTTTCACCTATAAAAACCTCTCTTTACCTCCATTTTCAAGGATCGAAAACTTGGACCGAAGATTGAACTTACAAAAACTATACCAAAATCACTTTCTAAAGGTTCTCCAAGGATTTCTTCAAGCAGAAGTTCTTCAAATTGTAGGTAAAAGTCTATCTTTTCCTTTCTTTTCTACTTCATCTCCTCTCTCTCTTTTACTCTAATCAAATGTACAATCACCCAAATCATTTTGGGACATAACTCTAACGATCACCTCATCTCATTGAGGTTGGTTAAGGAGTTATCTCCTACATTCCAAACTCTATTTTAAACCCCCTTTTCATGACTTAAAGAAGAAGAAGAAGAACGTTATTATTCATGTAGATTTTGATCAAGCAAGACCAACTTTAGTTGGGCGAGATGGGTGTTTCGGTACTTCCCATCTCGTAATCTAACCCCCGAACCTCAAAACAAAGAATCTCTGTTTTCGTAATCAAACTTAGGCTACAATCAATAGGTTTTTCTTATGTTCCTCAAAACATAGGTGGCGACTCTAAAACAAGTTAGACATCCTAGGATAATTCACGCGCTCTAGCCAAGCCGTGGTTCCCCAGGGGTATCTACAGTGGCGACTCCGCTGGGGGGATTTGAGGGTTAAACTTGCATTCTGATCGAAATCTACATCTTTTCTGGGCATTCTGATTACTGATGGGGGAGGCGCGTGCGTCGGGCCTTTTAAGCCTAAGGCACGCGCATCCCGCATCAAGAACCAGAATCGCCCACTTCTTCATATTCTTCATCTTCTTCTTCTGCTATTCTGCACTAATCACTTCTGCAGGGGTTACAATATGAACATAGGACCAGGGCAATCCCCTGAGTCCAAAGTCTGACATTCTGACAGGTGTGCCCAGAAGCGCGCGCCTCCCATAAGCATTGCGCCATGCGCGTGCGTCACACATCAGCACTCAGAGGCGCACACTTCTGGGTTGATTCCCAGAACAGAAACAGGTTTCAGTGACTGAGCAGAACAGTGGGGTGTGGGCACAGTTGCCTGCATCAGAACAGAATTGAACCCTCGGACTGTTTTAATTTTGTGTTTTATTTACCGGTCACACGGGTGATTCGGGAGTTATAATTTATGTGCTTATGTGTCTGTTTTCTTTTTTTTCAAAAAAAAAAAATATATAAAAAAAATTTTGTCACTTGCTAGACCTCACACTACATGCACATATTCCTATGAACTGCTCACTATCGAGTCGCACAAGTCCAACCCCAAACCCGTCGAGGCCCGTCCTAGAAAGTTTCAAGCTCCACCAGACCTTGGCTCTTTCGAAGCGGTAAACCTCATCCCGTGGCGTAGTTCAAGACTACATGCCGGGGGTGACCTTTGAGCCTCATATTCAAGCCGAGCACAAACCACACAATTCTAGTTAGGGTCTAACACTCCGTGACTCAAGTCGGTTTCCATGTACCGAGATTTCCCTAAACTAATGTCTTCAAATCATACATGCCAACTTGTTGAAATGGACGCAATAAAAATCCGTCCCCAAAAGTGGTTATTTTGGACGAAAATAAAAATCCGTCCCCGCATGTATGCTTTACTACATTAATTTAGTTTAATCCCGATACATGTAGGATTCACAAGCGCGATGGAATCCGATGAGTATATGGGACCGCGAGATGGTCTATATACTAGTGTGACGATTCCATTATTTTCTTAGAAACCCCAAAAGGGATTCATTCCCTCCGACTGATAAAAAAAAAAAAGAGTCTTTTCTTATGTGGTTCGAGTCGTGTGCCCAACTGTGTGTTCTAAGCCTCTTCATGGACCGCAAGTGTTACTCAAGACTGACAAGGGCCTCTTCTGCAATATAGGTTCAATTGGTACTTACAGAGTCTAGCGGGATTCAGCAAATCGGTTAGTCCGTGAAGAGATCACTCCAACAGCTCCAACATCAACCATGACCGGCAGCAGCAACACCATGTCTCTCGAACAGCTCTCAACTATGGTCCAACTCCTCCAAGAGCAAGTCTCCACCCTTAATAAGGAGGCACAAAGCAAAGACGACATTTGGCAATCCCACCTCGACAGCCAAAGGGAGGCCCACGAGGCCGAGATGGAGGTAATGAAAGAAAAGCTCACTAACCTTGCCAAGGGGAAGAACAAGAACAATGACGATGAATCCGAGTGGACCGAGGGTTTATTCAAAAGTCCTTATGTCAACACCCGCACCAAGAAAATGGGGGAACCAAGTTCCGAGAACAATGAGCCCAAAATGGTGGATTCTATCATGGCCTACATCGACCAAAAATTCAATGGGCTCAACATGGGGAAAGGCTCTGACACAAGCCTTTATCAATCATCCATCCTCATGAGTACTATGGCCGCTCTTCCCGATAAGTTCAAGATGCCCGACATAAGCAAATTCAAGGGCAAATCTTGTCCCATGGCTCACATTGAAACTTATATTTGGGCAATGGTTCCGAAGAAGGTCTCCCCCAAGGTGATGGCTCAATGCTTTCCTCTCACTCTCGAGGGGGCGGCAAAAGATTGGTATGCTACTCTCCCGCTCACTGTCCGTCTTGATTGGGACTCCGCCATGCTTGCCTTCAAGAACCAATACCAAGGCAACACCACTCACCGGCCCACAAGGAAAGAGCTATAGAACACTACTCAACGAGACAATGAGTCCTTCATCGACTTCACAAGGAGATGGAATGATAAACTCTCTGAAATTGTTGAGAGGCCAAACACAAAAGAGCAAATGGACATCTTTCTCAAGTGTCTCAAGATTGATCTCCGCACCCACCTAAGTGGGGCTTGCTACTCCGACTTCTCCCAAATGTATGAGGCGGGGGTACGCATGGATGACTTGCTCAAGGAGATTAAGAAGGCCACTCCTACTTACCGCTACAAGGCCGCTTCCAACTCCACAAAAGAGGCCTCGGTCAACGCCGTCACTATTGACAAGGGGAATTACAAAAAGGTGCCTCCACCTCAAGGGAAGAAGTCCTGAAGTGACCGTGTCTACACGCCTCTCCAAGGCATGACTCAAACCGAAGTGTTCGAGGTCCTCAAGGCAAAGGGTCAAGTCACACCCGTGCAAGGGTACCAACCCAAGACGATCCACCCCAATCATGCTCACCACAAATATTGTGGCTACCACCAATATAGTGGCCACACCACCGAGGATTGCTTCGTTCTCCGCAATATCATTCAAGATCTCATAGATAAGAAAGAATTTGTAGTGACTAATGACGAGCATGTCAATGTAATAGAGATAGGAGAACTCGAGGGGACCACCCATTCAATCCCAATTGTGAATGGGGGCCCCAATGTTATGAATAAACTTGACAATTCTTGTTATGTAGTGACTTACGATGAGGTGATGAGGGAAGTACTAGAGAATAGGAAAAAGAAGCAAGATGGGAACGTCAACATGCTAACTCGATCCGGTCGAGTCATAGCAAGCAACCCTTCCACTTCCGCACCGAGCTCCTCTTCTCAAAGGCCGCAAGCTCGCAACACTCCCGAAGATCCTCTACTTGTCCAACTCAAGAAAACTCAAGCCAACATCTCTATTTGGGACCTCATTGCATCCTCAAAGAAACACCGAGATCTTGTCATCCGCAATCTCGATGATACATCAGTTTCTCCCGATACTACCCCCGAGGACCTCACGGCAATGATTGGTCACATTCATTTTGGCAACGTCATCACCTTTGCCGATATGGACCTTCCAACATTTGGTTCCGGCCACAACGAAGCTATTTACCTCAAGGTACGAGCAAGGGGAGGCCCGTCTCAAGAGTCTTGGTGGACGGTGGTTCCGCACTTAATCTCATGCCTGGCAGAATCATGGGCATACTGGGGCTTAAGGATTCCGATTTGAAGCCTTCTACTCAAGTAATCCGAGGTTATGACAGCACCGCCCGTACAGTCATGGGTATGATCGAAATAGACATCGAGTTTGGAAGCATGGTCATGTCCGTTCCATTCCAAGTGCTTGATATCCCGGCCTCGTTCAACTTACTTTTGGGACGACCATAGATTCACAGTGCTAATGCCGTACCATCAACTCTCCACCAATGTGTCAAGATCCGAAATGGTGATGAAATAGTGACCGTCATGGCTGAAAACGTCACTATCCACAGAAAAGGTGAGCCCGTCCACCAAGTTCAGCATGGTTTACCAGACTCCATTCTCTCTGGCGTCTCAATCAACGCCATTGACAAAGAAGGGGGAAACGGATCATGGACCCCCAGCAATCACAAAGTCCTCCGCATGATGAGGAATATGGACTACTTCCCTGGTTTAGGCTTAGGGAGATATCAACAAGGAATCCTACATCCCGTGCAAGTCCCATTTTTCAAAGACACATTCGGTTTGGGGTATGAGCCTTCCAAAGAAGACTTGAAACAAGAGCAAGCGATCAAGAACGAAAAGGCCCGAGCTCGTAAAGAAGGCCGTCGTTATGAAGTCCCTAATCTAAGGCCTTACCGCAAGACGTTGAATGTTTATTTTGTCCGCCAAGGGGAAGACGTTCCATACATGATCTTTCCCGAGCCATGGGTTAACAATAAGGGTGTCAAAAAGCCCGACCTCGAAATCTTCTCCGATTGTGAGATCCAAAAATCCGAAAGGGAACCAACTCCCATGTCGCCCCGTGAATGGTGGGGAAAGAAGATGACTATAGAATCCGAGACAGAAATTACCGTGGGGGAAGAACTGACAGATTTAGCCTCCATGTTCGAAGAGCTTGCCACAATGAATGAATGCCAAGTCAACGCCATCCATGACACCGTCATCATAAACGAGACTATCAGTGAGATCCCGCCAAGCTCCGAGCCGATCAACAATTGGTATTCAACGAAAGGGCCCGTGGTATCCGAAGAATTCTTAGTCCGAGAAATGGGTTGCATACCCCGCACAGCAACGAAGGAAGAGCGGCTCACACTTACTTTCGAGTCCGAGAGTGTCTCTAATACCCTCACCCAAGAGGATTTGGAGGCCATAGCCGAGCGTGTGTTTCCTTTCTTTGCTAATGAAAAATTTGATATTTCAGAGTACCCTGAGATTGCAAACATCATAAATGATGAATTAACTAATAATGAACTTAACGAACAAGTTAATAACGATTCAAATTATGATGAAATAGACCACGAAAACACAACATACTTAAATGAACTTGCTCAACAAGTCCGTAGTCGTGGTGAGAATGGTCCAAAGGCTGACGAAGAATTGCATGTTGTTAATCTGGGTACCGAAGAAGAGCCAAAAGAAACTAAGATTGGAAGCTTCTTCAAAGGGGACGACAGAGACAGATTGACTGCACTACTACGGGAGTTTGTGGATGTGTTCGCATGGTCATACAAAGACATGCCGTGTTTGGACAGAAAGGTAGCAGAGCACAAGATTCCGATCAGAGAAGATGCCAAGCCAGTAAAGCAGAAGCTCATAAAGATCAAGCCAGAATGGTCTCTGCAGGTCAAAGAAGAGATTGAGAAGCTCCTCAGTGTGGGTTTCATCAAGGTTATCGAGTATCCGACATGGTTAGCCAACATTGTGACAGTCAGGAAGGCAAACGGCAAGGTTCGAGTTTGTGTAGACTTCCGAGATTTAAACAAAGCTTCCCCAAAGGATGATTTTCCACTCCCTAATATCGACATGCTAGTCGACTCCACTGCTGCCTACGAGGTTCGCTCATTCGTGGATGGGTTCGCTGGGTACAACCAGATTCTCATGGCCGAGGAAGATCAACATAAGACAGCCTTCACAACACCGTGGGGTACCTTTTGCTACACAGTCATGCCATTTAGGTTAAGAAATGCTGGGGCTTCCTACCAAAGAGCCGTGACAGACTTGTTCCACGATATGATCCACAAAGAAATCGAGGTCTATGTGGACGACATGATCATTCACTCCAAAGGGACCGATGGTCAACATTTAATCGATCTCCGCAAGTTCTTCGAAAGGCTTCGTCAACACAAGATGAGGCTCAACCCTGCAAAGTGCATGTTCGGGGTTACCCGAGGCAAAGTTCTTGGTTATATGGTCACTGAAAGGGGAATTGAAGTAGACCCCTCCAAAATCAAGGCAATCATTGACATGCCTCCCCCAAAGACGCAGAAAGAGATTAAAGGTTTCATGGGCAGACTACAATACATCAGTCAGTTTGTGCACCAACTCACTTCCATCTGCGAGCCAATCTTCAAGCTACTCAAGAAGAATGTGTCTCTAGAATGGACCGACGCGTGCCAAGAATCCTTCGATCAACTGAAGCATTACTTAACGTGCCCTCCTGTTCTAGTTCCGCCGCACAAGGAGAAACCTCTGTTGCTCTATCTCACTGTCAATGATGAAGCCCTAGGGGCTATGTTAGCACAAGAGCAACGAGAGTCCACAAAGGAGAACGCCATTTATTTTGTCAGTCGCCGATTCCAAGGAGGCGAAAAGAACTACTATGTCTTAGAGAAGTCATGTGCAGCATTGGTCTGGATCACTCAAAAGCTCAAACACTATATGGAAGCTTTTCCGATCAAGCTAGTAGCAAAGGTGGACCCGCTCCGCTACATCTTCGAGAAGCCTTTCATGTCAACAAGAATAGCCAAATGGTACTTCATGCTCGCCGGCTATGATATCACTTACGTTACACTAAAATCCGTCAGGGGGAAAGTGTTTAGTGACCAGCTTGCCGAATTCCCATGTGACGAAGTGAAGGGGGAAGATGTGCAGTTCCCTGACGAGCATTTAATTTGTACTGCAACCGAGGAAATTAAGAGGCAACTTTTTTTCGATGGCGCCGCCAATAAACATAGTTTTGGTATAGGAGTATTGCTTGTCGATCCAAAAGACATCTACACTCCCATTGCCATCCGCCTGGAATTCGAAGCTACCAACAACATTGCCGAGTACGAAGTATGTATAGCAGGACTCGAAGCAGCTCTCGACAGAAACATCACAGAACTAGAAGTATTCGGCGACTCTTTGCTCATTATCAATCAACAATCGGGAAAGTGGCGAACCCAAGACCCGACTCTCCAACAGTATGGTCAGCACCTAGAAGAACTGGTTGAACAATTCCAAGAGATCACTTTCAACTACCTGCCAAGGGATAAAAATCGCTTCGCCGATGCACTGGCCACCATAGCTTCATTAGTCGAAATGCCCAAAGGGAAAATGGTGAAGCCTTTCAAAATTGCCCGAAGGAACAGTCCGGCATATTGCATGAGTATCGAGATCAACGAGGTTCAAACAAACTCTCCGTGGTATTCAGATATCATGAATTTCCTCAAAGATGGCACTTATCCCGAGAATATCAATAAGAAGTCTCAAGCAGCTCTGCAAAGGTTAGCCTCTCGGTACGTACTGATTGGGGACCGAGTCTATAAAAGGCACCACGACGGGATCAATCTCTTATGCGCCAATGAGGCCGAAGCTCAAGAAATAATGTGTGAAGTGCACGAAGGAGAGTGTGGACCCCACATGAATGGGTTTATGCTAGTCAAGAAGATACTTCGCATTGGCTACTATTGGAGCACTATGGAACGAGACTGTATCGGGAAAGTCAAAAGGTGTGCCAAGTGCCAATTCCACGCTAATCTGCAACATGCTCCACCCTCACAACTTTACAACATGGTCACACCTTGGCCTTTCTCTTGTTGGGGGATAGACATCATCGGTAAAGTTCATCCTGCCGGGAGCAATGGGCAGTCATTCGTCCTAGTGGCAGTCGACTACTTCACAAAGTGGGTCGAAGCACAAGCCTATCGGACCCTCAACGCCAAGAAAGTGGTCGAATTTGTAAAGATTAATATCATGTGCCGATACGGCGTGCCTCATGAAATCATTTCCGACAACGGCTCTCACTCTGAGAAGGAAATGGATGCACTTTTCGTAGAATACAAGATCACCAAGCACAAGGGATTGGCCCGAGAAGCTACCATTAGCATTGTGGGATACCGCACATCAATACGGTCCGCGACAGGAGAAACTCCTTATGCATTAGTCTATGGCTCTGAAGCCGTACTCCCTATTGAACTTGAAGTCCCATCTCTACGGGTCCTCCTCGAGAATCAAGTCAACGAGGTCAACTGGATGCAAAGTCGATACGAACAGCTAGCCTTGCTCGACGAGAAAAGGTTAAGAGCACTCGAACGCACGAGGGCATATCAGCAAAGGATGGCAAGAGCTTTCAACAAAAAGGTGAAGCCTCGAAACATCAATGTGGGAGATTTGGTCTTAAGACAACATCCTCCTAATGCCATGAATCCCCTGGGGAAATGGGGACCCCGATGGATCGGTCCGTACGTGGTCAAAAAGATACTAAGCGGTGGTGCAGTCCGGCTCGTGGATTTAGATGGTGACCAGCTGCCAAAGGAGGTCAACCTCGACAAGTTCAAGAGGTTCTACGCTTAATAAACAAAGACCACTAAAAAAAAAAAAATCGCTCGCTAGGTTGAAAACCCGCAAGGGCGGCCTAGGCAAAAATTAGAGCACGTGCAAAAAAGAAGCCCGCTAGATTGAAAACCCGAAAGGGCGGTCTAGGCAAAAAACATGGTGCACAAAAAAAAAAAAAAAAAAAAAATGGTCTTTGTTTGTTTGAACTACGAAGACCTGAGCCTCCCAACTGGAGGAACGTAGGCAACCTTCGGGTGCGGTCTAAAAGATATCAAAAATACCCAATTCACTTCAAATAACAAAATGCAATTCTTATTCATTCAATGAACTATTCAAACCATTACAACGGATTTATTGAGCAACAAAATTCATCAAAATATTAAATCCTAAAACAAAGTGGTCTAATTGCAATCTCTTAGGATGCTAAGAAAAATCCAATTTTCTCTTAGCTTTCAAAGGACCACCCGATCGTCTCTCAATCATTTTCTTCTTGGGTAACGAAGGAGCACTAATACGCACCGAAACCTTCTGTGTTGCAGCACGTCTCCTAGCATAAAAGTCATCCAAAGGAGTACCGAAAGGGTCAGCGAGAATGTTACTCGAATCAGCAGCAGCCTCCCTATATCTCAAAGTGCTACAAGGCTCAAAACCCTTTCCCAACAACTCGGCACGAAGCACATCAACCCAAGTGATACCACGGTAAAGGGTGCCAAATAAATAATCCAAATAGCTCTCGGGAAGGAAGACACTCCCCCGATGCAGAGGAGCAAAAGCCCAACGGTTGCGGTCATCTCCCCAAGCCGACTGAAGCTCACTCGAGAAGTCAGGACCCATATAAGCAACTGGACGAAGCATTCCGTCCCTCGGAAAAGGAATTGTCTGTTGGCGACCGAACTGCCGCAGAACCCGCTCTGGTTGGTAAAATGAAGAATCTCTCAAACCGGGTACAACCACGTGCTGAAAACCAAGAGTCCACTCCACAAAAGGACGAAGACCCCAAGAAGAAGGACACCACTCAATATCAACGGTCACCCGATAGGCAAAGAATTTCTTCCAACCATCTTCAGATAAATCCCGGATCAACAACTTCCTCCAATGAACAACAAAAGGAGACAAATCACCATCCGGAGAATAAATCTTGAAGTGTTCTCGGAGCCATATGGTCAAGAGCAAAGGGCTTCCCCGACACATCTTGCCCGTCCTATGTAACTCATCAAGGCCGTGCAACGTCTCCCCTACAATAAGAGGGATTACACTAAATTGCTGCTCCTTAGCTTGCAAAATAATCTCAGCCAACTGCACGTCCGCAGTCCCGAAGGGTGTAACAAACAGTACTTTGCTGAAGAGACAAACGGCCATGGCATTTCTTTTGAAAGATTGAACCACCGGGTCCTCCGAGTGTAAACTGAAGAACATCGGCAACTCAGTTATGTCAATCACGGTACCGTGCAACATCTTCCTCACGTCCTCAACAGGGAGATTCAGTAACTCAACCCAAGAGTCGATGGCACCACGGTGATATTTAGGGACTGCAATCCGACCGGCCAAAGGCATGCCAAGGATGGCCCCGAAATCGTCAACAGTCGGCACCATTTCATTAGCTGAAATGTTGAAGGTATGGCTGTCGCAATCCCAGAAAGTCCCGGCAGCTCTCAACAAATCCCAATCCGGCTTCAACGTCCGCAAGGTGAAAAGAATTCGGAACCCGAAGCCTTTAATGAAGGCCTTCTTGGGATGGGTCTTAAAAGAATACACAAAAGTGCCCAAGTCCTTTTCATACTCACTAACAACCTTGGCATCAAGGGCAAAAGAATTGGAAGCCATGGAAAATGTTGATCACAAGCAAAGTTAAGCAATAATATGATGTTCAAGAATGGCAGAAAGGAGCTGTGAGAATCAAGTGGTCGAACAGAAGATGATATTATAGCTGTTGGGGGCTCTTTTGGTCAGCAAATGTCAAGCCTGGAATTCCGCCTCCCAGACGCGCGCGCCACCCGCCAGCAGTATGAAATGCGCGCGCGTCCCAAGCCTACATAGGAAAGCGCGTGCCTCCCAAGTCTAAATCGCTTCAAGAAAAGGCCTTGTCAGAGATCTCCAGCTTAAATCAAGGCACAGCCCCTGTCCTCGGACACCCAGTTGGGCACACATTCTTCTGGTCCGCCCTTAAGGCATGTCAAAAAATTGAAAGTAGGATAAAAAAACTCCCACTCAAAAGTAGGCCGTCCTCCCACGGATTCCGAACTACCTAAGTTCTGTCACGGGTGCCACACCCCCCCTTAAGAGTCAATCTCAACATTTCATCCCCAGCAGGAATATTTTTCTGGTCGCGGTCAACTGTGCCCGCACCCTACAATTCAAAAAGTCAAGTGTGACTCCAAGTGGCACGAGAATTCAAAGCAATACCTCATCAGCGGATTTCACTAACGGATTCGTCAACAAGGGTTCACCAACGGACTCATCCAAGGGATTCACTAACGGATTCATCAAACGGATTCACTAACGGATTCGTCAACAATGGTTCACCAACGGACTCATCCAAGGGATTCACTAACGGATTCATCAAACGGATTCACTAACGGATTCGTCAACAAGGGTTCACCAACGGACTCATCCAACGGATTCACTAACGGATTCGTCAACAAGGGTTCACTAACGGACTCATCCAAGGGATTCACTAACGGATTCCTCAAACGGATTCACTAACGGATTCGTCAACAAGGGTTCACCAATGGACTCATCCAAGGGATTCACTAACGGATTCCTCAAACGGATTCACTAACGGATTCATCAACAAGAGTTCACCAACGGACTCACCCAAGGGATTCACTAACGGATTCACTAACGGATTCGTCAACAAGGGTTCACCAACGGACTCATCCAAGGGATTCACTAACGGATTCATCAAACGGATTCACTAACAGATTCGTCAACAAGGGTTCACCAACGGACTCATCCAAGGGATTCACTAACGGATTCATCAAACGGATTCACTAACGGATTCGTCAATAAGGGTTCACCAACGGACCCATCCAAGCGATTCACTAACGGATTCATCTAACGGATTCGTCAACAAGGGTTCACCAACGGACTCATCCAAGGGATTCACTAACGGATTCGTCAACAAGGGTTCACCAACGGACTCATCCAAGGGATTCACTAACGGATTCGTCAACAAGGGTTCACCAACGGACTCATCCAAGGGATTCACTAACGGATTCATCAAACGGATTTACTAACGGATTCGTCAACAAGGGTTCACCAACGGACTCGTTCAAGGGATTCACTAACGGATTCATCAAACCGGTTCACTAACGGCCTCATTCAAAACATTCATCCGGCAGGTTCACCTAACGGATCATGCCACCCCCTCTATCAACAAAAGCCGCTCACACAGGGAGCGCACCACTATCTCTCGCAATTTCAAATTCCTGCTTTCATCGAGTCTTTGCTTTTTCTTGGTGATGTCCTCGGCGGGTGTTTTTAACTTTCGTCGACGCGTTTTGCTTTGCAATCCACGTCGCCGAGGGGCTCTGTAGACACCCCGCCTTGGACCGCTCACCCCGATTGCACATTTGATCTTGTGTTCCTCCCTATTTTAAGTGTTTCTCGTTAGTTTCTGATACTTCCGTTAAGTTCCTGACTGACTTCGTTAAGTCCAGGGACTAAACTGAATGACAGGGCTAACTTTCTAGTCCATTCTGTCAAAATTGCCTTCTCTGAGTCGCGTGCCTCCGACAGGAGGAGCCAGGCGCGCGCGCCTCCCGCCCCCAAAGCAGGAAGCGCGCGCCTCTGGGCGTCAGTTACAGATTTCTGGCCAGGATTCCCTCCCTTGCTCAATTTACAGGATTTTGCCCGGGAAGGATTTCTTGGTGACTGAGTTTTGGTACCAAAAACACCCCTCTTTCACCTATAAAAACCTCTCTTTACCTCCATTTTCAAGGATCGAAAACTTGGACCGAAGATTGAACTTACAAAAACTATACCAAAATCACTTTCTAAAGGTTCTCCAAGGATTTCTTCAAGCAATATTTGAAGTTCTTCAAATTGTAGGTAAAAGTCTATCTTTTCCTTTCTTTTCTACTTCATCTCCTCTCTCTCTTTTACTCTAATCAAATGTGCAATCACCCAAATCATTTTGGGACATAACTCTAACGATCACCTCATCTCATTGAGGTTGGTTAAGGAGTTATCTCCTACATTCCAAACTCTATTTTAAACCCCCTTTTCATGACTTAAAGAAGAAGAAGAAGAACGTTATTATTCATGTAGATTTTGATCAAGCAAGACCAACTTTAGTTGGGCGAGATGGGTGTTTCGGTACTTCCCATCTCGTAATCTAACCCCCGAACCTCAAAACAAAGAATCTCTGTTTTCGTAATCAAACTTAGGCTACAATCAATAGGTTTTTCTTATGTTCCTCAAAACATAGGTGGCGACTCTAAAACAAGTTAGACATCCTAGGATAATTCACGCGCTCTAGCCAAGCCGTGGTTCCCCCGGGGTATCTACAATAATCCTATTGGGTCACACACAATAGAACGGATTGAAAAGTCTAAAAATCTGGGAAAAACAAACCTGGCCAGCGTACGGCTTGTAGGATGGCGTACGGCTCTGGTGGAGCCGTACGGCCGTCCGCCCATACTAGTCCAGTTTGTTCAGTTTTCTTTTACGAAAAGGAACCCCGATCCCAAACGGAATTAGGTCAGACCCTTATATATGATATACAGCCGGGTTTGACAGCCTTTAATGGTGATTTTGGAAATAAAAAACAATTGTTTTAGAAACAATAAACTATAGAGAGCAATGATTATTTATTTTGAGATTGAGAATCATCAAAATACAATGATCAATGGAGCAAAATAATTCCTACGAAGAAATCGTTTCTTCATCAAGCCTTGGGTCTAGCAATCCAGATCAAGAAGGTGTTCTCGATATCCGTTAGACGTGTGGATACCGATAGAGGGTGTTTGCGTTAGCACCTTAAAGTCCGTGTTCATGGATGCGATCTTCAAGGGTTAGTTTCTTTCATCTTGTATTTAATTTAATCAACATGCACAGATCCGGGCTCATGGGTGTTTGATCTTATGTTTATTCCGCTGCGTATGATGCATCAAAACCCAATAGCACGTACTATGCACATCTGTTACACGTACCACATACACATATTTCTTGTGCTTTCACATGATATGCACGCCTCCTGCATGCAATCCACATTCACCAAGGCTAGAAACTTATACCGTTGTTTCTTTTTATCTTTCAAATTTGTTGCCAATATCTGACTCTATCGAATTTTCATGTTGATCCATTCAACCCATCTTCACTGATCCCACAATTTCTCAATAACATGATCCACCTAAATCCCTGCAAACCCTATCAAAACCAGATTTTGCAACTCTTGATCTTGGATCTATGCCCTACTTTCCTGACTGAATATCAGCAAATCTGAATCCTACAACATGATTCCATCTGGATCTTTGTAATCATATTCCTATTTAGATCATGCAATCGTGAACCATATGCATCTATGCAATCCTGATTCTGATTTTTTCAACCGTCTTCTATCCAATTCAGATATCCTTGACCTTCCTAACCGGAAAATTTGATACCAGTTGTTGGGAAAATTATGGTATTCAAGCATCCATATCCCATACCATGGCATGACATGGGAAAAAATAACATGCACGCAACAATCATATATGAACAAGAAAAAAATACAATAATTGTTAACCCAGTTCGTGACAACAATGACTACATCTGGGTGCACTAACAAGCTAAGATATTTTACTAATATCACAATTCTGTGTCTGTTTACAATAAAGCTTACGCTCAATATCATAAGGAGATAACCTCTACATGTAAACATTGCCATCACACATATAACCCCTAGACGTGCTTCTACCTTTTGGTCCCAAAGACACAACAAGGATATGAAAAAGAGGCTAGAAGGGGGGGGGGTAAATAACCTATTTAAAATTTCAACCCCTTTTCAAAATTCAACCAAAGGATTACTCAATGAATCTTGTGGTCAGTTAAAACCATGCGGTTAAGAGTAAAATGCATAGCGGAAGTTTAAGGTAAGTAAAGATTGAGGTTGAAAGTTAGTTTGAAATCTAGAAGATTTGAAGAACTAACTATGCGGCCGACCTAGAGTGCGGTCGACAAAGAGGTGCGGTCGATAGAGAGCAAGGTTGAGATAATGAAAGTTGTTATCTTAGAAATTTGGCAAAAGATAAGTAGTCATAAATGTAACTTAGGCAATATGGAAAACAAACACACGTTTCACAATGCTTGTGAATCTGAAAGATCAAAACACTAAACGACAAACAGAGATTAATATGAACGATTTGAACAAGTGCTTGAAAGTAAATTGCAGAAAGTAAAGTACAGTAAGTAAATGAGACAATGATTTGGAAAAGTTCGCTTCGTTAAAAGATCTACGTCCTCTATAAGATGGTTAGTCTTGGATTTTTAATGGTAGTTGTATTGATTATATCTTGAGTACATATTACAGAGTTGAAGCTTTGAATCAACAACCTATTTCTATGAAGTTCAAATCATAGACAAAAACAAGTGTATCCATAATGATTCAATCTGTGTGATTGATCAATCGGGGAGAGTGTGTGTGTTAAGAATCAGAAACTCTTTATAATCTATATGATTAAGAGCCTAATGAATCTAGTGTGTTAGAAGACTTGACAAGATCTTTGAAGGTTTGCTGGAGATCTTTAAAGACTTGAAGGTTGAGTGCTTGAAGATTCGAAGGATTCTGGAAATTTTGAGTATGGTTTTCAATCACCGAGAATTTCAACAACAATTTCTCTCTTTGAATCTCAGAAAATTTCAATGAAGAACTCAAGGTCTATTTATAGCCTTGATGGGAGAACTAGCCGTTTAAAATTCTTGGAAGGCAAGTTTGAAGGACATTGAGCTATTGAAGTCTGATTGGAGCTCAGTCATTTGTTGTCTTCTTGTTGCAGATGTTAGTGGTCAAGATGTATTGACTTGTACGAATGCTAACGGCCATATTCAAATTTGAAATTTGAATTCTGCAACGTCAAAAATAACTCGAGGTTTGAACACTAGTGTCACCATAGTTAATTTGAACCAAACTTGTCTTGATCTTCAACTAGTTGTGCGGCAAGGTGATTAATGCGGCAATGTTGATTTATGTGGCAACCTTGACTCATGGGGTCAACTTAGTCTTTAGGGATTAAAGTCGACCGCAAATTCCATTCCTGAAATTTGAAGGTCCTATCTATCAAAGCCTATGTACACTAAAAATTGCATTATTTAAAATAAATTGAAAAGTACGTTGGACTAAGTGATAACTATAAAGTACATTGTATTTGGTGTAAAGAAAGTGATAGTAAACTATTTATTTGTTGCATGGGAGGTCAGTCCTCCTAACTCTACTCAATATCTTTTTCTTCTTGCTTGCAACTGGAGGAGTTGCTTGGTAGATTATGAAAGTTAAGTTAGGCGAAAGAGATAGATGTAGCTGCAAGTGATTTGTGATTTTGCATACTCCTTCCTCGTTAGAAATTTACAGTTTTAGAAAATAAAATATCGTCTCTAGAGTGCTTTTGTTCATTTAATAAACTTACATTTTGAAGAATTGAGTTTTGGTCATCTCCTTTTTGGTCATTGGATGTAAAATCCGATTTTTGGTTGATATTTTTTCTCTAGTTTTCTCTTAACCCAGTTTAGATTTTTAATTAAATGAGGGTGATTTGTATCGTGATAAAGAAATTGGGATGGACTTGATGTTAGGTAAAATTCTGCAAAAAGGAACTCTAAAATACAGAATATATAATAAACAGAATTAAACTTAAATGAATAAACAAGAGTAAACTAATTGCATTGTTTGTGCCGAGCCGTGTGTAAGAACACACTGTCCTTAAGACTTATTCGCCCCCTCACCGTGAGTGCTTGAGGATGTCTTTGGACGCTAGTCTCCCAGGATCTCTCGCACGAACCGGATGCTTCTCCGCACCAAGAGATTCCGGCGAATTGAGTTTGTGCCCGGACAGTATCACCACAATGCAGATGCAAGAGGAGGCCAAAGAAGGAATGACAAAATGCAACAAGGAGAGGGTGTGAGAGATTGCTGAAAAATGTGATTTCTTTCTGTGTATTTTCTGCACTGATTTGTGCTCTATTTATACTACTCGGAGAACAGTTCAAGAGCCAAAAACAAAGGATAAACATAATCCTTAATTAAATCTGATATAAGATAAAGGATGGATCTTCAGTTGGCATTCCATTCAGATGAGATGAATCTGTTTTTGGGCAAAAATTTTGACTGTAAAGATCAAAAAATTAAGCAAAAGGTGAGCTCGCACGGACAAGCCAAATTGGTGCTACATTCGTGTCCGCAGGTCGCGTGCACACATGAGTTCGGACCTCGCAAGCCAAATTGGGTCCATGATTTGCACCCCCCCTGCGTGCGAGAGAGAGCCTCTATGCCATACAAGCTTGAACACTAGTCAAGTGCTCAAGCCTTTATACAAGCTTCCCTTTACATTTCTTTCCAATGTGGGATAATTTCCATATCCCCATTTCAACCCACCAACTTTGAGCCTTCATATCTTATTCATCCCAATACCAAATTGGACAAATGAATACATTATCTCAATGTTCTCACGGAGTAGAACACAAACCCACTAACAATTTTGTCATTCGACAAATTATTTATCAATTAATTAATACACAAAATTAAGGAAAATACTCATTTCCTTCACATTTTTCCAACAATTCCCCACATGAAGGAAATGATGAGGAATTTTGGTGATAAAGTCCAACAGTTGAAAACCTGCATAGGATAGGTATGGGATTGCCCTTTGAACCTTCCCTTGTAGACGTATACTTATTCTACTCACTAATCAGTAGACGCGATGTCCTTGAACTGTCAGCTTTTTGTGTAGCCAATCATATACGTTACACAGGTATCTCCCTAACACAATTCAATTCTCATAGCTGTGTCCATTTGTGGCCGTGGAACACAATGCCTGGTTCTATGAGAGGGTCTAAGAATTGAGCCTCACACAATTCTCCTTGAAGCGGCCCCACTTTTCTCTCACATAGGTGATTCTTCTAAGTAACCCGGTTTACTCCATAAGAATCATTAAAAGCCATAGGCTTAACCTTTCATCTCGGGATGTCACTTTCAGGAATGGGTATGGGGTTAATCCCCACAGTGACGCTACAAGTCTTTTAACGGTTAGGTGGTCCCTTTTGAACCTAGATCTTGGGATCTCCAGTCAGCTAGGTTAGGTTTTCCGCCGTGGTTAACTTCTCAAGAGGCTTTAAACCCATTCCCATTGTTGATCTCGCAACTACCTCTCTATTTAACCCTTTGGTTAACGGATCCACTAAGTTATCCTTTGACTTCACATAGTCAATGGAAATGGTACCAGTTGAGAGTAGTTGTCTTATGGTATTATGTCTTCGACGTATATGTCTCGACTTACCATTGTACATGTTACTTTGTGCCCTACCAATTGCAGATTGATTGTCACAGTGTATACAGATTGGTGGCAGTGGTTTTGTCCATCTTGGAATATCTTCTAGGAAATGGCGTAGCCATTCCGCCTCTTCCCCACATTTGTCCAATGCTATAAACTCAGATTCCATCGTGGATCTAGCTATAACAGTCTATTTAGAAGATTTTCATGATATAGCTGCACCTGCTAATGTGAATACATATCCACTTGTAGACCTTGAGTCTTTGATATCAGATATACAATTAGCATCGTTATACCCTTCAATCACTGCTGGATGTCTAGTATAATGTAATCCATAATCACGAGTATGTCTCAAGTACCTTAGTACTCTCACAATACCCTTCCAATGATCCGCTCCAGGATTACTTGTGTACCGACTCAGTTTGCTAACAACATAAGCAATATCTGGTCTTGTGCAACTCATCAGGTACATTAGACTTCCAATGATCCTAGAATATTCTGTATGAGACACTGGTTCTCCTCTATTCTTTGATAGATGTTGACTTGGGTCAATTGGAGTACTAGCTATTCCATTGTCATCCTTTCTAAATTTCTCAAGAATTTTATCCACATAATGAGCTTGGCTCAATACAATTCCATTGGATATTCTGGAAATTTTCACTCCAAGGATCACATCCGCTAGACCCATGTCCTTCATGTCAAACTTTTAGTTCAACATATCTTTTGTGGATTTGATCATCTTGTCACAACTTCCTATGATAAGTATGTCGTCTACATAAAGACACAAAATGACATAGCCATTTTCAGTGTTTTTGGTATAAACACACTTGTCACATTCATTTATCTTGAATCCACTTTCCATCATGGCTTGATCAAACTTTTGATGCCATTGTTTTGGTGCTTGTTTCAAGCCATATAATGACTTCACTAATTTGCACACTTTCTTTTCTTGCCCTGGTGCAACAAACCCTTCAGGTTGTTCCATGTAAATCTCCTCATCTAAATCACCATTCAGAAAGGCAGTCTTTACATCCATTTGATGCACTTCAAGATTGCGCAAAGCGGCAATTGCAAGTACAACTCTGATTGACGTTATTCTCGTGACAGGAGAATACGTATCAAAATAATCCAGGCCTTCTTTCTGTCTGTAACCTTTAATTACAAGTCTGGCCTTATATTTATCAATCGTGCCATCTGGTTTCATTTTCCTTTTGAAAATCCACTTATATCCAAGTGGTTTTCTTCCCGGAGGAAGATCCACTAACTCCCAAGTGTGATTTTGCAAAATAGAATCAATTTCACTTTTGATGGCTTCTTTCCACAAAGGTCCTTCTGAAGAGCTCACAGCTTCTTGATAACTTTGTGGTTCACTTTCTAGAATGTAAGTTAGAAAATCCGTCCCAAAGGATTTTTCTACTCTAACCCTTTTGCTACGTCGAGGTTCCACCTCTTCTTCCTCACTTTTGTCTTGAATGTGTTCTTCTTCTATTGAATCTTGTACCCGTGTTGATGAGCTTGCCTCATTTCTTGACTTGCACGGAAATACATTCTCAAAGAAGGAAACATTCCTAGATTCCATTATAGTGTTCTTGTGTATATCTTGAATTTTCGATTCATACACAAGGAATCTATAAGCACTACTGTTATGAGCATACCCAATAAATATGCAATCTACAGTCTTGGGCCCAATTTTCACATTTTTAGGTGGAGGTACGGCTACCTTTGCAAGATATCCCCACACTCGCAAGTATTGGTAGGATGGTACTCTTCCATGCCACAATTCATAGGGACTTTTGTTCAATTTCTTTCGAGGTACCTTATTCAACACATAGTTAGCTAACAACACAGCTTCACCCCACATGTTGGAAGGTAGTCCCGAACTTATCAACATGGCGTTCATCATTTCTTTCAATGTCCGATTCTTGCGTTCGGAAACACCATTTTGTTGAGGTGTATAAGGTGCCGTGGTTACATGTTTGATTCCATGTTGAGCACAAATTGCTTCAAATGGAGATTCATATTCTCCACCACGGTCACTTCTTAGCACCTTTATTTTTCGGTTAAGTTGATTCTCAACTTCATTTTTATAGAGAACAAACTTCTCTACTGCCTCATCTTTACTTTTGAGGAGATACACATAGCAATACTTTGTACTATCATCGATAAAAGTTATGAAGCACTTATTGCCACCTCTTGTTTGTGTTGACTTAAAGTCACATAAGTCTGTGTGAACTAACTCTAGAGGTTCACAATTTCTTTCAATTGAATGGAATGAACCTCTTGTTAATTTTGCTTCCACACAAATTTCACACTTATGTTTGCAATCGACTTTGAACTTTGGAATGCAATTCAAGTTAATTAATCTACGCAAAGTATCATAATTAACATGTCCTAGTCTACCATGCCACAAATTGGAAGACTCAAGCTAGTAAACGGAAGATTTGTTCATTTCATTAGCCTTTGGCTTAACAACCATTACACTGAGTTTAAACAACCCATCCGTTACATAGCCTTTTCCCAAAAACATCCCATTCTTGGACAAAGTCACAACATCAGACTCAAACACAAGACGAAATCCGTGTTTGTTCAAAAGCGAACCAGACACCAAGTTCTTTCTGATCTCAGGAACATAAAGAACATTGTTGAGAGTCAATTCTTTCCCGGAAGTCATCTTCAGAACTACTTTGCCTTGACCCTTAATGTCAGAAGTAGCAGAATTCCCCATAAACAGCTTTTCGCCATTCTCAAAGGCTTCGAAAGTACTAAACATGTCCTTATTGGAACACACATGTCTAGTTGCCCCGGTGTCAATCCACCACTGGTTTGGGTTTGAACCCACCAAATTCACCTCGGATATTACCGCCGCAAGGTGCATCTCAGAAACCTCCCTTGAGATATCTTCCACCATATTTGCCTCACGAGTTTTCTTAGGCATCTTGCAAGTAGCAGCCTTATGGCCTTCACCACCACAGTTGTAGCATGTTCCCGTGAATTTCTTCTTGGAAATGCCGCCTCTTGGTTTCAACTGGGACTGTTTCAACGCAGTCTTTCCTTTACCCTTTCCATGACCCTTGTCTTTCGAGCTTTGACCATGCTCCACAACATTAGCTTTAGCCACACTTGGGTTGTGTCTCTTCTCGGCAGCCCTATTGCCTTCCTCAATACTGAGTCGAAGAATCAGTCCTTCAACGTCCATCTCCTTTCGCTTAAGCTTTAGGTAATTCTTGAAATCATTCCAAGTAGGAGGCAATTTTTCAATGATTGCAGCCACTTGAAACTTTTCACAAAGAATCATACCTTCAGCAAGCACCTAATGCAAAATTACTTGCAACTCATCCACTTGGGATTTCACAGTCCCTGAGTCCACCATCTTATAATCAAGGAAACGGGCAACAATAAATTTCTTTGTTCCCGCATCATCAATTTTGTATTTGTGGTCCAAGGATTCCCATAGTTCTTTTGCAGTCCTCTTCTCTCTATACACACCGTAAAGAGAATCAGAGAGGCCATTCCAAACATGGTTTCTGCAAAAGTATTCCCCTTGCTTCCATGTTTCAATTGCAGCCAAGGTTGCCACATTAGTTTCATTCTTGGCCACTTTTGGCATATCCTCTTTCAGATATTTAGCCAAATTCAGAGTCGTCAAGAAGAATTGCATCTTCTGTTGCCACCTTTTGAAATCGAGACCAACAAACTTATCTGGCTTCTCGGCATGAGCCGTTGAGATGTGCACAGTTTGAGGACCTGCCATCACACTTGCACCAGTTGCAGTTGGGGTCACAATATGAGTCCCAGAATTAGTTGATGTGTTTGTTTCATTAGCCATATCTGAAACACAAACAACCAGTAAGTTTTCTTTACTATAAAAGTTGGAGTAGCTCTGTAACTGGTTCCCTATTGCAGAAGTAATAAGTCTTAAGATTGTTAGGTAAAATTCTGCAAAAAGAAACTCTAAAATACAGAATATATAATAAACAGAATTAAACTTAAATGAATAAACAAGAGTAAACTGATTGCTTTGTTTGTGCCGAGCCGTGTGTAAGTACACACTGTCCTTAAGACTTATTCGCCCCCTCACCGTGAGTGCTTGAGGATGTCTTTGGACGCTAGTCTCCCAGGATCTCTCGCACGAACCGGATGCTTCTCCGCACCAAAAGATTCCGGCGAATTGAGTTTGTGCCCGGACAGTATCACCACAATGCAGATGCAAGAGGAGGCCAAAGAAGGAATGACAAAATGCAACAAGGAGAGGGTGTGAGAGATTGCTGAAAAATGTGATTTCTTTCTGTGTATTTTCTGCACTGATTTGTGCTCTATTTATACTACTCGGAGAACAGTTCAAGAGCCAAAAACAAAGGATAAACATAATCCTTAATTAAATCTGAGATAAGATAAAGGATGGCTCTTCAGTTGGCATTCCATTCAGATGAGATGAATCTGTTTCTAGGCAAAAATTTTGACTGTAAAGATCAAAAAATTAAGCAAAAGGTGAGCTCGCACGGACAAGCCAAATTGGTGCTACATTCGTGTCCGCAGGTCGCGTGCACACATGAGTTCGGACCTCGCAAGCCAAATTGGGTCCATGATTTGCACCCCCCATGCGTGCGAGAGAGAGCCTCTATGCCATACAAGCTTGAACACTAGTCAAGTGCTCAAGCCTTTATACAAGCTTCCCTTTACATTTCTTTCCAATGTGGGATAATTTCCATATCCCCATTTCAATCGACCAACTTTGAGCCTTCATATCTTATTCATCCCAATACCAAATTGGACAAATGAATACATTATCTCAATGTTCTCACGGAGTAGAACACAAACCCACTAACAATTTTGTCATTCGACAAATTATTTATCAATTAATTAATACACAAAATTAAGGAAAATACTCATTTCCTTCACATTTTTCCAACACTTGAGAGTTTGATTGAAGTGGGATTGACATGGGTGGAGATGGTGATTGCTTTAGAATAAGGAGTACATTGTTTGCCCATCAAATATTAGTTATATGCATGCCACATGACAACTTAACGGCTTAAAATAAATGGAGTTAGGAGGAGTGCCTTTCATGCAATAAATAAATAGTTTGGTGTAAAGAATGGGCAAATAGCACATTAGTGTCCCAAAGTTTCATATGAGTTGCAATTTAGGTCTTAATGTTCCAATTTTGGCAATTTGGTGCCTAATGTTCACATTTTGTGGCGAAATAAGTCTTTTTTGGATGGAAGCTAACAGAATTAACCGAAAATCTAACGAGCTTATTTGAAACTTGCATTTCTTACCCATAAAGTTCAATCATTATTTATGTTGACCCCATTTTTCTAAAAAATTTACAACTCCTAAAATTATATATATATATATATATATATATATATATATATATATTATTAATAAAAGAATGTATATTTTAATTAACCAAAAAAAATAATAAATATCAAAGTAAAATATTGTTTATCATTAAAAATAATAAGTTTTTTATATAGTAGTGAAAATTATAAAAATAAAAATCCCTTACACTAAAGTCATTTATAAGTCTAATTCCTTAAGTAAAGGGCTAAAATTATATTTAAAAAAAAGTAAAGGGCTAAATTTAGATATTAGACCATAGATAATAGTCTTAAAAAAAAAATTAACCTGAATTTGCTTGAAAAGGGAAAATAAAAAATCAAACCTAAACTTCTACCTTCTTCGTCCCCTTCCCCCACCCCACCCACCCATCACCACCACCTTCACATCTCTTCTTGTCCCATGCTTTCTCTTACTCTCACAAAGCCAACTTGCCTTTTCTGGGTAAGAAATGTAATTTTTAAAGAAGCTCGTTAAATTTTTCATTAATTTCGTTAGCTTCCATCCATGACCATCCAAAAAAGACCAATTTCACCACAAAAGGTGAACATTAGGCACCAAATTGCCAAAATTGGAATATTAGAACTTAAATTGCAACTCATATGAAACTTTGGGACACTAATGTGCTTTTTGCCCTGTAAAGAATGGAACAAAAAATAGTTTAGGTATGAAATCTACCGTTGGGTGATTTTTATGCAATTTTACCAAAATAAAATATTGAGAATCCAAGTTCAACACTCATAAAATTCAAGTGGCTAATATGCAATTTGCCCATATTCAACATCAACAAAGAATCTCTATCCCTTATTTTTTTTCCTGAGCAGACGAACCCTGTCTTCTAGAAAATGAAAAAGACTAAAACCAACAAATATAAAATGGACAATGATACACATAAGGAAAACTCAAAGGGAAAACTCATAATGAAACACTTTAAACCATTGGATGAGTTTTTATTAGTGGGGCTCACAAACATTTATTACAATCCAACGGATTA
The DNA here is from genome assembly GCA_026119855.1 of Campanula takesimana. Taxonomy (NCBI): domain Eukaryota; kingdom Viridiplantae; phylum Streptophyta; class Magnoliopsida; order Asterales; family Campanulaceae; genus Campanula; species Campanula takesimana. The sequence continues at coordinate 956,220 of JAOWBW010000163.1, read as the reverse complement.
CAGTGTTTCACTATGAATTTTCCCTTTGAGTTTTCACTATACATATCATTATCCATATAAAATATAAAAATAATAGTAGTGAATAATTAGTGCCAACGTAGTTTTGAAAACAAAAGTTGGATTCCAACTAGACGTGTCCAATCCGGTTAACCGCCGGTTAACCGGTTATAACCGGCGGTTAGAAATGTAACATAGAACCAACCGGAACCGGCCCGGCTAACCGGATGTAACGGTTAAGGTTAGGCGGTTAACCGGTTAACCGGTTAAACCGCCTAATTTTTAACCTCTTTTTTAAAAAAAAAAAAAACTGAAAATGTAAAAAAAGTGACTTGAAATCTGGAAATTTAACTGAAAATGTCAAAAAACTAACGGAAAATTTGAATAAACTGGCTGAAGTCCTTACAAAGTAACTGGAATCGTTAAAAATCTGACTGGAAATATGAAAATAACGAAAAAAGTTAACGAAAAAAGTAATAAACTTGGGGATGTTTGATTGTAAAATGCCTCCCCATAATAGTAAATTGTCCCACCCTCTCATTGTTTGAATTGGAAGCCATTTCGTTAGAAAGTTAACGAAAAAAGTAATAAACTTGGGGATGTTTGATTGTAGAGAAAGATTTATATTGTAGAGAAAGGGTTTGTAAGGTAGTAGTGTGAAAAAATAGTGAGGAGGGAGGGGGTATTTATAGTTAAATTGATGGTAATAAACTTGTAAAATGTAATTATTTTTTTTCAAAAATCTTTAAAAATATGTTAGCATTTAAATTGAAACCCAAAAGATTTTTTTTGAGCTTTTTTCAAAAAATACTCAAGAAATATAGTGTATTTTTTTTTAAAAAAAGGGACGGTACCCTTAAATTTTATTAATTAAAATTAAAATTACAAAGAGGGGGACAACCAAACCTTGCCCTTTTATAATTAAGGGAGGACATAATGGAACCTTTACCTCAACTTAACTATTACAATGAAACTAAAATAAAACTATTGTAAACATTAAAAAAATAAAAAACTTTCTAATTGCCTTCCCCTTCCGAACTTCCCGTAGACCCTTCAAAGTCGTATTGATATCGTGGATCTTGTATATCCTCTTCATAAGGCATATCTTGCTCTCTCTTTTCCGCTCTAATCCAATCACCAAGTAAGAGTTGATTTTCCAAATTATCAACCGTTAGTTGGGAACGTCTTGCATCCAAAACATTTCCTCCCACGCTAAATGCCGATTCGACCGCCACCGTTGAAGCGGGAGCGGCTAAGACTTCTTTTGCAATTAAAGAGAGTATGGGATAACTTTCATGCCTTTGTGCCCACCACCTCAAAACGTCAAACTTAGAATTATTTGAAGTGTTTTGTACATAATCAAAATTGGAGTTGAAATATAATTCCAACTCGTAAGGAATGGTAGAAGAAGAAGAAGAAGAAGAAGAAGAAGAAGAAGAAGAAGCCATTCTAGGACGTTTTGAGGAAAACAAGTCGTCAAAAAATCCATATGGATTGAAAGTGAGCCCACCATCTTCTTGTGTAGCAAAATCTTGATTAGTATATGAGGGTTCTTGTTGTTGTTGAGAAGGATTTCCATACTTTGCATTATACTCATTATAAAGAGTCACCAAATCTTGTTTTGTATTTTGAACAATAATCGCCGGGCTTTCATGTACTCCGTCCCCATTTGGGTATAAATTCTCATAATAAAACTTTACTATCGCCTCTAGGTTGTCCAATGTAACACGGGGATCAAATAATTTTGCAACCAAAAATAGAGACGGAATAGTATCAAAATATTTTAGCCACTTTACCCTCATTTCAATAATGCTTGGGCCCAAAACGTCGCAACTTGCTAGCATGTTAAAACTTCGAACAATTGCACCACATTGCTCAAGTACCAAAAAAGAAGTTGGATAATAAACTCCCGACAAAGCCTCGGTAGCGGTAAAGAAAATCTTTAATAATTGGCATAAATTAATGCAAGCGTTCCAATGATAAGCAAATAAAGGGATGTCCGTACCCAAATGAAGAAAAAATTCCATGAGAAGCTCTTTATACTCAAAACCATCCTTTAACGTTGTATAGGTGGAATTCCACCTAGTCGGAACATCCATAGAAAAAAAAAATTCATTTATACCCTTACTTTTCAAAAAATTGATCCATTTTCTTGTAACTCTATTTTTTTTTGCAATAAAAACGAGAGCATCTCTAATGGGTTTAACATATATATCCAACACATCCAAACCGTCTTTAACACATAAATTAATTATATGACATAAACATCTTATATGAAAAAACTTACCCCCAAGTGACGGTTGACAAATAAGCTTCAACTCCGGTATACTAGCGGTATTAGCACTAGCGTTGTCGAATGAAATAGTGAATATTTTTTGAATAAGACCATACTTTGCCAAAACGCCGTGCAACTTTCTACAAATATTTTCCGCGGAATGGGGTGGTTCAAAACTATCATATGCAATTAATCTTTTTTGGATAGTCCATGAATTATCTATCCAATGGCATGTAACACCCAAATAACTATTTCTAAGCCAATGATCACTCCAACCATCGGCACAAATTGAAACTCTATGATTTAATTTTGCTAAATCCTCAATTAATTTTAATTTATATTCCGACACCACCATTTTAATATCGCGTACTAGAGTCGACCGTGGCACTTTATGACCGGATGGATTTAAAGAAAGTCTAATAAAATTTTGAAAAAAATCATCATCCGCAAAATTAAAAGGAAGCCCTTTAACACACACAAATTTGACCAACTCTTTCCTATAAAAGATATTATTAAATTTAAATAATATCGAAGACGTACCTTGGCCTTGACCTTGAGCAATTGGATTGAATTGTAATTGAGATTGATCGCCCTCAATCCCAAGTTTTTGGGGATGTTTTGATGACATATGCGCGTTCATTGACCCATACCCTCCACCCTTTTTAAAGCCGTACCATTTTGGACAATAGTTGCATTGCGCTTTGAAATGGATATGGTCATTGGGGTCAATTTGTATTTTTTGGAAATGGATGGCAAAAATGTCGGATCTAGATTCTCGTGGTTGACGTTGTTGTGCTTGTCCTTGTCCGCGACTCCGACCACCTCGACCTCGGCCTCGGCCGCCTCTACCACTTTGACTTTCAAAAACATTTTCTTCCGTCCCTTGCTCATTTTGATTTTCAACAAAGGGTTCCTCAAAAAATTGATCAAAATCTTGGTTTTGGGAGGTAGAATCAACATGAGACTTGCCAAGATTTCGAGATGAAGACATTTTTTGAACTGAAATCTGGAAAACTAACTGAAATCTTGAAATTTAACTGGAAAATGTCAAAAAACTGACTGGAACCGTTAAAAAATTGACTGGAACCGTTAAAAACTGACTGGAAAACTGGAAAAAATTAACTAAAAACTGACAATTTGACAAACTAACTGGAACCTTAGAAAACTGACTGGAAATCTGAAAAAAATTAACTGAAAACTGATAAAACTAACTGGAACCGTTAAAAAATGACTGGAAATCTGAAAAAATTAACTGAAAACTGATAAACTAACTGGAACCGTTAAAAAACTGACTGGAAGTCTGAAAAAAACTAACTGAAAACAGATAAACTAACTGGAACCGTTAAAAACTGACTGGAATTCGTTAAATAACTGACAGGAATCTGGAAACTAACTGGAATTTGTTAAATAACTGACTGGAAACTAACTGAAATTTGAAAATTAACTGGAGTCTTTGAAGAGTAGAGAGAGAAATATGGAGAGAAGTAGGTAGGGTAGAATTGTGGGAAAAGATTGGGAGGAGGGAGGGGATATTTATAGTATCAAAAAACTGGAAAAAAAACCTTTTTTTTTTTTTTTTTTCTGCATTATAGCCGTTTTTGGTCAGAAAAGTAACGGCCAAAAACTGACAAACTAGCCGTTTTGGACCTTTCTGGTCAATAGCCGTTGGGAGGGGCCACACTGGCATTTTTGGAAAAACCGGGTTAACCGTTAACCGCCGGTCTAACCGCCGGTTATAACCTCCGGTCCAACCGGTTACTTAACCGACGGTTATAACCGCCGGTTTACCGGTTTGTGTAATGCCTAAGCTTAACCGGACCGGCCCCATCCGGTTAACATCCGAAACGGTTAGCCGGTTAACCGGTTGGCCGGTTTTGACCGGTTTTGACCGGCCGGTTAACCGCCGGTTAGCCGGTTCCGGCTAGGAATTGGACACGTCTGATTCCAACACTGAGAAGAAAAGTACATAGCATTTATTTTTCAAATAAAATAAAATAACAAATTTGCCATTCTGCATGTGACGTTTACTGTCTATCCAACTTAAAACAAAATTAGGTTAACAATTATTTTTGGAGAAATTGACCAAAATGGTCAAAATATAAGACAAGAAAGATCTGGTTCAGCAGTCTGTATTTCTTAGAAGGAACGTGAAAAATATTAAGTGGACAAACCAAATGTTCATTTTCGGATCAAGTTAATACTCCCTCTCCCTCTGTCCCGGAAAGATAGTCTCATTTTGACTTTTTATGGTCAATATAAATGAACTTTGACCAAACATTGATGTCAATTTAATGATCATAATGAAATTTTAAAAACTGTTATTGAAAAATCACAAATTATGTTGACCATAAAAAGTCAAAATGAGACTATCTTTTTGGGACAGATGGAGTATTATTCAACTGCTTTAACTAAATTGGAACATATTTTTGTACTTTTAATAGTATTAATTTGTCATATTTGTGACTTTTCAGTTCTAACTCTTCCTAAAAATATGATTTGATTAAGCCTTTTTTTCTAAATCTTTCTAGAAAAGATAATTTGATAATCTATGTCTCAAAATGACTTTTTTTATTCCAAAATAGAGTACCAATAAAATCATAAAAGATCACTCATTTTGAGATAGAGAGATTATCTTTTTTTCTTCGACAAACCAAAAAAGGATCAAAAGATCATTCTCCCTTTGTCTCAGAGAGTTTGTATCATTTGACTTTTTATTATCAACACAAATAAATTTTGACTGAAAATTAATGTCGGTCTAATCATCATAGTGAAGTTCTAAAATCTGTTATTGATAAATCATTAAATGATTTATCAATTACTACTTTTAGAATTTTTATTGAGATCATTAGATTGACACTGATTATGGTTAAAACTAATATGAGTTGACCATGAACAGTCAAATAAAACAAACATTTTGAGACAAAGGGAGTGCAACTTTTTGTGTCTGTGTGAAGGGGGGAGGGAGTTTTGAAATCGATAACTCAAGAACTTACATTATTCTCTTGTGAAATACTCACTCCATTCGATTGTCACTTTTACGTTTGACTATTCAAAAATATGGCAACTTAACGTATTGTCATTTCTATTACTATCAGTGAGTTCAATTATACTCTCACTAAATTCTCTCTTGCAACAATTATGTATTGTCCAATAAGTTCATCACAAAGTCAAATTTAAAAGTCCAATCATTTTAACGCACAAAATTTAAAAACAAAACTATTTTTTGAGATACAAATAAAAAGAAAGAGGAATTGTCATTATGGGATGGGATGGGATGGGATGTAATTGCGGTGAGTGAGCTTTTATTTTGTTTTGTTGTAGCATGTGATCAAGGGTACAGTTGAGCCTTTTTTTTTTTTTTTTTTTTTACGAGTTTTGCGACAAAATTTACTTGAGTAATTTGTAAGAACATGGATTAATATAACATATAAATACTTAATAATATAATGATCAATATTATAATATATGGTATAAAGTATAGAACTCAACATAATGTGTAGAATTCCATAGTATAAGGCTACCATTAAATGATGGGCATAATGGTAAACTCTTATACATGAATAGGTGTAGTCCCTAAGTGAGGTGCCTATTCCCTTCCTATATAAAGGCCATTCCATCAGCTATAGAAGGGACTAAAAATTTTGATTATTTTCTCATTTATAAACTCTTCATAAAGATCAAAGAAGACAAGAGAATAAGGCACAATCACTTAGAAGATCTACTCTCTTCTTTAAAGACTATCTTCTTACTTCATCAAGAACAAGACTAAGAACAATCATGGAATCACAAGGTACACGCTTCCGTCTTCTTCTTCTTCTTCTTCTCATTCTTAATCTAGTTGTCATGGTTTGATGGATCATTTAGTTCCAACATAATTGTGCAATTTATAATAAAAAATGGTCATCTTTCTCAATTAGAAGAGGAGTCAAAATATTATTCACACACTAGATTTACCATGGTTTTCTATTACTCTCTCTCTCTCTCTTCTAAAATTTTATCGCATTACCATTTAAAGAAACAAAAAATGTTTTACTTGTTTCCAAAAATATAATTTTAACGCACTGGTTGAGTTGTTGTTTGAACTCGTGAAGCATACACTTGCATTCATACAAGGTAAACTTTGTTTTCATTCCACTATTGTAACCTTTTTAAAAAAGTTTTACTTATTTGCGCATTTTTCATGCATTCATCAAAATTGCATGTACTAATATTATTCCCTTTTATATATATATATATATAGTGGCGGACCCAAGAATTTTTCACAAGGGGGCAAAATGGCATAACACATTTGAAGGGGGCAAAAATAAATACTAATGCATTTATTTTTTTTAAACAAAGGGGGGCAAAGTCTAAAATATTGCACTCATACTACAAATTTTCAAAAAAATTACACTAGTAAATTTTTATTTTTTTTTAAACAAAGGGGGGCCATTGCCCCCATAGACATAAGGTAGATCCGCTATATATATATATATATATATATATATTTGAAACCGGGGTAGAAAAAATTACAAAATTTGTTAAGGGAAGAAGAAAGTTGTTACTTATTAGGTTTTGTAGCCTGTAGATAAACATGAGAGCAGCAGCAGAGAGAAAAATGAGGATTGGGTACCAACACCAATGATAAGGGAACTAATAAGAGAAAGAAAAGGAGTTGGTAAAAATTCAGCAACACTACGAGAGAAAGGAACAAACTAGGAGTAATACTCAACTAGTAATATATTATCATAAACTGATTCATAATACATCAAAGTCTGCCTTGAAACTCCTTAGACTATGCTATTTATAGGCTACTTTAGAAGGCGAAACACTACTTATTTGGATGAGTCAAAACATGAATTAATAGAGGATTTATTGTAGGGATAAGTACTAGTAATAAACGGCTGAACTTGGACAAAGAAAACATGGACTGAACTTGATGATGTCCCTTCCCTCTCTCCCATACGATGCACTAAAGGGTACCCATACGGACTGCATCATTCTCTCCGGGTGGGAAAGAACTCGACCACGAGTTTTCTGGCTGATCTCCATGAAATTCAGACAGGTCGCGGACGTTAAACGTTGGGTGAGTGTTGATGTGTGGGGGGAGATCAATTCTGTAGGCATTGTCATTGATCTTCTTGAGGATTCGGCACGGACCAACCTTCTTTTCCTTGAGTTTGCTGTAAGAACCACTAAGAAACCTCTCCTTCTTCAAGTTGACCCAAACAAGATCTCCTTCATCAAAAACATTCATTCTCCGATGAACATTGGCAGCCTCCTTGTACTTTGCATTACTATCTTCGAGTTTCTTTTTCACTTCTTGATGAATTCGTGCCATGGTAGTAGCAAAATCTTCCGCTTTTTTGTTTGAAAATGAGGGGTTTGGGATTGGAGCAAGATCAAGATAATGGTTTGGAGCCTTCCCATAAACAACTTCAAAAGGACTCTTCCCGGTGGAACGATTAACTGAATAATTATAAGAGAATTCTGCTTGTGACAGTGTCATGTCCCACGGCTTTGGCTTCTTTGCTGCCAAGGCTCTAAGCAGATTTCCCAAGGTCCGATTTACTACTTCTGTTTGTCCATCTGTTTGAGGATGATACGCACTACTAAACTGCAGATCCGTCCCAACCATCTTCCACAAGCTTCTCCAAAAATGTCTAATAAATTTAGTATCTTTGTCCGAAACAATGGACTTAGGGATACCATGATGCTTAACAACCTCACGAAAATAAAGTCCAGCAACATAAGAATCATCCATAGTCTTCTTGCATGCAATAAAGTGTGCCATTTTGGAAAAACGATCGACAACGACAAAATTGAGTCATTACCTCGCTGAGTTTTTGGCAATCCAACCACAAAGTCCTTACGTCTTCCCATGGAGCATCTGGAATAGGTAACGTCATATAATGACCCGTATTATGGGTTCCTCCTTTGCAAGTCTGACATATGCGGCAACGCTTCATGAACAGGCTCACGTCTCGGTAAATTGAAGGCCAAAAATACTCCCCCTTTACAGCAAAAACAGTCTTATCTCTTCCAAAGTGTCCACCAAGTCCTCCGGAATGCAACTCCTTGATTAGGTATTCTCTAAGAGAAGATTTTGGGATGCATAAACTGGTTCCTTTGAAGAGAAATTCGTCTTGGAGCAGAAAATCACCATGCTGTCCGCTTTTGCAAGCTCTCCAAATATCGCCAAAATTTGCATCATCTTCATACATGTTGCGAATGTGATCAAACCCTTCAAGCTTAACACTTAGAGAATTCATAAGCACAACCCTCCAACTCAGAGCATCAGCCACTTGATTGTATTTTCCACTCTTATGCCTTAACAAGAAAGTGTACTCTTGCAAAAATGAAACCCATTTAGCATGCCTCATGTTCAGTCCTCCTTGGTTGTTGATGTGTTTAAGAGCTTCATGATCTGAATTCAAAATGAATTCTCTTTGAATAAGGTAAGATCTCCAATGGCGAAGAGCTTGTACAATTGCATAAAATTCCACATCATAAGTAGAATACTTCTTTCGTGCCTCGTTTAGTTTTTCACTAAAGAAAGCGATCGGATGACCCTCTTGGATAAGGACCCCACCAATTCCCACATGATATGCATCACAGTCAACTTCAAACACTTTCTCAAAATCTGGCAGAGCAAGCACGGGTGCACTGGACAATTTACTTTTCACAAGTTGAAAGCTCTTCTCAGCTTCTAAGGTCCACTTGAATTCTCCTTTCTTCACAACCTGTTAAAGGGGATGAGATGGTGCTAAAATTCTTGATGAAACGACGGTAAAATGACGCCAGCCCATGAAAACTCCTAACTTCCTGCAAGCTTTTAGGTGACGGCCACTCCTGAATTACACGGATATTTTCATCGCCAACTTGGATTCCTGTAGGAGTTAACACAAAGCCTAGAAAAACTTGGCTGTTTGTCATGAAAGAACACTTTTTAAGGTTTGTGTAAAGCTTTTCACATCTCAAAGTGGTCAAAACAGCCCTTAAATGTTCCACATGCTCACTTTTATCACGACTATAGATAAGTATATCGTTAAAGTAAACAACTACAAATTTTCCAATAAAAGGACAAAGGGTTTGATTCATTACCCTCATGAAAGTGCTCGGAGCATTAGAAAGACCAAATGGCATAACCAGCCACTCGTAAATCCCTTCTCGCATCTTGAAAGCAGTCTTCCACTCATTAACCGGCTTAATGCGAATCTGGTGATAACCACTTCGGAGATCAATCTTGGAGTAAACTTTTGCTCCAGCAAGCATATCAAACATGTCATCAATCCTTGGAATGGGAAATCGATACTTGACAGTAATCTTGTTGACTACACGACTGTCTACACATATACGCAACGTCCCATCCTTCTTTGGAGTCAACAAAGCCGGAACAGCACAAGGGCTCAAGCTCTCTTGAATGTACCCTTTCTTTAACAAATCTGTTACTTGTCTAGCCAGCTCTTCATGCTCCTTGAGGCTCATGCGGTAGTGAGCCTTATTAGGAAGAGTAGAACCCGGAACTAAGTCAATTTGATGTTGAATGTCTCTAAGAGGTGGCAAACCATCGGGCAAATCTTCTGGCATAACATCTTCAAATTCCTTCAACAACGGTTCCAATTTACTAGGAAAACTCAGAGATTCCATGGTTTCTTTAGCAACCAACATATAACATACACCACTCGCCATGCTTTCTTCAATGAATTGTGAAAGAGTAAGAAAATTGTTGTTCTCCTCCTTTAAAGACTTGAGCTTCTTTTCCTCTTTACTAGGCAAAAGAACTATTTCATATTTCCCCATCTTAAAAGTATAAGTATTCGCATGACCATTATGAATAACATGCCTATCATATTGCCATGGCCTTCCTAGGAGTATGTGACATACATCCATAGGAACAACATCACACCAAATTTTATCATGGTAATTTTTCCCCATCGAAAATGAAACAAGGCAACGTTTAGTAACCTTTACCTCATTTCCTTTTTTGAACCAAGCAATGCGGTATGGCTTAGGATGCGGTTCGGTTGGAAGATTGAGCTTGTTCACCATCTCTTGTGACACAATATTGTCGCAGCTACCACCATCAATAACTATAGTGCATACCTTTCCATTAGACTTGCACCTAGTTTTGAAAATATTGAAGCGGAGCCAATCTTCATCGTCATCATGCCTTGGGAGTTGCAAGAGCTCTTTGAATCATCAAACTTTCACCTTCTTCAGGCTCAATCTCCTCGCGCTCAACACCCTCTTCTTCATCATATATCGGCTGCCTTTCAACTTCTTCCTCAAGGTGATCATCACCGAAAGCAACGACATGTTGTTTTGGACAGTCGCTCATACGATGACCAACTTGACCACACTTAAAGCATCCATTTGGGTTTTTGGAGCCACTAGCCTGCCCTCCAAAGCGGCCAGCAGTGGCTGACTTTTCTGGCTGTTCACTCGAATTTCCAGCCTTTGAAGCCGTCTTTCCATACTTTGAAGACTCTCCCTTTGGAGAAGGTACAGGTTTCGTACATCCACATACTTCTTACCGCCACTACGAGCGAGTTTAGCCTCCACTTTTAAGGCCAATTGGTAAGCATCTTCAAACCTCCATAGTCTATGTACTTCTACTTCATCACGAATAGGAACTCGCAAACCGCCCACATACCTTGCTACCAATTGCTCTTCACTTTCTTGCACATCATTACGAGCCATCAGCTTGTAGAACTCCTCTGTATATTCCACCACACTTTTGGACTCTTGGCAAAGGTTGTTGAATTGTGAGAATACTGTTTGGGCAAAATCCAGGGGAGAAATTTCTCCTTAAGCCTTGACTTCATCTTCTCCCAAGATGTAATCTTAGCTTTTCCTTTTCGAAGTCTCATCTCTTGCACTTTATCCCACCAAGTTGAAGCATAGCCACGCAACCTTGTTGCCACAAGCTTCACACGTTGATGTTGAGCTGTTTCCTTGTAATCAAAAAATTTCTCAATGGCACTAAGTCACTCAAGAAACTCATCAGGTTGTAGACGACCATGGAACTCTGGAAGGTCAATTTTAACACTGTCAAAGTCACGATCAAACCTCCTTAGCCAAGCTGCATTTCGATTGTTGGCAAAGGGATTCACGTCTGACTCGTCGCTAGAAGACCCACCACGACTTGAACCACCACGATCACCACGAGCTTCTTGACGTTCAAGACGAAGAGTAAGCTGCTCGACTTGTCTTCGAAGTGCTTGAATTTCATCCTCGCGTTCGTCTCTCATGTCACCCATCATGTTACCATGCCTTCCCTTACCACGCCGTGCTGTCATGAAATTGATCAAGGAAGCAGCCCAAGAACGTAACGTAGGCTCTGGATACCAAATGATAAGGGAACTAATAAGAGAAAGAAAAGGAGTTGGTAAAAATTCAGCAACACTACGAGAGAAAGGAACAAACTATGAGTAATACTCAACTAGTAATATATTATCATAAACTGATTCATAATACATCAAAGTCTGCCTTGAAACTCCTTAGACTATGCTATTTATAGGCTACTTTAGAAGGCAAAACACTACTTATTATTTGGATGAGTCAAACCATGAATTAATAGAGGATTTATTGTAGGGATAAGTACTAGTAATAAACGGCTGAACTTGAACAAAGAAAACATGGGCTGAACTTGATGATGTCCCTTCGCTCGCTCCCATACGATGCACTAAATGGTACCCATACGGACTGCATCAACCAACCTATTAAAGAAGCTTCATATTCGCTCCTTTTGACATGGAGACGCGTAAAGTATTACTCCATTCTTTTTCCTTCAGGTATGGGGTCAACATTACTCGTCAACTTTACAATTTTATTTCATTTCATTTTAATAAACTGTTGTCTGTTTCTTTGAACAGAACTACTGCTGTCAATTTTAGGGCCACCGGCACAAAGTGTCCACTCATCCATTTTGACCTGAATACTACCTCCCCCCTCCCCTCAACTCCTGTACGGTGGTTTGTCGCAGAACTCAAAACTGATTTTACTACTCCCTCCGTCCCACTCGAATAAATACAAATTTCTATTTTGGGTGTCTCATTCGAATCAGGACAGCCCAAAAATAGAATTTTTTTATTTAATGAGATCCACATTCACACTCACAACAACTTTCCACTCATTATTCTTTACCCCACTTTCTCTCTTTTATTTCACTTTTCATACTCGCAACACCTACTCCACTAAAACTTTTTCCTTAATCCCCGTGCCCAACCTAAAAATCTTAATTCGGATGGGACGGAGGGAGTATGCATAATGAACTAATTCAGGTTATACATGAGTAGTTCTTATGATAATACTACATTTTTAACGCATAGGGAAAATGGGGTTTTCAAAACTAATTGGTACTCCCTCCGTCCCTGAGTAAGAGTCCTACTTTTCATTTTGATACGTCCCAAAGTAAGAGTCCTATTTCTAAAATGGCAAATAATCTTTACTATTCACCCCACTCATTCTCTCTCCTATTTTACTTTTATACTCACAACACCAATCAATTCACTATTCTCTCCCACTCATTCTCTCTCCTATTTTACTTTTACACTCACAACATTTACATCACTTCCAATATTTATTAATAAGCGTGCAAATGAGGGGTAGGACTCTTACTCTGGGACGAAAGAAGTATAATTTTGTAAATAACTGGCAAACATGTATTTACATTGTAAAAACTAATATTAATGTTACAAAGTGTCAGTCAGTCATACCGATGTTTATAAACAATTAAACTGGCACTTTTAATAATTGATAATGTTAATTTTACAAAGTGCCAGTTATTTTTACTAGTATTTATAAACATTGAAACTGACACTTGTAAAAAGTGTCAGTAGTAGTCCTAAAAATTGTCAGTCGTTCAAAAAAAAAGTATACTGGCATTTATAAATAAAGATACTCGCATTTTTGATAAAAATGGGTTTTCAAAAGTAACTGGAGCTTGTTTAAAACAAACATTTTTTAAAATAACTGGCAAACACATATATGCAATGTAAATGTCAATGTTTATATTACAAAGTGTCAGCAGTCATACTGACATTATAAACAATTAAAACTGGCACTTCAATAATGGCCAATCATACTATTACAAAGTGCAAGTTATAAACAATTAAAATGGGCACTTCAATAATTGCCAATTTTACTATTACAAAGTGCAAGTTATTTTTATTGTCATTTATAAACATTGAAACTGACACTTATAACAAGTGCTAGTAGTAGTCTCAAAAATTGTCAGTCATTCAAAAAAAAGTATACTAACAATTATAAGCAATGACACTCGCATACACTAGCACTTATAAACATTATAGCTCGAAGATTTCACTAAGTGTCAGTAATAGTGTTAAGTAGTGTCAGTGCGTGTGTTATATAGTGTCAGTGTTAGTGTTATAGAGTGCTAGTTGTGTGTTAATAGTTCCAGGATGTTCAATAAATTTCAATTATTTACAAAACTATCACTACGCGCTTTTAAAGTGTGAGTTATTTATAAAAAAGAAACCTCCTGTCTTAAAACAACTTCCATTTATTTATAAAAAATGTCACCGCGCATTTTCAAAACGCGTTTTTCCTAATCTCTTAAAGAAAAACGTGTTTTCCCAGATTTTCTCTTTAACCTTTTGTATTTTTAAAATTTTAATTACTAATAATTATTTTTAAAAACTAATAAAAAAGTGTTTTAAATATACAAAAAAATGATAATATATTTTTTCTTTTATAAAGGGATTATTCCTTTTAACTCCCTCAAACTATCTCTAAAAAATAAAAAGAGCAAACAATTTAACATATTTCAGTCTTATATATTAAGCCAAATTAGAATTCCTAGTAAAACCATGATTTATGATATAATTTAGGTAAATGCCAAAATTTCCTCCCAAAATCCAAACAAAACCCATCGCTCTTGGTAGGCTAAATTGCACACCTACAAATTAAACCTGAACTAGGCTCTAATAATATAGCGAAGGTAAGTCCAGAATTGATCCACGAAGAACGGTTACTTGTTTACATCATTCTAAGTTGATAAGATTTGGGGAAATTTGTATTTATTAATTCCTAAAGCAAGAATAAAATTAAATTTAGCAAACAATATATTTAAAGAATACTTTAGATTTGATCCTATCCACACATTTTTAATCAAATATCATTGGTACATTTTTTCACTTTTTACCCTATTCACTTAATTATGAGATTTATTTCAATCTCTATTTTTTTTCTTTCAAATTAGTTAATAGTAGTGGCACACTCAGCATAAACCCTAATTAATAAATAAATCTAACTTACATAGTCTAGATCTAAGAATTAGTTGATGAACGATTTAAGAAACTAAAATCAAGAACGCTTTCTATAATTATTGCAAATAGATAATCGTCTAATTTTATCCAATTCTCAATTTACCATGGCACATGCATAAACTATGAAGATACTACAGTGAATTCCTACACTGGCACCGTAAATAGAAAATTCTAACAGAGATCCACTAACATAAATAAATAGATTGATTAAGTCTACAAACCCTAGCAAAATACCTCAATTGAATAAAAAGGGGTTTAAGAAATCAAACTCAAATCTAGGATTTTGGTTCCTCATCCAAAGCTTTAAAATTTCTATGGAAAAAGAATAAAAACATAGATCTAAAATTATTGTCTACACTACAAAAAAATGACTTTTAGCGGCACTTTAAAAAGTACCTGAAACAGGAAAAAAGTGCCGAAAAAGCTATATCCGGCACATTTTCCAGCACTCTTGTAAGTGCCAGAAAAAGTGGTGTCAGGAATGCTTTCCGGCACTTTAACAGTGCCTCTAATTCTTTTGAAAAGTGCCGGAATTTTCCGGCACTTATAAAAAGTGCCGCTAATTTCCGGCACTTTATAAAGTGCCGTGTTTTTTTTAAAAAAAAAATTGTTGAACTTACCCGGATTCGAAAACAAGACCTCTTGCATAGAAAGCACGCCTTCTACCACTAGCCTAAATCAATTTTTGTTATAAATTTTTACATACAATTATTTCTTATAAAACAAAAACTTATATTAGTGCATTTGTATGATTGTAGACCATAAAAATTTAATATAAGTAACAAATTAAAGAAAAGCTACATGAAAAATATGATTAAATTTGAAAATAAAATAAAAATTTCAAAAAAAATATCTTGTTTTTAGCGGCACTTTATAAAAAAGTGCCGCTAATTTCCGGCACTTTTCCATAAGTGTCGCTAATTTCTGGCACTTTTTCAAAAGTGCAGCTAATTTTTGGCACTTTTTAACAAGTGCCGAAAATTAGCGGCACTTGTTAAAAAGTGGCGAAAAATAGAAAAAGTGCCGCAAATTTACGGCACTTATGAAAGTGCCGGTAAATAAGTGTCGGGAAAAGTCATTTTTGTTGTAGTGCTAAAGTTGTCTCCGATAAAACATAGTTTAAAACCTAGCAAAGTCCTATTGAGAAAAGGAAACAAAATAATGAAAGGAAAAAGATAATAAATCAAAAATTCAACCACTTCACGCGCCCTCACGCGCTACTTCATCCTTTCACTCACCCGGATTGTGCCGCACGCACTTGCCTGAAAACGTGTAGCACGAGTCACTCCATAGCTCCCGACTCGTTCTCTCCTTCCGGATTCGTGCGCACAACCAGTTAATTCGTGCAGAAGACTTTCCATTCTTCCTTGGCGAGTTTGGGCTCTTCAAAATTGGGCTTGGCTTCCATGGTTTTGGGATTCGCCAGAATTGCTCCCTCCTTCCATCCATGGTGGGTTGTTCCTTCCTTCAACCCAACTCATTATTTCTTCTTTGGTGGATCGTTGGTCTTAGCTTGACTGGCTCACACCTTGGGCTTGTGATTGGTGAAGCTTGGGCTCCAATTCCTTAGACCTTCTTCAACCTTTCTTCAATTTAATTCTTGACTCAATACTCCTTCCTCCTTTATTAACTTGGCTTTGATCTTGAACTTCAATTTTGACTTTTTCTTACACATCTTGCGACTTCTTTTTAACTTATAAATTATTTTATCCAAGTAAAAATATAAAAGACTATAATACCCTCAATTTTAATGGCAGTGGCGGTGGTGGTGGCAATTGTGGGTTGAAGACAAAGTGTGGAAGATGATAGATAAGGTTGAAATGAGATTGTTTATTTAACGGGTGTTGGTGTTTTTATTAATGGAAGTTAGTGTATTTGACGGGTATATGTCTTCTTCTTATGTGTGTGACTAGGATGCCATGTTAGCATTTCCGTTAACTTTTTTAACGTCGTTAGCGTGTGAATGATACATTGCATTATATGTAACTAAATGATAAAGTACATAATATTAAGAAGAAACTAGCTAGTACATTGCATTGATTGTAGAAAAAAGTGTAGCATATTTGCAAATAAGCACCCAAATTTGTATATTAGTGAGACGCAGGCCCGGATTTCAACCTCTTCATCCAGGTCCATAGAACAGGGCCCCAAAAAAATTTGTGCAGCCCATATGTATATGGGTTTTCTACTTTTCTTTTATCCTTTCTTTCTTGACGCAAAGATGCAACTGAGTATCGCAACAATGGCAATTCGACATCAACGCCGCCTCGGTTCTCGACTCTGGTCTCACCATTACTTCCTCCTCGACGATTGAAAAAAATAAGTCTCTTCGTTCTAATCTCTTCAATTCTACAATTCCATTTCGTTGCTTGTACTCTCTTACTCTGAATCTCCCTACTTCGTCAATTGTTCTTGTTCTCGACTTCTTGTTAGCGGTTTACAACAGAAAAAACTATTACAGAATAATAATTGAACAATAAACTGGAAATACAGAAAATTAAAATCAGATTGTGGTTTTCACGAGCCCAGTTAGCCACTGTCTCCTTAAGACTTATTCGTCCCCTCACCACGTGTGCTTGAGTTTTGTCAGAACGCTAGCCTCCCAGGATAGAACGTGCGGACCGGGGGCACTTTGCACCTAAGTTTCCCGGCGAACTGAATTGAGCTTGGACATAATCACCTCTTTTAACAATGCAAGGAGGCCAAGGAAATTGCAGAACAATATGCAGCAAAAGAAAGATGGAGGAAGATTGTTTTTCAGTGTCGTCTAACCAGTTTGTGAACACTCCTTTATATAGCTGCACAAAGCCAAGAATCCGTAACTGAAATCTGCCATTAAACTCGAAATTAAAACACTGATTGAATTTAAAATTTTCAGTTTTTATTTGCTGTCCTTAATCTTCGAAATTAAGACTGCAATTAACTCATTGATCCTTGGCAGTTACTGTGTTTGAAATCAAAAACAGCTCATTACTTTTTGATTCACAAATCAAAAAATATAACAAAAGGTGGGTTGGTCCGACTAGGCCATTTCGGTACTACATTCGTGTCCGCAGGACGCGCCCATGCACGAGTACGCACCTCGCAAGCCAAATTTGGGATTTGATTTGCACCCACCCTGCGCGCGAGAGAGATCCTCTATGCTACTTAGTCTTGAACACTACTCTAGTGTCCAAGTCTTTATACTAGTAAAAGGTTCATTTCCCTTCCAATGTGGGATAACCACATTTTCACTTTCCAACCCACTTACTTTGAGCATTCATATCTCATTCATCCAATAACCATTTTGGACAAATTAATACTTGATTTCATTCTTCTCATGGAGTAGAACATAAACCCATAATCAATTTTGTCGTTGGACAAAATTACCCTTATGGAAATTCCGCATAATTTCCTTCAAAACCACACTATTTTCCAACAATCCCCCACATGAAGGAAATTCATGAGGATAGGTGATCAAGTTCGGCAGTTGAAAACCTGCACAGGATAGGTAGGGTCTGCCCTTTGAACCTTCCCTTGCAAGATATATTTACTCTACTCGCTAATCAGTAGACACGATGTCCTTGAACTGCTAGCTTTTTGTGTAGCCGATCATATACTTTGCACAGGTATCGCCCTAACACAATTCAGCTCTCACAGCTGTGTCCATTATGGCCCTGGATCACAATGCCTGGTTCTGTGAGAATGTCTAAGAATTAAGCCTCACATAATTCTTCTCAAAGTGGCCCACACTTCTTTCTCACATAGGTGATTCTTCAAGTAACCCGTTTTACTTCTCATAAGAATCATTAAAAGCCAACGGCTTAACCTCATTCTTCTCGGGATGTCACTTTTAAGGAATGGGTATGGGGTAACCCCCACAGTGACGCTATAAGTCTTTTAACAGTTAGGTTGCCCCTTTTGAACCTAGATCTTGGGATCTCCAGTCAACTAGGTTGGGTTTTCCGCTGTGTTTAACTTCTCAAGAGGCTTTAATCCCATTCCCAATGTCAACTTTGTAACCGCTTCTTTACTTAACCCTTTGGTTAGCGGATCCGCCAAATTATCTTTTGACTTTACATAGTCAATAGATATGGTACCAGTTGCAATTAGTTGCTTAATGGTATTATGTCGTCGACGTATATGTCTAAACTTACCATTATACATATGATTTTGTGCCCTACCAATCGCAGATTGGCTATCACAATGTATACAAATTGCTGGCACAGGTTTATCCCAATTTGGAATATCTTCTAGAAATTGGCGTAGCCATTCGGCTTCCTCACCACATTTATCTAATGCTATAAACTCAGATTCTATGGTTGATCTAGCTATAACAGTTTGCTTAGAAGATTTCCATGATATAGCTGCACCTGCCAATGTGAATACATATCCACTCGTAGAACTTGAGTCTTTGATATCTGATATCCAATTAGCATCACTATATCCTTCTATCACCGCTGGATGTCTATAGTACTGTAATCCAAAATCACGAGTATATCTCAAGTACCTTAGTACTCTTACTATACCCTTCCACTGATTTGTTCCAGGATTACTAGTATACTGGCTCAGTTTGCTAACAGCATAAGCAATATCCGGCCGAGTACAACTCATCAAGTACATTAGACTTCCAATAATTGTTGAATACTCTAATTGAGACACCGGATCTTCTCTATTCTTTGAAAGATGAAGATTTTGGTCAAACAGAGTACTCGCAATTCCATTGTCATCCTTACTAAATTTCTCAAGAAGTTTATCCACATAATGAGTTTGACTTAATACAAGTCCATTGGATATTCTAGAGATTTTAACTCCAAGGATTACGTCCGCAACGCCCAAGTCCTTCATGTCAAATTTTGAATTCAACATGTCTTTGGTGGATTTAATCATCTTATCATTACTCCCAATGATAAGCATGTCGTCTACATAAAGACACACAATGACATAGCCATTTTCCGTGGTTTTAGTATAGACACATTTGTCACATTCATTTATTTTAAATCCACTTTACATCATGGCGTTATCAAACTTTTGATGCCATTGTTTTGGTGCTTGTTTTAAGCCATATAATGACTTTACTAACTTACACACCTTGTTCTCTTGTCCATGTGCAACAAACCCCTCAGGTTGTTCCATGTAAATTTCTGCTTCTAAATCTCCATTTAGAAAAGCCGTTTTTACATCCATTTGATGTATTTCAAGATTTCTCAAAGCGGCAATTGCAAGTACAACTCCTATTGATGTTATTCTTGTAACGGGAGAATATGTATCAAAATAGTCTAGGCCTTCTTTTTGTCTATAACCTTTAATTACAAGACGGGCCTTATACTTGTTAATTGTTCCGTCCGCTTTCATTTTTCTTTTGAAAATCCACTTATATCCTAGTGGTTTACTTCTCGGAGGAAGATCCACTAATTCCCAAGTGTGATTTTGCAAAATGGAATCAAATTCACTTTTAATTGCTTCCTTCCACAAAGGTCCTTCCGAAGAGCTAACAGCTTCTTTATAACTTTGTGGTTCACTTTCTACCATATAGGTTAGAAATTCCGGACCAAAGGATTTTTCAACCCTAGCTCTTTTGCTCCGTCGAGGTTCCACCTCTTCTTCTTCTTCTTGTACGTGTTCTTCTTCTATTGAATCTATAACCCTAGTGGATGAGCTTGCCTCATTTCTTGATTTACACGGAAATATATTCTCAAAGAAAGACACGTTTATTGATTCCATTATAGTATTCTTGTGTATATCTTCAATTTTTGAATCATACACAAGAAATCTATAAGCACTACTATTATGTGCATACCCTATAAATATGCAATCAATAGTTTTCGGCCCAATTTTCACCTTTTTAGGTGGAGGTACGGCTACCTTTGCAAGACACCCCCACACTCGCAAGTGTTTGTAACTTGGAACTCTTCCATGCCATAGTTCATAAGGGGTTTTGTCTTGTTTCTTTCGGGGTATCCTATTTAACACGTAGTTAGCCGACAACACGGCTTCTCCCCACATGTTATCCGGTAATCCCGAACTTATTAACATGGCATTCATCATTTCTTTTAATGTCCGATTTTTCCTTTCGGCAACACCGTTTTGTTGGGGTGTATAAGGTGCGGAGGTTGTATGTTTAATTCCATTTTGTGCACAAATTGCTTCAAATGAAAATTCATATTCACCTCCCCTATCACTTCTTAGCACCTTAATTTTCCGGTTTAATTGATTCTCAACTTTATTTTTATAGAGAGTAAACTTCTCTATAGCTTCATCTTTACTTTTGAGAAGATACACATAACAAAATTTTGTGTCATCATCTACAAAAGTCATACAGTACTTATTGCCTCCACGTGATTGTGTTGATTTAAAATCACATAAATCCGTATGAACCAATTCAAGTGGTTCACTATGTCTTTCAATTGAATGGAATGACCTTCTTGTTAATTTTGCTTCTACACAAGTTTCACACTTTTGTTTACAGTCAACTTTAAATTTTGGAATAAAATTTAAATTTGTTAAACGACGTATAGAATCAAAATTAACATGTCCAAGTCTAGCATGCCATAAATTAGATGACTCAAGCAAGTAAACGGAAGAGATTTTCATTTCATTAGCTTTTGGCTTAACCACCATTACACTTAGCTTGAACAAGGCATCATTGACATAGCCTTTTCCTACAAACATTCCACTCTTAGACAAAGTAACTACATTGGATTCAAACACAATACGAAAACCATGCTTAATTAAAAGCGATCCGGACACCAAATTCTTCCGGATATCGGGCACATAAAGCACATTGTTGAGAGTTAGCTCCTTCCCGGATGTCATCTTCAAAACCACCTTCCCTTCACCTTTGATTTCGGAAGTGGCCGAATTCCCCATAAATAGCTTCTCGCCATTTTCCTTAGCAACAAAAGTACTAAACATGTCTTTGTTGGAGCACACATGTCTAGTAGCACCGGTGTCAATCCACCACTGATTTGGGTTTGAACCCACCAAATTCACCTCGGAAATCACAGCCGCGAGGTGCATCTCGGACACGTCCTTAGAAATGCCTTCCACCAAATTTGCTTCACGAGCCTTCTTGGGCGCCTTGCAAGCATAAGACTTGTGGCCTTAACCACCACAATTGTAACAAGTTCCAAGGAACTTCTTCTTGGAAACACCACCCTTAGGTCCCAAGTTGGACGGTTTGGACACAACCTTCCCTTTCCCCTTGCCATGGCCTTTTCCTTTGGAGCTTTGACCATCCTCCACAACGTTAGCCTTAGCAACACCGGAGACAAACTTTTTCTCGGCATTTCTATTGCCTTCTTCAATACTCAATCGCAGAATGATCCCCTCAACATCCATTTCCTTTCGCTTATGCTTAAGGTAGTTCTTGAAATCATTCCAAGAAGGAGGCAATTTTTCAATGATAGTAGCCACTTGAAAGCTTTCACTTATGACCATACCCTCGGCTTGAATTTCGTGCAAAATAGTTTGAAACTCATCAAGCTGAGACTTCACACTCTTGCTGTCCACCATCTTAAAATCAAGAAAACGGGCAACAATAAATTTCTTTATTCCCGCATCCTCAATTTTATACTTGTGGTCCAAAGACCCCCACAATTCCTTAGCAGATTTCTTGTCATTGAATACATTATACAAAGAATCTGAAAGCGAATTCAGGACATGGTTTTTGCACAAATAGTCCCCGTGTTTCCATGCTTCAACCGCAGCCAAAGTGGTAACATCAGTTTCATTCTCACTAACCTTTGGCATATCCTCTTTCAGATACTTAGCCAAATTCAAGGTAGTAAGATAGAAAAGCATCTTTTGTTGCCAACGCTTGAAATCATTGCCAACAAACTTCTCGGGTCTTTCAGCATGAGGAGTCGTTATGTGAACTGTTGTGGGATTAGTCAAATTAGCCGAGCCACTTCCACTCCCAGTTTGGGTTCCAATTTCGGGTCCTTTTCCAGTCTGGGTTTCCTTTCCAACAGTGTTTCCAGCAATGATGGTATCAGTCGTCATCTGAAACACAACAACTAGTTAATGCCTTGAGTATAACCAGTTCGTATGAATCTGTAATCAGTTCCCTCTGCTGGGAGTAAGTCTTAAAATTGTTAGCGGTTTACAACAGAAAAAACTATTACAGAATAATAATTGAACAATAAACTGGAAATACAGAAAAATAAAATCAGATTGTGGTTTGCACGAGCCCAGTTAGCCACTGTCTCCTTAAGATTTATTCGTCCCCTCACCACGTGTGCTTGAGTTTTGTCGGAACGCTAGCCTCTTAGGATAGAACGTGCGGACCGGGGGCACTTTGCACCTAAGTTTCCAGGCGAACTGAATTGAGCTTGGACAGAATCACCTCTTTTAACAATGCAAGGAGGCCAAGGAAATTGCAGAACAATATGCAGCAAAAGAAAGATGGAGGAAGATTGTTTTTCAGTGTCGTCTAACCAGTTTGTGAATACTCCTTTATATAGCTGCACAAAGCCAAGAATCCGTAACTGAAATC
The DNA here is from genome assembly GCA_026119855.1 of Campanula takesimana. Classification (NCBI taxonomy): domain Eukaryota; kingdom Viridiplantae; phylum Streptophyta; class Magnoliopsida; order Asterales; family Campanulaceae; genus Campanula; species Campanula takesimana. The sequence continues at coordinate 933,200 of JAOWBW010000163.1, read as the reverse complement.
TGCCATTAAACTCGAAATTAAAACACTGTTTTAATTTAAAATTTTCAGTTTTTATTTGCTGTCCTTAATCTTCGAAATTAAGACTGCAATTAACTCATTGATCCTTGGCAGTGACAACGTTTGAAATCAAAAACAGCTCATTATTTTTTGATTCACAAATCAAAAAATATAACAAAAGGTGGGTTGGTCCGACTAGACCATTTCGGTGTTACGTTCGTGTCCGCAGGACGCGCCCATGCCCGAGTACGCACCTCGCAAGCCAAATTTGGGATTTGATTTGCATCCCCCCCTGCGCGCGAGAGAGAGCCTCTATGCTACTTAGTCTTGAACACTACTCTAGTGTCCAAGTCTTTATACTAGTAAAAGGTTCATTTCCCTTCCAATGTGGGATAACCACATTTTCACTTTCCAACCCACTTACTTTGAGCATTCATATCTCATTCATCCAATAACCATTTTGGACAAATTAATACTTGATTTCATTCTTCTCATGGAGTAGAACACAAACCCATAATCAATTTTGTCGTTGGACAAAATTACCCTTATGGAAATTCCGCATAATTTCCTTCAAAACCACACTATTTTCCAACACTTCTTGCCATCACCATCGTCGGATGAACATAGCCATTCCTGATCTTGACAACCAGTGAAGGTAAAGAATTCAACTCTCACCTCTGATTTAAGATTTAGGGATTCAATATAAGATTTGAAATTCAATCTTGAAATTGAAATTCAATTCAAATTTGGGTGCTTATTTGCATATCCATGTTGGTTTCCGCTTTTCAGATGATGCTTAGTGGCATAGTTTTCAAAATTAGTCATGGATTTGGGTTATGTTCAAATGGATATAAGGTCTCGTTGTGTTGGGAATGGAGTCAAAACCGGGGAGGGTCAAAACCGCGGAGGAGCGAGAAGTCAAGACCGGGACGGAGTTGGTGCTGAATGGCAGAGGTCCGGCCGGACCTGTATAAGGACCCGACCGGACCAGACTTGTGGCGTGAATATGAGTTGTATGTTTGGGGTTGATTTTTGGTAAAGAAGTTTGCACACCATCCAACTTTCTGGTGGTCACGTGGGAGTGTAATTCTTGGAGGTTAAGGAATTTGTTTCCTTAAGTAAAATAAGAATTATACTCCTCCCATCTCTGATATACTCCCGAGTAATTAGGTTTTGTATCCTTATTAATATATTGTGACTACCACCATAATATTTTGGGTACTTTACTCTGTGTAGGAGAAAGTTAGAATATCAAGAGAGAGCACAAAATAGTGTTTAGGAGGGGGACGGGGGGCCTAGGTGAGCCATGGGGGAGATCCTACAACCCGGCCATGATCGTGCTTGTGTATTCTTGGGGAGAGATAATAATATGTGGTGAGATTGTTATGGGGAGTAGCCATACTAGATCTGTGTGAGTGTATGTGTAAATTGTAACGATCGACATATTATTATAATGATATCCTGGCTAAGTGCCCTCAGATGTAGTCATGTGCTGATAAACTGGGTTATCAAACATCGGTGTTATTTGTTCTTTCATATTATATTATCATGTGTTGATTATTTTCTCCATGTTGATGACTGCTATTATGAGCTAGTGGATGCGGAGATCCCCCAAATTCCCCAACACGTTGTTGGGTATTTTTTTTTTTTTTTTTTTTTGAATTCTGTAATTGATTTTTTTGATAGTTCAAAAGATTTGAAGTTTGGTTCTGTTCAAGTGTGATCATGTGTGGTTTATTTTGTACTAGTGTACTACCTCCGTCTCAAAATGAATGTCTAAAATATGTCAAAATTGACTCGTATCAAGAGCAAATTTGATTATTTTTTTTTCCCAGAATCTTGGGAAGGAGAAGTAGTATACTCCCTCCGCCCCATTTCAAAGTGCAAAATTTGACATTTTGAGTGTCTAACTTAAAATTGCAAAATCCTAAAATAAAAAGGTTTTAATACTTTTAAATTAGTGGCTCACATCAACTAACCGACTTACTATTTCCTATCCCACTTTCTTTCTCCTACCCAACTATTTATATTCACAACACATCATCTTTTTCACTTTTACCTTAATTCCCGTACACAACCTAGTTTTTACAATTTAAATGGGGCGGAAGGAGGATTGAAATTCCAAATTATAGCTTTTTAAAAAAATAATTACCAAAACAACAACCCTAAAAACTTATTTACCAAAGTAGCATTTTTTGCTAAAACCGGAAGTGGGATTTCCGGTTTTAATGTTGAATCCGGAAGTCCCACTTCCGGAATTGACCTTTTGATTTTTTTTAATTTTTTTTTTTCGCGAAATCTGTTTTTTTTTTTTTTTTTTTTTTTTTTGAAATAACAAAAAACATTAAAACAATTCTATAGGATGTTTATTTGTTTAATTTGGACTTAAATTGAAGGAGTTATGGTTGCTCAAAGTTGAGTATTTAATCAACAATTCAAATTTTTTTCATGATTTTGAAGGCTGTTTTTGACATACTTAGACTAGGATTTGGCGAAAAGTGTTAAAACAAATCCTAGTCTAAGTATGTCAAAAACAGCCTTCAAAATCATGAAAAAAATTTGAATTGTTGATTAAATACTCAACTTTGAGCAACCATAACTCCTTCAATTTAAGTCCAAATTAAACAAATAAACATCCTATAGAATTGTTTTAATGTTTTTTGTTATTTCAAAAAAAAAAAAAAAAAAAATTAAATTTAAAACCGGAAATACCAGTTCCGGATTCAAAAAAAAAAAAAAAAAAGATTTCGCGAAAAAAAAAATTAAAAAAAATCAAAAGGTCAATTCCGGAAGTGGGACTTCCGGATTCAACATTAAAACCGGAAATCCCACTTCCGGTTTTAGCAAAAAATGCTACTTTGGTAAATAAGTTTTTAGGGTTGTTGTTTTGGTAATTATTTTTTTAAAAAGCTATAATTTGGAATTTCAATCCGGAAGGAGTATATATTATATATTTTTTTGTTTGTGGATTCTTTTAATTTTAAAGGGATCATATTCGTATTTTGGCACAGGGCCCCTAAAGTTATTGAGACGGGCCTTGTGAGACATAGTGTGATGAACTTTCACGTGATAATGGTAGACAACTAGGTCACGTTTATTCACACCATGAAGGATAACTGCAAAAACAATGATTGAATAAAAGCTTTATCCACATAATTATCACTTAATTAAAAAGGAAAAATTATTTAAAATACTTTTCAAGTTATGGCTGCATATCTTATAAAAAGGAAAAAGGAAAAAGAAAAAAGGAAAAAAGAAGAAAGAAGTTATAATTACATATGATATATGATACACTCGTTTATCTTGAAATAAAAGACTTTCCTTACTATTGACACTTGTTTTTTATGGCGGCAATTGCTTTTTAGTGATCAGTATTATCTTAACACAATCTTATTATCTAAAAAAAATAAAATACAATATTAATATTTGAAACATATATTTTTTTGACTAAATATTTGAAAGAAGTCAATAATTTGAATAAATATCATGAAAAAATCTGGACTTCTATATAATTTACTCCATGCCCCCAAATTATCACATAATTACTTAAGAATTTAGCTTTTATTTTTTTTATCATCGTAAAATTATACTACAATTATTTTGTTACGAGTAACTCAACATATATTCATGGTTATAGTTATTAATTATACTACTTCCGTCCCAGAGTAAGAGTCCTACCTCTCAAATGCATGGAGATTAAGAAATGATGGAAGTGATTTAAGTGTTGTGAGTGTAAAAGTAAAGTAAGAGAGAGAATGAGTGGGAGAGAATAGTAAGTTGATTGGTGTTGTGAGTATAAAAGTAAATTATGAAAGAGTGAGATGAATAGTAAAATTTCCTTGCCATTTTGGGAATGAGACTCTTACTCTGGGACGTACCAAAATAAAAAGTAGGACTCTTACTCTGGGACGGAGGGAGTACTAGAATTGATGTTAGACAAATGAGAACTTTAAAAACCTAATTATTTGTAGAGGCCATAGTGGCAACGGGTTGGGTTCGAATCGGATCAGACCTTATCCAAAACCGATCCGAACATCAGAAATATATACTTGCCAACTCCGATCCGAACACCCCCAATCCGAGCAGCGATCCGACCCGAGCTCCTGTTATTTTTTTTAAAAAAAAACACGCCTTAATTCATTCCCTCTTTAGAGCTTTTCAATGTCATGTACTTTTATCCATTAAATTAATCCCCCACAAAACACTAAATAAAGTATATAACTAAAATGTAACAATTAGACAATCCAAAGTAAAGACTCAGGTCTCAGCATCATCTTTCATTAATCATGTGAAATGTATGTCTCTCAATATGTTTACTAAAAAACAAAGTAGTTAGAAAATCTCTCTACACATTAGTTAGAAAATCCCCCTACACATTAGAAATCTGCCATTTAGAAAAACAAAACACAAACTCTAAAGAGATTTACACGTTGAGCACCGGTAATAAAACATCAACGACCATGAATCTAAGTTGTAGCAAAAGTACATCCCAAGCAGTATAACGAAAATAAATATGCTCATTGGTTAGGAATTGCTACATTACCTCTGTAGAATAATTATAAATTGACGGATTTGACAGATCTAAGTTTGACAGATTTAGAGACAGAAATGAGAATTGCGCTGAGAAAGAGAGGGGAGTCGGCGTTGAGAAGGAAAACTATTCCTAAACCCTAAATTTTCTCTTATATATATTGGGGATGTGTCTACTTCAAGAAGAGGGGGAACTAATAAAAACTGTAAGGTTAATGAGATCGGGTCCGGTCAGATCTCGGGGGCGGATCAAAGGTGTTACTGAAACCGGTCCGAATCCGATCGGATTTTACAAATTGCAAACCATTTCCAAAATTTTTAGATCGAATCGCTTTCGATTTTGATCGGATTCAGTCGAATTGCCATCCATTGCCATGATTAGCGGCTCCACGTGTTAACCATTAACACACTGCTATGATCAATGGGTCAAACACAGCATGAGCAATACACGTGGATTATTAACACGCGCATATAATCATCAACTCAAACCCAATTTTACTAAACAAATCTATCATCCACTTTAGCCAGCTCTAATACCACATTAAAATTAAACCATCATCTTCTCAAAATGCATTGTTAAAAGGCGAGATTATCCAATTTACATGTCAATCAATTCTTTTCTCCGTATGACGTGACAAATGAGGATTCAACACTCTTCTCTTTAATTGGTTACAAGTTGTATACCCCGTGCGTTGCACGGCGGTATTTGTATTATTTTACCGTAATTTAAATTGTTAGTATAAATAATGTCACAAATTTGGGAATAAATATTACTCACAACAATTAATTTTTCTTAATCTTCATGTGAAATCGAAATAACAAACTCAATCCGGGACGGGGGAAGTACAAAAGTTGAACTGGAAATGAGCTCAAACTTTTTACAACAACCGTTACGATAGTAAATGTATTCTTTTGCCGTAATTTGAATTGAATTACTTTTCTTTAATGAATTTCTGTAATTTTTGTTTTTAAAATGTAATGAGTCGTTTACAAAGCATAAATGTATTATGCATATAATATTTTAAAATTTGTATACCTTTGAATCATTATAATTTGTATCAAATCTATTATCCCAGTACAAATTTTGGAAACTATCTCATTGATATGTTTTTCTTTTATATATTTATAATCAATTTTTTAATAAGGTTAAATATAAAGTCAAAAAAAGTGCCACAAAATTTGGCTTACAAAATAATGTGTCAACAATTTGTATTATTTTACCTTTGTGTGATTTGGTTATTACGTTACTTTCTATTATTATGATTTGACCAAATTTCCTATTCTATTAGGGCAACTCCAATGGTAGTCCTTACTCCATGGATATCAAAACCAAATTTTGATACCCATGAACACTATTCACATAGGTATCAAATAATAATCTCCAATCATAGGTTTCAAATTTTTGGTATCAAATTAATTTTTTTTATAGTAAAAAAATTTATTAATATTTTTAATATAATAAATAATATCAAAATATGATCATTGTTTTAATTAATTATTTTTCTTTAAAATGTTAGCTTTGAAAATGTGAATATTTAAAAAGTCCATCTCACATGATGGTCCTTAGCAAGGTAGCAAATTTGCTACCTTTGCTAGGACTACACCAAAATTTGATACCTAAACTTTTTACTATTGGAGATACTAGGACCTTCACATGGGTATCAAAATTTGGTCTTGATACCCATTGTTGGAGTTGCCCTTAGAAGAGTGACTAAGAGTAAAACGGAGATGTACTATAATTTTATTTTAAAGTAATTGCTATTTTTTAAGCAATGTTTTAAATGCCAAATATTTCATGCTAGGTGTAGCGACCCCAAAACCCGTCCATATTTATTTTATATTTTTGGGGATTTTTATTTGACTTGTGTGTGTATTTTATGTGTTGCATCATATTTTATGATTTGCACATCTTACTTGATTCTTTGTGTTATTTATTTGGTTAGTAGTAATAATGGTTAAAGAAGTTAATTGATTAAGTTGAAACTTTAGGGTCCTTTGTGAAATTATAACTACAGGGGCTTAAGTGTTAAAAATGAAACTTGGGTGACCAAAAATAGAAAAATGGGTAAAATCCTTAATATAACATGTTTGCCTATTTCTCCCTCTGTGTTCATTATATGCTCTGCAACTTTCTCGTTCATTCATAGGGTTAGGAGAAAAAGGTAAGTTTAACCTATTTCGATTTAATTCTTTTTATTTACTTATCCGTTTTAAAAACTAATTATATAAAAATGATCAGGGCGTTGAGTAGGTCATTTCTACCCGATCAAATATTATTTCTGTGATACTTTTTCCGGAAATAGGTAAGTTACTAATTCCCCTTTAAATAGTAAAATGGTCATATATGTTATTCTCGATACTTGTACTTGTTAATTTTGTGATTTGAATGATATTTGTGATACTTGTAATTTTGGGACAAAGTGAGTATTTGGTATGGTTGGTTTTGATGGGTTGAAAGGTTGAGTTGTGTAGCCAAGTTGTGTTACAAACGTTTAGTAATGTAAGTACTATACTTTTGGGACGGTGAAACGAAGGAAGTAAAATTAGCAAATTTTGGGCATGGCGGGTGTGTTGGGCGGCCGCCCAAATAGGGCGTGCGGCCGCACACTTATCTGGAAGGTTTTTGTCTTAGGGTAGAGTGTTTTGGGCGGCCGCACAGGCTGGTTTAGGCGACCGCCCAGGGTTGCTGAAAAGTTGAGTTGTTCAATTTCAGGTAATTTAAAGTTCAATCTTGGTCTAGGTCTTAGGTGATATCCTAGAGTACCTAGAGGGTTGTTGTGGAACACTCTATTGTTTGAAATTGGTTTCCTTGTGAACAAATGTGTTATGGAATGTGAATAAGTGTTACATGGGGTATTGTTGAACATCTTTTGATGTGTGTTAGATTGGTTCATCTTTGTGATGTGTTTGGCTTGATTCCCTACTTTGGAATCATTGCCCCTGGTTGTTGTTTAAGCAAGTATTCATTACTATGCTCGTTTGGAAGTCCAGCTGGTACTTTTTGTGGTGTCGGGCAGTGGTAGAGATTATAATGGAACACGAGCCAAGTTCATTGTAAGGCTTCTACCATTGGTTTCCCATTTTTAACCCCCTTCCTTGGGCCACGGATTGGGTTTGGGCTAGCTCTCCCTTGAGTGAGTTTAGTCACCGTTTGGGTTATGACTATGTGTCATTTTCCCCCTCTTGTTGTTGTTGTTGTTGTTGTTTGGTTCATGAACCGGTTTCAGCCCTTTGGTGCTGCTCAGTTGATACCTCTCAGATGGTTATATGTTTGATTCGAGAACCTTGGCTCAGTATCCACGTATGAGTGTTTATTTCCGCCTTATGTGTGGTATGATGATTTGGTCGTTATTTCCAACCGGTATGGGATGGTTGGCGATAGGGAGCCTCTCATGTTATGTGCTATGTGGATGTTTATTGACATTGTTCAATTCCGAGTATCATTTCAGCATGTAACGTAGTTGCATTTTAGTAGCTTACTGAGATTCATTCTCACCCTTATTTGTTTACTGTTTTAGATAAAGGAGAGCCCAGGGGATAGGTCACTGTACAAGGGAGGACGTCGAGGTGGTGATTTTGGGTAAGACATTTTGGGAAAGTAAGTTTGGTATGTAAAGGTTACATTATGTAAATGTATAACCTTTTGGGTAGTGTACCCGTGACTTCATCTTTGTATCACCTATTTTTGGAACATGTTGGTGAGTTGTAAATTTGTAAGTAAAGTGTGTAAGCCTTGCTAAGTACTTTGGATTGTTAAAGTTTGTTTATGGGATATGAAATCAAGTTTCAAGTAAATGTGTTTGGTTATATGAAACTTTTATGAAAGTACATTTCGAAAAAATTTCCTAAAATGTTTTATGACGTCTTCCGTGCGTGTCCCGAGCATGGGGCCAAGTAGGACCACGGGTACGGGGCGCGACAGTTGGTATCGGAGCTAGGTTGTAGATGGTCTAGAATGACTAAGTGACCTAGGAGGGTAGTTGTGTATAGAGTGAGTAACGTTGAGTGTCTTATGCAGGTACTTATTGAAAATGGGTGAAACTGAAAGAGATCAGGCTGGTTCTTCAGGGCAAGGGGATGCCTGAGAAGAGGCCCGAATCATGTTTCAAGGGATGTTCGAGGCAGCCATGAAAACTTTAAATGATCAAAGGCAAGGAGGGGAACAAGCACCTCCGAGATATGGGTTAGAACAGTTCCTGAAGATGAAACCAATGGGTTATGAAGGAGAACCAAAGGTAATAAAGGTCGAGAGGTGGATAGAGTCGATGGAGAAAATATTTGATGTCTTGAGATGTACTGATGAAGAACAAGTCAGGTTTGCTACCTATAAACTGAGTGGAGCAGGATTGTCTCAGGGTCAGAATAGGGATGCCTCAGGGAAGCCTAAAGTGCAAGGTCGTATTTTTGCTATCAACCAACAGCAGGCTTCAAATTCTTCTAACGTGATAGGAGGTATAATTTCTGTGTCTAGTTTGAGGGCACGAGCACTTATAGACCCTGGCTCTTCGCATTCTTATGTGTCTGTGCATTTTTCTTCTCGATTGCATGTTTCTTCTGAATCTCTACCTTATGTGTTAGAAGTGTCTACTCCAATAGGGGAGTGTTTGGTGACTAATAAGGTGTTACATGGCTGTGATGTGCATATTTGGGAGCATGTTTTATTTGCTGATTTAGTTGTTTTGCCATTACAAGATTTTGATATTATCTTGGGAATGGATTGGTTTAGTAAATACCATGCTTCAGTTGATTGTTATAAAAAGGTGGTTACATTTTCTATTCCTGATGTGCCTGAATTTACTTTTGAGGCTGCTCATTTGGGTAAGGGAATTCGTATTATTTCTTATGTGAAAGCTAGAAAGTTGTTGCATTGTGGTTGTATGGGGTATTTGGCTAGTGTTCTGGATATTACTAAAAAGTTGCCTGAAGTAGAGGATGTGCCTATTGTGAAAGAGTTTCCTGATGTGTTCTCTACTGAGTATTCTATGCCTCCTGATAGGGAGATCGAGTTTTGTATTGACTTACTTCCAGGTACTACCCCGATATCTGAATCACCTTATAGAATGGCTCCAACTGAATTAAAGGAGTTGAAAATTCAACTGCAAGAGTTACTTGATAGGGGTTTCATCCGACCCAGTGTATCACCTTGGGGAGCTCCTGTGTTGTTTGTAAAGAAGAAAGATGGGTCCTTGAGACTATGTATCGACTATAGAAAACTGAACCAGGTGACTGTAAAGAACAAATATCCTTTGCCTCACATTGATGATTTATTTGATCAACTCCAAGGGTCAGTTGTCTTTTCGAAGCTTGATTTGAGGAGTGGGTATCATCAGTTAAAGATTCACTCAGAAGACATTCCTAAGACTGCTTTTCGTAGTAGGTATGGTCATTATGAGTTTCTTGTTATGCCTTTCGGGTTAACAAACGCTCCAGCTGTTTTCATGGATATGATGAATCGAGTTTTCAAGACTTATCTTGATTCTTTTGTGGTTGTGTTCATTGATGACATCCTGGTTTATTCTAAGTCTCGAGAAGAACATGAGCAACACTTGCGAATGGTTCTATCTATTCTTCGGGAGAAGCAGTTGTTTGTAAAATTCAGTAAGTGTGTTTTTTGGCTCGATGAAGTTTCTTTTCTGGGACATGTGGTTTCTAATAGAGGTATATATGTTGATCCACCAAAAATTAAAGCTATTGTGAATTGGAAGAGGCCAGAATCAGTTACAGAAATTCGAAGTTTCTTGGGGTTAGCTGGGTACTACAGAAGATTCATTGAAGGGTTTTCTAAAATTGCAACACCATTGACTCAGTTGACTCGAAAGAATGTGCCATATGTGTGGGATGACAAATGTCAAGTTAGTTTTGAAGAGTTAAAGAAGAGGTTGACCACCGCTCCTATTCTTGCACTGCCTAATGGAAATGATGAATTGGGAATTTATAGTGATGCTTCAAAAGAAGGCTTGGGGTGTGTTCTAATGCAAAGTGGGAAGGTAATTGCATATGCTTCAAGGAAGTTAACTCCTAGTGAGCAGAATTATCCAACCCATGACATGGAGCTAGCTGCGATTGTTTTTGCGTTACACAAATGGAAGCATTATCTATATGGAGCAAAGTTTGAGATTTTCACAGATCATCAGAGTTTTAAATATCTTTTCTCCCAGAAAGAGTTGAATAATAGACAACGAAGATGGATGGAGCTGTTGAAGGATTATGATTGCACCATTTCTTATCATCCGGGCAAGGCGAATGTGGTAGCTGATGCTATTAGCCGGAAGTCTTATGTAGCTTCATTGATGATACGGGAATGGAAGATATTAGAAGATGCTCGAGATTGGTCTCCTTATGAATAGAGGCATGGGGCTATATTTGCGAATATCATAGTATTACCAACCTTAATTCAACAAATCAAAGATGCTCAGAAAGATGACCCCGAGTTAGTGAAGATAGTGGGAAAAATCAAAGATGGCAGATTTGAAGACTTTTCTCTCAGTTCTGAAAGAGTATTGACTTTTAGAGGTAGATTGTGTGTTCCTAATGTTGATGGGATTAAACTTCAAGTTCTCGAGGAAGGCCATAAGTCGAGGTATACCATTCATCCCGGGAGTACCAAAATGTATCAAGATTTGAAGCAACACTTTTGGTGGAACAACATGAAGCGGGAGATAGCGGATTATGTGTCGAAGTGCTTGACTTGTCAACAAGTGAAAGCTGAACATCAAAGGCCCGCGGGATTGCTTCAACCTTTAGAGATACCGGAATGGAAATGGGAACATGTTACTATGGATTTTGTGACAGGGTTACCTCGTACTCGCAGAAGGCATGATGCAGTTTGGGTGATTGTAGACAGATTGACAATGTCTTCTCATTTCCTACCTATTGAGATTGGTTATTCGATGGAAAGGCTTGCTACTTTGTACATTAATGAGATAGTGAAGTTGCATGGAGTTCCAGTTAGCATTGTTTCTGATCGGGATCCTAGATTCACTTCTCGGTTTTGGCAAGCATTTCAGAAGGCTTTGGGTTCAGAGTTGAGATTCAGTACTGTTTTCATCCTCAAACAGATGGCCAGTCAGAAAGGACCATTCAGATTCTTGAGGATATGTTGAGAGCTTGTTCTGTTGATTTTGCAGACTCGTGGGATATTCATTTGCCTCTCGTGGAATTTTCTTATAATAACAGTTTTCAGTCGAGTATTGGGATGACTCCTTATGAAGCATTGTATGGAAGAAAGTGTCGTTCACCTATTTGTTGGGATGAAGTTGGGGAAGCAAAGATTTGGGGTGTTGATATGGTTAATAATTCAGTTGAGAAGGTTAAGCTTATTCGGGATCGATTGACTATTGCCCAGAGTCGACAAAAGAGTTATGCTGATCACCGGAGGCGAGACCTTGAGTTTGAAAAGGGTGACTTTGTGTTTTTGAAAGTTTCACCAAAGGTGGGAATTAAAGATATGGGAAGAAAGGCAAGCTTGCTCCGAGGTTTGTCGGTCCTTTTGGAGATTTTGGGAAGAGTTGGAGATCGAGCTTATCGTCTTGCGTTACCTCCTTCTCTTGACAAGATTCATAATGTGTTCCATGTTTCTATGCTTCGAAAGTATGTTTATGATCCATCTCATGTGTTATCTGAGATACCTGAGGATATTGAACCTAGTATGTCCTATGAGGAGCATCCAGTTCAAGTCATTGATTCTAAAGTTCAAGAATTGAGAACTAAAAGTATTCATCTTGTTAGAGTTGTGTGGAGAAACCATAATGTGGAAGAATCAACTTGGGAGCTTCGGGATGAAATGGAGAGGAAATATCCTTGGTTGTTTGATTCGTTTGGTAAGTTATCCTAAAATTCGGGACGAATTTTCTTTAAGGGGGAGTGATTGTAACGACCCCAAAACCCGTCCCTATTTATTTTATATTTTTGGGGATTTTTATTTGACTTATGTGTGCATTTTATGTGTTGCATCATATTTTATGATTTGCACATCTTACTTGATTATTTGTGTTATTTATTTGGTTAGTAGTAATAATGGTTAAAGAAGTTAATTGATTAAGTTGAAACTTTAGGGTCCTTTGTGAAATTATAACTACAGGGGCTTAAGTGTTAAAAATGAAACTTGAGTGACCAAAAGTAGAAAAGTGAGTAAAATCCTTAATATAACATGTTTGCCTATTTCTCCCTCTGTGTTCATTATATGCTCTGCAACTTTCTCGTTCATTCCTAGGGTTAGGAGAAAAAGGTAAGTTCAACTTATTTCGATTTAATTCTTTTTATTTACTTATCCGTTTTAAAAACTAATTATATAAAAATAATCAGGGTGTTGAGTAGGTCACTTCTACCCGATCAAATATTATTTCTGTGATACTTTTTCCGGAAATAGGTAAGTTACTAATTCCCTTTTAAATATTAAAATGGTCATATATGTTATTCTCGATACTTGTACTTGTTAATTTTGTGATTTGAATGATATTTGTGATACTTGTAATTTTGGGACAAAGTGAGTATTTGGTATGGTTGGTTTTGATGGGTTGAAAGGCTGAGTTGTGTAGCCAAGTTGTGTTACAAACGTTTAGTAATGTAAGTAGTATACTTTTGGGACGGTGAAACGAAGGAAGTAAAATTAGCAAGTTTTGGGCCTGGCGGGTGTGTTGGGCGGCCGCCCAAATAGGGCGTGCGGCCGCACACTTATCTGGAAGGTTTTTGTCTTGGGGCAGAGTGTTTTGGGCGGCCGCACAGGCTGGTTTAGGCGACCGCCCATGGTTGCTGAAAAGTTGAGTTGTTCCATTTCAGGTAATTTAAAGTTCAATCTTGGTCTAGGTCTTAGGTGATATACTAGAGTACCTAGAGGGTTGTTGTGGAACACCCTATTGTTTGAAATTGGTTTCCTTGTGAACAAATGTGTTATGGAATGTGAATAAGTGTTACATGGGGTATTGTTGAACATCTTTTGATGTGTGTTGTATTGGTTCATTTTTGTGATGTGTTTGGCTTGATTCCCTACTTTGGAATCATTGTCTCTGCTTGTTGTTTAAGCAAGTATTCATTACTATGCTCGTTTGGAAGTCCAGCTGGTACTGTTGTGTTGTCGGGCAGTGGTAGAGATTATAATGGCACACGAGCCAAGTTCATTGTAAGGCTTCTACCATTGGTTTCCCATTTTTAACCCCCTTCCTTGGGCCACGGATTGGGTTTGGGCTAGCTCTCCCTTGAGTGAGTTTAGTCACCGTTTGGGTTATGACTATGTGTCATTTTCCCCCTCTTGTTGTTGTTGTTGTTTGGTCCATGAACCGGTTTCAGCCCTTTGGTGCTGCTCAGTTGATACCTCTCAGATGGTTATATGTTTGATTCGAGAACATTGGCTCAGTATCCACGTATGAGTATTTATTTCCTCCTTATGTGTGGTATGATGATTTGGTCGTTATTTCCAACCGGTATGGGATGGTTGGCGATAGGGAGCCTCTCATGTTATGTGCTATGTGGATGTTTATTGACATTGTTCAATTCCGAGTATCATTTCAGCATGTAACGTAGTTGCATTTTAGTAGCTTACTGAGATTCATTCCCTTCCTTATTTGTTTACTGTTTTAGATAAATGAGAGCCCAGGGGATAGGTCACTGCACAAGGGAGGACGTCGAGGTTGGGAAAGTAAGTTTGGTATGTAAATGTTACATTATGTAAATGTATAACCTTTTGGGTAGTGTACCCCTGACTTCATCTTTGTATCACCTATTTTTGGAACATGTTGGTGAGTTGTAAATTTGTAAGTAAAGTGTGTAAGCCTTATGGCTAAGTATTTTGGATTGTTAAAGTTTGTTTATGGGATATGAAATCAAGTTTCAAGTAAATGTGTTTGGTTATATGAAACTTTTATGAAAGTACATTTCGAATTTTTTTTCCTAAAATGTTTTATGACGTCTTCCGTGCGTGTCCCGAGCGTGGGGCCAAGTAGGACCACGGGTACGGGGCGCGACACTAGGAACTTTTTAAGGTCTTGGTTCTTGTACAAATATGTTTGGAGCAACATTTGAGTATCTCAGGTCATTGTTCGTAAGACCGTTAAGTGTCAGTTTAAAGTTAGTCTTTATTATTCGAGCGGGTTAGGCTATTTCATGGAGGTAGGCATTTTCTCTTTATTTTTTTCTTTGGGATGAGTCTCGAACGGTTGTTATGCATCATTCTCTTGAAATTTATTACTCCCTCCGTCCCACAGTAAATGTCCACCTGTCCTTTTTATAGTTTGTCCCAGGGTAAGTGTCCATTTCCTAAAATGAATAAGAATCTTTACTATTCATCCCACTGATTCTCTCTCGACGAAAACTTGTATGAGAATACTATGACCCGTCACATAGTAGAGACGGGTCATTTTTGACCCATGACCCGGACTCATGACCCGCGGGAAAAATATATTTATTTATTTATATTTTATTTTTACATTTTATTTTTATGTTTTTTCAGTAATAGTTACTATAACTAAATGTAACAAACGTGTTACTTATATGTAACAGTTTGTATACATAAAACTAATACATATATACAGAAAAGTAACATTATTTTTTTTACGTTTTCTTCATTTGCCAAAAGTAATACTTATTATAACTAAAATGTAATGAACGTGCTACTTATACTATGTAACAGTGGTTATACATAATTGTAACACATATGTATAGAAAAGTAATAATTCAACCATTTACACTTTAGAAGTAAAAACACTTGTGTTAGTAACATTGTAAAAGTAAGAAAGTAACAATTTTTATAAATGAATGTTACATAATAACACACTGGCGGACCTACCAGTATGCTTAAGGGGCTGCGGCCTCCGTTCGTCAAATTTTTTATTTTTTTACTAGTGTAATTATCGTAAATTTTAATTATATGAGTGCAATAAATTAAACTTTTTCCCCCTTTCAGTGAAGAAAAAAATAAACTAAACTTTTTTCTTGCCCCCTTACATAAATATAAATAATTCTGCCCCCTTCAAAAAAATCTTAGGTCCGCCATTGTAATAACATTGTAAAACAGTTACGTTTACTTGTATAATAGTATATCCATATGTTTTCAAATAATAAGTTACAATGTGTCCAATTTATCAGGATACATGTAAAAGTATTACATTATCTATAAAAATCTGTTACAATTTCATCTACTAAAGAGTTACATTTAGTTATTGTTAGTGTTACACGTATTTATAATTAGTATCACAGTTGAAAGATGAGTAAAATGAGATTTTTTTTTTTTTTTTGTAAAACTGGTGTTACGTTTACTTATAAACAATGTTACTTTATAAGTAACACAGTTGTTACATTTAGTTATACTAAGTATTACTTTTGACAAACGAAAAAAAATGCAAAAAAAATAAATACTCCCTTCGTCCCAACCGACTTAGGACAATTGGTCCCAACACGGAGATTAAGGAGAACTATTATTTTAAGAGGAAAGAGAATGAGTGGAGGATGTGTTGTGAGTATGAAAAGTAAATAGGAGAGAGAATGAGTGGGTGAAATAGTAAATAGATTGTTATTGTGAGTATGACAAATGGGTCCCATTGAATATTAAAGTAATATAAACTTGCCATTTAGGGATGTCCTAAGTGGAGTGGGACGCCCAAAATGACAATTTGTCCTAAACCGGGTGGGACGGAGGGAGTATATAAACACTAAAAAAAGGATTTTTTTTCTGAATTTTTTTAAAAAATTTTGGGCCATAGTCGCTGCCACGTGGTAAATGCAAAATTGCTACCGTTGCAACCGTTCTTATCCGTGAGAACAAAATGAGTGTTCTCATGGGAGACCACATCTTCTCTCTCATACTTTGCTTTTACACTCATAACACCAATCAATTCATTATTCCCTACCCCACTTTCTCTCTCCTACCTCACTTTTTATACTCACTAACACTTACACCATTTCCACTTTTTCTTACATTACCTTTACTTTTTTTTAAACTCCATGCAAATAGAAAGATGAACACTTACTCTCGGAGTATTGTGTTGCGTTGTGTTGCTTTGAAATAAGATAGGGCAAGCAAATCTCAGAATAAAAAATATTTGAAATATGAAATACTCATTTTCTAGGAAAACGCCAAGAAAGGGTTTTCCAGAAAAACACGAAATGGTATTTTATGTAAATAAATAGAAAAAGGGGGGTGAAAGATATAAAGTAGAAAAAGTGAAGCCAGAGGCGGGAGGCCAGGTGGATAGTTTAAGAGAAGTTGCTGGATGCCCAATCCCTTACCACCAAAAAACTGCTGGCTATTCTCTCTCTCAAACTTTTTTTCTTTTTGGAAAACCAAACAATTTAATTTCTCAAATTCAATCAGTCAAAAAAAAAATTCCCCAAAAAAAGCGATCGCAAACCCTAACAGAAGGTTGGCGAAACGCAACATTTTACCAAGTAAAAAGGGGTTTGCAGATCAATAAATGGCATCTGTTTGAAGCTCGCATTTTTTTTCTTGGATTTGATTGAGGAAAGGTAAAATCTTGCATACATTTTGATTTCATTTAATTTCACTTATCTTTATTCTGATGTGTTTTTTTTTTCCATGATTCTCTGCGTTTTGTGATTAGTTGGGAAAATGGGATTGGTGAAATGGGGTCGATTTTTCTTTTTCTTTTTTTTTGGATTGGAAATGAAATGTGTAATTTGGTGTGTGTTTTTTTGTGGTTGAATGCTCAGATCTACTTTCTCTGTTCTCTGTTTACGCCGCAGGTTTTGAGTTATTCGTAGTGTTTGGGGAGACCACGTTTTATTACCTTCGTTTTTATTATGTATTGTTGTCTTCTGTTTTGTCCCCTTTAATTTTGAAACATCCAAATTTTAAGATTGTGTTTTTCAAAGTTTTTGTTCTATCCATTTCTGGCGAGTTCTAATTTGGGTTTTTGTGTTATTTTAGTACTTTGTAGCTAACTTGTACATTAGGTTGTCGAGAAAATCGAGGTAGAGAAAGAAGGATCTAGTTTTTTTTTTTTTTAATTTTTTTTTATTGTACTGTGTTTTATTTTCCTCTACAAAGGAGATTTATTGTTGGATAGTTGGATATTGTCTCTGTGAGATTGTTTTCTGTCAGATGTCTTGGCAAGTAGCCTGAAGTCAAGCTAATTTTTCTTAGCAGAAAACATTGAACTATTGATTGTGTTTTCTGGGTAAATGAAGCCTTATTGTGTGCTTTGAAACTGTAACTGTTCTGATGATAGTCTATGGGCTTCGATAAAAATCTTACACTGCTCTTGTGTTTAACCGAGTAGATTCTGATTGACCGTTTTGTTTGTCATGCAGGGACAAGATGTCGTTGTTTCATTAGTTTTGGCTGATTTTTCCCAGTTTGAGTGACTTGAGTGTGGAATTTGCCGACAAAAAAATTTATAGTAGCTCACCTTTACAAATATATATCACCATGGTAGCTACTGCTGCTACTTCAGCTTTCCTTCAGGTTCCTTCCCCAGGCGAGTCTGTTGCCAAGACATCTAGCAAGCATGTAGGCATGCCGGGTAGTCTTGATGTGCGAGGAGTTAAGACAAAGTCTTCTGGGGGTATTCAGGTTAAGGCCAGTGCACAAGCACCTTCAAAGGTAAACGGTACTAGAGTTGGTGTTATGGATGGCTACAAGACTGATGATATTGCCACGTCACCTGCCCCTAGAACTTTTATCAACCAATTACCCGATTGGAGCATGCTCCTTGCTGCCATCACGACTATTTTTTTGGCAGCAGAAAAGCAATGGATGATGCTTGAATGGAAGACTAAAAGACCGGACATGCTTACGGATCTGGACCCGTTTGGTTTGGGGAGAATTGTTCAGGATGGTTTGGTATTCCGTCAAAACTTTTCTATAAGATCTTATGAAATAGGGGCTGATCGAACAGCATCAGTGGAGACGCTGATGAATCATTTGCAGGTATTTTTGAACCATTCATGCCATTTAACCTTTAGAAAATCGTGATTTTTCTCAGTTGCTTGGTGAGTATAAGTGTAAACGTGAAGGTCTAATAATCTCATGTGCTTTCCCCTCCCATCCATTTGTCATGTATAGATTTGCTTACTCTCATTCGGGTCTTGTCTCGGTTGAATAATAGCCTATTTCGAGAGTAAATGATATATTTATCTTATTTTACAGGAAACAGCACTTAATCATGTAAAGTATGCGGGACTCTTGGGTGATGGTTTTGGCGCAACACCAGAGATGGCCAAGCGGAACTTGATATGGGTTGTGGGAAAGATGCAAGTTCTGGTTGATAGATATCCTACTTGGTAAGGCAGTCTTTTTCTGAGCACTTTTTTGGCTGTACAGTGGATAGATGCTTTTGCCTGAGTTGAGTGTCTTATAAGCTGTAAGAAGTAGGAAGTGATAAATTGATTTCCTCCATCTGTAAATCATAATGTTGAGTAGCTTGAATTGATGGTGTTGGTAGATTGTAGCTCCATACAATTTCGCATTGGAGGGAAAACCCCCTGTTCTGTCCAAACAACTTCTGCATTCCAGTTGCCATTTCGCTCTACTAGATTCTATTACCAAAATAGTCCTGAAGGGAACACTTGACAACTAAATTTCATGGCAAATTTAAGAAGATTGAAAGACCCTTCTACATTTTTTTTTACATTTATAATGGTGCACCTAAACTAATTTTATAAGGCCACTTGATTATATCGGAGAAGCAAATTGGTAGTTCTTTCTGATTGTCTCCTTTAGCGTTCATTTGTTCACTTCGTACTTGAAAATGGTTGATCAATTTGGTGTCTTGTTTATCATGTGAAAGCTAAGTACACCTTCCATAAAGCAATCACATTCCGTTTAGTTTGTCTCAATGCAAGAGGTATATAGTTTGTCTCTATACTCCTTGATTGTAGCTGGGGATAAAGATATAATCAACTTGAAATGGTGTCACAATAATACTAATATTTTAAAGAAGCTTTTGATTATTCAATCCCTATCTTGGTTTATGTTGCTCGTCAAAGTTTAAATCTCAAATTTGATGGAGGTAGTATTACTTAATCCTTATATAACCTCACTCTATCCACCCAATCAATTACCCTTTTGCCATATTTGCATATTACATTGGCTTCGGTCATCTGGGATCGTGTATTTGAGCTGATTGTCCCCGTTTAAATAAATTGATGTCAAGTTATTGATTAATATGCTTGTGCTTATTGGTGGCTTAGCTTTACATTAGTGTTGTTATCTTTATATCTCTTTGTATAATGATCTGATAACTACTAGTCCTTGTTGCTGCAATTAAGAATTCTGGTATTGCATTTTCTGGCAAGCTAGTTCTTGCTTCTTCTGTGGTATGTAGTTCACAATCCTCTGAAATTGAGAAGTTCTTCAATAAACATTCTTCCATGTGAGATACCTTATTTAGAATTGTTTTGTTGCATTGGGCTTGTGACAGTCTTTATTATGATATAAGTATACATTAACTTCTTAAACCCGAATGCAAGTTAGATTCCTGTAATTAGCTCAGAAAATGAGTTGTTACGCTCTTTTAATCATTATTTATGAAACCTGAGATTATTAATCTGTATTTTGTAGGGGTGATGTTGTTCAAGTGGATACTTGGGTAGCTGCATCTGGGAAAAAATGGCATGCGTCGTGACTGGCTTGTCCGTGATTACAAAACTGGCGACATTTTAACAAGAGCTTCAAGGTAGGATCTTGTTTGGCTTGAAATGATGATTTTTAAATTCTTGGTTCAAGAAGTGGTTTTTCTTTCTTTGTCAAGCTAGCCACTGTTCTTTGGGCGATTCTATATTGGTCTTTTCACTTGGTACGAACAAGGTCGCACCTGTTCTAAGAGCCTGTTTGTTCAGTCTGAACGAGGCCTCTAAATGGCGCAAAAGTGGTTTCTTTTAGGTCAATCAGAGGCCTCATTCAGCCCAAACAAACAAGCGCCAAGTCTACACAAGAATCTGATATGAACTGCATGTGTTTTTGAGAATGCTATAATATTATATGGAGAATGCTATATAAATAGAAAAGTTCGTATATAATTATATTGTGCATGCTAGCAGGCATTGTACTGTACAAGACTTTTATATAAATCACTGTTCTGTTATCTTATGTCTCTTTCATACACGCATATATGTTCTGATCGCATTGCCGAAATGGGAATATCAAGCACAGAATAAACTATATTATTCTTTATGCCTCAATATTAAAGGGATTAATTTCTTGAGGATACGGGTATTTCTGGCTTGTGCTTGGTTGAAAGATAGCAGATTTTCTGCATTAAATCTGTAGCAAGATGATATGGGCATCTATGTTGCAGTTTATTTTTAATGATGAATAAGAACACAAGGAAAGTATCCAGAATGCCTGATGAAGTCCGTGCGGAAATAGGGCATTACTTCGTGGGTACACCTCCCATTGTGGATGAGGACTCCAGAAAGTTACCAAAACTTGATGAGAGCACTGCAGATTATGTTCGCGATGGTTTGACTGTAAGTCAATCTCTATCTACTGTGAAGGCCTCCTTTTTCTTTTTGTTTGACATTAATAGGCATTCCACCACTTACATGCTTCATAAATGATTCTATTGTTTACGTTTTTTTCAGCCGAGGTGGAGTGATTTGGATGTTAACCAGCATGTTAACAATGTGAAATACATTGGCTGGATCCTTGAGGTAATATGTCCTTGTTTTTGGTTCCTTTTAACTACTCCCTCCGTCCCAAAATTAATGACCTTTTCCGACTTAACGGACACTCTGAAAATTTGACTTTTAATAGTAAAAATTCATAAATCGCAGTGTTATCCGCTTTCAAAATGTTCGTTTGCAAGTATAAAATGAAATTTGAATAAAAAAGGTAAGAAATCATTTAGGGACACATTCTGGGATAAAAAGGTCATTCATTTTTGGGACAGAGGTAATATCCATGTAGGTTACTTTTGTTATGTGCTATCAGGCCAGAATGTTTTTTGCTTTCTAAGTTAACTTTATATGTACTCCGGCTTACCTCCTTATATTTACTCTTTACAGTCCGTAGTTCCACATTATTAATTACAATCACTAGGATGGTATTGTCTTTCCATTTTGACACAGTTCTGAGTATGAGTCAAACATGGAATTGACCTTTTTCATTCAAATCCCAGTCCTAACCATTCGGATCATTTTATCAACCAAACCAAAATCGAAGTGACTTCTTCTGGCAAGTTGTTTGGACAAAGATCTTTATTTGTTTCCTGTATTCTGACAAACCAAACAAGCGCCATGTTATATACAGTTAGCAGTTTGGCCTCTTCGTACAACTATATTTACTCATGGTTTTGTTCAGAATTTTGTCCTTCACTTTCAGAGGCTTGCACGCTTAAATATAGTATATTAACTGCACAAAAAAGCTTGGCAAGAAAAATGATGTTTGAAATATTGGTTTGTACGGCTATTTGAGAATATCCTATAGACGGTAATGTGCCTTTTGGTGAAGTAAAATACAATTCCTTACTAGAAGTAAATGGCCTTAACCAATTGAAGCCCTGCACGATCTTGGAACTTAAAGAAAAATGAAAAAGAACATTTAGCTTGAAGTAGCTGATGACAGAAAAAAAAAATCCATGACATTTGAATATACTCCCTTTGTCCTAGAAAGTTTGTTCCATTTTGACTTTTTTTTTGGGGTCAAAATAAATGAACTTTGACCAAACAGTCGATCTAATCATTCTAGTGAATTTCTAATCATTGTAATTGACAAATCATTAAGTAATTAATCAATAAAAAGTGTTAAGGTTTAATTGTGACCAGTTCATAGATTGACACTAATGGTCAAAGTTCATTTATGTTGAATATAAAAAGTCAAAATGAGCAGACTTTTCGGGACAGAGGGAGTTCTTTTTAATTTAGCGATAATAGAAGTAGTGATGCATCATAGTGAGGGTTATATATATATAATCTGACACAGAGGGAATGGGTGTTTGTTGCAGAGTGCTCCACAGCCAATGGTTGAGGGGTATGAGCTTGCTGGCATGACTTTGGAGTATCGGAGGGAGTGTAATAGGGACAGTGTTCTGCAGTCCCTTACTAAAGTATTGGACCGTGACATTGGAAATGTGGCTGATTCAGGCCATGTTGAATGCCAACATCTCCTTCGCCTTGAAGGTGGTGGGGCTGAGATCTTGAAAGGAAGAACACTTTGGAGGCCAAAACATGCCAAGAGAATCGATGACGGACTTGGTCAACTCCCAGCTCAAAGGTTCTAATTGCACAAGATCAAATTGGTTTGTGGTCAAAGTGGAAATGGTCAAATGCTCTGTGATTTCTTGTGACAAATGCCATTGTAGAAAAAAAAAAGAAAAAATACATCCTCTACTGTGCTCTTGGGACATACATATGCATATCATCATACCTTATAGATAGTCCTTGTTCTTGTTCATGTTTTTTTTTTTTTTTTTTTTTTTTTTTTTATGGTTTTGAGAGAAATGGAGAATATTGTAAACCTTAGCCCATTGTAAGTAACCCCCCTGCCTGTGACTATAGTCACTAGAGTTCTCCCTCTCTTTCCCACCCACCCCTCCTTTCTTGACCTGGTAACTTGTGCAACTATCTTTATGGCAATTCTTTATTATTTATAATGAAATATGTTTGTCTATTGTGGCAGTGGTATCTGGTTTTTTTTTTTTTTTGTTTTTTTTTTTTTGAAATTGGGGAGAGAACTATTGGCTTCATGAACGGTCAAAGGATACTGACCCGTTATTTGCCTCTCCTTTTTAATACTCTCTCCGTCCCAAAATATCACATTTGACTATTCAAACTTTTTAAGCATATGAACACTTGCTTCGTTAGCTATGTGTGTTTATTAACATTTAAGCCCATGTTGTAGAAATGAGAACAACTTTTTGGGACAATGAAAAATGGCAAATGGTAAATGAGAATATCAATTTTGAGACGGAGAGAGTACTACTTTCATTTCAAAATGAATTACAGACCCGTTATTTGCCTCCTCATTTTAATATTATTTCCTCCGTTTCAAAATGAATTACTTCGAAGTAGTTATAAATTCGTCTAAAAACTTATTTGGAGCGATGTGCTGCAGACAGTAAAATTCTAAAAACTTATTTGGAGCTATTTGCTGCAGACAGTAAAATTAAACAATGGTATGATT
This sequence comes from Campanula takesimana, assembly GCA_026119855.1. NCBI lineage: Eukaryota > Viridiplantae > Streptophyta > Magnoliopsida > Asterales > Campanulaceae > Campanula > Campanula takesimana. The sequence goes on along the minus strand of JAOWBW010000163.1, from coordinate 909,601 downwards.
TTAATCTCACAAGGATATAACATTAAGAGGTGGTTTCTTGTGAGAACACTTAGATCCGTTTCATAGTAGATATGGGTTGACTCATGACCCGTGTGTAATATTCTCTGCGAAGCATAGGATCTCAACCTATACTCCACTCAAAATCTGTCACGCAACAGTGACCCATGGCTCAAAAAAAAAATTACATAATTTTTTTTTTCGCTTTTTTTTCTTTCTAGTTTTTATATTTTTTTGACAGTTTTTTTCGTTTGTCAAAAGTAATACTTAGTATAACTAATGTAATAACTGTGTTACTTATAAGTAACATTGTTTATGATTAAATGTAACACTTGTTTTACAAAAAAAAAAGCTCGTTTTACTCATTTTTCAACTTTAATATTAACTATAAATATGTGTAATACTAACAATAACTAAATATAATTATCGTTATAATGAAATGTAATAGTGTTTTTGAAGAATATTTTTTTTGAGTATTTTTTTTTTATTTTTTGAAAGAAGGTAACGTTTGAAAAATAACAACTTATATACATAATGTAATTATTTGTACAAGTAAATGTAACACTTTAGTAGACGAAATTGTAACAGATTTTTATAGATAATGTAATACTTTTACATCTATCATAATAAAATTGAACTCACTGTAACTTATTATTTGAAAACATAAGAATATACTATTATACAAGTAAACGTAACTGTTTTACAATGTTATTATACAAGTAAAATGTAACATTTATTTAAAAAGATTGTTACTTTCTTATTTTTACAATGTTACTAACACAAGTGTTTTTAGTTCTAAAGTGTAAAGCGTTGAATTATTACTTTTCTCTACACATGTGTTACAATTATGTATAAACACTGTTACATATAAGTAACACATTTGTTACATTTTAGTTATAATAAGTATTACTTTTGGCAAAGGAAGAAAAAATAAAAAAATATTGATACGTTTCTGTATATTGTTAGTGAAGATGACTTTGACAAGTCAATAAATTGAGAAGATAAGAAGGGTTCGACCGAACCAGCTATATGGATTCTGGGATAGACCAGAAAATCGACAAGTTTGATTTGATAGGAAGAACTATTTCAGTTTATGGCAGATTAAGATGAGAGCCATGTTGTGATCAGGGATCAAAAGGTGATACAATAGAGAGGAAGAGATTTGCCCAATCTCTACTATTGTTGTATTGATTTGTATATATCTGTATATGGTAGGTAGATATACTATTCACAGTAGGAGACTAAAATACTTCCTAGAATGTAGGCACTAGACGTGTATATATGGACTGGTTTATGGAATACAATGGCAAGGAAGTTATTCCTTTATGGTATCAGTTTTGCCCTCCTCCGCCTACCCTCTTCCCGTTTTCTTTCCCAACCGTCCTTCTTCTCTGTGACGTGTTATCTCCATGGCTCCTTCATCGTTGCATCCGGTTTTCACAGTCGGAAACATTAAGAATTGAATTCCTCTAATTCTTGAGCCAGAAACGGGAAAATATGTGTCGTGGGCGGAACTTTTTCGAATCCATTGCAGGGTATTTGATGTTATCGACCATATTGTCGATCCTTCACCGGAGGACAAGGCTTGCAGGGTATTTTTTTTTTTTTTTATATATAGATTTTTGGTACCGGGTGAATTTGAGGTCTCGACGTTCGTTCTGAGAGTCTTGGGTTCATTTTTGTCGGTATTCACCTTGCTACCTAATATTTCCTCCTAATTTCAAAATTGGGGTGACCATTTGGGATCATTTGATGGTATGGTTTTAATATAAGTGATAATAAAGGATTACATTTCAATAATAATGATTGATCACCAATAATAAGCAACAATAATATAATAAGAACAAGTAAATAAAGATTCAAGGGAGACAAAGGTACAGAGAAGGAGGGTTTACCAATCTTGGGTTGAATCCTATCTTCTTGGATGGTTTGAGCTAGTTATGAACTAGGTTTTTAGTGTTGTTGGATTTAGGAGTGAGAGTGGGTGATGGAGACTTCCCCTAGGGTGTGGAATGTATATCTGAAATACAAGGGTATTAGTACCCGGTCTGAAAATGAGTTATTAGCTCATGATTTATGTTATCAAATGGTTTTGATCTCATTGTCAAATTAATAATCTTATAGGGCCACACACAAAATAACGAATTGCAAAATGGCTAAAATTGGAATTTAAAAAAAGGACAAAAAATCGGATTTAAAGGAAAAAACAGGAAATTGGTTCCAGGCCAGGAGGTCCGGCCGGACCCTAGGCATGAATCGATCGGGCCTAGGTCCGGGCGGACCTTTTGGTTGACGGGCTCAAACTTCCTAAGTCCGATTTTTGACGGGTTTTTGACTTATTTTTAAAGGGCTTAAGACTAATGAGTATAAAAACCACTCTCTAATGCCCTAATCACATTGTATTATTAGAATTGATATTTGATCAATATTGGGAGCCTCCAAAGAGTTTGGTAACACATTCTTAATCTAAGATTCATCATCAAAGATTAAGAACTCCAAAATTCATATAGCCTTCATTGAAAGAGTTTCTATTGGATTTAGCAATACAGATCTAGAAACGTTCTAGATATTCGTTCGTGTGTGGATACACATAGAGGGCGTTGATCTCAACTCCTTGTTGTTCGTGATCCTACAATTGAAAACGTGTTCCTGCGATTGTGATTCAAGGAACGCGAAAAACAGAGATTGAAGATACCTTTGCACAAGAGGAAATCCTTTAAGAAGTTTATGTTTGTATAGAGGAGTATATTCTGTTTGAACTTATTCGTTTGTGATTTGTGTCTCTAACTGTGTAGTCTGGTGCAATTTAATTTGTGTTGCAGTTAGGTGGAGCATGTGAGGAGGCAAAATGGTGTCAACTAATTCCCACTCCACTTCAACCACTTTGAACAGTGTGGAGGAAATTATTAGCCACTGTTATCATTTTGTTGGTACATATTTTAGAAATGTTAGGAACTATGACTTGACAATGCTAGTATTAAATATGTGCACTTGCTTATATTGGTGTAAATTTTTAACTAATTGTGTTAGGAATCCTAACAGGTGCTTTTCCAAAAACTTCCACTCAACAAATGGTTCTTCAACTTAGACAAAAGGGGATGTATTGAACATGTTTCTGCACTTGCATCTATTTTGCATTGCAAATGGGTAGGTTAATAATTGTGCTGGAGATGCAACAAAATGGAAATTTAAACTAACTTGAAAAAAAAATCCTTTATTGCTTAAACCAACAATAAAAACAACACATATTAAGTAGCAAAAAAATAAAAATAAAAATAATATTAAGTCCACTCGGTAGTCTCTTTCAATGCCCATGATATAGTTTTGTGTTGATGATCTTCTTTCTTATGCTCTCTCGCTCACAGGTAGACAGATGACCTTACTCGAAATGTTCTCTTACAGTAACAACTATCTTCTTCTTCTTCTATCCGACAAAATATCATATTCATATGATTAATCAACCCATTGTGTAGGAAGGACCGGGCAAGTTGATAACGGTACTCTTGATCTTGGTCATCATATTAATGCTGCTCGCAACTCCTTGGGTTCCAATCCCACTGTCCTTCAACCCCTGCATGTATGCAACCATCCATCCGTCCAATCATTAATTCGTTATTAATTTCCATTGCTTATGTTAGTTAAATCAAACCAACTCAGGGCTTTAATTTTGAGAGAAAGTATAGTGAATGTGGAGATGGACATGCAAGAGAATGTAGTTACCTGGAAAGGAAAATGATCGGGTCCACGTGCTGGTGCCGAGTTTATTTGCACTGTTCCAGTTTCCATTGCGTCGCTTATCAACATTGCTTTGTTGATGTCTTTCGTAAAAATACAGCCCTACATATATACATTTCCAGTGAGTAGAGTACTAAAACGGACATACAATATTTGTAACACAAAAGTAAAAATAAAAAAATAAAAAAATCATACCTGAAGACCAAAATTGCTAGCATTACAATGGTGGATTCCTTCTTCAATAGATTTTATCCTGATCACGGGTAAAACGGGTCCAAACGGTTCCTCTGAAGCTATTCTCATGCTTGGTCGAACATTATCCAGTAGGAGGGGCCATATAAGATTTCCGTCCCTCTTATACTCCTGACAAAAAGTAGCTCCTTTCCGCTTCGCGTCCACAACCAAGCTTTCAATAAAGTTTGCAGAGGTCTCGGTGACAACTGGTGTGATGTCACAGTTATCCTCGGGTGCACCAACCGTTAATTTCGCTATCTTCTGGTTAACTTTCTCCAGAAGGCTATCAGCTACTGATTCCATTACTAAAACAAGCTTAACTGCTGTGCATCTCTGACCACTGTTGAACAAATGAATAGTTAGTATATAACAGTCACTAGTTAGAGATGGAAAAGCATTTATTTTAGGGGACGGAGGGAGTAACATTTACTTATACATGTACATATAGAGAAGGACGTAAAAATAATTGACCTGTAAGAGAAGCCTCCTTTAACAATGTTAGCAGCGGCCAAATCCAAATCAGCATCCTCAAGAATAATACATGCGTCTTTGCCACCAAGTTCCATTTGAAGGGGAATCATGCCTGCCTTCTTTGAGATGGACACCCCAGTGTCTCCACCCGTGAAACTAGTAATAGCACATATAAAACAAATGTAAATTTAAAAATTTTAGACATTCATTGTGGGACGGAAGTAGTATATGTATGGCGTGAAGAAAATGCAAGGTGAGAAAGGGTAGACTTGATTGATCTCACCTGATGCAATTAATTCCGGGATGCATTGTAAGAAAGTCACCGATCTCAGAGCCTTTGCCTGTAACGCAACTGATAAGGCCTTTGGGAAAACCGGCCAAATGAAAGCAATGAACCATATGAAGTGCTGCTACAGCCCCCTGTAGTGAGATTAAACATACATTTTTATGCTTGATAAATAAATAAATAAATACTCCTAATAACAATAAATTCATAAGCTAGATGTATACTGTATTCAAGTACATACCTGAGTAGGTGGCTTCAAGACGAGGGAATTTCCAGCTATAAGTGCTGGAGCAATCTTAGAGACAGCAAGATTTACTGGGTAATTGAATGGTGGGATTGCCAAAACAACCCCCAAAGGAATCTGCAATCACAACATACATGACGCCATTCATTCAATCATCTAAGCACAAAAACCCAACCGAAAAGAAAAAAAAAAACGGGTTGGATTTGGAATTGAAAATTTAGTATGGGAGAGATTAGTTACCTTAGAAGTGAGACAGTACTTGGTCCTGTCATTTCCTGGAAAACTATCAGACATAAGAAACTTGCCTTCACCAAGAACTCGAACCCCTTCTTCAGCACAATATGACACCAAATCTCCTGACCTTAACACCTACAAAATCATACATAATAAACACCAAACATAATCAAACATAAACCATAAACATAAACATAATAAAATAAAATAGTCGTATTTATTTGAAGGTGTTGAAATACATGGCTAATTAAAGTTGTAAGAAACATGGATATATACCTCAGTAATAGCATCTTTAGCAGGTTTAGCGATCTCCTTGACAAGACACTCAGCGATAGGTTCCTTGTGGTCTTTGAGAATGGCGGCCGCCTTGTGAAGCAATTCTGCCCTCTTCCACAGCGGTGTCTTTGCCCATGACCTCTGCGCAGCTGCCGCCGACTCCACAATCTTGTTCACCTCTTCTTGAGTGCATGCTATAAGTTGATGTTTTAACACAACAAACAAAAGAGATACATCAACTATACTAGTACCATAAACAAATACTTTTAATTATTAATGTTTGTTTTAGTAATATTTTTTTCTTTTCATGATAAAACATGCAAAAAAATTAGAAATATCCCAAATTTTAGAGGTGAACAGTTACCTTGAACCTTGAATTGGGGTTTACGAGTGGTGGGATTGATGATGGGAACAGATATGCCAGAAGTGGACACTTTCCATTCACCTTCCGAGTAGTATTTGTATACATCACCTTCAATTATCTCTGCAATAAAAATAATACCCTCCATTAATTTTAATCATTTTTGCAATTCATTACCTAATTATTTATTCTATTATTTGTGTTAATATTATAAAGTGGTAGCCATTCATATTGAGACTCATAAACATCAAAGTGACACTTATAGCCATTCAAACTCGCACTTTATTAACACTTATTAATAAGTGCTAGTGTGTATTAAAGAGTGCCAGAGTGTGTGTTAAAGAGTGTTCGTGTGTGTGTGTGAAAGAGTGTCGGTGTGGATAAAAGAATGCGAGTGTGTGTATTAAAGAATGTCAGTGTAAAAAATGTCAATGGTAGTGGTAAAGAGTACAAGTGGTAGTGTTATGATTCCCAGTGTTAGTTCCAATCACTTAAAAGAAGTCACCAAACGTAGTAAAACAATCTCTGATTATTTTATATTTTTTGATCAACAATCTCTGATTATTTTTTTTTAAAAAAATGTCATCGCATGAGTTTTGTTGTTTTAAATATAACTAGTGTTTCTCCCGTGCGTTGCACGGCTATAACATAATGTTTTTTTTTTTTTACAAATCATATTCATAAAGAGAAAATACAATAATAAGACGATTGAACATATTTGAAATATAAAAAACAGAAATTCATGACAACACACTCAAAAGAAAAAATTATATATAAATGCTCTGAAACATTTTTTAAAATACAACAATAATAATGCATCCCTTCGATACACACTACTAGCTTCATCACACATTTAAAAGTAACTCTCGATAAATTCAAATACAACTGCTTATTATGAAGAATGAATACATATTTATGTAACAAAAGACTAACAATAGAGCATTTTGTTTGTTTGTAATTGAATTTTATTTGTTTGTGAACATGACATAAGATACACTCCCTTCGTCCCGTCCTGTAATAATGTGTACAAATTTCTCTTAAGCATTAAATTGATAAACACTTTTTTTTTTAAAATAGAAACTGTATAATTTTTTTTATTCAAATGAGACTCACTTGTCATATTTACAACAACTATCTACTATTATTCTCTATCTCACTTTTCATGCTCACAACAAATACACACTATCACCCCATTATTTTCCGTCTAAACTCAAATTTGTGAACATTGTTACGGAACAAAGGTAATATTACTATAATTGTTTTTTTTAAATACTTTCCAAAATACTCAAATACCACTACATAATGTGTTAACAACCCTAAAATACAACCTCCGCTGCTACCACCACACATTGCGTCATTACACTGTCATCACCACTAAATCACCAACACAAACTATAAAACTACAACCACGAACACTAAAACAACCACCAAAAAGCAGCGCTAGCATTCCCAAATTCTAATTTGCACACATAAGAATCAACACAACACTCTCTGCACACTAAAAAAAATGATGGTGTAGATGAATCTTAACCAAAGAAGTATGGTGGAGGAGGACGGCAGCAGCCTGACCGACGCTTTTTCGACTCCAAAATAAAAAAGAGATGGCACCGGTGTTGGGCCCAATTTGTAGAGGAGGCAGGTGGGAGAATGAAGAAGGCAATTGTTCTCAAAACCAGAAAGATTTTATATGGAAAAAGAATAATGAGACCATGGTTTCAAAATATATGCAGCTCGGATATAAAGGCAGTTTTGTAAAACCATTCGTCTCTTTCAAAATTCAAAAATTAACAGTAAGAAAGCAGCTTTTTATTCGTATGGTCGAAATAGTGCGCAGAAAAACACTATGTACAAAAACCTGGGTTATATATTTCATTCACCTCCCGCAATTGATAAGGAAACAAGTAACAACCATGATCATGAGAATCAATTAGGAGAATAATTAAATACAGTACATAAAAGATTAAGAAAATAATAACATGGGTATTTTCGATACAATCTAGGTGTTGTAGAATGGTCTCAAATTTCGTCGTTTGATAAAATCTATGTAATGCATGTTTTCACAACCACATCCATTTATTTCACACAAAATGAAATGCAAATATATGAAATGCTAAGATATGCGGGCAAAAAATAAAATAAAATAATATATATATATATATATATATATATATATATATATATATACCATTGTCCAATTTCCATACCTGGAATTTGATTGCATGGAGAAAGAGTTGAACCATTAGTCGAAAGAGTAGAACCAGTAGTCGATGTTTGCACGAGAGTTGCACTCACATTCCCATTCCCGGATGCACGAATGGGTTTCATATATGATCGAACCGAAGGGATTCGAGAGTGAGATGGCATTGGGATAGGGATCGAGATTGGCCTTGGGCCTCCTCCAACACATAGGAAATTCATTTTTACAGACCGAATTAAGATCTCAAATGAATTTCCTTGCCCAAGAAAGAAAGATTGATTGATAAAAAAAGAAAATGGTTTGATGATTTTTCTAGTGACGGATTGAAGAAGGAAGCGATGTTAACAAGAGAGATGACTTGGGTGAATCCTCCTAGCTATCGATGTTACCTAGTATAAATTAAAGTTCATTGCCATGGAGAGATTTATAACGTTTGTTAGTTGTTTTTGTTTGTGTGCATGCATGTCTGACAAGTATGGAAATTGAGGGGGTTTGAAAATAAATGTGACAAAAAACTCAAATTTAATGAACAAGTCCAAAAAAGACGGTTGGTTTTAGAGTACTAGTTTTTATTTCTGTGGGCAGTCCTCTCCTAGGAATCCTTTTAATTTGTGTTTTTGATTATTTATATTTTTTTTTTTTGAAACATTGATTATATTTATATATTGAGGATGGAGTTTTGTCAACTACAAATAGAATATTTAAACTAAGTTTAAAATTATTAATCGAGCCAAATAGCAATCGAAATTCATAACTCAGGCCTACAGTCTTTCGACCGACTTCAATTGGAATATTTCACATAATTCGAAATATATAAGTGGGAGTCTTTTGTGTGAGAGCGTCTCATATAAGACGGGTTTTGATGAAAGAGAAAATGAGTTTGCCCCCACCTACTTGAGCAAACTATTTACTGTGTCGACAAAGTTTGTCTCATAAGTGAGACCGTCTTACACATATTTTGACAATAAATGATTGAGCCGAATAGCAATCAAGGTTTGTAATTCAGTTGAACTTGACTCAAGTATATACAATGGCGAAGTTTAAAAAAAAAATGGTTAAGAAGGTCAAGATTGCTTGTGAAAAAAAATATGACAATATTCAGAAATATAATATAGAAGGATGGTAAATTATATAATAGTAAATTTTTTATCAAAAATAATTGAGAAATTTTTGGGGGAAACTAGTTTTTCCATGAGTTATAAAAAGTCCTGTTTTTATAGGGGTTAAAGTTTAGGGTTTAGGGTTTAAGGTCTAGGGTTTAGGCCTTTTAGGGTTTTAAAAAGGTTAAAAAAACAGGATTTTTTATAACTTATGGAGGAACTAGTTTCCCCCAAAACCAATTCAAAATAATTAGGGATTATGATGCAGGACGGGTATTTGACTAGGTCAAATATATTAATTATATTGATATTTTATCCATATTTAGGATTTGGTTAGTATTTTATTTGTTATTTTTGTCATTATTTTTGATAGGTCAAAGAGGGTTTTAGAGTAGGATTAGGAGTGATTTTGCTATTTTTTAGTCCTCTATTAGGTTACCATATAGGTTAGGGTTAATTCTAAAAGGCTTTAGATTGTTTTTCAAGTTTTATGGGCAGTATAAAATAGGCCTAAAAGTGTATTCCGAAAATTAGATTTTTATTCAATAAAATTTGAGAGTTTTTTCTTATTCTCTAGTGAATTCCAGGTTTTATCTTTTCTAGGGTTTATTGCTGGTAAACTATTGTGTTTAGCGCTTGCTATTCACGAATAGCGCTTCCGTTCTGCGTCAGTTGGCATCAGAGCAAGCCTTATCCTGTCTTTTCGTCACTGAGTCATTATGGGGGATCAAAGAGCGATAAAGGCAGATATTGATGGCATAACCACAGCTATTGCTGCCTTGACAACGCAGATTGCAGCGTTGGTGGCTGCTCAACAAGGTCAAAACGCTAATACTAATCAAAATCGTGGTGGTAAGAGAGACATGATGATTGAACCGATTCGACGCCCTAGAAGGGCAGAAAATCGAGCAGGTCCTCACGGGGAAAGCCTCCACCGCGTCGAGCCGATTAAAGGAAAAGATTCAGATTCAAACGGAGAAGATTTAGTTGCAGTCAAATCCGCGAATCGGGATCTACAAGTAATGGTTGAAGGTTTCAAAGAAGTAGAGGTTAGTAATAATTTCTTTTCTGAAGGTGGAGATATTTCTCCAAAAGAAACAAAATTAGAGCCAATTAATGTTATTCAGGCTTCGGAGGAGACAAATATTAATTTTGAGGTACAAGAGAATTTTGTTGTTGAAGTGATGAAGGAAGTATGTGAGGATTGATGCTTGGAAAATTTGTTCGCTGAGGATGTGATAGCAAAAGACAGCAGTCCAGACCCTCAGCACAGCCGAGCGTTAAAAGGCGCACGCCCGTGCAAAACAATAGATCGCCAAAACCTACTTCTTAGTTCGGCCGAATTTGAGGCTTTAATTTTCCTGACTACGCACGGCCGAGGCCTGAAGAGTATTAGCCCGAGCATCGCTAAGGTTCGCCCAAATGAAGTCCATAACTCGGCCGCACACCTGAACGTGAATGATTTTCTACGATCGATCCAGAAGATGCTGACTTATTCAAAGTATCTTTTTAAGTGGGACGGAAATTTTCAAACCTCGGAGATGAACTCGGGGACGAGTTCTTTTGAAGAGGAGGTGTATGATGTAGCACGAATGTTTGACAACGTCAAACATATTAATTATATTTGTATTTTAATTAGTATTTTAGGATTTAGTTTACATTAGTTTCTATTTTATTTAGTATGTTCATCATTATTTTTAATAGGTCATTTAAAGAGGGTTTTAGAGTAGGATTATGAGTGATATTGCTATTTTTAAGTCCTATTATATTACCATATATGTTAGGGTTATTCCTAGAAGGTTTAGGAGTCTTTTTCAAGTTTTATGGGCACTATAAAATAGGCCTGAAGTTGTAATCCAAAAATTAGACTTTTATTCAATAAAATTTGAGAGTTTTCTCTTATTCTTTGGTGGATTCCAGGTTTTATCTTTTCTAAGGTTTATTGATAGTAAACTCTTGTGTTTAGCGCTTGCTATTCACGAATATTGCTTCCGTTACTGACGCAGAACGGAAACGGTATTCGTGAATAGCAAGCGCTAAACACAAGAGTTTACCAGCAATAAACCCTAGAAAAGATAAAACCTGAAATTTACCAGAGAATAAGAGAAAACTCTCAAATTTTATTGAATAAAAGTCTAATTTTCGGAATACACTTTTAGGCCTATTTTATACTGCCCATAAAACTTGAAATACAATCTAAAACCTTTTAGAATTAACCCTAACCTATATGGTAACCTAATAGGACTAAAAAAATTAGCAAAATCACTTCTAATCCTACTTTAAACCCTCTTTAAATGACCTATAAAAAATAATGACGAAAATAACAAATAAAATACTAACCAAATCCTAAATATGGATAAAATATCAATATAATTAATATATTTGACCCAATCAAATACCCGTCCTGCATCATTCACCACCACTTCAAAAGAACTCGTCCTCGAGTTCGTGCTTGAAACTTGAAGTCTTCCATTCCACTTGAAGAGATATGTGGAATAAACATGTTCTTTCCCGAGCCGCAATAAATCTGCCACTTCTGCACAAGGTAGGAAATATGACAATCTTTTATTGCAGGCTTTAAAATTTTCTGTCAAAACAGCAGTAAGTTCGGCCGAGTGTTTGACTGGATCCGACCGAATCCTTCCAGGTCCGGGCGGGTCTTTGTATTGGTGCGGTCACACCTGAGCTGGTCCGGGCGAGTCCTGGGTTGGGTTCTGGTGAAATTGTGCTGGGCTTTGAGGACGTGAATCCCGTACTTCCTCTGACCTCGCGTCTAAGGACTCGTTCACAGATTCTTTTTCCACCACCACTTCAAAAAGTGGCTCATCTGATTTCGGTTCTGGAGCAATCTCTCCACCCACGGGAAAAAATTATTATTAACCTTTTCTCCTTTGAAACCTTCAATCATTATTTGTATATACCAATTCGCGGATTTGACTGCAACTAAATCTTCTCCGTTTGAATCTGAATCTTTCCCTTTAATCGGCTCGACGTGGTGGAGACTTTCCCCGTGAGGAGCTGCTCGATTTTCTGCCCTTCGAGGGCGTCGAACCGGTTCAATCATCCTGTCTCTCATACCACCACGGTTCTGATTAGCATTAGCGTTTTGACCTTGTTTAGCAGCCACCAACGCTGCAATCTGCGTTGTCAAGGCATCAATAGCTGTGGTTATGCCATCGATATCTGCATTTGTCGCTCTTTGATCCACCATAATGACCCAGTGACGAAAAGACAGGATAAGGCTTGCTCTGATGCCAACTGACGCAGAACGGAAGCGATATTCGTGAATAGCAAGCGCTAAACACAAGAGTTTACCAGCAATAAACTCTAGAAAAGATAAAATCTGGAATCCACCAGAGAATAAGATAAAACTCTCAAATTTTATTGAATAAAAGTCTAATTTTCGGAATACACTTTTAGGCCTATTTTATACTGCCCATAAAAATTGAAAAACAATCTAAAACCTTTTAGAATTAACCCTAACCTATATGGTAATCTAATAGGACTAAAAAATAGCAAAATCACTCCTAATCCTACTCTAAAACCCTCTTTGACCTATCAAAAATAATGACGAAAATAACAAATAAAATACTAACCAAATCCTAAATATGGATAAAATATCAATATAATTAATATATTTGACCCAGTCAAATACTCGTCCTTCATCAGATTAAATAGAAAAAAAAAATATTATTTTAGTATTTATTTTAAAAAAATTAAAAGTACTAAAATAACATTTTCCAAAAATCAAAAGAGTCGGGTGACCCCCTTCTCTTCTACTTAGCTTCACCGGTGAGTATAAAAGTTAAAAGTTCCATAAGGAAACACAAATCATCAAATTATACACACATTTACTTCATCCGTCACATTATATCATTTTATAGTTTACAAAATTGGAAAAAAAAAAATTAAAGAAAAAAATATTTTTATATAAAATTTTAACGTAGAGTTGGTTTCCTGTAAAACGTGTTTTTCCCAGTGGTTAGGAAAAACGTGTTTTTCAAAATCATCTGGCGGTCCTCAACACACTTACTGGACCTTCGTAACACAGCAACTGGTCATCCTAAACATTGTCACTGGCTATCTACTAACACTTCTGTTACTTTAAAAAAAAATCAGAAAAAACCTTCTGGCTATCACTTTCAAAGGTTTTGGCTATCATCACATATCCAGAAGGTTTTTATATTGATATCCAGAAGGCTTTATATTTATAAACAGGACCCTTCTGGTATTACTTTCAAATGTTTTGGGTATCAATCTCATATCCAGAAGGCTTTATATTGATATCCAGAACCGTTGGAAGTTCCGATTATTTACAAAAATGTCCTTTCTGACTATTAATTTCAAAGGTTCTGGCTATCAATCTTATATCCAAAAGGTTTTATATTGATATCCAAACCGTTGAGAAGTTTCGATTATTTACAAAAATGCCACCGCACGTTTTTTAAAAAAGTTTTACATATTTACAAAAATGCCACCGCGTTTTTTTAAAAACACGTTTTTCCTGTGAGTTAGGAAAAACGCGTTTTTCTCAAGAGTTTGTGTTTAACGTAAGGTAGGGTGCGGTGTGGTGAGAAAAGAAAGCGGAGGAAAGCGAAAATAAGGTAGAGATTTATACTAGATAATTGTTGTGAATATAACCGATTGTAACTTGTGAAGGATTCATATATATACATATAGAAGGAGAGCTTTTTGGCATCTAAATACCATTTCACTCTCTTACTTTACTTTTATACTTACAACACCAATCAACTTACTATTCCCTACCCCACATTCTCACTCTTACATCACTTTTCATACTCACAACACTTACATCACTTCCACCATTTCTTAATCTCATTGCAAATGAGAGAGTAGAAATATACTCACAACACTTACATCACTTTTCAATTCAAATGTTTTGAAGGGAGTTTGAAGATTTAGTAGTATTTTAAAAAAGTACTACATCCGTCTCAAAACACTTTACACATATTTTTTTTTGGGTGTCCCATTGGTAAGTCCCCTTTCCTAAAATGTTCAAAATATATTTTATTTGTGAACTAAAAAATTAGTTCGAGATATAGGTGTATTTTGTAATCTTTTCATACTAAAAATAATATTATTTGGATTAAAATATTATAATTTCTTTTTCTCTATAGACAAAGCCTATATTGTATATATTTGACATAATTTTCAATCTTTTACTATTCTAATAATTCTAAATTGTATATTGCATATATTTGACCCAGTTTTAATATTTCACGTATTTAAATTTTCACTTGCGTCAAACGACCTGTTTGTGTGAAAATATCGAAAATGTTCATATTCTTTCTTCCTATCAATAGAGCTCAATGTTGCCTATGTTATACATCTTTTCTTCTATACTTTCTCTCTCTATAATTAGCAGAACAAATAATGCATTGTTTTTCAAAATTGTGCAATTAAGTGAAACAAAAAAGTAGATAAATAATTATTTTATTAATAGCGTAACAAATAATAATATATTAATAATTTATATTATTAATTTTATAAGATCAAATTATTATTTAGAAAATATATTGGTGGACCAAATTTGAGTCACTACTACATAATATAAGCTCTTGTAAACGGAATTTTATTCACATGATGAAGGAATTTTTCGTTACAATTGTATTGTGCATGATCTAAGTTAACCAAACAATTCTTACACTCAGTACTAGACACGTCTATCATCCTTCCGACTCAACCATTTTCAACCACCAACCAACTTGCTTTCTTCCCGTAATGTTTTCCCACAACCCCTCCTCTTCTCCATCCCATTCAAGACCTACCCCTTCCACCACCATCAACACCACCAATTTACCAGCCAGTAAGTAGAGAGGAGAAGAGGAACAGGTGGAAAAAAGGAGGACAAGAGGCGGACATGAGAGGAGAAGATGAAGGTTTTGAGAAGCGGAAGAGATAAAAAAAAAAAAAGAGAGAGTTCACGAAGGAGGAGAAGTAGAGAAGAGAGAGAGAGAGAGAGAGAGAAGAGAAGTACTTCAAAAAAGAAATTGAAGGCATGTGATGCACGGGATCTCATTTTTTTTCTTCACGAAATGGTCCTTTAATAATGGTTGTTAGTCTCCATTTGTTATCTATTCGCATGATGCAATCCATACTGCTCAATTTCTCAAGAATTATATAAAAAAATTCATTATCGATGAGCAAAGGGCATGTGATTGTTATAATACCCAGACAAAAAAAATTTATAAAATTATACAAACATATATTTATACACAAAATCTTGAGAAAAACGTGTTTTTTCTACCTCCCAGAAAAAAAGTGTTTTAAAAAAAAACGCGGTGGTGTTTTTTGTAAATATGTGGAGCTTCTTTAAAAAACGCGCGGTGACATTTTTTTAAATAATCGGAACTTCTCAATGGTTCTGGATATCAATATAAAACCTTCTGGATATGAGATTGATAGCCAGAACTTTTGAAAGTGATAGCCAGAAGGGTCATTTTTGTAATAATCAGAACTTCTCAACGGTTCTGGATATCAATATAAAGCCTTCTGGATATGAGATTGATAGCCAGAACCTTTGAAAGTGATAGCCAGAAGGGTCATGGATATCAATATAAACCTTCTGTATATCAATATAAAGCCTTCTGGATATGAGATTGATAGCCAGAATATTTGAAAGTGATAGCCAAAAAGTTTTGAAAAACACGTTTTTCCTAACCACTAGGAAAGACGCGTTTTACTGGAGACCAACTCATATTTATATGTATGTATATATATTGAAAAATAGCTTGTGCTGCATATCACGTGAGAATACAATGGATGAAAATTACTAACTTTATTTCAGTGACATGCAATATATTTCTCAAAGGACTAATTATGGAAAATACCAATTAGTCTAGGGAACCAAGTTAACATTAACCTTTTGTTAACGTATAGTAGTTCAAATACTTAACATATTCTAGTACATAATTTGTTTTCCTTCTTGAAAAAAATAGGGTTAATTGAAATTTCGGGCCTGAAGTCAAGGAGGGGTCTTTTAAAAGGGGCCTCATATTTTTTTTGGCCAAATCAGGGCTAAATATCTAAAATTTTCGACATTTAAGGGCTTTTTGACGGAAATCGTTAGAAATCTGGTTAAGTGTCCATGTGCCGAGCACGTGATCAATTTCAAACTAACTATTTCGTTGATCACGTGTTCGGCACATGGACACTTAACAAAATTTCTAACGATTTCCGTCAAAAAGCCCTAAAATGGCAATTTTTTTAGATATTGAGCCCTGATTTGGCTAAAAAAAATATATGGGGCCCCTTTTAGAAGACCCCCCTTCACTTTCAGGCCCGAAATTGCAATTAACCCAAAAAAATATGTATAAAGTGAAATAATTATGGGGGAGTATTCAAAATAGTAAAAAGTGAAAATTTTAGGCCTACAAGCGTGACTCACTATGGATGAGAGTGTTAGGGATGGCCAAACCGAACCGGAACCGCCAAACCGGACCGGAACCGTAACCGAAAAGCCCAGAACCGCCTTGAACCTTGACGAAAATCGGAACCGTGTGAACCGGAACTGTTTGTAACACGGTCCGGTTCCGGTTCTTCCCCTCTGAAAACCGTGAGCCGGCGGTTCCGAACCGCCATGAACGAACCGGAACCGGAATCGTTATCAAAACCGTTAGAAAACCGTAAAAAACCATCAAAATCGTTAGATTTCTAACGGTTTCATCAGAATTAACCGTTACTAACAGAACATTGACAAGAAAAGTTGAGTTTTGACTGGTTTTTTAGCCAAATTCAGTGAATTAAAATTATAAAAATTTGTTGAGTATATAAAAGAAAAGAGGAACGGATCTCTTTAGTTTTTTAAACATTTTTTCTATACCTTTTTTGTAAAAAAAAATCGGCAATAAAATATTTTTATAATTGTTTTTCTGTTAATTTTTTTTTTTTTAAAAGGAAACCGTGAACCGGCGGTTCCTAACCGTAACCGTAACCGGAAGAGAAACAGTTCGGTTACGGTTCAAGCTTTTATGGAACCGGAACCGTGTTTGGTCATCCTAGAGAGTGTACACTAAAAGATAATTATGTAAGCTTTTATATGCCTAAAATGAAAAAAAAAAAAAAAAAAAGGAAATTTTGAGGAAAACTAGTTCCTCCATAAGTTATAAAAAAAATTGTATTCCTAAATATGCGGACTAGGTGTTTTAAGGCCTAAACTCACTGTTTTAAGGTTTAAACTAGTTATTTTATTTCTAGGTCTTTTAAGCCTTAAACTTATTGTTTAAGGCCAAAACTCACTGGTGAAAATATATTAAAAAGTAAACTTTTTTTAAACTTATAAAGAAACTATTTTCTCCCAAAACCTACTAAAAAATAAACGTATATAAAGATATAATGTTTTTAGGATATTTAAAAAGAAATAAGGCATTGTTATTTTGATATGGAGAAAGTTGCGAACCACACACACCTATATTTATTTTATTTTATCTTAATGTAAAGGAAAGTAACAATTGAATGTTTTTTCTTTAAAAAAGGAGTGACAAATATGTAAACACAAAATCTTGTAAAAACGTGTTTTACACTAACTATGTGTAAAACGTGTTTTTCAAATAACGGCTTAAGAGGGATTAAAAGACACGGTGGCAATTTTGTAAATAAGTGGAACTCATGAAAATCTCAGCAGGCACATTTTAAAACAAGAGGAGGCATTTTTCAATATTTCACAGCAGACATATTTTAACTCTAGAGGAGACACTTTTTTAGAGCAGGCATGTTTTAACTCTAGAGGAGACACTTTTTTTGAACTTTTAACAGTGTCTTTTTTGAGAAAAAATAAGTGTTTGCTCTAGTTAAAAAATGTGCCTCCTGCAGTTTCAAAACATGCATCCTCCAGTTTCAAAACATGTCTCCTGAGATTTTTTTGAACTTTTAACATTGTCTTTTTTAAAGAAAAAAATGCTTGCTCTAGTTTAAAAATGTGCCTCATGCAGTATAAAAATATGCCTCCTCCAGTTTTAAAATTTTAGAAGTGCCTCTTTGAAAAAAATGTCTGTTATGGTTTTACAAAGTGCCTGATGTGGAGTTTCAAAAATATGCCTCCTTCAGTTTCATAATATGCCTCCTGCAGTTTTAAAATATGCCTCCTGAGATTTCATAAGTTTCAAATATTTACACTTATGCCACCGCGTCTCTTAAACCCTACTTGCCGTTATTAATAAAACACGTTTTACACTAAGCCTAGTGTAAAACGCGTTTTACAAGAGACTTACTCATATGTAAATTGAACAGAAATTTGGATGAGGTAGACAATAGTTAAAGTCGAGACTTGTGTAACACAATTTCGTGTTTTGAAATTGTTCAGTACTAATGCTCACATTCTTTTGGCAATGATTCTGTAAAATGAAACAATTTTTTTTTTTTTTAAATCAACGAAATAAGCACTTCAAGACACTATTAGTTTAGATGAATTTATAAGTCCAAATTACATATTAAAAAGAAAAAAAAAATCCACCAACTAGTATACAGGTGAAACAAGAAATGTTTTCCTAAAAAACCAAAGAATCACATGTAACAACAAAACCATAATCACATTAGGAAATTTGAGAGACCAATTTCTTACACAAGAAAAAAAAAATCTTTTGGTGATACTCCCAGTCTAAGATGTATTCCTCTTTCAAAACTAAACTAGTGCATGTTCCATATTTAAATGTTAACTAAGCTATCTTAATTTCAAGCAAGACACAACACATTTTTTTTTATTTTTTAGATATTGCTACTGAACTAAATATATAACAGTTATTGGCAAGTTAAGAATTATGAATGTACACATAATTTTTTTCAGAGTTTTGATTGATATACAGTGCGTAACATAAAAGAAAAACTTATAAGAGTAGATGCAGTTCTGGGGATGGACAAAAGAACTAAAAGTGATGATACCTTCTTTATGCGTAGTAGTCCTCCTGAGCGAAGCTCTCCCAGCATTACATATCGTGGTTATTGATGATAATCGGCATTGAGAAGGAGGATTAATAGAAAGAAAAGAGAGTGGCAATGATAAACAAGATGAAGACCCCGTTGTAAAGCTTAACAAATTCATTTCAAGATAGTGTGACCTTGTTGTCTGTATTACTTCTATCTTTAATCATCGTGGTTCCTAAAAAAACTACAATGAGAGAGAAGATGCATCTCCTTAGATTTAGTAGTTTATATTTGGTTTACATTTGTAATCGGCCGAAGTTTCCTCCATTGTTTTAGCCTAGTGTTAGAAGAAGTCAATTATATGATAATACTCTTGGACTTTGGAGAGAATAAAGGGCAAGAAAATGTGACTCTTCAAGATCATATACTATTATTGTTATTTTTAGAGTAAATTGCAATTCAGATACTTGGGTTTGGACTGCCTTTACAATTTGGTTCTCAAAATTGTAAGTTTGCAACACATTCCTATATATGATATTTGGAAAAAAATGCAATAAAAGTACATTAATTGGTCATTTTGTGCGACTTTAATACCTTATGTCATTTTTGTTGCAAAAGAAGTACTCCAATTGTACACTTTGAGTAACAGAAGTCACTATCCCCGACTCCATCCACACTTGAACGTTAAATAGTCATGTGCATTGACACATGACTTTTTTATAAGGGCAAAATGGCCAAAATAATACCCCACCCAAATTTCTTCAACCCTCATCTTCTTCCTTCTTCTTTTTTCACCTGCATCAACACCCTCTCTCATGGCACCATCATCCAACATAATTAATTTTAAATAAATGATAATTATTGTAATTATTATTACTAATATTTATCACTCACTTATTTTGTTAAAGACAACTAATATTTTCTCCAAAAGCTAGATTATTGACTAATCATTACTTGTTTTACTTCTTCCCAGGCTCATCACCACCACCACCGCATCTCGCCACCCCCGCACCTCGCTACAGTGGCGGACCTCCCATAAAAGGTGGGGGTGCACGTGCACCTGGTCAATCAGATTTTCCTTTATTTTTTTTATATAAAGTGATATTTATGTAATAATGCACCACTAAAACAAATTACTTTGTCAGTATAGTTGGTTAGAGTTCAACTTAGTTCCCTGAGGTACGTGTGTTCAATTTTATTTTGACTTTGATTAGGATGATAATTGGTTGATATGAATTTTGTTTTACATATATTCCTTGCCTCATAAAATGATTATCGTTTATATATTTTTTATTTGTTTCAAAAATAATTTTATTTTCAAAATTAAAGTTTTAAAATTACTAAAATTTCAAAACTAACAATGCAACTTTAAAATATACTATACTCCTTCTCCCTCTGTGCTAGAATAGATGTCATAATTGAAAAGTTAATATTTTTAAGCTTTTACTTATGCTCTCTTAATTGCCTCAGTCTATTCATATGGGCGGTCATTATGGCATTTCAATTCTTATGCCTATTAAAATGAGTAATATAGAAAAATCACCAAACTTCATACCTTATTTTTAGTAAGATGATATTTGTTTTAAGACAAACGAAAATGAAAAGTAGAACATTTATTCTGGGACAATGGAAGTATCATAGTTAGCTTTTGATTTCTCTTTCTTTTTTTGTCCTCCATATTTCTGTTTATTAAAACGCCGGATAATTGTATTTTAATGCAAAATACTCCTATCTTTATATATTAATTGTTGGAGTAGAGATCCCTCAAAGAAACAAAGAGAAGAAAAATCTGGGGCAGGATTCCAGGCGGGCGCCTGGTATTGACCAAGCGGGCGCTCGGTTTGATCAGAAGGACAGGTTCTGGAAAGAGACGAGTAAGCGGGCGCCTGGTCCCCTACAAGCGGGCGCTTGGAATGCCGAGAAAGTGCAGATTTTCAGGATTTCTCTTATGTTTAGGTTTAGGTCTTATTCTTGGTTTGCTATATAAACAATGTTCCACCCCCATAATCATTGTAACTCAGATTTAACATATTATAGTGCAAGATCCTGGCTTGGTAGTGCCCCCAGACGTAGTCAAACATATTGACGAACTGGGTAAACAATTTCTGTGTCTTTTATTGCTTTGATTTCTTGTGATTTGTTTTGTGTGCTCTTATTGTTCTTGTGGGTTTGCTTGGGTAGTGGAGGGCCATATCCACAACAACTGGTATCAAGAGCTCTGGTTTGGAGATCAGGGTTTAATCGTAAGATTGGTTTATCAAGCGATTGGGTGTTGTCAAGCAATCAAGAATGGGCAAGGACAAACAGGCGGTTGAGAAATTCGATGGGTCTGACTACGGATTTTGGAGGATGCAGATAGAGGATCTCTTGTATAACAAAGATCTCTATAAGCCTCTAAAGGGTGTCAAACCGGAAGGAGAAAAGCAAGAAGATTGGGATCTCATGGATCGGAAAGCCCTAGGGGTGGTTAGATCTACTCTGTCGAAGTGGATCGCGAAGACTACCAAGAAGGCGAAGACCACAAAGGAGCTATTGGATTATCTTACTGAGAGATTTGAAACTCCATCTGCTGCAAACAAGGTTGATTTGATACGCAAGATGGGCAGTCTCAAGATGCAAGAGGGATGATCCTTAGCTAAACACATCGATGAGTTTATGGATGTTATTGACTCATTGACTGTGTTGGATATTACGTTTGATGATGAGGTTCATGCGTGCTTGTTGCTAGCGTCTTTACCAGGAAGTTGGAGCGGGACGGTGACAGCGATCAATGCTTCAGCGGGTAAGAACAAATTGAAGTATGATGATGTTAAAGACTTCTTGTTGGGCGAGGAAAATCGTTTGAAGAAATTGGGGACATCGTCTACTTCAGGATCGGCCTTAGCTACTACTAGCAGGGGAAGGCCGGGTACTAGGAATAAAGGGAGAACTGAATCAAGGGAAAATGTGGTGGGTGGTAAGGGCAAGGCCGTGGAGATCAGAGACAAACCAAGGGTTGCAATGGGATCAGTTCAGTGCTATCATTGTAAGGAGTTGGGACACTACAAGAAGGATTGTCCCAATCGTGGGGGCAATTCGGTGAATGTGACAGTCGAAGGTGATGATGTACTGGTTCTGAGTGTTAGTAGTGGACTAGAATCATGGGTGCTGGATTCGGGGGCATCATTCCACTCTTGCGGGCATGCAGAAGAGATAGAGAATTATACTTCCGGTGATTTCGGTAAGGTCTATCTGGCGGATGGCGAGCCTTTGGAAATCAAGGGGAAGGGGGATGTCAGAATAAGAGCATCGGACGGGAAGGTCTTACATCTGAACGGGGTCAGGCACATTCCGGGTTTGAAAAAGAACCTATTATCAGTTGGGCAGTTGGACGAAGAAGGTTACAAGGTAACATTCGGCTGCGGGAACTGGGTTATTACCAAGGAGGATCGTGAGATCGCTCGGGGTAATAAGGAGGGGACATTGTATTTGGCGAATAACACCAAGGATAGTATCGCGGTGGCGTCAGCCAAGGGTGATACTGATTTGTGGCACTGTCGATTGGGTCACTTGAGTGAGAAGGGGATGAAGGTACTTTGCTCAAAGGGACTACTACCGGGTTTGAAGACAGTCGACGTGGGGATCTGCGAAGATTGTGTGTTTGGCAAACAGGCGAGAAGTAATTTCTCGAGGACAGGTAGGGCTTTGAGGGAAGCAAAGTTAGAACTGGTTCACACGGATTTGTGGGGACCATCTCTGGTAACTTCTCTGGGTGGTGCGTCATATTACATGACCTTCATTGATGATTCAACAAGGAAGGTCTGGGTCTACTTCTTGAAAGGGAAAGATGAAGCTTTCGAGGTATTCAAGAAGTGGAGGGCCTTGGTGGAGAATCAGACGGGACTTAAGCTTAAGTGCTTGAGATCAGATAACGAAGGCGAGTATGAGCTCGGGGAGTTTAGGGAATATTGTGCAACAAATGGGATTCGTATGGAGAAGACTCCAAAGGGAACACCACAACACAATGGGGTTGCAGAAAGGATGAACAGGACATTGAACGAGCGGGCTAGAAGTATGAGGTTGAAGTGTGGACTTCCGAAGACGTTCTGGGCATATGCGATTGACACGGCTGCTTTCTTGATCAATAGGGGACCATCGGTACCATTGGGGAATGAAATTCCAGAGGAAGCATGGAGTGGCAAGCAGGTAAATCTGTCCTTTCTTCGCATATTTGGCTGCGTTTCATATGTTCATATTGACTCTGTTGATAGAACTAAGTTAGATGTAAAATCTGTAAAATGTACGTTTATTGGGTATGGTGTGGATGACTTCGGGTATAAGTTTTGGGATGACCAAAACCATAAAATTATTCGTAGTCGAGATGTGGTATTCAATGAACAGGTATTGTACAAGGACAGAAAGGGGGCATCTGATGATATTAGTTCGGAACCGGAGGTTGTAGAGGTGGATATTCCAGACTCGGGTGGGAGCAGGACGGTTCATGATGACCATGGTCAGGGGGTCACTGAAGATGAACCACATACTCCGGAACCGGATATTCCGCTGCGTAGATCCAGCAGATTGCGTGGATCACCTGACAGGTATACTCCTTCAAATTACTATTTGTTGTTGACAGATAGTGGGGAACCAGAATGTTATGCGGAGGCTGTTCGTAGTTCACTTTGTGATAAGTGGAAAGCTGCGATGGATGATGAGATGGACTCATTGAAAGCCAACAAAACTTGGGAGTTGATTAGACTGCCTAAGGGGAAGAGGACATTGCATAACAAGTGGGTTTACCGGATCAAGGAGGAAGCAAACGGCAGTAAGCGTTACAAGGCAAGGTTGGTTGTAAAAGGGTTTCAGCAAAAGTACGGTATTGACTACACCGAGGTATTCACTCCTGTTGTGAAGATGACCACTATCAGAATGGTTCTGGGGATAGTAGTGGCGGATAACTTGTTGCTGGAACAGATGGATGTAAAGACGGCCTTTCTTCATGGTGATTTGGAGGAAGAAATTTACATGGTACAACCAGAGGGTTACTTGTCTAAGGGTAGCGAGGAACTGGTTTGCAGGTTGACTAAGAGCTTGTATGGCCTTAAACAAGCTCCTAGGCAGTGGTACAGGAAGTTCGATGGATTCATGCACGATATTGATTTTATCAGATGTGAGGCGGATCATTGTTGTTACTTCAAGAACACGGACAATGGGTATATAATCTTGCTGTTATATGTGGATGACATGCTAATAGCGGGCTCTAGCAGTAGAGAGGTAAACAGATTGAAGGCTCAGTTGTCAGAACGGTTCGAGATGAAGGATTTGGGGGAGGCCAGTGTTGGTAGTGGTGCCCTAGGCACGTTTAATAAACGTTGTAATTGTTATCATTTATTTCATATCAATAAAGAGATGTTTTGATTATTATTGTTGTTCATGTTTACTTATAATAATCCCCGTCCCTAGTACTTGTTAAGCACTAGTATAAAGGCTAAATGATCATGGGATGATCATGTTAGATTTATGGGTACTTGTTTGGAACAAGGTACTGGACATGACTCGCTGTATGAGATTTATGTCATGGTCTATGTCGTACATATATCTCATATTAGTTATGTCATTTGAATCCTTAGACATGAAGTTATTATAGTCTTCCACTTGATGAACATTGTGTTTGACATATTCAAACGCTACCTTAACACGGTAGTTATAAAGGGTATGGTTGGCATAATCGGATTCCCGTTGGGAAGAATAATAAGCTAAATGGATTTGTCCCTCCACGGAGAGATGTCAAGCTTGGGCCCCTCGAAGGAATGATGTTGATGAAATGTTCGGCCGGACTCAAATGGATTGATTGGATCAATAGCATTTGAATTATCAACATATTCGGAATCGAGAAAGTATTGAACAAAACAAGTTGACTGTTTGACCATGACTTGTGTTCAATGACATCGTGGACAAAGGGATTGTGACATATTCTAAAGGAATGCGAACTTGTATCTATTTATACTATTTGGGTAGGTATGACGGTTTGCTAGAACCTAATCATATCTTATGGGATCATGTTTGAGCCCATTGCCAACTTAGTATAATCCTAGAGGGTCACACACAATAGAACGAATCTTAAATAAGAGGACTATATTGGTATTTAGGGTCAGAGGACCTCCAAGGAATTTATGGAAAGTTCTGGGCCTCCTGGTCAACCAAGCGGGCGCTTGGGTTGCACCAGGCGGGCGCCTGAACAAGCCGGAAAAGGAATTGGACTTTCTGTCCAAACAAGCGGGCGCCTGGGTAGGACCAGGCGGGCGCCCGGTATGCCGGTTTGAAATTTCCTAATTCGATTAGGAATGGTTTTTGACACAAGTTACCTATTTGGAATAGGTCTTAATTGTGTATAAAAACACCAATTCGGCCAGACCATATTTACTAGTGCCTTTGTGAGTCTCAAAGAGTTTGAGAGAGATTTTATTTTGTTCTAAGATATCATTGATTGAGGAACAAAATAATTCACAAATAAATTCCATATAGTTCTTTATTAAATTGTGAAAGCGTGTTTTACAATTATTGGTCTAGCAACCAAGATCGAAGAAGTTCCTTTGATATTCGTTCGAAGTGTGGATACCGCTAGAGGGTGAATTTTATCATCTTACAAAGTTCGTGATAAAGCTTCAAAATCTTCACCAAGACAAAAGAGAAAAATTCATAGCCATCAAGGGTTAGTTATTCCTCTATTCATCTTGTTGTATTTGATTTAATCATATGAACGGATCTATGGCTTTGGGTTTCTTAAAATTTTAATTGCTATATTCCGCTGTGCATGTTACTTGGAAACCCAAGAGCCAGGAAAATATTGGGCATGCGGATTGACCGGAATAGGGAGTTGGGTAAGTTGGTTCTTTCACAAGCAGAATACGTTGAGAAAGTCTTCACAAGGTTTTGCATAGAAGAGGCGAAGCCAACAGGGACACCATTGGGTATGCATTTCAAGCTATCCGAGAAGGACTCACCTAAGGGCAAGGAGGAGCATGACAAGATGGAGAGGACTCCATATGCTTCGGCAGTGGGGAGTCTAATGTATGCAATGGTGTGTACAAGGCCGGACATTGCACATGCGGTGGGAGTAGTCAGCCGGTACATGGGCAATCCAGGGAAACAACATTGGGAAGCGGTTAAATGGATCCTGCGTTACTTAAAGGGTACTGCTGGTAAGGCTCTGTGTTTCTCAAGCAAGGATGTCATGTTAGCCGGTTATGTGGATGCGGATTTGGCATCAAGTGATCTGGACAAGAGGAGAAGTACCACGGGTTATGTTTTCACATTGGGTGGTACGGCAATCTCTTGGGTTTCTAAATTACAGAAGATAGTAGCTCAGTCGACTGCAGAAGCAGAATATGTGGCAGTGACCGAGGCTAGTAAAGAGATGGTATGGTTGCAGAACTTCTTGGGTGAACTTGGGAAGACGCGAAGTGGTAATGCTCTCTACAGTGATAGTCAGAGTGCAATACATTTGGCAAGGAATCCGGCGTTTCATTCTAGGATGAAGCACATTGAGCTGAGGTTTCACTACATCAGACATCTCTTGGAGAGGAAGATCTTAAGGCTGGAGAAGATATTGGGATCGAAGAACCCGGCTGACATGTTGACCAAGGTTGTAAACCTTGAAAAGTTGAAGCTATGCATAGCTTTAATTGGGCTTGGAGAATAAGAGAGGAGGAAGGCACTACCATGATCAAGGTGAGCACTAGAAAGACACCAAGGATGAGTTGAAGACGGACGGGGTTTGTATATGCGGTTGATCTCTAGGTGGGAGATTGTTGGAGTAGAGATCCCTCAAAGAAACAAAGAGAAGAAAAATCTGGAGCAGGATTCCAGGCGGGCGCCTGGTATTGACCAGGCAGGAGCTCGGTTTGATCAGAAGGACAGGTTCTGGAAAGAGACGAGTAAGCGGGCGCCTGGTCCCCTACAAGCGGGCGCTTGGAATGCCGAGAAAGTGCAGATTTTCAGGATTTCTCTTATGTTTAGGTTTATGTCTTATTCTTGGTTTGCTATATAAACAATGTTCCGCCCCCATACTCATTGTAACTCAGATTTAACATATTATAGTGCAAGATCCTGGCTTGGTAGTGCCCCCAGACGTAGTCAAACATATTGACGAACTGGGTAAACAATTTCTGTGTCTTTTCTTGCTTTGATTTCTTGTGCTTTGTTTTGTGTTCTCTTATTGTTCTTGTGGTTTGCTTGGGTAGTGGAGGGCCATATCCACAACATTAATAACGTAACGATAAATATAATTTGGAATTTTATAATATGTAGTATAGTAAAAGACGATTTTAACGTAAATTTTTTAGTGTTATTTGTGTACCCGCTGAACAGTAACCCAAGGTCCGCCACCGCCTCGCTACCACCACAAATTTTCTATCCACCATCATTCTACTAAAAGAAAATTCAGCACACTTTTTTTAAACATGGAATTCAATCATATCTCATTCAAAACAGAGTTAAATTCTACGACATCAAAGAAAACATATTTGAGAGGAGAGACAAATTTTTTGAAAGCATTACTTATAAGATATGTGATATACTAAGAACATGAAAACGTTATGAATTATTCTGATTGTTATTGATATAAAAAAGCCCCTATTTATACAAGAATAAAATAATATTTGAGTCCTACACTATCTCTAATTCTAGGAAGTAAATCAATTCTAATTGATAACAAATATTGCAACACATAAGCTAGAGAGCTTGACGTGCAAGCCAAGCTAGGGCAATGTCGGTTTCTGTCTATCATGCCCCCGCAAGATGGACATCCGAAGAGCAAGTTCAATCTTGGAAATGAGTGACTGAAATCTGGACCGCGGAAGTGGCTTAGTCAAAGCATCGGCAAGTTGATCATCCCCAGAGATGTGAGATACGCGCAACTGTTGGTTCTGAACTTGTTCTTGCACAAAATGATAGTCAAGAGCTAAATGTTTCATGCGAGTGTGAAAACGAGGGTCGGCTACGACGTATGTGGCACCTAAGTTATCGCAATAGATAACAGGAGTAGACGGCAGTGGGATATGGAGTTCACGAATAAGATTTTGCAACCAGAGAACCTCTGCTGTAGTGGCTGTGACAGGTCGATACTCGGCTTCTGAAGAGGAACGGGCAAGGGTACGCTTCTTGCGAGAACTCCAAAAGAGTAAGTTGGACCCAAAGTATACCAAATAGCCCGTAGTAGAGACATAGTCCATTTTATCACCTGCCCAGTCAACATCGGTGAATGCATGAAGAACCGGAGGTGAGTTTTTTCGAAGTATTAGTCCCTGTGAACTAGTGCCGGCAAGGTAGCACAGTAGGCGCTTAAGCACAGACCAATGTTGATCAGTAGAATGTTGCATAAACTGAGAAAGGCGATTCACAGCAAACGAAAGATCACACATGGTGAGAGAGAGAGATATTGCAGAGTGCCAATGACTTGGCGATACTCAGAGGGATTAGAGAGAGGAGTGCCAGACTTCGCCGTGAGATATTGATCTAAAACAAGAGGGGTGGGGACAGGATTGGATTCGTCCATATTGGTGCGATGAAGAAGATCTTGAATGTACTTTTGTTGACTAAGGAATAATCCATCAGGGTGCGGTAACACTTCAACGCCAAGAAAATAAGACAATTGTCCAAGATCCTTGAGTGAAAATCTCTGAGCAAAGGTGGTGATGAATGATTCTAGCAGCGATGGGTTGAAGCCAGTAATAATAATATCGTCAACATAGACTAAAATAAAACTGAGCCCTGTGTATGGAGACAAATAAAGAGAGAGGAGTCTAACTTGGAATTTTGAAAACCAACTGAGAGAAGGTAGTGTTTCAATTCAGTGTACCATGCCCTGGGTGCCTGTTTCAAACCGTAGATAGCCTGCTTCAATTTGCACACATGTGTTGGATGAGTAGGATCAAGAAATCCCGGAGGTTGAACCATATAGATGTCTTCAGACAGAGAGCCTTATAAAAAGGCGTTGTTGATGTCTACCTAACGAAGAGACCAACCATTAGTGATAGCAAGAGAGAGCACAGTACGAATTGTAGTAGGTTTTACTACTGTGCTGAATGTTTTGGAATAATCAATTCGGTCGTTGGTGGAAACCTTTTGCCACAAGACGCGCTTTGTGACGATCAATGGTGCCATCAGGTTTATACTTGGTACAAAAAATCCACTTGCAACCAATAGGATTGTGAGACGGTGATGGAGGGACAAGGTCCCATGTACCATTGTTGACTAGTGCATCGTACTCAGCTTGCATGGCCTATCGCCATAAAGGTAGTTTGAGAGCTTGGGTATAGGTAGTGGGTTCGGTTAAGGAAGGTTGTAGAGTAGTATGAAGATTGAGTTTAGTGATAGGTTTGGGTATGTTATTGCGGAGGCGGGTAAGAGGACCAGTGGGAGGAAGTGGAGGTAGGGGTATTGTTGAGGTAGATGAGTGGGCAATAGTGTCGGGTGAAGAGGTTGTGGGTCCGGCCGGGTGAGAGTCTGGTTCGGTCAGGCCTGGGAATGTGTTGGGCTGGGAGGGGTTGTTACAGTTGGGGAATGTAGGGGGGAAGTTAGTGGAACAGATTCTGGGAATGGTTTGGTTGAAGGTTGTAAGAGGGAGTTAGACGGGGTGGCAATGATAGCAACTCTCCATTCATCGGAGGTAAGGGGGGAGGAGTAGAGTCAAGAGTTGTGGCAAAAGGAAATTCATGTTCAACGAACTTCACATGACGAAAGACATATATTTTGTTGGTGGAAGGATCGAGACAGTAGTAGGCACTTTGTGTGGAGGAGTATCCTACAAAAACACAAGGAGTGGATTTATGGTCAAGTTAGTGTAACGACCCCAAAACCCGTCCCTATTTATTTTATGTTTTTGGGGATTTTAATTTGACATTATGTGCGCATTTTATGTGTTCCATCATATTTTATGACTTGCACATATTGTTTGATTAATTGTGTTATTTATTTAGTTAGTAGTAATAATGGTTAAGGGAGTTAAATGATTAAGTTGAAACCTTAGGGTCCTTATTGGAAATATAAGTTCAGGGGTTTAAGTGTCGAAAATGAAACTAGAGTGACCTAAGTATAATTTTGGGGCAAAAATCTTTTTATAACTTATGCTTATCCCTCCCTCTGTGTACAAACTTACAGCAACATTTTCTTCTCATTTCTTCCTAGGGTTTGAAAGAAAAGGTAAGTTCATCCTAGTTTAATTTATTTCTTTTTATTTACTACTCCGTTTTAAAATCTAATTATATAAAAATGATCAGGGCGTTGAATAGACCATTCCTACCCGAACAAAACATATTTTTGCGATACTTTTTCCCAAAATAGGTAAGTTACTAATTCCCCTTTAAATGTTAAAATGGTCATATATGTTATACTTGATACTTGTGATTGTTATTTTTGTGATTTGGATGATTTTTGTGATACTTGTAATTTTGGGACAAATGGAGTATTCACCTTCTATGTAGAAATGAAGAGTTAAATTGAAAGTAATATTTTTGGATGGTTGTTGCACTCCTGGTAATAGTATAAGTGTTAGTAAGTTATACTCCTACTCTTGGGACGGATGAATTTGGCTTACAGGAAAAATTGAGAATTCTGAGTTCAGGCTTGTGGGCGACCGCCCAGAATGGGGCCGGCGACCACCCAAAACAACTGAAAGGTTTTGTTCTGGGACAGAGTATTTTGGGCGACCGCCCAGTCTGGTATGGGCGACCGCCCATAATTGCTAAAAAAGTTGAGTTGTTCCAATTCAAGTGATTTAGAATTCAATCTTGGTCTAGGTCTTAGGTGATATCCTAGAGTACCTAGAGGGTTGTTGTGGAACACCAAAGTGGTGGAATTGGTCCTTTGTGATCGAGTTTAAATTGATGTAACCTTTTGGGTTCATTGTGTTGTGATTCTATTTCATGATGGTTGAGAACTCTTTATGAGTGTTTCTTTCGTGTGCATCTTGTGATGTGTTTGGCTTGGTTCCCTACTTTGGAATCATTGTCCCCGGTTGTTGTTTAAGCAAGTATTCATTACTATGCTCGTGTTAAAGTTCAGCTGGTACTTTTTGTGGAGTCGGGCAGTGGTAGGGATTATAATGGCACACGAGCCAAGTTCATTGTAAGGCTTCTACCATTGGTTTCCCATTTTTAACCCCCTTCCTTGGGCCAAAGGTTGGGCACTTTGGGTTATGACTTGGTGTCATTCCCCCCCCCCCCCGTTATTGTTGTTGTTATTGTTTGGTTCATAAACCGCTTCAGCCCTTTGGTGCTGCTCAGTTGATACCTCTCAGATGGTTATATGTTTGATTCGAGAACCTTGGCTCAGTATCCACGTATGAGTGTTTATTTCCGCCTTATATGTGGTATGATGAGTTGGCTTTGCCTCTCATGTTATGTGCTATATGAATGTTTATTGACATTCAATTACGAGTATCATTTCAGCATGTATCGTAGTTGCATTTTGGTAGCTTACTGAGATTTATTCTCACCCCGTTCCTTTAAATGTTGTTTTCCTTAGATAAAGGAGAGCCCAGGGGATATGTCACTTCACAAGGGAGGACGTCGTGGTGGTGATTTTGGGTAAGACATTTTGGGACATGTGTTATATAAAGGCTACATTATGTAAATGTATAACATTTTGGGTAGTGTACCCGTGACTTTATCTTGTATCACCTATTTTTGGAACATGTTGGTGATTTGTAAATTTGTAAGTAAAGTGTGTAAGCCTTGTGGCTAAGTACTTTGGGTTGTGAAAGTTTGTTTGTGTGAAATGAAATCAAGTTTCAAGTAAATGTGTTTGTTTATATGAAACTTTTATGAAAGGACATTTCGAAAAATTTTCCTAAAATGTTTTATGATGTCTTCCGTGCGTGTCCCGAACGTGGGGCCAAGTAGGACCATGGGTTGGGGCACGCCAATTAGGGAAGATGACTTTGGAAAGTCAAAAAATTGAGAAGACAAGAAGGGTTTAGCCGAACCAAGTATATGACCCGGCCGAACCAAGCGAGTCGGAAATTAAGTTTCAAGTCACAGCAATGATTCGGCCGAGCAACAATTAGGAATGGCGATTTCACCGAACCCGACCCGTTTCTGAAACATTTTGGCCCAAGTGGGGCGGGTTTGGTAACCAAATTCCAAAACCCGGCGTGTTCGGGTTCGGGTTTGGTAACACTATCTGACCTGCCCGAACCCAAACCCGTCCCGACCTGCCCCACCCGCATGCTTAGTTTATGTAGGGTTTTCCTATTCTGCCCTTATACCACTCTATTATTACCCCCCAATACCTGGTATATATTATTGATTCCTCTTTGTTGAAGTCTTTGTTAAAAACATAAAAGTTTGTGTATGTTGGAAATGGGTTAAAGCCCAAATAGGCTAAAGTTATTGAGAGAAAGTGGGTTGAGGAAAAAAAAAAAGTTTGGTACAGACGGGTTGGGTTCGGGCGAGCACGGGTTTGGTGACCCTCGGGTCGGGTCGGGTTCGGTTTGAATATTGTTTTCTCGGGCCGGGTTCGGGTTTGGGCGTACCCGGCCCGTTGCCATCCCTATCAGCAATAGAGATTCGGTCGAGCAAGGTAGTGGTTCGGCCGAACCATGCCCTTGACTCGGCCGAACCCTCTAACTCCGGGCTTGGGATTTTTGGTGGCTTGTGCAGAAAGAAATAAAGTCCTTTTAGGGTTTTGTTTTGTATTCCCTCTGTCTTCAGGGTTTGGACTCTAACAATATAAATACTAGTTGTTAATTAGTAGTCTCCATATTATTGAAAGTAAGAGAGAGATCAATAATTCTAGATCTAGGTATTACACAGTCATGAATTTTGTGATCAAAATTCGTGTAGAATAGATTAGTGTGACCAGATCTTCTGTAATTGTTTCTCCACCATATTAATAATATATGTTTCCTTTTGAGTTTATTGCAAAATTGACATGCCTACTTTCAAAATATATCAATTTGACATGCAAACTTTGGAAACATCAAATGTGTCCTGCCTACTTAACATTGCAAAAAAATTTAAACACGTTTTTTAACACCCGTTAAATTCATAACGGGACACTCCAAAAAACTAACCATCCGTCAATTTTTGTAACGTACGTTATTTTTTTAACACCCGTTACACCCCCCCCCTTCAGTCTCCGGCGCTGCCCCTTCCCCTCCTCCGGTCATCCCCCACCTCCGTCTCCGGCGACCGTCCCCTTCCTAACCTCCGGAAGGTGGATGTCTGCTTCCAAAAAATCTGGGTCCAAACTTCAAATATTCAATGTTCAAAGATTCGAAGTTTGAAGCTCGAAGATACGAAGATTCGAAGCGAAAACCCAGATTTGAAGTTCGAAGTTTAAATATTTAAAGAAAAAAAACCAGATTTGAAGCAAAAAAAAAAAAAAAAAAAAAAAATCAAATCTGGGTTTGAAGAAAAAAACCCAAATTCGAATTTCAAAGATCCAAAGATTTGAAGAACAAACCCAGATTTTATGGTATTAACGATTTTCGAATTCGGTTAGTATGATGCGCATTTTGATTTTGAGTCTCCTTAGATGAGATTGAGATATTTCTAGGGATTTGAATTCCTTGAATGATTTGGAGAACGCTGAAGATCGACTGTTGATTCGCCGGGACAAGAATCGACAGCGTTTCCGGCGAAGTCGTCTTTGCCGGAGAAGAAGGAATCGTCCGGAGGTGAGGAAGGAGACGGTCGCCGGAACTGTGGGAGGGGGAGGCCAGAGGTGTGAGGGAAGTGTCACCGGAGACGGAGGTGGGGATGACCGGAGGAGGGGAAGGGGCAGCGCCGGAGACTGAAGGGGTGTGTAACGGGTGTTAAAAAAATAACGTACATTACAAAAAATTGACGGATGGTTAGTTTTTTGGAGTGTCCCGTTATGAATTTAACGGGTGTTAAAAAACGTGTTTAAATTTTTTTGCAATGTTAAGTAGGCAGGACACATTTGATGTTTCCAAAGTTTGCATGTCAAATTGATATATTTTGAAAGTAGGCATGTCAATTTTGCAATAAACTCGTTTCCTTTTGCCCGTGGACGTAGCCAATAGGTAGTTGGTAAGCCACATAAGATCTGTGTTCGTATTTGTCGATTTGGTTTCACATTATTTTCTGTCATCTCTTGGGTTTGATTTACTAACATTTATGTATACAAACTGTTACACATAAGTAACTCGTTTGTTACATTTACTTATGGTAACTATTACTTTTGGCAAACGGAAAAACACCAAAATAAAAATATAATAATTATTATTTTTATTTTGTTACCCGCGTCATAGACCCGGGTCGTGGGTCGAAAAATACCAATAATCCGGATTCATGACTCGTCTTTACTATAAAACGGGTTTTGGTGTGAAAACACAAGTATTTGTCTAAAATTAAAGGTTTTATTTTACTGGCAATTTAAGATAGGGTAAATATAAAGTCACAAAAAAGTGACACAAAATTGGATTTACAAAATGATGTGTCATGATTTTGTTGGTGCTTTTAATTAGAGTGTACCGGGTCCACTAATGATGCAATCAATAAAATATCGCCACCTCATTTTGTATCCTTCATTTTGTGGAGTCCTTTTGTGCCCCTAGCATTACCCTTTTAAGTTATTACCAAGAGCTTGTCTCCTGTACACTCGCCGCATGGCGTGCGGCGGGCCAGAGACTTTTCCAAAAAAAAAAAAAAATCGTTTTTTTTTCGATTTTTTTTTTTTTTTGCGCCACCCCCAACTTTTTTTCCTCCCAACAAAAGTAACAATTGTTATAACGAAATGTAACATTTTTTTCTTTCAAATGTAACACTTTTTTTAAAAAAAATGTACCATAAATTTGTTGCAATAGATAAAAGATAACATAAAGATTGGCAACTAAAACTAAGGTAAAACTTTTTATAAAGGAATGTAACACTCATTTTTTTCAAATGTAACACTTTTTTTCTCCCAAAATTAACATAGGATTGACAAACTAAACTAATGTTACATTTTATAAAAAATGAATGTAACATTTTTTTCTCAACTTGTAACAGTTTATATATTCTTAAATGTAACATTATATCTGAAATGTAACAAATTTTTATTGAGAAAGTAACAATTGAAATGCAAACCCAATTTTTTTTTTTGTAAAATTGCTGTTACATTTGACTGTAAAAAGTGTTACTTTTTTAATATGAAACTGTTACTTTTATTAGAACAGAGTGTTACATCTCAACTGACAAAGCAACTCAAACTTTTTGTGTAAAAAAATGTTTTTTTTTTTTTTAAAAATCAAATCATATCATGACCTATGTAGTTTTATTCTTCTCGTCGAAACGAACACAACGGTATTTTTAATTTTTTTTCTGAGTTATAAATCTCAAGATATAGCATTTTAAAGTTAATGTGGTTTTTTTTTTAAATGACACGTGTCACAACGGGGATGGGGAAGGAGCTGGAGCCGGGCGGATTGATCTTGGAGCGGGAGGGCCGACCCGTGGGCATACCCGCCGCACGTGGTGCGGCCGCCGCATATAAGATTTTGTCTATTACCAATTATAACTGTTGTGACCGTCCTAATTCAACTGACTCCCTCTCTTTATATATGGACTGCATTATTTTTCTTTTTTCCTTGTAAACTAGTAGGTAACCCGTGCTTTGCACGGGAAACTTATTTATTATTTTTTTGTAATTTTTTTATTTTTATTTAATAAAGTTATATAATAATTTTTGTAATATAAATATATAGTATATGAATTAAAACGTTTGCTTAAAAATTAGGAGAATTGTTTTAATTTTTATTTTGTTGTAAATAATTTTTATTTATTATGATAATTAAAATTTGAATATAAAGATGAGCTATTATTGTTATGAAGTAACTTTAAGTTTTACAGACGTTTGATTGAATAATATTAGCTATTATATAATAAATAATTTCATAATGTATACACATTATAATTAGTAAATATAAAAGTTTATAATGTACATCTAATGTGTAAGTAAAATAATAATTTTACTATATCATAAAAAAATATTTTTTCGTCTCAAAAACAAACTTATACAATTAAAAGTAATAATTAATTTATATAATAACCACAGACTTTTATAAATAATTAATACTATTAATTATAATTATTAACATATATAATATCTATTATGATTAATTATTAATATTAAAAGTAAAAATTAACATATATAGTAACTATTATGATTAATTAATACTCCCTTTGTTCTAGAATAAGAGTCTTACCTTGTTTGCGGACACTTATTAAATAAACAATAGAAAATGGGTAAACATTGCAAGTGAGTTGAGTGTATAATTGTCCAAAACACTACTCATTGTGTAAGTGAACAAAAAGTAAGTAAGTTTGGTCATTTTGTAATTATAGAAGCATTAGAAGGATAAAATTGTCCAAATCACTATTCATTCTTTCTGATCATTTGTCATTTTGGGAAAGAGACTCTTACTCCGGGACGTACCAAAATAGGAGTAAGACTCTTACTCTCGGAATAAGTGAGTACTTTTTAACACATACTCCCTCCGTTTCATGTGAATTGAAGCTTATTTCCCTTTTCGTCCGTCACCTCAATTGAGACTGCCTAAAATGGCAAACTTTTTAATATTTTATATTCACCCAACCCCACCCATTTTACCCCACTAATTCACTCTTTTTATTTTCCACAACTCATTTTATCCAACCAACACTACTATTTACCCCACTAATTCTCTCTCTCCATTTTCCACCACACATTCACTACTTTCTCTTAATTATTGTGCTTTTTTTTTTAGTCTCAATTCACATGAAACGGAGGGAGTATTGTATAATGCTTAACTAATCTATTATGATAACTAAAACTATTATTATTAATTTTTATTTTATTTAATAATTAATTATAATAGTTAATTGTAAATATATTGACTACAATAACAAATACTCCCTCTGTCCGATTTAAGGTTCTTACTTTCTTTTTTAGTTTGTCCCAATTTAAAGTTCTTACTTTACTTTATTATCTAAAATGAAACTGAGACCCACTTGTTATTCTCACAACAAAAACTCACTACCTACTTTCTTTCTTTTACTTTACTTTTCATACTCACAACATTCACAATATTTTTTTAATCTCCGTGTAAAGTCAAAATATGAACCTTATAGTGGGACGGAGGGAGTAACTATTAATATATAGTTAACTGTTATTTTCTTAATATCATTAGCTAATACTATTAGTTACTATATAAGGTAACTATTATAATAGCTATTACTAATAATAGTAATAGTTAACTAATATAGTTAACTATAATAGTAACTATTACTAATAAAAGTAATAGTTAACTATAATGGTTAACTATTATAGTTAACTATTACTAATAATAGTAATAGTTACTATAATAGTTAACTATTATAGTTACCCTTTATAGTAAGTATTATTATTAGCTAATAGTATTAGCTAATGAAAAGAAAATGAAAAGTCACTTATTTATTAGTATATTGTTGATGTGGCTTCTCCAAATGCAAGCTTTCTGTATTGTTTGTCCACATGTCAATATTATAGCTCTTTTAGTCAACTTTAATATATATATATATATATATATATATATATATATATATTTGGTACCTACCTAAGAAATCCATCATGATGTATTAATTAATTGCTTTGTCTATTATCTATTCCTATAAACTGCATTAGTTGGTGTTTATTTTTACACATAAAATTCCTTCCTTCTATTCCCTCTTCCCTATGCCCTCTGCCCTATAGTTGATTTTGCCTTGGCGTTATTACTACGAATGAATTTTAAGTAATAATTTAAATTATTTGAATGAAAATTTAAAGTTTGTTATTAATACATTATTATAAATACTATTAATGCAATTTTTAGATAAAAGAGAGACTGACTTCAGAGACAGAGAATAGAAAGATTATTTCTTTTGAAAACATTCAGTAAAGTCGTCAAGAGAAGTTCATGTGCAAGACTTTGTTCAGAATAATTGTATCCTCAAAATATAAATATTCAGCAAGCATGAACATTGTTTGGGGTGAAAAATCTCACAGCACTATATCTACATCCTGGAAATAACGACTTGAGTCTACATGTTGACATCCTGAAGTTACATCTTACATGTTGACTCAACATGTTGACATGTTGACTTTACATCCTGAGCCAACGACTTGAACACAGTTAACAGATCCTAGCCATCAGCCTGTTCCAGTATCCTGCATCCTGACATCAGCAACTTGATTAATCACACGTTTGTTTTGCAGGGTAACATCTTCCTATTTTTTAGGTAACTCTTACAGAAATTGTGGAGCATGATCAATAATGATTGTGACCTAATTGAAGACCAAGTCAAGCGAAGAAAGTCTTATTTATCAAAACAAATTCAACTCAACGGAAGGAGATAAAACTTCAACTAACTATCCGAAATTCT
The DNA here is from genome assembly GCA_026119855.1 of Campanula takesimana. Classification (NCBI taxonomy): domain Eukaryota; kingdom Viridiplantae; phylum Streptophyta; class Magnoliopsida; order Asterales; family Campanulaceae; genus Campanula; species Campanula takesimana. Next base: position 871,220 of record JAOWBW010000163.1, on the reverse strand, counting down.
TGGGATAGAGGGGTTATCATCTAGTTTGTTCTCCCATTATAAATAGCTTTACACCATTTGTAATGCCCACACGCACTTTTCAGTTCTACTTAGCTCTTATTCTCGATCATTGTATTCCTCATCACCGTTACTAATAAAATATCATCTTTGAGGTTTTATGCCGGCGAACAAGTTGTTCAAGGGATTTTCTCGTTAATCGTGCTAATTCTTTTCTTGAATCCTTTACAATTACATTCCATTGTACTCGATATCATTTCACGGCCGGCCGGCCGGGTTAGATTGCAAAATTTGACCAAAACAATTTGGCGCCGTCTGTGGGAACTTTGCTCTTTTATATTGTTAAGAGATTCAAGATGAGCAATCCAACAACCGATCAGATTACATCTGGAATTTCAGTCGCAAGTGGGGGCAGATCAGCAATGGGGGCACCTGAAATCCCTTTGGATATCGCCTCCAACTTGACTGCAATGCTACGTGAAGTGAGAAACCAGGTCCAAGTCCAGAATGATACCTCTACCATGCTAATGAATCAAGTGGCCAAGTTGCAGCATGAAATGACTTCTCTTCGGGGTGGAACACCGGCGGGATAGCAGCCCAACTTGCCTAGCATCTTTCAGTCTGTTGTCCCAAATGCGCCTTCCAACATGTACTCTCCATATCAACCTAGAAGGCTTTCTTTTGAGGGTGACATTGCTGGATCATCTGGATTTGGTGGAATTACGCCGGCAACCAGCATGACCAATAGCATAATTATCAATCATGAGACTGTCACTCCAACTACAACAACATTTGTGACCCCTACAACAGTGGCAATAGGGAGTTTTAACCCTCAATCTGATTTCAATCATTTTAATAATTATCATTTTTCTGCAGCTAACAATGATGCAGGTAGTCTGCTTGGCCGACAAATACAGGAACTGAAAGAATTGGTCATGAGCGTGCCAGGATTGACTCTACCCTAAAACCAGGCTACTCCAACCTGCTTCAATGAGTCTCGCTTCACTCCATCCATAGCCAACGTGATCATACCAAAGAAGTTCAGTCCACCCCCACATGAAGCCGTATGATGGGACAACTGATCCAGCAGAGCATGTTACATTATATCAGGAGAAGATGGATGTAGTCCATATTCCACCCCAGTACAAGGAAGCTTGCTTTTGTAGGGGTTTTGGTTCAACTCTTACAGGGGCAGCTTTGAGATGGCTAATCAACCAGCCTTTGGGTTCTATCGGATCATATGCTCAACTAATCAACATATTTACTAATCAGTTTTCATACAACAGGATGTTTGAGAAGCTGACAAGTGATCTTTACAGGGTAGTCCAGCAACCTGATGAACTTCTTAAGGATTACCTGAGCAGGTTCAACAGCAGTAGATATCCCCAACTTGGACACTGCTACAACAATTGATGCCTTCAGGATGGGACTTAAGAAGGACTCGCCATATTATGATGACTTAGTCATGACACCATGCAAGAGGCTGGATGAAATCAGAACCAGAGCATCTAGATTCATCAGGTTGGAAGAAGATAGGCTCATGCAGGATTATTAATCAATAGGATGTCAACTATAGATGGTACCAGAATTCCTAGAAGTTAGAATGCAGCGCATCTCAAGCTGTACTTCATGTAAGTTATAGCTTGTCAACTTAATTCAGAAAATCAGGTATGCATTTATATTGCTTTACTTCAATTATGTTGTTTCAATTTGATTTATCTTCATCAAACATCGACTGACTTAAGCATCGGAGGGGTGTTAGCCAAGCTAACACCCAACCCTAACATGTTTCCGCTTTATGAGGAAACTCAAAGTCTCTATTCAGGTCAAGATTTTTACATGTTGATCCAAGATTTCCAGATGTTACATGTTGATCAGAGATGTTACATGCTGATCCAAGTATTCAAAAGATGTTCACATGAGTCAGAATTCATGTCCAACAGGAAAAATCAAAGTACAATTACATCCAAGGTATAAGGTTTTACACCTTTCAAAGGTTTAAAGGATTTACACCTTTCAAAGGTTTAAAGGTTTTACACCTTTCTTATGTGTTTAAGGTTTCTACACCTTCGCCCGTGCGCACGATTTTCATGTTTTAGTTAAGTTGTAGGTGGGCCAATGTGTCATGTACATATTGATTACCTTCTTGCACTTAATTAAAATTATGAACTCAAGTTGAAATCAATGGTTGTAGCATTTACATGTTACCAAACGTACTCAAGGTATAAAGATAAACATCTTTTCAATGATTCTCAACTTGTAACATCAACATGTTACCAACCATTCATTACATCGCTACTATTCAATTGTTCCAAAATTATTCTAAGTTGTAACATCAAAATGTTACCCTTAGAATCCTAACCGTACGACCAATCTATTATCAAAATACGAAAAAGGATCAAACACACTGATCCTAAAACGGGAAACATTCATAAGTTTTAACCATGCTATCACAAGACATGGTTCAAACAAAATTGCAACCTAACATGTCCAAACAGACATGTTGCAAACAAATAAAAATTGTCTTTAAGACAATCACCAAAATATTCTATTCTTCGTCTTTCTCTTTGTTTTTTTGCAGGATCAATTGCATCTTGGAGCTTTTATCACCTACATCAACTTTTATGGAAATTTCTTGAATTTCTATGTTCACTCAATTCAAAAAAATTGGGGGCAATTGTTTGGGGTGAAAAATCTCACAACACTATATCTACATCCTGAAAATAACGACTTGAGTCTACATGTTGACATCCTGAAGTTACATCTTACATCTTGACTCTACATGTTGACTCAACATGTTGACATGTTGACTTTACATCCTGACGTGACATCCTGAGCCAACGACTTGAACACAGTTAACAGATCCTAGCCATCAACTTGTTCCAGCATCCTGCATCCTGACATCAGCAACTTGATTAATCACACGTTTGTTTTGCAGGGTAACATCTTCCTATTTTTTAGGTAACTCTTACGAAAATTGTGGAGCATGATCAATAACGATTGTGACCTAATTGAAGACCAAGTCAAACGAAGAAAGCCTTATTTATCAAAACAAATTCAACTCAACGGAAGGAGATAAAACTTCAACTAACTATCCGAAATTCTTGGGATAGATGGGTTATCATCTAGTTTGTTATCTCATTATAAATAGCTTTACACCATTTGTAATGCACACACGCACTTTTCAGTTCTACTTAGCTCTTATTCTCGATCATTGTATTCCTCATCACCGTTACTAATAAAATATCATCTTTGAGGTTTTATGCCCCGCCTAGGCCTCACCTAGGCCTCTAGGCGCTAGGCCCAGCTCTGGCGCCTAGCGGTCGCCTAGCGATTTTTAGAACATTGCTATTAGGTTGGTTTTAACAAATCCATTCATCATTTTGGTTGTCATTTGTAAACATAATTCTTATTTCCATGATTTCAATTTCATCCCAAAGTATGATTTGCTGCCTATCATACATGGTTCATCTACTTATACCTCGGTCGAACGATCGATCGAGCTAAAGTAAGCATGATGTCCGTACAGGGAGAGAGAGACATGCATGTGGAGGAATGCAATGGGTATGCCTAGTATGGGAACATGTGTATTAATAAGGAGGAGCAATCATGAGACAAAAGAGTATGCAATCAAAAATAGAACATGCTCACATGCTAAAAATACATATCTTACTAAGTTGTTGGGATACCATGTTCCTTTACTTTACAACTTGTTACTCCCTCGACTGTTGTCTCAGAAAGATAGTCTTATTCTGATTTTTTATGGTCAACAAAAATGAACTTTGACCAACCATTAGTGACAATCTAATCATTCTTGTGAAAATTTAAAATTTATAATTAATAAATCATTAAGTAATTTATTAATAACAATTTTTAGAATTTCATTGTTTTCATTAAATTGTCATTAATGTTTGGTCAAAGTTCATTTTTGTTGACTATAAAAAGTCAAAATGTGACTATCTTTCTGGAACAGAGGGAGTATGTCACAAGATAAATAATTATTGTATTTTTTAACATTTTTTTTAATCTTATCTTCTTTGGTAAACACCTATTTGTTTGTTCATAAAATCATATTGATTTTCTTTTATTGTGATATGTGTAATTAGTCAACAATTAATGTAATTTCATGAAGTAACTCTAAGTAAGACTAAAAGATAAGAAGGTAATGACTTATGGGCCAGGGATTGGGGTTTGGAGTTTCCTAATTTGTTTTGCTGTTGTGTCACACTATTGCCCACTCATCGGTATGGGAAATAATAAAGTTACAAAAGATGGCTATAAAATGTGGCTTACAAAATGAGGTGTCATAATTGCATTGGTGTTTTTAATAGGGTTTAATCTCGCTTTACTACCCCAATATTTACATGTTGTATCGGTTAGGGGTCTATGATTTTATATTTCTCACTTTAGGGCCCAGACTATCATTTTTGTATCAATTCAGAGACCAGACAAGAGTTTTGTTAGATTTTAAACGGAAAGTTAACATGTACCATCTAAAATCCATTTTCTCTGGGGTTTTGTCTTTTCAAATCATTAGTATATTTAAGCTTTCAGACTCTCGACTTATGAAACATTGTTCCAAACAAAAAACTCATAAAGTAATTCTTTCTTATGTATTTTAAAAAATATTTCCCCTACAATTTAATAGACCCAAACAAACTGTTGTTCAGGAGTTAATGTGAAAGTTCCTTTAATTGCGAGTATTCTTTTTTTTGTTTTGATTTCTTTTCCTGGGTAACTTAAAAAGAAAGTAGCAATATCAAGCATAAACTAGTTACCACACATAAATTGGGAAAACAATTACAAAAAACAGTAGTATTATTTTATTTTTTTCTTGAAAGAATTATTATAATTATAAAATTCCAATTCCCAAAATTTTGAAAGAAAAAAGTTAATTTAAGAATTACCCAAACATCAAAAGAGTACTATCAGAACACAAACAGAGTGACTTAAAGGAAACTCATGAGTCAATTGATCACTCTTGGTATTAAAATGAGTGATAATTTGAGCAACAACATCACCGAAACTCCCAAATCAAACCAAAGCTAATGAACCTGGGATTGATTTGGGTGTACTGCCAAACTATTTTGGTTCAACAATTATTCTTGTGAAAATATCAAATGCGCAAGAGAAAATAAGTGTTAGGATGTGATATTCTTACTTTCTATTCAAAATATAATGTAATGTTTGTTTAGGCCCTAGATTGATGCGAAAATGAAAGTTTAGTCTCTAAAGTGAGAAAAATAAAACTATAGGCCACAATCGATGTGACCAATAAAATATCGCCACCACACCTTGTATCCTTCATTTTGTAAACTTCTTTTGTAAGCCTAGCATTGCCCCGAACAATATATTACCGTTTATTATCTCAACAATGCCCTTTATTAGTTTAGGTGAGGATGTTAAGAATTACTTTTGTTGTTCATATTGAACCGATCGATTGAGGTGCGCAACTATTTTAAATACAATAACTTAAAATTAAAATTAGTACTAAGTTTGTCTTCACTAATATGCAAAAGAAATATTGAGGGTTGAACAACTACCAAATGTCCACTAATTGGATACTATAGTATATAAAAAGCTAGAAATAAAATTTGTGGCTAGTGAAAGGTGAAAACTATAAATTATGCCACAATACTATAATGGTATGTGCATAATTGTCATCGTACATTATTTTTGACAAATTTGTGAGTGTATTATGAGGTTCACCATCTTTTCTTTTTCCTCCTCCCTGACAGAACATTAAAATATTAGGGAGAATACGTAGTAAAACTTAACTATAATGTTAAAAACATAACAAAACTGTTAAATTATTAACGGAAAAGAGCCTAGTCACACCCAGCTAGCACCACCATCTACCACAACCACCACATTCCATTACCACCACTACACCAGTCACTCACCACCACCCTTGTCCTCCACCACCACCACCACCACCACCACCACTACCACAGTCAATCAACACCCATTAACGATGGCATTGCCTAAAATTTAATTTGACAACATCCATTGTAAATGTAACTTAAATGAACAATATAGCTTGAAAATCTTCAGTTCTCGCAACCACAAAACAAACAAAATAATTTAGATATGAGTTGAACGTTTTAACAAATTAACATTCAAACCTCACAAAATCAGGGGGGGGGGGGTCTGAAGAAAAACGAGCAAGTTGTTTGTTGGACGAGGATTGGAGGGGGAGGCGACGTTTTGGGCTCGGAAGAAGGGGAAGTACGTAGTGGCGGTCAGGTGCTGGAGGATGAGGATGGGGTCGGTCGCTGGTTAGAGATGGAGTGGAGGGAAGGTGGGAGGAGGAAGGGGTGGATGAGAGAGATGAGGACCGTTATTATTTGCTTTATTTTATTTTGTCCTAATAAAAATATTTTGCATTATTACTTTTTATAAAAATAAATATTAAATTAATCATTTATAAATTTGTTTCAGATTTTAAAATTTTGTAACATCTTTGTTAAGTTTTCTAATGATTTTATTGAACAATTTGACGTTTTTGTTAAGTTTCAACGTTTTCTGTTAAATTTTAAACGTCAGTTAGGAAGAACGAAGAAAATGAAGATGAAATTCATTGTGCAGTGGCAAAGTTGACAGAAATAAAGTTTAATGACAAATCCGCAACCAAATTCACAGCACCATGGCAAATTTTTCAGTTTTCTCCTAGTTAAAGTTACTCCCTCCGTGCCATACTTATGACTACTTATTTTCATTTTGGGTGTCACGTACTTATTATTACTTGTCCAAAATGTTCACTTTTTCTCTCTCCTATCCACTCACAACAACTACCCACTAACTTATTTTCACTCTCCTCCCCACTCACAATACTTACTTTTCCAACATATTTTTTTAAGAGGAGGACTGCCATGCGACCGTCGCACGCCATGCGACCGTCGCACGCCATGCGACCGTTCGCGCCTTTTTTTTTTTTTTTTTGGCCCGCCATTTTTTTACTCGCCAACAAAAGTAACACTTTTTATACCAAGATGTAACATTTTTTATAAGGAAATGTAACACTTTTTCTCATACGTAACATTTTTTTTTCAAAAAAAAACTATTTATATTATTTTACGAAATTGCTGTTACATCTTACAATAAAGTGTTACTTTTTAAAGACCAAACTGTTACTTTCTTCATAAGAAAGTGTTACATTTATTTATGACGAGTAGCTCACTTGTTTTGTATGTTAAATTTTTTTTTAAAAAAAATAAACCATATCATGACCTATGTAGTTTTATTCGTCTCGTCGAGACGAACACAACGGTATTTTTAAATATTTTTTTTGACTTCAAAATCTCAAGATATAGCATTTTAAAATTATTGAAGGTTTTTTTTTTTTTAACACACACGTGGACTTTGAAAAAGAGGGGAAAAGGGGGGGGGGGGGGGGGGGGCGTCTCACGCGCCCGTCTCACGGCGTGAGACGGTCGCATAGAAGTTTTAGTCTTTTTTTAATCCCCATGCAATCCCAAATGTTAGCAATAAGTATGGGACGGTGGGAGTATGTATTTCTACATTTTGTATTCTGTCCCTAAAGTCGTTGTGCTAAAGGCAACTGATAACATGTCTTCTTCTCCTTTTCTCTTGTAGTAGACCTTTCTTTCCTTTTCTTAAATCTAATCTGTTGTAAACTCCAACAAAGAAAAGGAAGAGAATAAATGGGAAGCTGAACAAGCAAAACAACTTTCGAATAGTTTGAATTTTTGAGTCTCAATAGTTGACTTAATGGTTTTTAATTTAATTAAAAAAAACAGAATTAAAAAAAAAAAAAAACATTTAAATGACGAGCTTTCTTCCATAAAAGATAAAATATGGCTATTTAATTACTTATGATCACTCCTTCACGACAATATTTAAAATATGGAGTAGTAGGCTTTTAAGTTTTAATAATGTTTCCTAATTTGAGAAGAGAAAAATCAAAATATATTTAGTTGCATTATAGTATTTACTTGAACCTATGCCAATCTTCCCCTACTAAATACCCAAACAAATGTTTGCTTCAAAAAAATAAAATAAAAAAAGCGAAAAATGAATAAAGAAAACCTTAAAAGCCAAATTAATATGAGTATTAACAAGTAGCATCAATCAATCAGAGAAATTATATTCTAGTCCCTTAGGATACCCAAAAAGAAAAGAGAAAAGAAATAGAGCACAGAGGCACAAAATAAGGTTATAAAATCTTGCTCATAAGATAAGGTGTGATATTTTATTGGTTACTTCGATAATGGACCCGTCATGCTGTAATTTAAACACCAATAATATCATTACAATTAAGATTTTGTGAGTAAGTTTTTATAATTTTTTTGAGCCCTAGTATTATTCAAAGAAAAACAGTAAAGAAATGGGCTCCTCCAAATTCATCACCATTATTATGTCTTCAATCTCAAGAAAACCAAACAGCTATGATCTCATCTCCTACCTCTTCTTCATCTCTATGTCATCTTCTCTCTGATTTTCTTTCCAGCCCATGTCCCTTTTTGCTCCTGAGAACCCAGGTAACTTCCTCTCTCTCTTCACACACACTCAGTTTTTCTATTTTTTCTTTTCTGGGTATGCATAATTGAGGCTCAAATACTACTTGCATTTGTCAAATTTGTTATTATCTACTTGGGTAGCTGTAAAGATTGAATCTTTATGTTGGATCTGGGTCATTTCAGGTCTTTCCTGATCTGGGTTTTTCTTGATTTAGTTTCCTTTTTTCCTTTTGATTTGTGAATAGATCCTTGATTGCTCCCACTTTCGTTTTATAATTTGTATCCCAGATCTGTATTCTCTGTACATATATATGTTGGTCAAGTGTTTGTGGGACCCTGATCTGCCTGTCCTTGTTTGTTGCAATTTGGGCAAAATTTACTTGTGTTCCCTGCTTGAACATTAGCTTTTCTTGAACATTTTCTTGGTGGTTTTTCTTTGATTGAATGTCAGATCCGGATCAATGTTCAGTTTATAGGCTTGTGAGGGACATAATGGGTAGCCATTTACAAATTTAGAACTTTGTGATGTGTAATTGCTTGTCTGTGTGTTTATACATGTAATATGATATAGTATGTAATCTCTTTTTCTCAGGAATAGAGAAAGGTACTACAGTATCGTTAACAGAATTCAAGATTTCTCGATTTTGTTTCCTAGATCTGCTTTCTTGAATATAGTTGAATAATACCATTGAAACCAGTGAAACTCCTCTCTTTGTGTTGATTTCATCCTCAACTGCACTTAAAAATTTGCGGTGGATTTCTTTTATCTCTGTTGTTATAAGATTTACGTTATGTTCTTCTTAAGGTTGAATGATAATATAGATTGTTGGTTCCCTTGTTTTGTTCTTCACCCTATCCAAGGCTTTTCAAATATTGATTCTGCTTATCTTATTTGCATAGGTTTGCAATTGGCGACAAATTCAATAATCCCAACTATGCTGAAGCAGATTCTAGCGAAACTCCCTCGTAAATCATCAAAACCTAATCCAGTAGATTCTGCTGGGAGTAGTTCCAGCAGCAATACTCCTGATGTAGGCAATGGCTTCCAGTTCACCACGACTTGTAATGTCATTTCAAGTCGATTAAATGTTGTCAAAAGGATGTCTTCCTCGATTTTCCCAACAAGCATCGGATCTGGTGTTGAAATGATCGAGCCCCATATTCCATTTAAAGATGTCCCGAATTCGGATCGACAAAATCTTCTGGTCAGTAAATTGAACTTGTGTTGTTCGGTGTACAATTTTAATGACTCGGACAAGAACTCAGTTGAGAAAGATATTAAGCGCCAAATATTAGTAGAGATCCTTGATTTTCTTGCATCCGAGTCCCCAAAGTTTAATGAATCAACCATTGCTGCCATGTGTAAGATGTGTGGAAGTAATCTATTTAGGGATTTCCCTCCCAAGTATTCCTCTCACACAGCGCGCGGAGAAACTGAAGACGAAGAACCCTTGTTCGATCCGGCTTGGTCACATTTACAGCTCGTTTACGAGATACTCCTTCGATTTCTAAGTCACAGTGCTCTTGATGCTAAAGTGGCCAAGCAACATCTTGACCACTCGTTTATATTGCGACTACTCAACCTATTTGATTCGGAGGATCCAAGAGAGAGAGATTGCTTGAAGTCAATCCTGCATAGGGTATATGGAAAGTTCATGGTGCACAGGCCTTTTATTCGAATGGCTGTCAGCAATATTATCTTTAGGTTCGTTTTCGAAACGGAACGACATAACGGGATTGCCGAGTTGTTGGAGATTTTTGGGAGTGTGATTAGTGGGTTCGCCTTACCCTTAAAGAAGGAGCATAAGATGTTTTTGTTAAGGGTTTTGATTCCTTTGCATAAACCGAAATCTGTGGGGATTTATCATCACCAATTAACGTACTGTATTGTACAGTTTATAGAGAAAGAGCCTAAGTTGGGGAGCTCTGTGATAAAGGGCTGTTGAAGTACTGGCCCGTAACGAGTAGCCAGAAGGAGTTGATGTTCTTGAGTGAATTGGAAGAGCTCTTGGAAATGGTTAACATGGAAGAGTTCGAGAAAATTATGATCCCATTGTTTAGGCGCATAGGTTGCTGCCTCAACAGCTCCCATTTCCAGGTAATCCCTCGTGCCTTCCCCTCCCCTGCCCTTTCATACATTCATATAATACTGCTCGAATGTGTTATTTGGGGTCTGTGTGCAGTTCGACTGTACAGAAGTCCAAATTAAATGTAACCCATCTGACTGTACATGCTATCCAAGTGTATCACGCACACTAAAAGATGTAACCCATTTACTATAAAATGTAACTCATTTACTGTATAAGTCAAAGTCAGACTTCTGTGTGCAGTTAGACTGCACAGGCCTGGATCCCTCGAATGTGCTGGTGATTTCTTGTTTGATTGGTTTCAGGTGGCAGAACGAGCTCACTTCTTATGGAACAACGATCACATACTTTACCTTATCATGCACAACCGGCATGTGATTATGCCTATAGTCTTCCCATCCTTGGAACGCAACACGAGAAACCACTGGAACCGGGCAGTGCTCAACTTAACCCAAAATGTGATCAAGGTGTTCAGTGAAGTAGACGAGGAACTGGTGGTTGCATGCCAGAGAAGATTCGAGGAGGAAAACTCAAAGTCGAGTGCAGTAGCTGAGAGGCGGAGACTGACATGGGAGCAACTAGAAAGCTCTGCTAGGGTTCAACCTATAGTCGGAAATATGTCGGTGGGTATGGAAGAGGTAGGCCCCACATGCATTGTTGCTTGCTAACTTCCTCCAATAGATGTTGTCTTGATTGAGTATGTATGTAATTTGGATGGAATGAAGTGTTGTAATTGTAAACTTGATGTCAGATGAGTCTGTGTTAAGTGTTGTTGCTGCCTCTGCAATTTCTCGTTCCGGTATTTTTTGAATGGAGAAAGAGAGTGATAGATTGTCGCAATTAGTTCATCGAAGGAGATGTGATTGTATTTTTGCTGGTTGTTTATCTCATGTCTGACCTTTGTTTTATCTTTGGTTATTCTTGGTAAGACTATGCTTTGTGCCCCCCTACGACAAGTTGTCGCAGTTTCTGTTCTAGTAATGTACCAAAAAGGACCTTAAACTGGAACAAAACAAAAAGGAAAGTAAGAACCTTAAATTGGGATGGAGGTGGTATATAGATACTTTTGATTGATTTTTGAATATGATTCCTTATAAAATTCTTGAAACAAAAGATGGTGTTCCTTTACATGAATGAAAAAGCATGAGAACTCCTATCACTAAAGCACATACTATTGTTTTTACATATTCCAAAATGCAGTTTATTGTGAAGTCAATTTTTTTTTTTTTTTTTTCCTGTTAAGACGGAGTCCCCGGGACTACTCCGGCGAGTTGGCGACCTTCCAAGTATTCAGGCAGCCTTACATGATTGTCCGTCCCATAAGTTACCTTCAACCCACAGTATGCTGATCGGAGATCCAGACAGGAATTGACCATCAAGATCATTCCTTGTAGTAACAGTCAAGAGAAATGGCACCAGTAACTGGCAATTTAAGCTTTGATTGCTGTTTCCTGCCATTGGATAAGTGAAAAGGTCAGATACACAACTAGGAAAGATACAATATTTTTCAAAAAAATGAACTCCCACCAAAAGATAGAGGAATACAAAGAATGCTGTGTGCTTTGCCAAAATTTTCATATTATAATTTTGAGCCAATTTCTATTGACTTAATCCTCCAGACACGTAAATCTTAATTTCCAAATGGTATTCAGTTCATCATCTTGGGGCTAAGGACGCAGGGCATACGTGAGTTATCAGCTAGCACAATGTTCTCCAAATTATACTCTGTCCTGGAAAATTTGTCTCAGTGTGACTTTTTATGGTCAACACAAATGAACTTGAGTCATACATTGGTGTCAATCTAATGATCACAACGAAATTCTAGAAATTCTTATTGATAAATCACTTAATGCTTTATCAATTACAATTTTTCGAATTTCACCAGTATGCTTATATCTATACCAATGTTTGGTTAAAGTTAATTTTTTTTTTACCATAAAAAGTTACATTGAGACGAACTTTCCGGGATAGAGGGAGTATCACCTAAGATTATAATGTTCCAAAGACGAAATGGCACAGATAATAAGAGTAGCTAAAGTTTCTAAGCCTTGTACCATCCATCAATCAGCCTTATATTTCCACTTGTAGACTCAGCTTGAATATGTTGATTTAGTTGACAGATTATCTATACATATGTGCGTGTATGCGCGTGCGCGCACACACTGATACCGTCATAATAACCTATCAGAAAATATTACGGTCAAACAACCAACATATGCAATGTACTTTCGCAAATTGAATCAAATAATGCAATATATTCCTTATTGTTCAAAAAATGCAACGTACTTAATTATTTTTCAAATAATGCAACCAATTTCTTTTTTGATTAACGGAGTTAATTTTTTTTTAACAAATTGTTGATGTAGTAAATGATGTGTTAAAACTCTAACGAAATGTTAATGTAAAAACTAACTTTCTATTAACGTCATCATCTCACTCCAACCCGACAACCACCCACTGACTAACCACCACCATTCAACCATCAACAATCCATCGCCATTATAACCACCGAAACCCAAAATAAAACCCAAATCAACAAAACTCAAATCAACAAACCGAAATTAAGCAAAACCAACAACAATAATACAGCAACACAAAATGGAATTCCAAACTTTCTCCCAACTTCAAATTTCGGTTTTAATAGAAAAATGAAACTTTTTTTATCTTCACCAAACCCAAATCATGCATCAACATGATTATCTTCAACGCCGATGGAATGAAGAGGAAGGGTCAATGGGTTAAAATACAATGGGTTTTGCAGTGCCAGAGATGCGGGGCAAGGTAGGGACAAGGAGGAGAGTGCATAGTTATTAAAGGCCCAAGGCGCAAAAGGTGTGCCCGGAGCCTAGGCGCGCTTTTGATAACTATAGTGCGTCCCATAGTTATTAAAGGCCCAAGGCGCACCAAGGCGCAAAAGGTGTGCCCGGAGCCTAGGTGGGCTTTTGATAACTATGGGAGAGTGAGACAGGTGTAGATGGTGGCAGTCTTGGGGGGAGAGGGGATCGTAGAAGAAAGAGTATGAAAGAGGGATCTAGTGGAAGGCACGACAAATTGAGAGAGATGGAGAGGGGTGGGGCAATTTCGGGGAGGAGTTGGGGCGGAAGGTGAAGATTGAGACATTGCTGGAGTAGAAGGGACTGGAGGTGAGGAAGATGATCTTTTTTCGTTAGGAGGGATGAAGATAAAGGGTCAGAGGAGGGAAAAAAGAAGGCATTAACCCCATTAAATATTTAATTGGTATTAACCTCGTCATCAAGTTGTTAACTATATTTAACACCGTCCATTTTTTATTTTAGAACTTGCATTATATGAAAGACTTGTAAAAATATATTTTACTTTTTAAACACCAAAAGTGAATTACGAGTCGGACCAATCTGCGAATCCAGCCCGAGAACATTGTTTTATTTGATACAAAAGGGTATAGTATGTTACCTTTAAGAGTAGTTATTCAAAAATATTACCGTCGTCCTACTTCCATCACAAAACAAGTAGTCTTACTTGGAAAGTGAAATTTATTAATATGGTACTTTTAAGTAAGATAAACGTCATGTTTCTGAAAAGAACAAAATCTTGTAAGGCTCGTTTGATGCATGAGAAACAAGGGGTGGGAATGAGCAATTTATTCTCAGGTAATGCATATCTTTGGTGCAGAAGATTAAATGGCACAAATCACAGGCAATTTAAACTCTGATGGCCATATCCTATCAGAAAATATTACCATGTAGAAGGAAGATGGACAGACAAGTAAATGATTCTGAATACAAACGGAAAATAAGCTTTTAAAGGACACTTGACCGGATGCATCACAAAAGGGAAACCAACGAGTTACCTGACAAAATATCCAGGCCAGCCACGAGCGAATGACCAACGAGTCAACCGGGTCTGCCTCGCTCCGTTCCTCTTCTACGGCTTCTTCCCCTGCCTCTCCCTCTAAATCATGTTCTACCATGAGAACCAGGGTCATCTCTCTAAAAACTGAACATGCTCATTCTGATATTATCTGCCTCTGTCACGTGTGGACCACTTTGTAACTGTACATATTGTCACTTAGTGAGGTCAAACACTTGATACAATAGTAACCAGAATGACCTATTTACAGCTTCTTAAGCTTTAAGAGATGTTGAGATGAAGATGTTGTTTTATCATTGATCCAACGTGATACTCCCTCTGTCCCGAAATGATCTTCTCATTTGTCATTTTTCATTGTCCCAAAAAGTTCTTTTCATTTCTATAGGGCTTTAATGTGCATAAACACAACATGGCTAGTAAAGCAAATGTTCATATACTTAAAAAGTTTGAATAGTCAAATGTGAAGACCATTTTGGGACGGAGGGAGTATAACCAAAAAATCAATCATTGTCGCGTGAATAAGAAAATACACTAACATAAAGATGTAATGAAAAACAAACATCAGCTAGAGGTATGAGGAAGTTGTCCTTATGTTTCGACAAACAAGGCCGGCCCTTCCATTAGGAGAGCAAGGAGGTCGCCTTGGGCCCCGATATATTCAGCATATTCTGGGCCCCAATTATATACTCTCTATATTAATAATATGCCACAAATCTCGGTCCAAATTTCAACCCAATTAGCAATACTCCCTCCGTCCCACCTCACTTGATACCTAAGAGGTGGGCACAATAACTAAGGAAAAATAATAAAGTAAAGAAAATGTGTGGTAGAAAAGGGCAAATTGCAATTTAGTTACCTGAGTTTTACACAATGTTTGAATTGGTTCCTGAATCCGCTTTTCGACAAATTGGTTACCTGAGTTTGACAATTTGTTGCAATGTGGTGTAAAAACGGATGAAGTGTTAAAAAACTAACAAAAGTGAATTAAAAACATAACAAACTTCTTTATAAATTGCAATGAACTCCCCTACAATTTGATTAATTCTTCACACTAAAAAGTTAAATTGTTAGCAAATGACCCAAATATCCATACTCTCTCTCTCAATCTCTCTCTCTCTCAAAAACCACTTAAACACAAAACCCACCCCCATTTTAACGGGTTAACAATTGATGAGCCATCTTTTCTGGCCGGCGTCCATTTTCTCCCGTCGGTGGTCACCTTCACCCACCGCCTCTTCTCCTTCCTTCTCCCCTTTTCACCCCATTCACCAAAACCACTCATTTCAAATTTATTCCCCCTCCCCTTCCTCTCGCTGCCCAACTCTACGACCCCTCGCGTCACCCTTCTCCCTCACTCCTGCGAAATTAGTAGCAACTCGATGGAATTTTTTTTTCTGATTTTGTTTTGGTTTTTCGATTTCTTTGGGGTTTTTTTTTTTTTTTTAATTTGTTTACAACTTTGGGAGGTTTAATTTATCGGCCATTGTTGGAATTAGAAACCTAGAACAGAGGGGTAGATGAGGGTGGTTGTACGGTGGGTGATTTTTTAGAGACGGAGGAGGGTGCCGAAACGGGTATGAGCGGTTTAATTGTTATGAGATTTTCTGTGTATGATAGAAATGTGAAATGATTAGGTTGGCTCAAGTGGGTTTCCAGATCAGTTCAGGTAAGGGGTTTCCTGTCCAGTTCATGTAAGGGGTTTTGTGGCGGTTGTGTTTTGGTAGGCTTAATAGATGAAGGGGGTGGGAAATGGTGAAATTGATGATGTGGGAAAGGTTGAAATTAATGGGTGGGGAGGGTTTCTGTGCATTGTTTAAAGGTTGAAGGCGAGGATAAATTAGTCATTCTCATCTCAAAGTTTTTAGTTAGGTTTGGGTCATTTGTTAACTAAAAACTTAACATTTTAGCATTGTTCTAAAAATCGGGCTAGGCGGGGCCTAGGGGCTAGGCGGCCCCCAGGCGCCGCGATTTTCCATTAGGCGGCCAATCTAGGCGTTAGGCGGTCCTAGGCGGATCAGGCGGTTTGGGCGGATTTAGGCGGGTCTAGGCGGGCCTAGGCGGGAATAGCACATGGGTTGGGCCTCATTATTTTAGTGTGGGAGGATAATTTATTTGGGTTTGACTGAAGATGTGTGAATTGGGTTAATGTGTGTAAGCTTTCACTTTTGAAACATTTAAAAATACTTTTTATAGTTATGATTTATTTTTTAGTTAAAATAAATTATTAAATTATGATAAATAATAAAAATAATTGACAATATTTTTAGGATATATAAATATATATATATTAATTAAGAAAACAAAAAATGCTCTAAATGCTCGGCCCCGCCTAGTCCCCGCCTAGGCCTCTAGGCGCTAGGCCCAGCTCTGCCGCCTAGCGGCCGCCTAACGATTTTTAGAACACTGCATTTTAGTATAGAAGTAAGAATTAGTTAAACTGTAAGGGTGATATTGCAATTTTAAAAGAAGCTTGTTACGTTTTCCATCCATTTTCGTTAGTTTTTTAACACCCCATCCATTTTTATACTACATTGCAACAAATTGTCAAACTCAGGTAACCAAATTGTCGAAAAACGGATTTAGGAACCAATTGAAACATCATGTAAAACTCAGGTAACTAAATTGCAATTTGCCCGGTAGAAAATGAAGAGAGAGAATGAGTGTGGTAAATAGTAGTGTTGGTTGAATAAATTGAGTGGTGGAAAATGAAGATAGAGAATGAGTGGTGGGGTAGTTTGAATATAAAATAATAAAAAATGGCTATTTTGGGGAGTCTCAAGTGAAGTGGACGGACCAAAATGGAAACAAATCTAAAGTGAGGTGTGACGGAGGGAGTATACCATATAAAAATGGCTATTTCACTGGCTCAATTGTTCTTCCAATACTTGAAAAGATATTATGAAATATAATCAAACTATAGAAACTTCTTTACATTCACACCATTGGCATCGTCGAAAAAATTGTCTAAATTAAAATTTATTTCCATTCGTCATCTCCAGTAATTTATTTACTTTCCCGCGATTAATATCTTTATATTATTTACTCTCCATTTCTTTTCAAGTTAAATGTTGAATTGTTTATGTAAACTGGTAATCGTCAAAGCTTTTACTGTGATTAATGATTTCATGTTTAAATGTGCTAAAAAGAATATGTTTACATGTTATTTGTATTGTGTTCAATTGGAACGAAATATTCATATTTACTAATTTTTTGTTAATTATTCAACTATCTTTTTGTTTGAAAAATACATACTCCCTCCGTCCCATTTAAAGCTTCACCATTTTGGTGATGGCACACAAATTAAGGAAAGTGATGAGTGTAAGAAGGGTTGTGAGAGGGAAGAAGTTAGTGGGTATGACAAGTGGGGCCTACAGTTTAAATATGTGAGAGGGAAAAGTTAGTGGGTATGACAAGTGGGCCCCATAATTTAAGTATGTGAGAGGAAGAAGTGAGTGGGTATGACAAGTGGGGCCTACATTTTTTACCATTTTAGGAAAGGATGAATCTTTTAACGGGACACCCATTTGGGCAAAAGGTGAAGCTTCAAATGGGACGGAGGGAGTACTTCTAAAAACGAAGACTCCATGAAAGAGTTGGCCTTGGGTCCCAAATCTCACAGGACCGGCCCTGTCGGCAAATGAAGTGCTTGGAAGAAGGTTCATCCTTCTAAAATAGCAAAAACTGCACCCTCACTGATACGCACAGACAGGTATAAAAATTATGAAAAGGTTAAAGCTACTTACGAGAAGGTCTGCATTGCTTACGGAACTGCTGCAAAACTACACCAGGTTGCAATTTCTCAAATGTTGGACGGCCTGTTTCAACATTTTGTGATAACGTCAAGGATGAGTGAAAGAAACTGAATATTTTTGGTTCATGTCCCATTCTTCGTAGAGTGACTGAACAACACCTCCAATCACAGCCATCACTCTAGGATTCAAGGACACAATGCCACTATGCATCACCGCTTTATTTTCCAAACGAACTGTGAACCAGAAGCAGAATCAAATTGAGCCTGGTGACTATAGTTACACAACATAGTTTAGAAAATTTGCTCTTTCAAATATGGAATTTCTTTCAATAATAGGCTTATCTTGATTTCTATCCTATGTACCTTAAATCTTCGTCTTCTACTCACTAATCTATTCCAACAATACAGCTAGGTTCAGTTGCGATGCGAGGAAACTTGCAGTGATCATAATTTTTTTTTAACCTTTCGACCAAAATTTGTGCGATCGTGCACGCTTTTTAAGTGGAAAAGATTCTTATAGTTACTGGGCTTGCAACATAAAATAATAATTAAAAAAAAAAGTTTCAGAGTTTTCAAGTACTGAATTACTTCCAATTGGAAAAAGTTGATGAGAAAGCCATGCTTCTTCACATTACAGTTAAGATAGAATACTATATTTTTAATCCACATACAAGCAAGAAGACTGCACATAAAAACTTCACAAATTGACTCGACATGAAATAAACCTTGGTACCAGGAACGACATTGTACGTAATTGATGGTATGTGACAGTGAGAGTATTTCTACAGCAATTAATTCAGAATGGCCATCAGTAAGCTTCAACCTTAATAGCCGACAATTACGTGAATTTCCAGAACCCTCGACTATGCTTACTTCAAGCTATGTCCCAAGCAGATTATACTTATTAATGACACTCAGTGTAAACTTTTAGATATTGAAGACAGCAAACATAAAGTTCAAGTATTTCAAGATTATACTACAGAAAAAGAATATAAGTTCTCGCAGCTAGCATAAATCAACTAAATCACAGGCTTAGCAGAGCCAAGTATGTAACCCATTAATACAGCACGCACATCGATTTAAAAGTTAGGCCTGTCCGATTATCATTTTCACATACGCTTTCCGAAACATCTACTCCCTCCTTCCAAAATGAATGTCCAAATTTTGTTCAAAAAAAAAATCATTTTGGGACGGACGTCCTAGAATGTTTGGAATTCAGAACTTCATTTCTGCTTTAAATCTTTCTGCCACAGTGCTAGGGCCTACTTCCTCAAATATACAGCACTTCAGTTACGATTGTTAATTTATATGATCAGAGTCAGTATAGTAAATTAAGCAAAATCGAGTACCAACATAGGCCATCAGCACTTCTGTCCCGGAAATATATTCCCTCTTTTTTCATTGTTAACAATTTTTAAATTTTCATTAAAATAAATAAAACTAGCTTTAATTATTGCTCAAAGTTCCTTCGTAGTAACAACGAAAAAAAATTGATTATCTTTCCGAAACAGAGGGAGTATCATTTTCACAAATACTATACTCAAAAGCTAATGAACTTGCTAAAACAAATTCAATTTATTTACAATTGTACATTGAACCAGAATCCATAATCACTGAAGTCAAATAGCTACAGATAAACACAGACACAAAACAGTGAGAGGACATGCGAATTTGCCTGAAGAACATTAGGACCCAGTAAATGAGAGGGTTTTCGAAGGATAGAGACATCCGGCCGGCAAGGACTTGCCGCCGATGGATCACATGTCCAGGTTGCAATGTTCCGACTCGGTTGAACCAACGGTGCAGGAATCTCCATCAAAGGCTAATTGAATTGAAATTAGGGCTTTGATTTGATCGGTGTTGCCGAAACCGAAACACGAGTCCAAATCCTCTCCCCCCCACCCACACACACACACACACACACACACACACATTTTGTGTGCTACAAGTAATCTAATGGCTCACAGTTATTGAGATTTGGTATTATCGTAATATTATGCAAAAATATGTTAACGGTTGGATTGCAAGAGGTACATAGTACTGTGGTACACAAAAGTGGTACAGGAAATCTTGACTCCCGAAACACCGGCCTCTCTCATTTCGACGGATCAAGCACTTGATGCTTAATAACAGTGGCGGACCCAAGAATTTTTCACAAGGGGGCAAAATTGCATGAAACATTTAAAGGGGGCAAAAATAAATACTAGTGCATTTATTTTTTTAAACAAAGGGGGGCAAAATACAAAATATTGCACTAATACTCCAAATTTTCAAAAAAAAAATACACTAGTAAATTTATTTTGTTAAAAACAAAGGGGGGCCATTGCCCCCCATACACCCTTGGTAGGTCCGCCCCTGCTTAATACTCCCTCCGTCTCTCTTTAACTTACAAAAAATGAATTTGGTACATTAATTAAGGAAAAAGTAAAAAAAGTGATGTGTTGTGAGTGTAGATGGTTGGGTGGGAGAGAGAAAGTGGGATGGAGAATAGTTAGTGGATAGTTGTTGTGAGTATGACAAGTGGGTCCACCATTTTAAAAGTATTAAAACATTTCCAATTTAGGTTTTTGTAAGTTAAAGTGGGACAACCAAATGGCTAATTGTTTAAGATTAAAGAGGGACATGGGGAGTAGAATGTATGGTAATTTAGAGGTATGATGCAGTGATTTAATTCTTTTGTCCAACATGAATATATGTTCAACACTCTTTTAACGATTGAGAATCATTACCATTTCTTAATGAATAAGAGCCTCACTCAACACTCGACATCTAACGCTCAATGTGATTAAATGCATCGCATCTTTCTATTAAGCATCAAGCATCTATTTAGTGCTTGCTTGATGCATCAATTGCAACCGCCGACTAGGATGAAGATCGAAACTTTTTGTGTTTATGGGCTTTCGGAATTTTAGGGCCTAAGTTTCGGGCTTAAACTACATCAAGAACTTGGGCTTCGGAACATACCACATTTGTCCGAGATGACATGTACTGCATTTTGTGTACCGGCTCCCACAGTTGTATCCAATTTTGTTTTAAAAAATTTTTGCGGCCTTAAAATTGCCCTGCTAAATAAATCATGTAAAAAAAAATATAATTAGATTTGCATATTTAATGTAAAAGAAAATATAAATAGATTTACATACAAGTGGATTTAATTAAAATTTTCCACAATGATAGAGGTCTTTTTACATAAGTATTTTAGCTCTCAGCTTTGTGAAAATATGAGAAAACATGTTCTTTTTCAAGTGATTATGTGAAAACGGGTTTAAAAGGTGCGGCGACATTTTTTTAAATAACTAAAATTTACTTTTAAAATACACGATGAAATTTTTGTGAATAACTGAAATTTGGCAGTTTTGTATATAACACAACTACCACTTGCACTATTTAGCACTGTCACTGACACATTTTAACACATGCACTAGCACTCTTAACACACATGACTGACACTCAATAACATATGCACTGACACTAAAAAACCACATGCACTTACACTCTTAAACACTACCACTGACACTTTTTTAACACCCCGCTAATAAAACTGCAAGACCCGTTTGAGGGCCTAAATAACATCTTCTGAGATTTTTAAACCTATATCAAGAGCTAAGCCTCATATCTTTTGTAGATCTCGAAATTCCCTTCGATTTGATATGTGGTGGACCGCTTGGTTCATCTGGATTTAAACCTAAATCTATTGTCGCGCATGTGCTTAATAACACATTCATTGACACAAACAAAATATATGCACTGACACTCTTTGTAACTCACACTGCAGTACAAGTTTATTGCCAGTAGTAGTGTATTTGAGAATCACTGAGAGTGTTTGTTGAGTACTAACCATAATGTTTTTTAGTGCCTGTGAAAGTGTTTTTGAGTATATGTGATATTATAGTGTCTGTGATAGTGTTTTTGAGTTTCAGTTAGTTACGATATTGTCATTACTTATTTAAAAGAAGTTTAACTTATTTACAAAAATGTCATCGTGCGCCTAATTTACTCACTTACAAAAATGCAATCAAGCGTTTCAAATACTCTCTCCGTCCCGGAGTAAGAGTCCTATCTCCCATTTGCACGGAGATTAAGTAATTGTGGAAGTTATATAAGTGTTGTGAGTGTAAAAGTAAGGATTAAATAAGAATTTAGTCCCTAAACTTGGCAGTTTTTATTAGTTTCGTCATTCATGAATAAATTTTATTATGATGGCTTTTTTTGCCAGTTTGCCCCTCCTATGAGATTTTTCAAAATGCCGAATATACCCCTGAAACTAACGATACTTTGGTCCCTAAACTTGACGCTTATATTAATTTGGTCCTCCATGATGGATTTATATCTTAGTTTGCCTCTTTTATTTATTTTTACTAATTTTCTACTATTAAGTTATATTTAAAAAATTATAATGCGCTAAAAATAATTAATTAATTTCAAAAGAGTCTCAAATATTTTTCTCCCCTAATTTTTTCGAGTTATTCAACCTTAAAATTAACTCTGTGATGAGTTTGTATGTGACAAAGTTTATATGATCATTTTTTAAAACTGTAATAATATACCTTTAAAGAATATAGTAAGAGAAATAAAACATTTCAGTAAAAAATAATTCTTTTAATAAATCAACAATTTCACTCAACCGATTCACATTCAAACCAAAACTTTTTTTTTTAATAATTTGGATTTAAAAAAAGAAATTCATTATTAATTTCATGGATTAAAGGCATCGTTTTTTAATTTTTAAATACTTAATTACCGATTCCTTAAAAATAAGATTGAAAATTAGAAAGAGGATATAAAAGGGAAAAAATAATAATATCCATCGTGAGTGAACAAACTAATAATAATACCATGTTTCTGGACCAAATAATTATTTTTCCCATTTATATGCTTTTGCCAATTTTCAATCTTATTTTTAAGGAATCGGTAATTAAGTATTTAAAAATTAAAAAACGATGCCTTTAATCCATGAAATTAATAATGAATTTCTTTTTTTAAATCCAAATTATTAAAAAAAAAAGTTTTGGTTTGAATGTGAATCGGTTGAGTGAAATTGTTGATTTATTAAAAGAATTATTTTTTACTGAAATGTTTTATTTCTCTTACTATATTCTTTAAAGGTATATTATTACAGTTTTAAAAAATGATCATATAAACTTTGTCACATACAAACTCATCACAGAGTTAATTTTAAGGTTGAATAACTCGAAAAAATTAGGGGAGAAAAATATTTGAGACTCTTTT
Source organism: Campanula takesimana (assembly GCA_026119855.1). Lineage (NCBI taxonomy): Eukaryota > Viridiplantae > Streptophyta > Magnoliopsida > Asterales > Campanulaceae > Campanula > Campanula takesimana. The sequence continues at coordinate 847,827 of JAOWBW010000163.1, read as the reverse complement.
GAAATTAATTAATTATTTTTAGCGCATTATAATTTTTTAAATATAACTTAATAGTAGAAAATTAGTAAAAATAAATAAAAGAGGCAAACTAAGATATAAATCCATCATGGAGGACCAAATTAATATAAGCGCCAAGTTTAGGGACCAAACTATCATTAGTTTCAGGGGTATATTTGGCATTTTGAAAAATCAGAAGAAAGGGAAAACTGGCAAAAAAAAAACCATCATAAGGGGTCAAATTAATAAAATCTTGTTCATGAAGGGTCAAACTAATAAAAACTGCCAAATGTAGGGACCAAATTATTATTTAATCCTAAAAGTAAAGTAGGAGTGAGAATGAGTGTGAGAGAATAGTAAGTTGATTGGTGTTGCGAGTATAAAAGTAAAGTATGAGAGACAATGAGTGGGATGAATAGTAAAGATTCTTTGCCATTTTAAGAAAGAGTCTCTTATTCTGGGACGTACCAAAATAAAAAGTAGGACTCTTACTCTGGGACGGGTGGAGTACAAGTTTTTTACAAATATTTTTTTTCCTCGAAAAATGGGATTTCAGAAGCTCTATCCTCAACTTTATGGTTTCTGTAGCTTAAAAAAAAAGAACTTTATGGACTTAAAAGATTACTTGTTAAAAAATAAATGAATTTAGTAACCTTATCAAAAAAAAAAAAAAGGATTAAGATACTAGTTAAAAATAAATTTAGTTACTTTGTTAAAAAATAATAAGATATTTGGTAAAAAAAAAATGTAACTGTAACACCCCGAATTTTCTTATAATATCTGAGCATTTAATGGCATTAAATATCCATAAATAACAATAATAAATACTTCAATTTAGGGTTCACAACGGCCCCTTATTTAACCATGAATTCAAAACAATAGCGGAAGCGTAACTTAACTTGTCTTGGTAGGTAACAACCCTAACCATTAATGTACTTCAACTTACATCAAAATAAATGTACTTAAACTACTAAATTAAGAATCTTCAATCCACCGTCTTCTTACGGCTGCTTTCCCTGTCTTGTCCTTCTACTTAAATCCTGAAAACAAAATTTATAGAGAAGGGATGAGCGAACGAATGCTCAGTAAGTTCTGTAATAGCCGGATTTTTTTTAATTTTTTTTATTTTATTTTTCGGTTTTACAAAGTTAATTAAACAATAATTAGAAGATATAAAGTAATTGAAAGAAGTGGGCCAAATAATTAGATGGGCCAAAATTTGTATTAGTAAACCCAACCCAAATAGGAATCAACCCAAGGTATAAATAAATGAGTTAGTCAACTTAGGAAATTCATTATAATCATAAACTCAAAAAAAAAAAAAAAAAAAAAAAAAAAAAAACAAAACCCTAGTTCTTCAAGAAGCCGCCGGCCGATCCTGGGGAGGGGGAAGAAGAAAAATTTCAGCCATTGTTCTTGAAGATTAATCCGTTCTAACTCAAGGTAATATCGAAACTCACATCCTAAAATTTATTTCATTGGATTTGGATGTTTAAAACATAAGTTATGCATGTTTTAAGAATACAAGTATTAGGGTTTGTATGCTAAGGATTTATGATCAAAATTTTAAAGGTTAATGGAGTGATCTAGATGCTATGGAGAAAACAAAAGTAGTAATCTTGATACTAGTTAAATTCGTTTTTTTCTTTTTGATTGATTATATAATCATGGATTGAATTGATTTATATTATACCATGACTTGGGATTGAACACATAAATCATTGAGGTTGAATTGGGTTTATCAAAAGAAGAAAAAATTATGGATTTCCCTTGAATATGTTTCGGCCGAATGGCCTAGATCAATTGAAAAATTGCTTTGTTGATTTTAATGAATTGTGTTATTGATTATGAATAAAGATTGATGTTTGGGAACTTAGAAAAATTGTAAGAATTAGAAAAGTTGATCAAAAATCGATGAACCATAATGAGTATGATTCGGCTTTGGTTATATCAAGTGGGTGTTGATTCTTGATTGAAAAGGTTAAGAATTGAGACGGAAAGTTAGTGTTTTCGTTAAGTTTCTAATGGAAAGAAAGCAAAATCGCTAGAAGAATTATTAACAAGTTAGAAAAGTAACTTGAGGAAATAGAATAAACCCTTGGAAGACCTTCAAAATTAAAAAGTTAACGAGAAAGAAAAAGATTAGAAATTTCAGTTAGTTTCCTAACAGAAAAGGACTAAACTAAAAAGAATTAAAGTTATAAGGAATAAAAGGAAACCTTTGAAGTTAGAAGGGCCTAAGTGATTGAAAGGAGAAACTTAGGGGACCTTATGAACAAAAACCAAAGTCCAAGGACCTTTCTGTAATTAAAGGAAAGTTGAAGGACTAATCTGCAATTAATCCAAAGTGGAAGGACTAAATTGCAATTGAATTAAAATTGAAGGACTAATTTACAATTAATCCAAAGTTGAAGGACTAAATTGTAATTAAAGGAAAGTTGAAGGACTAATTTGCAATTAATCCAAAGTTGAAGGACCAATTTGCAATTAACCCAAAGTTGAGGGACCAAATTGTAATTAACCCAAAGTTAGAGGACTTAATTGCAATTACATAAAGTTAAAGGACTGACTAGTAAATTAAAGTCAGAAACTTAAACGTAAAGAAAGAAGTAACGAAGTAAATAAGTTAAACTGCATCTCTCAGTTAACTAAGAAGAAATAGTTAACAATGTAGAGAGTACTAAAGTAAATTACTCCGTGCCTTGTAGATTTGCACAGAGGAGAGATTGCGAGGAAAAAGCAATTCAGGTAAGGGATTACGTTCCTTACAAGTATTTGAACTCCTGTTTATTGGAATTCGGTATTTCTTTCTAAAGACAGCTATCAGTATGGCATGATAGTATTTGAATGAACTCTGCGTTATTAAACGTTCCTTGAAATAATCTATACTTAGTGATGTCCCCATCGATCTACTAAGTATCGAAGTTTGAAACTTGTATCACATACTTGTACCATGGTATGTTCTAATTTTAACTTGTAAGTTAACTACTTACTTGTTAAGGCATCCAATGTCCAGTTAGAAAAGACATTGACGGACAGTCCAGTTAGAAAAGACTCGTCCTTAAACTAGGGATTGCATGAGTGATCACATGCCTTCTCTCAGGAATTGTCTGATTACAAGGATGATTCTAGACCCCGAGCATATGTGTGTGGATACCATATATGTTTCGACCCACACTATTGGCTGAAGAAGCTAGGTGTACAAATTGTACCTTTGGCATTGAGGTTATAATGTACGTTACCAAGGAATTGACGGAAACTTGAATGAATCCCTTTGGATTGTAGTGCCATAATCCTTTGAAAGTGAAATCTTAAAAGTAATAAGACTGTATTGTTCTGCAGCCTTGAATCCAAAAGTAACTGAACCTATCTTTGAAAAGTTATTCTAAGTATTCGTTCTGGTCGTCTCTCCTTAGTAACCGGAGAGGCCACGTATGAACTTACTGAGCATTCGTTCGCTCATCCCTTCTCTATAAATTTTGTTTTCAGGATTTAAGTAGAAGGACAAGACAAGGAAAGTAGCCGTGGGAAGACGGTGGATTGAAGATTCTTAATTTAGTAGTTTTAAGTACGCTTATTTATTTGATGTAAGTTGAAGTACATTGAAGGTTAAGGTTGTTGCCTACCAAGACATGTTTAAGTTACGCTTCCGCTATTGTTTTGAATTTATGGTTAATTAAGGGGCTGTTGTGAACCCTAAATGGAAGTATTTATTATTGTTATTTATTGATATTAAATGCCATTAAATGCTCAAGATACATTAAGAAAATTCGGGGTGTTACAGTTGGTATCAGAGCAATGGCTTTAGGTCTTATGGGAGAAAACTGAAAGTTAGGACTAATGGGAGAACTTAGTACTTGACTTAAATAAGTTCTTACTTGAGGAAGTTCAAGTGATAAAGTATAACTCTAGGAATGATACTAAGAGTGTACATAAAGTATGAATATACTTGGGGAAATAGGAATCTCTTCATTATATGTCTATTTGCATTCTATTAATGTGTTATAATGGAATCTTGGGGTTATGTACTAATTAAGTTACAATTGGTGTGTGTAGGATCATGCCGAGGAGACCCATGAAGTCAGTAAGGTATAGTGCTACTCTAAGGGAAGAAATAGAAGCTAAAGAAGAGATTATTAAGCAGCTAACTAAGGAACTCCGCTCAGCTAAAAGAGAGCTTAGGAAGGAGACTCGAGGAGTTGGCAGTCTACAGAATGTCATCAGAGAACGCGATGAGGATATAATGTATGTGGAAGGAAAGTTAGCAGTACAGCTGAAGAAGGTCCAAAGCCTAGAAAGCCATGTGGTTAGAGCTAACCGCGAATGGAATCGAATCAGTGTACAACTGGTGGAGGAGATAGAACAAAACAATGAACTGAAAAGGAAGATAGATGAGCAAGAAGCTTATGAGGAAGGGCTTAGGACTTCAGGCTATCAGATTTGGGCTGAGAAGTTAGAATTGCAAGAGAAATATGACCAACTTGCAGCAGAACACGCACACTGTGGGAAGTGATGCAATTAATGACAGATAGTTATAAGAATAGATTCTTTTACTTTATTATTAGTGGAGTAATATAGTTAGAAACTTTCTTATGTCAAAGTTGAATTTTGGGTGTATTTTGGGATGTTTAAATCTCACACCTTAGTTGAATAAAATTAATTATTTAATTTAAATACCCAAAATTTTGAATTTACTATTGTTGTGTAAACAAAAGTTAACTTGTCGAGAAAAGACAAGGGAAAGCCTCGGAGTGATTGAAATAATCTCCGTAACCATGGTACGAAGTAAGACGACCATTGGAATAAGTTAAAGCTAGTTAAGTAATGAAAACTAGTGAAGTAAAGAATATTAAGCAACCAAGTAAAACGGTTGTAAATTATGAAGTATGAAAACTCCTGAACCGGAGAAGAAAGGTTAAGTAAACTAACCACATCTGAATAATGGTCTAGTACAAAAGACCTACGAACACGATTCAAAACTAACAAGTACCCGTTAGTAAAAGAATAAGTTAAGTATACCATGAATACTGCACGTATTTTGTAATGATGAATATTGCTAGAGCACGAACCTGTTCTAAAGTAAAAGTAAATCTACAGATGAATACCAGAAGCGGAAGTAACAGGAACGGTGAGGGAAATGACAACACCGGTAATGCGGGAGGACAGTTGGATCCGGCCCTGGTAAACCTGTTGCAGACACTATCGCAAACAGTAGCTGGGATAGGTCAAACTGTTGCTGGAATTGCTCAACCACCACCACAAGCTCCATTACGTGATCCGTTGGAGCTATTTCAAAGGAGGAATCCGGACTCATTCTCGGACACTGCTAAAGAGAAACCTGAGGACTGGATTAAGAGCACTGAAAGAATATTCGAGACTCTGAACTGTACTGAGGAGCAGAAGGGAGTATTTGCGACCTTTATGTTGAAAGGTAAGGCTCAGACATGGTGGGAAGCGGAAAAGCGAGCTGCTGTGGCTCGTGGTGATGCAGCCTTTACTTGGACCAGATTTAAGGCTATTTTCAACGAAAAGTATTATCCCGCAAGCACGAGGAATGCTAAGATAACGGAATTCCTGACTTTGGTACAAGGGATTATGACTGTAGCGGAGTATGGTGAGAAGTTCACTGACTTACTAGAATTTGCGCCAAGATTCTTCGATACGGAAGAACAGAAGGCAAGAAAGTTTGAAGCGGGATTAAGTGATAGAGTTCGGTACCGAATCACACCGCTGGCTCTGCCTACGTACTCAGCGGTATTGGATAGGGCCAAGATAGTAGAACGGGAGTCGGATAACTACCGTAATCGACGGGAAGAGAAAGGCAAGGCAGGGACTGAAAGATCGGAAGGAAATAAGGGTGGTAAGGACCACAACAATAATAAGAGGAAAGCAGTGGATGATAGTCGAGACAAGGGCAGTCATGGGAACAAACACTCCAACAACGGTCATGGTGGGAATGGTCGGAACTTTAATGACAACAAGCGTGAGTGGAACAAGGGCAAGGGCCAAGGTTTCATCAGTTATGATAAGTGCACTATTTGTGATGGAGCGCACAAGTCAGAGGTTTGCTGGTATAAGGAACGGCAGTGTCACAACTGTAAGAAGGTGGGACATCCGAAGTGGAAGTGCCCAGAACCTAAGAAGGATGAACCGGCTGCGGGAAATAAAGACAACGGGGGAGGAAATGGTGGAGGCCGTGGCAGGGTGTACACCATGACCGCCAAAGCAGCTGGAGTTAATGCCGATCTTGTGGCAGGTACGATACAATTAAATTCCCGTGATGTTTATGTGTTAGTAGATACTGGCGCTACTCATTCAGTAGTTAGTAATGTTGTGGCAAAGAAGTTAAAACTACACCCAGAAAATTTAGAGATACCTTTAGTAATAGATGCTCCTACTAAGGACGCTATCCCCATTACTACCTGTTATAGAAACTGCACTCTAGGGATAGGAGGCACGAATGTAAATATCGACCTCATTGAACTAGACATGTCAGAATTCGACATAATCCTGGGAATGGATTGGTTGGCTTTGCATCAAGCCAAAGTGGACTGTCAAAAGAAAATAATGACGTTCCTAGGAGAGGAAGGTAAAGAGTACAGATTTGTGGGTTCAAGGCCGAGGAAAAGGATAGGCTTAATCTCGGTGATGAAGGCCCGTAAAATGTTGAGGAAAGGATGTGTAGGATTTCTGGCACACATAGGTGAAACAGAAGAAAAAGGAGTAACGTTAGAGTCGCTTGAAGTCGTGAATAAATTTCAAGACGTATTTCCTGAGGATTTACCTGGTATACCACCAGTGAGGGAGGTAGAGTTTTCCATTGATTTAGTACCAGAAACCACACCTATATCGAGAGCACCGTATAGGATGGCTCCAACAGAGTTGAAAGAACTAAAGGAGCAGTTACAAGAATTGTTGGACAAGGGATTGATTAGGCCAAGTGTATCACCATGGGGTGCACCGGTACTATTTGTGAAGAAGAAAGACGGGTCTATGAGACTGTGTATTGACTATAGAGAATTGAATAAGGTAACGGTTAGGAATCAATACCCGTTGCCGAGAATTGATGACTTGTTTGATCAATGGAGGGGAGCATGCTACTTTTCGAAGATTGATCTTAGATCCGGATACCATCAGCTGAGAGTCAAGGATGTGGACGTGGCGAAGACAGCGTTTAGGACGAGGTATGGACATTATGAGTTTGTCGTGATGCCATTTGGATTAACGAACGCACCAGCCGCATTCATGGAGTTGATGAATAGAATATTTCAAGAGTACCTAGACAAATGCGTGATAGTATTCATTGATGATATTTTGGTGTACTCGAAGACAAAGGAGGAGCATGCTGAACATTTGAGGATAGTACTAGAAATTTTGAGGAGACAGAAATTGTATGCAAAATTTAAGAAATGTGAATTCTGGTTGGAGAAAGTAGCATTTTTGGGGCACGTAGTGTCGAAAGAAGGAATTTCTGTGGATCCAACAAAGGTAGAAGCAATAATGGATTGGGAAAGGCCTACGACGGTAACCGAAATAAGAAGTTTCTTAGGTTTAGCTGGTTACTATAGAAGGTTCGTAGAGGGATTTTCGAAGTTATCTGGACCATTGACGAAGCTGACGCAGAAGGCAGCTAAGTTTGTTTGGTCAGAGGAATGTGAACGAAGTTTCCAAGAGTTAAAGAATAGACTGGTATCTGCACCAGTATTAACACTACCAACGGGGACGGAAGGTTTTGTTATCTACAGTGATGCGTCGTTGAAAGGACTAGGCTGTGTACTGATGCAAAATGGGAAGGTGATAGCTTATGCATCTAGGCAGTTGAAAGTGCATGAAAGGAACTACCCGACCCATGATCTGGAGTTAGCAGCAGTAGTGTTTGCATTGAAAATTTGGAGACATTATCTGTATGGCGTGAAATGCCAGATTTTTACGGATCATAAGAGCCTCAAATACATCTTCACGCAGAAGGAATTGAATATGAGACAACGGAGGTGGTTAGAACTTCTCAAGGATTACGACTGTGAAATATTGTATCATCCTGGGAAAGCCAACAAGGTGGCAGATGCCTTGAGTAGGAAGAATCACGGAATGCTGGCAACGTTGATCTCTAAGGGGGTAAGCATATGGAAGGATGTCAAGGAGATGAACTTGATAGTAAAAGTAAACGGGTATTTGGCTCAACTGACGTTACAACCTGCATTGTTGGGCAGAATTAAAGAGGCACAAGAATTAGACGAGGAGAGAGAAGCTCTAATCGGGAAAGGGCAAGCAAAAGATCTTCATATGGGTGAAGATGGAATTCTGAGATATCAAAAGAGAGTGTGGGTGCCAAGCAATGATGAGATCAAGAGAGAGATACTAAGAGAAGCTCATTGCTCGAAGTTCTCTGTACATCCGGGAAGTACTAAAATGTATAGAGATTTAAAGGAAGCATATTGGTGGAATAACATGAAGAATGACGTGGCAGAGTATGTGCATAGATGCCTGACGTGCCAACAAGTTAAGAGTGAACATCAGAAGCCAGCAGGGTTACTGCAGTCATTACCAATTCCCGAATGGAAGTGGGAGAATATTGCTATGGATTTCGTAAGTGGGTTGCCAAAGACGGTAGGAAAGTATGATGCTATATGGGTTATAGTAGATCGATTGACTAAGTCAGCACATTTTCTGGCAATCAAGAAGACTGATTCGTTGGAAAAGTTAGCCAAGTTGTACATCGACGAGATAGTAAGGTTACATGGAATCCCGGTCACAATTGTGTCTGATCGAGATGCTAGGTTCACTTCGAAGTTCTGGAATAGCCTACAAGAAGCATTGGGAACAGAGTTGACCATGAGCACGGCGTTTCACCCACAGACAGATGGGCAGTCGGAAAGGACTATCCAGACGTTGGAAGACATGCTGAGGGCTACTTCGTTAGATTGGCCAAACGCATGGGACGAACACTTACCATTAGTAGAATTCGCATACAACAACAGCTTTCACGCAAGCATTGGGATGGCTCCATATGAAGCGTTGTATGGGAGAAAGTGTAGATCACCGGCGTGTTGGGACGAAGTCGGTGAAAGGAAGTTAAGTGGACCGGAGCTCGTACAAGTCACGGCAGATAAAGTACAACAGATCCGGAAGTGGCTACAGACTGCGCAAAGTAGGCAGAAATCTTACGCAGACAACAGAAGACGAGAACTGGAATTTCAGCCAGGGGATCGAGTATTCCTAAAGATATCGCCTACGAAGGGAGTTATGCGTTTTGGTATTAAGGGAAAGTTAAGTCCATGATATGTGGGACCATTCGAAATTCTTGATAAGATCGGAGAAGTGGCTTATCGATTGGCGTTACCGCCGATATTAGCTGGAGTGCATAATGTGTTCCATGTCTCCATGCTAAGGAAGTATATTCATGATCCAAGTCATGTGATTGAATACAAGCAGTTAAGAGTTCGGGCAGATTTGACATACGATGAACGACCAATCAAGATCGTCGACAGAAAAGACGAGGTCATAAGAAAGCGTACGGTTCCCTATGTAAAAGTGCAATGGAGCAATCACTCAGAAAGAGAAGCGACATGGGAACAAGAAAGTGAAATGCGCGAATTGTACCCGGACATCTTCTCGGATTAAGAATTGTCAAAGTTTGAGGACAAACTTCTTTTAAGGGGGTAAGAATGTAATAGCCGGATTTTTTTTAATTTTTTTTATTTTATTTTTCGGTTTTACAAAGTTAATTAAACAATAATTAGAAGATATAAAGTAATTGAAAGAAGTGGGCCAAATAATTAGATGGGCCAAAATTTGTATTAGTAAACCCAACCCAAATAGGAATCAACCCAAGGTATAAATAAATGAGTTAGTCAACTTAGGAAATTCATTATAATCATAAACTCAAAAAAAAAAAAAAAAAAAAAAAAGAAAAACAAAACCCTAGTTCTTCAAGAAGCCGCCGGCCGATCCTGGGGAGGGGGAAGAAGAAAAATTTCAGCCATTGTTCTTGAAGATTAATCCGTTCTAACTCAAGGTAATATCGAAACTCACATCCTAAAATTTATTTCATTGGATTTGGATGTTTAAAACATAAGTTATGCATGTTTTAAGAATACAAGTATTAGGGTTTGTATGCTAAGGATTTATGATCAAAATTTTAAAGGTTAATGGAGTGATCTAGATGCTATGGAGAAAACAAAAGTAGTAATCTTGATACTAGTTAAATTCGTTTTTTTCTTTTTGATTGATTATATAATCATGGATTGAATTGATTTATATTATACCATGACTTGGGATTGAACACATAAATCATTGAGGTTGAATTGGGTTTATCAAAAGAAGAAAAAATTATGGATTTCCCTTGAATATGTTTCGGCCGAATGGCCTAGATCAATTGAAAAATTGCTTTGTTGATTTTAATGAATTGTGTTATTGATTATGAATAAAGATTGATGTTTGGGAACTTAGAAAAATTGTAAGAATTAGAAAAGTTGATCAAAAATCGATGAACCATTATGAATATGATTCGGCTTTGGTTATATCAAGTGGGTGTTGATTCTTGATTGAAAAGGTTAAGAATTGAGACGGAAAGTTAGTGTTTTCGTTAAGTTTCTAATGGAAAGAAAGCAAAATCGCTAGAAGAATTATTAACAAGTTAGAAAAGTAACTTGAGGAAATAGAATAAACCCTTGGAAGACCTTCAAAATTAAAAAGTTAACGAGAAAGAAAAAGATTAGAAATTTCAGTTAGTTTCCTAACAGAAAAGGACTAAACTGAAAAGAATTAAAGTTATAAGGAATAAAAGGAAACCTTTGAAGTTAGAAGGGCCTAAGTGATTGAAAGGAGAAACTTAGGGGACCTTATGAACAAAAACCAAAGTCCAAGGACCTTTCTGTAATTAAAGGAAAGTTGAAGGACTAATCTGCAATTAATCCAAAGTGGAAGGACTAAATTGCAATTGAATTAAAATTGAAGGACTAATTTACAATTAATCCAAAGTTGAAGGACTAAATTGTAATTAAAGGAAAGTTGAAGGACTAATTTGCAATTAATCCAAAGTTGAAGGACCAATTTGCAATTAACCCAAAGTTGAGGGACCAAATTGTAATTAACCCAAAGTTAGAGGACTTAATTGCAATTACATAAAGTTAAAGGACTGACTAGTAAATTAAAGTCAGAAACTTAAACGTAAAGAAAGAAGTAACGAAGTAAATAAGTTAAACTGCATCTCTCAGTTAACTAAGAAGAAATAGTTAACAATGTAGAGAGTACTAAAGTAAATTACTCCGTGCCTTGTAGATTTGCACAGAGGGGAGATTGCGAGGAAAAAGCAATTCAGGTAAGGGATTACGTTCCTTACAAGTATTTGAACTCCTGTTTATTGGAATTCGGTATTTCTTTCTAAAGACAGCTATCAGTATGGCATGATAGTATTTGAATGAACTCTGCGTTATTAAACGTTCCTTGAAATAATCTATACTTAGTGATGTCCCCATCGATCTACTAAGTATCGAAGTTTGAAACTTGTATCACATACTTGTACCATGGTATGTTCTAATTTTAACTTGTAAGTTAACTACTTACTTGTTAAGGCATCCAATGTCCAGTTAGAAAAGACATTGACGGACAGTCCAGTTAGAAAAGACTCGTCCTTAAACTAGGGATTGCATGAGTGATCACATGCCTTCTCTCAGGAATTGTCTGATTACAAGGATGATTCTAGACCCCGAGCATATGTGTGTGGATACCATATATGTTTCGACCCACACTATTGGCTGAAGAAGCTAGGTGTACAAATTGTACCTTTGGCATTGAGGTTATAATGTACGTTACCAAGGAATTGACGGAAACTTGAATGAATCCCTTTGGATTGTAGTGCCATAATCCTTTGAAAGTGAAATCTTAAAAGTAATAAGACTGTATTGTTCTGCAGCCTTGAATCCAAAAGTAACTGAACCTATCTTTGAAAAGTTATTCTAAGTATTCGTTCTGGTCGTCTCTCCTTAGTAACCGGAGAGGCCACGTATGAACTTACTGAGCATTCGTTCGCTCATCCCTTCTCTATAAATTTTGTTTTCAGGATTTAAGTAGAAGGACAAGACAAGGAAAGTAGCCGTGGGAAGACGGTGGATTGAAGATTCTTAATTTAGTAGTTTTAAGTACGCTTATTTATTTGATGTAAGTTGAAGTACATTGAAGGTTAAGGTTGTTGCCTACCAAGACATGTTTAAGTTACGCTTCCGCTATTGTTTTGAATTTATGGTTAATTAAGGGGCTGTTGTGAACCCTAAATGGAAGTATTTATTATTGTTATTTATTGATATTAAATGCCATTAAATGCTCAAGATACATTAAGAAAATTCGGGGTGTTACAAGTTCATACGTGGCCTCTCCGGTTACTAAGGAGAGACGACCAGAACGAATACTTTGAATAACTTTTACAAAGATAGGTTCAGTTACTTTTGAATTCAAGACTGCAGAACAATACAGTCGTATTACTTTTAAGATTTTACTTTCAAAGGATTATGGCACTACAATCCAAAGGGATTCATTCAAGTTCCGTCAATTCCTTGGTAACGTACATTATAACCTCAATGCCAAAGGTACAATTTATACACCTAGCTTCTTCAGCCAATAGTGTGGGTCGTAACATATATGGTATCCACACACATATGCTCGGGGTCTAGAATCATCCTTGTAATCAGACAATTCCTGAGAGAAGGCATGTGATCACTCATGCAATCCCTAGTTTAAGGACGAGTCTTTTCTAACTGGACTGTCCGTCAATGTCTTTTCTAACTGGACATTGGATGCCTTAACGAGTAAGTGGTTAACTTACAAGTTAAAATTGAGAACATACCATGGTACAAGTATGTGATACAAGTTTCAAACTTCGATACTTAGTAGATCGATGGGAACATCTCTAAGTATAGATTCTTTCAAGGAACGTTCAATAACGCAGAGTTCATTCAAATACTATCATGCCATACTGATAGCTAACTTTAGAAAATACAGAATTCCAATAAACATGAGTTCAAATACTGTAAGGAACGTAATCCCTTACCTGAATTGCTTTTCCTCGCAATCTCCCCTCTGTGCAAATCTACAAGGCACGGAGTAATTTACTTTAGTACTCTCTACATTGTTAACTATTTCTACTTAGTTAACTGAGAGATGCGTTTTAACTTCTTTACTTCATTACTTCTTTTCTTACGTTTAAGTTTCTGACTTTGATTTACGAGTCAGTCCTTTAACTTTGATATAATTGCAATTAAGTCCTCTGACTTTGGGTTAATTACAATTTAGTCCCTCAACTTTGGGTTAATTGCAAATTGGTCCTTCAACTTTGGATTAATTGCAATTTAGTCTTCCAACTTTAGTTCAATTACAATTTAGTCCTTCAACTTTGGATTAATTGTAAATTAGTCCTTCAACTTTAATTCAATTGCAATTTAGTCCTTCCACTTTGGATTAATTGCAGATTAGTCCTTCAACTTTCCTTTAATTACCGAAAGGTCCTTGGACTTTGGTTCTGTTCACAAGGTCCCCTAAGTTTCTCTTTTTGATTACTTAGGCCCCTCTATCTTCAAAGTTTCCTTTTTATTTCTTTTAACTTTAATTCTTTTCAGTTTAGTCCTTTTCCGTTAGGAAACTAACTGAACTTCTAATCTTTTCCTTTCTTGTTAACTTTTTAACCTTCAAGGTCTTCCAAGTGTTTATTCTATTTCCTCAAGTTACTTTTCTAACTTGTTAACAATCCTTTTAACGATTTTGTTTTCTTTCCATTAGAAACTTAACGAAAACACTAACTTTTCGTCCCAATTCTTAACATCTTCAATCAAGAATCAACACCCATAATTCCTCATCATGGCCGAAACTTGTATGATCCAAAATCCATTGATTTGATCAATTTTCTAATTCTTTAGATTTTTCTAAATTCCCAAACATCAATATTATTTGTAATACACTTAACGAGGATCATTTAATCAACAAAATCAATTTTCCATGGCTTAGGGCCATTCGGCCGAACATGTTCAAGGGGGGAAATACATATTTTTTCTTCTTTTGATAAACCCAATTCAACCTCAATGATTTATATGTTCAATTCCCAAGCATTGCATAATATAAATCAATTCAATTCAAGATTATGAAATCAATCTCAAAAATAAACTAGTATCAAGATTACAATATTTTTTTCATAGTATTTAGATCAACTTCATTAACCTTTTAAATTTATCATTAATCACTAGCATGCAAAACCCTAATATTTGTATTCTTAATTCATGCATAACTTATGATTTACTAATCCAAATTCAACGAAACAAATTTTGGAGAGTAGGATTTAGCATTACCTTGAGAATGATCGGATTACTTCTTCCAAAACAATGGCTGAAATTTTCTCCTCCCTCCTTCCTTGGTGCGGCTGCTATGGGGGTAGAACTAGGGTTTTGTATTTTGTTGTTTTTGTTAATTAAGAAGTAAACCTAAATTTTTCACTAACCATTGTATTTATACCCTTGGGTAGAATTAATTGGGTTGGGTTTACTAATACTATTTTCGGGCCAATCCAAATTCCTTGGGCCCACTTCTTTAAATTACTTTATAACTCTAATTATTGTTTAGTTAAATTAGTAAAAACCGAAAATAACATAATTAAATAAAAAAAAAAATCCGGTTATTACAGTAACTTTATCATAAATATCGACCGTTATTTTGTCACAAAATATTATAAAAATAGGTAATTATTTTGGACGGATGGAATGCCACATACTTCCTCCGTCCCACCCGAAATACTCCCTCTATCTCATTTTAAGAGTCAAATGTTTTTTGGGTTCAACAATTAAGAATGTTTTTATTATAAAAAATAGAAAATGAGTTAGATTGTTGTGAGTATAAAAAGTGGGTAGCAAAGAGAAAGTGGGGTAAGGAATGATTAGTGGATATTTGTTGTCTTTATGAGATGTAGGCCTACTAAATAAAAAATTATAAAAAACTTTCCTTTTAAGATTTTGACTCTTAAATTGGGACAGTTATTTAAGAAATTTTGTACTCTTAAAATGAGACGGAGGGGAGGGGGTATGATTTTTCGTCCCGACACGGTGATTAAGAAATATTAATATTTTAGTAGAAAAAGTTGTTTAGAAAGTAGGTGTTGTGAATATGAAGGAGAGCGAAAATGGGCAGGGATTATTAAATGAAAGGTTATTGTGAGTATGACAAGTGGTCTCATTGATATAAAAAAAAAAAAATCTCCCCATCTCAAAATACATGTCGTTTTGAGAGTTGAATTTTGTCTCAAAATACATGTCGTTTTACTATTTTTCAAGTTTTTTTTTTTTTTTTTTTTAATACCAATTATACTCTTATTAATGATTATGAACTATCTCTTGCACAAGCATTTAATTGCTTAGATAATTAGATTACTTTAGGGGTATATTAGACTTTTTCACATACATTAATTGTATTTCTTAAAAATTGTGTAAATGCTCAAATCGACATTTATTTTGAGACGAAGAAAGTATAAAACTTTCTAGTTTGAGATGTCCGAGGGGACACCCGAAATAAAAATTTGTTTTATTTCAAGTGTGACGAGGAAGTATATATATAACAACGGGTGAAATTAGTGAACTTAGGGCTCGTTTGGTAGCCCGTCAGGATTAACTTGTATTATTAGTTCAAGTACTAATAACCTCCTGATTATTTTCCCATTGAATTAATAACCACATATAGGCTGTTTGGTAGTACTAGGATTAAATTGGTTTATTTCTATCATTATCCAAAATCTTATCTAGCATCTAAAGAATATCCTTCATTATTATTATAGAATACCCCTATAATACATTAACCACGAAAGTGTTAAACTGCTGGCATATGTTTATATACTCCCTCCATCCCGGACAAAGTGAGATATTTAGTCGAACATGATTACACTTTGACTAATAATTTAAATAAAAAAAATATTATGAATCATGATACAATAACAATTTTTTAATTTCCATCAAATCACGAACAGGCCAACAATAATCATCACATAGCCTTTTGTGTCTTGGAGTTTGTCTTCGAAAAGCTGCTGAAAAACACACCAAAAATCTGCTTAACAAGATCAATAGGGAAGAGGCAAAACCTAGACACCATTCACACGGCCCCCTTCAGTTCGTGGGTAAAGTCTTCCATTGAGCTATTGAATTCAGCCTTCAAAAGAACTCAACTACAACAAGCAAAAAGGAAACAAAAATCCAAGAACAAGCAAGGATAAATTGCGATCAAGTAAGCAGCCTCCTCCCCTCCCCTCCCCTCCCCAATAAACACAAACATGTCAAGGAACTATCATCAAAATACTGGATATTTCCTTCTAATGAGCTGCTAAATTCAACAAGGGATGCAGAATCACCCCTCAAATGATTCAGATCATATCATCCAAGAAATCAAGTTGTTGTGCTGCGAAAGACGACCGAGGGAGTTGTTATTTCTTTAATCGCATAAGAGACAGCCGGATCGACGATGAGCACAACTGCAGGGCATCAAATAGGCTGGAGAAGCTTATGGCTGCTTGGAACCCACAAAATCAACAAAAGTTGACCAAATATGCTACTAATAAACTCAGCAGAGCTATCAGAAAAATTAATACTCAGACATCCCAAGCTTCTTCATGGAGAAACAAGGGTTGGCTCAAGAACTGAACCAGCCCAAGAATCACAAGCAAATGAAAATCAGGTACCAGAGAACAAGAAAAACATTAGTAGCTAAATTCGTAGTCCTAAGAAGATGATTATTAAGCAAAATCAATACTCCTGCTGTCTCAAAAGATTAACTTATATTAATTATACAACTCAAAACAATTTTCATCAAGAAAATTTACTAAATACAAAAATCATACTATTTATGTTCCAAAATGAATAACTTTCTTCATGGAGAAAATTTATTAACTACAAAAATCATACTCCTTCCAAATTATTGTTTCAAGAATCCAAATAATCTAACCAATGAAACGTATCAATCTAACCTCAAAAAAAAAAAAAAAAAAAAAATAAAAAAATCATAAGCAATATATAATTCAAAAAGATAAGAACATGATTCAATATAAGTATTGATCATGAATGTAACAATAATTCAGGATAGAAATTTAGATACCATCGTTATAGAGGATCACTCGTGTCATCTCAAGACGTGCCTCGTCGGTTTTAAGGCCGCAAAATGCATCAAGTATCAGGGGATTCTTGGCTAGCTGCATTACTATGTACATTCGTTGCTGCATAGTAAATCCAAGTGGTTCAATCAACTCGTCAAGTTGCTCCCTTTTATTAGTTTGATCTTTCTCATGCCCCAAACGCGTGGACATTACCTCTAATGAATCTGCTACTCGGTTTATTCCTTTGGACCCACTTTCCAAATTCTTGTTCATTTCCTTCCCTATCTCTTCATTCACCCTCTTACGCTTACTTGGCTGAAACACCTTTTTCCCGGGCAGCTTACTTTGACTAAGAGGCATAGAAGAATCTATGTCCTCTAGTCCAACATTAGGATCATCCAGATCATGAATTTCAATACCAGCACCAACTCTACTTTGATTCAGCTCCTCAGCAACATCATTAGGAGTTTCAGAAAACTCTCTAGTTGCCCTGTCGTTACCCCATATTTTACACCAATCTAGGTAAAATGGAAAAGACTTGGTTCTGATTTTGAGTTTTTCAATACTGGGTCTCTCTACATGTAATTAAAAAGTGATCGTCAAGAAAATTAATCTTATAGTGTACATGAATATTAAATGCAAAAGCATAACAAAATCTAATGTTGTAACATAAAATATAAAGTCTAGTACCTTGATATAATGATTCCATACTTCCTCTTCATCATTTGTCACCATGTTGTCATTGCTACTCCAACCAAATCCAGAGAGACCAACCATTCATGCTATAAGATTATGTAACTTCTTCCATTCTCTTATCTTTGACTCAATGTGTGGGTTTGCTTTTAAATTGACACCCGTGATCCTCTTTTGCAAGTCCACTTGAAGTTGCTTAAGATATCCGCCCTTAAATTTTCCATCTTGTTTCCATGTAGGACCATTCAAATCCAAAAGACAATGCATCAATGCTTGTTCCTCTTTGGCAGTCCAAGTCCTTCGAGTAGCTTTTTGGGTGGTGACATTGTTGGTGTTGTTTCCACTAGACTCCATGGCTATCAACAACAAAAAAATGTAACAACATTATCCGCTTCCTGATTAATATGACAATAAAGTAAACTTATATATCAATGTAAGACACCAAATAAATATAATACGCCATCATAAATAAATAATGAAATGTTGCATAAAATTAACAATATATACGACATAAACTTGAAAAAAATAATTGCTAGTATAAAGCTAGATTAATGTCTAATAGAAATTAAAACAAGACTAAAAATCTGACAAAATTTTTATAGCATAAAAGATATAACAAACTTTTCACTCAATTGGCCCCTATCGAAGCATCATACATTTCATGGGCTAATTCGTCTCTCCAAGCTGTCCAGGCATCTGATGTCTCAACTGAATCAATGAGCTCAACTTCATCACCATTATCACCATTATTACCACCTTCATTGACCTCATTAGCATCATTATCTTGATCAAGCAAAATCTCAATTGGATCAATGTCCATCTCTCGATGAATGAGGTTGTGTAAAATACAACATGCCATAACTATTCTGCCATGTGTCTTTATGGGGTAGTAAGAAGGACTCCTAAGTATACCCCATCGCATGTTAAGCACGCCAAAACATCGCTCTATGACATTACGTGCTTGTGCATGCCTCCAATTAAAGTATTCTTCATGATTTTGTGGAGGTTCCCCGTTTTGAAATGTGCCTAGATGGTATCGTCGAGAACGGTAGGGAGCTAAAAAACCTGGTCCATTAGTATATCCCGCATCGACCAAGTAATATTGCCCTGAAATATATGTTATTTAATTAGATTATTACATCTAATAAAAATGAATTATATTTCAAAAATGACTATGAGATTGTATACCATGAGGGATCCTCAATCCATTAGGCCTAGTAACTCCATCACGTAATACCCTACCATCTGCTGCTGAACCTTCCCATCCGGTCAATACAAAGATAAAATTCATGTTTTTATCTCATACACCTAACACATTCATGACTATTTGTCCTTTCCTGGACCTATATCTTGGCTTTGCTTCCTCACTGCAGTTCACTTTTATATAAGTGCCATCTAATGCACCCAAGCAACCCTACAAATAAATTAAGAATTTCATTTTATATCCTTACCAAAGTGACAAGCTAGATTAAATCAAAATTGACTTGTATACTACCTCAAAATGGTTCCACCTTGAATCAATGGAGTTTAGAGGTTCGGGTTCAGCTCGAACAAACAATTGAGGGCCAAGCATCACAACAGCATTGACCACCTCATTAATGTATTTGCTAACAGTTTGTCCTGATCTCATCATGTCGTACGCTAGGATTCGATTTTTCTTGTTGTGCGCAAGAATAGATAGAAAAGTAGCTACTTTCTCCTCTAGAGTTACATACTTAGAATCAGAAACCCCTTTCTCCCTAACCATATTACAAAGAACAATGAATGTGTGTCTATCCATTCGCAAGTTATTGATGCATAAAGTGTCAGACTGGTTAACCAACCTATCAAGTTCCTGTACTTGCTTTGGAATCTTATCAAACATTATATATGGACGATTTTCATCAACTCTCAAATACCCATTTTCATTTGCATAAGATGCAGCAGCTGTCATCATGTTGTAGTAAGCATGCACAGAAACCAAAACAGCATGCATGGCAAGAAAGACAACTGTCTCTTCCTAATGATTCGGTGAGTCCATACTATATAATTCATAAACTATTAAATATTAATAATTGATCAACATACATTACAAAATAATGTTAAAGGATAAGCGAATAAAAGAAAAATTAAAATTAATAATTGGGCATTCATTTTGGGACGGAAGAAGTAGAACAATTAATAACTGTACAATCAATGAACAACGAAGTAAAACACAATCGTTAAAAAATTGACAAGTCAACTACAACGCTTATTTTGGGACAGAGAGAGTAATTTTAAGGAAAAAAAATACATGAATTTCAATACCAGAATTGCAGAAAAAACAACAATTTTGATGGAAAAAAAAAAAACAAGACCTAAAAGAACAAGATCTAAAAGCTGGTGTATGATTCAATTGACGGAAACGTAAAACCAATACCAGAATCATGTATGAATCTAAAAGCTGGTGTATGTAGGGACAATGGGTTTATCCAGGGTTATGCATTGAACTTTTACAATGCTTTGAATCATTGTACAATATGTAGTAGTTGCATTGTACATTAGTTCAAAGCATTGCAATCCCCTTTCCAAACATTTAGTTTTGCACGTATAAAGAAACCGGTGATTTTTTTTTTAGAAAAAGTCTAACAAAGTTAGCATATAAATGGACACTCATTTAGGGACAAAGTTATGTTAAAAAAACACTCATTTTGGGACAAAGATTTCTTGAAAATAGACACTCATTTAAGGACAGAGGGAGTAATAGCTAGCATATAAATAGTAATCCAGGTCCTGTCAATATAAATGGTCCCTATTGCAAGGGCCTGCATATAAACTTATTTTTATGGCCTATAAAAACTTTGATGACATGAATTTGGGGAAAAAAAAAGCCTGGATTTTTAAAGGGGTGGTCGTGCCAACGTCTGTTAAAACCTGAGGGAGAGAGAGAGTTTAACCATGACTTTGCCAAGGTTTCCTTCGTTGTACTTGATCGAAAAATAAAAGAAAATATGTTTTGTTGAAATCATGAAACTTTTCCAATATTCAACATCATGTCACCCCGTGGTTGTTTCAGTACTCACTTGGTGTTTGACAATCAACTTTCCATTAGAAATCATAAGCAAACAACTTGCACAATTGCAGAAAAAACAACAAAATTGATTTCGCTTTTGGTTTTCTTTTTTCGCTGAAAGAAAAAAATTGATTTCGCAAAACGAGAGTGAAGAAGATGAAAAAGAAAACAAGAAATACCTCTTGAATCTTTCGATCGTCAATTGCGCAGCTGCGTTCCAGAGAGAAGAGGAGGAGTTTTGATCGTTGTTATTATGATCGGAATTTGGGTTTATAAACTAGGGTAAAGGTTATAAATGAGATAGAAAAAAAGGGACGCGCTATTTTTTTAGCGCCAGCAAGCTGGGTAAATAACACCACCCTTTTCAGCGGGGTAAATAATCAGGGGATAAGCTCCTTATCGGCCCAACCCTTTTTATTAGCCCACAAGTTTAAAATCCTACCAAACAATCTTATTTTGTGTTATTAATCCAA
This sequence comes from Campanula takesimana, assembly GCA_026119855.1. Taxonomy (NCBI): domain Eukaryota; kingdom Viridiplantae; phylum Streptophyta; class Magnoliopsida; order Asterales; family Campanulaceae; genus Campanula; species Campanula takesimana. The sequence continues at coordinate 826,523 of JAOWBW010000163.1, read as the reverse complement.
TCATGTCTTTTATCAGGCTACCAAACGGCCCCTAGTATTATACTCTTGGGCAAATACTCATGTGAGAACGTCTCACATGGTGAGACGGATCCTCCATGGGTCAAACCCATAAACCCGCCCAGTCATGCCCACGTGTCCTTCATTTAAAAAAAATTCCAATAATTTTTAAAAGCAATAACTTGTGATTTTGAAGTCGAAAAAAAAATCTAAAAATACCGGTGTGTTCGTCTCGACGAGACGAATAAAACTAGATAGGTCATGATATGGTTTGATTATTTTTTTTTTTTTTAAAAAAACTACTTTTTAACACACAAAAAAACTGGACTGCTCGTATCATGAGATGTAACACTTTATTCTGATAAAAGTAACAGTTTAGTATTAAAGAGTAACACTTTATTGTAAGATGTAACATCAGTTTCTTAAAAAAAATTAAATAAATTTTGTGGTTAGAAAAAGTAATAATAGAAGTGTAACACAGTGCATATATGATTATAATATACTACCTTCGTCCCAGCTCAATGTGCACTGTTTGATTTTTTTTTGTTAATTTGACTGAACTTTGACCTTAATTTTATGAAAATCTATGTATCTCTATGCAATTTTGAAAGATGTTATTGATACTATTTCTAACAATAAAACAATAACAACTTTCAAAATTGTATAATAATAGCTAGATTTTCACAAAATAATGGTCAAAGTTCGAATGAATTGACCACATGAACAGTAAAAGTGCACATTGAGCTGGGACGTAGGTAGTACTAAATATATGAATGTAACAGTTTTATAGGTTAAATGTTATTTTTTTTCTTTAAAAAAAGAGTTAAAATTCATGTATATAATCGGTTTTGCATTTCAATTGAATGTAAAACCCTAGAAAAGTGTTACAATTGAGGAAAAAAAATGTTACATTCATTTATTATAAAATGTAACATTAGTTTAGTTGTCAATCTTATGTTATCGTTAATGTATTTCAGCAAAATTGTGGTACATTTTTTAGAAAAAAAAGTGTTACATATGAGAAAAAAGTGTTACATTTATTTATAAAATGTGTTACTTTTGCGGGGCGAGAAAAAAATGACAGGAAAAAAAAAGTGGAAGCGAAAAAAAAAAAAAAAAAAAAAACCTCAGCTTGGCGGCTTGGCTTGGCTGGGTTGTGAGACCCAGGAGTCCACCTCATACTCTTGTGACTTACGAAAATATAGTTTAGTTTAAATTTGATATAATTATGAAAAAAATGTGTGGAGACTTGCTATACAATTAAAATATTATAATTAACAAATTTTATAATTTTATAAGTATTTCTATTAAATTAAAAATCAGTTTAGTTAATCATCATGAGATATCTTCCTCTTCTTTTTTTTTTTTTTTTTTGGAAAATGAAGAAAACAAGTTTTTTAATGAAACCAAAAGTTTGAAAAATAAATAAATACTCCCTCCGTTTTATAACTATGTGAACAAAATGAGTTTTGCACGGTCATTAAGGGATGAATAGTAGTGTGTAGTTATTGTCAGTATGAAAAATGAACTAAGAAAGAAAAAGTGGGGTAGAGAATAGTAGATTGATTGGTCTTGTGAGTATAAAAGTAAAGTAGGAGATAAAATGATTCTGATGAGTAAATTTTTTTACCATTTTAAGAAAATGTAACTAATCAATAGAACGCTCAAAATAAAAATTTATCCACTTAATTATAGGATTTAGGGAGTATAGGAAATCATAAGTTTTGAGTCCAATAATTGACGGGTAAGTGTTAAATGTCAGGTGCAGTATTAATATTAATTAATGGATTTTCCCCACCACGTTTTCAATATTTGTGTCAAGGCAAAAGCATCGCCGGCTTATTGGGTGAAAGCCAACTATAAAATCATCAATAGACATGAAAACGGATGGCAAGTGAATAAAGCGGTACTATTTGTTGGCTTGTTGCATGCCAGTTTAACTAGATAACCATATCCTCTTCTTTCTTACGTCCTATTTTGGCTACAAATTGTGACATGACGTGCCCTTTTTCATATGAAGAAGAAAGTACATTTTCATAACAAGAATTGTGTTTTCAATCTGTAGCATTTTGGAGAGGTATTGAAGTGTTTTGAATACTCTCTCGGTCCTAACACAAGTATAGGACTAGATGAGTGGACACAATAATTAAAATAAAGTAGTGAATATCTGGTGGCAAATGAAGAGAGAGAATGAGTGAGATAAATAATAGTGTTGGTGAATAAAATGAGTGGTGGAAAATGAAGAGAGAGATTTAGTGGGGTTAAATGATGGGGTTAGTTGAATATAAATATATTAAAACATTTCCATTTTGAGCAGTCTCAATTGTTCTGGGACGGTCTAAAAGAGAAATAAGTCCTACTTGTGCTGGGACGGAGGGAGTATGTAGCATTTTGGAGAGGTATTGAAGCGTCATAAGTACTCATTTTAGAGAGGTACTGACGGTTCATATGTACGAGTAAATGATCGAAACCGAGTAAATGATCGAAACCGAGTAAATGATTGAAACTGAAAAGAGTAAGAATCCAAGAGGATCTCAACTCTTCTAAACAGAGTGTATGATAAGGAAAAATGTAAGTGTAGATTTTGTACTTTCTAGCAAAATTTAGGTTAGGTTATTTTTATTTAAAGTATGATTATTATTCTTAGATAGTGTAGACACCCCGCCTTGGACCGCTCACCCTGATTGCATACATAGTATTTTTATTTAACTTGTTTTTTTAGTTTCTGTTACTTCCGTTAAGTTCCTGACTGACTCCGTTAAGTCTGGGGGCTAAATTGAATAACAGTTCTAACGTTCCAGTCCATTCTGACAAAAAAAACCTTTTCAGAGTCGGGTGCCTCAGCCCTTTGTTCAGACGCGTGCGCATTCCGCCCTAAAGGCCGGAGGCGCGCGCTTCTGGGCGTCAGTTACAGATTCTCTCCATGAATCCCTCCCTTGCTCAATTTACATGATTTTGCCCGTGAATTCCCTCCTTGTTGACTCAATTTTGGCACAAAAATGTCTTTTTTCACCTATAAAACCCCCCCTTCTCCACTATTTCAAGTGGAGAATTTAGACTAAAAATAGAGCATCAAAACTCTACAAAAAAGTCTACACAAAAGTCTTTATATCATCTTCAAGTAAAACTTTGAAGTCTTCATCTCCTTTCCAAGTCAAGGTACAACACTTTCTCTTTTATTTCTTATTTGATTTTTATGTCTTCTTAATGTATACAATCCCCATAAAATGGGACATGACCAATACGACTACTTCACATATTGAAGTTAGTTAAGGTTATCTTCCTACATTTAAAACTCTCATTTAATTTCCCTTTTTTTCCCTTAATATAATAGTTAGCATAAATTTACTTTATAATTCACATTTTCCTTTCAATATAATTGTTAGCACGTATTCATATAAATAAAAATATTTTTCTTTTTACATTAGAACACCAAAAGTAGCAAGTGGGTGTTTAAGTACTTCCTACTCCGTAACCTAACCCCTGAACCCGTCTCTTTCCGAATCTTTGGTTTTCGTAACAAACATTAGGCTATTTCTTAGGTTTTTCTTATGTTCCTCCAAAACATAGGTGGCGACTCTAATCTCTAAAACCAAATAGACATCCTAGGATAATTCACCGCTCTAGCCAAGCCGTAGTTTTCCCAAGGTATCTACAGTGGCGACTCCGCTGGAAATAGCATAGAGGGTTAAACTTGCGTTTTTACTTTTGGTGTTCTTTTATCTGTTTTCTGTGGGCATTCTGGTGACCAAGGGTGGGAAGCGTGCGCCTCTGGCCTTCTTGGCCTAAGGCGCGCGCCTCCGACCCTAACCACCAGAAGCGCCCGCACTGCATCATGTCCTTCAATTTCATGTTATTTGTTCTAACAGTTTCTGCAGGGGAAAAGTTATTATTTCGGGTCAAGGCAATCCCTTGAACCCATGTATTTGCAGGTTTTTACATAGAATCGGGCGCCTCTGTCCCTCTCGCTCTGAGGCGCGCGCCTCCCACTCTAACTGCCCAATGCGCGCGCTTCTGGGCATTTTTCAGAAACAGATCAGAGTCCAAAACAGGGTAGAATGATGGTGTGTGGGCACGGTTGCCTGCACATAACTGTTTTAATTTATGTTCATTTTTATCGATCACACGGGTGATTCGAAAGTTGTAAATATGTGCTTATTTGCTTTTTCTTTCTTAAAAATAAAAAATAAAAAATTATCACTTGATTTGACCTCACACTATGTGCACAAATTCCTATCAATTTCTCACTATCGAGTCGCACAGAGTTCATAACCCCAAACCCGTCGAGGCCCATCCCAGAGAATTTCAAGCTCCACCCGACCTTGACTCTCTCGAAGCGGTAAACCTCAGCCCATGGCGTAGTTCACGACTACATACCGGGGGTGACCTTTAAGCATCTCTTTAACCGAGCACAAGCCAACACATTCTAGTTAGGGTCAAACACTCCGTGACCAAGTCGGTTTTCATGTGTCGAAATTTACCTAAACTAATGTTATCAAAACATACGTGCCGTTTCCAAAAGAAACACGTTGCTATGGGACAAAATAAAACTCTGTCCCCGCATGTATGCTTTGTGACATTAATTTATTTTAATCCCGTCACATCTAGGTCTCATAAGCGTGGTGGAATCCGATGAGTATATGAGACCGCGAGAAGGTTTATACACTAGTGTGACGATTCCACTATTTTTCTAGAAACCTCAAAAAGGACTACGTCCTTCCGACTTAAATAAATAATTAAAAAAAAAAAGTCTTTTTCCTTATATGGTTGAGTCTTTTTCTTGTTTGTGGGTTGAATAATTTTACTCAAAAGGTGTTTGTGGGCCATCCTAAGATCAACTGTGTTCTTCAATAGGTCCAATGGCTTCCAACGGCAACAACGGTGACAATCTTTCCCGATCCAACGAAGAGATAGCCAACATGATCAAAGCACTGAAAGGAAAAATTGATGCACTCGCTGAGAATGCCCGACGCAAGGATGATTTGTGGCAAGCCCGTCTCAAGCATGTGAGAATGGCCCATAAGAAAGAACTTGCCAAGCTCGAGGACCAATTGAAGGAGCTCACAAATGAAGTAAAAATGGTCCAAAGCATAGATAATAGTTTGGTCAACACTCTCATGGCAAACATTGACCAATGTTTTGGTGGGCTAAATTTGAACAAAGGTCCAAGCTCCGATCTCCATCATGCTTCTCTTCTCATGAACACTATGGTGGCCCTTCCTGAGAAATTCAAGATGCCCGATATCGGCAAATTCATAGGGAATTCTTGTCCCAATGCCCATGTTGATACCTACGTTAGGGCCATGCTACCAAAGAAAGTGTCTCCTCAACTAATGGCACAATGCTTCCCACTTACTCTTTATGGGGTCACAAAAGATTGGTATATGAGTCTCCCGGTTTCCACCCGCTTCAATTGGGATGACGCTATGCTTGCCTTTAAGTCAGAGTCACAATAAGAAGGAAATTACGTGCACCGTCTCACGAAAAAATAATTGGAGAACACCATGCAAGAGGGAAATGATTCATTTGGGGAATTCTCCCGCCGTTGGAATGACAAGTTAGCCGAGATTGTGGATAGGCCCTCAATAAAGGAAGAAATGGAGATCTTCTTGAAGTGCTTGAATATTGACTACCGAGATCATCTTAGTGGGGCCTTTTATCCTAATTTTGCACATATGTATGATGCGGGGTTTAGAATCGACCATTTGCTCCGAGAAGTAACCAAGGAATTCTATGAGACAAGCTCCGACACCGAAGATACCCCGGACAGTTCAAGCAACGACATGGAAGGTTACAACGGTTTTGAGGACTACGACAACAGGGAGGACTACAACAACGAAGGCTAGGAAAAACTCCCTTTCTCTCTCTCTACCAAAAAAAATAAATAAAGAAACGAAAAGAGTCAAAATGTCCTCTAAAGTGTGCATTAAGTTTTCCTTCGTCCCATGTAAAAAATTGAGTTGGTCTTAATCAAATAAAAGTCGTTCTTGTCCTCATACACTCCTCCAAGTTGTTCAATCTAAATAATTCTTGGCAAAATGATGAAAAGATGTCTAAACGAGTTTTGGAATGAAGGCCATCACTTGAACGCCTAGGGTTAAACATCAAGAAGACAAAGTCAAGCTATCAAGTGCCAAAACAAGGTGGAGCTACAACCATGAAGAAATATCAAGCCATGTTTTCAAGGGGGATATATATATATATATATACAGTCCGGATCTCATACGCATTTATGCGTACGCATTTTGTTAAAAAACTGTTCAACCGCACCCCCTCAAAATTAAAACAATGTTTCACTCTTAAACCTGATTGATTTTAGGCAAATCTGAAATTTCAGCCACTGTCTGACGGTGTTTTCTCTGATATCAACAAAGAAATTTGGTATGCACCAAACCCATAAAAGAGATTTTTTTTATGCACCAAACCCAGAAAGATTAATTATTAATCACATGATTTGTCTTCGTGGATGCTCCCGTTGAACACAGAAAAGAACAACGAGAAATTCGCCCTAACCTCCCTTCAATTTCTACACAGAATAGGTGATATAATTGAGAAACAAAGAGGTGGCCATGAAAACGGATTTATATTTCAATCACGAAAATATGAAATCTTAAGCTATCGATTTTGAAACTGAAAGAAATCACAAAATCAAAGTGCTGATTTATATTTTCTAGATCAGATCTTTAAACCCAGAAGAATCTTTGTTCATGGGCTGAAATCGAAGAAGAAAAAGCAAAGTTTGCAAAAGTAGATAAAAATCGGAGAAGTTATGAGCAGGAGGAATTGTTTAAATTATAATCGAAATAAAGAGAAATCTCAAGCTTGGTATGGAGCTCAGCAAAGAGAAAAACCATGGAAGACTCAGAGAGAGTTCAAGAGAGATGAGAGAGAAACATTTAATTTGCTTGAAATGGGTATAGGTGAGTGTAAATTTGGTATAGATTTAGTGAAAAAGAAAAGGGGGTGCGGTTGTAATTTTTTTGCCAATATTCGTACGGACTTAATGCGTACCTGAACCCCACTCTATATATATATATATATATATATATAAAAAGGCCTCGCTAGGTTGACTCTTCAAAACAACCTAGGAAAAAGTTAGAGCACAAAAAAAAAAAAATTAAAAAAAAAACCCTCATTCAAATAAGTTCACAACAACACCATCATTCCATCCACCAACGAAGGACGAAGCAACATCAATAACCATCACGACCAAAGGAGCATCAACAAGAACTACGGTGACCTGAGCCTCTACAATAGAGGAACGTAGGCAACCTTCGGGTCCGGTCACATGCAAGAAAGAAGTTATGTTTTGCCCTAATGTGTTATGGTGATTGACCTTCCTCTTGAACTTGTCAAGACATATTTGTACGAGTCATCTTCTAAAGAACAAATCGCAAAACAACTTTCTTAGAATTGAAATCATTTTGCATTTTTTGTCGAGTCTAGGGGTTCCTCTTCTGTCAGCTACGCTCCCAGTTTCTCGCAATCAAATTGGGGCTTTCCTTCTCTTCTCTCTAAATGACTTACTTGCCTTCGTGAGTCATTCAAAAAACAAATAAACAGAGTCAATACTAGGGGCTACTTCCCTAGTCGAGTCAATAAGACCTCCATATCCCACAAAATCATATGTCTCTCATCCTCGGCTAGAGTCAATGCATACTTCCTTATTAATTGAGTAAAAAAAACGAAGACTCAAAAGAGATGCCCGCTAGATTAAAAACCCTAAAGGGCGGTCTAGGAAAAAAAAAGGGTGCGTCAGAAAAAAAAGATGAGAGAGTGAGAGAGAGAGAGAGAGAAGGGAAAGAGAATGGGAGATATCTAGCCTCCAACAAAGAAGACGACCTCACAATATACCGATTGGTTTGAGCAACAAAGAGCAATAATAGGTATTCCGGTCTCCGAGCTTCTCAAATTGGAGGAATTGGGCTTCTCGAGTAATAAAGTGCCACTCGTCATGTTCCCCCACATGAAGAGAAGCCTCTCTTACTTCATTTGACAGTTAATGAGCCCTAGGGGCTATGAACAAGAAATATATGTGGACAATCTTCAAAGGAATATACCTCTGAAATTAGAAGAATGAATGTCAAAACGCTTCTCAGCGAAATGAATATGCTCGTGCTTCTTCCCCCACACAAGGATAAGCCTTTATTGCTCTCCTTACAATCAATGATGACGCCCTAGGGGATATGCTCGATCTCGAAATACTCCCTCAACGAGAATGCTATTCACTTTGATTTTTGAGATTTATTTGAATATCATCAACAATTGGCAACATCTGCAATTATGAAGAAAGCGCAATACTGAAGACGACATGGAGAGAACCGCGCATATGAGGCTAATCTACATCAAAGAAGATCTCGATCTCTTGAGTTTGGGTAAGCACCATCAATGACGACAACTGGTGTCTTTTGTTGGAGACCAACATGCTCTGCCAAACCCTTACACTGAGGGAGCCCAGCAACTAAAGGTCATACATCCTCTAATCAATCTCAAAAAGCGGGACAATGACAATGAGGAAATCCCACCTACAAGGTCAACAGGCGGTGCTAATTATGATAGTTATTTGATGGTGTTCTTATCTCAATTTGTCACGGTCTAATCTGAGTCCCAATAAATTACCGACTTTTCTAAAAATTGAAATTAACTTTTTGATTTTGAAGCACTTGATCATTAACCCGAATTCTAATCTTGAGTCATTGAATTCAAAATGTGAGTAGTCTCCTCGAGTCTAGGGGCTTCCCCATCCTCCCATCAATCTTTTCTGCGCAAACACAATGTCGAAGATCCCACGGGATCTTCATTTGCTTTCCCAAAACACTGGCCTTGTGCCTTCCCTAGCCAATTCTTGTAATCTGTCACAGAAAAGGAGACAAAGGAATTTGACCCCCTGACTCTCAAAATCCAGAATCCAGAAGTATGCTCAAATGAATGAATGTGAACTGGGGCTGTGTGTCAGATTTCAAAAATGAAAGATTGGTTTCTCGATAATGCAAAACAGTTCGGAGGTAGGACAACTCTCACAGACAATTGGTCCTTTGAAGTTCTAACATCAACAATCATCAGAACTGTGAGACGACCGTCATAGATGGTTAGGTCCCTCTCAAGCGAATCATCAGGGTAAAGTTCTTCAGATTGGCGGTTCGGGTCACAAGCCACAAATCTCAATTATCGACAATACTGAAGGTTATACATGACCGAATGACTCGCAAAGACAGTTGATCCCCCCCCCCCAAAAAAAAAGAACATCGAATGGAAAGTGACCATTACAATGTGTGAGTTACTCCCAGCAGTGAAACATCAAACCCGTGATAACTGTCAACGACAGTTAGGCCTCAAAGAAGTATGAATATCAAAGCATGAAGCTTCCTCAAACCAATGGAGAGTGCAAAAGTCACCTTGGGATAGCAGTAGGGGCTTCATAACATATAACTGCTCTTGCAAACAGCGAGGTCCTCAGAAAATGAGTCATCAATATGGGGTTGATCCTTGAGAAAGTGGGGCTTTCATGATTGAAGATCTGGTGTTGGTTCTGAAAAGACATTGGGGCTTCCACAACCGACATCTGGGGAAAGTCAAAGCAATCTACCAGGAGAGACACCGTCGAGTAAACTTGATCAAATGGGTGTAGGGAATTGACCTTTCGATTACTCGCGCTAGACATTCATTCCCGCTCCACCATATATCTCCACCATGACTCTCGTTTCTCGCAAAGTTCTCAAAAGAAAAATGCACAGTTCATTCCTTTTCCGATTCTCCCTCTTTTTACATACACGCTTTGTCTTTTTTATGATAAACAATGGTTGAAATGCAAGCAATGCACGCGTGTCAAAATAAAAAAGATGTGTTTCTAAAAAAAGTTATATATATATATATATATATATATATATATATATATATATATATATATATATCATTAAATGATAAAAAATGTGTGTTTTTCATTTTGAAAAAAAAAGAAGAAAAAAAAATGAGGTTCAAAGTTCTAATTCAAATTGCAAAAGAATCCCTCATTCGAAGTTCACCAAAGCAAGCAGTTCTCAAAGCTAAAGGATCGGAGAAAAATCACAACGTGCAGCGTATCCTTGAATCTGCTTTCATCTATTTCTCTTGAAAGTTTGAAATGTCTTGAATCTCGAAAAATATGGTTATTCTCTGGTCTGTTTGGTCACCCCCTGAAATCGACCTCCTCGAATTATGTTTGGTTACTTCTTGGTTCGCTCGAAGGCTCGAGTTGAATCTCCCCGTTGAACTGCGTGACTAGTCTGATTCCCGAAAGGGATACGTAGGCAGCCTGTCACCTCAGGCACGACCACCCCCTCATTTCGAAGGTTTGGTTACCCCGGTCTGTTAGGTCACCTCGAATTTGACCCCCCTCGAATGTTTCGTTACTCTTTGGTCCGCTCGAGCGCTCGGGTTGGACCTCCCTCAGAACTACGCCCCGACTTGATTCCTGAAAGGGATACGTAGGCAGCTCGAATGCAAGAGCTCAGTCACCAGTCTTGTCAAATCGTGTTTTCATTTCAATCCCCAGCAAAGAGAAATCGAATTCTCGATGCACCCCCAGCATTTTCCATCCGAACTATGATTGGTATGATTCTCGCAAGAGATACGTAGGAATCTCGGGTTCCCGAGTTCGACCATTTGATTGTGCTTATTTGCTTGCTTGAGTAGAACTACGGAGGCTTAATTCCCGTAAGGGATACGTAGGGAGCCCTACATTGGGACCAGCTGTTAAACCCTAGACGAGATCGGTTGTCTATATTGGATCGTCGAATCCACTTTACATTACAAGTGAATTCGACGAGAGACTCTGTAGACATCCCGATCTCGCACCCCTAAAACCAACCCTTAATTCGGTCTAAGCGCGATAATTGACCTAGAACCCTAGATTTGGCGGTTTAGGACTACCGACCGTCTTATCGGTTCATCAGAGGAAGAAACTGATTCCGGATTCATGATCAGGACTCAAAACCGAGCAAATAAGCGTATTCTCTGAAAATCGAACGTCAGGACCCTACGGTGGGCCCCGCAACCCTAAGAGAGCCTTTTTACCGGTCATCATTTGTACTTAAAATTATATTATGTTATTACTTACTCATTAACATGTTATAGATATATCATTGTAACCAGGAAATTATAACGAGCAAATTTCATTTTGGAGGCAAGAGCAACAGGATTACCGTTACGCGAACACCGGAGCAGTTCGAGTCATTACGGAACGAGAAAACGGAGCCGAAAATATTGCAAAGTCACCTTGCATGATCAACAAGACGTGGCCATCTACTGGACCTTCAATAGGATGAGTCATTTGGGATGGACCAATCAAAAGATGACACGTGGTGGCCAAGATTTGACTCAGCAAAAACCATCACCACCGTACGGCTACCTCTTCCCCGTACGGCCCTGGCCAAGCCGTACAGCTGCTGATCTGCTTCTCCACCAGATTGTTTATTCCTTGGGGTTTCACACATGTTGGCCACCTCTTGACTCCACTAAACACCTTCACCACGAAGTAATGCTGATGGCCACCCCTCTCCCACTCACTTTAAGGGAATTTTGGTCCTAAAAACCATCTCCCTCCTCCATATACTCCATCATATTGATCAAAGCAAGAGAGATACACATTCACCTCATTTCTCATCTACACCACTTCATCCTTTCTTTTCTCTCTTGTTCTTGCTAGCACCACATCTCCACCACTACACCACCATTACACCACCACATCTCCACCACAAAACCACCATCCAAACACCACAAAATAACCCTCAAACACAAGCAACTCAAGTAAACAACAAGCAACAATCTCCATCCACTCATCTTCAACAACAACAACTCAAATCAAACAAAACAAAAAGAAGTCTTCCCTTGGGTAGACAAAGGAAGCACACCCTCACCAACCTAAACTAGGTAAGACTCTCTCTATGTAAGTGGTAAGTTGTAAAAATGTAGACTTTTATGTGTTAGATTTAGAGTCTAGCCATTAGAATGGCTAGACTCTCACTTTCTCTTGATGTAGTCCATGTTCTAAGTTGTAAATCTTCATGTAAATAAGTTATTAATGGTTGAATTTCTGGTCCTTGTTGTGTATATATATTATATTTCCATCTCATGTTCATCTCTAAGTCTTAAATAAAGGTTTCAAGCATGCAAGTGAAACTTCTTTAAAAAAGATTACAATCTGTCCACTTATTGTTCTCTCATGATTATCTGAGTTTTGGTCCACACTTGTTCATAAATAAACATTTGATAATGTTCATAACATGTTATAGTACATTCATGCCATGTTCCATGATTTATTGCATGTTTAAATCATGTTTTGAAGCTTGTTTCCATGCTCCATGTCTGCTGTCCAGTGTATTCTGTTCCTGACCACTTTGTCTTTCCATGCAATAAACATGCATCAAACTTGATTTCTGGTTTTGGGTCATAAAATGAATATTGTTCCTAACATTCCAAGGAAACCCCTCATTCCTTTGAAATAATTTTGTGACCTAATTAAAGACCCTTTTCCATTTTTTGATTCAAGTCTATGCTCCCAGAATTGAAGCTGTCCTGTTTCTGACATTAGATGTCATAAGTGTTTTGAAACCTTTAAACATGTTTTATGGACTTGAAACTTCTCAGGATTCATATTTGACGTGTTATATTCAACTTTCATGTTTTTAGTTTCTCCATATTTTCATGTATTGATGATGTAAATTTCAAATCAAAATGAGATGTGCTCTGTTTTCTAGTTCTGGGCAGATTTGACTCCTGTGTTCTTTCCATTATTTGAGAATGAAATAATAAGTCATAAATTACATGAAAATTCATATGTGTTCTATAACGTGTTGGGAGTAAATCCCAAGTTTGTTTTTCTAGATTTGGATTATTTTTGTACAGGTACATTACCATGACAATCTACTGCAGTCCTTGAATCTCAGCAACACCCCCTTGCTTGGACATTCATTTGTTATGGGATTTGTATACCATTTTTGTATAATTTGTACATAACCCCCTCTCCCCCTTACATGTTTTCCTTTTCTAAATGTGATTCAAAACCATTTTCAAAACCAATCGGGAATCCATCCAAACTGTTTCCCGGTTGCGATCAAATGAACCGACCTAGATTAGGAGACACCTACGTACATAAACACACACATTTTTTCAAAGTTAGGGCATAAAAGGAATTTTCAAAAGGCAAACTAAATCCAAGCGTAGGCGGAAGCATGATAGAGACCGAAAGGGCGAGCGGAGTGCCTAACACCTTCTCCTCGAGTAACATAGCCCCCGAACCCACTTCTCTTTTCAAGACAAAATGTTTTATCTCTATTTTCCTTTAATGAGGTGGCGACTCTTCTTTTCAAAAACTCAAGTAGGGAAACCATCATGAGGATTCGAGCGCGAAATAAGGTTTCGAGTGCGGGCTCTCACACCGACCCGTTGCCATCCCTAATGACAAGTGGGGCCTACAATTTAAGTATGTGAGAGGAAGAAGTGAGTATGTATGACAAGTGGGTGTAGACACCCCGCCTTGGACCTCTCACCCCGATTACATAAATAATATTTTTATTTAACTTGTTTTTGTTAATTTCTGTTACTTCGGTTAAGTTCCTAACTGATTCTGTTAGTTTTGGACTAAACTGCATAACAGAGTTAACATTAGCGTCTTTTCTGTCATTCTATCCTTTTCACCCCCGGGCGCCTCCCGTAATGGTGATGGGGCGCGCGCGTGTTTGGTCCAATAGGCCAGACTCGCGCCTCCCATTTTGGCAGTTACGGATTGTGCCATTCTTCCCTCAATTTCTTAGTTGCAAAAACTCTTTTTTACATCCAAGTTCATCCCCCTTTTATCTTACAAATCCCAATCCCATTATTCTATTCTTTTCTTTAAAACAAAACATTTCTTTTTATTATTATTTGATTTTCTCTTTACTATTTAATTTCTTTCTATTTTCCTATTGGTTGAAAGACCATATTTTCCTCTCATTTTCACCTATAAATACCTCATCTTTTTACCTTAGAAAAGGACTTGAATTTTCTCTATGCTTATACTATACACTATTCTCTTAAAGAATTCTTTTTACAAGAATTCTCCCAACAACAACTCAAACACCAGAACTCTACATTAAAGTCTGTTCAAGTCAAAGTTCAAGTTTTCTTTCTAAAGGTACAACTTTTCTTCTTCTGTTTTATTTGTCTTGTCAATGTATGCAATCCCCATAAAATGGAACATGACCTAAAAGGCCACTTCACTATTGAAGTTTGGTCAAGGTTATCTTCCAACATTCCAAATACCATTTTAATTCCTTCATTTTATATTAATGTAATTGCTAGCATAGTTGTTACATATAATCGTTAGCATAAAATCAATAAAACAAGTTGCTCTTTATTTCTCTTTTGCAATTCTCCTTTTTCTTTCCATGTAATTGTTAGCACAAATTAGTATAATTAAAAGAAGGACTTTTTAGCATTAGAACACCTTTAGTAGCAAGACCCACGTAAGCGGGGCGGAATGTGTGTTTATGTACTTCCCACTCCGTCACCTAACCCCCGAACCCTTCTCTCCCGAATCTTTAGTTTCGTAACATAAATTAGGCTATCTTTAGATTTTTCTTATGTTCCCTTAACAACATAGGTGGCGAATCTAACAAATTAAACCAATTAGACATCCTAGGATCCATCCACCACTCTAGCCAAGTAGTGGGGCTTTCCCGGGGTATCTACAGTAGCGACTCCGCTGGGGATTACATAGAGGGTTAAACTTACGTTTTCACTTTTGGTGTTCTTATTTCTTCTTTCTGGGAATTCTGGTGGGAAAAGGTGGGAAGCGTGCGCCTCTGGCCTTCTTGGCCTAAGGCGCGCGCGTCCGACCTCTACCACCAGAATCGCCCGCCTTCCGTCTTGTCCTTCAATTCCATGTAATTGTGCTAACAAGTTTCTGCAGGGGAAAGCATCTTTATTTAGGGTCAAGGCAATCCCTTGAACCCACTGATTTACAGGTTTTTACCTAAAATCGGGCGCCTCTGCCCCACTTCCCCTAACGCACGTGCCTCCCGAGTAGGCACCTAAATGTGCGCGCTTTTGGGCATTTTCCATAAACAGAACAGTGCACAGAACAGAATGGTTTTGACAGTGTGTGGGCACCGGGCCTGCACATAACTTCTTTTACTTTCTGTTTATTTTATCGGTCACACGGGTGATTCGAAAGTTGTAAATACGTGTTTATTTGTTTTTTCTTTTTTGAAAATAATAATAATAATAATAATAATAATAGTAATAATAATATTTTTGTCACTTGGCTTGAACTCACACTAGATGCACAAATTCCTATCAATTGCTCACTATCGGGTGATTCGAAAGTTGTAATTTTCGTATTTCTGTAATCTGATTATGTATAAATACGATAATGGATTGATCAAATTTCTGGAAAAAAAACTGGATAATCTGGAAACTGGGAACTGGATCCGTACGGCAGCAAGGCAAGCGTACGCTGGGAGCCCAGCCGTACGGCTTCTGGTCCGATTTCCAGAATGTTGCTCTGTCTTCTGGTGTTCAGATTGTTCTGTAAAGTGTTTAAAGAATTCGAATCTGGAAACAGAAACTGGTTTCAAAAGGCTGGTTTTCAAAACCGTGTTTCCTGAAACAGTTTTCTATGAAGAATTCAGGGTAACTGCAGAAATCAGAGTTCTAAAGAGTTTAGAAATGCTGTAATCTATGAGATTAAGAGACAATGAATGATTTTGAGACAAGTGGCCAATCTATACGGGAATGTGGATGCCTTTTGGCTTAGTTTCGACCGTATAGAAAAGTTGCTTGGTTTCTTGATCCTAGTACGGGAATGTGGATGCCTTTTGGCTTAGTTTCGACCATACGGTTAGTGCTCTCAATTTCAAGATGCTCTGCGGATGGTTTGGACTATACTGATTTGATCTGTTTCAGATGGCTCGTTTTTGAAACCGTGTTTCCTGAAACAGATTTAAGTTCAGAAGTACAGACATTGAGATCAGAATCTTAAAAGAGTTTAAGATTGGCGTAATCTCAAAGTTTCAGACTTTATTCCTATAACTAGCGCAACTAAAGTCACATAAAATTAATTCGGTTAATTGATTAACTTTATGTGTGTGAACCTTCTTTAAAATTTAAGTTATGTGTCAATCCATGATTAAAACACTTGTGAGTACATGGGTAATTTTATGCGGGCTCTGCCAAAGCGAGGCGCATTAATTCTATTCATCTATGAGTAAGATGAGGAAAGAGTGATTCCTATACGTTTAAAATGGTTTGACTTAATTAGGCTATCAAAAGACAAAGTTTTGGGCCTAAGGCACATATGAGATTAAAACATGTTAGACATATGATGTCTGAAATCTCATAAAGGATCTAAGAGTCATATATGATATGATTGACAAAGAGTTGTCTACCTAATTAATTTAATTTTGAGCAGTATCACCAAAGCGGACTTGAAATTAAATTAAAGTTGGATCTTAGCCCATTTAAATTATATGATATATTGGATGTATTTGAAGGTTATATAATTTAGTGAGAGTATTTGTGAAATACTTATAATTATAATATCTTTAATTAAGTTGGTACTTATATGTGATTACATGTTTGCATAATTGTAGATAATGGCTCAAAATAGAAGTTCTTTATCATTGCGATCTATCCTTGAGAAGGAAAAGCTTCAAGAGAATGGTGCTAACTTAACGGATTGGATCAGAAGCCTTAGAATTGTTCTAAGGCATGAAGACAAGCTGTACATTCTTGATGAACCCGTTCCTGAAGAACCTGAATCATCTGCCCCTAAGGATGAGAGAAACGCCTACAAGAAGCATAAAAGTGATTCTCGTGAGGTAGGTTGTCTCATGCTTGCTGCCATGTGTTCTGAGCTTCAGAAGACTCGTGAACACTTGGAGGCATATGACTTGGCTGTTGAATTGAAAGATATGTTTCAAGAACAGGCAAAGCAAGAAAGGTTCGACACTATAGCTGCTCTGGTCTCATGCAAGATGAGCGAAGGACAGGCTGTGGGCCCTCATGTCTTGAAGATGAAGGCTCACTTTGAGCATCTAGAGAGGCTTGGCCATCCCATCGATGTTGAGTTGGCCACTGATTTTATTCTTAATTCATTGCCCAAAAGCTATAATCAGTTCGTCAAGAACTTTAATATGCATGGCATGGATAAGTCCCTGTCTGAGTTGCATGGGATGCTAAAGACAACAGAAAAGAAAATCGGTAAAGAATCCGCTCATGTGCTCATAGTGTCAAAGGAAGGAAAGGGCTATAAAGGCAAGGGAAAGGGTAAGGCAAAAGTAGTCAAACCTAAGATTAGCAAGGCAACTGTTGCCAATGCTACTGTGGCTAAACCTACTTCCCAAAAGGATGTAATCTGTTTCCACTGCAATGATATTGGTCATTGGAAACGCAATTTCAAGGTTTACAAGGAAGAGTTAAAGAAGAACAAGGGCAGTGGGGCTGCTTCTACTTCAGGTATCTATGTCATAGATATTCTACTTTCTACTTCTAGTTCCTGGGTATTAGATACCGGATGTGGATCTCACATTTGTTTAAATGTGCAGGCACTAAGGAATAGGAGGCTACTCAAAGATGGCGAGGTGGACCTACGCGTGGGGAATGGAGCGAGAGTTGCTTCATTAGCCGTAGGAACATATGATGTCATTTTACCTAGCGGATTAATTCTTGTTTTGAACAATTGTTATTACGTTCCGGATTTGAGTAAAAATATTATTTCAGTTTCTTGTTTGGATAATGAAGGTTATAGTTTTCTTATTAAAAATAAGAAGTTTTCTATTTATTTAAATGATATGCTTTATTGTACTGCATGTTCATTTAATGGCCTTTATGTCCTTGATGTTGAGAATGCAAATAATGAGAATATCTATAATGTAAATAAGAAATCCAAACCTAATGATGTAAATCATACTTATTTGTGGCTTGCCGTCTTGGTCATATTAATGAGAAGCATATCTCAAAACTCCATGGGGACGGACTTTTAGATTCACATGATTTTGAATCATGTGAAACTTGTGAGTCTTGTTTACTTGAAAAGATGACAAAGACACCTTTTACTAAGAGTAGTGAGAGGGCTAGTTATTTATTGGGACTCATACATACTGATGTGTGTGGACCAATGAGCAGCAATGCTAAGGAGGATATCAATACTTCATAACATTCACTGATGACTTTAGTAGATATGGTTATATATACTTAATGAAACATAAGAGTGAATCTTTTGAGATATTTAGAATATTTTAAAATGAAGTTCCAAATCAACTTGGCAAAACTATTAAATCACTTCGACCTGATCGTGTTGGAGAATATTTAAGCCAAGAATTTGACAATCATCTTAAAAATTATGGAATTGTTTCACAATTAACTCCACCTGGAACACCACAATGGAATGGTATGTCTGAGTGGAGAAATAGGACTTTATTGGATATGGTCCGCTCCATGATGAGTCAAGTTGATCTTCCTTTATCCTTTTAGGGACATGCACTAGAAACTGCTACTCTTACACTAAATAGAGTTCCAACTAAATCTGTTCCAAAGACTCCATATAAGATGTGGACTGGAAGAAAACCTAGTTTGTCTTTCATGAATATTTGGGGTTATGAGGCTTATGTTAAGAGACTTATATCTGACAAACTTGCACCAAAATCTGACAAATGTATTTTCGTGGGTTACCCTAAGGAAACTAAGGGATATTACTTTTACATCTGCACGGAAAACAAAGTGTTTGTTGCACGATATGGTACCTTTCTAGAGAAAGAGTTTCTCTCCAAAGGAATTAGTGGGAGTAAAATTAATCTCGAAGAGGTTCGAGAACCCAAAAATAACATGGAACCGATGGTTGAATCTGATCAAGTTTCACAAGGAGTTGTGGAACCTAATCAGAATACTCAAGTTCCTCGCAGAAATGGTAGGGTGTGATCCGAACCTGAGAGATATGGATTTCTCATGACGGATAGCAATGAAGTTGAAGTCATAGTTGATGATGAACCTACTTCCTATCAAGAAGCGATGTCCGCTACTAATTCAGATAAATGGCTTGGAGCCATAGAATCTGAAATTAAGTCCATGTATGATAATCAAGTTTGGAACTTGATAGATGCACCGAAGGTGTAAAAACCATAGGATGCAAGTGGGTTTTCAAAAAGAAAACTGGCATGGATGGAAAGGTGCATACTTATAAAGCTAGACTTGTAGGGAAAGGCTATAGGCAGATTCATGGTATTGACTATGATGAAACCTTTTTCGCCCGTAGCAATGATCAAGTCTATAAGAATTTTACTTGCCATAGCCGTATATTTTAACTATGAGATATGGCAAATGGATGTCAAAACAGCGTTCCTTAACGGTAACTTACTTGAGGATGTTTATATGACACAACCTGAAGGTTTTGTAAATCCAGAAAATTCTAACAAAGTATGCAAGTTGCAAAGATCCATTTATGGATTGAAGTAAGCCTCTAGGAGTTGGAATCTTCGATTTGATGAATCGGTCAAAGAGTTTGGCTTCATCAAGAACGAAGATGAACCTTGTGTATACAAGAAGATTAGTGGGAGCGTAGTATTATTTCTGGTACTATAAGTTGATGACATATTGCTCATTGGAAATGACATTCCTACACTGTAGTCTGTAAAGACTTGGTTAGGAAAGTGTTTCTCAATGAAAGATATGGGTGTTTGCGCGCGGGTTTTTTGTTGTTGTTTTCGAGGCGGTTTTCGCCTTCAATTTACCTTTTTAATTGAGAGTCGCCACCATGTTGTTGTCGGAACACGGACCGAGATATCTGGATTCGGGGGTTAAGTTATGAATTGGGAAGGTCAAGGATCACCCAATTCACCCAATCTATGATTGGTCTTGCTAAGAAATCATAATCATCGTTTCAAAATTATGCAAAATGTACGCAAAAGGAAAACAAACAAATAAATAATTGCTTATTTATTTAGGATGTCGGATCATATGCTTCGAGACCATCCCCATGAATTGGACTCTAGGATCGTCCATTAGGTTTTCCCGGATTGCTTAAGTGTTTGCCAATAAAAGGGGTTAAGATCAACAAGGAAACTGACCAAAAACCCGACTGTCAAGGGGGATGTCTCGTACGAGGCATCTCAGTGCTGGAATTCACTATTTGCCCTCTGCAGTAGTTTTAATGTTCATTTTGGCCCCTGACTAATGGAGTCAGTCAGAAACTTAAAGAAACATGTCCAACTTAATGAGTTTCGACCCAAATCAAAGGCGAGACATAGAAGTAGTGTGATCATGAATGAACGTCCAAAATGGGGTGTCTACAGAGCCCCTCGGCGACGATACTTATGGATGAGTACCATCGTCGATAGAAAAGACGCCATTTTGAACTAGGGGTATGGTCATGCTAAAAAGCTGCCGACGTATTCCTTGGAAGGAAATCAGACCAAACGTAGTTCGACTCTGAAAATACGCAAAAACTGAGGTTTAAGGTATTTTGAAAATCATTTTTTTAAAACACTACTTGCGATAAGTAAAGCTTAGAGTTTAGAGAGTACCCATACTGAGGAATCAATGGCCTTGACCCAATTCTGAATATACTCCTTTTTGTTGATGACGAACCGTCTCCAGTTGCAATCCATACTGAGGAATCAATCTCTTTGACTCCAATTCTGAATATACCCTGTTGTTGATGATGAATTGCCTTCGGTTTGTTGATGCCGGAGTGACCATACAGGTGCTTACTTTTGTGCCTCAGTGACCGCAGGGTGCTTCGGTGCCGAAGCGACCATAGAGGTGCTTACTTTTGTGCCTCAATGACCACAGGGTGCTTCGGTGTCGGAGTGACCATAGAGGTGCTTACGTTTGTGCCTCAATGACCACAGGGTGATTCTAGATGCCCTTCATCGAACACTGCAACGCAGGTTCCAGTTTGGAGATGCCAATTACTCGGACCTTGCTTCTCCTTTCAACGAGACTGCCTTTCCGTTGAAAATGTGAATCCTATGCCATTGGCTTACACCTTGATGACAATTATGGGACTCCGAATGGTGGGATCCTGTGTTATTAACTTACGTCTTGATAACAGTCATGGGATACCCGGTTGTAAATCATGTGCCATTAACCTACGTCTTGATGATAGTCATGGGATTTAAAGTTTGCTGATGCAGATTTCGTTGCTCACCCATGATCTTGGATGCGCGGTGAGGATAAATTCGTACTGAGAAACAACTTTGCTTGTTCCAATTCTAAAAATATCCATTTGTTGATGACTCAATGTTCCATCTTGAACCGGGTTCAGATTCGACCTTTCAGCCAAAAGAAGGGATTTTTCTGACCTTTCTATTAAAAAGCAAGGCTTTTCTGGAATTTCCCAAGAAAACATGGTTTTCTGAGATTTTTCTGGGGATCTCTCGTACGAGATATCGATGTCTCATACAAGACTTCTCTGTTTGATTATCAAATCACTTTTCTTATTTCATTTCGGGAATTCTCAACCCTAGGCGATTTTTTCACTCAAAAATCTTTGTTTTCACCAAGTTCTAGTAATCCCTAACCCTTTCAAATGGCTGGTGCAAATCATTCTCATAGGGAACACCTCTTTGGTAGGCACATGAGAGGAAAAGTGTGGGCGACGGATGAGTTGTGCCGGTTTCCCGGTGATCATATTTCTCACGCCGTTTGGACGATGAGGGTAAGGATCTCTTCCTTTGACTGAGTTTCTATGTTAATTTCGTCGTTGCATGTCTCAATTTGGTGCATTCGCGGTTCGATTTTTATCGACTTTTTTTTCCCTAGAATCATTGCTGCTAGGGTTTATCATGCATGGCTGATTTTTCGATGGAATTTCACCCTTGTTGATGTTGAAAATCATTATAGTATAGTAGTACATGATTTTGATGTCGTTCTAGGCAATACTGCGATTTTTCGGGTAAAATGCTTAATGAGGATTTTACCGATTTTCTGACATTTGTCTCTTTTGTCTCTGTCATTTTCAGTCATTCAGGGTGATTGATAACTGTAGAGGCACGAGCAGTTGCCGAGAGGTGGGAAACTCTCAATGGCGAGATGAAGGAAGAGATCGAGAATCTCGGGCTGAAACCCTTCTTTGACGGCCTAGTCGGCAAAAGGAGGAACGTTCACCTGCTCCAGGCTATTCAAGAGCGTTGGTGGGACAACACTCATACTATGCATATACGGTGGGGGGAGGTTACCATGACCCCTACTGACTTCCATGTCATTACCAGGCTTGCCATTGCCGGTGAGCCTCTTGAGGTTGATACGGATTTCTCTCCTAACGGGGACGATATGAGGCATTTTCTGGGCTTCTCTGTGCGCACCCTAGGCAAGGGTGTCCCTCTGAAGGCTTTGAGGGACAAGGTTGATACCTATATTGCTGTTAATGCCGGCCAGATGCATCTTATTGCTACTCGTATTGCAGTCGTTCGCGGCTTTCTGTGGTGGGCCCTTTCTGAGACTCTATTTACAAATCATGCGTCGATCGCCTTGTTTACTCTGTTGAGCTGCCTAAGAGATATGTAACATGTCACTGATGCCTATTGGGGTTTAGCTGGCTTGGCCCACTGCTATGTGGCCATGGATGAGAGTTCACAGGATCGTGCGAACGCTGGCTTAGGCGGCTATAGTCATGACTGGGATGTATAATACTCATCTTCTTTCTGTATTCCTTCTTTATTTCAGCCCCAGTTTACTTTCTGTCTTGGTAACTCATCCAGTTTTGATATTTCTCTATGTTTCTCCCATTTGCAGGCTTTGGGATACGCCAAGTTTGGTCTCTTCACTTTTAATCTTCAAGGCAACACTGTTATGTTCCCAGATACTCTGAAATGGCGCCAGGGTAACAGAGATACCTGTGATGAGCAGGCTGGGGGGGGCTGATATGACGGTGGAGCGTATGCAGCTCTATTTTGACAGGTGGGAGGCCGTCCCTGAGTCTGCTGTCGCTTTCTTCCCTTGGAGGAGTCTGGGCATTGATCATGATTACGGGTTTACTGGTATAAGATTACTGATGATTGGCCTCGGTAGGGGATGCTTCTACTTAGGAGAAAGAGTCTCTCGCCAGCAGGGTGGTGGCAGACTCGATGTTATCGTCCCTTTGGATCCGCCGGCCCATATGCTTAACTCTTATGCCATTGCGGAGGAGGAGAGAGGGGAGCTCATTATTGGTCAGGATGCGTTCGACCATATGTCCTTGGAGGCTGATTATCAGGACTTCCTCGCTCGTCTCATGCCTCGTTTGATTATTAGAGGGTGATCAGGCTCAAGCCCAGGGAGTTGTCCACGTTCCTTTCCGTCCACAGCTTGGACCAGCTTCCTTTACCTACAGCATGGCTGAGGGGGTAAAGAGTACTGAGGACCTTCCCGCACAGGACGATATGTTCGAGGGACTCGTACCTCCTACTGACGCGACCATGGTATGGTTTATGACCCTTCTTCCGTCATTTCCTGTTATTCTACCATTTCATCTCTCTGTTTATCATTTATCTGAAGATTTTGATATCTCTATTTGTTTCTTGTCAACAGGTGCTCATTGCCGAGTATAGAGAGGTCGCCGGAGGGCTTACCCAGTTCATGGTCTATGCCAAGAGGGTGAAGAGAAAGACCACATAACTATTAGGCAGGTTGGCTCGTCAGACAGCAGAGTCAGCCTCTTGCGGGAAGAGACCTCGGATGGACGAGTGATCACGTGGAAACGGCGACGTCTACTTTCTTTTGATACCGGGTAGATAGGATCCCCTTTTCCCCCTCTTTTTGTTGATGATGTATTTATTGCCTCGGCGTAGGCGAAGATAACTTTTTCTTTCTTTGGTTTGTACCTATGCAACAGTTATTTCCTAAATCTAACACACAATACATTAGTTGATTTTAGTTTTTTTTTCTGACTGTGTAAATGTATTGACTCATATCCGGTTGGTCAACCAAGGGGTAATTTTATGAGATGGAATCGCGTTGGGCCATTTATATGTGATGTATGAACTGTTTTGGGTGAGTTTTTGGGGTGATTGAGACATGTTTTGACTTGTCGGGCAACCTGGGATTTGTGCAGAGTTATTGTTGTTCTGAATGGGGAGATTCCTCGTACGAGACATCGATGTCTCGTACGAGTCATCCTCTGAATCTGCGGCTGTTTCTCCTTTTTCCTCGAGGATTTGGTGTCCAAACTTGTATATAAACACCTCTAGTCTGTCCTAGAATACCATGCAGCCTTGAATCAGTTCTGGGAACCTTTCTTTTGGAGTAAAATTCTCAACCTTTTGCTCCCAATGGCCCTAAGTAAGTCCGTCCTTTCATTAATAATTGTTGATGAGTTCTCTTTGGACTCAGAATTAGTAGAACGCTACAAGGGTAATTTAGCAACGTTCTTTCGCTCATTCAATAAACCTCGCCAAGAGAGATTCGTGGAGATGTTCAGGTTTAAGATTCTTTTCACCTTGAAGAATCTAAAACCGGAATGGGACCTTTTAAAGGGAGTTGCACGCTTCTGGGATCCATCGACTCACCTCTTCAACTTTTCACTTAATGAGATGGTCCCTACTGTAGAGGAGATGGCGGCTATCTTGGATATGCCGTTGACCAGGGTGATTGAGGTTCCTAATTGTGACAAGGTACCGACAGAGTCTCTTAGGGACTTATTGGGTATTGGCCTTCCTGAGGCACAGAGTTATATTCATAACCGCTATGTCGATCTCCACGCTTTGCCTATGAGATTTAAAGGTCGAGTGACTCGTGGTCACGGTGCGAATTCCCAGTGCTGCCTCTTGGCATTGTGCTTATTTTGAAGCGTACTTTTCATGAGCAAGTGTGGCATGGCGAACACGGATCTCGTGGACATCGTTCTGCAAGCTAGAGGACGGGCCTTCAACATAATTCCTCTTATCTTGGGGGAGACCCTTTATGGTCTTGATGAGTTACACCGAACCGGCTCTATGACTCGGGGAAGTCCATTACTGTTGACTATTTGGCTCAGAGAACATTTCAAATTGTTGGACTCTCCAATCGAGTATTCACCTTATGCTTTCCATAGGTGGAGACTGTTAGTGAAGGGTCTCAACATTGAGGAGTGGGCTCATCTTTTTGCTAAAGCGGAGACCAATGATATTGCTTGGTGCCCATCCTTTTGGAAGGTGAGGAGGTTCGTAGCTAATACCCTTGGGTACGACAGGGTCGTCCTTTCGGGTTTGAGGGACTCCTCTTTCTATTTTGCTCGGAGGGTAATGCGACAATTCGGTCAGCAGCAGGACACTTTCTTGTTAGGGGGACGACCTCGAGACATTTCTTTCATGGGTTCAGAGTTCTCTACGAGCTTGGCTCGCGCTTGGGGGCAGGGCACCACTATGGATCGTTGGACCAATCTTCTTCATGATGGAGGAAGTATCTATTTTTTGGACAAATACTTGGATTGGTTTCTCTCAGAACTCCATCCCAACGTCGAGGGTATTAATGAGATCCGCCGCTCTCTATTGGGGGACCAATTCGAGCCTAGCTTGAATTTGAGGAAGAAGGAAGCTAAGGAGGATCCTTCTAATATCCGTGTAGATGCCACTCAAGACTTTTTGGATAGTGACTTTTACGAGAAGAGAGCAAATGGACTTCCCGGTAAATTCCAAGCTCTGGATAGGCCTCATGTGTTCGTGAGACTGACTCCCTCGGTGTTCAGTCGACTTGATGTTCCTCCCGGTTTTGAGATACCTTTGCACAAGAGGAAGAGGAATGACAAGGCGGATCACGGTCAAGCCCTTACTATGTCAAGGAAGAAATAGACCCTTAGGAGTATCGAGAGATTGCCATAGATAGACCAATGTTTAGATTTTTAGTATTTTATTTATTTTCTTTCGCAAGTTGGTATTCATGTTAGGAATTTTCTTATTGCTTTCTTGAAATGCATTCAATTAATAAGAAGACAAGACTTTGATTTTATTTATTGAATAGACCAGACCAAAAGGCTGCCTACGTTCTCCTTTTACATCAATTAAATAAGGATCTCAGGTCATCGTAGTTCTTGTTTAAGAAAGAGGAAAATATGTCTGCTGACTGACATGTCTCGTACGAGACATAGGTGTCTCGTACGAGACTGTCCCCTATTAATATATATATATATATATATATATATATATATATATATATATATATATTTTATGCACACCCTGATTTTGCCTAGACCGCCCTTTCAGGTTTTCAATCTAGCGGGCTCCTTTTCTCGTGCTCTCTGCTCTAATTTTTGCCTAGGCCGCCCTTGCTGGTTTTCAACCTAGCGAGCTTTCCTCTTTTCTTTTCTTTTCTTTTTGAAATAGGGGATGAACTTATGAATAGTACTTCTTCAGCTTGTCCATATTGAAGGGCAGTTGATCTCCATCTAGGTCCGCGAGTTATACCGCTCCTCCGGAGAATACCTTCTTGACTATGTAAGGGCCTATCTATCTTGGTCCCCACTTTACCATAGGGTTGAATGGTCCAGGATGATGTTCACGTAGGACAAGGTCCCCTTCTTTTATGTTTCTGGATTTGACATTCTTGTTGAATGCTCGGGCCATTCTTCGTTGATACGCTTGGATATGCTCGGCGGCTTGGAGTCGTCGTTCATCCAGCAGGGCTAGTTGTTCATAACGGCTGTCTAACCATGCGACTTCGCTCACTTGGTTTTCTAGGAGAACCCTTAGTGATGGTACTTCTAATTCGATTGGTAGCACTGTTTCCATCCCATAGGCTAGGGCGTATGGGGTTTCGCCGGTGGCAGTACGGATTGAAGTGTGGTAGCCCCAGAGTGCAAA
The DNA here is from genome assembly GCA_026119855.1 of Campanula takesimana. Classification (NCBI taxonomy): domain Eukaryota; kingdom Viridiplantae; phylum Streptophyta; class Magnoliopsida; order Asterales; family Campanulaceae; genus Campanula; species Campanula takesimana. The sequence goes on along the minus strand of JAOWBW010000163.1, from coordinate 799,761 downwards.
AGGTATCTTGTCGAGCCAATCTCTGCCAGTCTTAGCCATTTTCCTAATGATGGTCTCAATGGTTTTGTTAGCAGCTTCGACTGCTCCATTGGTTTGTGGTCGGTATGGTGACGACTGATGTCTCTCTATCTTGTACTCTGCAAGTAGTTGGTCGTATTCTTTCTCAAAGTATGAGCCATTTTCAGATATCATCTCATGAGGTACCCCATACTGGCATATGATATTGGTATTAATGAACTCAACCACCTTTCTGGCATTCAAGACTTTGTAGGATTGAGCCTCGATCCACTTAGTGAAGTAATCAACGGCGACTAATACGAATGAATGCCCATTATAACCTGTCGGTGAAACTTTGCCAATGACGTCTATTCCCCACGTAGAAAATGGCCAAGTGGATGTCATGGGGTATAACACGGACGGTGGTGCGTGTTGCAAGTTGGTATGTATCTGGCACTTGTGGCATTTCTTAACCATGTCGGTGCAGTCGGCTTCCACTGTGGCCCAATATTACCCTAGTCGGATGATTTTCTTTGCTAGCATATTGCCATTAAAAAAAATCATGTGGGTTCCACAGACTCCTTGATGGACTTGGTCCATGATTTCTACAGCTTCGTGTTCGTCGGCACAAAGTAGACACTGCTCGTGGTGTTTCTTGTAGAGGCGATCACCTATAATGATGAATCGGGCGGCAAACCGTTTGAGGTCTATCTTCGCTTTAGGTGATGCATCTGATGGAAATGTTTCGTCTAGGAGAAAACTCCATACATCATAATACCAAGGTTTATCGTCCAAGGTATTTACGGAAACAGAGCCATACTCTTCTCCGCAGTCGTGCAGGTCTATGATTGAGTAATAAGCAGAAGTCTTTCGCCTCGTGACTTTGAAGGTTTTAACCTCAGTCCATTCGGGGATCTCCACAAGTGACGCCAGCATGGCTAGTGAGTCTGCTAAGCGGTTCTTATCTCTAAGAAGATAGTAGAAAGTGACCTCTCTGAACTGTTTGACCAAGTCTTGGAGATGGTCGTTATATTTCTGGAGTGTAGGATCTTGTACCTTCCACTTCTTGAGTGACTGATAGATTATAAGTTGTGAGTCTCTGTACACTTCTAGTTCGGTCACGTTTCTTTCTAAAGCTGCTTCAAGCCCCGCTATGCAAGCTTCGTACTCGGCAATATTGTTAGTGGCCTCGAAGTCAAGGCGTATTGCAAGTGGAGTGTAGAAATCTGAGGGATCTACTAGTAACATGCCAATGCCATATCCCCGTTTATTGGCAGCGCCATCGAAAAATAATTGCCACTTATTTTCTGCTATTGCCATGATGTCCTCATCAGGGAATCGCGGGTCTTCCCCCTTCGCATCATCATATGGAAATTCGGCTAAATGATCCGCGAAGACTCTTCCTCTCACGGATATCTGTGTGATGTAAGTGATATCGTACCCCGCGAGCATAAAGTACCACTTGGCTATTCTAGAGGAGACATGCGACTTCTCGAAGATGTACTTCATTGGGTCCATTCGGGCAATCAGTTGTATAGGAAATGCCTCCATATACGGATTTAGTCTCTCAGCTACCCATACCAGTACAGCACACGACTTTTCTAATGTAGAGTAATTCAATTCAGCCCCTTAGAAGCGACGACTGACAAAGTATACGGCGTTTTCTTTCTTCGAATTGGGTTTCTCTTATGCTAGCATAGCCCCTAATACAGCATCATTGACTGTGAGGTGCAAGGTTAACGGTTTCTCCTTATGCGCTGGAGCTAACACTGGCGGATTCACTAAGTACTCCTTAACCTTTTCAAAGGCTTCTTGGCACTCTTCGGTCCATTCTAAGGATGCATTCTTCTTGAGGAGCTTAAAAATGGGCTCGCACATCGTCGTGAGTTGGTTAATGAAACAACTAATGTATTGAAGGTGACCCATAAATCCCTTGACTTCTTTTTGCGTCTTAGGTGGAGGCATGTCAATGATGGCTTTGATTTTAATGGGATCCGCTTCTATGCCACGGTCGGTGACCATGTACCCGAGGACGTATCCTTTCACTACCCCAAATGTGCACTTGGCCGGATTAAGTCTCATCTTGTGGCGACTCAACCTCTCAAAGACCTTTCTAAGGTCAACGAAGTGCTGTCCATCAGAGCCTTAGGAGTGTATGATCATGTCATCGACGTACACCTCCATTTCTTTATGTATCATGTCATAAAATAATGCAGTTACAGCTCTCTGATAAGTGGCTCTGGCATTTTTGAGTCCGAATGGCATGAACGTATAACAGAACGTCCCCCAAGGTGTGGTGAACACTGTTTTGTGTTGGTCCTCCTTGGCCACGAGGATCTGGTTGTAACCGGAGAATCTATCTACGAATGAACGGACTCCGTATTTCGCGGTATTGTCAACGAGCATGTCTATGTTGGGAAAACGAAAATCATCTTTCGGAGATGCTCTGTTGAGATCACGGAAATCAACACAGACGCGGATCTTTCCATTTGCCTTGGAAACCAGTACAGTATTGGCCACCCAGGTTGGATACTCTATCACTTTGATGAACCCAACATTCAGGAGTTTCTCTGTTTCTTGTTTGACTTGTACCGACCACTCTGGCTTAATTCTGCGGAGTTTCTATTTGACTGGCCTTGAATCAGGAAGCAGCGGTATCTTGTGCTCAACAATCGAATTGGCTAGCCCCGGCATATCTTTGTAGGACCAAGCGAACACATCTACGAATTCTCGGAGAAGCGCTATGAGGGCTTGTCGGTCTTCCCCCTTGAAGAAATTGCCAATCTTGGTCTCTTTCGGATCATCGTCCATCCCCAGATTAACTGTTTGCATTTATTCGGCATCAATAGGACCATTTCCGCCACGAAGACCTACTTGCTTATTAATTTCTTTTAAGATTTGTTCATTTTCTTGATCTATCTCGTCATATGACTCATTATTATCTAATTCGTTAGAGTTATTAGTTAATTAATCATTTAGGACGCTAGCAATCTCGGGATACTCAGAAAGATCTATTTTTTCATTAAGAAAGTAAGGGAATACATATTCCGCGATGGCATCCGAGTCCTCTTGGGTGAGCTCATCGGTAGCGGTATCTGACTCTAAGGTAAGAGTTACAAATTTTCTTTCTCTATGGGGATGGGGAGTACATCCTAATTCTTTGATCAGGAAGTCTTCACTTGCTATGGGTCCCGCAGTTGTATACCAATTCTGGATAGGCTCGTCACTCTTCTCGATGAGCTTGGTGTATGACACGCCCCCAAGTCCCGGGATTCCCTAATAGAACCTCGAACCTAGTGCGCGTAACTAACAAGAATCGAGAAACTAACAAGAAACGGGATGACATCTTCTTATAACAAACTGACATGATATATATACTCTAGCGTAAGGAGCTAAAATAGCTCACAACACGAGTTCTAGACAAGAAAATTAAAACCAAACTTGGTTACATACAGCGGAAGACATGCCTAGCACATAAGCTGGCATTACAAGATGTCTAGAGACAACAAGTACTATACAAGACTGTCTACCCCAAAATAAGGAGTTATACAACCCATACAAAATTGTCCTCACCAAAGTGTAAAAGGACACAAGCCCCAAAAGAATAACAACCTGCGTAGTAAGCTCCCAGCTATGTCGAGCCTCACTGTGCACTATCACTAGCCTTCCTTTGATCTAAGGAAAACAAATAAATAAGGAACGGGGTGAGATAAATCTCAGTAAGCTATTAGATGCAACTACATGACATATTATCATGCAATTCAAGTAGATACTCAATTAATCATGTATCGAGTATCATCAAGTAACAAGTATATGAGAGGCTAAGCCAACTCATCAAGTAGCATATAAGTCTAAGCTAGCACGTTACAAAGGATATTGCTTCCTTCCTTATTGCTCCCAAGAATACCATTGTTGTCGTAGCTTGTATTACTTTTGACAATCACGATCAATATCAAGAAACTGCTTATGCAGTATATATAAGAAGACGCGATAACCAGTGTCATTCCCAAGATCAAGATTCACGAGGTGTTCCACAAGTTTAGAATTCACTTTTATCAGGCGTATTGCTCTAACAAAGGAAGATATGCCTTTACTATGGCCTGTAGTAAGGGGTCAAGCGCAGATACATAGATCCCCGATTATCACTTTGGCCCCAGCCTCATGATAAGCGTGAACCTATATACCTCCGAACAAGCAAGGACCAGCTGGACTCACACAAAAATGTACAAGTAGGTATTTACTTGAACTACGAGAGTAGAACTAATCCAAAATTAGTGGACTAGCTCAATCAAGGAACATGCTTCAAGTAATCAAGAAGTCACATTGTTATCAAGCAACTATATGCAATGATTGCACATACACATCAAGAACATGTCTCATACACGTTAGTGCTTGTTCATAGCACTTTCTAGTTCATTACCATACACATGTATTGGTTTCAAGACATGTACAAGATTTTATCGTCTTATATTCGAGTTCTTAATCCAATTCTATGGATGTTCAAGTCATGTACAAGATTTTATTGTCTTATACTTTAAGTTCAAGCTAAGTAAATGAGTTATACATCTCATACTTACAAGTTCTTAATCATATTCTTAATATGTTCAAGCGCAAGACATTGTTCTAATGCCCCTAAGGTACACAAACATTGGTATCAAGACAAGCATAACACATTAGTGCTTGCTATATCACTTTCAAGACATAAAGAAGAGTTGTTACTCTTATACTTTAGTTCTCATTTGAGTTCTATAAGTGTTCATGTTCGAGACTAAGTTCTAATACCCCAAAAGGTACATATACACTTACTAGGACACCTTATACTAAGGCTCTATGCCTTAGGAGGGGTAAGGTTTCATTTCATTTGAGTTTAAACAACATTTGTGAAACAGGGGACTTGGGCGGTCGCCCACTCCCCACCTGGGCGGTCGCCCAGACTAGACTTTTGGAACCAAAAACCCTGGTAAAAAGGGCGGTCTCCCATAGGACCGAGCGGGCTCTATGGGGGTCACGCGGGCGGGCGCCTGGTACAAATTTCAGCAAATGTTCATTTCTTCCCAGGCTTATCAATTCTCCGTCCCAAGCGTAGGAGTAACTTTTTACTAACATTCTAACAATTCTCAGGAATGCACTAACAAGTTCAAACACCTATTTCAAGTGTACTCTTTCTTTTCTACACAGAGGGTTATTACTCCCTTTGTCCCAAAATTACAAGTATCACAAAAATCACCCCAAACATGAAATTGACAAGCACAAGTATCAGGAATAACATATATGCATGTTATTACAAGCAAGGGGGAGCTAATAACTTACCTAGTCCGAAATCAAGTTTACCCAAATTTATTTATGTTCGGCAGGAAACGCTCTATTCAACGCCACGAATATTTATCCGGGATCAGAATCAAGAACAGAGAGATAATTAAACTCGAGGAGTCGAGAATAGGGTAAAACTCTAACCCTAACTTTCTTCACAGATGAACGTAAAAAAATTTAGGAAATTTTGCCTCAGAGAAGAAGGCAACAACAAGATATACTTAGAAGTTTCAAGAAATGACACTTAGGCCCCTCAAGTTTCACTTTTAATAAAAAGGCCCCTAAAGTCATATTTTCACAAATGACCCAAAAGTCAAAACTAGAACCACCTTAATATTCTAAAGCAATTAAGAAATTAACCCAAGTAAAACTAGCACATAATGTGCAAGTTCAAGAATTTAACAAGCAAGTCAAATATTTAACAAGAATAAGGATGGGCGTTACAGTGTAGTCTTGGTTCGGAGCGTCCCCTTTGTCTATTGCATTAATCTGAGTGTCCTCTAGCTTGCAAAGGTCGAGAAATTGGCGCAGTGGGTCTTCTCCCAACACAAAGTCCCACTCACTGAATGCTTCGGCCTTGGTACCCCCTAATTCTCGAGGTAGCCACGAGAATTGCATCTGTTCTGTTTCAAGCGAGTATGGATCACAGTCACCAAAGATTTCGAAGCCTGGCTGGCGCTTTCCCCTATGGTCAATCCATGGTTCAGGAAACATGAAGTATGGCAAGTTTTCCCCCTTCACGCACAAAGTTGTTATTTTCCATACTTAGTACTTGATTATGAGACAATATGTAACCGAAAGAAACTTCATTATTAAACTTTGGAGTGCTCTCGCCCACATTTGGGATTAGGCGAGTAGTCTCCTCTTCCTTACTAGCTATCTCTATTACATTGATCCCTCCTCCCGTAGTTGGGAGAGGGTTTGTCACTACATTAGGAACCCCTAGCTGCTTAGAGTCTATGAGATCTTGGATCACATCTTTGAGGTGGTGACATGAGTTGGTGTCGTGACCGGTAGCCTTATGGAAGTTGCAGAAGAGATGGTGGGCATGATTGAGAGGGAATTCTTTGGGAATAGTAGGCTCTCTCGGTGTGATTTTCCCGGTTTCTACAAGGGTGTCGAACACTTGACTTTGGGTGACACCTTCTAGCTTGCTATAGGTCCTTTGCCTTGCTTTAGCTTTGGATTCAACTTCCATCTTGTAACATTCTCTTTGAGCTTGTAGACAGGCTTGGAGCATGTCGACCTTCTTTTCGTAGTATTCCTCTTGCATGAGTAAGCCCTTTCGAAGTGCATTGACCTCCTCTTCTCGGGTTAGTAACTGATTTTGGAGAAATTTGATTTCTCTGTCGAAGAATCCCTTTTGTGTTTGCAGACGGGTCATGAATTCTTCTTCTATCTATCTCTCTCTTTAAGCGGGCGTATAGGACCGTAGCATATACTTCAGAAAGCTGACTCACTTCCCCCTCTAGTCGAGCTTTGAGGTCGTTGAGTTCTTGAGTAAACTTGGCGCTTGACATTGTGTTGGGAGTGTGGAGCTACTTTGCTGATCGGACGGACCTAGAGTGCAGAAACTGTGTCAAATCCAGGCCGGGGTCTGTTGGGTATGCCCACACATATCTCAGTTTTAATGTAATAGGATTTATTAGATTTGATTGATCCATCACCTAAGTTTTATTTCATGGACTTTAGACCCACATGTAAGAAGTATTTATACTTCATTTTTTAAGTTGTCCATTGTTATAGAATAGGCTTAGAAATAGGGCAAGAAGATCAAGTTTCAAGAAAAATCACTCAGTGAGTTTGAGCCGCGCGTATGCGCCTCCTGCGCCACGCGCCACGCACCTTCTACATTCGCGCCATGTGTTATATAGAGCGCGCGCATAAGGATTTCTTTATAAGCTATGCTACGCGCTATGCGCCCCATATGCCTTAGCGCGCGCAGTCTCTATACGCCTCTTGGCTCAATGCGCCTCAAAGTGTTCATTCAACACTCAGTGATTTACTAAAGACTCAAAGACTTGAAGAGAATTCAAATTACGCCAATGATCCAACGGTGGTTAAAAGATGCATATGCGCCTAATCTGTTGACACGTGTCCATAACGGTCACATTTATGTTGAGTGTCAAAATGGCCATAATATATGCATGCTCCAATCAACGAGCGACAGCTCATCTTATCCACAAGGATTTCCAACGGCTAGTTTTTTGAAGTTCACTATAAATACCCCATAACTTCAACATTTTGAAGTTGCTGAGTTTTGCTAAGAATTTCAAGAATTTCTCTCTCAAAGCATTTGTTGAAGATTTGAAGATTGCCTTCATTTTTCCAGAATTTCTCAAGAACATCTTCATACCTTCATCCTTAGCCCAGATCTTCAAGCTATAACACTTTAGTTTCATTGTGCTCTAAATCATAAAGATCTAAAGAGCCTTGATCCTAAATTCACACACGCACCTCTTTAAGTTTGATCATTTAGATCCATCTTTTAGAGATACACCGGTTATTGTTTTGGATTTGTTCATTCATAGAATATTAGATCTTGAGTTAGTGTAGAAGCTCAAAAGTTGTAATTTGTAACACTCACTCATTATATAAGATCTCCATTAGAAATCCAAGACTAACCATCTTGGTAGAGGACGTATATCTTTCATTGATCGAACCTCTCCAAATAGCTTGTGTTATTATCTTGTCTTTTTCTTTTAAGTTATTATCTTCACTCACTATTTGCTTGTTTACTCATTGTATATTGATTGAACTGAATTGTGTGGTGTTGTTATTTCATTTGCCTTAGTTTCTTATTTCAACCACTTTGAGCCAAAATACTTAGAGTGTGTGTGCGCCCCTTTATCACACTTTGCGCCTATTTTCATTACTAAATTCCGCTGTGCATTTCACTCACTCACTTAGGCGCATTTCATAACACTTACTTGATAAAGTGCGCATTTGCAATTGAGTTTTTCAAGGGTACGAAAAGAATTTTAAAACAGCTATTCACCCCCCCCTCTAGCTATTTTTCATACCCTTGTTGCCCTTTGGGACCAACAAGTGGTATCAGAGCAAACACCTTTATAAAACATTTTTCGTTTTTCAAGCTTAACAGCTTGGGTGCCGATTCTAAATGGCAAACTCAAAACCTATGGCAACTGCAAACTACACTCACGTTCCGGTCTTTGATGAAGATCATTTTGACGTGTGGAAATTCAGCATATTGACTCATCTCAACTCAATCGATGAAAGGCTCCATGACACCGTCGTTTATGGACCTTATATTCCGATGAAGGCGAATCCAAATCCACGCACAAATGCTGTTCAACCAACCGTCAAGAAACCAAGGGAAGAATGGACTGAGGAAGAAATTAGAAGAGTTGCAAATGATGGCAAAGCAAGAAACTTTCTTCTAAGCACTCTAAGCACGGCTATGAAACAACAAGTCATGCATTGTGCTACTGCAAATGAGCTATGGGATGCTATTGAAGAGCATATTGAAGGAGACACCGTCTGCAAGGAGAGCAAGAAATACGAAGTACAAAAGAGATTCAACAATTTCTCTCAACTCCCCGGTGAAAACTTGAGCCAAACTTATGAACGCTACTGTGAAATTATCAATCTATGTATTTCACTTGGCATGAAGTTTACTAACAAAGATTTGAATGTAAATTTTCTACAAGCTTTTGGATCAAGATACCTACATAAATCTAGCGCTCTTGAAGACGCTGGAACTTTAGATGTATGGACATTAAGGAACCTTTATGCAAATCTCAAAGTTTACGAACTCAAACTTCAGCGAATCAGCGAAACTGAAGGAAAATCAAAATCTATGGCTATGGTGGCGCACAGAGAAACTGCGCCTGCACTTGCGCCTGTTCCTGCGCCTGTACAAGATGAGAAAAGTTCCGATCCCAAAATTTCTACTTCTGAGCTATTAGACATGGATGATGAAGACTTCGCTTTATTTGTGAAGAAATTTCAAAAGTTCAGAAAATTCTCAAGACCCGGATCAACCAACAAATTTCAAGGATCTACCATCAAAGCTCCTCAAAAGTTTTCAAGGAGCAGTGATTCAAAAAGGAAAGAAGATCTTGTTTGTTTTAATTGTAGAAAACCCGGACATTTTGCATCAAGCTGCCCGATCCCCAAATTTGAATATATGCAGAAGAAGAGCAGCCATACTCCCAAATTCACTCCCAAGGCCACTCGTCACAAGGGAATGGTTGCTGAAGAAGAAGCACCAGCAAATGAGCACAACACTTGGATTGAAACAGACTCCGATGAGAGCGATGAAGATTCCGATGATGGACTTGTTTGTTTAATGGCAAATGATGATGAAGTTGATGCTTATGATTCTGATGATGACTTCTCCAAGGATGTTCCCGATATGAATGCCTTGAATAAACCTATCAAGAAATCTGCAGGTTTTCAAGAAGTGAAAAAGAAGAAAGGACCAACCATCAGCGAGCTCGTTGAACAAGGATTTCTCACTCCGGCTCAAAACGATGGTGGATTGCTATTCTCACGATGTGATCTTGGAGCAAGGAACAAATTGAGAAAAGGAGCATACATTAGACCACAGGTTGAACCAACTGCTCCAATCTCCAAAATCAATGATGATGAAGTGATTGCTGAACAAGAAAAATTATTCAAGAAGGCTGAAAAGGTAATTACTAGATTTGATAGTATGAAGGAAGCTTTAGCACTATCATGTGATGAAATTTCCCAGCTTAAGACTGAGAAATCTCTACTTAAATCTGAACTCACCCTCCTTAAGGAGCAGATAAAGAGCATGACTCCTCTTACTGTTAAAAACACTTTTCTAACAGAACAGAACTCACTTCTTAAAGTTCAAAACGATGAATTGGTTGCTCAAATTACTGATCTTAAAAAGATTACAAATGAGTGGTCCAATTCTCGTGTCACTATGGAGAATATATTTGAGTCCCAAAAAGTCAGTGGTGATAAAAGTGGCTTGGGGTTCTCATCAACTAGTTACAACTTTAAATGTGATGTCTGTGCTGAAAGAGATAGTGAATTTACCAACCAACAAACTTTTGAAATTCCCAAGGAAAAACATTCTAATTCAATGGGTAAAGGACAGGAAAAAGTCAAGAGACAAACATTCCATTATGTCTACCCAACGAAGCAATTTGGGAAAGCTAATGGGAAAGATATAGCTACAGATGAACCATCTCCTAGCAAAATCATTCTTGAAAATAGGCGCGCTCCTTCTCCGAGTGCTCATTATGCGCCTAAGAGCCACGCGCCTCATCGCCGTGCGCCTCCTAGCCCTATGCGCCCTCCGAGAAAAAGCGCTCCAAAATTTCAAAAGAAAGATTTTGTTAAGGCTAGTTCATCTGACCCAAAGAAGAATGCCATCCCCAAGAAAAGTAAAGAGTTTGTGAAAACTCACGTGATTGGTGGCTTTCATCATTGTTCCATTTGTGATTGTTCAGGACACAAGGCCGTGGAATGCCTTTTGTGATTCACTCCCAATGCCAAAGGACGTAAAAATCCTAAGGTCAAGCAAGAGTGGGTTGTCAAAAGTTGCTAACCCTAGGACCCAAAAGGAATAAAGGGGACCTGCTTAAATGTCTATATTTCAGGTTCTTTGTTTCATGGCTGGATCTTCAAAAGCTAGAAATTATGAATGGATTCTCGATAGTGGGTGTTCAAGACACATGACTGGAGATGAATCCTTATTAGAAGATGTCCATGAAGAAAGAGGTCCCTCCGTAACATTTGGCGATAATAACAAAGGTCAAGTTGTAGCATATGGAAAGCTCAAGAAAGACAAAGTGTGCATTGAAAGAGTCTCACTCGTCGAAGGGTTCAAGCACAACTTATTATCCATATCTCAATTCTGCGACAAAGGATTAGAATGCCATTTCACTTCAACGAAATGTCTTATCAAGAATGGCAAAACTGGAGCTATCTTACTCACGGGATATCGTAAGACAAATATTTATATTATTGATTTCCATAGTATGAACTCTAGTACTAATCTTTGTTTTGTAGCAAAAAGTGTGAACGAAAATAGTTGGCTGTGGCACAAGCGCTTAAGTCACTTGAACTTCAAGTATCTATCTAAACTCAGCAGGAATAATCTTGTCAAAGGACTTCCCAAGGTTGCTGATCATCATGACAAAAAGTGCGCCGCATGTCAACTTGGCAAACAACCGAAGCAGTCATTTTCAAGCAAGTCAAATCCTTCAACTACAAGATGCTTGCAACTGCTTCACATTGATCTATTTGGACCAGTTTCCACCGCAAGTATTAGAAGAAATAAGTATACTCTAGTTGTGGTGGATGATTATTCAAGATATACATGGGTGGAGATGATGATTACAAAAGATGATTGTTATGATATTCTCACTATCTTATTTCGACTGCTCCAAACCCAAAAAGAAGATGACATCGTTAGTGTTAGATCCGACAATGGAACAGAATTCAAAAACAACGGTGTTGCTCGATATTGTGAAGATCATGGGATAGATCATAACTTTTCAACCGCCGGAGTCCCTCAACAAAATGGCGTTGTTGAACGATAGAATAGAACGTTGACTGAAGCGGGAAAGACGATGATAGCTGAAGCTAAATTGCCTAAGTACTTTTGGGAAGAAGCTATCAACACTGCATGTTTTACTCAAAATCGTTCCCTCATCAACAAACTTCACAACAAGACTCCGTATGAACTTTGGCGTGGTAGAACTCCCAACATTGCATTCTTCAAGATCTTTGGTTGCAAATGTTATATCCTCTACAACGGAAACGAACATAGAGGTAAATTCGATGCCAAAGCCGACGAAGGTATTTTTGTTGGGTATGCCAAACACTCTAAAGCTTTTCGTGTTTTTAATAGAACTACATTAGTGATAGTTGAATCTGTACATGTTACATTTGATGAACATTCTCTCCTTGAGCCACATTTGGCTTCAAATGTTGCTGATGATTCTATTGAGCTAAATGATATAGGTGCTCCTATTTATGTTGCGCCCACTCAAGATCAGAATCTATCAACACAAGGAAATCCATCTACATCAAATGCGCCTAATTCAATGAATAATGCGCCTGGTGAATCCTCTATTGCGCCTCACTCAAATGATGCGCCTCATGATTCCTCTCACGCGCCTATTTCTTCTGCTGCATCTGGTGTAAACCCAAATTTAAATTCTGAGCCAGTTCAACCCCCAAATTTCAATGACTTTGAATCTGGTGAAGATGTACCAATTGAAGACCTTCAAGTTTCTATGACTCAACCTAACTTACCTCCTAAAATTCGTGAAGTTAGAGGTCATCCAATTGCTAATATCATCGGTGATCTACAAGTTGGTGTTCGTACAAGGAGAGCTACAAAATTTGATGCTTACACTGCTTTTATCTCTCAAATCGAACCAAAGAAGGCTGATGAAGCGCTCCAAGATCCTAATTGGGTTGTTGCTATGCAAGAAGAACTCAATCAATTTTAACGATGCAAGGTTTGGACTCTAGTTCCAAGACCAAATGATCATGGAGTGATTGGTACGAAATGGGTGTTCAGGAACAAGATGGATGAGAATGGAACCATCACAAGAAACAAAGCAAGATTGGTTGCACAAGGCTATAGGCAAGAAGAAGGAATTGACTACGATGAAACTTTTGCGCCCGTAGCAAGACTTGAAGCTATCAGATTGTTTCTAGCTTACGCCGCTCACAAGAACTTCAAGCTATATCAAATGGATGTGAAGAGTGCGTTTCTAAATGGTGAACTCCAAGAACAAGTCTATGTTGCTCAACCACCTGGGTTTGAAGAATCACAATTTCCAAATCATGTGTACAAACTCCAGAAAGCTTTGTATGGACTCAAATAAGCACCAAGAGCATGGTATGATACACTATCAAAATTTCTCATCGAAAAAGGCTTCACTCGCGGTAAAATTGATACAACTCTTTTCATTGCCAAACATAATGGTCATAAATTACTTGTTCAAATTTATGTTGATGATATTATATTTGGTTCTACTAATGAATTGTTGTGCAAGTGTTTTGAGAAACTAATGAAGAGCAAGTTTGAAATGAGCATGATGGGAGAACTCACATTCTTCCTCGGGCTTCAAATCAAGCAAATGAGTGAAGGCATCTTTATCAATCAAGCCAAATACACAAAGGACTTAATCAAGAAGTTTGGACTTGAGAACGCTAAAGCATACGATACTCCAATGGCCACCGGCAACAAACTCGACAAAGATTTAAAAGGTAAACGTGTTAATCAAACGCTCTATCGAGGTATGATTGGCTCACTCCTTTACCTTACTGCTAGTAGGCCTGATATTATGTTTAGTGTTTGTGTTTGTGCTCGTTATCAATCCGACCCTAGAGAAGCACACTTAATTGCTGTGAAACGTATTATAAGATATCTCTCTGGCACTGTTAACCTTGGAATTTGGTACACCAAAGATTTGAACTTTAAACTTGTAGGTTATTCAGATGCGGATTATGCAGCTTGCACAATTGATAGGAAAGCACTAGTGGCACTTGTCATTTCCTCGGATATCGACTTGTGTCATGGGCAAGTAAGAAATAAGCTTCTGTATCTGTCTCAACAACCGAAGCCGAATATATCGCTGCGGGAAGTTGTTGTTGTCAAATACTCTGGATGAAGCAGCAATTGGTGGACTATGATATCATCGAAGAAAATTGTCCCATCTACTGCGACAATACATCAACAATTGCGGTTTCTGAAAATCCTGTCATGCACTCAAAGACCAAACACATCGACATCAAATATCACTTCCTCAAAGACCACGTGGAGAAAGGCAATATACATTTGGAACACGTGGGAACCGACTATCAAATCGCCGACATTTTAACGAAAGCACTCGACGCGAAACGGTTCATGTTTTTGAGAGGTGAAATGGGTATGCTTGAACTCAACTAAATTCAATATAGTTTTGTCAATACTAATGATTTTATGTTTTGTTGAGTTATGAGTATTTTAGGTACATGTTAGATCAATTTTTCAAAGTTTCAAGGAAACTATGCGCCTTACTAACTGCGAGCCCAACTCTTATTTATGCGCGCTCAATCTCTATGCGCCTAGCATCTCATGCGCGCCTATCATCCACGCGCGTCAAGCATCCAATGCGCTTCAAACACTTATGCGCCCTCAACCATCTTTGCGCGCCTTGATGAGTAATGCGCCCCTTCATGCGCGCATTATCTTTTGCGGCTCAATCAATTCTCAAATTTAATTTTAATGATTGAACGTATTAAATACACAAGTACCAGGTATGTCTATTCTGTTCATTTATTATAGGAATCTATGTCTTTTAACATTCCATTAATTGTTCAAGGGTACTTGTGCAATTAAATTTTTCCCTCGTTTTACGCTTTTCGAAAAATTTTATTTTCTGGGGATATATTTCTTGCACCCCAAACTTACACCAAAATAGATGTTTTTGGTGTTTGTGCAAAAATTAGTCAAAATTGCTCATACACTTAAAGGGAAAGTGGAGCAGTTTTTCAAAAATCAAGATGTCACATCAGTCGTACTTTGTGTCATTCAGCATTTAATGCACTTCAAATCTCAAAATCCCTCATAAATGCGCCAGTCATGATTAGCCGCCTTTTTTCAAATCCCTCATTAATGCCATCCTTTCAACTTCCCATCTTTTTAAATTTTTGACCTATTTTTTTCCTTATCAGTGCAAATTTTAAACCTAACCTATAAATACTCATCATCACCTACCTCTCTCCTCATCAACTCTATTTCTCTATCTCTCTCTCGTCTCTCTCCCTCCCCGTATCTCTCTCTCTCAATCTTCATTTTCTTCTTCCTTTTCTCTATACATTTATAAGTTTATGGGTCCTAAGAAAGCCTCATCATCTACACAAGACGAAATGGTATGAATTCTAAACCCTTTAACTCTTTAATTTTCTGAATTTTTTTCCTTTTCGTCATTTTTTTTTTGTTCCTCGTTATTTTTCAAACCCGGATTCGTTTATCCTTGATTTTTCTTGTTTCGATGATCCGTTTTCTGTATCGTTTGTTGGGTTGTGTTCTATTCATGATTTCGAATCTGTAGTATCCAACATTTCAACGATCAATGCTTTCTTTGTTACAAATCTGAATTTTTGGTTTCAAAACTTTTCAAATTTTTTGGTTCTTCTTTTGTTCATCATGCTTTCATTATTGATTTGTTCATGTTTTTGTTTACTTATTTAGATTCCTTGTTGTCATGCGGTCATTTTGATATATTATTTGTCTATTTTGGTGAAGTTTCATGATTTTCGTGTTCTTGGTGTTCTTCGAGCATTCAAGGGTCGTTCTTCGTGTTCTTCGTCATTCTTGCATGTTTTGGTCTCTAAAAATTTTCTATCGTGTTTTCAAAAATTTGTACTTTTTGATTTTCATTTCTTTCATTTGTATGCTTGTTATTTTGTTTTTGCTAAGTCAAATTTTTACACGATATGCGCCTATATACTTCTTTATGCGCCTACTTTTTATGCGCCTGAATGCTTTCTGCGCCTCTACTTGTATATGCGCTTAAATCATCCTGCGCCTAAAACCTTATGCGCCTAACTTCGTACTTAGTCAAATTTCGTTGTTTTAATTTTTCCTTAGTATTCACATAGAACCATAATATGCGCCTATGTTACTTTGATCATTTTATGTTTCTATGCGCCTATGTCACTTCTAACATCAATCATCTTGTTTTTCAGGACCTTGCAAATTTCAAATTAGAAGAAACTCTTGATTTGTTAGAATTATCTGGTGAAGTAATTGGGCGAGAAATCATAGAGACTTTGCGCGTAGCTGGTCTGCTCCCTTTATTCACCATGGACCAAACTTTCTATTCTGCGCTCCTCGTGGATGAGTTCTTTTCCACTGCTGTTCTAGTGGAAATTGATGTAAATGGACGCACTCACTACAGGATTGAGGCTCGCGTTCAAAATGTTGACGTCCATATTTCCTCGTCTGTGATTCGACACTTACTCGGTTTTCCATCTACGGGTGAAGATCGCATTATTGAACGTCCGATGACTTACTCTATTGATGATCAGAACAGGATGGCTGCTTCACTTCTGAATATTCCCACACTTCAAAATAATATCAAAAACACTGAAATTCGAGATGGTGGAGAACTCTTGACTCACATTGCGCACTTGGTGGGAACTTCGATTGTCTTCAAAACCGGGAACGTGAACCGATTCACGGTGGAACAATGGGAATACACAGCTGCCATCATGGCCAAGGAGAAGCTTCACTGGCCTCACATTTTATTCAAGACGCTGCGTGAGTAGATTGATAAGTTTGTGAAGAACAAGAGTGATGGAAAGACCAGGTTTCGCTCCCACTGCATTCTTCTCACAAAACTTTTTCTAACTTACCCTGAGTTAGTTAAGTTTTTGAATGAGAATCCTGAGTATAAGATCAATGATGTTCCAACGTTTGGTAAAGCGAATTTGGACCTCAAAAAGCGCAGAAAGAAGCCTACAAAGCGCGCCAAGGGAATTCAAATCAAATCTGTTGAAGGCTTAGTTGATGAAGACACAGAGTTAGACGATGTACCAGCTCTTAAAAGCGCACCATTAATAAAAAGCGCAGTGAAGGCAAGCGCTAGACAAAGCGCTGATCCCTTGCCAGGCGCAGAGAAAAGCAAAGGAAAACGGGTGGTTGATGACCCTCCTCGTGCGCCTATCAAACGTACCAGATTTGAAACTGATGAAGAGCGTGATCTAAGGCTAGCGCAGGAAGCCAGCAGACTTGAGGCTCAAAGAAAAAGAGATGAAGATTTTCAAGCCAAACAAGCTGCTGAGTCAGAGAAGCTAGAGCGCATGAAAGGCGCTGGATCAAGTGTGGATATTGAGAAAAGGCCTTCTGTTCCCGCGCCTACCCAGCGCGCGCCTACTCAACGCGCCACCACTCCCCATGCGCCTCCGTTCAAATTTCAACAGACCAAAGTGTCAAGAGTACAACTCCTCTCTGATTTTTTTGGCGATGATGTTTCAGACATAGAGGAACCAGTTCAGGGGGAGCAAGAGACCATCCCTCAGCGCACTCCTTCTCCAGTTGCGACTCCACCTCCTTCTGGACCAGATCAAATCACAACGGAAACAGTTGTTGTTGAAACTGTTGATGTTGAAACTGAAGATGAATTTGAGTCTCCTACTCATTCACCTCCTCATGCGCCTCCATCTCCTATTGCGCCCCTTCAAGATGTTGCGCCCCTTCAAGATAATGCGCCCCTGTCTACCCCTGCGCCTCCTCCATCTGCTCCCGATTTGAGCGAGGTACTTTCCATTCTTCATTCTTTGCAGGAGGGGCAAGCAAATTTAGAGAAAGGACAGACTCAAATAAAGTCTCAATTTGAGCTTCTTACTTCCTTACTCACTGATCAATCTGAAGAGATCGCTGCCATTAAGGGGGAGATGAACTCTCTCAAGGACAAACTTTCTGCTCCTTCTCCTCCTCCGGCGCAGACTCAGGTTCAACCTCATACTGATCAGGCGCAAACCACCTCTTCTGCACCTACTTTCATACCTCAGTCTGCTGCGTCTCAATCCAACATGAACGTGTTAGTATCAAAGTTGGATGTGTTGAAAGAATTGGTCGTTACTCACTTTACTGCTGCTCACTCTAGCTCTGACAGACGCGCCGAATATATTTCTTCTGACATTATCACGGCTCAAAATGCCATTGAAGCTCACATTCAAATCTTGGAAGAAAATATTTCTCAGCAGCAGCAAATCACTCAGCGCTCCATTGATGAATACCAAAACATCAATGTGAATCACTTGAGCTACATTAGAGACGGTATCACTTCCACTCACTCCAGTGTCACTGACACTCAGGGCTTAGCGAACCGTAGTCATCAGCTCGCTAAACAGATTCAGCGCTCTGTTTCTGAGATCATTGAAGGATTGAAGGATGATGATGCGCCTCCCAACCCTTAGTTTCTATTTTTGATTGTAAGTTATTAGAACCTTTTTGTAATAGAAGCAACTCTCTCGTGTTAGTGATCTTGTGCTTACTTGTTTTAGCACCTTTTGCTTTTGTTCTATTCGAAACTTGTAATTTGTAACTCTTACACCCCAAGTTTTAATGAGAACAATGCATCACTTATTATCAAACCTTGTTCACTCAAACTCCTTGTTTGTAGAACAATGAATATTGTTTAAATTCATATGCATCATATTGAATTGTTTCATACTTTCATGCATTAAGTTTAAACTTGGTTTAAACACATTTCAAAACTAAAAATCATATATCATTTTGAATGTGTTAAACTGTTGTTTCTATCTTTCCATATGTAATTCTTTATTCTTATTGGAATAGATTAGAAATCTATATTTTGGACTAGTGTGTGCATTAACTTGAGACATGAATTACCAATTTCATTCATTTGGACATGTTTTTATCAAGAATAATGTTTGTCCTTGATATAGTAGGTAATGGCATCAATCAAATAGGGGGAGATTGTTGGGTATGCCCACACATATCTCAGTTTTAATGTAATAGGATTTATTAGATTTGATTGATCCATCACCTAAGTTTTATTTCATGGACTTTAGACCCACATGTAAGAAGTATTTATACTTCATTTTTTAAGTTGTCCATTGTTATAGAATAGGCTTAGAAATAGGGCAAGAAGATCAAGTTTCAAGAAAAATCACTCAGTGAGTTTGAGCCGCGCGTATGCGCCTCCTGCGCCACGCGCCACGCGCCTTCTACATTCGCGCCATGTGTTATATAGAGCGCGCGCATAAGGATTTCTTTATAAGCTATGTTACGCGCTATGCGCCCCATATGCCTTAGCGCGCGCAGTCTCTATGCGCCTCTTGGCTCAATGCGCCTCAAAGTGTTCATTCAACACTCAGTGATTTACTAAAGACTCAAAGACTTGAAGAGAATTCAAATTACGCCAATGATCCAACGGTGGTTAAAAGATGCATATGCGCCTAATCTGTTGACACGTGTCCATAACGGTCACATTTATGTTGAGTGTCAAAATGGCCATAATATATGCATGCTCCAATCAACGAGCGACAGCTCATCTTATCCACAAGGATTTCCAACGACTAGTTTTTTTTAAGTTCACTATAAATACCCCATAACTTCAACATTTTGAAGTTGCTGAGTTTTGCTAAGAATTTCAAGAATTTCTCTCTCAAAGCATTTGTTGAAGATTTGAAGATTGCCTTCGTTTTTCCAGAATTTCTCAAGAACATCTTCATACCTTAATCCTTAGCCCAGATCTTCAAGCTATAACACTTTAGTTTCATTGTGCTCTAAATCATAAAGATCTAAAGAGCCTTGATCCTAAATTCACACACGCACCTCTTTAAGTTTGATCATTTAGATCCATCTTTTAGAGATACACCGGTTATTGTTTTGGATTTGTTCATTCATAGAATATTAGATCTTGAGTTAGTGTAGAAGCTCAAAAGTTGTAATTTGTAACACTCACTCATTATATAAGATCTCCATTAGAAATCCAAGACTAACCATCTTGGTAGAGGACGTAGATCTTTCATTGATCGAACCTCTCCAAATAGCTTGTGTTATTATCTTGTCTTTTTCTTTCAAGTTATTATCTTCACTCACTATTTGCTTGTTTACTCATTGTAGATTGATTGAACTGAATTGTGTGGTGTTGTTATTTCATTTGCCTTAGTTTCTTATTTCAACCACTTTGAGCCAAAATACTTAGAGTGTGTGTGCGTTCCTTTATCACACTTTGCGCCTATTTTCATTACTAAATTCCGCTGTGCATTTCACTCACTCACTTAGGCGCATTTCATAACGCTTACTTGATAAAGTGCGCATTTGCAATTGAGTTTTTCAAGGGTACGAAAAGAATTTTAAAACAGCTATTCACCCCCCCTCTAGCTATTTTTCATACCATTGTTGCCCTTTGGGACCAACAGGGTCCCAACAAGTCAGCTTTTATGAAATATGGTTGACCAATACGACAGATTCACATAAAAGGAGAGATGTCTCGTACGAGACAATGGATGTCTCGTACGAGACATCTTACCTAACAGTCAGATTTGCAATTTTTAATCCTATTGGTCGGATGGAATTTAATCCATTTTTAGAGGTTATTACTCTAGTTCGTCCTGAAACAGTGGATTCTGTCACCCTAGAATATGAGCCCTTTGTTTTTCACCTGTATTGCACTCTCCCAAACGGACAATTCGGGCAAAGGTCCCATATTCTCATAGGAATCCACCATTCAATTAACCAAACCTAAGTGATTTTGTAGTTCTTTTGCACTTTGTTAAACAACACATTAATGCAATCAAACCTTGTGAATTTTAAGGGACAACTGAAAGGGACATGTTGAACGGTGCGGTCGAAACTAAGCCAAAATGGCATCCACAATCCCGCACAGAATAGTGAAAGTAGGAAAACACAAGCTCGGATTTCCGTAGAGAGGTTCTCCATTCTTTCAAAATACTTTGTTCAACATTTTACCGAAGGGACATTCGTCATATTCACAAGGGAGGATTATAGATTGTAAAGATGCGTTATCTTGGGCAAAGATTAAAACAACCCTAAGAATCGAACCGACCGGTCTCGAGGAGTGTCTTATTAGCTAGTATGTATGCATGAGGTTGATTCAAGGCTTACGGCTAAAGCTCCCCATGAACACATTCTAGGAGCGTGTCACGGAGTGGGTACACCATCTTTGGAGAGACCGGCGAGGGCCATTCGTTAGAATGGGGGTGCTGATCGACATCCGTCCTCCGATTGGGACCCGGGTTTGTAGGGTATGTAGTGCAATTATTTTACATGTGTACACGTGTGTGAGAGTCAATATCTAGGTGTCAAGGATAAAATAGAGAGTTTTTTTTAAAGTAAGACAAAAACATGCAATGGCCCGCCGGGCCAAGTGGCTGCCTACGTTTCCCTCTTGTGGAGGAACTCAGGCCGTCGTAGTTCACACATAAAGCAAATGCATGTAAAGCAAGGAATGGAACAAATAGCAAGTACTCCTGCAAAACAAGGGTTAGACTTATGATATATGGGGAGTTTCTTTGTCGTTAGGGAGGTCCTAAGACTCAGAAACAGAGGGGAGAGCGGATCTGAAACCCTGTGTACATGTTTGAACTGAACGAAAATCCTTTTTCAAACCAGAGAGTCAGACCAGCCGGGCAGAGCTGAGATGTCTTGTACGAGACAAGTGATCCCTCGTACGAGGCATCTCAGTCGGGGAACAGATTACAGTACAGAATGCAGAATTTTGAAACAACGATGATTTCTTTCGACGCAAGTCTAACCCACTTACTGTGATCTTCCCCAGCAGAGTCGCCACTGTTTGCGCGCGGGTTTTTTGGCTGTTTTCGAGGCGGTTTTCGTCCTTTGATTTACCTTTTTAATTGAGAGTCGCCACCATGTTGTTGTCGGAACACGGACAGAGATATCTGGATTCGGGGGTTAAGTTATGAATGGGGAAGGTCAAGGAGTACCCAATTCACCCAATTTAGGATTGGTCTTGCTAAGAAATCATCATCATCGTTTCAAAATTATACAAAATGTATGCAAAAGGAAAACAAACAAATAAATACTCCCTCCGGACTCAATTATAAGCAACAAAAGTGGGTTTTTTTTTTTACCTAAATATAAGCAACTCTAAGGGATTTCAAGACTATTTAATACTCTCTTACCAAAACTGCCCCTATTTAATTATTCATTTTTAAATACAAGTGCACATTTATTACACATTTAATATGAGGATATATTAGTAATTTTAACATGTTTTTATTAAAAAATCAAGACAATTAACTAACTTAACTACTTTCTTAATAGGCGTGATTTTAGTTATTTGCTTATATTTGGGACCGGAGGGAGTAATTGCTTATTTATTTAGGATGTCGGATCATGTGCTTCGAGACCATCCCCATGAATTAGAGAGGCTCTAGGCTGATCCTTTTGATGGGATCACACTACTTTAAAGACAAAGAAGGAGATGAGAAGGTAGAAAACAATGAGTTTTACCTAGGCGTTCTTCAAGAATCCTATGGATGGCCTTGACTAAAGGCCTTGAATCTCCAATGAACTTGACTTGAATGGTGTGGTGAGGGTTTGAATTTCATGGGTGAGTGAGAGGGACTGATTTTAGGGACCTCTTTGATCAGATTTGGAGTGGTTGTTGGGTGAATAAGGAGTCTACCCTTTTTCTGGTTCAAGAAGTTCTATATTTATAGGAGTTCTGGTTCAAGAAGCTCTATATTTATAGGAGTCTACCCTTTTTCTTGCTAAGAAATCATCATCATCGTTTCAAAATTATACAAAATGTACGCAAAAGGAAAACAAACAAATAAATACTCCCTCCGGACTCAATTATAAGCAACAAAAGTGGTTTTTTTTTTACCTAAATATAAGCAACTCTAAGGGATTTCAATACTATTTAATACTTTCTTACCAAAACTGCCCCTATTTAATTATTCATTTTCAAATACAAGTAGTTTTAATGTTCAATTTGGCCCCTGACAAAAGGAGTCAGTCAGAAACTTAACGAAACATGTCCAACTTAACGAGTTTCGACTCAAATCAAAGGCGAGACATAGAAGTAGTGTGATCATGTATGAACGTCCAAAATGGGGTGTCTACAATGGGAGAAGCCACTTACATCATTGGCATAAGGATCTATCAATGATAGATCTAAGAAATTGATTGGTTTAAGTCAAGATACATATATTGACAAAGTTCTTAAGAGATTCCGCATGGAAAACTCTAAGAGAGGAGATTTGCCAGTAGGTCATGGCATAACTCTAAGAAAGAATCAGTGTCCTAAGACAACTGATGAGCGTGAGAGAATGATTGGAATTCCATATGCTTCTGCTATTGGATCCATCATGTATGCTATGATATGTACTAGACCCGATGTCTCGTATGCTTTGAGCATGACGAGCAGATACCAATCAGATCCTGTTGAGAGTCACTGGATTGCAGTCAAGACGATTCTTAAGTACTTGCGAAGGACTAAAGATTCGTTCTTGGTGTATGGAGGTATGGAAGATGATCTTGTTGTAAATGGTTACACAGATGCAAACTTCCAAACCGACAAGGATGATTCTAGATCGTAATCTGGATTTGTATTTATGCTTAATGGAGGTGCTGTTAGCTGGAAGAGTTCTAAGCAAAGTACCGTAGCAGATTCTACAACTGAAGCTGAGTATATTGCTGCATCCGATGTTGCTAAAGAGGCTGTTTGGATTAAGAAGTTCATTGGTGAACTAGAGGTGGTTCCTAGCATTGCTAATCCAATAGACCTTTATTGTGATAATAATGGTGCTATTGCTCAAGCAAAGGAACCTAGATCGCATCAGAAATCCAAACACATACTTAGGCGTTTTCATATCATTCGAGAGATCGTTGATAGAGGAGACGTGAATATATGCAGAGTACCAACTGATGATAACATTGCTGACCCATTGACAAAAGGTCTTCCGCAAGAAAAACATGATGGTCATGTTAGTTCTATGGGTATTCGATACATTAATTAGGCCTAGTGCAAGTGGGAGATTGTTGGTGTTATGCCCTAGGCATGTTGTTTGAATAATTAATGTTATTATTTATAAAGATATTGAATGTTTGATTATTATATCTTTTGCATGTTTATTATAATAATCCCCATCCATGATAATTATGATTAATTATTTGTATAAGTTTAATAGATAATCATATGATGATTATGTGTATGGGATACAATTAGAATTATGGGTATTTGTTGGAGAACAAATACTGGATTGACCCCTATGAGATTTATGTCATGGTCACTATGTCATAATTAAGTTTTATATAGTTATATCACTGGAATCTCTAGACCTGAGGTTATTACAGTCTTCCACATGGTGAACATTACGTTTGACATATTCAAACGTTATCCCTAACCGGATAGCTATAAAGAATATGATTGGAGTAATCGAAATCGTGTACGGAAGAGTAATAAGCCAAGATGGAATTTGTTCCTCGTCAAGAGAGATGTCAAGCTTTGGCCACTCGATGAATGTTATTGATGAAATGCATAGCTATGCTCAAATAAGATTTGGATTATCAATACATTCGGGATCGAGAAAACATTGAACTATGTAAGTTGACCATTGACTATGGATTACGTTCAATAGACATCGTGTAACAAAGAGATTGTGTTATGTTCTATTTAGGAAACTTTGGATTTCTAAGTTATACTAATTGGGTAGTCATAATGGCTTGCTAGAGTCCGCTTATGACTTACGAGGTTTGACTGGTTCGGACTCGTTGCCAACTTAGTATAATCTTATTGAGTCACATACGCATAACGGATAATTAAAATGAGCGAAAAACGAGGAAACTGACCTGGACCACCGTACGGCTGGACAGGCGCCGCACGCCTGGCTTGCCGCCGTACGGCTGCCCCCCCGACTGATAGTTTTATTTTAAGCAGTTCGTGTTGGACAAGAATACCTAAGTCCTAAACGGTTTTGGACATCCCTAGTATATAATGTAAACTGACGGGAATTGTTCCCTAACTATTGATTTGATCAATTCCAAAGTCTTTCTTTGAGAGAGAAAACACACATTATATTCTTGGGTTATTGTGATTGATTATACCCAATCATCAAGTCACAATAATCATTAGGAGCTTTGAAGAATCGTTCTTCAACATCGGTGATCAATCTGAAGACCTAGCAGTCAAGTTCAAGAAAGCGTTCTTGAAATCCGTTCGTTGTGTGGATCACCGGTAGAGGGCGTTTCTCTTAACGCTTAATCCAAGTTTTACATAACGATCTACAAGGGTTAGTTTCTTTCATCTTCATATTATGAATTATTGTTCATAGCGGATCTAGGCTATTGGGTTTTATTCATGTCTTTCTTCCGCTGCGCATGATTGCACAAAACCCAACAAGGGTCTAACACTCTGTGACCAAATCGGTTTTCACGTGCCGAGATTTCCCTAAACTAATATTTTCAAATCATACATGCCATTTCCAAAAGAAACAAGTGGTTATTATGGACAAAATAAAAATTCATCCCCGCATGTATGCTTTACTACATTAATTTAGTCTAATCCCGTCATGTGTAGGATTCACAAGCGTGGTGAAATACGATGAGTATATGGGACCCCGGGAAGGTCTATATACTAGTGTGATGATTCCACTATTTTTTCTAGAAACCCCCAAAAAAGACTACGTCCTTCCGACTTTTGCAAATAAAAAAAAACATTTTTCCTTATGTGGTTGAGTCATTTTTCTTGTTTGTGGGTTAAATTATTTTACTCAAAAGGTATTTGTGGGGCCAACCTAAGATCAACCGTGTTATTCCAATAGGTCCAGTGGACGGCAACAACATCAAGGGTGAGAATATTTTCGTGTCCAACGAAAGGATTTTTCAACATAATAAGAGCCATGGGGGAACAAATAGATGGACTTGTTGAGGATGCCCGCCGTAAAGACGATTTGTGACAATCCCGTTTTGATCTTGAGAAGAGAATTCACGAGGAAGAGGTTTCCGAACTTAAGGCCCTTTTGCAAAAGTTCACCGACAACAAGGCAAAGGTCAACGGTAAAACAAGCTCAAGTGCCCCGCCCCCAAGAGCCACAAAGGTGTCGCTGACAAGCAATTTTTTATTCCTCTCCTAGGAATGACACAAACCAAAGTATTCAAAACTCCGATGACAAGTGGAAAGGTCAAGCCTTTAGAAGGGTACAAGCTGAAGGCGATTGAAAAGAACCATGCATATGGAGAATGGTCCAACTACCACATGTATAGTGGGCACACTACCAAGGAATGCCACGGTGTCAAGAATGTGATCCAAGATTTGATTGATAATGGTGAATTTACCGTGGGTGAAGAGCAACTCATCAAGGGAGAGGTTATTATGAAGCAAGGAACGACTTAGGTTCGAAATGGGGAGAACTACAACGACAAACACTACGACGACAACAATCTCCGTTTCTCTACCTAGTTTAAAAAAAAGAAAAAATAAAGTCAATGTCCTCTAATGTGTGCATTAAGTTTCCTTCCTTCCCATTAATGTTGAAGTTTGAGTCGGTCTCATCAAATAAAAGTCGTTCTTGTCATCATAAATTATTCAAAGTTGTTCAATTTAATTCTTGGAAAAATGATGAAAAGATGTCTAAGCAAGTTTTGGAACGAAGGCTACCACTTGAACGCCTAGGGCTAATCATGAAGAATACAAAATCAAAGCATCAAACGACGAAGAAAGGTGGATCAACAACCATGGAGATATCTCATTTCGCAAAGGGGGAACCAAAAAAAAAAAAAAAAAAAACTCGCTAGGTTGACTCTCCAAAACAACCTAGGCAAAAGTTAGAGCACAAAAAAAATCCCCCTCATCCAACGAAGTTCATAACAACAACATCATTCTATCCACCAACGAAGGACGAAGCAACATCGACAACCATCACGGCAAAAGGAGTATCCACAAGAACTACGGTGACCTGAGCCTCTACACTGGAGGAACGTAGGCAACCTTCGGGTCCGATCTCATGCAAGAAAGAAGATATGTTTAGCCCTTGTGCGTTATGGTGATTGGCCTTCCTCTCGAACTCATCAAGACATCTTTATACGATTTATTTTCCAATGAATTAATCACCTCAAGATTGAATAACTTTCTTAGAATTGGAATCGCTTTGCGTTCTTTATCGAGTCTAGGGGCTTCTTATCTCTCAGCGATACTCCCAGTTTCTTGCAATCAAATTGGGGCTTCCCTTCTCTTCTCTCTTAATGACTTACTTGCCTTCGTGAGTCATTCAAAAAATATATAAATACATGAAGTCAATACTAGGGGCTACTTCCCTAGTCAAGTCAATGACACTCATCATTAGTGACAAAAGGTCTCCACCGCAAAATCACATATCTTATCTCGTCCGCTAGAGTCCATGTACACTTCCTCATTAATTGAGTAAAAAAAAATGAAGACGCAAAAGAGATGCCCGCTAGATTGAAAACCCGAAAGGGCGATCTAGGCAAAAAAACAAGGTGCGTCATTAAAAAAAATGAGAGAGTGAGAGATGGAAGGGAAAGAGAAATGGAGATACCCGGCCTCTAAAGGAGACAACTACACAAGTCCTACATAGAATATCCTCAGCAAGTCAATTCCCCACCGAGTCAACATTGGAATTGCAAAAGGCTCGACAAGATATGGCACAATCAAAGGTCGTTTTGGGATTGTTCTTGCAATATACATTTTTTGGGCTCATGTGAAAGAAGGCCCATCCCAGAATGAGCTCATGATTGATATGGGGTGAGAGGTTGCACAAATGGTCTTCAATGCACCAATTGGTTTGGATCACAAATGGCAACAACGTGTGACTCAATTTTCGAGCTTCTTCAAGCATGTGCCCCTACAGTATGTCAAAAGTCTTCTCGAGAATGGAGTAGCTCTTGCCATGTCCTCTTATGTTTGTTCCCTCTCACGAGGACGAGTCTCTTACTTTTCTCGACAAATGATAACGCCCTAGGGGCTATGTGACTCAAGAGCGAGAGCTTCTTTTGCTTCATTTGACAATTATTGAGCCCTAGGGGCTACGCTCAAGAAAGATGTGTGAGACTATCATCAAAGTCTCTAAAAGGGAATATCAAGAAGCCTTCTTGTCATGTGTGCTCGTGCCTGTTCCCCCCAATCAAGGTTAGGCCTTTCTTGCTCTACTTACAATCGGTGATGGCACTCTAAGGGCTAGATTCGAGTTTAAAAGGCTCCCTAATCATAAGAGAAATTCACTTCACCTCCCCTAACGATGGCCCTAGCAAAGTCATGTGCAACATTTGAAGCTTCCTCTATCAATTTGGCACCGAAAGTTGTTTTAAGGGGCTTCAACAATCTTTCGGGCAATGATACTTGAGCAATGCAATGTGGGAAGTGGTTCAAGCTTAAAGGGTCTCTTAGTACTTCACGTTAAAGGTATTTTGGTTTGAAAGGAGGGCTCCGATGTTATGAATGAATTTGATGATTCTGTTATGTTATGACTTACGACGAGATTATGAAGGAAGTCTTAGAGAAAATGAAAAAGATTCAATATGCTAAACTCACTTAAACGGGTTATAGCGGGTACCATACCCAATGTTTCTGCAATTCAGCACCCCTTTCTCTAAGATCAAAAGCACAATTTCCATCCGCACGAGTTGCATCCAAAGATCCGTTATTAGTTCAACCCAAGAAGACTCAAGTAAACATACCCATTTAGGACCTTATCACGCCAAGACCTTATCATCCACAATCTCTCCAAAGACATTTTCCGAAGACCTTGCTACACTTGGACCTTCCGCCATTTGGGTACCGACCACAATAAAGCCATTCATCTCCAAGAAAGAGTAAGAGGGAGATCACTATCAAGAGTTCTACCAAACGGTGCATCCACTCTCAATATAATGTCAAGCTGATTCCAAGACGTTTTTTGGGCTTTACATCGAAAGGTCTTCACATTCCACCATCTTGAAGCTCGCAAACAACAAGTACATGAAATTTGGGGCTTAGCAATATCTCGAAGCTTGGTATCAATAATCTTCTCTTGAGGCTTGCTCACGTCAACAACTAAAGGTGATTCATTTGAATGGGCCAAGAGCTGATTTATCTTGGGGCTTCAAGAGTCACTCAAAGTTTGGCATCAAAGGCGTTTTAGGGGCTTTACAATCAGTAACCCCTTATCTCGGCATCGAAAGTCTTTGAAGCCCCATAATCGACAAATCTCTTGGGGCTAGACATCAATCTTCGTTGGGCATAGCAGCGACAACAGAATTCAAGCGAGGCAATCCGGACTTCGACCGAACATGACTTGATCTTGGGTTGGCTTTACAAACACACGATGGTTAAAATGGTTCACCTACGAACTAAAAAAAATGATGACAAAAAGATTTTTATTTTTATTTTTCTTACTTGTGTAAAAAGTATGAGTTTTATTTTGCTTTGCTCCTAGCTACTTCCCCAGCGTTCTCCACCGTCCTTGAACTACGTTGGTCTGATTCCCTTCAAGGGATACGTAAGCAGCCTTTGGCATGACCAATCCATCATCAAGAAGTGATCATACCTCCATCAAAAGTGAAACCAACTCATCAACATCTAAAGCATGGACATTCTACATCGAAGCCACAACATCAGAAATCCATCCCAAATCAAGCGGCCATGGTAAGTGAAGGTATGAACATCATTCACGCTTTCTTCAAATCACATCACACACAAAAGCAATTTCTTCATTCTTGCAAAATCTCTCCCTCAAGCAAATCCCTGCTTTCCAAATCACAACGTACCACAAGCACGTATATCTGCAAAACACATACATAACAGGTACCACAGCAATTGCGGCTTCAAACAACATACAACAGCAAGTGCGGCTTCAAACAGCAGACACCAGCAAGTGCGGCTTCAAATAGCAGACAACAGCAAGTGCGGCTTCAAACATCAGACAACAGCAAGTGCGGCTTCAAACAGCAGACAACAGCAAGTGTGGCTTCAAACAACAGACACAAGCAAGTGTGGCTTCAAACAGCAGAAACAGCAAGTGCAGATTCTAACAACAGACACAAGCAAGTGCGGCTTCAAATAACAGACACAAGCAAGTGCGGCTCCAAACAGTAGTTTGGTCCATGGTGAACCACTAAAATCACCACCCCTCATCAATTCCAGTCCGCTCAATGGAATTTAAACCGGCAAACAGATTTGCTAAATGGATTCAGCCAGTCCGCTCAACGGACTTTTAACCGGCAAATAGACTCACTAAAGGGATTCAGCCAGTCCGCTCAACGGACTTTAAACAGGTAAACGGATTCAACCAGTCCGCTTAACGGACTTTAAACCGGCAAACGGATTCGCTAAACGGATTCAGCCAGTCCGCTCAACGGACTATAAAACGGGCATAACGGGTACGACACACTCAACTCCGCCTAGGTCCGCTCACCGGACTCTAAAAAGAGCAAGTAACGGATTCAGCTCAACTCAGTCTGCCAACCAGACTCTAAATCAGCAAACGGGATTCGCAAAACGGATTTCAGCTTTAGTCCGCTCAACGGACTCTAAATGGCATAATGGTTCTGCTAAACGGCTCCAGCCTCAGTCTGCTAACCAGACTTTAAACCTTGGCCGTGGTGGGCCGTCTCATATCACCGTACCCCTTCTATCAGCAAAAGTTGCTCACACAGGCACTTCTATCCTTTGCAATTTCAAATTCCTGTTTTTATTGAGTCTTTGTTTTCTTTTCTTTTCTTTTTCTTTGTGATGTCCTCGGCGGTTGTCTTTCTTTCGTCGACGCGTTTTGTTTTGCAATCCACGTCGCCGAGGGGCTCTGTAGACACCCCGCCTTAGACCTCTCACCCCGATTGCATACATAGTATTTTTATTTAACTTGTTTTTGTTAATATCTGTTATTTCGGTTAAGTTCCTAACTGATTCTGTTAATTTTGGACTAAACTGCATAATAGAGTTAACTTTAGATCCGTTTCTGTCATTCTGTCATTTTTCACCCCCGGGCGGCTCCTGTAATGGTCATGGGGCGCGCGCGCGTTTGGTCCAATAGGCCGGACTCGCGCACCTCCCATTTTGGCAGTTACGGATTGTGCCATTCTTCCATCCATTTCCTAGTTGCAAAAACTCATTTTTACATCTAAGTTCACCCCCCTTTTATCTTACAAATCCCAATCCCATTATTCAAGCCTTTTTTTTAAAACAAAATATTTCTTTTTATTATTATTTGGTTTTCTCTTTATTATTTAATTTCTTTCTATTTTCCTATTGGTTGAAAGACCATATTTTCCTCACCTTTTCACCTATAAATACCTCATCTTTTTACCTTAGAAAAGGACTTGAATTTTCTCTACACTTACACTATACACAATTCTCTCAGAGAATTCTTCCCAACAACAACTCAAGCACCAAAACTCTACATTAAAGTCTTTTCAAGTCAAAGTTCAAGTTTTCTTTCTAAAGGTACAACTTTTCTTCTTCTGTTTTATTTGTCTTGTCAATGTATGCAATCCCCACAAAATGGAACATGACCTAAAAGGCCACTTCACTATTGAAGTTTGGTCAAGGTTATCTTCCAACATTCCAAATACCATTTTAATTCCTTCATTTTATATTAATGTAATTGCTAGCATAGTTGTTACATATAATCGTTAGCATAAAATCAATAAAACAAGTTGCTCTTTATTTCTCTTTTGCAATACCTTTTTCTTTCCATGTAATTGTTAGCACAAATTAGTACTCCATCCGTCTCAAAATAGATGTCGTTTCAACCACTTTACACATATTAAGAAATACAATTAATGTATGTGAAAAAGTCTTATATACCCCTAAAGTAATGCAATTACCTAGGCAATTAAATAACTGTTTAAGAGATAGTCCACTGTCATTAATAAGGGTAGAGTTGGTATACAACAACAAAATAGCCTTGAAAATAGTAAAACGACATGTATTTTGAGACAAAAATTAACTCTCAATAACATAGGTGACGACTCTAACAATTAAAACCAATTAGACATCCCAGGATCCATCCACCGCTCTAGCCAAGTAGTGGGGCTTTCCCTGGGTATCTACAGTGGGGCCTACATTTTTTACTATTTTAGGAAATGATGAAACTTTCAACGGATATCCATTTGGATAAAAGGTGAAGCTTCAAATGGGACGGAGGGAGTAACATTCATTTTAGATGGGAAAAAACACAATAACCTTATGAACCTAAGTATTAACTAGGGGGACCCTGAACTTCGAAAAATCAGCAAAGTCATCCCAACGCATTAACTCCATCGCCCTAACCATCGGTAAATATATTCAACGAAAGACCAGCGAATTGTCCGAGTGTATTAAATCATCTAAAGCTGTCCAACGACTTAAATGGCAGGGGGACTTAAGGAAAAAGAGTAAAGTAATTTATTTTGTAATTATCATATGTTTTTTAAATATACTCACTCCGTCTCTATCCGTCTCAAAATAGATGTCGTTTTAGAAGTTAATTTGTGTCTCAAAATACTTGTCGTTTCACTATTCTCAAAGTTTTATTATTGCTCTATACCAATTATACACTTAATAATGATAGTGAAATATCTAACCATTTAATTACCTAGGTAGTTGAATTACTTCAAGGGTATTTGAGACTTTTTCACATACATTAATGACATTTCTTAATATGTGCGAAACACTCCAAAACAACATCAATTTTGAGACGGAGGGAGTACTATCTTTGTCCCTAAATGAATGTCCAAACTTTATTTTAAGTGACATAACTTTTTATACAATTTGGTGGCAAAATTCATATATAATCTTGTAATCTATTTTACAAATATTTAGTTTTTGCAAGTATAAATAGACCAGTGATTTTTTTTTTAAAAAAAACATTTAAGGATAAAGTTATTATCAAAAAAGGACATTCATCTTCGGATAATATTTTTCTACTGATTTGATTTAAGGACAAAGGGAGTGGATAAGAAAATTAAAGCGGTCCAAGAAAATGTTACCCTAGTTTGTATGCCAAATACGGTAAAAGATGTTTTTCTTTTTTTTTTATATCTAATACTGAGTAAATTAGAAAAGCGTGTTTTGAGGTGATATTGAGTTGTTGTTTAAAAGTATTTGAGGCGGATATTTTCCGTTCTTCTTCTTACATCTCTGATCTTCATCTTTTACCACCGATCTTCAAACTTTCTTGTTATCGATTCCTTTGATTCGTCTTCTAACTTATTTTGGTTCACCATCTTTTTGCCAGGTCTCCTTGACGCCTTGAAAGGAGAGTCGATCTTAGCATCCTACTTTACTTAGCCGGCGGTGTAAGGAGTCGATCTGCCCCTTCCCTTTCAACCTAGTATTGAAGAAGTAGTCGTGGAAGTTTGTCCTGGGAGTGGGAGGTAGAGTCTAGCTACAAGATATAAATCTTTTAATAACACAATTATTTATAATTTTCAATGTATTGAGATCACAAATAATTGTGTTGTTTTTTTTATTATGTTTGCTTTCTAATTTTTTGATTTTAATGTTTTGTCATAAAATAAATTCTCCCCATCATCGATACCAGTTGGTTTCTCTTCTTAGTGAGAGGCTTTGATTTCTTTCCATCATTGAGAGGCTGTGTTTGATTGTTTGTTTGTCTATTTGTTTTTTTTATTCTACAATTGCAATACAATCTACAATGACGAATCTCGCATCATCTCAAAACAAAGAGTGTGCTATTGTTTTTGCTGTACAAGCATGTTTAAGAGATTTTGGGATATTTGGCGTAAGTTTACTTGTCAACCCGGATTCTCTATATCAAGTTCTCAAAGTGATATATTATTTGACGAGAGATTTTTTAAATGTCGAACTGACGCAGTGTGTTCAAGTTTTACTTGGAATCAAATCCGAGCGTCTAAAGATTTTGATCAAGATTTTCTTCGTTGTAGGTTAAGAAATGGATCTTTATTGTATTTTTGGGGTGAGCCTACGACATATGTAGTGACGTCTCTGTTTTTAATTTTAATGCAATTGAATTTGGTGTTTGTTCAAAATAAAATAAAATTCAGGTGAAGTTTTTGTAAACATGTTGGGACTCATTAACAATTAACATTTGACAAAAACTTGTATGAGAACATCATGACCCGTCTCATAGTAGAGACGGGTCATTTTTGACCCATGATCCGGATCCATGACCCACATTTTTTTTTTAAATTTTTATATAATTATTTTTTATTTTTTTTTCTGTTTGTAAAAAGTAATAGTTGCTATAATTAAATGTAACAAACGTGTTACTTATATGTAACAGTTTGTATACATAAAAGTAATACATATATACAGAAAAGTAATAGTATTTTTTTTTTATGTTTTCTTCGTTTGCCAAAAGTAATACTTATTACAACTAAAATGTAATGAACGTGTTACTTATATGTAACAGTGTTTATACATAATTGTAACACATGTATAGAAAAAATAATAATTCAACCATTTACATTTTTAGAGCTAAAAACACTTGATTAGTATTACATGTAAAAGTATTACATTATCTATAGAAATATATTATGATTTCTTTTATTAAAGTGTTACATTTACTTGTACAAACAATTACATTCATGTATATGCGTTGTTACTTTTCAAATGTTACTTTCTTTCAAAAAATTAAATCAACATACACAATATTTTACATTTTTGCAAAAACACTATTACATTTCAGTATAAATGATAATTACATTTAGATATTGTTTGTGTTACACGTAATTATAGTTAGTATTACATTTGAAAAAATGGGTAAAACGAGCTTTTGTTTTTGAAAAACAGGTGTTACGTTTACTTATAAACAATGTTACTTTATATGTATACAGTCATTACATTAAGTTATAACAACTATTACTTTTGATAAACGACGGAAAAAAGGGGAAAAAAAAAACTCAAGAAAAAGCAAAAAAAAATAAAAAATAATAATAAAAAAGGGGCCAATTGGTGGTTGTCATGTGGCAGGTTATGCCCATGGGTCATGAATCCGGTTCAATGGGTCGGGTGGGTCAAAAAACCCGGCTGATTGAAGAGACGGATATAGGTGTTATCACGTGACTGACTCTTAACATTTAACACTACCACAGTCCACAGTCACATTTTTGTATTTGACTTATATACACCTAATATTTATTATTCTCTCAACTTTTTTAAAAAAAAAATTTCCTACCAGAAACGTTATTACGGACAAGCCAATTAGCTGGTAATCACCTTTGTTCTCACCTCCCAACCGTTACATTCAAATCAGTCATCTCTTTTTACCCCACTCGAATCCTTCGTGACTAACTATTCACTCGCTTTTTATCCCGTTTAAGCACACACGCGTCAATTTCAGAAAGCAAGTTAATGCACCTAACAACACCGGCGCGTATTAAAACAAACCACTACCCTTCACCACCCGCCATTTCTGTCTTTCCCGGCACATTAATTGCTCTCCATCCATCCTCCTCTGAACAAACATGGTAACGCCAACCCATAATTCAGCAGCAAATTACACACATAAAATTATTACTTCCCCTTCTCAAAAATTTATCTCAAAAATCAATAAGTAAATAGCTACGTTTATTTTATTAAAACTTTGATTATTTATTTATAACAAAGATAATAGTATTATAATATTTTTCATCTCAAATTAATATTTATTGTGAAAATCTCAAAAAAAAAACTTGTTTTACCCTCGTTTTAATGTAAAACTTGTTTTCATCTTTTAATATAAAACACGTTTTACACATTTACTAGTGTAAAAGAGGTTTTTCATAAGACTGACTTATATTATATTACTAATAAATATATAATTTTAAAGGGGTATAATATTTCTGAAACTAAAAATATTTATTTCATACTATGCATGATAAGAATTATTAATGTATTGTCTAAATTTCAACACAAACTTTCAAAATTATTCAAAAAAATAAATAAAATCAAAATGGATATTCAGGACAATTGTTAATAGTACTATACTGGCTATACACTACTACCAAAACAAGAACTAGAGAGAGAAAGGGAAGAAAATTGTAGAGAGAGAAAGTGTAAGGAAGCCATAAATGCTGAGCTCAACTACCAGTAAGTAAAGCAGTAATGCAGCTTTCTCTCTCTCTCTCCTTATCTCCACAACTACATAGTCCTCTTTTTAATCTAGGGTTCAGAATCGGCGATTTTGTTTGAGAGTTAAAAGGAAATGTGGAATTCTGCCGAGAGTCTGTCGGCGCGGTCGTCCTCGTTTAGGGAGGACGGCGACGACGAGGAGGCGCTACGGTGGGCCGCACTTGAGAGACTGCCGACTTACAATCGAGTACGGAAAGGCATTTTTAAGAACATTGTCGGAGATGTAAAAGAGATCGATGTGAGGAAGCTTCAAGTGCCGGAGCAGAAGGTTGTGTTGGACCGGCTGTTGAATTCCGCCGACGGTGATTGGAAGAAGTTCTTCAATCGCCTGCGACTCCGATTTGACGCGTAAATTTTTTATTTTATTTTTACTCCATTTTGTCACTTGTTTTCAATTATTTATAATGCTTGATTATTTGAGAAGCTAGATTTTCAGAATTTTCCCATCTTGATAAATAAGTTCACTTTAAAGTATAATTGAACATAATCTAGATCCTTGGCAATTGAATTTGTTTCCTGAAAAAAAATAGCTTAATTGTTTTACTCAGTTCCATTAAGGAATTTGATTAATTTAGCTATTGAAATTCTGTTAATTGGACTTTTGTTTTCGATTAGTTTCAGTATTTAATTTTTGAATTACGCAAAATTTATAATTTTAACAAGTTCGTTTTCGTAATTTATATTGTTCTGTTACAGAGTTGAATTGGAATTTCCGAAAATCGAAGTTAGATTTCAGCAATTGACTGTTGAAACGTATGTCCATGTCGGTAGTAGAGCGTTGCCTACTATATCCAATTTCTTGTTCAACATGACTGAGGTATGCTCTCAAAAGTGTATTTTGATTTACTGTCACTGTTGGGCTTGGGAATGCTTTTCTCATCGGTAATTCTGTTTGAATGTCATTCAGGCTTTATTAAGGCGATTGAGATTATTAAAAGGAAACAGGAGAAAGTTATCAATTCTGAATGATCTTAGTGGGATAGTTAGACCGTCAAGGTACATTCCCAGTTTTGTTTTGAAGTTGATTTGGATTTGTTAAAAATGACCACTTGCTTGATAGTTATTAATGTTTGATTTTAGAATGACGTTGCTGCTGGGTCCGCCAAGCTCCGGGAAGACAACGTTGCTGTTGGCCCTTGCCGGACGCCTTGCAACCGATTTAAAGGTATTGAGACTTGTCATTAACTCTAATTCAGCATTTTTCATGTTGTCATATTATGGGCACTTGGCAGGAGGTGAATTACATGATGAATTTCGCTAATTTGGCCATTATAGTTGAAACTTGAAACCTTTCATAAAGGTGACCCAAAAAAAAAAAAAAAAAGAAGGCTAACATGTTGTTTCTTTGCAGGTGTCGGGGAAGATTACTTACAATGGACATGGGTTGAATGAATTTGTTCCTCAGAGGACCTCTGCTTATGTAAGTCAACAAGATTGGCACGTTGCAGAAATGACTGTAAGGGAAACACTTGATTTTTCTGCCAATTGTCAGGGTGTTGGATTTAAATATGGTACGGACTCTTACTCAAAATCACATGTCTCTGTTAATATGCACAAATGTTGAGTCATTATCTCCCTACAGATATGCTTATGGAACTTGCAAGAAGAGAAAAGATTGCCGAAATCAAACCTGATGAAGATCTTGATATATTTATGAAGGTATATCGCTTCTTTAAAACGCTTTTCATCTTACCTGTAATACCTCATTGTTTTGGAGTTGATTATGGAATTATCGTTTATTTTTTCAGGCACTGGCTTTAGGAGGCCAAGAGACAGCCCTTGTGGTTGAGTACATTTTGAAGGTATTTGCTTCATGTTGGTTACACTTGGTTCATCTAACCTTTGACACTTCTATCTGCACTACTTTGATTGATTTGCTTGGTTCCTTCACTAGCTTGAGTTTCAAGTCTGCTGTATTTAATTTAGTTCTCGTGTTTCCAAAATCTGGCTTGTTGGCTTTGCCACACATCAAACACTGGCTTATTGACTAAGCCAGTGTTTGATGTGTAAATGACAACCAGTCAAAACGTGATAGCCAATTGCAAGTGAGTCGGTTCAATTCCCCTAGGACAGTTAACAAATCGATTGATCAAGCATTTTCAAGTTATTTCAAAACTCATCATTCAATATCTCCCAAAATACTAAATTTTTTCGAACAAAGATTTTAGGGTTGGATACTTGTGCTGACACTCTAGTTGGAGATGAAATGCTGAAGGGAATTTCTGGAGGCCAAAAGAAACGGCTTACCACAGGTACATTTCTTGCAAACTAGATGTTTTATTTACAAAGGTTATACGACCACAGGGATTAAACTCATCCCCTATAGGTACTAATTCTAAGATGATATGTGTGTTTGCAGGTGAATTATTGGTGGGTCCATCACGAGTCCTTTTCATGGATGAAATATCTAACGGGCTTGATAGTTCGACCACGTATCAAATTATCAAGTATCTGAGGCACGCAACTCACGAACTTGATGGGACAACCGTAATTTCTCTGCTTCAACCTGCTCCTGAAACTTATGAGCTGTTTGACGATATTATACTTATATGCGAGGGTCAGATTGTATACCAAGGACCTTGTAATGCTGCTCTTGACTTCTTTTCTTTTATGGGATTTCATTGCCCTGAGAGGAAGAATGTGGCAGACTTCCTTCAAGAAGTAAGTAGTTGTGGGCTTGGAAAGTTAATTAGTCCGTCCCCATCGTCATCTTACTTATATTTAAACTATGGGTATGCAGGTTGTATCAAAGAAAGACCAAGAGCAGTATTGGTCTGTTTCTGATCGCCAATACCGCCATATATCGGTCCAGAAGTTTGCTGAAGCTTTTCGTTCTTATCGTGCTGGAAAGAATTTGACTGATGAGCTTAATGTCCAATTTGATAGAAGATACAATCATCCAGCAGCCTTGTCAACTTCTCGTTATGGAGTAAAGAGAAGAAAACTCCTGAAGACAAGTTATGATTGGCAAAGCCTACTAATGAAACGGAATTCCTTTATTTATGTTTTCAAATTCATTCAGGTATCCATTTGGCGACTTTTTAACTTTGACAACTTCAGAAATTTGCTCTTGGCTTTAACATTAGATGGCACTCTAATACTCCGTCTGCCCCATAAAATGTCACACTTTCCCTTTTGGTCCGTCCCAAAACGAATGTCACATTTTTAAATTAGGAAAGATTCTTAGTGCAATTTTACCATTGTACATGTAATGTAAAGGACATTTCTTAAAAACATTGACAAGTCAGCTACGACATTTATTGTGGGACGGAGGGAGTAATATTGAAGTCATCGGAGTTAGCGAACCCTTTACTGACCACGTCTTATGTTTATTTCTCCAGCTCTTTCTGGTTGCTTCTATCACGATGAGTGTTTTCTTCCGGACAAATCTTCACCATAATACAGTTGATGATGGAGGACTTTACCTTGGGGAACTTTATTTTTCTATGATTATTATGGTTTTCAATGGGTTTACAGAGGTTTCAATGCTGGTAGCAAAACTTCCAGTGATTTACAAGCACAGAGATTTGCACTTTTATCCTTGCTGGGTTTACACACTTCCCTCTTGGGCATTGAGTATTCCAACTTCTCTCATGGAGTCTGGATTGTGGGTTGCAGTAACTTACTATGTGATTGGACTCGATCCCAATATTATTAGGTGAATACTTTTTTACCATAGAATTTAGAAAATTCTCTGGTTGACTTG
The DNA here is from genome assembly GCA_026119855.1 of Campanula takesimana. Lineage (NCBI taxonomy): Eukaryota > Viridiplantae > Streptophyta > Magnoliopsida > Asterales > Campanulaceae > Campanula > Campanula takesimana. The sequence continues at coordinate 760,212 of JAOWBW010000163.1, read as the reverse complement.
AGATGGATTCTGATGCTATTTTCCAATCTTTTCAGATTCTTGAGGCAGTTTCTGTTATATTTCTCGCTGCATCAAATGTCAACTGCGCTTTTCCGTCTGATGGGATCCTTGGGCCGAAACATGATTGTGGCTAACACCTTTGGATCGTTTGCGATGTTGATTGTCATGGCTCTTGGTGGGTACGTGATTTCAAGAGGTAAACCAAAGCTCCTGTTAACATCTCCTTTTTTTTTTTTTTTTTTTTTTTACGAAAATCGGAGTTGGTAAATTATTCCGTTCCTTCTTTCTGGAGCAAAAATTTATTTCCTTTCGCACTTGAACAGATAGTATACCAAGTTGGTGGATTTGGGGTTATTGGATCTCTCCTTTGATGTATGCCCAAGAAGCGGCTTCTGTAAATGAGTTTCTTGGTCACTCTTGGCATAAGGTAATATTAGCTTACAATTCGATTCGTAAGAATCATAGCGTATACTCGTGTGTTGCAGTTTATTTTGAGATAGAATCAGTTACTTCATGTGTGTCATCTAGCCTTACTGAGAATTTCGCTTTAATAAAGTGATAACAAACATATGAAGAATCAAAATTCTTTTACAGTGTGATTACCATTTCAAGTTAATTTGCTTTATCCAGGAAATCACGTCATGAATTTTGCAGTTAGTTATTTTAATGTGATTTATCTATCTGCTGCATTTGGTCTCAGTATGCGAGTTATATATAATGTCAGGAATGCCACTCATTTCTATTTCATTTCATGCAGATAGGGAACCAATCAACCTTGACCTTAGGCGAGAGATTGCTGAAATCACGCAGTCTTTTTCCACAGAGCTATTGGTATTGGATTGGTGTTGCCGCTTTGTTCGGATATACAGTTCTATTTAATATTCTGTTCACATTCTTCCTATCCTACCTAAATCGTAAGTTATCATTCCATTAAATATATCATGCATAACTCTTTCTCAGTCACCTGAAAGATGCTGGAAAGAAAGGTAATTTCATTCTTTCTGTTCTTATTCCTACAGCTCTGGGGAAGAGCCAGACTGTGATTTCCAAGGAAGAGCTTCAAGACAAAGATGGTAAAAACAATGGTGAAACTGTTGTTATTCAGCTCCGAGAGTATTTGGAGCATTCAGGCTCTTTCACTGGTAAGGGTTCATCATGCCCCTCTCTCTCTCTCTCTCTCTCTCTCTCTCTCTCTCTCTCTCTCTCTATGTGTTTGTGTGTCGGTACGTCTCACTCTCAGTGTTTGATCAATCAAATAATTGAATTATACCTACCCATTGATTTCAATTTGTTTATTTTATTTTTTTGACAGGAAAAAATTTCAATCAGCGAGGCATGGTTCTTCCATTTCAACCACTTTCTATGTCTTTCAGCGATATCAACTACTACGTGGATGTGCCTTTGGTATGTAAACATCTCTATCTATATTTTAATGTTAAAAACTTGCCACGTTTTGGAATATTTGATGATTCCATCTTCGTAATCTTCAGGAATTGAAGCAGCAAGGGATATTGGAAGACAGATTGCAGTTGTTGGTCAACGTTACTGGAGCATTCAGACCTGGTGTGTTAACTGCGCTGGTTGGTGTAAGTGGTGCTGGCAAGACCACCTTAATGGATGTGTTAGCAGGTAGAAAAACCGGGGGCATGATCGAGGGGAGCATCCATATATCTGGCTATCCTAAATCGCAAGAGACTTTTGCTAGAATATCTGGTTATTGTGAGCAAAATGATATCCACTCACCATGTCTTACTGTTCTCGAGTCACTTCTATTTTCTGCTTGGCTTCGTTTGCCATCAGATGTCGACTTGCAAACACAAAAGGTATGTTAGATTACCCCTCTGTCCCGGAAAGATAGTTCCATTTGAGTTTTGCTGGTCAAACTAAGTAAACTTTGACCAAACAGTATCCTAGTGAAATTCTAAAAATTGTATTGATAACAACTTAGAATTTTATGGGATGATTAGATTGGCATTAATATTTGGTCAAAGTTCACTTGTGCTGACCATAAAAAGTCAAATGGGACTATCTTTCCTGGACAGAGGGAGTATAATATATGGAAGCTCAAATTATGTTTTTGACGAGTGCTGACTAAAGGACCTTTTCTGAATTCAGGCATTTGTTGATGAGGTAATGGAACTTGTTGAACTAACTCCACTAAAAGGTGCATTGGTTGGTCTGCCTGGTGTCGATGGCTTGTCAACAGAGCAAAGAAAGCGGTTGACAATTGCTGTTGAATTGGTTGCCAATCCGTCTTTAGTGTTTATGGACGAACCCACTTCAGGGCTGGATGCAAGGTCTGCAGCTATCGTGATGAGGACGGTCAGGAATATCGTAAATACTGGGCGGACAATTGTGTGCACAATCCACCAACCCAGTGTCGACATTTTTGAGTCATTTGATGAGGTTGCTCCATGTGTTAATTATTAGAGATTTTTTAGTTTCTTTCTTGAATACTAGTGTATCCTTTAATACAGATTATACTCCATCCGTCCCAAAATAAATGTCGCATTTGACTTGTCAATGTTTTTAAAGAAGGTGCTTTACTAGTTTGTACATTGCATGTACAATGATAAAATTGCACTAAAACGCGACATTTATTTTGAGACTGACCAAAAAGGAAAGTGCGACATTTATTATGGCGATATTCCATTATTCTTTTTCTGATTTCATCATTTTCGAAATTGCAGCTCCTTTTCATGAAGCGGGGAGGAGAGCTCATTTATGCTGGTCCACTTGGCCCCAAATCTCGCAAACTCGTTGAGTACTTTGAGGTTCGATCCTCCTATTATGGCTCTCATCATTCTTTTCATTGTTTACATGCCATGCTTACTGCAATTACCTTGAATATACATGTTATATAGGCCATTGAGGGAGTGCCAAGGATCAAACCTGGAAGCAATCCTGCGACATGGATGTTAGAGGTTACTTCGTCTGCAGAAGAAACCCGTTTAGGTGTTGATTTTGCTGAAGTGTACCGAAAATCAAAACTATTCAAGTGCGTGCTAATTCAAATGAATATTGTTAATCGATTTTTTTTCCGTCTTCCTTCTTAACCGGCTGTCATTTATGTGTTTCAGACGGAACAAAGATTTGGTTGAAAGGCTTAAAAAGCCAAGAAGTGATTCAAAAGATTTGAATTTTCCCACCAAGTACTCTCAATCATACTTCAATCAGTTTGTGACCTGTCTTTGGAAGCAATATCTATCTTATTGGCGAAACCCACAGTACACTGCAGTTCGCTTTTTCTACACTGTCATCATCTCTCTGATGCTTGGAACAATATGCTGGAAATTTGGTTCGAAAAGGTATATATTCAATGTGCAACTCCTGAACATTTACTCACATTTTCTTGAGTGAATCAAATATAAATCAGGAAAATAATGACAAGAAAAGTGATCTATTGGAGATTGCAGTCTACAGTGTGCATATGGTAGTGGCCAAGGCGTGGTTGTTGTCCTTGGCCTCATATAAAGTATAATCCCTCCGTCTCATAATGATCTTCATATTTTTTTCGCCGTTATTACAAAGGATCTTTGAGCAATAATTTTAGGTTGACTCAATTGTACTAATGAAAATCTAAAACTTGTTATTGACACACTATCGACAATACTATCAATAACAAGTTTTAAATTTTCATTAGGATACGTAAATCAGCCTAAAATCATTGCTCAAAGTTCCTTCGTAGTAACGTCGAAAAAAATGTGAAGATCATTTTGGGACGGAGGGAGTGTTTCCTTTCCTGTTTTGGGCTTGAGTAGTTAACTAAAGCCAATGCCTCTCAAACTTTATCGTGCTATGTGGATAAAATGTGGATCAATTTACTGCAACTCTAACTCTATTTTCAATCATACATTTCCTAATGTCCGATGATGTTCCCCCCTTTTTCTTGTTTTCTTTGTCCAACTTAAAATTAGCTTTTTCAATTGATTATATCTTGTTACAATGATTAGGGAGACTCAGCAAGATATATTTAATGCCATGGGATCCATGTACGCTGCCATACTGTTCATAGGAATTACCAATGGCACTGCTGTTCAACCGGTTGTTTCTGTTGAAAGGTTTGTTTCTTACCGAGAAAGAGCTGCAGGGATGTATTCTGCTCTACCATTCGCATTTGCTCAGGTGTGAATTTTGTCACTCTTTTCCTGTCTTTAACATTTTATGCAAGAGACCCATTTTCCCTTGAGAACAACCTAGTAGAAATTTTAACAAATAAAATATACACCCTTGAATCCAATCACTATTCCCATTTTCTCTTTTAGCATATCTCACTTTTAGTTTTGTCAGTCTTGTTTCAAATACAATACTGATAAATTTTTACATTTCCGAATTATTCCAAAGATATTAACTCTTGAGTTTGAGCAAAATACTTGTATTGACTTAATTGTCGGGGATATGAACGGAAAATTAGTTTTATTCTTAAAATGTGATTTAATACAGACTTTTTGAGCTCTATAGGGATAACGAAAAGTCCAGTTCCCAAAAGAAGCAAGCAAAATGTACCATGCACAAGATTAAACAAACATGTTATTTTTCTCCTTATTAGTATGCTGGATCTGAGTGCAAGACTTGCACAAACAGAGGCAAAGAACTACCCTCCCCTGTCTCACCTTCTAACAAGTGACGTGTTAGCATGATTCATCGTTAGAGTTTCTGTTTTGATATTTTCTGTCCATGGTTGATACTCCTTCTGTCCGGAAATGATCTTCTCATTTGCCATTTTTCATTGTCCCAAAAAGTTTTTCTCATTTCTACAATTTAAGCTTAAATGTGCATCAACACAACATGGCTAGTGAAGCAAGTGTTCATATCCTTAAAAAGTTTTGATTCAATTATACTAGTGAAAATCCAAAACCTGTAATGATTCACCATAAACAATATCAATAACAAGTTCTAGATTTTCATTAGGATAATTAAATCAACCTAAAATTATGGCTCAAAGTTCTTTCATAGTAACGACAAAAAAGTGGGAAGATCATTATTGGACAGAGGTAGTACATCTGAGTGCAAGTCTTGCACAAACGGAGGCAAAGAATTACCCTCCCCCGTTTCACCTTCTAATAAGTGATGTGTTGGCAAGATTCATAGTAGGGGTGGCAAAATGGGTGTTTTGGGTGTACCCATTAAAGTTAAAATATCCGGATATCCAATGGATTTTTAACTTTAATGGGTAAACCCAAAACACCCAATTTGCCACCCCTAATTCATAGTTATAGTTTCTGTTTTGATATTGTCTGTCCTTTAGCTGATATTTTTGAATGAAAACCTTTCAACTTTTAATTTGGGTATTTATGGTACAAAAAGGCAGCATTAACTTTTTCTGCTATATCCTGAAGTCTTTTATGCTTACTGTGCCTTTTCTCTTTTGTAGGGTGCTATCGAGTTCCCTTACGTGTTAGCACAGACACTTATTTACTGTGCCATATTCTACTCCATGGGCTCATTTGAGTGGACGGCAGTGAAATTTATTTGGTACCTATACTTCATGTATTTCAGCATGCTATACTTCACCTTTTACGGAATGATGACCACTGCTGTCACGCCAAATCACAATGTGGCGGCCATCATTGGTGCTCCTTTTTATATGCTTTGGAACCTCTTCAGTGGGTTTATGATCCCACATAAGGTACCGATAACATAATTTGCTCGTAACAGTTTAAATTTTCCGCCTCAGTAAACCTGGCCTTGAATTCATGCATGGGTTGAGAGGATATGGTCATGTGCATGCGGGTATTTACATTACTTGTGGTGTACCCATCTCTACAATAAGTCCTAGCTTGACGTGAAGTTGTTTGTGGATCTAACAACTTCCTTCAAATTGGACATGAACTTGTTATAGAAAGTGGATACTCATGTGGATACAGGAGTAAAGTTTTGGCAGGTCTGACTCCCAGATCAGCACCAGTGTCTGAAAATTTTGTACTAGTATACTACTGCCAAGTAAAGAAAGGTCTTTGTTTACCAATCCCAAAGATGGTCAAGTTGGGATTAAAAAGTGAAACTAGTCTCTTTCCTAAATGCAGAATTACTTGCTATATACTACTCCTTCCGTCCCAAAATGAATGACCACTTTTAAGAAAGTATTGTCCCAAAATAAATGACCTTTCCGAAAATAACTTTGTCCCAAATTGTTTTTCACCAATTTTTTTTCACTAGTCTCTTTATAGTTTAAAAACTAAATGTTTGGAAAGCAAATAGCAAATATTTTTATACATCTTGGTTAGTAAAATTTACAGAACGTTGAAATTACAAATTTTCCCAAAATGAAAAATGGTCATTCAATTTGGGACGGGGGGGTAGTACTTGCCTCTGACAGTAACTTCACCAAGTTATATCTTATCTAAGTGCTTTATCCCTATTTCTCCATTTCTAGTTTCCATTGACTTCTTCTAAAACCATCTGCACTGTTCATCGCTCCTCTAAGCTTGGGCTGTACAATTTGTTAATTTAATATCAATGGTAGCTAATCATTGACTTTGTTAAGCACAAACTTCTAGCCTCCCTCCTCCCCCTCCACCCCCACACCCCGGCGAAGCCACACTATGGTGATGGGTTCACTTGGCCCCTTTATTTTTTTGGAGATGACAATTTAGTACTTCATCTGTCTCTTAATGAATGTCCAAAATAAAAAATATTCAAACTTGCTCTTAATTTGTTAAGAAGTGCACTAAAAGTAACATGTTTGTCAAATTTGACCCCCTTGATTTTTGGAAAATTTGTATCTTCATATTATTTGACCCCCTTCTTTACCAATTTTTTGCATGATAATAATCTTCCCCTTAGCAAAAAAATTATGGCTTTGCCACTGCTCCCCCCTCCGGCCCTCCCCCCCAGGACCCATTGTTTCGTTTCGACCAATATGTTATGGGTGCCAGTCTTGCTTGGGGTTTTCTCTGCAAGTCGGTACCCCCCCTTGATCTGTCTTTTCTTGTACATTAGGGTAGAACATTAAATTTGATACTCCCTCTGTCCCAAAAAGTTAGTGATTTACCAATAACAATTTATATAGTTTTATTGTGATCACTAGATCGACATCAATGTTTGGTCAAAGTTCATTTGTTTGACCATAAAAATTCAAATTGGGACAAACTTTCCGTGACAGAGGGAGTAATATATACTCGTTGGTTCCCCTCTAGTAGCTTAAGCTTACTTAGAGACTGGTTGGTTGCTTAACCATCTTTCTGCTCAATTATTTACAGAGAATTCCAATATGGTGGAGATGGTATTACTGGGCAAACCCGGTAGCATGGTCTCTTTACGGACTGGTGGGCTCTCAATATGGTGACGTGGACACACCCGTGAAGTTATCAGATGGAGTAACTTTTTTACCAACAAAGCTTCTACTCAAGGAAGTTTTCGGTTACAGACACGACTTCATTGGTGTTGCAGGTTTTATGGTCTTTGGTTTCTGCTTGATGTTTGCTGTCATCTTTGCTTTCGCAATAAAATCCTTCAACTTCCAAAAGCGATAATAAACAAGGTCAAACCGAACTATCTCTCCAAGTACTGCGCTATTGTTTTCTTCATGTTTTCGATTCTCACCCAGTGGAACCCTGTATAGTTTACGTAAATTTTACAAATATATAGCAGTGAATATGAATATTGTAGACGCGGTGAAGATAGATTTTTTTTTTTTGGTCATATGAGATAATAATTATATAGATATTTTGCTATAGATTTCATTTGTTTAGGAGTTGTTGAATTTTGTAGACTTATTATGATGAGGGTCGTCATTGCTTATGGTATGTTGAAGTTGTACTTTCGAGTTGGATGTTTATACTTTTCCATGTGGGATATACCCATTTCCTAACTTCCATCCACTTATTTGAGCTTTTGATGTTTTTATCTTCTGCTCACTAATTTGGATAAATTAATACTCCATCTAGTCGAAAGAAGATACAGGGATTTTTTTGGGGGAAACTACGAGTTATAATAAGTCTTATTGTTCTTAAATGGGTTAACGACAATTTAGACCCTAAAGTTATATACAACCACCCTTCCAAACGAACTCTATCTACTTCTTTCTATCTCCTTTTATTACTCTATAAAAAGAGAAGAAATTAGCTGCATCACACATTCAATGGAAACGGTACGAGAGGTTGATTTACCAAAAGATAATTTTGGACAATGATACACATAGTGAAAACTCAAAGGGAAAACTCATAGGGAAACACTTTAAACCGTTGGATGAGTTTTTATTAGTGGGGCTCACAAACATTTATTACAATCCAATGGATTACAGTGTTTCACTATGAGTTTTTCCTTTGAGTTTTCACTATACATATCATTATCCATTTTGAAATCCAATAATCAATTAGAAATGCGGGTGCATGTAGGAGAGCCACAGGAAGTAGTAACTGCGCACCCTGCAGAGTCTTTAACCAAAAGATAATTTTGAAATCCAATAACCAATGAGAAATTCTGAAAATATTATACTCCCTCCGTCCCAAAATGATCTTCACGTTTGACTATTCAAACTTTTTAAGGATATGAGCACTTGTTTTACTAGTCATGTTGTGTTTATGCACATTTTAAGCCTATATTGTCAAAATGAGAAGAACTTTTTGGGACAATGAAAAATGGCAAATGGGAAGATCATTTCGGGACTGAGGGAGTATATAATCTTCAAGTTACCTCCAACGATGGTTGGCACTAAAACAACTTGATGGCAAGGCCCTGAAAAGATAATAAAGTAAATAAAAAATAATTTGAACATAAAACACTCCTGACGAAACCAAATTATCAGTTCATTATTCAGTATTATAACAAGCATGGGGATTTGGACAAGCTGAGCTGCAAGAATCTTAGTAAGGAGCGGTGTCATAATAATTGCCCCAATACAAATCACATAAAAAAAAATGTTAGACCAAAGTATTGTGATTCATAGATGTTGGCAATGGTAAACTGTGTAAATCGTGATCTACTAGAAGCTAGAATCTTTGTTTCCGTTTTTTCTTTCTGCACAAAAGTTAATGAACTAACTCCATAATTCCACAACGACATAATAGGAGCTTGATCGAGCATAAAATGTGATCAAGGCCGGCGAAGCGATTCGGATATCCAGAGCTTGTTAAACCTACAAAACGAACACCGTGAGCTAAGCCGGGGTTGCACCGGCTAAGACCCTCCGGCGTGAGAATAAATTAAACAGCTCTTGGGAGAGAGGAAAGGAGATGGAGTTAGAGTGTGTACCCCCGAAATGGCTGTTGGAGCCCCCCTCTTATAGAGGACTGGATTGTTCTCCAAGTTGTAGGAATGATGAGGTCAGCCCTGTCCTTGCATGAGGTCATCTTGGCTAACCTTATCATTACTAGGGTTTCTTTCTGGGCTGAAGCCCGAGTGATCGGATTGGGCTGGGCTCTAGCGTACGCGCCTAGGTCTTCTAGAGGGTACATGGCGAAAGTTTGGCCCCCATTGATCTGAGGTCGACGAGGAACGAGCTAGACCAAACGAGCTGCGGATATTTCATATTAGCATGACTGGATGGGTTGAGCTTATAGAAGTTGTACTCTCATGGGTCCCAGATCGGTGATTGACGCGAGCTGGGTCATGTCTTCAGCTCGTAGGTTCAGGCGGGCTGGCTCTTGTTTTTCCCATCAGGTATTCAGTCTTTACTAACTCGTTCCAGACTAGCTACCGGCATGGGCCGGACCAACAAATTCCAGGTCGTCTCCACGAGGACAGATCAACTTAGTACGGGTAGTTCCTTTCATTGGCCCCCTGCTTCCCGGTCGAAACGAGGAGAGAGCTGGAAGCATGAGGTTTTAGTGATCTGGACGAGCGGGTCGCTTACTGAGAGGATAGGGATCTAGCTGTGGCTACGAAGGCACGTGTCGTTCAGTGAGAGGTTGACTACGCTGGCGGTTGCAGGCTTTCGGGGGTGAGGAAGATGATGGGACAGTTGGTGCTGTGGCGTCGTTTTGAGTATACAGGGCACGAAAAAAGAGACAGAGGTGACGCTTGGGAAAGGACCCCTCATTAATGCATTCCTTTATGCGTTGGGTCGCCGGTCAGTTCGGGTCGGGCCATGGGCATGGTCCGTTTTTAGGGGCTATATAAGACCTTCTATCGCCTTCCATAACCCTCTTCTCACGATTTAAAAGAGTGCAGAGAGAAAAATATCTGAAGCTTTCTCTGGCAACAGTCCTTCGGCGTTTCCTCACTTTTCGATCAGTTTTTCACCGGTTATTCCTTTCCTACGAAGGTAAACTTCTTTAACCTTTATTTTTTACCGTTTATTTTTGAGTTTTTCCTCTTTTCTCTAGCGTTTCTGGGTAGTCACCGGAAAATTCAAATTTTCCGGCGACGGCGGGGGGTTCTTGGTTAGTAACAGCCTATTTCTTTAGCAATGTCGTTGGAGTTCTGCTATCATGAGCAGACCAATTTGGTGTATAACAGTGAGGACGGTGGTTGGAAAAAATTAAGTTTGGGATCCATTCGAAAGTTTCTAGAATCCCACCAAGTTAGGGACGACTTGAGGTTGACCGTCGTCAACAACGAGAATTGGCTGAGTTCCGACCACTCCCGCGTGGCCCGTTTCACGAATTTTGGTCATCTCCTCAGACACTTAGCCACACATTACACCTTTGGGGGCAGATTCTCTTCTCCGTTTGTCGCAGCGCGCACCAGCTCAGAAGAGGGGTCTAGACCCCAAACGGGCCCTAGCTCGGCTTTTAATACGGGGTTTGGCCCCCATGCTAATATTCCAGGTATGTCTCAAGAGGATTCGGCATCAAGTGCTGGGGGTGCTTTTCAGGACCAATTGCTCCTCGCAAACGTACCGGGCAACGATCTGCTCTCCGTTTCTGATGAAGAGGTTCACGACGTCGATCCTATATCTACGTATCGACCTGATACATGTACGAGTTCAAGGCCTTACCCTTTAGAAGGTGATGATGAAGATGTTTCAAGAGGTGAGGATAGTGGATGTGACGCGGAAGGTCATGTATATGTGGGTGATGAGGATGAGGACGAGAGTGAGGTTGACAGACAGATCATTGAGGACATGGGCTACGACTATCTGGCGAAGGAACTTGCTCGGACAGCTGTGCTGTTGTCCTCTCGTCAATTGGGGGTGGACCCTCTTCCTGGTGACTTGTCGCGTGTTCTTCCTCACCAACATCCCACACCGGCTCAAATAAGAATCATCAATAAACTTTACTCGGTGTACAGAATAAGCCGAGCGGACTACAAGATAACATACGTTCCCAAAGGGAGTGTATCCATTGATTCTTTAATAAAAGACAAGGAGCGAGTGGCTTTCTACGTCGGCCAATTCGATCAGGGCCTTAGGTTGCCTTTGGATCCTTTCATCAATCAGTTTTTGACGGAAACCACATCGGTTCCCATTCAGCTCGTAGCTAATGCAATAAGGTCGATTACCAGCTTCCTGGTCGTTTGTCGTCACCTCGGCTTTGAACAGTGCATGGGTGTTTTTAAGAAGTTTTTTAGGATATCCCGAGTAAAGAGCAAAGGAGATGATCCTCCCTTCAAATCTATGTGCTTAGGAGCCGTCCCCAACGCTCCTCGTTTGTTGTATGCGTTCCCTGGGAAGCTCAACTCTTTCGCCAATCATATTGTAATGGTGGAAAGCCGGAACGTTTGGGAATTTGAGTGTTCCCAAGGTGTGCTTGGTTGGCTCTCTGAAGGGTGGGAACCTGAATGGAGCGCGGATTTGGAGAAGGCGTTATCTCGATTGGTCGGGCCATACGAAGGAGACGACTGGGCCGTTAATTGGGAAGAGCTAGAGAATCGAACTTGCTACTTTGCTCGAGCTGGGTTGGCGGGTTGTTTCGAGGAAGGGGTGGAGCCTCTTGTCTCGATCGTTCCAGATAGGCGTTATCCTGGTTGGGTGATCCATGAGGGATGCTCGTTCGAAGTGGACTGCCTGTTTTGTTCGGGCTCATCTGCCCCGTGCTACATATTTGAGCATTTTGGGGGTGAAGATCTAGACTCTGCTTTTAGTTGAACTTCTTTCGGGGATCTAATTAATTTTCCTTTTTGTCTTGCAGATATGAGCGGCCACGGGGAGCAATATGTAGCTGAGACCCAGAAGAAAAGGGTCAAGATGTCTTTTCGTCAACTCGGCGGCTTAAATAAGAGCACCAATTCGTCGGTGGCCAAAGAGCATGGCAAGGCTCGCCAAGCTGAGCTGAGCAAGAAAGCACCCACCAACGTTCCCCTTGCCAGTTTTGACGGGCAGAAGGCTAGAGATGCAGGAGGCGCGGCGAAGTCAACTGGAGGCCCTTCTACGATCCTTCCTCGTGCTGAAGTTCCCAAGAAACCTCAGGGACGGACTGAGGAGGAGGTGACGAAGAAAAGGAGCCGATCTCAGGATTCTGATGACCACGTTCCTCTGGCCAAGAAAGCGGCCTCTAAAGGGTTGGTCATTCGCGAGGAGTTGGCTAACGCCACTAATGATGAGGAAGCTGAAAAGCTCGCTGATCGGTTGGGGAACGTGACCCTTTTGAGGGGATTGAATCTTAATGCCCGTAAGGGAGTCAGGATGGGCCTTGGTCATGCCGTCCTCCGCCGATCTGCCGACCATGATCATCTGGAGAAGCTGAAGGAAGAGATGGCTCCTCCCTCCGTTCTTCGTGACCGTATGGTCCTGGTCATCTCTGAGGTATTGATTGAAGGTTTCATTCATCATTACTGTTTGTTTCTTTGGGTCCTAACTCGTTGTTTTCTTTTACAGCTATCCACTCTTGCTATCCGCCTGACTCAGGCCGGCGAGGAATTGGAGGACCGTGCTAAATTCAAGGCGGCAACCCTTATTGAGATGGAGAAGGAGTTGGCTGCTCGCAACAAGGAGCTGGAGGAAGAGAGGAAGAGATTGGTTGCCGCTGAGAGTTTGGCCAAAGAGAGTCAGACTGAGGCCCAGAAGGCGGAGGCGGCTTTAAAGGCGGAGAGGGAATGGGTGGACAAAGTTCAGGAGGAATTGGGCCTTTCTATGGGTCGTACTAGGGAGGCCTAGGCTCGCGTCAATGGCTTGGAGGCAGAGATTGCCCAGCTCAAGGAACAACTCGCTAACTCCGGCTCGTCAAGCAAAAAGGCCATCATTGATGAGTAAGAGAAATCGGAGGAGTACGAGGAGAATTTGGTGGCCAAAGATTTTCCGTACTGGAAGTCCGGTTATAGACATGGGTTGAGGGATGCCTTTGGTCGAGGGTTTCTTCCACAAGACCCCGAGACCTTGGCCGATTTGGTGGAGTGCTCTAATGTGCAATTTAACGACTTTGCCTGAAATGCCCACGCCATGATTCCCTTTAACGAAGACGAGCTGGAACAGCTAGCAGGAGAGGATGAGACCGATAAGAAAGAGCCCTGTGTCGCCCCTGAGCTTCTTCCTGTGAATGTTGATACCGTGGCGCGGAAGGAATTTGAACGTGCTCGTGAAGAAGGTGAGGCCATGATAAACGAACTAACTAGGGAAAACGATGGGGAAGACATTGTCTAGTTTAGTATTTCTCGTTTTGTAAGCCATTGGGGCCGGCTATTGGCCCTCATAGTAAATGAAGCCTCTTTCCAAGTCGTTATTATGTAGTGTTGATCATTTACCTGAAGCCTAGTATCGATTTTTTTGGAACGGGTTGTGTTGCCTGCACAGGGCAGGACTTAACCACTGTGCTTGCTCGGAGAAAGGCTTGAACTCGTTTGGAACGAGTTGTGTCACCTGCACGGGGCATGACTTAACCAATGTGCTTGCTTGGAGCAAGGCTTGAGCTCGTTTGGAACGAGTAGTGTGTCGCCTGCTCGGGGCAGGACTTAACCAATGTGCTTGCTTGGAGCAAGGCTTGAGCTCATTTGGAACGAGTCGTGTGTTTCCTGCTCGGAGCAGGACTTAACCAATGTGCTTGCCATAGCAAGGCTTGAGCTCGTTTGGAACGAGTAGTGTGTTGCCTGCATGAAGCAGGACTTAACCAATGTGCTTGCCATAGCAAGGCTTGAGATCGTTTAGAACGAGTAGTGTGTTGCCTGCACGGGGCAGGACTTAACCATCAAGCCTTTCCATAGCAAGGCTTGAGCTCGTTTAGAACGAGTCGTGTGTTGCCTGCTCGAAGCAGGACTTAACCAATGTGCTTGCCATAGCAAGGCTTGAGCTCGTTTGGAACGAGTAGTATGTTGCCTGCACGGGGCAGGACTTAACCATCAAGCCTTACCATAGCAAGGCTTGATCTCATTTAGAACGAGTCGTGTGTTGCCTGCACGAAGCATGACTTAACCAATGTGCTTGCCATAGCAAGGCTTGAGCTCGTTTGGAACGGGTAGTGTGTGGCCTGTACGGGGCAGGACTTAACCAATGTATGCAGATTGACATGACAAGGGATATTTTCATTAAGAGTGCCAGTAAAGGGCTATCCTCTAAGTTACAGATCAACGAACATGCAAGTGCTCGAAAAGAGCTACCCTTTCTAAATCATCTAAACATGGAATCATTCTAACTGCTAGTGATAGTATTTTCTGAGGTTGGTGGAGTGCCATGGATTCTTGAGCTCCCGACCTTCCGGGGTTGCTAGCATGTGTGTTCCTTCCCGCACTATTCTTGTCACGACAAAAGGTCCTTCCCAGTTGGGAGAGAGCTTGTTCTGTTGGGATTTTCTGCTCGTTGCCTCGATTTTGCGCAAGCCCAGTCACCGACCTGAAAAACCATTTTCCTCACCTTTTGTTCGTGGTATCTTTTGGTCATCTGCTTGTAGTTTATCGACCTGAGGTGGGCCTCAAGCCTCCTCTCATCCAGCAGGTCCAAGTCGGTCCTCCTCCTTGCTTCGTTCAATCCTTCGTCGAAGAAAGATACCCGAGCTGTAGGAAGTGCGAGTTCGGCTGGAGCCATGGCCTCCGAACCGTAGGTCAGAGCAAAGGGGGTTTCTCCGGTGGACCCTCTGGTTGTTGTTCGAATTGCCCAAAGAGCGAGGGGGAGCTCATCTATTCATTTCCCAGCTCGTCCCGTCAAATTTCGGTGAAGGGCGTGCATCAATAACTTATTTGCGGCCTCAGCCTGGCCGTTCCCTTGGGGGTAAGATACTGATGACTTCGTGTGTTTGACCCCGAGGCGGGCACATTCAGTGGTGAACCGTTATGAGAACTGCAAGCCCCTGTCTGAAATGATGTGTTTAGGCACTCCTAAACGGCACCATATATAATCATGCACGAAATTCAGCACGTTTTCCTCGGTTATTTCTGCTAATGCCTTGGCTTCTATCCACTTTGTAAAGTAGTCAACAGTCACCACAGCATACTTCAATTTCCCTCGGGCCAATGGGAAAGGTCCGATCATGTCTATCCCCCACATATGGAACGGCCAACAACCAACGACAGGAGTTTGCTCGGTGGCTGGGACTCGGGGATTGTCTGCATATCTCTGGCACTTATCACACTTTTTGACATATTCAATGGCCTCCCTTCTCATTGTGGGCCAGTAGTAGCCCATCATTATAATTTTTGCTGCCAGGGTTGTAGCACCTGGATGGCCCCCACATATTCCCTCGTGCACCTCCTCCATCAGGCTCAGAGTCTGCTCGGGGGGCACACATCTTAATAGCGGCTTGACAAACGACCTCCTGTATAACACACCTTCTACCACGGTGAACCGAGGGGCTTTCTTTCTCACCATCCTCGCCTTTGCTCCGTCCTCAAGGAGCTCTTCCTTTTAAATGAAGTTCTTAAGGTCGTCACCCCAGTTGGGCTGTGCTTCGCTTTCTTCACCAATTTCCATTATTTGGGCTCTCTCAATAGCCGGCTTTTCCACAAACTCAATCCATTTGGGCTGATCTACCTCCTCGGTTTCCATCGTTGCCAATTTTGAGAGTAAGCCTGCTCGTGTATTGTCCTTCTGAGAGACCTGGACGATCCGCCAAAATTCGAAAGTTTTCACCATCTCTAAGACCAAGTCTTTATACTTTGAGAGGACAGGATTGATGGCCTCATACTCCCCTTTTAGCTGGTTTACAACGAGCTGGGAATAGGTGTGAGCCTGAAGTTTTGTGACTCTTATATGCTTTGCCAGGTCTATTCCTGCTCTCAGCGCTTCGTACTCGGCCTGATTGTTTGAGGTCGGGAATTTAAATCTCAGTATTTTCTCGATGCTCTCGCTATTGCCAGGTTCGAGCAGGATTACTCCCGCACCACAATTTTTTGCTGCCGACCCGTCAGCGAAAAGTTGCCAGCAATTGGACGGTACATTTGTACTTCCTGATTGTTCGGGGTCGACTTCTGGAGATGGTCAATCACCGTCAAGGCTAAAGGTCGTCTCTACTATAAAGTCTGCTAGAGATTGAGGCTACAGAGTTTTCCTAGGCTGGTAGGAGATATCGAACTCCGTCAATTCGATCGACCAGTTGAGTAACCGTCCTGAACTATCGGGCTTGTGCAGTATCTTTCTCAATGGAGTATTAGTATAAACAACGATCAGGTGTGCGGAAAAGTATGCTCTCAACTTCTGAGCAGCAATCACCACAGCATACGCTAACTTTTCTGCGTTGAAGTAGCGGGTTTCCACATCATTCAGCGCTTTGCTAATGTAGAACACATGCTTCATTCCCCTGTCCTCCCTTGCCAAGACTGCTGCAACAGCTCGGTCCGTTGCGGCCAGATAAACGTACAAGGTCTCCCCTAGGACCGGGCTGCTAAGTATTGGCGGTTGACTCAAGTATACTTTTAGCTCTCGGAAAGCTTCTGAGCACTCATCCGTCCATTTGAATTCCTTGCCACCCTTGAGGGTTTTAAAGAATGGGAGAGAACGTTCGGCCGACTTGGCGATGAATCGATCTAGGGCTGATACCCGACCATTGAGCCTCTGAACTTCTTTGACTGAGGTTGGCTCCTTCATGTTTAAGAGCGCTGAGTCTTTACTGGATTCGCTTCAATTCCTCGTTGAGAGACCATAAAGCCCAGGAATTTCCCTGCGGTTACACCGAACACGCACTTGCTCGGGTTTAACTTCATCTCGTTAGCTCGAAGGGTTGCGAACGTTTCGAACAAGTCGAGGCAGTGGTCCCCTTCCTTGGTTTTGATTACCATGTCGTCCACATATGCCTCCATGTTTCTGCCAAGTTGGGCTTTGAAGACTCTGCTCACCATTCGTTGGTAGGTGGCTCCGGCGTTTTATAGGCCAAAAGGCATCTTTTTGTAGCAGTAGGTCCCCTCGCTGGTCTGGAAGGCGGTCTTCTCAACATCCTATTCGGCCATCTTTATCTGGTGGTAGCCTAAATAGGCGTCTAGAAAACTTAGGGTCTTGTGACCGGCGATAGAATCAACGAGCTTGTCGATCCTTGGTAAGGGGAAGCAATCCTTGGGACAGGCCTTGTTGAGGTCGGTAAAATCTATGCACATCCTCCATCTGCCGTTGGCCTTCTTTACCATGACCACATTTTCCAACCACGACGGGTAGTAGGCCTCCTTGATTATCCCAGCGCGCAGTAACTTGTTTACCTCTTCTCTGGTAGCTTGCTGCTTGTCGGATGAAAATGCTCTCCGCTTTTGTTTGACGGTCTTAAACTCGGGGTCAACATTGAGCTCGTGCGTAGCTACCTCTTCCCTGATCCCTCTCATATCTTCAACTTGCCACGCGAAGATGTCAGTGCTAGCGCGCAAAAGATTAAGCAGATTGGCTCGTTCTCCTGGAGTCAGTTGCTTCCCAATCTTAACTTTCTGCTCGGGGAAAGAGGCGTTGATTATGACCTCCTCTAGCTCATCGATAGGTTTTAGTTCGGGCCCTTTCCTAAATTGCAGGGTGTCCACGATGATGTCCGCTATCTTCTCAACTTCCTCTTCTACGATGCCCGGAGCTTCTTCCTTGATCTTGCTACTTACCTCCTTTTTGAGATCGATGATTTTCCTGGCAATTTGCTCGTTGGTTTTCACTTCTGTTACGACCCCGATGTTCATGGCTTCTCTGGTTTTGACCGTCTTGTAGATGGTCACCTTCTCCTCGGGTGTTTCTAGCTCGCACTTCCTCTTTGCCTTCCTCGTTTCTATAACATACTCCAGAAATTCCCGGGCTCATCCCCGGAGACACCCTATCCCTGCTGGTGTGGGGAACTTGACTCGCTGATGGGGTAGAGAGACAACCATACCCAGTCTCACTTGGCTGGGAATTCCCAGAATGGCGTGGTAATCGCTGCTGACATCAATGACCATAAATGTTACCAGCTCCTGCACTTTATAATGGACGGTGCCGAGTTCAACTAGCAGTTCTACAGTGCCCTTCACATCGACCTTGTGGTGGGTGAAACCTTCTAAGCAACCAGCGTAGGGGACGAGCATACTATCAGATAACTCCATATCCCTGAAGCTTTTATAGAAGAGTACATCCCGGGCTGCTCCTGTGTCAACGAGGAGTCTGTCGGCGATGCAATTTTCAATTCGTCCTTCTAATACAATGGGTTGTTCCCTGGCTGTTCGGCTGGCTGCGAGTTCGTTCGGGGAGAAGGAGATGGTCTCTTCCTTGTTGTTCCACGCAGGCACAAAAGGGAATTTTTTCAGGCTGTAGATCTGGCTCTTCAGAGTTGTAATGGACAACGCCTCGTCGCTAATAACACCAATTTTCTTACGAGGAGCTCGTTCCTGGCAATGCTCGTCGGTCTTTCCTTTGGCTTCTCGCTCTCTCTTATCATCCTTTTTTATGAATCGATCCAGTTCTCCCATATCAACCCTTTGTTGGATGGCCTTTTTGAGAGCTAAACAACTCTCTGTGTCATGGCCATAATCCCTGTGGAAAGAGCACCATTTTCCTGAAGCTCGCCTAGATTCCTCGTGTCCTTGCATGGGACGAGGCGGATCTAGCTCGACCACATTCATGATTTCTTTCCTTGTTCTAGTTAATGGAGTAAAGTCTACTCTGTCTTCCTTATGCTCGGTACTGCGGCTGTAATGTTCAGTCCTGCAAGTGCGGTTCTTCCCTCGTTGATAGTGGTAATCCTCATCATAACCTTTCTTATCATCTACTGCTTTGGTCTCAGCTCGGGCCTTGCCCTTGTCTTTGTTCGGTTCCTTCTTAAGTGCCAGCTCAGCTAGAGCAACTCGATAGGCTCGCTCGTACATGTCTCCCTTTGTCTCTGGGGGTCTTACGTCGAACTCGAACTTGAGTTTTGGGTCTCCCATTCCGGCGGTGAAGCAAACTATCACCATGTCATCCGTGATACCCTCGATTTGCTCGGCGAGGCTCCTAAACCTTTGACAGAAACTCATGCTCGTTTCATTATCTCCTTGTTTCACATTGGCCAAATCAGTGGGCCGCTTCTTGTGATCACCTGCAGTGGAAAAGTTCTCAACAAATTCTTTCCTCAGCTCGTCCCAGCTGCCAATGCTGCCCGGGGGTAGAGTTCGGAACCAAGCTAGCGCGGGCCCGTTCAACGTACTGACCATTTCCTTGCATAGCACATCATGATCATGAGATACTAAGGCCATGATAGCCTCAAAAGTGTGAACGTGATCACGAGCGTCCTCCGTTCCCGTGTATTTACTCAGCGAGGGAAGTTTCAAGGTAGGATGCGGAGGGCTCTCCAGAATCCATCGAGCAAATGGGGCCATGGTGCTTGCCAACTTGGTCGTTGATTTCTTTGCTTTCTCCATCTCGTGTACCCGCCTCTGCAAATCCAGGAGCATAGCATCCCTTGCATCTGGGTTCTCAGGTCGTGACGACTCCAGGTCATCTTCGCTTCCGAGCTGGGAACGACGGGCGGGGGGATTGCAGCGTGGTAGGGGATTAATGGGGTCAGTTCAAGGCGGTGGTGGAACCGTTCCTCCCGGGCCGTTAGCGCTGCCCACTCCGAGGCCCCCGGCGCGAGCCTCCGGTCTATATCCTCGCTGTGATGTGGCCTCTTGTTCTAACTCTCCTGGAATCTCACCAGCGTCCACCGAGGCAGTCCTATTCACCAAAAGGGGATTGCCACAAGGCTGGAGAGGAACACGTGGCACTTGCAATGAGGGCAAGGGTGGTAAATTCACCATATGCTCTGGCCCTAGGGTTTCCAAAGCTCCGTACAGCTCTTGTATCTGCAACAGTAAACTCAACCGGTAGTTTAGCGCCGCCGCCTGCCCTGTCGCCGTCCCGGTGGGATTCACGATGCTAGGTCCGGCTTCACTGTGGGGAATCGCCACGGTGCGCTGAGTATAGATTACAGTGGGGTTTCTGGGCATGTTTAACCATTCGCCGGTGGGATGATTCCTCGCCGGCGGTATGCCGTTTCTCGCTTCCCCCACCCAGAGCGGATCATCCCCTACTTGTGAGCCTAAGCGAGCGGCCTGAGCTCTAGTCAAAACTCCGGTGGGCTACTGAAGAGAGGGCTGGAAGGGTTGAGAATCTCCCGGAGCAGTGAAGACTACGGGGATATGAGGATACTCAGATGAAGTGTGTTCGGAATTTGCTGCCATTACAGCTAAAACAAAAGGCAATGAACAAAAAGGTAAATCCCTCCGGAACTAATTAGGTCTAACAAGCTATTTGAATTTCTCGGCAATGGAACCAATTGATCGAGCATAAAATGTGATCAAGGCCGGCGTGAGAATAAATTAAACAGCTCTTGGGAGAGAGGAAAGGAGATGGAGTTAGAGTGTGTACCCTCGAAATGGCTGTTGGAGCCCCCCCCCCTCTTATAGAGGACTGGATTGTTCTCCAAGTTGTAGGAATGATGAGGTCAGCCCTGTCCTTGCCTGAGGTCATCTTGGCTAACCTTATCATTACTAGGGTTTCTTTCTGGGCTGAAACCCGAGTGATTGGATTGGGCTGGGCCCTAGCGTACGCGCCTAGGTCTTCTAGAGGGTACATGGTGAAAGGTTGGCCCCATTGATCTGAGGTCGACGAGGAACGAGCTAGACCAAACGAGCTGCGGATATTTCATATTAGCATGACTGGATGGGTTGAGCTTATAGAAGTTGTATTCTCATGGGTCCCAGATCGGTGATTGACGCGAGCTGGGTCATGTCTTCAGCTCGTAGGTTCAGGCGGGCTGGCTCTTGTTTTTCCCATCAGGTATTTAGTCTTTACTAACTCGTTCCAGACGAGCTACCGGCATGGACCGGACCAACAAATTCCAGGTCGTCTCCACGAGGACAGATCAACTTAGTACGGGTAGTTCCTTTCAGAGCTCTATGTTTATTTTACTTTATTCACAAATAAGTAAATATCCAGGAACGCCAAGGGGTAGTAATACACGTCTATTAGGATGAACACTGTAAAAGACAAAAATTACGCTTATAAACATTGGGAAGTAGCCAAAAATATCCATCCAAAAAAGTTATCTAGACCCAGTAACGACTCGCTCAACCAAAAACAGATCAAACTTAACGATGAGTCCTTCGAATTATGAGTAGGAGCTCAATCCTTCAAACTTTATCAAATTTCCCTACATTAACCCCATGTCGGTCTCGGCCCAACCCTAGACCCCATGCATATGCATAGTGAGAGACCATGTTGCTCTTTTTTCTTCCACCCTTACACTCCACATGAGGCTAATGCGAGCAGCTTGCCATCTCTTCTTTTCATACTTGCTTAACTGAGGTTGGTCCCATGCAAGAAGCCAACTACTATATGTCATAAACATGATCCACTTTATCCCAATAGCAAAAATAGTCTTCTCCGTACCTCCCTGTTGATTAATGTGCATGCAAGAAATATCAAAGGTTTTAGTGGTTATGGTTATTTGAATAGTCTAGTACATTTATTAATTAGTTTATTAATAAAGTAGTACATGTATCTCTGTAATGATAAGTTAGAGATCATGTAAAGTCACTCTAGAATTTTCTTATGTCTAGTATAAATAGCCATGTAATGGTTGATATAAAAGTATGAGTTGGAGAAATATAAAATAGCCTTCTCATCTACACTTCTCAAATTATTCTAAAGAAGACTCTTTAGACTTAGGCGTGATCACGCCTAAGTGAAATTTACATTCTGCCCCACTTTATTACTCCATCACAAATATACTACCTTCTGATCCTAACAAGTGGCATCAAATCTTCGGTTCTGTTGAAGGTAGATAAAAGAGAGAGAGAGAGAGAGAGAGAGTTTGGCAAAATGGAAAATTCAAGTGAGTCACCACCTATCCCAATATTTTCTGGTGAGAATTATGACCATTGGGTCGTGAAGATGACAACAATCTTTATTTCTAAACATTTGTGGGAGTACGTTGAAGACGGATTTGAAGAATCCGAAAGGGCGTTGAACGATGAAGCAAGGAAAAAATTGAAGGAGGACCGAAAGAAGGATGCAAAGGCTCTTTCATTTATTCAACAAGGTGTGTCATCGGAATTGTTCTCAAGAATAATGAGAGCAACTAGAGCAAAAGAATCATGTGAGATTCTCGAAAAGGAGTTCCAAGGCGACATAAAGGTAAAAAATGCCAATCTTCAAACGTTTAGGAGAGAGTTGGAGAATTTAAATATGAAAGAAGCTGAAAGTGTTCATAGTTATTATACTAGGGTGATGGATGTTATTAATCAAATGCGTGTGCTTGGTGAAGTAGTTGAAAATATTCGATTAGTTGAAAAAAAATCTTGTTAGTTGACCTCCTAATGCTTGGAACCCAGATGCTTGTAGCCATTAGGGACATTCTCTTTCGAGTGCTCACCAATCTACATAGAACAGGAGTCACGGTGAGATGATATCTTGAGCGGTTACATATCCAGGTCCTTTGACATAAATGGCGGAGATTAAGACCCTGTATAGGAATAATAGTCCAGGCGATTTTTCCGCCGCCTGGATCGATTATAAAAAAAATACGGCTCGTCGGGAGTCCCGACCCCCTCCGTCACCTTATGTATCTAAGCTCCTCTCCCTTTGAGCCAGTTTGAACGTTTCGGCATAACAAAGCTTGCACTGTCTTTTCGCACTTTGGCGCTTAAGTTATAGCAACTCATGAACGAAGTGCTCGACCCCCGGCTCCGTCCTTCGATCCAGAAGTATAGCCTAGAGGCAGTCATTCACCCGATGAGCCAGCACGAGAGCTGGAAATCGATAGATTGGTGAGTGCTACTGACCAAATCCATCCCGGGTCAATTAATACATCCACGAGTTCGAGGGAAACCCTCGCAATTCAAAAGTCTCTCTACAGTAGGATAAAAGATAAAACTAAAACGGATTATTTAGCCAAAATCAAGATTTCAGTTTGAAACAGGGACTTTCGATTACAGAATCCATCCATAAACCTAGACCGTGCTACTCCCTGAGGAAAGCAATGGAGTTAACCGAGTGGTCAGAAAGGCTGCAACCTACCATAAAGGTTGCACCTTTCCCTCCTCTCCTTTCTATAATATGATGGTATGGTGTCAATTATTGAGGAAACCAAAGATATTGTTACATTTAAGAGATTTGATAGGTTATTTAAAGGCTCATGAGAAGAGATTATAAAGACACTCCGAAAAATCTGTTGAGAGTGCTTTCCAATCTAAGCTCAATTTTGGTTTGAAGGAAGTTGAGAAAAGTGTTGAAAGTAGCAATCAAAGAAGTGAAGATTCATTTAGAGGTGGTCGACATGATGGAAACCAAGGAAGAGGCCGTGGTAGAGGTTCTAGTGGTGGAGGAAGACATAAGTTTGATGGTGGAGGCAAAGTCAAGATCGTGGAGGAAATTCACAAAATTCTTAAGGTTGTAAAATTTGCGGAAGAAGTGGTCACAATTTTGAAGATTTTTGGTTTAAAGGCAAGCCAAAGTGTTACTGTTGTCAAAAGTTTGGGAATAAAGAGAAAGATTGTAGGGTGAAAAATCCACAGCAAATAGCAATTTTTTTGGAGGAGAAAGAAAGTGAATGACACATGTTTTATGTTTGTCATAGTGCAACCGAGTACAAGAATGATGTGTGGTACGTGGATAGTGGTTATAGCAATCACATGACGGGAGAAAAATTAATTTTTGTGGCTATGGATACCTCCAAAGGTTCACAAGTGAAGATAGGAAATTGATCTTTGGTGAAGGCACAAGGAAAGGGTACCATTTGTGTGCAAACAAAGAAGGGAGAAAAATACATTCATGATGTTTTGCTTGTTCCGGAGTTGGATCAAAATTTATTGAGTGTTGGAAAACTTGTGGAGCATGGATATGCGGTGAATTTTAACGATAATTGCTGCAAGATTTATGAAAAAATGGTGCACAATATTTGGCGGCTACTGTCAAAATGGAGAGAAATCAGAGTTTTCCTCTTGTCTTTGAGTATAGTGAAAATGTAGCATTCAAAGCTCACATTCTTGAAGATTCGTGGTTGTGGCATATGAGACTTGGGCATTTGAATTTTCATAGTCTCAAGTTATTTCAACAAAAGAACATGGTTCAAGGTCTTTCAAGGATTGAGGAGATTCATGAAGTTTGTGAAGGATGTGCACTTGGGAAGCATCATCGTTAATCTTTTCCGAAGAGTGTTGCTTGGCGTGCAAAGGAAAAATTTGAGTTTATTCATACGGATGTGTGCGGTCCAATGGAGAATCCAACTCGTGCCAAGAATAGGTACTTTATTTTGTTCATTGATGACTATTCTCGTATGACTTGGGTTTATTTCATGAAGCAAAAAATCTGAGGTGTTTTCTATTTTTAAAAAGTTCAAATCTCTTGTTGAAAAACAAAGTGGACATGTTATTAAATTCTTTAGAAGTGATAGAGGCAAGGAATATAATAATAATGAGTTTGACAAGTTTTGTGAGGATGAAGGAATTAATAGGCAACTCACGGTTCGTTATACTCCGCAACAAAATGGAGTAAGTGAGTGGAAAAATCAAACGGTGAAAGAAATGGCCAAGTCGATGATTCATGCGAAAGAATTGCCAAAGAGTTTTTGGGGTGAAGCTGTGAATACGGCTGTGTACTTGATTAATAGAAGTCACACAAAGGCATTGTTAACCAAAACACCATTTGAAGCATGGAGTGGAAGAAATCCATCATTGAGACACTTGAAGGTGTTGGGTGTATTTGCTACTTTCAAGTTCCAAAAAAAAAAGAAGGAGAAAGCTAGATGAAGCAAGTGAAAAGTGTATCTTTATTGGGTATAGTATCATGTCAAAAGGCTACCAAGTTTTAGTTTAAAAGACAATAAAGTATTAATTAGTCGAGATGTGTTTTTTGATGAGAATGCTTCTTGGGATTGAAAAAAAAAAGGAATATAAAATGGTGGAGTTTTTCAAGGTGATGATGAAAGTGATGTTGATGAAGAAAATAGTGAAGATGGAGATCATGATGAAGATCATCCAAATAGTTGTCCTCCAATTTCAATAAAAAAAAGTCCAATTCCAATCGAAAAAAGTCCAATTCCAATCCAAACAAGCGAACCGATTCAACTAGGCGTAAGACAAAAACAAATCAAAAATCGGGTAAGAAGGCAAACCGCAGGAAAAAGGAGGAGTTTGAGTGATGTTTATGCAAGATTCAATTTTTGTGTATTAGAACAAGAAAATTTTGAGGAAGCTTACAAGGAGAAAGAGTGGAGAAAAGCAATGGAGGAAGAAATTCATTCCATAGAGAAGAACAAGACTTGGGAGCTAGTTGAGAAACCAAATGAGAAGGAGATCATTAGAGTGAAATGGGTATTCAAAGTGAAGCTAAATCCGGATGGTTCAATCAAGAAAAAGAAGGCAGGATTAGTGGCTAAAGGCTATACACAACAGCCCGGAGTTGATTTCAATGAGTCTTTCGCACCGGTAGCAAGGCTTGATACCATTCGAGCTCTTATTTCCATAGCAGCCCAAAAATCATGGAAGCTTTATCAATTAGATGTGAAATCTGCGTTTTTGAATGGAGAATTAGATGAAGATATCTATGTGGATCAGCCGCAAGGTTTCATGCACAAAGGTGAGGAGGACAAGGTGTACAAGTTTAAGAAGGAATTGTATTCTTATTTTGCTCAAAAAGGGGTTCGAGAAGAGCAAAAGTGAGCTAACATTGTTTGTGAAGAGTGAAGGTAATTCTAATCTTATTGTTGCTCTTTATGTTGATGATTTGCTTTACACCAGTAACAATGGGAAAATGATCCTTGAATTCAAGAAAGATATGATGAAGAGATATGAGATGAATGATATGGGCTTGCTATATCATTTTCTTGGTATGGAGATTTATCAAAAAGAAGATGGTGTGTTCATTTGTCAAAAGAAATATGCTGAAAATATTTTAGCTAAATTTGGGGTGCATGATTGCAATACTACGGCAACACCTCTTGTGGTGAGTGAAAAATTATTGAAAGATGATGGAGCGAAAAAGGTTGATGGTTCGCTTTATAGAAGTTTGGTTGGAAACTTGTTGTACCTTACCGCAACAAGACCGGATATCATGTTTGGTGCAAGTTTATTGTCAAGATTTATGCAAGATCTGAGTCAAAATCATTTTGGTGCAGCAAAAAGATTGTTGAGGTACATTAGAGGTACTACAAATTTTGGCATAAAGTATGAGAAGAATCCTAGTGTTAAGTTGAGTGGTTATTACTGTTGGGTTTTAAGGGTCCATGCACAGCGGAAGACGGCAATAAAATCAACAAAACCCCAAGCCCCAAGATCCATTCATGATGATTAAATTAATAGCAAGATGAATTTAGAATACTAACCGTTGTTGTACGTTTAAAATCTTGGATCTTCAAATCTTCAGGCCTAAGGATATCAAATGATATAACTATCTGAGATTTAATTATGACATCTGACCATGACATAAATCTCATAGGTGGGTCATGTCCAGTACTTGTTCACCAATAAGTACCCATAAGTTTAATTTGTATCACATACACATGATCATCGATTAAACTTATACTAGTTCTTCATAAGTACTAGGGACGGTGATCATTATAATAAACATGTAAAACATATAATAATCCAAGGTTGTTATCTCCATAACAAATGAGAACATGATGTAACACAAGGCCTTTCTCAAGGTCCTAGGGGATAATCTCCAACAATTGCGATAGTGATTGGGGATGTTGTGTTGATGATATAAATAGTACCTTCGGCTATGCATTTTATCTTGGTTCGGGAATGATTTCTTGGTCATCAAAGAAACAAAAGTCCGTGTCTCAATCATCTGCCGAAGCTGAATATGTTTCAGCTGCTATAGCTACATCTCAAGCTATATGGCTTCGAAGAATTTTGGAGGATATTGGTGAGGTTCAAAAGAAGGCTACTACAATTTTTTTGTGACAATAAATCTGCAATTACTATGGCTAAGAATCCAGTTTTTAGTCGTAGTCGTCATATTGCGATCAAACATCAGGAGAATAAAACATATACCCTTTCCGAGTGCTAGAATATCCAACAAAGACACATTTTAATGATCTATGATCCAACTTGCTTACCCGTGGACGAACATCATGAACAACACAATTACATCCGAATATTTTAGGAGCAATAGGAAACAACGACTGAGACAGGAGGAGAATAGAATATGGAATTTGACTGTCAAGTACAGAAGAGGGAAGACGATTAATAAGAAAATTAGCAGTCAGCCCAAAATGCCTTCGGGACATTAATTTTAAACATTAATACTCGAGCAACCTCTAACAAATGACTATTCTTTCGTTCAACAACACCATTTAGTTGATGAGTAACAATGCATGAAAATTGATGAATAATTCCATTTGGTGACATGTAGGAAGAAAAGACTCTAGAAAAATATTCTTTGCATTGTCACTCCTCAAATTACGAATAGAACAATCCAACCGAGTTTTTATTTTCGCACAAAAAGAACAAAATATATCAAATAACTTATCTCTGAATTTCATTAAATATAACCAAGTACTTCTCGAGTAATCCTCAACAAAAGTAACAAAATACCTAATACCAGTTTCAGATAGTATAGGACACAGACCCCAAACATATGTATGGACTAATTCAAAAAGGAATGCAACCCTTTTATTGACTCTAGGAAAATAGGGCACGCGATGGTGCTTAGCTAACTCACATGACTTACAAGGTAAACTAGAAACAAATACTCCGGTCAGAATTTCTTCAAAACAGGTAAAGAAGGATGACCACAACGACAGAGAAATTTGAAAAGCAGTTAATGAATCTCGAGATGGATTAGTAGCAGCAACTTCATCAAGCACATACAGTCTATTAGATTCAGGTCCTCTACCAATAATCTTCTGGGTGAACAGATCATGAAAAATACAATAGCCAGGAAATTAAGAAACAGAACAATATACGACCCTCGTAATTTGACTTACTGATAATAAGTTGAAAGGAAATTTTGGTAAATATAGAACAGATGATAGTGGTAAAGGAAGAGTAGCATCAACACTACCACTACTGAGAATTGCGGATGAGGACCCTGTTGGGTTTCCTCAGATCATGCGCAGCGGAATAAAGCATTAAAATTTTCAAGAAACCCAAAGCTCATAGATACATTCATGTGATTAAGTCAAATACCGCATAATGAATACTAGAATACTAACCCTTGATGCCTTTGATAAACAACCCTGATTCTTGGTGGAGATTCGAAACTTGAACATGAATAATAGCAGGAACACAAACTTTGGAGGTGATAAGTTTCACCCTCTATTGGTATCCACACCACGAACGAATATCAAGTAACTTCTTGATCTTGATTGCTAGACCAAAAGGCTTTATGAATTCTTGATCTTTGATTCTCAATCTTTGATCAAGAATAATGTTTCTCCAAACAACTAGGTTTCAGATGCTTAATGGCTGGTGAAAAGATGTTTATATAGGTCCTAGTCTTTAACCCTTAAGGACCTAGGAAACCTAAATCCCGTCACCCAACTTAAGCTGCAAACTTTCTGTCCAAGCATCTCTGGCACGGTCGTGCCAATTGATGCGCGCCTGCCTTCCCGGCTGCTGGTTAATGGCACGATCGTGCTTTATATTCGGCACGACCGTGCCGAGTGGCACGGTCGTGCCAGACCAAAAAACTGCCCTTTTTTCCTTTTCTCAATTCGTTCTAATTGCGTGTGACCCTATAGGATTACACTAAGTTGGCAATGGGTTTAAACATAAACCCATAAGATATGATTAGGTTCTAGAAAACCGTCATACCTACCTAAATAGTGTAACTATATACAAGTTTGTATTCTTCATAGAACATGTCACAATCCCTTTGTCCACGATGTCATTGAACACAAGTCATGGTCAACAAGTCAACTTGTATTTGTTTAATACTTTCTCGATCCTGAATATGTTGATAATCCAGATGACATTGATCCAATCAATTAACTTGAGTTTGGCCAAAAATTTCATCAACATCATTCTACGAGGGGACCAAGATTGACATCTCTCCGAAGAGGGACAAATTCATTTGGCTTATTATTCTTCCCTATTTGAATCCGATTATGCCAATCATATCCTTTATAACTTCCTAGTTAAAGGTAGCGTTTGAATATGTAAAACATAATGTTCATCAAGTGGAAGACTATAATAACTTCATGTCTAAGGATTCAAATGACATAACTAATATGAGATCTATATATGACATTGACCATGACATAAATCTCATAAAGCGGGTCATGTCCAGTACCTTGTTCTCCAACAAGTATCCATAAGTCTAACATGATCATCCCATGATCATTTAGACTTATACTAGTGCTTCATAAGTACTAGGGACGGAGATTATTATAGGTAAACATGAGTAATAATAATCAAAACATCTCTTTATTAATATGAATAAAATGATAACATACAGAACGCTTAAATAAACGTGCCTAGGGCACCAACACTAACAATCTCCCACTTGTCCTAGGCCCAATCTCCAATGTATCTAATACCTTTGGACCTAACATGACCATCGTATTTAGCTTGTGGAAGTCCCTTTGTTAGCGGGTCCGCTACGTTATCATCAGTTGGTACTCTGCATATATTTACGTCTCCCCTGTCAACGATTTCTCGAATGATATGAAAACGACTAAGTATGTGTTTAATTTCTGATGTGCCCTTGGTTACTTTGCTTGAGAAATAGCACCATTATTATCACAATAAAGGTCTATTGGATTAGCAATACTAGGAACCACCTCAAGTTCACCAATGAACTTCTTAATCTAAATAGCTTCCTTTGCAGGATCCGATGCAGCAATATACTCAGCTTCAGTTGTAGAATTAGCGACTGTACTCTGCTTGGAACTCTTCCAGCTTACAGCTCCACCATTCAACATAAACACAAAACCTGGTTGCGATCTGCTATCATCTTTGTCAGTTTGGAAGCTTACATCCGTGTAACCATTTACAATGAGATCATCTTCCATACCTCCATAGATTAAAAATGAATCTTTAGTCCTTCTCAAGTACCTAAGAATATCTTTAACAGCCATCCAGTGACTCTCACCGGGGTCAGATTAATATCTACTCGTCATGCTCAAAGCATAAGATACATCCGGCCTAGTACATATCATGGCATACATGATGGATCCAATTGCCGAAGCATATGGAATCTCACTCATTTTCTCACGCTCATTATTTTTCTTAGGACATTGAGTCTTGTTTAGAGAAACTCCATGTAACACTGGCAAGTGTCCTCTCTTAGAGTCTTTCATGCGGAATCTTGTAAAGACCTTATCAATGTATGTACTTTGGCTTAAACCAATTAGCTTCCTTGATCTATCTCTATAGATCTTAATGCCAAGGATATATGCGGCTTCACCCATATCTTTCATTGCAAAACACTTTCCTAACCAAGTCTTTACAGACTGAAGTGTAGGAATGTAGTTTCCAATGAGCAATATGTCATCCACATATAAAATAAGGAATAGCACTATGCTCCCACTAATATTCTTGTATACACAAGGTTCATTTTCGTTCTTGATGAAGCCAAACTCTTTGACTAATTCATCAAAACAAAGATTCCAACTCCTAGAAGCTTGCTTGAATCCATAGATGGATTTCTGCAACTTGCATACTTTAGAATTTTTTGCAAAACCCTTAAGTTGTGTCATATAGACATCCTCTTGTAAGTTTCTATTAAGGAAAGCGGTTTTGACATCCATTTGCCATATCTAATAGTCATAATATGCGGCTATGGCAATCAAAATTATTCTAGACTTGTTCATTGCTATGGGTGAAAAGGTTTCATCATAGTCAATACCATAAATCTGCCTATAACCTTTCGCTACAAGCCTAGCTTTGTAAGTATGAACCTTCCCATCCATGTCAGTCTTATTCTTGAAGACCCATTTGCATCCTATGGTTTTTATACTTTCGGGTGCATCAATCAAGTTCCAAACTTGATTATCATGCATGGATTGTAATTCGGACTCCATGGCTCCAAGCCACTTATCCGAATCAGGAGATGGCATCGCCTCCTGGTAGGTGGTCGGTTCATCATTCTCAATGATCTCCACCTCATTACCATCCGTTACAAGAAAACCATATCTCACGGGTTCGGACCGTAACCTACCAGATCTGCGAGTTACTTGTGTATCTTGAACGGGTTCCACAACTCCTAGTGGGACTCGTTCTTGTTCGACTATCGGTTCAATGTCATTTTTGGGTACTCGAACCTCTTCGAGATTTACTTTACTCCCACTGATTTCTTTGGAGAGAAAATCTTTCTATAGAAATACACCAGTTCGGGCAACAAACACTTTGTTGTCCATTCAGTTGTAAAAGTAATATCTTTTAGTTTCCTTAGGATATCCCACGAAAATACATTTATCAGATTTGTGTGCAAGTTTGTCAGAGACAAGTCTTTTGACAAAAACTTCACAACCCCAAATCTTCATGAAAGACAAACTAGGTTTCTTTCCGCTCCATATCTCATATGGAGTCTTTTGAACCGATTTACTTGGAACACGATTTAGCGTGAAAGCGGCGGTTTCTAGTGCATAACCCCAAAAGGATATTGTAAGATCAACTTGACTCATCATTGATCGAACCATGTCCAACAAAGTTCGATTCCTCCTCTCGGACACACCATTCCATTGTGGTGTTCCGGGTAGAGTCAATTGTGAAACTATTCCACAATTCTTTAGATGATCATCAAATTCTTGACTTAAGTATTCCCCACCTCGATCAGATAGAAGTGCCTTAATACTTTTACCAAGTTGTTTCTCTACTTCATTTTGAAATATTCTAAATATCTCAAATGCTTCACTTTTATGTTTCATTAGGTATACATACCCAAATCTACTAAAATCATGGGTGAATGTTATGAAGTATTGAAATCCTCCCCTAGCATTGCTACTTATTGGTCCGCATACATCGGAATGTATCAATCCCAATAAGTCGCTTGCCGTTTCACCCAACTTGGTAAAAGGTGTCGTAGTCATTTTTCCAAGAAGACACTACTCGCAAGTATCATATGACTTGAGGTCACATGAACCCAAAAGACCGTCCCCATTGAGTTTTGAGATATGCTTCTCATTAATATGACCAAGACGGCAATGCCATAAATAAGTATGATTTACATCATTAGGTTTAGATTTCTTATTTATATGATATACATTTTCATTATTTTTATTCTTGACATCCAGGATATAAAGGCCATTAAATGAATTTTCAATACCATAAAGCACATCATTTAAATAAATAGAAAATCTCTTATTCTCAATAATAAATTTAAAACCTTCATTATCCAAACAAGAAATTAAAATAATATTTCTACTTAAATCCGGTACATAATAGCAATTGTTCAAAACAAGTATTAAACCGGAAGGTAAAGTGACTTCATAAGTCCCTACGGCTAATGCAACAACTCTTGCTCCATTCCCCACACGTAGGTCTACATCACCATATTTAAGTAGTCTCCTATTCTTTAGTCCCTGCACATTTAAACAAATATGAGAACCACATCTGGTATCTAATACCCAGGAACTAGTGGTAGAAAGGAGTATATCTATCATATAGATACCTGAAGTCGACGCAGTCCCACTGCTCTTCTTCTTCTTTTGCTCTTCCTTAAAAGCCTTGTAATTTCGTTTCCAATGACCAATTTCTTGACAATAGAAACAAATTGCATCATTTTGTGCATCGGGTTTTGCATCTATAGCCTTGGAAACCTTTGCCTTGCTAATCTTAAGTTTGGCAACCTTTGCCTTACCCTTTCTTTTGGCACTTGGCCCTTTTCCATCATGAACCATGAGTACTGGAGAACCTTTCTCCAATATCTTCATCTCCGCAGTTTTCAACATGTTATGCAACTCGGAGAGATTCTTATCCATTCCATGCATGTTATATTTCACCACAAAGTGATTATAACTTTTAGGCAATGAATTAAGAATGAGATCCGTGGCTAGCTCCAATGAAATCGGATAACCAAGTTTCTCAAGATGCTCCACGTAGCCTTTCATCTTAAGCATGTAAGGTCCCACTTGTTTCCCTTTACTCATTTTGCAAGAAGTGAATGCAACAATGGTTTTATACCTCTCTTGCCTAGCTTGCTCTTGAAACATGTCTCTCAACTCCATGCCTATCTCATAGGCTTCCAAATGTTCCAAACTTTGTTGGAGTTTTGAGCACATGGTCGCGAGCATGAGACAACTCACATCCCTAGAATCATTCTGATGTTTCTTGTGATTGTCTCTTTCTGCCTTAGGGGCGTTGGCTTTAGATTCTGCAGGAATAGGCCCATCAAGAATGTACAACTTGTCTTCTTGCCTTAGAACAATCCGTAGGCTTCGGATCCAATCTATGATGTTTGTATCATTCTCTTGAAGCTTATCCATCTCAAAGATCGATAGCAACGAAATTGATTGAGTGTTGGTTGACATTATCTACAATTATGCAAAATTTCCAAAATTTTATAAGTACCAATTTCATTAAAGAGATAAATAATGTATTTTTCCAAAAAATACTCCCTAAATTATATAACCTTCTTATACAACAATTGTATAATATAATTTAAGTTGGCTAAGATCCAACTTTAATTTAATTTCAAGTCCGCTTTGGCGTGACCGTTCAAAATCAAATTAATTAGGTAGACAACTCTTGTCAATCATATCACATATGACTCTTAGATCCTTTTAGGAGATTCTTAAGAAATCCAATTTCAAAAGCATGTTTAAATCTCATATTTGCCTTAGGCCCAAAACTGTTTGACGCCTAATTAAGTCCAACCATTTTAAACGCATAGGAAACTCTTATTCACTCATCTTGCTTATACATGAATAAAATCAATGCACCTCGCTTTGGCGAGCCCACACAAAATTACCCATGTACTTACAAGTGTTTTAATCATGGCATGGCAAAAGGACTTAAAATTTCAAAGAAGTTTAATCACCATATAGCATGCAACACATTTATGAGCACATAAGATAAACATGTTGAGCATCAAGTTTAGTCATTAAATTAATCTCCATTAATTTAAGCATAATATTTATTTGTCATTAGTTTCTGTATAATTATGAGGATGATACTCTTTAAACTTTGGTTATCATCTCCAAATCAAGACAACAAGAAGTGCGGCCGAACTAAGCCATAGGCAACAACAATTCCACACTAATTCAAGAAACCAAGAAAGTAGTCCATGTGGTCGAAACTAAGCAATAGATGGTCTCGATGAACGTAGGCCAATTGCATTCACAATTCCACATGGATCTCCAATCTTGAATCAAGAACTTTGATTCTCAATTTTAGCAATTATGAACTCTTCATAATTCTAACTTCGTTTTATCTTTGAATCTTTGATTGCGATCAATTTTGGGAAACACAGTCTCGAGAACGTAGGCTAGTCATCCAAAACTTGATCCAAACTTAGAATTCACAAGACCAAAACAAATAGGAATTTTAAACCACAAGATCCACCCCAAACCCTAATCCCCGCCCACACCAGAGCCCTAGGTCCGACCGGGTCAAGGCATAGGTCCGGTCGGACCTCTGCGTAAAATTCAAAAAATTTAAAATTCATAATTATCTCAATATTGTTTTCCCCCGATTCAATTAGAATTTGGTGTTCTTGGTGATCCAATCACCATGATCATCAAAACCATGAATAAACCATTTATTCATGAATCTCTAGATTATCAAAACTTTGATCCAATCAAAAATTGATAACCCAAACAATTTTAAATCCACCATAATTTTTATTGCGATTGAATAGTGCGATTAAAGTTTACAAAACAATAAACCACATAAACGCATAGAGCACATAAACATCATAATTCTAATATTCAAATCATGCTAGGCACATAAATAATTTATATACACACAACATGATTATGTATTGAAATAATCAACATGAACGGGCTCTGATACCACTGTTGGGTTTCCTCAGATCATGCGCAGCGGTATAAAGCATTAAAATTTTAAAGAAACCCAAAGTCCATAGATCCATTCATGCGATTAAGTCAAATACTTCATAATGAATACTAGAATACTAACCCTTGATGCCTTTGATAAACAACCCTGATTCTTGGTGGAGATTCGAAACTTGATCACGAACAATAGCAGGAACACGAACTTTGGAGGTGATAAGTTTCACCCTGTATTGGTATCCACACCACGAATGAATATCAAGTAACTTCTTGATCTTGGTTGCTAGACCAAAAGGCTTTATGAATTCTTGATCTTTGATTCTCAATCTTTGATCAATAATATTGTTTCTCCAAACAACTAGGTTTCATATATGCTTAATAGCTGGTGAAAAGATGTTTATATAGGCCCTAGTCCTTAACCCCTAAGGACCTAGGAAACCTAAATCCCGTCACCCAAATTAAGCTGCAAACTTTCTGTCCAAGCAGCTCTGGCACAGTCGTGCCAATTGATGCGCGCCTGCCTTCCCGGCTGCTGGTTAATGGCACGGTCGTGCTTTATTTTCTGAACGGCCGTGCCGAATAGCACGGTCGTGCCAGACCAGAAAACTACCCTTTTTACCTTTTCTCAATTCGTTCTAATTATGCGTGACCCTATAGGATTACACTAAGTTGGCAATGTGTTTAAACATAAACCCATAAGATATGATTAGGTTCTAGCAAACCTTCATACATACCCAAATAGTGTAACTATATACAAGTTCGTATTCTTCATAGAACATGTCACAATCCTTTTGTCCACGATGTCATTGAACATAAGTCATGGTCAACAAGTTAACTTGTATTTGTTCAATACTTTCTCGATCCCGAATATGTTGATAATCCAAATGACATTGATCCAATCAATTCACTTGAGTTTTGCCAAATATTCATCAACATCATTCTACGAGGGGCCCAAGCTTGACATCTCTCCGAAGAGGGACAAATCCTTTTGGCTTATTATTCTTCCTTACGTGAATCCGATTATGTCAATCATATCCTTTATAACTTCCTGGTTAAAGGTAGCATTTGAATATGTCAAACATAATGTTCATCAAGTGGAAGACTATAATAACTTCATGTCTAAGGATTCAAATGACATAACTAATATGAGATCTATATATGACATTGACCATGACATAAATCTCATAAAGCGGGTCATGTCCAGTACCTTGTTCTCCAACAAGTATCCATAAGTCTAACATGATCATCCCATGATCATTTAGACTTATACTAGTGCTTCATAAGTACTAGGGACAGAGATTATTATAAGTAAACATGAACAACAATAATAATCAAAACATCTCTTTATTAATATGAATAAAATGATAACATACAGAACATTTAAATAAACGTGCCTAGAGCACCAACATTAACAGACCCATCAACAAGTGTATCACTACTACACTTATTAGAGGATTTATAAGTAGATGATACACTTGGGTTGCCTGTCATATGATCAGTGGCTCCTGAGTCAATTACACAATGTTTGTTTGAAGAAAACCATGCTATACATGGTTACCTGATTTGACCAAAGTTGCTTTAGAAAAGGATGAAGAAGGTTGGTGAGACATCTGATACTGAGTATACTTAACAAACTCCTAATTACTCACAATAACATTATGAGTTTGTGGTTGAGCAACGGGTTCAACTAGCTGGGATACTGCATGAGCAAACCTTGACTATTGACGTTGTTGTTGCGGGTGCTGCTGCTGCTACGGTGAAAAAAGGATTAGGACATGGGTTCTTAAAGTAACTCGAATCTCCATAATTGTAACACACTTTAGGTCCCCCTCAACCTCCTGTATGTCTACCACCATGTGTCCCACCTCAAAAACCACCTCTGCCTCCATCTCTTCCTCGTACATTTCTTATAATAAATGTCAGCTTTATCACGTAATAGTTGGAGATCTACTATGGAACAGGAAATGAAGGCTCTTGAGCGTAATGGTACGTGATATTTAGTTCATTTTCCTTATGGTAAGAAAGCAATTGGGTGTAATTGGGTCTATGTGGTTAAGATGAATCCTGATGGTACTGTGGCTCGATCGAAATCCAGGTTAGTAACTAAGGGTTATGCTTAGCAGTATGGTGTAGACTATACTTACACATTTTCACCGGTGGCTAAATTAACTTCAGTTTGTCTTTTGATTTCTTTAGCTGCCTCTAATCACTAGCCGTTTGTACCAGTTGGATGTAAAGAATGCATTTCTTAATGGTGACTTACATGAAGATGTTGTTGCGAGGTGGGCCCTCATATTTGATTCCTCCTAGTGACATTTCCTTAGATAATGCAAGTTGGTCCAATTTGAGAGACTTCCTCTTGTGACAAGCTGGCAAGATGTTGTCTTGACGAGCTGCTCCCGTGACGAGATGTTCTTGAAGAGTTAGTCCTTTGATGAGGTGCTACCTTTGATGAGGTGCTATCGGTGAGTTCCTCCGAAGCTAGGTTCTTTTAGATTACTTCCTTTAGATTTATTCATTTTTTACTATGATAATTTCCATGTTCATAGTAACTGTCACGTTTTTTTTATACTATGATATTTTCCATGTTCATAGTAATTGTCACATTTTTTATACGTCCCAAAATTTAGTGTTTTATTTCTATATAAGAATTAATATTAAGATAATTTTTGGAAATAATTTACAAACACATAAAACACATACAATTTACTTATAACACGTATACAAACCAGTGTTCTAAAAGACGGGCGCCTAGGCGGCGCCTAGGCGCTAGTCGGTGCCTGACCGCCGCGATTTTCACCAAGTCGGCCAAGTTAGGCGGTGGGGCTCCTAGGCCGTTCTGGGCGGCGCCTAGGCTGTGCTAGGCGGCTAGTCGGCTAGGCGGGTTTGGCGCCGGTTAGACGATTTCGGCCGATTAGGCGGCTTGGCGCCGTCTAAGCGGCGTTGACTAGGTTTTTTTTTTTTTTTACTGAAGTGGAAACTACGCCGTTTTAACGCAAGAAAATAAACCCAAATACCCAATTCGTGAATCTCAGTCCATTTTTGAAATTTCACTCGACATTGATAATCTAGGGCTCAACGGCGAATCCCAAATCCGTCCTCCGCCGTTCCGCCGCCATCACCGTTGTCTCCTCTAGTGAGTCCAGTCTCTAATCCGTCTTCGTCGTCTCCATTACCATCGTCTCTGGTCTCCTCATTCGTCGATTGAGCTATTCCGTCTTCGTCGAATCCAACTGGACAGTGGTAATTGTTAATTTGTTAATTGTTATTATGTGGTTTTCTTCTATCTCTGTGTGTTTATTATACATGTAAATATGTAATATGTAGTTGAAATGTTGAATAATACCATTGAATTTGAAACCAGTGAAACTCCTTTCTTTGTGTTGATTTCATTTTCATCCTCAACTACACTTAAAAAATTTATGTGGTTTTCTTCTATCTCTGTTGTTATAAGATTTACCTTATGTTCTTCTTAGGTTGAATGATGATATAAATTGCTGGTTCCCTTGTTTTGTTCTTCACTACCCTATCCAATTGATATGGTATTGGTGCAACTGTGTGTGGTGCAACTGTGTTGTAAACTTGTGATTGATATGGTGTAAATAATGTGTATATAGGTTGTTGAACTGCTGAACTAGGTTGCTGAACTGCTGAACTGACTTTGAAGCTTTTGTAATGGTCACATATCAAGTTTGAAGGTTGCTGTGTACTTGAAGCTGAAGGCTGGAAGCTTTTGTGATGTTACTTGTTATGTTATTGTTTGTAATACTAGCGGGTAACCCGGGCTCTGCACGGGAAACCAATACTATATCTTAAAAATAATATTTTAACTATAGTTAACTAATATAGTAATTATCATTTTAACTAAAAATATTAATAATAATAATTAATCTATATAATTACTATTATTATAATTAAATAATATTATTGATAGTAATAGCAATGATTAATTTATATAATAATTATTATAATTATTATAATAAACTAGTACTATTAATAGTAATAGTTAATAGATATATTATAAATATATTAACTATTATGATTAATTAATAATTTAACTTATATAATAACTATTATAATTAACTAATACTAATAATAGTAATAGTTAATGTATATAGCCTATTTATAGTTAACTAATACTATTAATAGTAAAAACTAACTAATAAAGTAACTATTATAGTTAACTAATACTATTAATAGTAACAATTAACTTATAAAGTAACTATTATAGTTAACTAATACTATTAATAGTAATAGTTAACTAATATATTAACTATTATAGTTAACTAATACTATTAATAGTAATATTTAAATTGTATAGTAACTACTATTGTTAACTATTACTATTAATAGTAATACTTAACTTATACTATTAATAGTAATATATTAACATACATATTAACTATAATAGTTAAGTAATACTATTAATAGTAATAGTTAACTTGTATAGTAACTATTATAGTTAAGTAATACTATTAATAGTAATAGTTAACTTGTATAGTAACTATTATAGTTAACTAATACTATTAATAGTAATATTTAACTTGTATAGTAACTATTATAGTTAAGTAATACTATTAATAGTAATAGTTAACTTGTATAGTAACTATTATAGTTAACTATTACTATTAATAGTAATAGTTAACTCATATCATAACTATTATTATGAGCTAATAGTATTAGCTAATAATGAGAATATCAAAAGTCACACACTTTTAGGATAGTGATGATGTGGCATCACGAAATGCAAGATTCTTTCATGATTTGTCCACGTGGCATCACCACATCTCTCTTCACCAACTTTAATATATATATATATATAGATTTACATTCTTGGTGTGGATCCTGTTTGTTTGTAATTGTTGTTTTCTAAGTTATGCTAAAATGGTCCCTGTAGTCGACTGGCACAATACCTTTTATTAATAGTAAATCAGGGAACTTTTCGGGTGTAAGAGCAAGTCACAGAAGTTGTAATGTTACTTGTTATGTTATTGCAATATTTACAAAATGTTAGTCCCTCCGTCTCAAAATGGATTTTCAAAAAGTTTTTAAATTTACTTTAGTTTTAGAATCTTTAGATGAGGAGTAAATTTGAAAAAAAAAATTAGATATTGATTTTGGGACGGAGGGACTAACATTTTGTACAACTGATAGTCTTAAATTAGCCATGTTAAGTTAAACAGGCTCAAAAAATGATTTTTTTTTTTAATTTCTCGGCCCCGCCTAGGCGCTCTAGGCGCTAGTCCACCGCCTAGCGTCTTTTAGAACACTGATACAAACAAAAAAGGAGCAATGCTAGGGGCACAAAATAAGGTCACAAAAGCTTGCTCAAAACATGAGGTGGCGATATTTTATCGGTTGCATCGACAATGGACCCACCACACTATTTAAAAACACCAATAAAATTATTACACCTAAAATTTTATGAGCAAGTATTTGTAACTTTTTTGTGTGCATGTAGTATTATTCAACAAAAAAGTACTCAATACGTACAAGGGACTAAGGGAGTCGGGAATGATTTTATAATGATTTTGCTGCTACCATTTAGTCACTCTTTCAATTTTGTCAGGTCTTCTATCTATAGCTCTTGCAGTTTCAAATTTGTCACACAACTTGTACAATTAGTTGAGATGACTGAAATAAATTGAAGCATTTGGTAAAAAACCTACATAAGTACAACACTTCTAGTCCATCAATCTTATAATTTAGGGTATGTAATTCAATCTAGACATTAAGCATGAGAGCAACAAATATGGACAACCCCAATTCCGTATAGACAATAGTCTTAGGGTCTTTAATTGTTAACACTAAAGTTGATAGAAAATCAAAGTCATATGATTGTTGATTTTGGTATTTAAAACAGTAATAATATCTGTATGTATTAACAATAACAATATAACGCTGATTTAAGAAATTAACAAAATGAACGTTTTTTTTTTTTTTTTTTTGCCAGCACACTTCACTCCTGTTCTTCACCCCCTCTTTTTATTCCTTCTTTTTTCCCACTCTCTCTCCTCCTGATTTGTCTTTCCCCTCCTTAAATTCTCTCTTAAAATGGTCTCTCGCCGGCAAATTAGTACTGGGTTTTTCCCAAAATCGCCACCGCCGACCACCGTGTTTCTAGTATAGACAGACACTGACAGCATTCTCTACCGGAGATATTTGGTTACTGAACAAGCTCAATGGCGGCGATTTTCTTCAATTCAGGGGTTTTGGTTTATGGTTGCTTTTTAATTCTCACATTTCTCTACCGAATCGAATCGGAGCCGACTCAGGACAAGCAAGCTCTCCTTGCTTTCATTTCTCAAGTTCCTCACGAGAGTCGTGTCCAATGGAAGGCTTCTGATTCGGCCTGTTCCTGGGTCGGCGTCACCTGTGACGGCGGCAACACATCTGTTACCGCCATCCATCTTCCCGGCGTCGGACTGGTTGGTCGGATTCCGGCCAACACAATTGGAGCATTGAGTCAGCTACGAGTTCTGAGTCTCCGTTCCAATCGTCTCGTTGGCGAGATTCCTCCCGATTTCTCCAACCTCAAGCTCCTCCGCAGCCTCTTTCTCCAGAATAATGAGTTTTCCGGCGAGTTCCCGACGAGTCTAACTGAGTTAAATCGTCTCTCTCGTTTGGATCTTTCTACCAACAAGTTTTCCGGGAAAATCCCGTTCTCGGTCAACAATCTCACTCATTTGACCGGACTTTTTTTGGAAAACAACAATTTCTCAGGTTCGCTACCCAGCATTAACCCGGACAATCTCGTCTCGTTCAACGTCTCAAACAACAATCTCAACGGCTCAATCCCTGCGTCCCTATCAAAATTCCCTGCAGCCGCATTCACAGGGAACATAAATCTCTGCGGCGGCCCTTTATCCCCTTGCAACCCCTTTTTCCCCTCACCGGCTCCATCCCCGGCAGCAATCGTACCTAAACCGGTGAAGAAGAAGTCCAGGAAGCTCTCAAAAGCTGCCATTATCGCCATAGCCGTCGGCTCGGCGCTAATCCTCCTCCTCCTACTACTAATCTTACTTCTATGCCTGCGCAGACGCCGTCAACAGAGACATTCCCCAAAGCTCCCAAAACCAACCGGAGTACCGCGGTCGGTGGCGGCAGCGGAGGCGGGAACGTCTTCCTCCAAAGACGACGTCACTGGTGGGTCGACAGACGGCGGAGGAGAGAGAAACAAGCTGGTGTTCTTCGATAGTGGGATTTACAGCTTCGATTTGGAAGATCTGTTGAGGGCGTCGGCGGAGGTGTTGGGAAAAGGAAGTGTGGGGACGTCGTACAAGGCGGTGCTGGAGGAAGGGACGACGGTGGTGGTGAAGAGATTGAAAGATGTGGTGGTAACCAAGAAGGAATTCGAAACGGTAATGGAGAATTTGGGTAGAATTAAGCATGAAAATGTGGTTCCGTTGAGAGCATTCTATTTCTCTAAAGATGAAAAGTTGCTCGTCTCCGATTACATGCCGGCCGGCAGTTTATCTGCTCTTCTTCACGGTACATTTTCTTTATTCTCTCCTTCACACACACACTACCTGAAATGCCGCTAATGTACAGTATTTTTATTTTTTTTTTCTTGAAAGAAAGTAAAATGCATAATTTGGTAGGCATTAATAATGTCATCTTGAATTTAATTTCTAGTATATGAAAATGTTCTTTTATTAGTGCATAATAATAATTTTAATTAGACTTTACCAGTTATATCAATAAAATTTTGAAAATCATAGGTACTGTGTTGCACTCGGATTTCATAAAAATTGTAACTCCCTCCGTTCCTGTTTATAGTTGTTATTTTCTTTTTTAGTTTGTTTAAATTTAAGGTTTTTAGTTGCTTTATTCTATAAATGACAAATTGTAAACAGTATTTTAGACAATCTTTTCCTTAAAAGTTCATTTAATTACAAAAATACCTTACATAATAATTACTTTTCACTCACTTTTATGAATAGTGTTTTAGACATTTATATCATTCACTCTCTACTTTTAGTTAACTCATTTCTATTATTTTTGCCTTTATTTCTTAATAATCGTGCATAGTCAAACACAGTTAAATCGGGACGGAGGGAGTATTTGTTTTTAAAATTATACTCGGTACTAATTATTTCCTATATACTCCTTCCGTCCCATCTCACTTGATACTTATTTCCATTTTGGTTCGTCTCACTTCACTTGAAAATATAGCCGTCAATTTGGGACCGTCCCGTCCCGCTGTATATATGGGACGGGACTATATATATGGGACGGGACGGGATAGTATATTCTAATCCCGAAAAAATGCGGGACTATTCGGGACATCCTGTTTGAGACGGGACACAACGCAGGACGGGACGTCCTGTATTTTTTTGAAACTTTAGGTCCAATCCTAATTTCCAACCCAAGCCCCAACATCATTTAATCTACATGTCTTCTATCATCATTTTAAATTCTGAATACATTAGAAGCATTTGTTTTTGAAGTTTATTTTTGTAAATTAAAGTAGGATGTAAAAGCACAAATCACCTACAAGAAAAAGGATTAGAATAAAGACAGAATGAGAGAAAAGAGAGACTAAGAACAAGAGAAAGAAGAAGACACAACAGAGAATGGGAAGACCAACTTGGGTCTTTTGAAAAATCGTCAGTTTTTGTGATCGGGTGATCGCGTCAACTTATCTTGTATTTGTCCCGCATCCCGAGGTGGTTTGGGATGAGACGGGGAATTTCAGTCCCGCGATAAATTTGGGACGTCCCGTCCCGTATAGTTTGCGGGACATCATAGTTTTGTCCCGTCCCATCTCGTTGTCCCGAATTGACGGCTCTACTTGAGAATCTCAAAATGGTAATCTTTTTATAATTTTATATTCAATCTACCCCACCCACTTATTCTCTCTCTTCATTTTTCACCACACAATTCATTCAACCAACCTAATATTAACAACACTCATTTTTTCTCTTCATTTTCTACCACACATTTTCCTTAGTTATTGAACCTATATC
Organism: Campanula takesimana; assembly: GCA_026119855.1. Classification (NCBI taxonomy): domain Eukaryota; kingdom Viridiplantae; phylum Streptophyta; class Magnoliopsida; order Asterales; family Campanulaceae; genus Campanula; species Campanula takesimana. The sequence continues at coordinate 716,147 of JAOWBW010000163.1, read as the reverse complement.
TTAGGTCTCAAGTGAGGTGAGACGGAGGGAGTATACACAAATGTCACACTTACTTTCATATGGATAAAAATGTTAGGGGTGTCAGTGGTTCGGTCTAGACCCCGCGGTTTGGGACCGAACCGAACCAAACTATACGGTCTGGTTCAGTTTTCAAGTATGAGTGGTTCGGTTTTAAAAATTGGTAAACCGCGTGGTTCGGATTGGTTTGTGGTATGACCCCTTCAGACCAAACCAGACCGAACCAAACCAGACCAAACCACTAGACCGAACCACCAGACAAACCGTCAGACCGCATATATCAGTCTTATATTTGTATGTTAAGTAACATTCACCTTTGAAATATTAAAAAAAAAAACTACATCACATTAGGTCATTCTTAAATCTCGTTTTGCATCTTATTCAATATTTATTTCATCACGTGTTATATTTGTTGAGGCACATGGTTAACAAAATTATGTAGTGTGTTCACTTCATTCGCCTTCTTTATTCGTTAAATATTATTCTTCCTCCGTGTTTTCTCCTTTCAACAAAGTCTAAACCATGATTTGAATCGTCATATGAACTTCGGTCTGAATGGTGGTTTGATCCAATATCCAAACCGCGGTCTGAACCAAACCATGGCGGTTTGGTTTGGTTTGAACTTTTTAGTGGTTCGGTTTGGTCTGAAATTTTTTCAAACCGATGACTAGTGGTTCGGTCTCTAAAATGACCGAGACCGAACCAAATTGAACCATTTACACCCCCTAAAAAATGTGATAAAAATATTTAAATAATTGAAATTCTTAATTTTTACATTTGAACTTAAAGAAAGCAATGCTGAATTGGGGGTGTGATCTAAAGGTGCGGGGAATGTGCATGTTTTGCTGGCCTTTAAATGGAGAAACTGAAATTATGGAACATTCTGAGTATGGGGCGTGAAATGCGCACCCTGGCGCATTAGACCGAGGGTCCTTTATATACGGAATAGTGGAAATAGATTTATATGATTATACGTTATGTGTATTAGTAACATTAAGAACATAGAAAACCAGCATATGATTCGTAACGACACTTTTTCCATACTTTTGGAATGATGAGAGGGAAATCATAACAATTTAATTAATTTATTGTTCATTGCATTTCGTGGTAGATTTTAAGTTGTTTCAATGATTAATTAGTTCTTATTAATACCAAAGATTATAGTATTATACTGTACTCTATATGGTTCAAAATAACTGTCGCTTTTGGTTAATCAGATGTAACTTTGACCAATAATTTAAATAAAAATAATTATGCTAATAAAAATCTAAAATTTGTCATTGTATTATAATTAATAATATTTTTAATAAAAATTTTTAGATTTTTATTAGAATCATTATTTTTGGTTTAAATTTATTGGTTAAACTTACATCTGTTGATCAAAAGTGACAATTATTTTTGACCAGAGGAAGCATTAACACCATCTACCACCAAATCAATAGATTAGCTAGTTCGGAATAGTTTTAATTTAATTAGGCGTTTGAGCTACTAAATAATAACTTGTGTATTAACTTGAATACTAACAACCTTGCTGGAATGCTGAACATTTCAATTTGAGGGCAATGCTAAGGGCATAAAAGAAATTTACAAAATAATGAATACAAAGTGAGGTGACGATATTTTATTGGTTGCATTGATTGTGGATCCGTCACATTTTAATAAAAACACTAATAGAATTTTGACACATCATTTTGTAAGCCACATTTTGTGGCACTTTTTTGTGACTTTATATTTACCCTTTGACTAAATAAATAAGTCAAGATTCTGTATACAGTACATGTCAACATTTTTTATTTGTTTTTTTTAATTAAACTTTGATCAAAAAATTATTAAAATATAATTATTTTCATAAATACAAAAAATGGTATTATTGATTGTATTTAGTTAGATTATTAATTACACTTTTTAATTTGCTTTTTAAATGAGCTAAAAAAGATCGTCGCTTATTAGTCAAAAGTTAATGAGTCAGTCTTATGAAAAACCTGTTTACACTAGATATGTAAAATTTGTTTTACATTTAGAGACTTGAGAAAATTTTGAGGGAAATTAGTCCTCCATACGTTATAAAAAGTCATGTGTTTTTATAGGGGTTAAGGTTTATGGCTTGGGGTTTAAGGTTTAGAATTTAGGATTTAAGGTTTAGGGTTTAAGGGTTAAAAATAAGATTTTTTATAACTTATAGAAGAACTGGTGTCCCTCAAAACTTACTCTAGAGATTTTGTTTTACATTAAGAGATGAAAACAAGTTTTACACTAAAACAACGAGTGTAAAACAAGTTTTTCTCGAAAGTTTTACAAAGTTAATAGTTTAGAAAAATAAATTGTGGTACTATATTTGTTATAGGAAATACTCTGTTAATATTTAATTTTCTTTATAATTTGAACTAGTGATTTGAATGGTTACTGACTTGCTCACTTGCTGTGAAGTACTCCATTTGTGCAGAATGCATATAATGCAGAAAAATCCAAAATTCGGCCGACATAAATAAAACAAAATAAATTGATTTTTTTTTTTAAACAAAAAAAAAAGTAGTCCCAATTTAAAGTTTTTAGTTTGATTTGTACAGAGATTAAGAAAAAGTAAATGTTGTTAGTATGAAAAGTAAGTGAGAGAGAGAAAATGGGTAGGGAGTTTTTGTTGTGAGAATGACAAGTGAGTCTCACTTTCTATTTTAGGTAATAAAGCAAAGTAAAAACCTTAAATTTGAACAAACTAAAAAAGATAGTAAAAATTTTAAAGCGGGACATAGGGATTAGAATGGAATAGGACAATTGTATGTCCAAATAAAGCTCTGGTTTTTTTCCTTACTTTACTGACATGCTTATTGCATTTTCCCACTTTAACCCCCGACCCATGCCCCGATTTGTCACTCTCTCATCAAATGCATGGGCATTATTGACCTTTTATAGAAACCCCCTTTGTTGTACAATCTCCATCACTCACATGGGTGTATAAATTCTCTTAATTTCTTACTGATTACCGCGATTTCCGGTGACTTTTCAACAGGTAGCAGAGGGTCAGGCCGTACACCTCTCGACTGGGACAACCGGCTCAAAATAGCACTGACCGCCGCAAGAGGCGTCGCTCACCTACACGTGTCGGGTAAAGTGGTCCACGGCAACATTAAATCATCCAATGTCCTCCTCCACCAGGACAACCAGGACGCCAGCGTGTCCGATTACGGACTCAACCCGTTGTTTAACGGGTCGAGTCAGCCCAACCACCGGGTAGCGGGTTACCGGGCACCCGAAGTGGTGGAAACCCGGAAAGTGACTTACAAATCTGATGTTTATAGCTTCGGGGTACTGTTGTTGGAGCTTTTAACGGGTAAAGCTCCGAACCAGGCTTCGTTGGGTGAAGAAGGGATTGATTTGCCCCGGTGGGTACAATCCGTTGTGAGAGAGGAATGGACGGCTGAGGTTTTTGATGTGGAGTTGATGAGGTACCAGAATATCGAGGAGGAGATGGTTCAGCTGCTGCAGATTGCGATGGCGTGTGTTGCAACCGTGCCGGATCAACGGCCGGCGATGCAGGAGGTGGTGAGGATGATTGAGGATATGAATCGGGGCGAGACGGATGATGGGTTGAGACAGTCGTCGGATGACCCGTCGAAAGGATCCGATGGACACACTCCACCCGGAGAGGTTAGGACCCCACCTCATAATGTCACACCTTAGTAGTCATAACTTTTATCAAATTAAATTGTGCAGGCATTGCATATAAGTAATTAAATTTTATTTTCATTTTTTCAAGACTATTTGTGGAATGAGTTGTTCATTGGGAGGGGTAGAAATGGAATATGTTAAAATGAGGACGGTGGGATGGATTCCATGAACGTGGAAAATGGGAAATTTGACAAATTTGATTCTTTTGTCAAGAATTTTATATTAGTTGGAATGCAAGTTATTCTTGAAGGTTGGTTTTTTCTTGTGATTAATTACTTTTTTATTGCAACTTTTTCGTAATGGATTAAAATGGCAAGTAGTACTAATATTCTAGGAGTATAATTTTGTTGGTATTTGGTTTGTTTTAAATGGTGAAGTCAAACTGGACCTATGTCGAACATGTTGATCAAATCAAAAAGGGAAGCACAGCACATGCATGTGATGGCATTTGGAGTGAAGAAGAGTGAGGTTTGAGGGGGTAATTAAGTAATTTTGAGTTGGTGGGAAACAGGCTGGCCGGATTCTGCATTGAGAAGAGAAGACCATTTCTTAGAAATGAGATTGAGGGAGGTGGAGACAGGTGGCAGTCACCGGAGTGTCAGCCGTGGACAGTGATCCCGGCCCCCATAGTGTGTGACCAGAGAGAAGCATGGATGGTATTGTTTATTTAAAAACGATGCAAACAATCTATTGCGGTATGACCAAGATTGTTGCATAGTTGACAAACAACATAGGATGGTGGTAACGTACCAAAGCAGACGGGATCGTACCAAAAGTCATCCATTTTTTTTTTTTTAGAAAATAAAAACTAGTTTTAGGAAAGAAAAAAAATAATTTTAATAGAAAGAACTATAGAGATTAAAAATTATAGAAAAGAAGCGGAAGCGTAGTAATCAGGCCATCATAAATAAATCGGTGGCTCTGATACCATGAAGGACAAGAGAATTGCATAGGGGACATTGAGAGAAAATAAAGATAATAGAGGAGGAAGAACTCGGGCAGAGAGAAAGAAAGTGGAAAACTCAATGTGTGTTTTCTTGTATTCATAATTCTCAATATATACACCTTGTATTAGAGTCCTAAACAATCAACCTCACTATTTATGGGAAAGATCACAACTAATGAAAGTAAATAATCTCCTACCTTAACAAATACTACTCCCTCTGGACTCAATTATAAGCAACAAAAGTAGGTTTTTTTTTAACCTAAATATAAGCAACTCTAAGGGATTTCAAAACTATTTAATACTCTCTTACCAAAACTGCCCCTATTTAATTATTCATTTTCAAATACAAGTGCACATTTATTACACATTTAATATGAAGATATATTAGTAATTTTAACATGTTTTTATTATAAAATCAAGACAATTAACTAACTTAACTACTTTCTTAATACATGTGATTTTAGTTATTTATTACCCAAGTATATCTAGAGTCAATTTCTCTGTCCAATAGTAGTATAGTTCACCACCAAGCATGTTACCACTGTCAACTCAAAAGCCACCATGGGCCATCGCTGATTCGGAATAGTTTGTTACTCCTTCCATCCTGGGTTTTAGTTTGATTTCACACGAAGATTAAGAAAAATTAAATATTGTGAGAATGATAAATAAAGTGAAAAAAAGTAGGAAATGGAGTGGGTAGAGAGTTTTTGTTGTAAAAATAACAAGTGAGTCTCATTATCTATTTTAGGTAATAAAGCAAAAAAAAAAAAAACAAAAACCTATCTACAACAAGCAAAGAAAAAAAAATAAAAATTTTAGTTTGGAACGGAGGGATACTATGCTACTATAAAATCAAGATTTGCCCAATACGTCTCTCTTTGTATTAGGCAGTATGGATTAAGACAAATTCTCATATACAACCGTTGCACCATGGTGCAACGGGCCAAACCCATGGGTTGCACCCACCGACCCGCCTGACCCGCCCAACCCAGCCTCTCCCACCCTTTCAAATCGCGACACGTGGCAAGCCTAAAAGAAAAAACCCCCATTAACATTAAAAATGATATATCTTGATATTTATAACTCAGATTTTTTTAAAAAAAAATACCGTTGTATTCGTCTCGACGAGACGAATAAAACTACATAGGTCATGATATGGTTTGATTTTTTTTTTTAAAAAAACATATTATTTTACACACAAAAAGTTTGAGTTGCTTGTCAGCTGAGATGTAACACTCTGTTCTAATAAAAGTAACAGTTTCATATTCAAAAAGTAACACTTTTACAGTAAAAAATAACAGCAATTTTACAAAAAAAATTTAAATTGTTTTGATAGTTTTTGTGGTTAGAAAAAGTAATATTTGATGTGTAACAAAGTGAATATATAATTATAAATTTTTATATAGATGAATGTAACATTTTTATTTAGTAAATGTTACTTTTCTTCTTTAATAAAAGAGTAGAAATTCATATATATAATTGAGTTGCATTTCAATTGTTACTTTCTCAATAAAAATTGGTACATTTAAGATATAATGTTACATTTAAGAATATAAACTGTTATAATTGAGATAAAAAAATGTTACATTTATTTTTTATAAAATGTAACATTAGTTTAGTTTGTTAATCTTATGTTAATTTTGAAAAAAAAAGTGTTACATTTGAAAAACAGAGTGTTACATTCCTTTATAAAAAGTGTGACATTGGTTTAGTTATCAATCTTTATGTTATCTTTAATCTATTGCAGCAAAATTGTGGTACCTTTTAAAAAAAAGTATTACATTTGAAAAGAAAAAAGTGTTACATTTCGTTATAATAAGTGGTACTTTTGTTGGGAGGAAAAAAAGTTGGGGTGGCAAAAAAAAAAAAAAAAAAAGAAATAAATCTCAGCAGAACAAAAAAAAAAAAAAGAATGAAAAGAGGAAGGGGCTCCTGTTGCACGGTGCAACCGTTGCACATGAGACCCCCTCATGGATTAATTGGATTTTAAAAGTCCGACTTTTAATCTCAATCCATTAAATCCATTAAATCTCTGCCGTCCAATACAATACAAGTAAATTTAGTCATCTTTTATAGAGAGAGGTTTCCGAATTCCACAATACAGTTTCTTTTATCGGTTCTAAGTTTGTTCTAAGTATGAGATTGACTTATAAATGTGATGATTATAGTTTTGGTAGTAGGCAAGTAAAAGCCACCGAGGATTAGGTGTTCGTTTTATGAATGTGTGTTTGCTTTTTGATAGAGAGGTGGAATTGCTTTTGTTTTTTTCCTTTCTCTCTTTTGACATCCTTAATTTTTTATTTTTTATTTTCACTTTTCTATCATGGATACTAGATACATATACTCTCATTTTCAGTAACTAGTTCTTTTTTTTTTTTTTTTGGGTACAATCTCTGCAAACTAGTTAATGTTCTTAAACTTGCAGCTTCATGTTTAATAAAGTATACTTGAGCTGAAATTAATGTGTATTCCTTCTGTCTTAAAAATAATTGTTAATTTACATTTAAATTGTTTTTTATTAAGTTCACAAAAAACAATTTTGAACTTAACTATAAACAATTGTAAACTTAGTTATTGTTATAAAACTAAAGAACCAAGAGCATAATCTCAATAGATAATATTTTATTTCAAGACTATTATAGAGAGAGTGTACAAGAGAGAAAGATAGAAGTTAAGAACTTCTTAAGTATATTGAAATAAAAACTAGAGCCTACTATTTATAGGTGAAAATTGGCTTCCTCTATAAGCTTCCATAAAGATAAACACTATTCTTTAGTAAGGCTTCCTTTGTAAGCTTCTCTGAAGATATTTATCAAGCTTCCCTAGTAAGCTTCACTGAAGATATTTACAAAGATTCCTTAGTAAACTTCGCGAAAGATAATCTTGCAAAGCTTCTCGTGTACACTTCTGGTTCAAAGGACATCCACATAATAATATATTATAACACTCCCCCTTGGATGTCCGCAGCTAAGTAGCATGCCTCATTAAAACCTTACCAGAGAAAAACCATGTGGGATAAAAACTATAGTGAAGGAAAAAGAGTACACGATTTCTTAGCTTCATGATGCTCCTCTTGAACAAAACATTACTCGCGATCTCTTAGTCGCCTACTCCTCTTTGGAGATTCCTATTGAATGGTAATTGTGCCGCACGTGTTGCCTCATTAAAAACCTTCCGAGCAAAAACCCTTTAGGAAAAATAATCTCGAAGGAAAAGAGTACAACTCACAATCTTTTCAATAAACGCTCATTGCCTCGTTAAAACCTTGGCGGGTAACAAAACCCGGTGGGAAAAATAACCCCGCGCGAAGGAAAAAGAGTACAATGAAATCTGAATATCGTCTGGATACTCCCCTTGAAAACTACAAGGGTGGAAGCTCTAACAATCTGCGTAAGCCAATTGTTTTCATATACTTCTCAAAAGTGGCTTTAGGTAGTGAGTTCGTGAATCAGTCGCCGCAGTTGTCTTGACTTCTGATCTGCTGGATCATTATCTGACAAAATATCAGAATCTAATAACTTTCATAACGTGAGAGTATGTTTTATCAAAGTCAATCCCAAGCCCTTGAGAGAAACCTTATACCACAAGGTGAGCTTTATATCTCGTAATCTCATTTCTCTCATTCCTTTTTCTCGTAAATACCCATTTATATCTCACGGGTATAACCCTAAGAGGTGTAGGAACTACTGGTCCAAACACTCCTCTTTTCTTTAAGGAATCGAACTTTGACAGGATTGCTTTCTCTTATTTAGGCCAATAAATTCTTTGTTTACACTCATTTACGGAGCGAGGTTCAATATCATTACCACATATAATCTCAGTTGCTACTGTATAAGTAAATACACCGTTGATAATTGTTCCATCCCGATTACATATCTCATATATGCATGCATGACTAACTGATATTTCTTTATTCTCAGAAATGGATGTCAATGTCGAGGCGTCCCCCGACTTCGTTTTCCAAACGAATCCATAATCTGGAACAATATCATGAGATAGATCGGATGAGATTCCAATTTTATTATCGCTAACGGGATTCGACTTTTGTGCACTCACCCGTTTACGGGGATGCGAATCCTTGGAATCAATTGGCCTCCCTCTCTTCTGGGCAGGGGTATGTATTTCGTTAGGTGAGATCACTGGCCTTCCTGATAATACTCCTTTGGGGAGTTCTATCCTCGTAGGCACATTTGCAGCTTAACAACAATTGAAAGTTCTTCTGAACTTCTAATAACATTTAGATTAACATAAATAGCCGTTATAACAAATCCTGAAACAGATTTTCTAATGAAAAATACATGGACAAATAGGATCATTCTTGTATCCTTATTTCGCCAGGTATTCACTGAGACGGTTATACCACATCCGTCCAGATCGTTTTAAACCATACAAAGATCTTTGCAATTTAATTTAACAAACTTCTCGAGAATTTGAATTGCATGCATCATACATCTTGAATCCTTCTGGGATTCTTATATAAATATCATTGTCAAGTCTGCCATATAAATATGCAGTGACAACATCTATTAAACGCATATCCAGCTTTTCATGTATTGCCAGACTAATGAGATAGCGAAATGTAATTGCATCCACCATAGGAGAATATGTCTCCTCATAATCAATTTCAGGTCTTTGCGAAAAACCTTGGGCAACAAGACGTGCTTTATTCTTGGGCAACAAGACGTGCTTTATTCTTGTGCAACAAGACGTGCTTTATTCTTGTGCAACAAAATGTGCTATATATTTTGTTTTCGCACTTGTACTCTACTAGTTTTACACCTTCAGGTGTATGGACTACAGGTCCGGAAAACTCACGCTTCTCAAGTGAGTTGAATTCTGCTTGAATTGCATCTTTCCTCTTTGGCCAATCATTTCAACATCGATACTCGTCGATACACCAAGGTTTGTGATCCTCGTTATTTTCCATAACATTAAGCGCTATATTAAAAATATTGTCGACAATTGTTTTCTCTCGGTTCCATCTTTTTCCTGTACTGACATAACTGATCGAGATATCATCATTCTTAATGATTACAGGTATCTAAACTTCTTCTGGAAGTATTTGATCAGATTTGTCATGTATCTCTTCAGGAGATTCATTTACCTCACCGGGGCTTTTCTCATAATTTGCTCATTTTCTTTTTCGAGGATTTTTGTCTTTGGAATCGATAGACATTCTGTTGGGTATGCCCACATATATCTCAGTTTTAATTTAATAGGATTTGTTAGATTTGATTGATCCATCACCTAAGTTTTATTTCATGGACTTTAGACCCACATGTAAGAAGTATTTATACTTTATTTTTTAGGTTGTCCATTGTTATAGACTAGGCTTAGTAATAGGGCAAGAAGATCAAGATTCAAGAAAATCACATTTTGAGTTGAGCCATGCGCCCATGCGCCTATGCGCCATGCGCCTTCTAGCTCGCCCATATAAGCATTCTTCTAAGAAATGCTATGCGCCTCACTTTGATCATACGCGCCATGCACCCCATATGCCTTAGCATGCGCGGTCTCTATGCGCCTCTTGGCTCAACGCGCCTCAATGTGTTTATTCAACACTCAGTGAATTATTGAAGACTCAAAGACTTGAAGAGAATTCAAATTATGCCAATGATCCAACGGTGGTTAAAAGATGCATATGGGCCTAATCTGTTGACACGTGTCCATAACGGTCATATTTATATTGAGTGTCAAAGTGGCCATAATATACACATGCTCCAATCAACGAGTGACAACACATCTTATCCACAAGGATTTCCAACGGCTAGTTTTTTTGAAGTTCACTATAAATACCCCATAACTTCAACATTTTGAAGTTGCTGAGTGTTGCTAAGAATTTCAAGAATTTCTCTCTCAAAGCATTTATTGAAGATTTGAAGATTGCCTTCGTATTTCCAGAATTTCTCAAGAACATCTTCATACCTTCATTCTTAGCCCAGATCTTCAAGCTATAACACTTTAGTTTCATTGTGCTCTAAATCATAAAGATCTAAAGAGCCTTGATCCTAAATTCACACACGCACCTCTTTAAGTTTGATCATTTAGATCCATCTTTTAGAGATACACCGGTTATTGTTTTGAATTTGTTCATTCATAGAATATTAGATCTTGAGTTAGTGTAGAAGCTCAAAAGTTGTAATTTGTAACACTCACTCTTTATATAAGATCTCCATTAGAAATCCAAGACTAACCATCTTGGTAGAGGACGTAGATCTTTCATTGATCGAACCTCTCCAAATAGCTTATGTTATTATCTTGTCATTTTCTTTCAAGTTATTATCTTCACTCACTATTTGCTTGTTTACTCATTGTAGATTGATTGAACTGAATTGTGTTGTGTTGTTATTTCATTTGACTTAGTTCCTTATTTCAACCATTTTGAGCCAAAATACTTAGAGTGTGTGTGCGCCCCTTTATCACACTTTGCGCCTATTTTCATTACTAAATTCCGCTGTGCATTTCACTCACTCACTTAGGCGCATTTCATAACGCTTACTTGATAAAGTGCGCATTTGCAATTGAGTTTTTCAAGGGTACGAAAAGAATATTAAAACATCTATTCACTCCCCTCTAGCTATTTTTCATACCCTTGTTGCCCTTTGGGACCAACAAGTGGTATCAGAGCAAACACCTTTATAAAACATTTTTCGTTTTTCAAGCTTAACAGCTTGGGTGCCGATTCTAAATGGCTAACTCAAAACCTATGGCAACTGCAAACTACACTCACGTTCCGGTCTTTGATGAAGATCATTTTGACGTGTGGAAATTCAGCATATTGACTCATCTCAACTCAATCGATGAAAGGCTCCATGACACCGTCGTTTATGGACCTTATATTCCGATGAAGGCGAATCCAAATCCACGCACAAATGATGTTCAACCAACCGTCAAGAAACCAAGGGAAGAATGGACTGAGGAAGAAATTAGAAGAGTTGCAAATGATGGCAAAGCAAGAAACATTCTTCTAAGCACTCTAAGCACGGCTATGAAACAACAAGTCATGCATTGTGCTACTGCTAATGAGCTATGGGATGCTATTGAAGAGCATAATGAAGGAGACACCGTCTGCAAGGAGAACAAGAAATACGAAGTACAAAAGAGATTCAACAATTTCTCTCAACTCCTCGGTGAAAACTTGAGGCAAACTTATGAACGCTACTGTGAAATTATCAATCTATGTATTTCACTTGGCATGAAGTTTACTAACAAAGATTTGAATGTAAATTTTCTACAAGCTTTTGGATCAAGATACCTACATAAATCTAGAGCTCTTGAAGACGCTGGAACTTTAGATGTATGGACATTAAGGAACCTTTATGCAAATCTCAAAGTTTACGAACTCAAACTTCAGCGAATTAGCGAAACTGAAGGAAAATCAAAATCTATGGCTATGGTGGCGCACAGAGAAACTGCGCCTGCACCTGCGCCTGTTCCTGCGCCTGTACAAGATGAGAAAAGTTCTGACCCCAAAATTTCCACTTCTGAGCTATTAGACATGGATGATGAAGACTTCGCTTTATTTGTGAAGAAATTTCAAAAGTTCAGAAAATTCTCAAGACCCGACTCAACCAACAAATTTCAAGGATCTATCAGCAAAGCTCCTCAAAAGTTTACAAGGAGCAGCGATTCAAAAAGAAAAGAAGATCTTGTTTGTTTTAATTGCAGGAAACCCAGACATTTTGCATCAAGCTGCCCGATCCCCAAATTTGAATATATGCAGAAGAAGAGCAGCCATACTCCCAAATTCACTCCTAAGTTCACTCGTCACAAGGGAATGGTTGCTGAAGAAGAAGCACCAGCAAATGAGCACAACACTTGGATTGAAACAGACTCCGATGAGAGCGATGAAGATTCCGATGATGGACTCGTTTGTTTGATGGAAAATGATGATGAAGTTGATGCTTATGATTCTGATGATGACTTCTCCAAGGATGTTCCCGATATGAATGCCTTGAATAAACCTATCAAGAAATCTGCAGGTTTTCAAGAAATGAAAAAGAAGAAAGGACCAACCATCAGCGAGCTCGTTGAACAAGGATTTCTCACTCCGGCTCAAAACGATGGTGGATTGTTATTCTCACGATGTGATCTTGGAGCAAGGAACAAATTGAGAAAAGGAGCATACATTAGACCACAGGTTGAACCTACTGCTCCAATCTCCAAAATCAATAATGATGAAGTGATTGCTGAACAAGAAAAATTGTTCAAGAAGGCCGAAAAGGTAATCACTAGATTTGATAGTATGAAGGAATCTTTAGCACTATCATGTGATGAAATTTCTCAGCTTAAGACCGAGAAATCTCTACTTAAATCTGAACTCACCCTCCTTAAGGAGCAGATAAAGAGCATGACTCCTCTTACTGATAAAAACACTTTTCTAACAGAACAGAACTCACTTCTTAAAGTTCAAAACGATGAATTGGTTGCTCAAATTACTGATCTTAAAAAGATTACAAATGAGTGGTCCAATTCTCGTGTCACTATGGAGAATATATTTGAGTCCCAAAAAGTCAGTAGTGATAAAAGTGGCTTGGGATTCTCATCAACTAGTGACAACTTTAAATGTGATGTCTGTGCTGAAAGAGACAGTGAATTTACCAACCAACAAACTTTTGAAATTCCCAAAGAAAAACATTCTAATTCAATGGGTAAAGGACAGGAAAAAGTCAAGAGACAAACATTCCATTATGTCTACCCAACGAAGCAATTTGGGAAAGCTAATGGGAAAGATATAGCTACAGAAGAACCATCTCCTAGCAAAATCATTCTTGAAAATAGGCGCGCTCCTTCTCCGAGTGCTCATTATGCGCCTAAGAGCCACGCGCCTCATCGCCGTGCGCCTCCTAGTCCTATGCGCCCTCCGAGAAAAAGCGCTCCAAAATTTCAAAAGAAAGATTTCGTTAAGGCTAGTTCATCCGACCCAAAGAATAATGCCATCCCCAAGAAAAGTAAAGAGGTTGTGAAAACTCACGTGATTGGTGGCTTTCATCATTGTTCCATTTGTGATTGTTCAGGACACAAGGCCGTGGAATGCCTTTTGCGATTCACTCCCAATGCCAAAGGACGTAAAGATCCTAAGGTCAAACAAGAGTGGGTTGTCAAAAGTTGCTAACCTTAGGACCCAAAAGGAATAATGGGGACCTGCTTAAATGTCTATATTTCAGGTTCTTTGTTTCATGGCTGGATCTTCAAAAGCTAGAAATTATGAATGGATTCTCGATAGTGGGTGTTCAAGACACATGACTGGAGATGAATCCTTATTAGAAGATGTCCATGAAGAAAGAGATCCCTCCGTAACATTTGGCGATAATAACAAAGGTCAAGTTGTAGCATATGGAAAGCTCAAGAAAGACAAAGTGTGCATTGAAAGAGTCTCACTCGTCGAAGGGCTCAAGCACAACTTATTATCCATATCTCAATTCTGCGATAAAGGATTAGAATGCCATTTCACTTCAACGCAATGTCTTATCAAGAATGGCAAAACTGGAGCTATCTTACTCACGGGATATCGTAAGACAAATATTTATATTATTGATTTCCATAGTATGAACTCTAGTACTAATCTTTGTTTTGTAGCAAAAAGTGTGAACGAAAATAGTTGGCTGTGGCACAAGCGCTTAAGTCACTTGAACTTCAAGTATCTATCTAAACTCAGCAGGAATAATCTTGTCAAATGACTTCCCAAGGTTGCTGATCATCATGACAAAAAGTGCGCCGCATGTCAACTTGGCAAACAACCGAAGCAGTCGTTTTCAAGAAAGTCAAATCCTTCAACTACAAGATGTTTGCAACTGCTTCACATTGATCTATTTGGACCAGTTTCCACCGCAAGTATTAGAAGAAACAAGTATACTCTAGTTGTGGTGGATGATTATTAAAGATATACATGGGTGGAGATGATGATTACAAAAGATGACTGTTATGATATTCTCACTACCTTATTTCGACTGCTCCAAACCCAAAAAGAAGATGACATCGTTAGTGTTCGATCCGACAATGGAACAGAATTCAAGAACAACGGTGTTGCTCGATTTTGTGAAGATCATGGGATAGATCACAACTTTTCAACCGCCGGAGTCCCTCAACAAAATGGCGTTGTTGAACGAAAGAATAGAACGTTGATTGAAGCGGGAAAGACGATGATAGCTGAAGCTAAATTGCCTAAGTACTTTTGGGAAGAAGCTATCAACACTGCATGTTTTACTCAAAATCATTCCCTCATCAACAAACTTCACAACAAGACTCCGTATGAACTTTGGCGTGGTAGAACTCCCAACATTGCATTCTTCAAGATCTTTGGTTGCAAATGTTATATCCTCTACAACAGAAACGAACATAGAGGTAAATTCGATGCCAAAGCCGACGAAGGTATTTTTGTTGGGTATGCCAAACACTCTAAAGCTTTTCGTGTTTTTAATAGAACTACATTAGTGATAGTTGAATCTGTACATGTTACATTTGATGAACATTCTCTCCTTGAGCCACATTTGGCTCCAAATGTTGCTGATGATTCTATTGAGCTAAATGATACAGGTGCTCCTATTTATGTTGCGCCCACTCAAGATCAGAATCTATCAATACAAGGAAATCCATCTACATCAAATGCGCCTAATTCAATGTATAATGCGCCTGGTAAATCCTTTATTGCGCCTCACTCAAATGATGCGCCTCATGATTCCTCTCACGCGCCTATTTCTACTGATGCATCTGGTGTAAACCCAAATTTCAATTTTGAGCTTGTTCAACCCCTAAATTTCAATGACTTTGAATCTGGTGAAGATGTACCAATTGAAGACCTTCAAGTTTCTACGACTTAACCTAACTTACCTCCTGAAATTTGTGAAGTTAGAGGTCACCCATTTGCTAATATCATCGGTGATCTACAAGTTGGTGTTCGTACAAGGAGAGCTACAAACTTTGATGCTTACACTGCTTTTATCTCTCAAATTGAACCGAAGAAGGCTGATGAAGCGCTCCAAGATCCTAATTGGGTTGTTGCAATGCAAGAAGAACTCAATCAATTTGAACGATGTAAAGTTTGGACTCTAGTTCCAAGACCAAATGATCATGGAGTGATTGGTACGAAATGGGTGTTCAGGAACAAGATGGATGAGAATGGAATCATCACGAGAAACAAAATAAGATTGGTTGCACAAGGCTATAGGCAAGAAGAAGGAATTGACTACGATGAAACTTTTGCGCCCGTAGCAAGACTTGAAGCTATCAGATTATTTCTAGCTTACGCCGCTCACAAGAACTTCAAGCTATATCAAATGGATGTGAAGAGTGCGTTTCTAAATGGCAAACTCCAAGAACAAGTCTATGTTGCTCAACCACCTGGGTTTGAAGATTCACAATTTCCAAATCATGTGTACAAACTCCAGAAATCTTTGTATGGACTCAAACAAGCACCAAGAGCATGGTATGATACACTATCAAAGTTTCTCATCGAAAAAGGCTTCACTCGCGGTAAAATCGATACAACTCTTTTCATTGCCAAACATAATGGTCATAAATTACTTGTTCAAATTTATGTTGATGATATTATATTTGGTTCTACTAATGAATTGTTGTGCAAGCGTTTTGAGAAACTAATGAAGAGCAAGTTTGAAATGAGCATGATGGGAGAACTCACATTCTTCCTCGGGCTTCAAATCAAGCAAATGAGTGAAGGCATTTTTATCAATCAAGCCAAATACACAAAAGACTTAATCAAGAAGTTTGGACTTGAGAACGCTAAAGCATACGATACTCCAATGGCCACCGGCAACAAACTCGACAAAGATTTAAAAGGTAAACGTGTTGATCAAACGCTCTATCGAGGTATGATTGGCTCACTTCTTTACCTTACTGCTAGTAGGCCTGATATTATGTTTAGTGTTTGTGTTTGTGCTCGTTATCAATCCGACCCTAGAGAAGCACACTTAATTGCTGTGAAACATATTATAAGATATCTCTCTGGCACTGTTAACCTTGGACTTTGGTACACCAAAGATTCGAACTTTAAACTTGTAGGTTATTCAGATGCGGATTATGCAGCGTGCACAATTGATAGGAAAAGCACTAGTGGCACTTGTCATTTCCTCGGATATCGACTTGTGTCATGGGCAAGTAAGAAACAAGCTTCTGTATCTGTTTCAACAACCGAAGCCGAATATATCGCTGCGGGAAGTTGTTGTTGTCAAATACTCTGGATGAAGCAGCAATTGGTGGACTATGATATCATCGAAGAAAATTGTCCCATCTACTGCGACAATACATCAACAATTGCGGTTTCTGAAAATCCTGTCATGCACTCAAAGACCAAACACATCGACATCATATATCACTTCCTCAAAGACCACGTGGAGAAAGGCAATATACATTTGGAACACGTGGGAACCGACTATCAAATCGCCGACATTTTAACGAAAGCACTCGATGCGAAACGGTTTATGTTTTTGAGAGGTGAAATGGGTATGCTTGAACTCAACTAAACTTAATATAGTTTTGTCAATACTAATGATTTTATGTTTTGTTGAGTTATGAGTATATTAGGTACAAATGTCAAATTATTTCAAAGTTTCAATTAAACTCCCTGCGCGCTTAAACATCTCTTGCGCGCCTCACCATCCTGCGCGCCCAGCAACTAATGCGCGCCCAAGCATCAAATGCGCTTCAAACACTTATGCTCCCTCAACCATCTTTGCGCGCCTTGATGAGTAATGCGCCCCTTCATGCGCGCATTAATTATTGCGGCTCAATCAATTCTCAAAATTTAATATCAATGATTGAACGTATTAAATACACAAGTACCAGGTATGTTTATTCTGTTCATTTATTATAGGAATCTATGTCTTTTGACATTTCTTTAATTGTTCAAGAGTACTTGTGCAATTAAATTTTTCCCTCGTTTTACGTTTTTTGAAAAATTTTATTTTCTGGGGATATATTTCTTGCACCCCAAACTTACACCAAAAAGGATATTTTTGGGGTTTGTGCAAAAATTAGTCAAAATTGCTCATACACTTAAAGGGAAAGTGGAGCAGTTTTTCTTTTACCCAAAATGTCTCATCATGACACTTTAGGTCATTCAGCCATTAATGCCCCTCAAATTCCAAAAAAAAAAAAAAAAAAATATCCCTCATAAATGCGCCGTACTTTCACGTCATAATTAGCCGTCTTTTTCAAATCCCTCATTAATGCCATCCTTTCAACTTCCCATCTTTTTAAATTTTTGACTGAATTTTTTCCTTATCAGTGCAAAATTTTAAAACCTAACCTATATATATCAATCATCACCTACTCCCTCATTTCCAACTCTCTATCTCATTCTCTCTCTCTCTCGTCTCTCCCTCTCCCCGACTCTCTGCTCTCTCTCTCACTCTCTTTTTTTTTCTCTCTATATATTTCTCTTCTTCTAAATCTCGTTAATGGGTCCTAAGAAAGCTTCGAAATCTACACAAGACGAAATGGTATGGATTCTTAAACTCTAAAACTCTTTAAAATTTTGTATTTTTGTTTTATCATTCTCTGTGTTCGACTTTTTCAAAACACGAATCACATTCTTCTTGTTTAATCTTGCTTCGGTGATCCGTTTTCAAAATCGTTTGTTAGGTTATGTCCGTTTCATGATTTCGAGTCTAAATAGCTAAACTTTTCAATGATCAAGTCGTTATATTTCGCAAATCTGAAGATTTTCAATTTTTTGACTTTTCGGTTTTCGGATCTTTGAATCCATTTACTGGATTCGTTGTTGATTTCTACTTGTTTTGTTTTACATTGTTGTTATCCTTGTCTTCGTGCGGTCATTTTGATATATTGTATGCTTGATTTGGTGAAGTTTCACAAATTATGTGTTCTTGGTGTTCTTGGTGTTCTTCGAGCACTCAAGGCATGTTCTTCATTATTTTTGCTTGACTTGGGTTTCATAATTTTCAAAACTTGTTTTTCAAAATTTTCACGTTTTGATTCTGAAAAATTGCATATGTATGTTTGCATGTGTTTGTGAGTTTTTATACTAGTTTAAATTTCTACATGTAATGCGCCTATATATGAATTCATGCGCCTAGTATGATTATGCGCACATTGATATTATGCGCCTCAAAGAGATTCTTGCGCTCACATGCGTTTGCGCCTCAATTCTTTATGCGCCTAATATCATTATACGCCTACACTTACTATGCGCCCCCAATTCATACTTAGTCAATTTTTTGCTCAAATTTTTTCCTTAGTATATTTCATAGAACCATAAATATGCGCCCTGTATTTCTATGCGCCTCATAATTTCATGCGCCTACTATAATCATGCGCCTTGACTCACTGTTCTCTCTTATGCGCCCATGACTCTCTGCGCCTAATTATTTTATGCGCCTAAAATTTTGTATGCGCCTAGTCCTCACTTTGCCTATTTATGATTCTATGCGCCTAATTCACACTAATTCCTCTCATTGTTTATCTTTTTCAGGATCTAAATAATTTCAAACCTGGTGAAACCTTTGATTTAAACGAGCTAGCTGCTGATCCCATGGGTGTAGATGTCATGGAATATATCAGACTTGCTGGACTCCTTTCCTTATTTATTCTGGAGCAACCTTTCTACTCACCGCTCCTAGTTGATGAATTCTTCTCAACATCTAAATTTGTGGAAATTCCAACTGATGTCGAAGGGATGGTGCGCTATCGGATACGCGCGGTGGTTCAAGATGTTGAAATCACTATGTCTGCTGGTACTATAAAAAAGGTTGTCAACTTCAACACTACTGGCCCTTTAAGTGTTGCTGGAAAAATCAGTTCTTATTCAGACACTGCCCAAAATATTATGGCGCGCTATCTTCTCAAGATCCCTACTCTTCAAAACAATATCAAGACTGTGGAAATTAGAGATGGTGGTGATTTACTGGCGCATATTGCGCATCTGGTTGGCACTTCCATTATCTTCAAAACTGGAAATGTCAACAGATTTACCATGGAACAGTGGGAATTCACAGCTGCTATTATGGCAAAGACCATCCTCAACTGGCCTCATATCTTATTCACGAATCTTCAGGACCATATTGACAAGTATAATAAAAACAAGGCTGAGGGAAAGACGAAGTTCAAGACTCACTGCCGTATCCTAACAAAGATCTTTCTCTCCTATCCTGCTCTTGCAAATTTCCTCGCTCAGAACCCAACCTACCAAACCACTGATGTCCCTATTTTTGGTAAGGACAGTTTAGTGTTGAAAAGGCGCAGAAAGCGCATGGCCAAGCGCGCGCCAAGGGTGAAAGGAGCTCAGTTGGTAGATGAAGCCACTGATTCTGATGAAGAAGCAGCTGGCGCAGATGGTGAAGAAGAAGCTCCAGTAGCGCCACGCGCAGAACCTATTCCTGGCGCAGTTAAAGGCAAAGGCAAAGGGATTGCTGAAGAACCAAGCAGACCTGCTAAGCGCCCCAGAACCGACACTGAAGAAGAAAAGGAGCTGAAACGCGCTAAAGAAGCCAGTAGACTGGAAGCGCAGTTGAAAAGGGATGAAGAATTCAGATTAAAACAAGCTGCTGATTTATCTAAATCAGAAAGGCGCAAAAGCGCAGGGTCTAGTGCTGATGCACGCGCGCCTGCTCCTGATGCGCTCCAACTGTTCATGCGCCTTCATCTTCTGATCGACAACAAGTCAAAGATAAAATCTCTGCAGATTTATTTGGTGAAGATATTGAGGATCAACCTCAGGGGAACCAGAACCTTTAAGGCGCAAACCATCTTCTGTGCGCCCAAAGGCTCCTGCGCCTCATCCTGAAGAAATTTCTTCAAGTGCAGAATATATTCCATCTCCTCCCCGCGCTCCTACTCCGCGCCCTTCTACTCCTGTGCCTCCTCCTCCCACTCCTGATATGAGTGTGGTTATTTCTCTTCTGAAGCAACTCCAGCAAAGCCAGTCCCAAATGAACTCACAATTAGAGCTTCACACTTCAATGCTTACCCAGCAGGCTGATGAGATTGCTGCCATTAAGGGGGAGATAAAGCGCATAGATGCCAACATCAAGGACAAACACTTCCTGACCCCTCAACAGTGGAATGATGCTATTGATCAGATGAACGATTTATTCAAAGGCACTCTTGCTTCTTTTCACGAGCGGATTAGCACTGGCATCCAACTCACCAATGGCCAAGATTTTATAAACGCTATAAAGGAAGTAGAGTTGAACATAGTGGGGGATATAAGGAAACTGTTTGAAATGGTGGCTGGAGATAGCCATAAGTTATTGAGCGTTGTTGATAAGCTCAACGAAGTTAAGGATGAGCTACAAATCCTGGGACTATCTGTCTATGGCGCAGAACCAAATGATGAACCCAGCGCTGCTCCAATTGCTCCTGATTCACATGCACCTGGATCTCATGCGCCCTCTTCCAGCCCTGCTCCTGCTCCTAGCGCGCCTGTTGACATTAATTCCCTGCTTTCAAAGATTGAAGTCTTGAAGGAGCTAGTTGTCACCCACTTCAACGCCGCACACTCCAGCGCAGACAGGCGCTCAGATAGAATTTCCTCTGACATTGTTTCAGCGCAGGCTGCTATTGATGCAAACTTTCAGAACGTTGCTGAAAACGTCACTCAACAGCAAGCTATTACTCAACGCACCATTGATGAATATCAAAACATCAATGTTGGTCATTTGCGCTACCTCAGAGACGGCGTCACAGACACTCATGGTTTAGTGAACCGCGCCTATCAACTTTCCAAACAAATCCAGTGCTCCGTTTCTGAAATTGAAGAAGGATTGAAGGAAGACGACGCGCCTCCTAATCCTTAGTTTTCTTTGATTGTAAGTTAGAATTTTTTTTAGTAAAACCCCTTTTGAAGATAGTGATTTTAGTGCTTACTTGTTTTAACACATCTTTTGTCTTTGTTCTATTCAAAACTTGTAATCTGTAACTCCTACTTTCCAAGTTTTAATGAGAACAATGCATCACTTATTATCAAACTTTGTTCACTCAAACTCCTTGTTTGTAGAACATTGAATATTGTTTAAATTCATGCATCATATTGAATTGTTTCATACTTTCATGCATTGAGTTTAAACTTGGTTTAAACACATTTCAAAACTAAAATTCATATATCACATTTTGAATGTGTTGAACTATTATTTCTATCTTTCCAAATGTAATGCTTTATCCTTATTGGAATAGACTAGAAATCTCTATCTTGGACTAGTGTGTGCATTAACTTGAGACATGATTTACCAATTTCATTCATTTGGACATGTTTTTATCAAGTATAATGTTTGTCCTTGATATAATAGGTAATGGCATCAATCAAATAGGGGGAGATTGTTGGGTATGCCCACATATATCTCAGTTTTAATGTAATAGGATTTGTTAGATTTGATTGATCCATCACCCAAGTTTTATTTCATGGACTTTAGACCCACATGTAAGAAGTATTTATACTTCATTTTTTAGGTTGTCCATTGTTATAGACTAGGCTTAGTAATAGGGCAAGAAGATAAAGATTCAAGAAAATCACATTTTGAGTTGAGCCATGCGCCCATGCGCCCATGCGCCCATGCGCCTATGCGCCTATGCGCCATGCGCCTTCTAGCGCGCCCATATAAGCATTCTTCTAAGAAATGCTATGCGCCTCACTTTGATCATACGCGCCATGAGCCCCATATGCCTTAGCATGCGCGGTCTCTATGCGCCTCTTGGCTCAACGCGCCTCAATGTGTTTATTCAACACTCAGTGAATTATTGAAGACTCAAAGACTTGAAGAGAATTCAAATTACGCCAATGATCCAACGGTGGTTAAAAGATGCATATGGGCCTAATCTGTTGACACGTGTCCATAACGGTCATATTTATGTTGAGTGTCAAAGTGGCCATAATATACGCATGCTCCAATCAACGAGTGACAGCACATCTTATCCACAAGGATTTCCAACGGCTAGTTTTTTTGAAGTTCACTATAAATACCCCATAACTTCAACATTTTGAAGTTGCTGAGTGTTGCTAAGAATTTCAAGAATTTCTCTCTCAAAGCATTTGTTGAAGATTTGAAGATTGCCTTCGTATTTCCAGAATTTCTCAAGAACATCTTCATACCTTCATCCTTAGCCCAGATCTTCAAGCTATAACACTTTAGTTTCATTGTGCTCTAAATCATAAAGATCTAAAGAGCCTTGATCCTAAATTCACACACGTACCTCTTTAAGTTTGATCATTTAGATCCAT
Source organism: Campanula takesimana (assembly GCA_026119855.1). NCBI lineage: Eukaryota > Viridiplantae > Streptophyta > Magnoliopsida > Asterales > Campanulaceae > Campanula > Campanula takesimana. Next base: position 693,327 of record JAOWBW010000163.1, on the reverse strand, counting down.
CTTTTAGAGATACACCGGTTATTGTTTTGGATTTGTTCATTCATAGAATATTAGATCTTGAGTTAGTGTAGAAGCTCAAAAGTTGTAATTTGTAACACTCACTCTTTATATAAGGTCTCCATTAGAAATCCAAGACTAACCATCTTGGTAGAGGACGTAGATCTTCATTGATCGAACCTCTCCAAATATCTTATGTTATTATCTTGTCATTTTCTTTCAAGTTATTATCTTCACTCACTATTTGCTTGTTTACTCATTGTAGATTGATTGAACTGAATTGTCTTGTGTTGTTATTTCATTTGCCTTAGTTCCTTATTTCAACCATTTTGAGCCAAATTACTTAGAGTGTGTGTGCGCCCCTTTATCACACTTTGCGCCTATTTTCATTACTAAATTCCGCTGTGCATTTTACTCACCCACTTAGGCGCATTTCATAACGCTTACTTGATAAAGTGCGCATTTGTAATTGAGTTTTTCAAGGGTACGAAAAGAATATTAAAACAGCTATTCACCCCCCCCCTCTAGCTATTTTTCATACCCTTGTTGCCTTTTGGGACCAACACCTTCCACGCTTCAGGCATGGTTTAGATTCATTAGCGGATTGTCCAATCGGGACATCAATCCGTATATGAGCATTTACAGCTGGAACATGTGACTTTGTCACTCTTTTTAGGTCAGTAAATGCGTCTGGCAATTAATTCGCTATCTCTTGCAAGTGGATTATCTTTTGAACTTCTGGTTCATATTGCTTCGTACGAGGATTAAGATAATATTGCAATGTATTCCACTTGATTTCCTTTTCCAGCTTATTACTTTCTCCCCCTAATGTTGGGAATATATTTTTTTTCATCAAAATGACAAATCGGCAAAATGTGCCGCAAATAGATCCCCTGTTAATGGTTCAAGATATCGTATAATAGAAGAAGAATCATACCCAACATATATCCCCAATCTCCGTTGGGGTCCCATCTTGGTGCGTTGTGGTGGAGCCGTTGAAACATATAGCGCACACCCAAAAATTCTTAGATGGGAAATATTTGGCTCCTGACCATAAGCCAATTCTAATGGGGAGAACTTATGATAACTCGATGGCATGATGCGTATAAGTGCTGCTGCATGTAAAAATAGCAGGTCCCCAAGCTACGACAGGTAGCTTTGCTCTCATAAGCAATGGTCTAGCTATTAACTGAATTCGTTTAATAAATGCTTCAGCTAAACCATTTTATGTGAATGAACATAAGCAACTGGATGTTCAACATCTATTCCAATAGATGTACAATAGTTATTAAAAGCATCTGCTGTAAATTCACCAGTATTATCAAGGCTAATTGTCTTGATCACATAATCTGGAAATTGTGATCGTAATCGAATTTCTCGCAAACGGCAGGTTGCGAGTTAATAATAAACTTATGTGTGACCATTTAGTAGATACATCTACTAAAACCATAAAATATCTAAATGGTCCACACGGTGGATCAATCGGTCCACATATATTACCTTGAATTCTCTCTAAAAACTTTGGAGATTCAACTCCAACTTTTGCTGGTGATGGATTAATTATCAATTTGCCTTGAGAGCAAGCAGCACATGAGAATTCATTAGATTGAAAAATCTTCTGGTTTTTCAATGGATGCCCATGTGAATTTTCCATAATTCTTCGCATCATATTAGAACCGGGATTCCCCAACTGGTCATGCCATATAGTAGAACCATTTATATCAGTAAACTTCTGGTTTACTGGTAAAACCATTTATATTAGTAAACTTCTGATTTACTGTTAAAATCATTTATATTAGTAAACTTATGGTTTACTGGTAAGACCATTTATATCAGTAAACTTTTGGTTTATTGTCATTTGTACTTCAATTATGCTAATCTTTGTATAGCATACTTTAAAGGAAAATACAGGTAACTTTTCTACCACATATTTGTTACCTGATTCAGTCTTTGTAATGCATTAATATTTCATTTCTCCTTCATTACTTGTCTCAATATGACATCCATTTTCACGAATATCTTTAAAGCATAGTAAATTTCTTTGAGACATAAATGAAAACAATGCATTTTTATACTTATTTTTGTTCCTCTTAGTAGTACTATGTTAGCTCTTCTGGAGCCATCAATTATCTTTGTACTACCTCATATTGTACTAATATTAACATCATTTACAATTAAATATACTTATAAGTAAAAGTTAAATATGTTAGAACACACACACACTGAAATAATAGAACACACTTAAGTAAATTATAATGAGTCAGATACTTTAGTTAGTTTGAGTTTCTCCCCCATTAAGTATGTAATCATTTACATCTGGATTGAGAAAATCTGATATATCCAGATGTGTACTTGTAGATGGATCTTGATTCACATCATCGTTTTCATAGAAATAATTTGTTTCAACATCTTTCCCTTTATTCAGCATTGATGCTTGATACAACTTAACAAGATGTTTAGGCGTACGACAGGTACGGGCTCAATGGCTTTTAATTCTGCACCGATAACATAAATTCTCAATTTTTATCGGTTGCTTAATTTGTCTAGTCGATGATATTTCATTATTACCTTCTCTATTCCACTTCTGGTGGCGAGAATTTTTTTCATCATTATTGGGGTGATTGTCATTATGATACCGATTATTAAATCTCCCCCGACCACGGTCGCGATTACGTCCACGACCACGTTCTCGGCCTCGCTCAGTATTATCATATATACTCGCGTTCACTTCAGGGAACGGAGTAGAGCCAGTGGGGCGGGCTTCGTGGTTTTTCAATAAGATCTCATTATTTTGCTCAGCCATATGAGATCAATTCAGAATATCATTTAAAACTTTTTTCTCGATATTGCTACTGCAGGAGCAAATCAAAGAAGGGATGTGGAGAAAGTTTTCTTTAGCATATCGTTATCAGTTATTCTTTCTCCACATAGTTTTAACTGTGATGTAATTTTAAACATCGTAGAATTATATTCACTTATTATTTTAAAATCCTGCAACCATATATAAGATATAATTTTGAAATAACTTGAAAAGAGACTAGGTAGATCTTACCGATACTGTACGTACTTTGGTGACTATAGCTCAGGATCTGGAACTAGAACGAAGTCGTGCTGATAACGTGTTATAAAACTAAAGAACCAAGAGCATAATCTCAATAGATAATATTTTATTTCAAGACTATTATAGAGAGAGTGTCAAGAGAGAAAGATAGAAGTTAAGAACTTCTGAAGTATATTGAAATAAAAACTAGAGCCTACTATTTATAGGTGAAAATTGGCTTCCACTATAAGCTTCCATAAGGATAAACACTATCCTTTAGTAAGGCTTCCTTTGTAAGCTTCTCTGAAGATATTTACCAAGCTTCCCTAGTAAGCTTCACTGAAGATATTTTCAAAGCTTCCTTAGTAAGCTTCGCGAAAGATAATCTTACAAAGCTTCTCTTGTACACTTTTGGTTCAAAGGACATCCACATAATAATATATTATAACAGTTATAAACAATTATGAACTTAACAGATATGTTAAATAATCTCACAAAATAGCAAAAATAGAGTTATAAAAGACTATTAAACAACTATGAACTTAACTAAAAAAATTGTGAATTTAACTAAAGCAACTGTTAACTTAACAATATGTTAAATAATATCATAAAATTGCAAAAATAGATATCATAAAAGATCATAAACAACTGTGAACTTAACTAACTGTAAACAATAGCGAATTAAGCAAAATAAATGACATTCTTATGAGAAAATTATGAACTGAACTAAAACAGCTGCGAAATTCTATTCGTTAAAACAACTAGGAATTTCTAAAATACCACCATGAACTTAGAACAATTATGAACTTCTCAAAGTTGCTGCAAATTATATGTTGATGAAACTAGTTTGTTCGTTTTGACGATACGGTGTTTCAGTTTTTTTTCTTCTTCTAAATGTTAAGATGTACTCCCTCTGTCCCACCTCAATTTAGACCTAAGAGGTGGGCACGATAACTAAGGAAAAAGAATAAACTAAGGAAAATGTGTGGTAGAAAATGAGTGGGGTTAAAAGTATGTTGGTTGAATAAATTGTGTGGTGGAAAATGAAGAGAGAGAATGAGTGGGTGGGGTAGATGAAATATTAAATTATAAAAGGATGACTATTTTGGGGAGTATCAAGTGAAGTGAGATGGCCCAAAATAGAAATAAGTCTCAAGTGAGGTGGGACGGAGGGAGTATTATTTTATTTTGAATGGAAAAAATATAGAAAGATGATGGAGAACCCTATGTGTGAACTTCTCTTATTTGTTCTTAGAATAACTATGAACTTGTTGTTGGAACTTATTCTTGGAACTTATTCTTGGAACAATTATGAATTTGTTCTTGAAACTTATTCGTGGAACAACTGTGAACATGTTCTTGGAACAAGTGTGAACTTGTTCTTGAATAAAACTGTATTTTTTTTTTTAACAATGTGAATTTGTTCTTAGGAACTGTGAATTTGTTCTTGAAAGAAAAATAAAATGTGAAGTTGTTTTTTTAAGAAAAACGATGAATTTAATTCTTTTTAGAAAAATTGTGAAGTTGTTATGAGAAAAACGATGAATTTTGTTATTTTAAAAAAATTGTTGTTCTTGATGGATTTGGTGATAGCCAGCCAGATTGCGTTTTTGTGTGGAATTACTTTTTCATTTTCAAAGGATTATTTGCAAATTGTTACCAGAGGTGGTCGATGGAAAATGGTCGCTGTAGGTGGTCACCGGAGGTGGTTGCCGGAAGATGTAGGGATTGGCGGCCAAAGGTGGTTATGGTGGTTGTGGAAAGAAATTGAAATGATGAGGAGAGTGACATTCATGTTATTTCGTTTCATATAATAAGGGCATGAGTGTCCTCATAATGAACTGTGGACTAAATGGTAAAATCTACAATTCCTCAGCCTTGGTGGTAGTTTTCATTAGGCTAAGGGACTATACGGTAATTTCCCCAATTTCTTACAAAATGAATAGTTATTCAAGGGCGATTTGTTTTTCAAAAAACAAGAACTGTTATGATATATTATTGTGTGGATGTCCTTTGAACCGGAAGTTTACAAGATAATCTTTCGCGAAGCTTACTAGGGAAGCTTTGTAAATATCTTCAGCGAAGCTTACTAGAGAAGCTTTGTAAATATCTTTAGTGAAGCTTATTAGGGAAGCTTTGTAAATATCTTTAGAGAAGCTTAGAGAGGAAGCCAATTTCCTCCTATAAATAGTAGGCTCTAGTTTTCATTTCAATAGACTTCAGAAGTTTTTAACTTCTACCTTTCTCTCTTGTACACTTTCTCTATAATAGTCTTGAAATAAAATAATATCTATTGAGATTATGCTCTTGGTTCTTCAGTTTTATAACACGTTATCAGCACGACTTCGTTCTAGTTCCAGATCCTGAGCTATAGTCACCGAAGTAGGTACGGTATCGGTAAGATCTACCTAGTCTATTTTCAAGTTATTTCAAAATTATATCTTATATATGTTTGCAGGATTTTAAAATGATAAGTGAATATAATTCTACGATGTTTAAAATTACAACACAGTTAAAACTATGTGGAGAAAGAATAACTGATAACGATATGCTAGAGAAAACTTTCTCCACATTCCTTCTTTGATTTGCTCCTGCAGTAGCAATATTGAGAAAAAGGTTTTAAAAGACATTCTGAATTGATCTCATGTGGCTGAGAAAAATAATAAGATCTTATTAAAAACCACGAAGCCCGCCCCACTGGCTCTACTCCGTTCCCTAAAGTGAACGCGAGTATATATGATAATATTGAACGAGGGCGAAAACGTGGTCGTGGACGTGGCCGTGGACGTAATCGCGACCGTGGTCGGGGGAAATTTTATAATCGGTATCATAATGACAATTACCCCAATAACGATCGAAATATTTCTCGCCACCAGAAGTGGAATAGAGAAGGTAAGAATGAAATATCATCGACTAGACAAATTGAGCAACCGATAAAAATTGAGAATTTATGTTATCGGTGCAGAATGAAAGGCCATTGAGCCCGTACCTGTCGTACGCCTAAACATCTTGTTAAGTTGTATCAAGCATCAATGCTGAATAAAGGGAAAGATGTTGAAACAAATTTTGTCTATGAAAACGATGACGTAAATCAAGATCCATCTACAAGTATACATCTGGATATATCAGATTTTCTCAATCCAGATGTAAATGATTACATACTTAATGGGGGAGAAACCCAAACTAACTAAAGTATCTGACTCATTATAATTTACTTAAGTGTGTTCAATTATTTCAGTGTGTGTGTTTTCTAACATATTTAACTTTTACTTATAAGTATATTTGTAAATGATGTTAATATTAGTACAATATGTGGTAGTACAAAGATAATTGATGGCTTCAGAAGAGCTAACATAGTACTACTAAGAGGAACAAAAATCAGTATAAAAATGCATTACTTTCATTTATGTCTCAAAAAAATTTACTATGCTTTAAAGATATTCGTGAAAATGGATATCATATTGAGACAAGTAATGAAAGAGAGATCAAATATATATGCATTACAAAGACTGAATCAGGTAACAAATATGTGGTAGAAAAGTTACCTGTATTTTCCTCTAAACTATGCTATACAAAAATTAGCATAATTGAAATACAAATGACAGTAAACCAGAAGTTTACTTATATAAATGGTCTTAACAGTAAACCAGAAGTTTACTAATATAAATGGTTTTAACAGTAAACAAGAAGTTTACTAATATAAATGGTTTTACCAGTAAACCAGAAGTTTACTGATATAAATGGTTCTACTATATGGCATGACCGGTTGGGGCATCCCGGTTCTAATATGATGCGAAGAATTATGGAAAATTCACATGGGCATCCATTGAAAAACCAGAAGATTTTTCAATCTAATGAATTCTCATGTGCTGCTTGCTCTCAAGGCAAATTGATAATTAAGCCATCACCAGCAAAAGTTGGAGTTGAATCTTCAAACTTTTTATAGCGAATTCTAGTTAATATATGTGGACCGATTGATCCACCGTGTGGACCATTTAGATATTTTATAGTAGATGCATCTACTAAATGGTCATACATAAGTTTATTATCAACTCGCAACCTGACGTTTGCGAAAAATTCGATTACGATCACAATTTTCAGATTATGTGATCAAGACAATTAGAGTTGATAATACTGGTGAATTTACATCAGAGACTTTTAATAACTATTGTACATCTATTGGAATAGATGTTGAACATCCAGTTGCTTATGTTCACACACAAAATGGTTTAGCTGAAGCATTTATTAAACGAATTCAGTTAATAGCTAAACCATTGCTTATGAGAGCAAAGCTACCTGTCGTAGCTTGGGGACATGTTGTTTTTACATGCAGCAACACTTATACGCATCATGCCATCGAGTTATCATAAGTTCTCCCCATTAGAATTGGCTTATGGTCAGGAGCCAAATATTTCCCATCTAAGAATTTTTGGGTGTACGCTATATGTTCCAATTGCTCCACCACAACGCACCAAGATGGGACCCCAACGGAGATTGGGGATATATGTTGGGTATGATTCTTCTTCTATTATACGATATCTTGAACCATTAACAGGAGATCTATTTGTGGCACATTTTGCCGATTGTCATTTTGATAGAAAAAAAAATATTCCCAACATTAGGGGGAGAAAGTAATAAGCTGGAAAAAGAAATCAAGTGGAATATATTGCAATATTATCTTTATCCTCATACAAAGCAATGTGAACCAGAAGTTCAAAAGATAATCCACTTGCAAGAGATAGCGTATCAATTGCCAGACGCATTTACTGACCTAAAAAGAGTGACAAAGTCACATGTTCCAGCTGTAAATGCTCATATAAGGATTGATGTCCCGATTGGACAATCCACTAATGAATCTAAACCATGCCTGAAGCGTGGAAGGCCTATCCGTTCAAAGACAAAAATCCTCGAAATAAAAAATGAGCAAATTATGAGAAAAGCCCCGTCGAGGTATACGAATCTCCAGAAGAGATACATGACAAATCTGATCAAATACTTTCAGAAGAAGTTCAGGTACCTGTAATCATTAAGAATGATGATATCTCGATCAGTTATGCCAGTACAGGAAAAAGATGGAACCGAGAGGAAATAATTTTCGACAATATTTTTGCATATAATATAGCGCTTAATGTTATGGAAAATAACGAGGATCACAAACCTAGGTGTATCGACGAGTATCGATGTTGAAATGATTGGCCAAAGAGGAAAGACGCAATTCAAGCAGAATTCAACTCACTTGAGAAGCGTGAGTTTTCCGGACCTGTAGTCCATACACCTGAAGGTGTAAAACTAGTAGAGTACAAGTGCGAAAAAAAAATATATATAGCACATTTTGTTGCACAAGAATAAAGCACGTCTTGTTTCACAAGAATAAAGCACGTCTTGTTGCACAAGAATAAAGCACGTCTTGTTGCACAAGTTTTTCGCAAAGACTTAGAATTGATTATGGGGAGACATATTCTCCTGTGGTGGATGCAATTACATTTCACTATCTCATTAGTCTGGCAATACATGAAAAGCTTGATATGCGTTTAATGGATGTTGTCACTGCATATTTGTATGGCAGACTTGAGAATGATATTTATATAAGAATCCGAGAAGGATCTAAGAGAATCCCAGAAGGATTCAAGATGTATGATGCATGCAATTCAAATTCTCGAGAAGTTTGTTAAATTAAATTACAAAGATCTTTGTATGGTTTAAAACGATCTGGACGGATGTGGTATAACCGTCTCAGTGAATACTAGGCGAACCTATTTGCCCATGCATTTTTCATTAGAAAATCTGTTTCAGGATTTGTTATAACGGCTATTTATGTTAATCTAAATGTTATTGGAAGTCTAGAAGAACTTTCAATAGTTGTTAAGCTGCAAATGTGCCTACGAGGATAGAACTCCCAGAAGGAGTATTATCAGGAAGGCCAGTGATCTCACCTAACGAAATACATACCCCTGCCCAGAAGAGAGGGATGCCAATTGATTCCAAGGATTTGCATCCCCGTAAACGGGCGAGTGCACAAAAGTCGAATCCCGTTAGCGATAATAAAATTGGAATCTCATCCGATCTATCTCATAATATTGTTCCAGATTATGGATTCGTTTGGAAAACGAAGTCGGGGGACGCCTCGACATTGACATCCATTTCTGAGAATAAAGAAATATCAGTTAGTCATGCATGCATATATGAGATATGTAATCGGGATGAAACAATTATCAACGATGTATTTACTTATACAGTAGCAACTGAGTTTATATGTGGTAATGATATTAAACCTCGCTCCGTAAATGAGTGTAAACAAAGAATTGATTGGCCTAAATGAGAGAAAGCAATCCAGTCAAAGTTCGATTCCTTAAAGAAAAGAGGAGTGTTTGGACCAGTAGTTCCTACACCTCTTAGGGTTATAACCGTGAGATATAAATGGGTATTTACGAGAAAAAAGAATGAGAGAAATGAGATTACGAGATATAAAGCTCGCCTTGTGGTACAAGATTTCTCTCAACGGCTTGGGATTGACTTTGATAAAACATACTCTTACGTTATGGAAGTTATTAGATTCTGATATTTTGTCAGATAATGATCCAGCAGATCAGAAGTCAAGACAACTGCGGCGACTGATTCACGAAGTCACTACCTAAAGCCACTTTTGAGAAGTATATGAAAACAATTGGCTTACGCAGATTGTTGGAGCTTCCACCCTTGTATTTTTCAGGGGGGGTATCCAGACGATACTCAGATTTCATTGTACTCTTTTTCCTTCGCGCGGGGTTATTTTTCCCACCGGGTTTTGTTACCCGCCAAGGTTTTAACGAGGCAATGAGCGTTTATTGAAAAGATTGTGAGTTGCACTCTTTTCCTTCGAGATTATTTTTCCTAAAGGGTTTTTGCTCGGAAGGTTTTTAATGAGGCAACATGTGCGGCACAATTACCATTCAATAGGAATCTCCAAGGAGGAGTAGGCGACTAAGAGATATTGAGTAATGTTTTATTCAGGGGGAGTATCTAGAAGATTCTAAGATTACATTGTACTCTTTTTCTTTCGTGCGGGGTTATTTTTCCCACTGGGTTTTGTTACCCGCCAAGGTTTTAACGAAGCAATGAGTGTTGATTGAAAAGATTTTGCGTTGTACTCTTTTCCTTCGAGATTATTTTTCCCACAGGGTTTTTGCTCAGAAGGTTTTTAATGAGGCAACACGTGATATCTTAGCAGCGGACATCCAAGGGGGAGTGTTATGATATATTATTGTGTGGATGTCCTTTGAACCGTAAGTTTACAAGATAATCTTTCGCGAAGCTTACTAGGGAAGCTTTGTAAATATCTTCAGCGAAGCTTACTAGAGAAGCTTTGCAAATATCTTTAGTGAAGCTTATTAGGGAAGCTTTGTAAATATCTTTAGAGAAGCTTACAGAGGAAGCCAATTTCCTCCTATAAATAGTAGGCTCTAGTTTTCATTTCAATAGACTTCAGAAGTTTTTAACTTCTACCTTTCTCTCTTGTACACTTTCTCTATAATAGTCTTGAAATAAAATAATATCTATTGAGATTATGCTCTTGGTTCTTCAGTTTTATAACAAGAACTTATTTAAGGATCAGGGTGTAAATAGTTTTGACCCCGTTTATTTAAAATAAAATAAAAATCCTAACTTCGCTGTTGCCTATTTCAACTTGTAAATTAGGGTGTAAATGGTTCAGTTCGGTGTGCCAATTTAGAAACCGAACTACTTGTCATTAGGGATGTCAACGGGTGGGGTTTGATCGGATCTCCCCTGATCTAAACCCTAAATCTCTCGATCCGAACCCGAACAGTCAGGAACTCGCGACCGACCCGACTTGTATTAAAACTCTAACTTTTAGCTCGAATGTGTTTGAGTCAAATTTATTTTTAAGCACAATGTTGAATGTTCTGTAGAGAATACTTCAAAATCATCAACATTTCACCCATAAACACAAATAAATAAATACTACTCCCTCCGTCCCAGAGTATATGTCCACCTTTTTTTAGTCTGTCTCAGAGCATATACTCCCTCCGTTTCATGTGAATTGAGACTTATTTCCCTTTTCGTCCGTTTCACCTCAATTGAGACTGCCCAAAATGGCAAACTTTTTAATATTTTATATTCACTCAACCCCACCCATTTAACCCCACTAATTCTCCCTCTTCATTTTTACCACTCATTTGATCCAACCAACACTACTATTTACCCCACTTATTCTCTCTCTTCATTTTCCACCACACATTCACTACTTTCTCTTAATTATTGTGCCTTTTTTTGTCTCAATTCACATGAAACGGAGGGAGTATCCACTTCCTAAAATGGCATGGAATCTTTACTATTCATCCCACTCATTCTCTCTCCTACTTTACTTTTATACTCACAATACCAATAAACTTACTATTTCCTTCCACTCCTTCTGTCTACTACTTTACTTTTATACTCAAAACACTTACATCACTTCCACCATTTCTTAATCTCCATGCAAATAGGAGGGTGGACATATACTCTGGGACGGAGGGAGTACAATTTAGAAAAATATTAAATACTCCCTCCGTCCCATAACTATGTGCACAAATTTTCGTTTTGGGTGTCCCATTGATAAGTCACACTTTTTTAAAATGACATTTTTTACTAGTCCTCCCACTCATTCTCTTTCTTACTTTACTTTTATACTCACAACACCAATCAACCTACTATTCACTACCTCACTTTCTCTCTCCTACTTCACTTTTCATACTCACAACAACTACCCACTACTATTCATCCCTTAATTCTCGTGCACAACTCATTTTGTGCATATAGTTATGGGACAGAGGGTGTATATTTTACTTATATTTTAGATTAATCTATTATTTTTTGGCTCGGATCGGGTCGGGTTTCGGTCAAATCAACAGTATGATCTGAATCCAATCAAGTTCTAAAAATTGTAAACCGAACCCTACTTTTTCGTATCGGATTACCTTTGGATCGGATTCAGTCAAATTGCCATCCCTACTAGTCATCAATTTGAGAAATTTTTAGATCGAAGCAAACCAGGAAAGAGTTAAAACCAAACCAAACCGCAATGGTTTGGTTTGGTTTAGACCGCGGCGCGGTTCAACAATGTCGTTCAGACCGTTGTCTAGACAATGGTCTAGATATGGTTCAAACCATCATCCTGACTATTGTTCATACCACAATCTGACCATAGTTTAGACTGCGATTCATAATCGGATTTGTTTAATTTCTCTTATTAGTGATTATGGAGGAAGAGCGAGGGGTACCGGAGAACGAGGGTGGGTAGGGGAGAAATATTTTAAGAGAAAATTGGAGGAAGAAAAATAGTATAGGAACAGAGACGCCGAATGAAGAGAACACACTACACAATGTCGTCAATGGAAAGAACTTGGTTGTAACGACCCGAGTCCGCAGACACGGCCCGCCACATAGGTACCACCCACTAGCCCACCAAGCATCTCCTCAATTGGGTCAACCACATCCCATCACAGACCTCCAAAAGTCCAATGGATGATTTGATGCTTAGTAGGAGTGTATGGGCCTTCTATATAGCACACTCAATTCCCACATATTTCTGATGTGGGATGGGGGATATCACAATCTCCCCCACTCAAACCCTTGTCGTCCCTGGCAAGGTCAATCAATACCCAGATCGTACCCCCGGGCTAGCTCGCAAGCCTTAAGGCTGGGGTTCCGCTCTGATACCATTTGTAACGACTTGAGTCTGCAGACCCGCCCCGCCCCATAGGTACCACACACTAGCCCACCAAGCATCTCCTCGATTTGGTCAACCTGTAACGCCCATCCTTATTCTTGTTAAATATTTGACTTGCTTATTAAATTCTCGAACTTGCATATTATGTGCTAGTTTTACTTGAATTAATTTCTTAACTGCTTTAGAATATTAAGGTGGTTAAATATCTAGTTTTGACTTTTAGGTCATTTGTGAAAATATGACTTTAGGGGCCTTTTTGTTAAAAGTGAAACTTGAGGGGCCTACTGGTCATTTCTTGAAAGTTGTTAAGGATAAAAGTGTTGTTTGCCTTTTCTGGGTCATTTCTTCCCCAAATTCCTTACGTTATTCCTCTATCTCAGAAAGCTAGGTTTAGGGTTTACCCTATTCTCGACTCCTCGAGTTTAATTATCCCTATGTTCTTGATTCCGATCCCGGATAAATATTCGTGGCGTTGAATAGAGCGTTTCCTGCCAAACAGAAATTTGTTTGGGTAACTTTGATTTCGGAGTAGGTAAGTTATTAGCTCCCCCTTGCTTGTAATAACATGCATATATGTTATTCCTGATACTTGTGCTTGTTAATTTCGTGTTTGGGGTAATTTTTGTGATGCTTGTAAATTTGGGACAAGGAGAGTATCAGTATCTTAATGATATGAACTTAAAACAAGTAGTAGTATATGCAAAGGAGTATGTTATCATGTTAAGTAAACTTATACTTATACTTTTGGGACGGTGAAATATTAACTTGATTAAATGTTTATACAAGTATATTAGAAAAATTCTACTTATACTTGTGGAACGGTGAAATGAATGAAAATATCCCTAAATGAGTATATTAGTATATTAGAAAATTATACATATACTTTTGGGACGGTGAAATATTAACTTGATTAAATGTTTATACAAGTATATTAGAAAAATTATACTTATACTTGTGGGATGGTGAAATGAATGAAAGTATCCCTAAATGAGTATATTAGTATATTAGAAAATTATACTTATATACTTTTGGGACGGTGAAATATTAACTTGATTAAATGTTTATACAAGTATATTAGAAAATTATACTTATACTTTTGGGACGGTGAAATATTTAAATGGAATAAAGAAAATTATCCTATTATTTGTGGGACGGTAAAAGAAATGAAATGAAACCTTACCCCTCCTAAGGCATAGAGCCTTAGTATAGGATGATGAACTTGAAGTATAAGATGTCTAACTCTTATATATGACTTGAATGTCCAAGGTACTAATGGAAAAACTTATAGTGAACTTAACTTGTGCCACTATAATTCTCCCACTGCCTGACACCACAACAAGTACCAGCTGGACTTTAAACACGAGCATAGTAATGAATACTTGCTTAAATAACAATCGGGGGAAATGATTCCAAAGTAGGAAACCAAGCCAAACATATTACAAAGATGAACCAATCCAAACCACATCAAAAGATTTTCAACAATATCCAATTAAAATTCAGTCAAATTCCACAATACATATGTTCACAAAGGAACCGATTTCAAACACTAGAGTGTTCCACAACAACCCTTTAGGTACTCTAGGATATCACCTAAGACCTAGACCAAGATTGAACTCTAAATCACTTGGATTGGAACAACTCAACATTTCAACAATTATGGGCGGTCGCCCATACCAGACTGGGCGGTCGCCCAAAATACTCTGTCACAGACCAAACCTTTCAGATAGCATGGGCGGTCGCCCAACCCATTCTGGGCGGTCGCCCAAAAACTTGACAGGCCACAAACTTCTAATTTTACTCCCTTTGTTTCACCGTCCCAAAAGTACAACACTTACAACACTTAACGTTTATAACTTTACTAAGGCTACAAATTCAGTCTCAAAACAACTTTAACACCACTTTGAACCCAACCAAACCAAACATACCAAATACTCACTTTGTCCCAAAATTACAAGTATCACAAATAAATTCTTTTCACAATAATTTCACCACACGTAACATATACAACATATATATGACCATTTTAACATTTAAGAGGAATTAGTAACTTACCTATTTCCGGAAAAAGTATCGAGGAAATATGTTTTGTTCGGGTAGAAATGACCTACTCAATGCCCTGATCATTTTTATATAATTAGATTTTAAAACGGAGTAGTAAATAAAAAGAAAAAAATCGAAATATGATGAACTTACCTTTTCTTTCTTAACCCTAGGAGAAACGTAGAAAGTTCCAGAGCATAATACATACACAGAGAAAGAGAAGAGAAGGATAAGTTTATAAGATTTTTACCCACTTTTCCAACTTTGGTCACTGGACTTTCATTTTTAACACTTAAGCCCCCAAAGTAATAATTTCACTAAGGACCCTAAAGTTTCAACTTAATCATTTAACTCCCTTAACCATTATTACTACTAACTAAGTAAATAACACAATTAATCAAGTAAGATGTGCAAATCATAAAATATGATGCAACACATAAAATGCACATATAAGTCAAATAAAAATCCCCAAAAAATATAAAATAAATAGGGACGGGTTTTGGGGTCGTTACAATCACTCCCCCTTAAATAAAATTCGTTCCGAATTTTAGGGTTACTTACCTAGGCCCTCAAACAACCAAGGGTACTTTCTCTCGATCTCCTCCCAAAGCTCCCAAGTTGATTCTTCCACATTATGGTTCCTCCACACAACTCGAACAAGAGGAATACTCTTATTTCTCAATTCTTGGACCTTCGAATCAATAACTTGGACTGGATACTCTTCGTAAGACATACTCGGCTCAATATCCTCGGGAACCTCAGATAGAACATGAGAAGGATCATACACATACTTCCGAAGCATAAAGATATGAAATACATTATGAATCTTATCAAGAGAAAGAGGTAATGCAAGACGATAGGCACGATCTCCAACTCTTCCAAGAATCTCAAATGGACCAATATACCTCGGAGAAAGCTTGCCTTTCTTTCCATATCTTCGAATACCAACCTTAGGTGAAACCTTCAAAAACACAAAGTCACCCTTTTTGAACTCAATGTCTCGCCTTCGGTGATCGGCATAGCTTTTCTGTCTACTCTGGGCAGTACTCAATCGATCCCGAATAAGCTTAACCTTCTCAACTGAATCATTAACCATGTCAACACCCCAAATCTTGGCTTCTCCCACTTCATTCCAACAGATAGGAGACTAACATTTCCTCCCATAAAAGGCTTCATAAGGAGCCATCCTAATACTCGATTGAAAATTGTTGTTATAAGCAAATTCCACGAGAGGCAAATGAATATCCCAAGAATCTGCAAAATCAACTGAACAAGCCCTCAACATATCCTCAAGAATCTAAATGGTTCTTTCTGACTGACCATCTGTCTCAGGATGAAAAGCTATACTAAATCTCAATTTTGAACCCAAAGCCTTCTGAAATGCTTGCCAAAACCGAGATGTGAATCTAGGGTCACGATCAGACACAATGCTCACTGGAACTCCATGTAACCTCACAATCTTATTAATGTACAAGGTTGCAAGCCTTTCCATAGAATAACCAATCTCGATAGGTAGAAAATGAGAAGACTTTGTCAATCAATCAACAATCACCCAAACTGCATCAAACCTTCTTCGAGTGGGAGGCAACCCTGTCACAAAATCCATAGTAACATGTTCCCACTTCCATTCTGGAATCTCTAATGGTTGAAGCAATCCCGCGGGCCTTTGATGTTCATCTTTAACTTGTTGACATGTTAAACACTTGGATACATAATCCGCTATTTCCCTCTTCATATTATTCCACCAAAAGTGTTGCTTTCTGATACATTTTAGTACTCCCGGGATGAATAGTATACCTCGATTTATAGCCTTCATCAAGAACTTGGCGTTTAATCCCATCAACATTAGGCACACACAATCGACCTCTGAAAGTCAATACTCCTTCAGAACTGAGAGAGAAATCCTCAAATTTGCCATCTTTGATTTTATCCATAATCTTTACCAACTCCGGGTCATCCTTCTGAGCTTCTTTTATTTGTTGAATTAAAGTTGGTAATACTCGAATGTTCGTAAAAATAGCTCCATGCTTTGATTCATACGGATCCCAATCTCGAGCATCATCCAACATCTTCCATTCACGCACCATCAATGAAGCCATATAAGATTTCCAGCTAATGGCATCAGCTACTACATTTGCTTTACCCGGGTGATAAGAGATAGTATAATCATAGTCCTTCAGTAACTCCATCCATCTTCTTTGTCTGTTATTCAACTCCTTTTGAGAGAAAAGATACTTCAAGCTTTGATGATCCGTAAAAATCTCAAATTTTGCTTCATAAAGATAATGTTTCCACTTGTGCAACGCAAAGACAATAGCCGCAAGCTCCATGTCATGGGTAGGATAATTTTTCTCACTCGGAGTCAACTTCCTCGAAGCATACGCAATCACCCTTCCATTTTGCATTAATACACACCCGAGGCCTTCTTTAGAAGCATCACTATATATTACAAAATCATCATTACCATTAGGTAGGGCAAGAATAGGAGCTGTAGTCAATCTCTTCTTCAATTCCTCAAAACTGATTTAACATTTTTCATTCCACACATAAGGAATATTCTTTCGATTCAACTGAGTCCAATCTTAGAAAACCCCTCAATGAACCTTCTGTAGTACCCAGCTAACCCCAAGAAGCTTCGAATTTCTGTAACTGATTCTGGCCTCTTCCAATTCACAATAGCCTCAATCTTGGATGGATCAACTGATATACCTTTATTAGAAATCACGTGCCCAAGAAAAGATACTTCATCGAGCCAAAAAGCACACTTACTGAATTTAGCAAACAATTGCTTCTCACGAAGAATAGATAAAACCATTCGTAAATGTTGTTCATGTTCCTCCTGAGACTTGGAATAAACAAGAATATCATCAATAAATACAACCACAAAGGTATCAAGATAAGTTTTAAATACCCTATTCATCATATCCATGAAAACAGCCGAAGCATTAGTCAACCCGAAAAGCATAACAAGAAACTCATAATGGCCATATCTACTATGGAAAGCAGTTTTAGAAATTTCTTTAGAACGGATTTTCAACTGGTGATACCCACTCCTCAAATCAAGTTTTGAAAAGACAACCGACCCTTGAAGTTGATCAAATAAATCATCAATATGAGGAAGCGGATATTTGTTCTTTATAGTTACCTGATTCAGCTTTCTGTAGTCAATACACAATCTCAGGGACCCATCTTTCTTTTTGACAAATAACATCGGAGCTCTCCACGGAGATACACTAGGACGAATGAATCCTCGATCAAGTAACTCTTGTAACTGAACCTTCAACTCTTTCAACTCAGCTGGGGCCATTCTGTAAAGTGCCTCAGATATAGGAGTTGTACCTGGAAGTAAGTCAATACAGAACTCGATTTCCCGGTCAGGAGGCATAGCATACTCAGAAGAAAACACATCAGGAAATTCTTTAACAATAGGCACATCCTCTATTTCAGGCAACCTTTTAGTAGTATCAAGAACACTAGCTAAATACCCCGCACAACCATGGTTCAACAACTTTCTAGCCTTCACATAAGAAATAATACGAATCTCTCTACCCCAGGGAACAGTTTCAAAAGTAAATTTAGGAACATTAGGGATAGAAAATGTGACCACCTTTTTAGCACAATCAACAGACGCATGATATTTACCCAACCAATCCATACCCAAGATAATATCAAAATCTTGTAATGGTAAGATAACTAAATCAGCAGGTAAAACATGCTCACGTATATGCACATCACAAGAATGCAACACCTCATTGGTCACCAAACACTACCCTATAGGAGTAGACACCTCTAACACATAAGGTAGAGATTCAGAAGATAAATGCAATCAAGAAGCAAAATGCACGGACACATAAGAATGCGATGAGCCAGGGTCTATAAGTGTACGTGCCCTCAAACTAGACACATAAATAATGCCTCCTATCACATTAGAGGAATCTGAAGCCTGATGTTGAGAAATGGCAAAGACACGACCCTGCACCTTAGGCTTTCCTAAAGAATCCCTCTTCTGGCCCTGAGAAGACCCAACTGCACTTCCCGATGCCTGTACCTTAAATCTAGGACAATCCTTCTGAAAATGACCCAACTGACCACAATTCAAACATTTGCCCTGCTTCTTCCAACATCTTTCTTCTGAATGCCCTTCTTTGTGACAATAATTACAAACTCCTCTGTTCTGAATCCCTGAAGTATTACTTTGATTTCTATTACCTGACTATCTTTGAGAAGATCCTTTGAATTGTGAAGATCCACCTTAATTTCCTTTATTATCACAACGTTGTTGTTGTTGCCTAACTTGCCTCCCTGCACCTAATAACTCCATTTTCTTCTTGTGTTCCTCAATATCATGCTCCACCTGGTAGGCTCGATCAAATGCATCTTGAAAATCTTGCAACTTGTGGGATACTAGTTGAGTTCTAATCACAGTTTTCAAACCTTTCACAAACCTCGTAGCCTTTCTCTCCTCAGTTGCCACTAAGTGAGTACAATACCTGGACAACTCTGAAAATTTAGCTGAATACTGAGCCACTGACATAGAACCTTGCTCCAAGTTAAGAAACTCCATTTCCTTCCTGTCTTTATCTACCCGGGGAATGAAGTGTTCTTTAAAATTTCCCAGAAAATTCTCCCAAGTATAGGGTACATGAGTCTCATCCAATTTAGTTTTCAAAGCTTTCCACCAATGCTTGGCAGCTCCATTCAGCTTATAAGTAGCAAACCTGACTTGATCTTCCTCAGAACATCTCAAAGCATCAAAGATCTTTTCCATTGATTCAATCCACCTTTCTGTCTTAGATACATCAGGCTCTCCATCATAGCCCATGGGTTCCATCTTCAAGAATTATGCCAACCTATCTCTTGGTGGTGCCTGTTCCCTCTCTTGCCTCTGATCATTAATTGTTTTCATTGCAGCTTCAAACATGCCTTGGAACATTATTCGAGCCTCTTCTCTGACCTTATCTTGCCATGAAGGTCCAGACTGATCACCCTTGGTTCCAACCATTTTCAATAAGTACCTGCATAAGACACTCAACGTTACTCACGCTATACACTACTACCCTCCTAGGTCATTAGTCAATCTAGACCATCTACAAACAGGATCTGATACCAACTATCGCGCCCCAGACCTGTGGTCCTATTTGGCCCCACGCTCGGGACATGAGTGGAAGACGTTATAAAACACTTTTGAAAATTTTTCGAAATGTACTTTCATAAAGTTTAACAAAATCACACTTGAAGTTCAAAATCTTCATTTAACTTTAAACAAACTTTACAACCAACTTTCACAACGAAAGTACTTAGCCCGAAGGCTTACAAACGTTTATACAAATGTACATACACCAACATTATTCAAAATAGGTGCTACAATAGGAAGTACGGGTACTCTACCAAAAAAGTTTTACATTTACATAATGTAACCTTAACAAAACAAGTCCCAACTCTTACCACTCTAACGTCCTCCCGTGCCAAAGTGTCCTATCCCCTGGACTCGCCTTTATCTAAAACAGTAAACAAATATGGGGTGAGAATGATTCTCAGTAAAATGCAACTACGTTTCATGCTAAAATGATAAGCATAAAGAACTATATCATAAGCATCACATAGCACATAGTATGATAGGTAAAACTGTTGGGTTTCGTAGTAACATGCGCAGCGGAATTAAGCATTTAAAATTTTATGAAACCCAAAGCCCATAGATCCATTCATATGATTAAGTCAAATACAATATGATGAATACTAGAATACTAACCCTTGATGCCTTTGATTCTTGCAACCTTGAATTCGATGGAGGCTTGAAAACTTGATCACGATCATAGTAAGAATCATGAACTTTGAAGATGATAATTTTCACCCTCTAGCGGTATCCACACCACGAACGAATATCAAGAACACTTGATCTTGGTTGCTAGACCAAAATTGTGAAACACGTTTTCACAATTAATATGAACTATATGGAATTTTATTTGTGTATTATTTTGTTCTTCAATCTAGGATGTCTTAGAACAAAATAAATCCTCTCTCAAACTCTTTGAGATTTGCACAAAAGCATTAGCATTGATTCTGGCTGAATTTTGTTGTTTATATACAAGTTAGACCTATTCCAAATAGGAAACTTGTGTCTAAACCCGTCCAAAATTCTTTTCCAAATCAAATTAGGAAACCAGTCCCGACATGGTGTGCGGCCGCCCAAAACCACCAGTGCGGCCGCACATCTATCTGGAAGGTTTCTGGTACTATTTGAGCCAAGTTGTGTGGCCGCCCAAGACCTTTTGTGCGGTCGCACACCTTCCCCAGATTTCCCAAATTTCCAAATTCCTCCAAAGTCCTTCGACTCAATATTCCAATATAGTCCTTATTTAAGATTCGTTCTATTGTGTGTGATCCTCTAGGATTATACTAAGTTGGCAATGGGTTCAAACATGAAACCATAAGATATGATTAGGTTCTAGTAAACCGTCATACCTACCCAAAGAGTATAACTAGATACAAGTTCACATTCCTTTAGAACATGTCATAATCCCTTTGTCCACGATGTCATTGAACACAAGTCATGGTCAATAAGTCAACTTGTATTGTTCAATACTTTCTCCATTCCGAATATGTTGATAATCCAAATGACATTGATCCAATCAATCCATTTGAGTTTGGCCAAACATTTCACCAACATCATTCCTTCGAGGGGCCCAAGCTTGAAATCTCTCCAAAGAGGACAAATCCATTTAGCTTATTATTCTTCCCTACGTGAATCCGATTATGCCAATCATACCCTTTATAACTACCGTGTTAAGGCAACGTTTGAATATGTCAAACATAATCATTATCAAGTGGAAGACTATAATAACTTCATGTCTAAGGATTCAAATGACATAACTAATATGAGATTTACATATGACATAGACCATAACATAAATCTCATACAGCGGGTCATGTCCAGTACCTTGTTCCAAACAAGTACCCATAAATCTAACATGATCATCCCATGATCATTTAGCCTTTATACTAGTGCTTAACAAGCTCTAGGGATGGAGATTACTATAAGCAAACATGAGCAACAATAATAATCTTATTATCTCTTTATCATCATGAATAAAATGATAACTTATACAACGTTTAACAAACGTGCCTAGGGCACCAACACCAATAATCTCCCACTTGCCCTAGGCCCAATCTCTAGGTATCCAATACCCATGGACCTAACATGACCATCATGTTTAGCTTGTGGAAGTCCCTTTGTTAGCATGTCTGCAACGTTATCATTAGTTGGTACTTTGCATATATTTACGTCTCCCTTATCAACGATTTCTCGAACGATAAGATAACGCCTAAGTATGTGTTTGGATTTAGGATGTGCCCTTGGTTCCCTTGCTTGATCAATAGCACCTCTATTATCACTAATAAGGTTTATTGGATTAGCAATACTAGGAACCATCTCAAGTTCAACAATGAACTTCTTAATCCAAACCACTTCCTTTGCAGCATCCAATGCGGCAATATACTTAGATTTAGTTGTAGAATTAGTGACTGTACTTTTCTTGGAACCATTCCAACTTACAGCTCCACTATTCGACATATGCACAAAACCTGATTGCGATCTATTATCATCTTTGTTGGTTTGGAAGCATGCATACGAGATCATCTTCCATACCTTCATAGATCATAAACGAATCTTTAGTTCTTCTAAAGTACTTTAAGAATCGCTCACATAGCCATCCAGTGAATCTCACCGGTGTCGGATTGATATCTACTCGTCATGCTCCAATCATTAGATATATCCGGCTTAGTACTTATCATGGAATCATGGATCCAATTGCTGAAGCAAATGGCATCTCATTCATTTTCTCATGCTCATCTTTTGTCTTTAGGACATTGAGTCTTGCTTAGAGAAACTCCATGTAACACTGACAAATGTCCTCTTTTAGAATTTTCCTTGTGGAATCTTCGCATGACTTTGTCAATGTATGTACATTGGCTTTAAACCATTTAGCTTCCTTGATCTATCTCTATAGATCTTAATGCCAATGACTTATGCGGCTTCATCCATATTCTTCATTGTGAAACACTTTCTTAACCAAATCTTTACAGATTAAAGTGTAGGAATGTCGTTTCCAATGAGCAATATGTCATCCACATATTAGATAAGGAATAGCACCATGCTCCCACTAATCTTCTTGTATATACAAGATTCATCTTCGTTCTTGATCAAGCCAAACTCTATGTCTTATCAAAACGGAGATTCCAACTCCCAAAAGCTTGCTTCAATCTATCCAATGAATCTTCGCAACTTTCATACCTTTTAGAATTTTCTTGACTATCAAAACATTTAGGTTGTATCTAATACATCCTTAAGTGAGTTACCATTGAGGAACGCTTGTTTTGACATCATTTTGTCAAATTTCATATTCCAAATATGAGCATATGACTATGAAAATTCTAATAAGTTTCTTGCTACCCATGTAAGTTTTTCTTCAAGAAAAGTCATTCATCTCCTTTGGTTTTTACACCTTAGGTTAGAATGATCAAGTTCTAAACTTGAATATTATACATGAATTGCCTTTTAGATTTTATGACTCCAAGCCATTAATCTAAATGTGGAGTTGATATTGCATCTTTGATAGGTGGTAAATACTTCATTCTAAATGAACTTTACCTTAATAATTTCTATTTCGAAATATCCAATATTTCCTCTAATAGATTGTATTTTATCATGTGTGCAAGTACTTGTATATCTTGAAAGGATTTTCACAACTCCTTGTGAAAATTTGTTCAATTTCCATCTTAGGTTAAAATATATTTTCTAGGTCTCGAACCATTCGAGATACATTTTACTCCCACTGATTCTTTTAGAGATAAACCATTTATCTAGAAAAGCATCATCATAATCAACAACCATTTGTTTCTTATGAGTAAAATTATTATCCTCAAGTTTCCTTAGGATATCCCATGAAAGTATATTTATTAGATTTAAATATGAGTGTGTCCCAGACAGCTCCTTTCCAAAAGGTCTCACTATCTTAAATCTTTACGAAAGACAAACCGAGTTTTCTTTCATCATTTAACCTCTTTTGATGGAACTCAAATTAGTGTAGTTATAGCAGTTTATAATACATAACCCCAAAACAAATAATGGAAGATCAATTTTGATTTTATCATCTTATGAACCATATCCAATAAGGTTCAATACCTCCATGTAGATACATCATTCCAAATGGTGTTCTTAGTGGAGTTTATTGTGAAACTATTTCACAACCTTAATGATAACTATCAAAATCTCGGTTCAATTATTCATCATCACGATTGAGTCAGAATCTCTGAATAGTTTTACCAAGTCCGACCAAAATTATCTTTTAGCATTGCTTCTTAATGCACCATATACATCAAAATGTATTAGGTCGACTAACATATTAGCTATTTACCAATCATAGTAAAAGATGTCTTGGTCCAAATCAATAATTGAACCGAGTAAATCATATGATTCCAAATCATATGACTTAAAACTCCGTTCCATGGAATTTTAGATATACATTTCTCCTTTATTTGATCAAAACAATAATGCATAAAGAATTTCAATTATTTATGTTATAGCCTTTATTACTCTGTTCTTCAAGATTTAGGATATAAGATTTATTTATATATGATAACACAATGAAGTAAATCATAATAAATAAAGCACCTTTCTTATTCCAAATAAGAAATAAATATCCTTCATTATCTTATAACAAAATAATATTTCCTACTTCATTAGTAAAGCCACTTTACAAGTGTTCTATGAATAATGTTGCAACTCTTGCATCATTACTATTCGTAGGTCAAACTTTACTATAAGTAGTCTTTCAATTTACTAATTATTGCACATTATACAAATGTGGGATCCATATCCGGTATCCAATACCCAATAATTAAAGTTAGAAAAATTAATTTATAACATAAATATCCTGAGTGGTAGTCTCACTACCAATCCTTTCATTGATTATCCAGAATTTTGACTACAATTCTAAATGGTCAATCCAATTGCCATTTCACCAAATTGCATCAATTAGAGTTATTATTTTAACCATAATTATTTCCTTTAGTTTTGACAACGCTTGTCTTACCTTTCTTTTGGCACTTGGCCCTTTTCCATCATAACCATGAGCATTGGAGAACCTTTCTCCACTTTCTTCATCTCCGCAGTTTTAAGCATATCATGCAACTCGGAGAGATTCTTTATTCATTCCATAGCATGTTATAGTTCATCACAAAGTGATTATAACTCTTAGGCAATGAATTAAGAATAAGATCCATGGCTAGCTCCAATCCAATTGGACAACCAAGTTTCTCAAGATGCTCTACGTAGCCTTTATCTTAAGCATGTGAGGTTCCACTTATTGCCCTTTACTCCTTTTGCAGGAAGTGAATGCAATAATGGTTTTATACCTTTCTTGCCTAGATTGCTCTTTGAAACATGTGACTCAACTCCACGCCTATCTAATAGGCTTCCAAAATTCCAAACTTTGTTGAAGTTTTGAGTACATAATCGTGAGCATAAGACAACTCACATTCCTAGAATCATACTCATGATTCTTGTGATTGTCTATTCCGGCATTGGGTTCTTTAGGAATATGCTCATCAAGAATGTACAACCCATCTTCTTGCCTTAGAACGATTCTTAGGCTCAGGATCCAATCCATGAAGTTTGTACCATTCTCTTGAAGCTCATCATTCTAAATGATTGATCGCAACGAAGTTAGTTGTCATTATCTACAACTCATGCAAAATTTTCAAAATTTTACAAGTACCAATCTCATTAAAGAGATAAATAATGTATTTTCCAAAAATACTCCCACTAAATTATATAACCTTCTTATACATCCAATGTATAATATAATTTAAATGGGGTAAGATCCAACTTTAATTTAATTTCAAGTACGCTTTGGCGCACCGCTCAAAATTAAATTAATTAGGTAGACAACCCTGTCAATCATATCCCATATGACTTTTAGATCCTTTTCTGAGATTCTTTTAAATTGGGCTAAGATCCAACTTTAATTTAATCTTGAGTCCGCTTTGGCGGACCGCTCAAAATCAAATTAATTAGGTAGACAATTTATTGTCAATCATATCCAATATGATTCTTAGTGATCCAATTTCAAAAGCATGTTTAATCTCATCTTTGCCTAGGCCCAAAACTGTTTTGACGCCTAATTAAGTCCAACCATTTTAAACGTATAGGAACCATTCAATTTAATGCACATTGCGGAGGCAAGCCCACATTGAATTAATGAACCTCATCTTGCTCATACATGAATAAAATTAATGCACCTCGCGGAGGCGAACCCACATCAAAATCACCCATGTATAAACAAGTGTTTTAATCATGGCATGGCAAAAAGAACTTAAAACATTCTTTGAAGGTTCATCACATATAGCATACAACACATTTATGAGCACATAATATAAACATGTTACGCATCAAGTTTAGCCACTAAATTAATCTCCATTAATTTAAGCATAATATTTATGTGTCATTAGTTTCTCTATAATTATGAGGATGAGACTATTTGAATTTTGGTTATCATCTCCAAATCAAGACAACAAGAAGTGCGGCCGAACTAAGCCATTGGCAGCCACAATTCCGCACTAATTCAAGAAACCAAGAAAGTAGTCCATGTGGCCGAAACTAAGCAATAGATGGTCTCGATGAACGTAGGCCAATTGCATTCACACTTCCACATGGATCTCCAATCATTGAATCAAGAACTTTGTTTCTCAATTTTAGCAATTATGAACTCTTCATAATTCTAACTTCGTTTTATCTTTGAAACTTTGATTGCAATCAAGTTTGAGAAACACAATCTCGATGAACGTAGATTAGCCATCCAAACCTTGAATCAATCTCAGAATCAAACGACTAAAACAAATAGGAATTCAAACCAACTAAATCCACCCCGCGACCCAAAAAAAACCCCAGTCCAGACCAGAAGGTCCGGCCGAGTCCTTACTTTGGTCCGGTCGGACCTACCTCAAAATTCCAGCTTCTGACCATCACTGTGCGGCCGCCCAAGAAAGACTGTGCGGTCGCCCAAACATGTGCGACCGCCCACGTTTTTCTGTACGGTCGCACAGTAGCATCAGAATGATTTTAGAGTTCGAAAACTTGTCTCAAAATTGTTTTCCCCCATTATTAAAACTTTGATCTAATCAAAAATTAATAATCAAACAATTCAGAATCCAACATAATTTTTAGTGCGATTCAATAGTGCGATTAAAGTTGTAAAACAATAAACCACATAGAATCATATAACACATAAACATCATATAATCCAATATTCATATCATGCTAGGCATACAAACAATTTATATACACACAACATGATCTAAGTATTGAAATAATCAACATGAACGGGGCTCTGATACCACTGTTGGGTTTCGTAGTAACATGCGCAGCGGAATTAAGCATTTAAAATTTTATGAAACCCAAAGCCCATAGATCCATTCATATGATTAAGTCAAATACAATATGATGAATACTAGAATACTAACCCTTGATGCCTTTGATTCTTGCAACCTTGAATTCGATGGAGGCTTGAAAACTTGATCACGATCATAGTAAGAATCACGAACTTTAAAGATGATAATTTTCACCCTCTAGCGGTATCCACACCACGAACGAATATCAAGAACACTTGATCTTGGTTGCTAGACCAAAATTGTAAAACACGTTTTCACAATTAATATGAACTATATGGAATTTTATTTGTGTATTATTTTGTTCTTCAATCTAGGATATCTTAGAACAAAATAAATCCTCTCTCAAACTCTTTGAGATTTGCACAAAAGCATTAGCATTGATTCTGGCCGAATTTTGCTGTTTATATACAAGTTAGACCTATTCCAAATAGGAAACTTGTGTCTAAACCCGTCCAAAATTCTTTTCCAAATCGAATTAGGAAACCAGTCCCGACATGGTGTGCGGCCGCCCAAAACCTCCTGTGCGGCCGCACATCTATCTGGAAGGTTTCTGGTACTATTTGAACCAAGTTGTGTGGCCACCCAAGACCTTTTGTGCGGTCGCACACCTTCCCCAGATTTCTCAAATTTCCAAATTCCTCCAAAGTCCTTCGACTCAATATTCCAATGTAGTCCTTATTTAAGATTCGTTCTATTGTGTGTGACCCTCTAGGATTATACTAAATTGGCAATGGGTTCAAACATGAAACCATAAGATATGATTATGTTCTAGCAAACCGTCATACCTACCCAAATAGTATAACTAGATACAAGTTCGCATTCCTTTAGAACATGTCATAATCCCTTTGTCCACGATGTCATTGAACACAAGTCATGGTCAATAAGTCAACTTGTATTATTCAATACTTTCTCGATTCCGAATATGTTGATAATCCAAATTACATTAATCCAATCAATCCATTTGAGTTTGGCCAAACATTTCACCGACATCATTCCTTCGAGGGGCCCAAGCTTGACATCTCTCCGAAGAGGGACAAATCCATTTAGCTTATTATTTTTCCCTACGTGAATCCGATTATGCCAATCCTACCCTTTATAACTACCGTGTTAAGGCAACGTTTGAATATGTCAAACATAATCTTCATCAAGTGGAAGACTATAATAACTTCATGTCTAAGGATTCAAATGACATAACTAATATGAGATTTATATATGACATAGACCATGACATAAATCTCATACAGCGGGTCATGTCCAGTACCTTGTTCCAAACAAGTACCCATAAATCTAACATGATCATCCCATGATCATTTAGCCTTTATACTAGTGCTTAACAAGCTCTAGGGACGGAGATTATTATAAAAAAACATGAGCAACAATAATAATCTTATTATCTCTTTATCATCATGAATAAAATGATAACTTATACAACGTTTAACAAACGTGCCTAGGGAACCAACACCAACAAAAACCTACTCATATACCACAAATACCACAAATGCCACACTCAGGTGGATACCAAGCCATGGTTTACCCAATAAACATAACTGTCTGAGAATACCATCTGAGAAAACCAACTGAGAAAACCATCTGAGCAGTATAAATAGCTGAAGCCGGGATCCCGAAAACCAAACCATAACCATAAGAACCAAAGTAACAACGGGGGGAATATGACACAAAGTCATAACCCAAATGCTCACCCAAGGGAGCGATTCATCCCATCCAAGGCCAATCTGGACTGGGGAAAACAGAAAAGGCAGCAGCGGAAAACCTTATGGTGAACTTGGCTTGTGTGCCACTATAATTCTACCACTGCCTGACTCAAGGTACCAATGGAAAAACTTATAGTGAACTTAACTTGTGCCACAATAATTCTCCCACTGCCTGACACCACAACAATTATGTAACGCCCGTCCTAATTCTTGTTAAATTCTTGACTTGCTTGTTAAATTCTTGACTAGCATATTTATATGCTATTTTATTTGAGTTAATTATTTAACTGCTTTAGAAAATTAAGGTGGTTAAATGTCAAAGTTGAAAGTTTAGGGGCCTTTTTGTCAAAGTTAGAACTTGAGGGGCCAAATTGCAATTCTTGGAATCTTGCAAGTATAACTTGTTGTTGCTTTCACTGAGAAAGCAAATTCTCAAGTTTCTTCTCGTTCTTTCCTCTGTTTCAAAGTTAGGGTTAGAGTTTTACCCTATTCTCGACTCCTCGAGTTTAATTATCCCTCCGTTCGTGATTCCGGTCCCGGATAAATATTCGTGGCATTGAATAGAGCGTTCCAGGCCGATCAGAAATTAATTTGGGTCAACTTGATTTCGGACTAGGTAAGCTATTGACTCCCCCTTACTTGTAATAACATGCATATATGTTATTCCCGATACTTGTTCTTGTTAAAATTGTGTTTTGGGCAATTTTCGTGATACTTGTAAAATTGGGACGAAGGGAGTATTAACATGTCCTGGGTTTATTGATAAAGTGAACTTGAAAGATTGTTTGAATATGTTAGGGCACCTGGGAATAGTATAAGTAGTAGAAAAATTATACTCCTATTCGTGAGACGGTAAAATAGTAACTTGATTTAAATATTATTAGAAAAATTGTACCATTATTTGTGGTACGGGGAAATGAATGGAAGTATCCATAAATGGGTATATTAGCATATTATAAAATTGTACTTATACTTTTGGGACAGTGAATTATTTAAATGGAATAAAAGAGAATTATTCTATTACTTGTGGGACGGTGACAAAGTAATAAAGTGTCCCTATAGAAGTGTTCTGAGCATGTTAAAATGCACTCTTGAATGTTAAATTGTGAGTAAAAGTATACTCCTACGCTTTGGACGGAGAATTCTAAGTCTGGAAAGAAATTTGGTATTTGCTGAAAATTGTACCAGGCGCCCGCCTGGTGGTCCCTCGAGCGCCCACCCTTTTCAACAGAAGTTTTGGGTTTCAAAAGTGTTTCAATGAGCACCCGCCCGGTCTACCATAGGCTCCCGCCCGGTCCCCTGTTCCAACCAAAGTGTTTTAAATCTAAATTAAATTGAAAGCTTATCCCTCCTAAGGCATATAGCCTTAAGATAAGATGTCCTAGCAAGTGTTGTGACACCTTAGGGGTATCAGAAGTGAGTCTTGAACATGATTGCTCATTAAATTAAAATGAGAACTTGAGTATAAAAGGAAGAACTCTTCTTTATGTCTTGAAAGTGATATGAACAAGCACTTATGTGTTATGCTTGTCTTGGAACCTATGCTTGTGCACCTTGAGGGCACCAAATTAGTGTCTTGAGCTCGAATATCCTATGTAGGGGATTATGAACTTGTAAGTATGGGTTGTATAACTCATTTTACTTAATGTGAATTCGAAGTATTCTTGGTCTAGGTTTAGGATACTACCCTAGATGGCCTAGATGAGTGTTGTAGAACACTCTAGTACTGAAAAATAGTCCCTTTGTGAACAAATGAAATGTGGACTTGAATCATAATTAAAGGATAACTTGAGTATAAGGGTAGTAACTCTCTTTTATGTGTCTTGAAGTTAATGTTTGTGTACCTTAGGGGCACCAACTAATGTCTTGAGCTTGAATGTCCTACGAAAAGGATTGGAAAATAATAAGTGAAAGATATATAATTCATCTTCCTAGCTTGAACTTGAAGTATAAGATAATTAACTCTTGTACATGTTTAACCATCCAAAGAAATGGATTGAGAACTTGGATATAAGATGATAAAATCTTGTATATGTATTGAATGTCTTGAATGTCCTGAATGTCTTGAATGTCTTGAATGTCTTGAATATCCTGAATGTCTTGAATGTCTTGAATGTCTTAAGTTGAGATAGTAACTTGAAGTATAAGACAATAAAATCTTGTACATGACTTGAACATCCAAATAATTGGATTAAGACTTGAATATAAGATTATAAAATCTTGTATGTGCCTTGACACCAATATATGTGTATGGTAATAAACTTGAAAGATCCTTGATGTGTATATGCAAATCTTGCATATAGTTACTTAATAGAATGTGGCTTCTTGATTACTTGATACATGGTATGAATAACCAAAAGAGTTGGGATATGGAACTAGATAGAGAATGATTAACTCTACTACATACTTGAATTTAATACGTGTATATTGTAAGTGCTATGAACAAGCACTAAAGTGCTAGTGATTGGTTTTAATCGTGTATATACTCAATGAAGTATATAAAGAATAAAGAAGATATCTTGTCTTGAAATGGGTTCCTAAAGAAAATAGGGACTAGTGTAATATGAAGATAATTCATATAATCGTGTATACTACGATTTAAGTTAATAAGAATAACTACCGAACACAATATGTGTTGGAAAATGTATTCGATTATTAACGATACATATACGTGAGATATGACTGTGACTAGGTATGAATGTGACCTATTCTATTATGTATTTAGAGTCTCAGGTTTTGGGCTCTATGTGATTGTAAGGGTATCGTGATAGACACTTTAATGTGTTAAACGTGATATGAATATGTACGTGCAAACTTGGCATGTGAAAAAGTGATATAGAATGATATACCCTACTACTTGTTTGAGGTCTGTTATTAATAGACTCTAACTTGGATTGACCGTGTTATATGGACACTCTACGTGCCATTGTTAGATTGATTTGTCTTCGCAATGATTGCGTACGTGTACTTGTATTCTCGTGAGCACATGATACATGATTACATGGTGCATATTCTTGTGAGCACATGATACATGATTACATGGTGCATAAAGACTGGTCCACTAATATGGGACTTAGTTCTATTCTCGTAGTTCAAGTAAACATCTACTTGTGCATTCTCGTGTGAGTCCAGCTGGCTTATTTGGTGCAGAGGGGTGTATAGGTTCACGCTTATCGCGAGAGCTGGGGTTTAAGTGATAATCGCGGGTCTATGCATTCGGTCTGTTTTTCCCTTACTACTAGCCATAGTAAGGGCTTAGCATCCTGTATTAGAGCAATACGCCTGATATAAGTGAATGCTAACTCGTGAACACCTCGTGAATCTTGTTCTTGCGAATGACACTGGTTACCGGGTCTTCTTATATACTGCATAGCAGTCTCTTGATCTTGATCGTGGTTGTCCTCAGCTATACAAGCATCGACAACAATGGTATTCTTGGGAGGAATAAGGAAGGATTCAGGTAATGATACGTGATAGGCCTATGTGCTTCATGGTGAGTTGTTCTAGCCTCTCACACTACTTGACTACTTGTTACCTGATCATATCTTAAGCTTGATTACTTGTTGAGTTGGCTTAGCCTCTCCTATACTTGTTACTTGATGATACTTGATATATGATTACTTGAGTATCTACTTGAATTGCATGATAACATGTCATGTAGTTGCATGTTAATAGCTTACTGAGATTTATCTCACCCTTTATTTGTTTCCCCCCCCCCAGGAAGCAAGGGATAGTACGCAGTGAGGTTCGACATAGCTGGGAACGTACTCCGCAGGATGTTCTTGTTTGAGACTAGTGTCCTTTTACACTTTGGTAAGAACGATATTGTATGAGTTGTTA
This sequence comes from Campanula takesimana, assembly GCA_026119855.1. Taxonomy (NCBI): domain Eukaryota; kingdom Viridiplantae; phylum Streptophyta; class Magnoliopsida; order Asterales; family Campanulaceae; genus Campanula; species Campanula takesimana. Next base: position 660,545 of record JAOWBW010000163.1, on the reverse strand, counting down.
AACTCAGGGCTTGTTGGGGTAGACTTGTGTAGTACTTGTTGTCTCTAGACATCTCTTGATGCCAGATTATGTGCTAGGCATGTCTTCCGCTGTATGTAACCATGTTTGGTTTTAATTTTCTTGGTCTAGAACTCGTTGTGAACTATCTTAGCTCCTTACTCTTGAGTATATATAGCATGTCAGTTTGTTTCTAACAGGTATTGTTCCTGTTTCCCGTTAGTTTCTTGTTTCTTGTTAGTTACGCGCACCAGGTTCGAGGTTCTATTAGGGGATCCCGGGACTTGGGGCGTGTCAAAGTACCAGCTGGACTTTAAACACGAGCATAGTAATGAATACTTGCTTAAACAACAACCGGGGGCAATGATTCCAAAGTAGGAAACCAAGACAAACATATTACAAAGATGAACCAATCCAAACCACATCAAAAGATGTTCAACAATATCCAATTAACATTCAATCAAATTCCACAACACATATGTTCACAAAGGAACCGATTTCAAACACTAGAGTGTTCCACAACAACCCTCTAGGTACTCTAGGATATCACCTAAGACCTAGACGAAGATTGAACTCTAAATCACTTGGATTGGAACAACTCAACATTTCAGCAATTATGGGCGGTCGCCCATACCAGACTGGGCGGTCGCCCAAAATACTCTGTCCCAGACCAAACCTTTCAGATAGCATGGGCGGTCGCCAAACCCATTCTGGGCGGTCGCCCAAAAACTTGACAGGCCCAAAACTTGCTAATTTTACTCTCTTCGTTTCACCGTCCCAAAAGTACAACACTTACAACACTTAACGTTTATAAATTTACTAAGGCTACAAATTCAGTCTCAAAACAACTTTAACACCACTTTGAACCCAACCAAACCAAACATACCAAATACTTACTTTGTCCCAAAATTACAAGTATCACAAATAAATTCTTTTCATAATAATTTCACTACACATAATATATACAACATATATATGACCATTTTAAAATTTAAGGGGAATTAGTAACTTACCTATTTCCAGAAAGAGTATCAAGGAAATATGTTTTGTTCGGGTAGAAATGACCTACTCAACGCCCTGATCATTTTTATATAATTAGATTTTAAAACGGAGTAGTAAATAAAAAGAAATAAATCGAAATAAGATGAACTTACCTTTTCTTTCTTAACCTTAGGAGAAACATAGAAAGTTGCAGAGCATAATTCATACACAGAGAAAGAGAAGAGAAGGATAAGTTTATAAGTTTTTACCCACTTTTCCAACTTTGGCCACTGGACTTTCATTTTTAACACTTAAGCCCCCAAAGTTATAATTTCACTAAGGACCCTAAAGTTTCAACTTAATCATTTAACTCACTTAACCATTATTACTACTAACTAAGTAAATAACACAATTAATCAAGTAAGATGTGCAAATCATAAAATATAATGCAACACATAAAATGCACACATAAGGCAAATAAAAATCCCCAAAAATATAAAATAAACAGGGATGGGTTTTGGGGTCGTTACAATAGAGCCTTAGTATAGGATGATGAACTTGAAGTATAAGATGTCTAACTCTTATATATGACTTGAATGTCCAAAGATTGGAATGATAACTCGAGTATAAGATAATAAAATTTTGTACATGTCTTAAACATCCATAGAAGTGGATTAAGAACTTGAATATAAGATGATAAAATCTTGTACATGCCTTGAAACCAATACATGTGTATGGTAATGAACTTGAAAGTGCTATGAACAAGCACTAACGTGTATGAGAAATGTTCTTGACGTGTATGTGCAACCATTGCATATAGCTACTTGATGACAATGTGACTTCTTGATTACTTGAAGCATGTTTCTTGATGAGCTATTCCACTACTTTTGGATTAGTTCTACTCTCGTAGTTCAAGTAAATACCTACTTGTGCATTCTTGTGTGAGTCCAGCTGGCCCTTGCTTGTTCGGAGGTATATAGGTGTTGGATATTATGCCCTAGGCCCTTGAGAAAGGCCTATGCGTTATATCATAGCTTTATTGTTATAGAGATAACAAACCCGATTATTATATCCTTTGCATGTTTATTATAATAATCATTGTCCCTAGCACTTATGAAGGGCTAGCATGAGTTTAATGGATAATCATATGATGATTATAGCGCATAGGATGCGGATTAAACTTGCGAGTACATGTTGGAGAACAAGTATTGGATAGACCTGTTATGAGATTTATGTCATGGTTAAATTTCATAATTAAATCTCATAATAGTTATATCATTCATCCTTAGACCTGAGATTATCATAGTCTTCCACATGATGAACATTATGTTTGACGTACTCAAACGCTACCCCTAACCGGGAAGTTATAAAGGCTACGATTGGCATAATCGGATTCCTGTAGGGAAGAATGATAAGTCAAGATGGGATTTGTCCCTCTCTCAAGAGAGATATCTGCTTGGCCACTCGATGAGTGAGATTGATAATAGTGTACAGCCGATGTTATTTGCTCATATCAATCTACTCGAGATCGAGAAAGCATTGGACAACATAAGTTGACATGGACCATGACTTACGTCCAATATGATATCCTGTGACAAAGGGATTGTGATATGTTCTATAAGGTTACTTTGGGCTTTCAAAGTTATACTAATTGGGTAGTCATAATGGCTTGCTAGAGTCCGCTTATGACTTACGGGTTCTGACTCGTTCGGACTCGTTGCCAACTTAGTATAATCCTATTGGGTCACACACAATAGAACGGATTGAATAAGGCACAGAAAACGGGAAAAACTGGATCCTGCTGGAAGGATCCGTACGAATGGTTTGTGAGCCACCCAACCAATCCGTACGGATGGTTTGTCCAGACGGAAAACAGTTTGTTCAGATCTCTTGTTTGACAAGGAATTCTGATCCCAAAAGGAATTCTGTTTATACCCTATTATATATGTGTGCAGTTGGGTTTGAGAAACCTAATGGTTTATTTTAGAAATCATAACATGTTGTTTGAGAAACAATTACACAAATATAGAGGGGATTATTAGTTTTGAGATTTAGAATCATTATAACTCAATAATCAATGGAGCAAAATAATTCTTACGAAGAAATCGTTTCTTCATCAAGCATTGGGTCTAGCAATCCAGATCAAGAGGGTGTTCTTGATATCCGCTGCGCATGATGCATCAAAACCCAACAGTGGTATCAGAGCCCCGTTCGTTGTTGATTATTTTAGTATATCATGTTGAAATTGTTTAATTCGATTATATGATATCTACATGATAATAAGATGAATGTGTGATTTGAGTTTTATATATGAGATATAAAATTTATGAGCATGAATATGGGGATTATGTAATTATTGTATTGATTTGATCCATATGAATAATTGCATGTTTGGGATATCAATAAATAATTGGATTATGTGTATTGATAATTTGGATCTAATTTGTGTATGTAATAAATTGTTTACTCATGATATTGATTAGATCTAATTAAATTCGTAATCTGTAAATTCATGTTTTTGTAATCTGATTATGTATAAACATGATATTGGATTTGGTCGAATTTCTGAAATTCTGAAAAAAACTGGAAATCTGGGATCCTACCAATGGATCCGTACAGATGGTTTGGATGATGCCAAACTGATCCGTACGGATAGTTTGGAAATTCTCAGATTTGATTTTGTTTTCTGGTGTTCAGATTATTCTGTAAATTGTTTACAGAATTCGAATCTGGAAACTGAAAACTGCTTTCAGACGGATGGTTTTCGAAACAATGTTTCCTGAAACAGTTTTCAGCCGAAGAATTCAAAATGAATTACAGAAATCAGAGTTCTAAAGAGTTTAGAACTTCTGTAATCTATGAGATTAAGAGACAATGAAAGATCTTGAAACAAGTATCCAATCTATACGGGAATGTGGATGCCTTTTGGCTTAGTTTCGACCGTATATAGAAGTTGCTTGGTTTCTTGATCTTAGCACGGAAATGTGGATGTCTTTTGGATTAGTTTCGGCCGTGCGGTTTGTGCTTTCAATTTCAAGATGCTCTGCAGATACAGTTTCAGAATTCTGAAGATCAGAGTTTATGTGACCTGTATGAAAGAGCTGTACGGATAAATCTGTATGCTTCCAGAAACATCCGTACGGATGGTTTGGGCATTACTGATTCTGATCTGTTTCAGACGGCAGGTTTTGGAAATCATATTTCCTGAAACATATTTAAGTTCAGAAGTCCAAACTGTTAATGAGATCAGAATCTTAAAGGAGTTTAAGATTGGCGTAATCTTAAAGTTTCAGAATTTATCCCTATACAAAGTGCAAATAGTTTGCAGAGAAAGAAACTATATTTGGATTAATTCATTGCATGGACCAATGGCAGGCTTACGCCTTGTTTCTGAGAATGCGAATGAAATATCCAATCTGTAAATTGTTTACAGATAATTTAGATTCCGTCCCCATTATGTTGCTTCATAATTAAATCACAAGATTTTGCTTCTGTTAATTAATTGGATTAGTTAACATCATTATGCAAAGACTATATTATATTATGTTTGACATAATTAAATATATAATGCATATCTCTAAGCAAATAAACATTCTTAAAACTTAAGTCAAGTGTCAATCCATAATTAAAACACTTGTGAGTACATGGGTAGTTTTATGTGGGTTACGCCTTAGCGTAGGCGCATTAATTCTATTCATCTATAAGCAAGATGAGTGAATCAGAGTTTCCTATACGTTTAAAATGGTTTGACTTAATTGGGCTATCAAAACAGTTTTGGGCCTAAGGCACAGATGAGATTAAAACATGTTTGACATAAGATGTCTAACAATCTCATAAAAGATCTAAGAGTCACATATGATGTGATTGATAAAGAGTTATCTACCTAAATAACATGATTTTGAGAAGTCGTGCCCTAGCAGACTCAAAGTTGGGTGAAATACGGATCTTAGCCTACTTAAATTATATTATACAATTGTTGTATTTGAAGGTGTATAATTTAGTGGGAGTATTATGAAATACATTAAATGTCTCTAAATGATAATGGTATGAAATATATGTGTATATTTATTTGCATATTTCGTAGAATGTCTTAAACTATAATCATGTATAATTACTGCGATTGACTCCACTTTAAGAAGAATAAGATTAACTTCCATGACCTAGTCATGAGCTTAAGAATTGTTCTAAAGCAAGATCGGAAGTTATGAATTCTTAATAAATCCTATTTCTAAGAAACCTAATGCTTAATGATGGACAAAGACATTTATTAGAAACATGTGGATGATTCTATAGATGTCAATTGTCTTATGACTTGCTACCATATGTTTAGAACTTTAGAAGTATATGAAACACATGGATGCTTATTTGATAAGCAATCACGTAGAAAGCGTTCCTACAAGCAAGAAAGGCAAGAAAAGTTTGAGATTGATTAGAGTCTAACATTCATTTGATGAATGAAAGGTATGTCAATAAGTTCTCATGTTTTGAACATGGAGAGACATATTAATTACCTTAGTTGGCTTGATAATCAAGTTAGTTTGGAACTAACAACGGATTTGGTATTAATTCATAAGCGACATTCGATGTTTAAAGTGCTATATCTTAATATCAAATTGAAACATTCTCAAACCCTAAAGGTTAATAAGGACAAGGATTTAAGATAAAGGCAAGACAGAAGTTGTCAAGCCTAAAAGGAAATATTTGTGGCAAAACCTAAATTCCAAAGAATGTAATTTGTACCTTGGCAATAGGATTGACCGTTGGTGAAGTTACAATTTGAATTAAAAGATCAAAAAGGAAGGGTAGTTGGACTACCACTTCAAGTATTTATGTTAAAATTTCTACTTGTAAGGGTAAAGATTAACCTATGTGGCAATAATGATGTAATGGTTGCAACATTAATCATAGGAACTTGCGAAGTGTCTTTACCTAATAAGTTCATATTTGTTTTAAACAAATGGTGCTATGTTCTTATTTTAAGTAGAAATATTATTTTGGTTTCTTCATTAGAAGATTATGGATATTTCTTATTTCAAATAAGAAAGTGTTCCATTAAATATGATTTGCCTTATTGTATTGCTAATCATATAATGGGACTTAATATCCTTATCTTGGAAGAACAAAATAATGAGCATAACGTAAATAATGGAAATCTGAATATAAGGATGTAATCGTTACATTCTTAAAAAGCATTAATGTCTATATCAAATGATAAGAAACACATATCTAAAATTCCATGGGACGGACTTTTAAATTCATATGATTTTGAATCATGTGATAGATGTGAATCTTAGAAATTGATCAAGACATCTTTTACTAATAGTAGTAACAGGAAGTACTCTTTTGAACTTATACATTTTGATGTATGTAGTTTATTAAAGTAACAATGCTAGAAAGGATTTCAACACCTCAGGGCAAAAGTATTGATGTACTCTGATGAGATCAAAGTAATGAATATTTGAGCCTTGGACTCGATGAGAATTCTGCAAAAAGTCTGCAATTTAAGAAAAACAGAATCTGGAAACAGCAGCCGTACGGATGATGTTCCAGAAGTTTACAGATTGTCTGTAAAACACAGTTTTTCGTCTCATAATAAGTTAAACTGATCTTTAATTATCCTTCTGGATTATGTGCTGGAAACAGCTGCGCTTACACTAAATTGAGATTCGTCTAAGGAGGTTCGTTATACCATATAAGATATGGAATGAAAGAAAACTTGGTTTGTCTTTCATAAAGATTTGTGATGTGATGCTTTTGAGAAAAGTGTTGTCTGGGACAAAATCACACCTAAATCTTATAAATGTAATTCTATGGGATATCTTAATGATATTAATTTTACACCCTTTAGAGTACAAATCGTTTGTTACTCTAAATAGCACTTTCTAGATAAATCGTTTATCTCTAAAGAACTAGTGGGAGTAAAATGTATCTCGAAGAGCTCAAGACTTAGAAAATGACATAGAACCTAAGATGGAAGATTGAACAAAGCTTCACAAGGAGTTGTAGAAATTCGTTCAAGTATACACAAAGTTATTTGCATAAATGATAGGATACTATCTATAACAAGAAATATTGATTTCTCGTAATAGAAAGTAATTAGGAAAATATCATTGCGAATGATTGACCTATTACCTATCAAGATGCAAAGTCCGCTCCGGATTTAGATCAATGACTTGGAGTCATAAAATCTAAAATTGTATATTGATTAAGCAAGACTAATTGAGAAAAGTTAATTCATAATGTCGATTGTGATGAAACTTTATCACCTGTAGTCATGCTTAATATTATTAGAATTCTTATTGTCATGACCTCATATTTTGAATATGAAATATGACAAATGGATATCAAAATAGCATTCCTTAACAGGAACATACTTTAGGATGTGTTTGATACAACCTAAAAGTTTTGATATATAAAATTCTAATAAAATATGCAAGTTGCAGAAATCCATGAGATGGATTGAAGCAAACTACTTGGAGTGAAATTTCATTTTGATGTAGTGTTCAAAGAGTTTGAAATTCATAAAGTATGAGACTTGTGATTACAATAAATTTAGTGGGAGCGTAATATTATTCCAAGTCATATATATATGTTGTTGACATATAATTCATTCTGAAAGAGTTTCTAAATGAAAGACTTGGATAAAATCCACATATATCATTGGAATTTAGATTTATGAAGATAAGTCTAAAACGTTGTTTGGTTAAAGTTAAAGTACTAGTAAAGACAAGATAGTGAAAAGTTCACTATGCAAGACTCTTGGAGAGGTTACTTGTTGACACGCCCCCAGGTCCCGGGATCCCCTAATAGAACCTCGAACCTGGATGGGAGTGACTAACGGGAAACAAGAAACTTAACAAGAAACTTAATGACATTTGTTTAACAAACTGACATGATATATATATATTCTAGAGTAAGGAGCTATACTAGCTCACAACACGAGTTCTAGACAAGAAAATTCAAAACCAAACTTAATACATACACAGCGGAAACATGCCTAGCACATAAGCTGGCATTAAGAGTACTATACAAGATGTCTAGTGACAACAAGAACTGTCTACCCCAAAATAAGGAGTTACAAAACCCATAATACATCGTCCTCACCAAGTGTAAAAGGACACAAGCCCCAAAATAATCACGACCTGCGAAGCAAGCTCCCAACTATGTCGAGCCTCACTGCGCACTATCCTTCCTTTCCTGGGGGGGGGAAGCAAATAAAGGGTGAGATAAATCTCAGTAAGCTATTAGATGCAACTACATGACATGTTATCATGCAATTCAAGTAGATACTCAAATAATCATATCTCAAGTATCATCAAGTAACAAGTATATGAGAGGATAATCCACTCATCAAGTAGCACATAAGGCTAAACAAGCAAGTTATAAGGATATTGCTTCCTTCCTTATTCCTCCCAAGAATACCATTGTTGTCGAAGCTTGTATTACTTTGACATCACGATCAATAACAGGAACTGATTATTCAGTATATATCAGAAGACCCGGTAACCAGTGTCATTCTCAATATCAGTACTCATGATTATTCATGAGGTGTTCGGGACGGGAGTTTAGCATTCACTTAAGTCAGGCTTATTGCTCCAACTAAGGAAGCTATGCCCTTACTATGGCCGGTAGTAAGGGGTCGGGCGGAAATACATAGGGACCCGATTGTCACTTAAACCCCAGCTCTCGCGACAAGCGTGAACCTATACATTTTCGAACAAGCAAGGAGAACCAGCTGGACTCACACAAGAAAGTACAAGTAGATATTTACTTGAACAACGGGAGAGGAACTAATCCAAATGTAGTGGACTAGCTCAACAAGGAACATGCTTCAAGTAATCAAGAAGTCACCTTGTATCAAGAAAATGTATGCAATGTTTGCATATACACAACAAGAACATGTCTCATACACGTTAGTGCTTGTTCATAGCACTTTCAAGTTCACTACCATACACATGTATTGGTGTCAAGCCAAGTACAAGATTTTATTATCTTATATTCAAGTCTTAATCCATTTCTATGGATGTTCAAGTCATGTACAAGCTTTTAATGTCTTATACTTCAAGTTATAACTTCCAATCTTTGGACATTCAAACAAGTATAAGAGTTATACATTTACTCTTACAAAATCCAACTCCTATTCTTAGGATGTTCAAGTCTAAGACCTTATGCTAATGCCTCTAAGGTGCACAATCATTGGATTCACAACAAGTATAACACATTAGTGCTTGTTCATAGCACTTTCAAGACATAAAGAAGAGATACTACTCTTATACTTATGTTCTCATTTTAATTCAATGAGTATACATGGTTAAGACCAAGTCTGATGCCCCTAAAGTATCACAACACTTGCTAGGACATCTTATATTAAGGTTATATACCTTAACTAGGTTTACTTCCAACTTTATACAACTTTAAACAAAATCTTTGTTTTTCAGACAACTGTGCGGTCGCCCACAATGGACTGTGCGGCCGCACACAAGCATGTCAATTTCTTTGAAAAATCCTTCAGAAAGATGTGCGGTCGCACACTCATTTTTGTGCGGTCGCACAGTGTACTAAAATGCGAAATTTTCATTCTTTCCCAGGTTGAAATATTTTCCGTTCCAAATGTAGGAGTAACATTTCCTAACCAATTCAACATTCCCAGAAAAGGCATAACATCATTCAAACTCATCTTTCCAAATCCCTTTATAATTTTACACAGGGGAATTTTACTCCTTTTGTCCCAAATTTACAAGTACCACAAAAATCACCCCAAACACAAAATTAACATTCACAAGTATCGAGAATAACATTTATGCATGTTATTACAAGCAAGGGGGAGCTAATAACTTACCTAGTCAAAATTCAAGTTGACCAAAACTTATTTCTGTTCGGCCTGGAATGCTCTATTCAACGCCACGAATATTAATCCGGGATCGGAATCAAGAACGGAGGGATAATTAAGCTCGAGGAGTCGAGAATAGGGTGAAACCCTAACCTAGCTTTTTAGAACAGAGAGAGAGAGCGTAAAGAATTTGGGGAAGAAATACCCAGAGAAGGAAACCAAACAAGTTTATACTTGGAAGTTTCAAAAATGACACGTAGGCCCCTCAAGTTTCACTTTTAACAAAAAGACCCCTAAAGTCCAATTTTCACAAATGACCCAAAAGTCAAAACTAGACATTTAACCACCTTAACTATTTAAAGAAGTTAAAAATTTAACCCAAGTAAAAACTAGCACATAATATGCAAGTTCAAGTATTTAACAAGTATGTCAAGTATTTAACAGGAAATTCGATGGGTGTTACATCCTCCCCACCTTAAAGAAAATTCGCCCACGAATTTTACTTACCAAGATTTTCAAATAGGCTCGGGTATTTATCTCGCATCTCTTTCTCGGTTTCCCAAGTAGCCTCTTCAATTTCATGATTTCTCCAAAGGACCTTCACAATAGGAATCCTTTTGGTACGCAATACTTGCTCTTTCCGGTCCAGAATTTCAACAGGTTGTTCCTCATAAGACAAATCAGGCTGAAATGGAATAGCCTCATACTCAAGAACATGTGATTCATCTGCCATATACTTGCGAAGCATAGATACATGGAACACATTATGAATACCAGATAAAGAAGGAGGTAAAGCCACTCTATAAGCCAACTTCCCAACTCTTTCAAGAATCTCAAATGGACCGATATAACGAGGAGATAACTTTCCTTTCTTCCCAAATCTCTTTATACCTCTACGAGGAGAGACCTTCAAGAATACAAAGTCACCTACCTGAAATTCAAGATCCCTTCTACGATGATCTGCATAACTCTTTTGTCTACTCTGAGCTGTGCGCAATCTATCTCGAATAAGTTTCACACTTTCAACTGACTGTTGAACCATTTCAGGACCCAAGAGTCTAGCTTCTCCCACTTCATCCCAGCATATAGGAGATCTACATTTTCTGCCATAAAGAGCCTCATATGGAGCCATTTCAATGCTAGACTGAAAACTGTTATTATAAGCAAACTCAGCCAAAGGAAGATGAGTATCCCAACTGCCTTTGAAATCAATAACACAAGCACGTAACATATCCTCAAGAATCTGTATAAGTCTCTCAGATTGCCCATCAGATTGAGGATGAAAAGCTGTACTGAAATTCAATTTAGTACCCATAGCACCCTGAAGAGACTGCCAGAATCGAGAAGTAAAACGAGGATCTCTATCAGATACAGTACTCACAGGAACCCCATGCAGTCGGACAATCTCCTGAACATATAAAGATGCCAACTGAGACAATGAATATCCCATGGAAACAGACAAGAAATGAGCTGATTTAGTCAACCTGTCCACTATAACCCAAACAGCATCATGGCCTCGTCTGGTACGTGGCAAACCAGTCACAAAATCCATAGTAATATGTTCCCATTTCCACTCCGGAATTTCCAATGGTTGCAACAAACCTGCGGGACGTTGATGTTCCACTTTTACTTGTTGACAAGTCAAACATTTGGATACATACTCAGCAATTTCTCTTTTCATATTGTTCCACCAGAAATGTTTCTTCAAGTCTTGGTACATTTTAGTACTTCCAAGATGAATAATATACTTGGCTTTGTGAGCCTCTTCAAGAACTTTCTTCTTAATCTCAGGATCAACTGGAATACAAACTCGACCTCGGAAGGTAAGAATTCCATCACTATTAAAAGAAAAATCTGGTTGCTTTCCTTCATTCATTCCACTAATGATTTTCTGCAATTCAGAATCAACTACCTGAGCTTCTTTGATCTGTTGGAGTAAATCTGAAGTAGCTTTTTTATTAGCAAACATAACTCCATGATTTGATTCACAAGGACTCCAATCACACAAGTCTTCAAACATCTTCCATTCACGAATCATCAAGCAAGAAATATAAGTCTTTCTGCTCAGTGCATCTGCCACAACATTGGCTTTTCCTGGATGATAAAGGATAGTACAATCATGATCCTTCAATTTCTCCATCCATCTACGTTGCCTCATGTTAAGCTCTTTTTGAGAGAACAAATACTTCAAACTTTTATGATCGGTAAAGACTTCAAATTTGGTTCCATACAAATAATGCCTCCATTTATGTAAAGCAAAAATAATCGCAGCCAACTCTAAATCATGAGTAGGATAATTCTTTTCATAAGGAGATAGTTTTCGAGAAGCATAAGCTATTACCTTGCCATCTTGCATCAGAACACAACCCAATCCTTCTTTAGAAGCATCAGTATAAACCATGAAATGCTCAGAACCATTAGGCAAAGCCAAGACTGGAGCTGTAGTCAAACGCCTTTTCAACTCCTGAAAACTTGCTTCACATTTGTCATTCCACTCAAAAGAAATAGCTTTTCGAGTCATATTAGTCAATGGAGTAGCAATCTTGGAGAATCCCTCAATGAACCTCCGATAATAACTAGCTAAGCCCAAGAAACTACGGATCTCAGTCACTGTAGTTAGCCTCTTCCAGTTTACAACTGCTTCAACTTTGGAAGGATCTACTGCAATACCAGTAGCAGACACAACATGCCCCAAGAATGAAACTTCTTCTAACCAGAAAGCACATTTGCTGAATTTTGCAAATAGTTGTTTCTCACGAAGAACTTGTAATACTACTCTGAGATGTTGTTCATGCTCAGCCCGTGACTTAGAATACACAAGAATATCATCAATGAATACCACCACGAAGCAATCAAGATATGGCTTGAAGATACGGTTCATCAAATCCATAAATACAGCTGGAGCATTTGTCAAACCAAATGGCATAACAATAAACTCATAATGCCCATACCTGGTACGGAAAGCTGTCTTTGGTATATCCTCAGATCTGATTTTCAACTGATGATAACCACTTCTCAAGTCAAGCTTCGAATATACTACTGAACCCTGAAGCTGATCAAACAAGTCATCAATATGAGGTAACGGATATTTATTCTTGATAGTTACCTGATTAAGATCTCTGTAATCAATACACAATCGCAGAGTCCCATCTTTCTTTCTGACAAATAACACTGGTGCACCCCACGGTGATACACTAGGCCTGATAAAGCCCCTTTCAAGCAATTCCTCAAGCTGTGTTTTCAACTCTCTTAACTCAGCTGGAGCCATTCTATAAGGTGCTTTAGAGATTGGTGCTGTACCTGGTAATAAATCAATACAGAACTCAAGCTCTCGATCAGGTGGCATGCTATACTCAGAAGAGAACACATCTGAAAATTCAGACACAACAGGAATATCCTCCATCTTGGGAACAGATAAACTCTGATCAAGTACACATGCGAGATACCCGGCACAACCACAAGATAAAAGTTTTCTAGCTTTTAAAGCAGAAATAACATGTATAGCACATAAAGGCCTATCACCTTCAAAGGAAAAATCAGGCAAACCAGGAATAGAAAAAGTTACTACTTTTCTATAACAATCAACAGATGCACGATGCACATATAGCCAATCCATGCCAAGAATCACGTCAAAGTCCCTTATAGGTAACACGACTAGGTCAGCAAGAAGGGAATGATCACCCACCAGAACCTCACATTTCTTGTAAACCTCAGAAGTAAACATGCAATCTCCCATAGGGGAAGATACTTCTAGCACATAAGGCATAGAATCAGGAAGAACATGCAAATGCGACACAAAATGAGATGCCACATAAGAATGAGATGAGCCTGGATCTATCAAGACTCGCACTCTTGTACTAGAAAGTAATATAATACCTCCTATGACCGCAGAAGACTCAGCTACATCCTGCTGATCTAAAGCAAACACTCGACCCTGAACTTTTGGTCGACCCCCACTATCTCTCTTGGAACCTGAGGCTGGTTGACTTGTACTCCCAACTTGATTTACTTTACTTTTAGAACAATTTCTAGCAAAGTGCCCCGCTTCACCACACACTATACACTTTCCTTGCTTTAGCCAACACTTGTCTTCAGAATGGCCTTCTTTCGAACAATAGCCACATACTCTCCTGGGACCTTGGACTGTTGTCCTCGAACCAGTTGATACACTACCTTTGCTTTCGGTTGGCTGTCGGAATCGACGATCTTGGCGGCCAGATTTACCACCTCTAGAACCAGATCCCTGAATTTTCTCTGATACACGACCATTCATGGTTGTTCCCAACTTCACCTTGTGTTCTTCAATATCATTTTCAATGGTATAAGCCTTCTCCACTGCTTGCTGATAGCTAGTGAGTTGTAAAGAAAGAAGTTGCTTCCTATACTCAGTCCTCAACCCTTTAACAAACCTCTGTGCCTTCTTGGCTTCGTTTGGAACTAAGTGATCACAATACCTTGCCAATTCTGTGAACTTGGTTGAGTATTGCCCCACGGTCAGACTTCCCTGCTCCAGATTAAGAAATTCCATCTCTTTCCTATCTTGGACCACTGTTGGAATAAACTGCGACTTAAAAGCTTTAAGAAAATTCTCCCATGTCTGTGGTACACCTTCCAGTTCCCAACTTTTACTCAACACTTGCCACCAATGTTCAGCGGCTTTCTCAAGTTTAAAGGTTGCAAAGGTTACCTTATCACCACCCGCACATCTTAAGGCTGTAAAAATCTTCTCAATACTTTCAATCCACTCCTCTGCCTTCTTAGCATCAAATTCCCCATCAAAACTTCGAGGTTTCAGCTTCAAGAACCTTGTAAGGCGATTAGGATAATCCCAGTCTACATTATCAACCATTTCTTCTTGAGGAGTTATAGATCTCAGCTGATTACTGCCACTAGTACCTTCAGAACTCATTGTACCTGTAGGTAAACACTCAGCGTTATTAATAACACCCCAAGACTCACCCATACCTAGGCCATAGACCCTATCCAGACTTAGAGCAAACCAAGGTAGCTAAACAGGGTAGCTAAACCAGGGTAGGTCTGATACCAACCTGACACGCCCCCAGGTCCCGGGATCCCCTAATAGAACCTCGAACCTGGATGGGAGTGCCTAACGGGAAACAAGAAACTTAACAAGAAACTTAATGACATTTGTTTAACAAACTGACATGATATATATATATTCTAGAGTAAGGAGCTATACTAGCTCACAACACGAGTTCTAGACAAGAAAATTCAAAACCAAACTTAATACATACACAGCGGAAACATGCCTAGCACATAAGCTGGCATTAAGAGTACTATACAAGATGTCTAGTGACAACAAGAACTGTCTAACCCAAAATAAGGAGTTACAAAACCCATAATACATCGTCCTCACCAAGTGTAAAAGGACACAAGCCCCAAAATAATCACGACCTGCGAAGCAAGCTCCCAACTATGTCGAGCCTCACTGCGCACTATCCTTCCTTTCCTGGGGGGGGAAGCAAATAAAGGGTGAGATAAATCTCAGTAAGCTATTAGATGCAACTACATGACATGTTATCATGCAATTCAAGTAGATACTCAAATAATCATATCTCAAGTATCATCAAGTAACAAGTATATGAGAGGATAATCCACTCATCAAGTAGCACATAAGGCTAAACAAGCAAGTTATAAGGATATTGCTTCCTTCCTTATTCCTCCCAAGAATACCATTGTTGTCGAAGCTTGTATTACTTTGACATCACGATCAATAACAGGAACTGATTATTCAGTATATATCAGAAGACCCGGTAACCAGTGTCATTCTCAATATCAGTACTCATGATTATTCATGAGGTGTTCGGGACGGGAGTTTAGCATTCACTTAAGTCAGGCTTATTGCTCCAACTAAGGAAGCTATGCCCTTACTATGGCCGGTAGTAAGGGGTCGGGCGGAAATACATAGGGACCGATTGTCACTTAAACCCCAGCTCTCGCGACAAGCGTGAACCCATACATTTTCGAACAAGCAAGGAGAACCTGCTGGACTCACACAAGAAAGTACAAGTAGATATTTACTTGAACAACGGGAGAGGAACTAATCCAAATGTAGTGGACTAGCTCAACAAGGAACATGCTTCAAGTAATCAAGAAGTCACCTTGTATCAAGAAAATGTATGCAATGTTTGCATATACACAACAAGAACATGTCTCATACACGTTAGTGCTTGTTCATAGCACTTTCAAGTTCACTACCATACACATGTATTGGTGTCAAGCCAAGTAAAAGATTTTATTATCTTATATTCAAGTCTTAATCCATTTCTATGGATGTTCAAGTCATGTACAAGCTTTTAATGTCTTATACTTCAAGTTATAACTTCCAATCTTTGGACATTCAAACAAGTATAAGAGTTATACATTTACTCTTACAAAATCCAACTCCTATTCTTAGGATGTTCAAGTCTAAGACCTTATGCTAATGCCTCTAAGGTGCACAATCATTGGATTCACAACAAGTATAACACATTAGTGCTTGTTCATAGCACTTTCAAGACATAAAGAAGAGATACTACTCTTATACTTATGTTCTCATTTTAATTCAATGAGTATACATGGTTAAGACCAAGTCTGATGCCCCTAAAGTATCACAACACTTGCTAGGACATCTTATATTAAGGTTATATACCTTAACTAGGTTTACTTCCAACTTTATACAACTTTAAACAAAATCTTTGTTTTTCAGACAACTGTGCGGTCGCCCACAATGGACTGTGCGGCCGCACACAAGCATGTCAATTTCTTTGAAAAATCCTTCAGAAAGATGTGCGGTCGCACACTCATTTTTGTGCGGTCGCACAGTGTACTAAAATGCGAAATTTTCATTCTTTCCCAGGTTGAAATATTTTCCGTTCCAAACGTAGGAGTAACATTTCCTAACCAATTCAACATTCCCAGAAAAGGCATAACATCATTCAAACTCATCTTTCCAAATCCCTTTATAATTTTACACAGGGGAATTTTACTCCTTTTGTCCCAAATTTACAAGTACCACAAAAATCACCCCAAACACAAAATTAACATTCACAAGTATCGAGAATAACATTTATGCATGTTATTACAAGCAAGGGAGAGCTAATAACTTACCTAGTCAAAATTCAAGTTGACCAAAACTTATTTCTGTTCGGCCTGGAATGCTCTATTCAACGCCACGAATATTAATCCGGGATCGGAATCAAGAACGGAGGGATAATTAAGCTCGAGGAGTCGAGAATAGGGTGAAACCCTAACCTAGATTTTTAGAACAAAGAGAGAGAGCGTAAAGAATTTGGGGAAGAAATACCCAGAGAAGGAAACCAAACAAGTTTATACTTGGAAGTTTCAAAAATGACACGTAGGCCCCTCAAGTTTCACTTTTAACAAAAAGACCACTAAAGTCCAATTTTCACAAATGACCCAAAAGTCAAAACTAGACATTTAACCACCTTAACTATTTAAAGCAGTTAAAAATTTAACCCAAGTAAAAACTAGCACATAATATGCAAGTTCAAGTATTTAACAAGTATGTCAAGTATTTAACAGGAAATTCGATGGGTGTTACACTTGTGAAAGTCTAATGGCATTAATATTTGCAAGATCTAGTCTTACTGGAAGACTAATGAGCAAGAGTACATGATTAGGATTCCATATGCTTCGGCAATTGGATCTATCAAGTAAGCCATGTTAATGTACTAAGACCGGATGCCTGATATACTTGGAGTATGATGAGATAATACCAATCGGATCCTAGTGAAAGTCACTAGTTAAGAAATGCTCTTATGTTCTCTAAAAGGAACTAAATGATGCATTCTTGATCTTTGATGAAATATAAGATGATCCTGTAAATAGTTACAAAGATGCATTCTTACAAACCATCAAAGATAAATATTGCAGTATAAATACATGTCTAAGTTTAATAATGGTGTTAGAAAAGTTCTAAATGGACCATTACTATTCTACAAAAGGGTTGAGTGTCTAGTTGCATGAGATGCAACTAGAAAATGTTAAGATTAAGATTCTAATTAGTAAACTAGAAATCGTTTCTAGTGTCACTAATTTAATGTACATTCATTGTGTCAATAATCGTTATTACACAAGTCAAGGGACTAATATCTTATCTAAACATATACTCAGACGTTTCCATCTTACTCGAGAAATCATCAAAGATGGGAGATGTCAAAATATGCAAAATACCCCATGATAATAACAAGGATAATTATCCTACATAAGCTCGTTTGCAATTATGATGGAGATCATAACTAAGCTCAATGGGTATTGGATACGCGTTGATTGGGCCTAGTGCAAGTGGGAGATTGTTGGATATTATGCCCTAGGCCCTTGAGAAAGACCTATGCGTTATATCATAGCTTCATTGTTATAGAGATAACAAACCCGATTATTATATCTTTTGCATGTTTATTATAATAATCATTGTGTCTAGCACTTATGAAGGGCTAGCATGAGTTTAATGGATAATCATATGATGATTATAGCGCATAGGATGCGGATTAAACTTGTGGGTACATATTGGAGAACAAGTACTGGATAGACCCGTTATGAGATTTATGTCATGGTCAAATATCATAATTAAATCTCATAATAGTTATATCATTCATCCTTAGACCTGAGATTATCATAGTCTTTCATATGATGAACATTATGTTTGACGTACTCAAACGCTACCCCTAACCGGGAAGTTATAAAGGCTATGATTGACATAATCGGATTCTTGTAGGGAAGAATGATAAGTCAAGATGGGATTTGTCCCTCTCTCAAGAGAGATATCTGTTGGTAGTGGTGCCCTAGGCACGTTTAATAAATGTTGTAATTGTTATCATTTATTTCATATCAATAAAGAGATGTTTTGATTATTATTGTTGTTCATGTTTACTTATAATAATCCCCGTCCCTAGTACTTGTTAAGCACTAGTATGAAGGCTAAATGGTCATGGGATGATCATGTTAGATTTATGGGTACTTGTTTGGAACAAGGTACTGGACATGACCCGCTCTATGAGATTTATGTCATGGTCTATGTCGTACATATATCTCATATTAGTTATGTCATTTGAATCCTTAGACATGAAGTTATTATAGTCTTCCACTTGATGAACATTATGTTTGACATATTCAAACGCTACTTTTAACAGAGTAGTTATAAAGGGTATGATTGGCATAATCGGAATCCCGTTGGGAAGAATAATAAGCTAAATGGATTTGTCCCTCCTTGGAGAGATGTCAAGCTTGGGCCACTCGTAGGAATGATGTTGATGAAATGTTCGGCTGGACTCAGATGAATTGATTGGATCAATAGCATTTGAATTATCAACATATTCGGAATCGAGAAAGTATTGAACAAAACAAGTTGACTGTTTGACCATGACTTGTGTTCAATGACATCGTGGACAAAGGGATTGTGACATATTCTAAGAGGAATGCGAACTTGTATCTAGTTATACTATTTGGGTAGGTATGACGGTTTGCTAGAACCTAATCATATCTTATGGTTTCATGTTTGAATCCATTGCCAACTTAGTATAATCCTAGAGGGTCACACACAATAGAACGAATCTTTAAAAAGACTACATTGGAATTTTGGAAATTCTGGACTTTCTGGGAAGTGGGCGAACGCACATAATGGACTGGGCGGCCGCACAATTATCTCAGAAATGTACCAGTTTTGTTTCAGATAGTTGTGCGACCGCACAGAGGGTTTTGGGCGGCCGCACAGTACTGTCGGGTGGCAGATTCCTAATTTGATTAGGAAACGAATTTTGGACGGATTTTGACACAAGTTTCCTATTTGGAATAGGTCATGCTTGTGTATAAAAAACCAAATTCGGCCAGCACTCAAGGCTAATGATTTTGTGAGTCTCAAAGAGTTTGAGAGAGGGTTTATTTTGTTCTAAGACATTCTTGGTTGAAGAACAAAATAATACACAAAATAAATTCCATATAGTTCTTTTGATTGTGAAAAAGTGTTTCACAATTTGGTCTAGCAACCAAGATCAAAGAAGCTACTTTGATATTCGTTCGAAGTGTGGATACCGCTAGAGGGTGAAAATCATCATCTTCAAAGTTCGTGTTCAAGCTTTGTGATCGTGATCAAGTCTTCAAACCTCCACCAAAGACCAAGAGAAATTTGATAGCCATCAAGGGTTAGTTTATTCCTTTATTCTTATGTTGTATTTGATTTAATCATACGAACGGATCCATGGCTTTGGGTTTCTTAAAAATTTTAAATGCTAAATTCCGCTGCGCATGTTTGATCGAAACCCAACAATATCTGCTTGGCCACTCGATGAGTGAGATTGATAATAGTGTACGGCCGTACCCAAATGAATTGAAGCGTTCAATGTAATTTTCTCATATCAATCTACTCAAGATCGAGAAAGCATTGGACAACATAAGTTGACGTGGACCATGACTTATGTCCAATATGATATCGTGTGACAAAGGGATTGTGATATGTTCTATAAGGTTACTTTGGGATTTCAAAGTTATACTAATTGGGTAGTCATAATGGCTTGCTAGAGTCCGCTTATGACTTACGGGTTCTGACTCGTTCGGACTCATTGCCAACTTAGTATAATCCTATTGGGTCACACACAATAGAACGGATTGAATAAGGCACATAAAACAGGAAAAACTGGATCCTGCTGGAAGGATCCATACGGATGGTTTGGGAGCCACCCAACCAATCCATACGGATGGTTTGTCCAGACGGAAAACAGTTTGTTCAGATCTCTTGTTTGACAAGGAATTCTGATCCCAAAAGGAATTAGGTTTATACCCAATTATATATGTGTGCAGTCGGGTTTAAGAAACCTAATGGTTGATTTTAGAAATCAGAACATGTTGTTTGAGAAACAATTACACAAATATAGAGGGGATTATTAGTTTTGAGATTTAGAATCATCATAACTCAATAATCAATGAAGAAAAATAATTCTTACGAAGAAATCGTTTCTTCATCAAGCCTTGGGTCTAGCAATCCAGATCAAGAAGGTGTTCTTGATATCCGTTCGACGTGTGGATATCGATAGAGGGTGTTTGCTTTAACACCTTAAAGTCCGTGTTCATGGATTCGATCTTCAATGGTATGTTTCTTTCATCTTGTATTTAATTTAATCAACATGCATGGATCCGGGCTCTTGGGTGTTTGATTTTATCTGTTTATTCCGCTGCGCATGATGTATCAAAACCCAACAATAGGTTCACGCTTATCATGAGGCTGAGGCCAAAGTGATAATCGGGGATCTATGTATCTGCGCTTGACCCCTTACTACAGGCCATAGTAAGGGCATAGCTTCTTTTATTAGAGCAATACGCCTGATAAAAGTGAATGCTAAAATCGTGAACACCTCGTGAATTTTGATCTTGGGAATGATACTGGTTACCGGGTCTTCTTATATATACTGCATATGCAGTTTCTTGATATTGATCGTGATTTGTCAAAGTAATACAAGCTACGACAACAATGGTATTCTTGGGAGGGATAAGGAAGGAAGCAATATCCTTTGTAACGTGATAGCTTAGCCCTATGTGCTACTTGATGAGTTGGCTTAGCCTCTCATATACTTGTTACTTGATGATACTTGATACATGATTACTTGAGTATCTACTTGAATTGCATGATAACATGTCATGTAGTTGCATCTAATAGCTTACTGAGATTTATCTCACCCCGTTCCTTGTTTATTTGTTTTCCTTAGATCAAAGGAAGGTTAGTGATAGTGCACAGTGAGGCTCGACATAGCTAGGAGCTTACTACGCAGGTTGTTATTCTTTTGGGGCTTGTGTCCTTTTACACTTTGGTGAGGACGATTTTGTATGGGTTGTATAACTCCTTATTTTGGGGTAGACAGTCTTGTATAGTACTTGTTGTCTCTAGACATCTTGTAATGCCAGCTTATGTGCTAGGCATGTCTTCCGCTGTATGTAACCAAGTTTGGTTTTAATTTTCTTCTCTAGAACTCATGTTGTGAGCTATTTTAGCTCCTTACTCTAAAGTATACTCCCTCCGTCCCACTAGAAGTGAGACTTCTTTCCTTTTTGGGCCGTCCCACTTAAAGTGAGACTACCCAAAATGGAAATGTTTTAATATACTTATATTCATCATTCCCCACTATTTAACCCCACTCATTCTCTCTCTTCATTTTCCACCACTCATTTTATTCAACCAACACCACTATTTACCCCACTCATTCTCTCTCTTCATTTTCTACCACATATCTATCACTTTATCTTAAATATCGTGCCCACTCCTCTAGTCTCACTCTCAATGGGACGGAGGGAGTATATATTATGTCAGTTTGATTCTAGCAGGTATTATTCCTATTTCTTGTTAGTTTCTTGATTCTTGTTAGTTACGCGCACCAGGTTCGAGGTTCTATTAAGGAATCCCAGGACTTGGGGCGTGTCAGTTGGTATCAGAGCTACCCTGGTTTAGCTACCTTGTTTAGCTACCTAGGTTTGCTCTAAGTCTGGATAGGGTCTATGGCCTAGGTATGGGTTAGTCTTGGGTGTGTTATTAACGCCGAGTGTTTACCTACAGGTACAATGAGTTCTGAAGGTACTAGTGGCAGTAATCAAGTGAGATCAGCAACTCCTCAAGACGAGATGGCTGATAATATGGACAGGGATTATCCTAATCGACTTATAAAGTTTTTGAAGTTGAAACCTCGTAGATTTGATGGGGAACCTGATGCTAAGAAGGCAGAAGAGTGGATTGAAAGTATAGAAAAGATATTTACAGCCTTGAGATGTGCAGGAGGTGATAAGGTAACATTTGCAACCTTTAAACTTGAGAAAGCTGCTGAACATTGGTGGCAAGTTCTGAATAAAAGTTGGGAACTGGAAGGGGTACCACAGAATTGGGAGAATTTTCTCAAAGCATTCAAGTCACAGTTCATTCCAGCAGTGGTCCAAGACAGAAAAGAGATGGAATTTCTTAATCTGGAGCAGGGAAGCTTGACAGTGGGGCAATACTCAACCAAGTTCACAGAATTGGCTAGGTATTGTGATCACTTAGTTCCAAATGAAACAAAGAAGGTACAGAGGTTTGTGAAGGGGTTGAAGACTGAGTACATGAAGCAGCTTCTTTCTCTACAGCTTACTAGTTATCAACAAGCAGTGGGGAGGACTTATATCATTGAAAATGATATTGAAGAACATAAAGTGAAGTTGGGAACAATCATGACAGATCGTGTTTCAGAGAAAGCACAGGGATCTGGTTCTAAGGGTGGTAAATCTAGCCGCCAAGATCGTCGATTTCGACAACCCTCTGAAAGCAAAGGTAGTGTATCAACTGGTTCTAAGACAACAGTCCAAGGTTCCAGGAAAGTGTGTGGTTATTGCTTGAAAGAAGGCCATTCTGAAGATAAGTATTGGCTAAAGCTTGGGAAATGTTTATCTTGTGGGGAAACTGGGCACTTTATCAAGAATTGTCCTAAAGGCAAAGGAAGTCAAGTTGGGGGTACGAGTCAACAACCTTCAGGTACTAAGAGAGATAGTGGGGGTCGACCTAAAGTTTAGGGTCGAGTGTTTGCTCTAGATCAGCAGGGTGTAGCTGAGTCTTCTGCGGTTATAGGAGGTACTATATTACTTTCTAGTATGAGAGCGCGAGTCCTGATAGATCCAGGCTCATCTCATTCTTATGTGGCATCTCATTTTTTGTCGCATTTGCATGTTCTTCCTGATTCTATGCCTTATGTGCTAGAAGTATCTTCCCCTATGGGAGATTGCATGTTTGCTTTTGAGGTCTATAAAAAATGTGAAGTTCTTGTGGGTGATCATTCCCTTCTTGCTGACCTAGTCGTGTTACCTATAAGGGACTTCGACGTGATTCTTGGCATGGATTGGCTTTATGTGCATCATGCATCTGTTGATTGTCATAGAAAAGTAGTAACTTTTTCTATACCTGGTTTGCCTGATTTTACCTTTGAAGGGGATAGGCCTATGTATGATATACGTGTTATTTCTGCTTTAAAAGATAGAAATTTTTTATCTCGTGGTTGTGCCGGGTATCTCGCATGTGTGCTTGACAAGAGTTTATCTGTTCCCAAGATGGAAGATATTCATGTTGTGTCTGAATTTTCAGATGTGTTCTCTTCTGAGTATAGCATGCCACCTGATCGAGAGCTTGAGTTCTGTATTGAGTTATTACCAGGTACAACACCAATCTCTAAAGCACCTTATAGAATGGCTCCAGCTGAGTTGAAAGAATTAAAAACACAGCTTGAGGAATTACTTAAAAGGGGCTTTATCAGGCCTAGTGTATCACCGTGGGGTGCACCAGTGTTATTTGTCAGAAAGAAAGATGGGACTCTGCGATTATGTATTGATTACAGGGATCTTAATCAGGTAACCATAAAGAACAAATATCCGTTACCTCATATTGATGACTTGTTTGATCAGCTTCAAGGTTCAGTAGTATACTCGAAGCTTGACTTGAGAAGTGGTTATCATCAGCTGAAAATCAGATCTGAAGAAATACCAAAGACAGCTTTCCGTACCAGGTATGGGCATTATGAGTTTATTGTTATGCCATTCGGTTTGACAAATGCTCCAGCTGTATTTATGGATTTGATGAACTGTATCTTCAAACCATATCTTGATTGTATCGTGGTGGTATTCATTGATGATATCCTTGTGTATTCTAAATCACGGGCTGAGCATGAACAACATCTCAGAGTGGTATTGCAAGTTCTTCGTGAGAAATAATTATTTGCAAAATTTAGCAAATGTGCCTTCTGGTTAGAAGAGGTTTCATTCTTGGGACATGTTATGTCTGCTACTGGTATTGCAGTAGATCCTTCCAAAGTTGAAGCAGTTGTAAACTGGAAGAGGCCAACTACAGTGACATAGATCCGTAGTTTCTTGGTTTGGCTAGTTATTATCGGAGATTCATTGAAGGATTATCCAATATTGCTACTCCATTGACTAATTTGACTCAGAAAGCTACTTCTTTTGAGTGGAGTGACAAATGTGAAGCAAGTTTTCAAAAGTTGAAAAGACGCTTGATTATAGATCCAGTCTTGGCTCTACCTAATGGTTCAGAGAATTTTATGGTTTATACCGATGCTTCTAAAGAAGGATTGGGATGTGTCTTAATGCAAGATGGCAAGGTAATAGCTTATGCTTCAAGGAAATTAACTCCTTATGAGAAGAATTATCCTACTCATGATTTAGAGTTGGCTGCGATCATTTTTGCATTGCATAAATGGAGGCATTACTTGTATGGAGCTAAATTTGAAGTCTTCACAGATCATAAAAGCTTGAAGTACTTGTTTTGTCAGAAAGAACTTAACATGAGACAACGTAGATAGATGGAGAAATTGAAGGATCATGATTGTACTATCCTTTATCATCCAGGAAAAGCAAATGTTGTGGCTGATGCACTGAGCAAAAAAACTTATGTTTCTTGCTTGATGATTCGTGAATGGAAGATGTTAGAAGACTTGTGTGATTGGAGTCCTTGTGAATCTAGACATGGAGTTATTCTTGCTAATATAAAGGCTACATCAGATTTACTCCAACAAATTAAAGACGCTCAGGTAACTGATTCTGAATTGCAGAAAATTATTAGTGGAATGAATGAAGGAAAGCAACCAGATTTTTCTTTCAACAGTAATGGAATTCTTACCTTTCGGGGTAGAGTTTGTGTTCCAACTGATCTTGATATCAAGAAGAGAGTTCTTGAAGAAGCTCACAAAGCCAAGTATACTATTCATCCTGGAAGCACTAAAATGTACCAAGACATGAAAAAGCATTTCTGGTGGAACAACATGAAAAGAAAAATTGCTGAGTATGTTTCCAAATGTTTGACTTGCCAACAGGTGAAGGTGGAACATCAACGTCCAGCAGGTTTGTTACAACCATTAGAAATTCCAGAGTGGAAATAGGAGCATATTACGATGGATTTTATGACTGGTTTGCCACGTACCAGACGAGGCCATGATGCTGTTTGGGTTATAGTGGATAGACTGACCAAGTCAGCTCACTTCTTGTCTGTTTCCATGGGATATTCATTGTCTCAGTTGGCATCTTTGTATGTTCAGGAGATTTTTCAACTCCATGGAGTTCCTGTGAGTATTGTATCTGACAGAGATCCTTGTTTTACTTCTCGATTCTGGCAGGCTCTTCAGGGTGCAATGGGTACTAAATTGAATTTCATTACAACTTTTCATCCCCAATCTGATGGGCAATCTGAGAGACTTATACAGATTCTCAAGGATATGTTATGTGCTTGTGTTGTTGACTTTAAAGGCAGTTGGGATACTCATCTTCCTTTAGCTGAGTTTGCTTATAACAACAGTTATCAATCTAGCATTTAAATGGCTCCATATGAAGCTCTTTATGGCAGAAAGTGTCGATCTCCTATATGCTGGGATGAAGTGGGAGAAGCTAGACTCTTGGGACCTGAAATGGTTCAACAGTCAGTTGAGAGTGTGAAATTAATCAGAGATAGATTACGCATATCTCAGAGTAGACAAAAGAGTTATGCAGATCATCGCAGAAGAGATCTTGAATTCCAGGTAGGTGACTTTGTATTCTTGAAAGTCTCTCCTCGTAGAGGTATAAAGAGATTTGGGAAGAAAGGAAAGTTATCTCCTCTTTATATCGGTCCATTTGAAATTCTTGAAAGAGTTGGGAAGTTGGCTTATAGAGTTGCTTTACCACCTTCTTTATCTGGTATTCATGATGTGTTTCACGTGTCCATGCTTCACAAATATATGGTGGATGAGTCACATATTTTTGAGTATGAGGCTATTCCATTTCAGCTTGATTTGTCTTATGAGGAACAACCTTTTGAAATTCTTGACTGGAAAGAGCAAGTCTTGCGCACCAAAAGGATTCCTATTGTGAAAGTCCTTTGGAGAAATCATGAAATAGAAGAGGCTACTTGGGAAACCGAGAAAGAAATGCGAGATAAATACCCGAGCCTATTTGAAAATCTTGGTAAGTAAAATTCGTGGGCGAATTTTCTTTAAGGAGGGGAGGATGTAACGCCCATCCTTATTCTTGTTAAATATTTGACTTGCTTGTTAAATTCTTGAACTTACATATTATGTGCTAGTTTTACTTGAATTAATTTCTTAACTGCTTTAGAATATTAAGGTGGTTAAATATCTAGTTTTGACTTTTGGGTCATTTGTGAAAATATGACTTTATGGGCCTTTTTGTTAAAAGTGAAACTTGAGGGGCCTACTGGTCATTTCTTGAAAGTTGTTAAGGATAAAAGTGTTGTTTGCCTTCTCTGGGTCATTTCTTCCCCAAATTCCTTACGTTCTTCCTCTGTCTCAGAAAGCTAGGTTTAGGGTTTACCCTATTCTCGACTCCTCGAGTTTAATTATCCCTCTGTTCTTGATTCCGATCCCGGATAAATATTCGTGGCGTTGAATAGAGCGTTTCCTGCCAAACAGAATTTTTTTTGGGTAACTTTGATTTCTGAGTAGGTAAGTTATTAGCTCCCCCTTGCTTGTAGTAACATCCATATATGTTATTCCTGATACTTGTGCTTGTCAATTTCGTGTTTGGGGTAATTTTTGTGATACTTGTAAATTTGGGACAAGGGGAGTATCGGTATCTTAATGATATGAACTTGAAACAAGTAGTAGTATATGCAAAGGAGTATGTTATCATGTTAAGTAAACTTATACTTATACTTTTGGGACGGTGAAATATTAACTTGATTAAATGTTTATACAAGTATATTAGAAAAATTATACTTATACTTGTGGAACGGTGAAATGAATAAAAGTATCCCTAAATGAGTATATTAGTTTATTAGAAAATTATACTTATACTTTTGGGACGGTGAAATATTAACTTGATTAAATGTTTATACAAGTATATTAGAAAAATTATACTTATACTTGTGGGACGGTGAAATGAATGAAAGTATCCCTAAATGAGTATATTAGTATATTAGAAAATTATACTTATATACTTTTGGGACGGTGAAATATTAACTTGATTAAATGTTTATACAAGTATATTAGAAAATTATACTTATACTTTTGGGACGGTGAAATATTTAAATGGAATAAAGAAAATTATCCTATTATTTGTGGGACGGTAAAAGAAATGAAATGAAACCTTACCCCTCCTAAGGCATAGAGCCTTAGTATAGGATGATGAACTTGAAGTATAAGATGTCTAACTCTTATATATGACTTGAATGTCCAAAGATTGGAATGATAACTCGAGTATAAGATAATAAAATCTTGTACATGTCTTAAACATCCATAGAAGTGGATTGAGAATTTGAATATAAGTTAATAAAATCTTGTACATGCCTTGAAACCAATACATGTGTATGGTAATGAACTTGAAAGTGCTATGAACAAGCACTAACATGTATGAGAAATGTTCTTGACGTGTATGTGCAAACATTGCATATAGCTACTTGATAACAATGTGACTTCTTGATTACTTGAAGCATGTTTCTTGATGAGCTAGTCCACTACTTTTGGATTAGTTCTACTCTCGTAGTTCAAGTAAATACCTACTTGTGCATTCTTGTGTGAGTCCAGCTGGCCCTTGCTTGTTCGGAGGTATATAGGTTCACGCTTATCATGAGGCTGGGGCCAAAGTGATTATCGGGGATCTATGTATCTGCGCTTGACCCCTTACTACAGGCCATAGTAAGGGTATAGATTCCTTTATTATAGCAATACGCCTGATAAAAATGAATGCTAAACTCGTGAACACCTCGTGAATCTTGATCTTGGGAATGACACTGGTTACCGGGTCTTCTTATATATACTGCATATGCAGTTTCTTGATATTGATCGTGATTTGTCAAAGTAATACAAGCTACGACAACAATGGTATTCTTGGGAGGGATAAGGAAGGAAGCAATATCCTTTGTAACGTGATAGCTTAGCCCTATGTGCTACTTGATGAGTTGGCTTAGCCTCTCATATACTTGTTACTTGATGATACTTGATACATGATTACTTGAGTATCTACTTTAATTGCATGATAACATGTCATGTAGTTGCATCTAATAGCTTACTGAGATTTATCTCACCCCGATCCTTGTTTATTTGTTTTCCTTAGATCAAAGGAAGGCTAGTGATAGTGCGCAGTGAGGCTCGACATAGCTGGGAGCTTACTACGCAGGTTGTTATTCTTTTGGGGCTTGTGTCCTTTTACACTTTGGTGAGGACGATTTTGTATGGGTTGTATAACTCCTTATTTTGGGGTAGACAGTCTTGTATAGTGCTGGTTGTCTCTAGACATCTTGTAATGCCAGCTTATGTGCTAGGCATGTCTTCCGCTGTATGTAACCAAGTTTGGTTTTAATTTTCTTCTCTAGAACTCGTGTTGTGAGCTATTTTAGCTCCTTACTCTAGAGTATATATATCATGTCAGTTTGATTCTAGCAGGTATTATTCCTGTTTCTTGTTAGTTTCTTGATTCTTGTTAGTTACGCGCACCAGGTTTGAGGTTCTATTAGGGAATTCCGGGACTTGGGGCGTGTCACAACCACAGCCCATCACAGGCCTCCAAAAGTCCAATGGATGATTTGATGCTTAGTAGGAGTGTATGGGCCTTCTATATAGCACACTCAATTCCCACATATTTCTGATGTGGGATGGGGGATATCACATTGGTTGCCTATATGCCACAATGTAACAAACGATGATAATATTGAATAAATGCAAAATGAGAGTTAGAAATGGTCTAATGTTATGTAGGCTTTTTATTAATTCAATGGTGGATATGACTCAACATACATCACCTTGACTGATCTATTCGACAATTTGAGAGGGGGCAAAAAGCTCCTTAAAAAATGTGGTTAATATATTCGGTCTGGCAGTCTGGTCTCGCAGTTTGATTTAGTTCAATTCGGTCTAATTTAGTCTAGAGAAGTCAGACCACAAACCAAATTGAATCAGACAATTTATCAATTTTTGAAAAGAACCGAACTGTATACTCATACTTAAAACTGAACCAAGCTGCATGATTTGGTTCGGTAGAGTCTCAAACCACCATCTGAACTAAATTGAAGCTACACCCCTATAAACCCAAAGTATAATTAACCAACATATAAGTAATATAAAAGCTCTTCTGTCTGGCATTAATCCTTGTCCTAATCTTAGCACCATCTTCTTTAATCAACAACTCCATGGGTCCCATACTCCCATTAGACTAATATGTAATAATCCATATCTCATCACTATGATCATAAGCCTAAGCCTGTCTTTTATATTGTTCATAAAATCTAACATTTAGGTCCATCACACTCCATCTAAACAAATCCATGACATTAGCTTTCCAATTTTATTTTAGGCTCTCCTTTTTTTTTTTCTCGTGGGTCCTTTATTTAAAAGCAATTTATATCTCAGAAATTTACTTTATACTCTATATTGATAATTTGATATCATTGTTTCTAGACAATTTTTTGTTTAAATGAATTTTGTGCCCTGCCAAGCCTACCATTCATTTAAGAAATGAAAATAAAAAGATAATGTAAATAATATGTCTATATAGAGGAAATGATTTTTTAAAATACTGGTAATATGTTGAATGATTCTACACCTTGGCAGAGGCGGACCCAAGAAGGTCTTAGGGGTGGAAGTGAACCCCCCTTATTTCACGTTGACAGTTCAAAAAATTTTATTTTTTTATTTTTTTTTATTACTAAGTGAAACCCTCTTTGCCAGTTTCAGCCCACCCCCTTGGCAAAACAAAAGAAAAGAACATAAAAAAAGAGAAATCTGTATTTAATTTTTATCTAATGTATTTTGTGAACCTCTTGATTTTGGATCTGGGTCCGCCCTGCACCTTGGTGTGTGGAGATGAAGCCTCTCCTGCATGGGTATTTGGGTGTACACATTAATCATTAGTGTGGTACATAAAAAATAGTTATGTGTATCTTGTAAGCTAGCTTTTGTGTGTGAGAAAAGCTTCTTGGAATAAAGAAGCTTTAAGCATTGGATGCTTGTGTTCACATGTTACTACAATATTTACCAACAAGCACCTTGATTATTTGGTAAGCGGGTATTTTAGTTAAACTAGAAGTTTCGGGTTCGAGCCTTGGGAATGCAGCAGTATTAAATGCTTGTTGGGAGAGCTTTGCCACCCTTGTGGTCCTACCCGACTTAAACCAGATTAGTCGGCATCCAATGTGGTGTTCGGATACTGATGGTTCAGACAAAAAAAATGTTACTACAATATTTTACTGAACCATTCCTCCGTCTCAAATTAAATCTTCAGACTCAAATCAAATGATATTCGCAATTAACTGTTCAATTTTGCCAAAAATATAAATACTTGTTTTACTAGTCATGTTGCATTCATGCACATTTAAATCCCAAATTGTAGAAACATAAAGAACTTTTTTAAAACAATGCAAAATGACAAATAAGGAAATTATTCGGTACACATAGAGTATTAAAGTTCTTTTCTCAATATTTAAAAAATATATACTCCCTCCGTCCCAGCTCACTTGAGACTTTTTGACCAAAATTGGTCAACTTAAGGTCGGTTTGACCAACACTTTATATAAATATTTATGCTCCAAAAAAAATTCAAAAAATTGTTATTGAGAGGATTTTTAATGGTGATCATTTTACATTTTTTAAATTTTTATTCAGATCATAAATATTTATATAAAGTGTTGGTCAAACCGACCTTAAGTTGACCAATTTTGGTCAAAAAGTCTCAAGTGAGCTGGGTCGGAGGGAGTATGCTTATATCATAATAAAATTATGCTAATTTTTTTCTTAGCTAGAAACACAAAATTTACTTTGAAATACATCAAAAAGAAAAGTGATGTTAATTATTGGGTGGCTGATGTATACATTAATTTTATGAGTGAGTCTTGTGAAAAACGTGTTTTTCCTTAAGCAAAGGAAAAACATGTTTTTCAAAGACGCTGGACATTATTATTCTAAACAAATGGTGGCATTTTCGTAAATACTGGCAACCATAGTAAATGCCCAGTGTTAATATTACAAAAAGCCAGTGATTTCATACTGACGTTTATAAACATGAAACTGGTATTTTTCTTAAGTGCCAGTGGTAATGTTAAAAATTGCTAGTAAGTACACTGACACTTTTTTACATTGATACTGGCACTTATTAAAAGTGCCAATGGTAGTGTTAATAATTGACAGCCATTACACTGACACTTTTTAACATTGATACTGACACTTATTAAAAACTACCAGTGGTAGTGTCAATAAGTGTCAGTGTACATGTGCTGACACTTTTTTATACCACCACTGGCACTTACGATCAGCGCTAAACAATTTCCCGTTAATTACAAAAATGCCACCGCACCAACTTAAAAACACGTTTTACGCGAAGCTTAGCGTAAAACACGTTTTTTAGCAAATTTTCACTAATTTATAAACTAAAAATAAAATAAAATTAGTATTACCTTTATACTGACAATAGCTATACGTTCAAAAAATTGTTTACCTAATACTCCGTTCGTCCCATTTTAAACTTTAAAAATTTTCATTTTTAGTGTCCAATTTTAAACTTCAAAACCTAAAAAGAAAAGTTTTTATATTTTTTTATTTGTGAGACCCACATGTCATACTCACAACAATTACTAACTATTTCTTACCTCACCTTTTTTTTTTTTTTTTTTTTTGATTCCCAGGTTCCCAGCTTCGCATGACTTACGGTTGCTCGGCCCAGCTCCGCCGGACTAATCCTGGGCCACCAGCCTCTGGCCCCTCAGTGTTGACTGGCGGTGGTAAATCGCGGATGTGTCTGAGACGGTCAGGGTAGCAACGCCCCTTATACTCCTGGCCCAAAGGGAGCCTTCCTCCATGACACTATGGTTGCTCATGCCAGGATTCGAACCCCCCTCACTTGGGTTGCAAGCCCAGCAATGTTGCCTCCTTCACCAACTCATCTATGCCCGGAGGGCACCTCACTTTCTTTCTCCTATCAAACCATCCGCACTCACAACACATCATCTATTTTCTTAATTCTTGTACCTAATTTTTTTTTTGAAGTTTAAATTGGAACGCGCGCGTGTACTTATATCCCCTATTCCCCGTTAGGACGAGGAATGAATATTAACTATTGATACAGTTTAGTTCATTACTGAGTTTAACTGTATTTTAGTTTGACAATTGACACATAGTACTCCATACAACTCATAATGAGTGTGAGTGTGAGCATACTTTTTAATTATTGCAAAACACAGAGGATAATGGCTGTTCTTTTCCCTTTTACTAATATTTGTAAATACAATCTCTATTGCTCCCATCATAATAAAAATAAAATAAAATAAAATCCAAATTTAATTTAGTAAATGAGATTTGGTGGATTCACAAGATTATTAGACAACCACTACACTTAGTAAAATGAGGTCACACCATATAAAGCTTTGTTAGAATATTAGCATATCTTTATTCAAAGACAATGATAATATGAATAAAGCTATGCTAATATTCTAACAAGCTTGAGCAAACATTTAAGTGGCCATCAAGCAACTTTTCAAGTTTTAATTTAATAATCATGGGAAAATATCATTAGAGATTGAACTTAAACGAACTGGAATGGTTAGAGAAGAATGACTTTGAATAAGTCACATTTGAGAAGAAAAAAGAAAGTAATTAAATCTTTTTGAGATTTAATTAATGACTCCTTCTGACTTCAGGTTTAGGTATCTAGCCTATAAATACTAGTTGTAAATTAGTAGTCTCTGCGTGATCAAAGACATAGAGAGAGATCAATAATTCTATATCTAGGGTTTTGCATAGCTAGGAACTTTGTGATCAAAGTTCATGCAAACATAGATTAGTGTGATCATCTTCTTGTAATTGTTTCTCCGCCATAATAATATACATGTTTCTTTTTGCCCGTGGACGTAGCCAATAAGTTGTTGGTGAACCACGTAAATTCCGTGTTGTTGATTTGCGTTCATTATTATCTGATATCTCTTGGGTCTGATTTACTATCATAAATGATTATGGAGAAACATTAAACATAATTTTAACTTTATTACCTGTGAACCGTTAAATCATCGGTGTAGAAAAGATCATAACTCCTTTTGCAACGTTCAATTACACCCTTAAATCCGATCAGGTAGTTGAGAAATAAATTTAATGCCCTATCTTTGAAGTAAAACCTTTATACAAGTGGCGTTGCTTCCTTTTCAAGATCCATAGTTTAGTACTACCTCCGCCGCAAAATTATCTTCCCACCTTTTCCTCGCTGATATAACGAAGAACTTTGAGCAACAATTTAAAATTAATTTAGTTACCCTAATAAAAATCTAAAACTTGTTTGATAGTATTGTTAATGATATATCAATAACAAATTTTAGATTTTCATTAGTATTATCAAAACAATTTAAAATTATTGCTCAAAGTTCATTCGTAGTAGTTACAGAAAAAAAAAAAGTAGGAAGATTATTTTGGGACGGAGGGAGTATATATATATATTTTTTTTTCAGTTTGGGAATTATGTTTAACTTTGAATTATAAAGCAAGGGATAGTTCAACAGCAAAGGAATCAATATATCCACTACTTTTAAGCACACACACTACACTTTTCTTTGGGAGTTGACAAACACATTTATGTTGTTTATGAAGAAGTACATTGTGCACAAAATAAACAAAATCCACTCACAACAACAGACACAAACACAGAGACAGAGTAGCTTTTCTTTGGGACTTGCCAAGCATCATTTGCGGGAAAATATAAATTTATACCCCTGTACTTAAGTTTAAGATGCAGATATGCCATTATACAATTTATTTTTCATATTAGCCCCCGTACTTAAGAAAAATATGTGGAGATTAGGACTCTGTTATCTTTTCGTCAAAATTCTAACGAAATGGTTGAGTAGGCAACTTATTTGGCTATTTAATGCGCACACTTGGATTTTTTCTTGTCAAATGGACTTCCTGATCACAAAAAGACGTCGTTTTATTGATAATAAATTTTTAAAAACACACAAAATAATAATAAAAAGAAAAACATAAAGGTGCCTTCTTCGTTCTTCTCCCACTTTACAGCCTCCACTCCCTTCTTCCACCACCCAACTCTCGATTGTAACTACCGAGCTACCACCACTATCACCACCCCCGCCATTGTCTACCACTACCACTATCACCATAACAAAAATCTGAACCATAAAGGTGCCTTCTTCTTCTCCCACTTTACAGCCTCCACTCCCTTCTTCCTCCACCCAACAAAATTTATAGCAGAAATTGAACAAACTCTGCCAAGAATCAACACAAGAACAAGCAAAATCGGAACCCTAATTTTCACAATCAACAATCTGCAATTCAACATTTGTCTAGGGCGTGGTAGGATTTCCGGCGACTCGGTGACTGGGCCGGAGTCGAAAGTTGTTGTACAGTTGTACAG
Source organism: Campanula takesimana (assembly GCA_026119855.1). Classification (NCBI taxonomy): domain Eukaryota; kingdom Viridiplantae; phylum Streptophyta; class Magnoliopsida; order Asterales; family Campanulaceae; genus Campanula; species Campanula takesimana. The sequence continues at coordinate 625,378 of JAOWBW010000163.1, read as the reverse complement.
AGTTTTCTCATTGATTTGGGGGAGAACTGATTGTACAACCCGTTTGTCCCTGTCTCATTTTTTTGTACGAGCTTGGTGCATTATTTTACAGGCTAAATCTATGATCGGTAAAAGGGAGGCATTGGTCGGAGTTTGGAGTAGCCGGAGGAGACAGTGAAGGGTGGGTGATGGCTTAATAAACTAGGGAAGATGACATTTTTTGTTCAATTTCTGGGTTGGTTCATGGCGGTGAATGGTGATGTGAAGAAGATGATGAAGATGGTTAAGAAAATATGAAAAAGACATTTTAATTTATTTATTTTGTTTTGTTTTGTTTTGTTTTGTTTTGTTTTGTTTTGTTTTTTTTTTTTTTTTTTTTTTTGATATTTTCAACATCAAATTGACGTACTTTTGAACTCATCCTACTCAAAAAATTCCACTTGGGAATTTTTTTGCCAAATGATAAATTTCACATGCCAACTAGGATGCCTACTCAGCCATTCCGTTATAATTTTGACGGAAAAAATGACGGAGTCCTAATCTCCACACATTTTTCTTAAGTATGGGGGTTAATATGGCAATTAACTTGTATAAGGGCATATCTGCATCTTAGACCTAACTACAAGGGCATAAATCTATATTTTCCCCATCATTTGCATTGTTGCTGTAGTAGTACAGATGAAGGATGATGGAGGGCATAGTGTAGGTGATCATTTCATACACTTTTTAACACACCCACAACACATCCTCCCCGCGTTAATTTCATCGCCCATCCCGAGGTTGGTGCAAATGTCACTACCCCTCAAAGGGTAAAATAGTCATTTTATTACTAAATATCAGTAGAAGCGGGAAAGTGAGACAAAATCAAACCTCATAGGGGCCAGTTATAATTTTTCAAATTTACCCAATCCGCTCATGCTTGAGGCTTGTCCTAATTCAAGTGCTCACGCTTCGGTAGTTATAACTGAAAGTAGAAAATATGAAGAAAAAGGGTGGGAAGTGAAAAAAAACACTCCCCCCCCCCACGCCTCCCACCCACCCACCCACCCACACAAAACCTCTGATGCTCGGACTCTTTAATTTACCCCGCCGTACCAGTGTCGGACACTCGTATTTTAGTCTTGTCGAGACAAGTCCGGCGAGGTAAACAAAGAGTCCGAGCACTTGGAGCAAAACTCAGGCACACAATCTCATTTTGGTTCTTTGCTTGTGGGAGCAACAAAGTGCACTTTCTGTTGTAGTGGTCAGCAAATAAAAAGATTTTGAGTATGGATGTCTTTTTCTCACATGCTAATTCCACCTTTACCAGCAACATACACCACTCCCTTTTCAAATGCTTCATGTGCCAGCATTATAATCTCAATGACCATAGCTTCACTTGAGCCAAATATTATATCTTCCCTTTGCAAAATAATCAACACAACAAGAACATAAGCAACAGTTGTGTTTCTCATCTCAGAACTGCAGTTTTACAAACTATAAATCCTCAGTTATGAATAAAACTAAGCAGTCGTAACGTAATGTTAATAATACAAACTATGATGGAGTCTACACGTAGATATCAAATCCACCGTACTAGAATTTAAGCTACTCTAAACATAGGACCAATACCAGTTTTTTTTTTTTTTTTTAAATAAAAAATAAAAGCCGAAGTGTGACAACTATTTGGGCCTTTTGGCATAGAAGTTTCTCCCTTTCTTAACATTTTTTTTGCTACATTCAATATCCTTGGACAACATTCTGGATTCTTAATGAAGTGAAACTTACTGAACATATGTGTGCCAACACCTTAAGACAGTCAAAATGCAAAACCTATTAGATATTGAATCATACAAACTACGATGGAGTGTGCATGAAGATATCGAATCCATCGTACTAGTATTTGAGCAACTCCAGACTTGGGACCAATATCGGTTTTTCACATTTCAGCTAGAATTAAAAGGCAAAGTGTGACAACAACTTTTTGGCATAGAAGTTATCTCCCTTTAACCTTTTTTATGCAACATACCATTTTCTTGTACAATATTCTGGATTCTTGATGAAGTAAAACTAACTGAACATTATGTGTACTAGTGCCTGAATATAGTCCAAATCCATAGCCACTTAGGTAGTACTCCCTTTTGGGAAATCATAACTCCAAGTAGCCAACAAATGAACATATAATCAAAGATCAAGCTTATGTCTTTTGTAAGTTTACCATCGTTGCTCTCAATGCGATTTAATTGTTTGAATTTCAAATTTGGACTCATTCAACAAAATGAAGGGAATATGATATTTCTTGCATTCAAAATCCTAGTTGAGGGGGCTTGAAAAATGATTGCAAACCAAATACTCCCCCCTGTCTAAAAATGATCTTCCTACTTTTTTTTGCCGTTATTGTGAATGAATTTTGAGCCATAATTTTAAGTTGATTTAATTATCCTAATGAATATCTAAAACTTGTTATTGATACACCATCAACGATATTGTCAATAACAAGTTTTAGATTTTTATTAGAGTGATTACATCAATCTAAAACTAATGCTCAAAGTGCATTCATAGTAACGGCAAAAAAGTAGGATGATCATTTTGGGACACAGGGAATATATAAATATCAGTTATGATCTTGATGCAGGGAAGGAACCATATGAAGTAAAGTGATATAAGCTGGGCCTGGATAAAAATTCTAATTTGATGGTATTGAAAATGTACAATAACAAAAGGTTTAATGTTATGAACCTGGTTCACTTCAGTCCTCCGAGCTGTAACCAGGATAGTATCAAAATGCTTTACAGTGCTTTTTTACATGCGTTAGCAGCCCTCTATGTACAAGATATCCGATACTCATTCATGCTTCCCTGCATTTGAAAGATCACCATTTCCTATACGAGCCAAGATGGCCACCTTGAATTTACTTTTAAATCAAAATAAATAATCTCACTTAAATACCCAAATTTCCTTTAAGCTTCAGAAGTGAAGTTTAAATGCATTGCTTCGGCTGGAAACACGATACTGCACAAGTCATGGTTTGACTTCGCATGAATGAGTAGCCTTTTGCTACCACTTTCTTTTACTTTTGCAGTAAGTTTTGCAGATATGCAATAGTGTGCTTGAATGTTTTCATCTACCGCATCAAACAAAAATTCCCTGTTGATAACTTGCCCACAAAATTCTTACGTCGCCTTTTTTCACAAGGCCAATGAAGTAGCAATCAAGAACATAAAAGTTCAGAATTACCTACCAGAGAATCACATCCCACTGCTTTCATCTCCGTTCCCAATAAATCCAATGTCTGATGAATATCTTCAATTTGTGTGTGTGATCTGTCTCCAGAAACAAACACGTGTTGTTCATTTCCAATATAAATCCAACTGCACCCAGGCTTCTTTCTAAGTCCTTTCTCTCTCATCAACATTCTCATCTCCGATTTCTTGTCCCATCTTCCTGCAGCTGCAAATGCATTCGAAAGAGCCACGTAGTTTGCAGAATTCTCCGGATCCACTTTTAATAAACGTTCGGCTAAATACTTAGCAAGTTCAGTCTCATTTAGTTCTCGACAAGCAGAAAGTAAGGAACCTAATATATGCTCATCAGGCTTTAGAGGCATGGCTGCGATTAGTCGAAGAGCTTCTTCCCTATTTCCACATTGAGAAAGAAGACTAACCACGCAACCATAATGTTCCTTACTTGGCTTTATATCGTGCTTTTTAATCATATCAACAAAAATCTCCAAACCCTTAATTATTAGCCCCGAGTGTCTACAAGCTGATAAAACGCAAGTGAAAGTTATGTTATCTGGTTTTACACCTTCCTTCTCGAGCCGTTTAAATAGAGCAAGGGCTTCTACACCACGACCATACGATGCATAACAAGATATCATAGCATTATACAAAGGCAAAGGCAACTCCATGGTTATAATCAGATCGAAAACCTTTTTCGCTTGATCTAATGTCCCACATTTGGCATACATATCCACTAAAGATGTTACTAGTTGAGCAGATAAATAGATGTTGCGCCTTACAATATACCCATGTATGGCTCTTCCACACTGTAAAGATGCTTTATCCCTACAAGCTGAGAGAATGCCAACGATGCTTACACTATTGGGTCTAATTCCTGACACTTGCATTTGCTGGAACATCGAAATAGCTTCATTGCTAAACCCAGTTTTAGCCATTCCATTGATAAGAGTGGTGTACGTAATTATATTAGCCTGGATGCCTAGTGATTGCATTTCCAAGAACATATCCATGGCCTCCTTTACCTGGCCATTTCTCAGGAAACCTAAAATGATTGAATTCCATGAAACTACATTTGGCGGAACATTGTCTAATTGCATCTGATAAAATAACTTCAAGCTCTCACCAGCCAAACCTAGTTCTGCATAAGCTGCCATAAGTTTATTCCACAACACGAGATCTTTATTTGCTGTAATGTCAAAAACGTGTCTGGCATTCATCATTCTATCACATTTGGCATACATATCAATAAGGTTGCAAGCTACATCCACATTGGACGTCAGATTATTTCTAATGCAATGACAGTGTGCTTCTCTGCCAAGTTTTAAACTCTTAGTATTAGCTGAAGCTGATAATATTGATGCCAGTGTGACAGAATCAAACCTTAAGCCCTCTAATCTCATAGAGTGGCACAAACCAAATGCATTTTCAACCCGACCAGATTGCACATAACTAGATATTAGCAAATTCCATGTTACCACATCTTTGTCATGCATCTTACTAAATACTAGCTCCGCTTCCTTGATCAAACCAATCTTTGTATAGAAGTTAATTATGGAACTACCCAACATGGAATTCAAATCTAAGCCACTTAGAATGGCAACTGCATGACCCTGCATACCTTCTTCAATAGCGTATAAATTCGCTGAAGCCGAAAGAAAGCTCCCCATAGTAACATGAGTCGGATTAACGCCTTCTTTTCTCATATTGTAAAACACTCCAATGGCTTCTTCATACATTCCATTCTGCACATATCCAACAATCACCGAATTCCAAGTGATAACGTTTCTTTCAGGCATTTTATCAAATACCTTCCTTGCACTTTCCAAAACCCCAACTTTCCCATACATGTCTATAAGACTACTTGCTACATAAACACAACCTTCCAAACCCATCTTTACCACATACCCATGAACCCCTTCACCGAATCCAATCAATTGCAATGCCCCACAAGCTTTCAACACATTCGGAACGATGAAATTATCAGCCTCACATCCATATTCAATCATTTCAACAAAACCCAACAAAGCTTCTCTATTTAAACCCATCCTACAATAGAGTCCAATCATGGCAGCCCAAGAAAACACATTCTGATCAGAGAGTCTGCAGAACAAACGAGTGGCGACCTCAAAAAGATTACACTTCGCATAGAAAACAACCAGCTTCGTCTCAATATACTCATTCTGGTCCAAAACATCATTATTTTTGATGATTTGGGCATGAATTTGCTGACCCAACAAGAGATTTCGCTCATATACACAACCCTGAAGTAAGTCCCCAAAAATGTGGGGTTCAATCGGTAGATTTTGGGTCTCCATTTCAGTAAGAAAGTTAACCGCTTGTTGAAGTTTCCCGGCTTTGCATAGGGAGGAGATGTGATTGAAGTGTGAATTGTGGGTGGTTTTGTCATTTTCTTGAATCTTAGCGAAATTGGTTTGTGGGAATTTAGAGTAGAAGGGAGGCTTCGAGGGTTTGATTCTAGGGTTTAAGGGAATGGGAGTGGGGAGAGAAGCCATTCAAAAAGAGGATGAACAATGTCTAGTAGATATGGTGATCATTATCTCCATACATTCCATATGGTTATTTTCTTGTCTTTAGATAACTGTGATAGTGGCTACCGGCTAGGAGGACCCGCTAGACTTAAATATGGGGAAAGCTAAGAAGTTTATAAAACGAAAGATAAAAGTTGATATTTCATTGACTATCGATAGTGAACCCGACACACTCTAATTAAAAACATCAACTCAATTATAATACTTCATTTTGTAGTTATCTTTTGTAACTTTATTATTTCCCCTCAAATTTAACCACATTTTTTTCTTGATTTTACTAAAACTAGTGTTACACCCGTGCCGCACGGACAAATAAATTTAACAATTTATTATTTAGATTTTTTTTTCTTAAATTAATTGTGAAATTTGATTGTTTTCAATTGTGTGCTTACTCCAAAATATCTGCTCTTGAACCAAATTATTAGTCCAAAACTCCAAAATAAAATTTGATTTATGGTAAAAAGATATAATACTCATTATTACTCCCTCCGTCCCAAAATATTTGTAGTTCTAGGATTTTCACACAAATTAAGAAAAGCAATCAATGCATGTCTAATGGACTAAATTACCCTTGAAATATTACAAGTACCAAGACAATTAAATGCATTTACAATTAACTAACTTAACTACCTTCTTAATATGTGTGATTTTAGTTATTTTTGCTTATATTTGGGATCGGAGGGAGTAATTGTTATTGTCGGGGTGGGTGGGAGTGAGTGGATGGCAAAACTGTAATTAATCGGCGAGGGTAGTTTTGCCGTTCACAATTATAGTAAGGACTTTAAGAGAGTTTTGATTTCAACTCAGTGATCCTCAGGTGAATAAAAGAAAAGTGTTGTATTTCTTGGCGAATACCACCATATCTCGAGGATTTATTGGTAAAAATCTTTTTTTTTTTTTTCAAAAGCAAACAACACACAATTGTATTAATAGAAATTAATGAGAGTCTGTTCCACAAACGACAGATGTTCGTCCAAAATGTAATAATTGCAATTAAGATCTACACATAAATAGCTCAACACATCTCGAGCAATGATGGCCTACCCCGAGCCAAAGCTCCAATGACTGTCCTTGGGAACTATAACTTGTAATGTCCAAATGCGTTTCCAAGTAAAACTTGGACACGGCTCAACATTGGTCTTTCGTAAACCCAAGAACGGTAATAATTTGGCTTTGGAAACACGAGAGAACTAATGCATTTGAGTCGGCAGTAAATGCGCAACCAAACATCTGAAGCATTGCACCAAGAAAAAAAATCAAACACGAGAGAACTAATAAACTGCACCCACATGCCCATGTGTACTCTCCTTCTCACAAAACATGCACGATAGCACAGCCTAAAATCTCATTTTTTGTGAGTTCCTTTTAACCGAGACTCACATTCCTCCTCAATTTCTCCCAACCCAACCCACTTAATTTTCTGGGAAATTAATTTAAGGATTTGCATTGTTGAGAGACAATTCAACAAAATTTAGAGCAAAGACTAAAAACTTGGGAAGTTAATATCCGATTTGACAAAGAAATGTATAAGTTTTTCTCCTAATAATGTAGTTGAATATATGTTTCTTCATCTACTTCAACATTATTATGCGTCAAAATGGTGTTTCTGTTCAGCTATAGTTCAAATTTTGCAAAAACTTTAGAATTTCCCGCCTGCCTTGTTCGGCCCTGGTCAACCGAACGATTTCCTGATGTTCGGCCAACGTTGACCGATCGTTTGTACTTTTGTTCAGCTCAACATCGACCGAACATTATGATTTTGTTCATTCGGTATCGTTCGAACATCACTATTTTGTTCAGCCAACGTCGACCAAACATTAAGGTATATTTAGTAAAGGGTTAGTACGAACATTTCGATTGATCACATTTTTAAAAGAATATTCATTGCGGGTGTGAATAGTATCACTCAACATTTACACTCAATTATTATTGTAACTTCCTGTATGTTAAATTTGGTTACCATAATAATAAGGTTTTAATTTATTTTCAACCAATATACTTATTTTTTAGCACAAAAACCACAAATATTTCCAAAAATAATTATTTATGCCACAAATTTGGGGATTAAAGCACAGATTACGTGGATTAGACACGAACTACACGCGGATTAGACATGAATTTGCAGCAGTATTGATAATTTTCCGAAACTTTTGTGGTTTTCGTGCTAAAAATACTCTCTCTGACCCGCAATAAATGTCTTACTTATTATTTTCGTTTGTCCCAAAATAAATGTCGTCTTGCTAAAAATAAGGTATGAAGCTCGGTGATCTTCTTATACTTATACTACTCATTCTAATAGGCACAAGCATTGCAATGGCATCGGAGAGTTGTCACCCTACCCATATGGATAGATTGGGGCATCAAGTAAACACAACTAATTTTTTTTAAAAACAATGACTTATCAACTATGACATTTACTCCGGGATAGAGGGAGTGAGTATAGTAGATGAAGTGAAAGTAGGGTATAGTACAATGGTTGAAAAATGAATTTAAACCTAATTACAATAGCGGTTTTTCTAGTGTAACCTCTTAGGGTACATGATAAGCTAAGATTTAAATATGACAGTGAATCTATTTAATTATATCAATTTTACTTAGAAAATCTCAACATTATTAAAAGTTGTACTAATTACATACATTTAGTGTCATATTTAAGTCTTTTCATATGCCCTAAGAGCAAACGTTAAAAAAACCATTATAATAGTTATCCTCTAAAAGCAACTTTGACTCACTTTCCGAAAATTCCTAGTGACATTGTTTACTAATGACAAAATCGTGTAGTTAAAACAATTTACTACAACAGATCTAACATCAACATGTTCCAAATTACACAATTCACAAGTTACAACATCAAATCATTCAAATGAAAGTTACAGACACTTGCCAAAAACATCAAGAACTATTCATGAAGCTCAAGAACTCATTCCGAGAGCAGTTTTTGATACACACCAGCCTCGCGAGACGGGTCCTCGCATTCTTCGGGTCCTCGCATTCTTCCAGCTTCCCCGCCATCACAAACTGCAGACACTTGTTACCACATCTCTGTTGAACATACACGATCGCTGCAAGTCCGATGGAAATGGATGCAATGACAACATGCCCAAGCTTAGCATAAAACTCGATACCCCCCAAGTACTCAAACTCATAGTCATCTTGTCTAGGACTCGGAATTGGGTATCTCAAGTAGTCATAGACATGAATTACGAGTCTGATAGCTGTAAACCCCAAGTAATATAGCTTTCTCAGTGGCTTAGCTTTGCCTTCTACGCGCCATACCATGAAGCCAACTATCTGTGGGACCAAGAACAAGTCTTGAACCATCGTACCCCAATAAATCCCCAGTTCTTGGAGGAAGTTTCCCGATGTTTGACTTTGACTCAAGTATATATAGCAAGCACGAAAAACGAAGAAACCTATTGCATGGATGGTAAATGAAAGAACTATAACCAGCTTCTCATTTGGGGGGGTTCTTTGTGCACCAAGAAAATGGTCAGGCTGTTGAGATCGCGATTCCCAGACTTTCTGGGAAAGTTTCAGAGTTATCATTAATGCTACTAGAAGAAGAGTTTTGATGAAAGAATCAAGTAGGTCCCACCGTTGGAAATCCTCATAAATTTGATTAGAAAACACTTTCCACTTGAAGAAAACGTCATCTCCGGTGATCAAGGGAATGCTGTAGAAAAGAGCATGAGTGCTAAGCATGAATATTGATGTATATGCAGGGGAAAGTCCATATCCGACCTTTTGAGTATAACGAATTTGGCTTAGAGTTGACAAAATGGCGACTAAGAGGAGTAGGACACGGAGGATCTCCTCAAAAAGTTGTCTAAAACGCACATCTTCCACCTTTTTCTCGTATGAAAGAAGAAAGGTACGCATGCTGATAGTACCAAAGTGGAGCGGATCGTTCTTGCTCCTCTTGCTGTCGATGGAGATTCTGACATTCGGGTTTAGTAGCCAACGTGCATTTTTAGGAGGATAGATTATTTTGACTTCAATCTCGCAGTCCATTCCTCTTTCAAAGTTTGTGCCATTGTAGCTTAGTTTAGTAGTCAAGGCTCGGACATCCCTGCAACCAACGAGGTACATCTCCCCAACGACAGGATCATATAACCCCTCCAAGAACAATGAAATGTTGAAAAACTCTCTACCAGTAATGCTGATCTGACCTGAAATTTCTATGGTATCAATACTGGAGTAAGCTTGTTCTTGAAATTTTACCTCTTGACTTGGTCTTGACCAGTAGCGTCCAAACAATGATCCAAGAGAGAGGACATCTATCTCAGCATAAGTTCTTGAAGTTCTTGCATTTGGCCAAGTGAGGGGAACTGAACCAACTTTGACAGAGAGAAGATCTGAGAGCGATGAGTAATTTGCAATGTGATTACCCTTCAAGGATGGATATCTGAGAAACGACTTTCTGAAGAGAGTTGCCAATTTGGAGGGGTTGTTTCTAGTTCTGAACTGGCTCGCTTGGATTGTCTTTGTGTAATTGTACGACCAGTCCATATTTCTGTTCCATTCATACTTGTCGAGGAACTTTTTAACACTTGAATCTTTCTCAAATACTAAGGAAACAGATTCATTAATGCTGGATATAGTCCCAAACGCCATGCTTCTTTGAGTGATTGAAAATACGAGAGGGAGGTACAAGCAGATACGAGCACTGCACCTCTTGGAAGGAGAATCAAGCAGGCCTTGGCAACCTACCATACAGAGCTGTCCGTGTGAAGAATGAAATGTACCCTCTGCAGAAAATGTTGCACCAGAAAGACCCGTCCTTTCTTCTTCCCTGAACTGATATTCTTGTGCCTCAAATGCTCTAAAAATAGCGGATATTTTCGTACTTTTTGTCCCGTTTTCATCATCTCCAGGCTCACACTGCACATCCTTAATTATTAGCCTGTAGTTTTCAAAGACACTGTCACTTTCTTCAATCTGTCCTCCAAGAAAAAATGATCCCAGTTTCAAGTTATAATCTTTTGAGCCATTATACTTCAAGTTAGGAGCAAGGATGAATGCTTCGTTCCAAATGAGATTTTTTAACTTCTCGCAATATTCATCTCCTTTGAACATATTCTCGACCTCTCCATCAACTAACTCATCGCGATAAGGATAGGGACTGCAGGCACTTGCTAGAAGTCCTCCCGAGCCAAACTCATATCTGGAGCTGTGTCCTGAAGATGAAATGTGCACCTCATCAAAGTAAGTGAGGTTCCATCTATGGTTCAAGCTTCTCATTTCTCCACGAATCGCTCTACGGGTCAAAGAGAAAGTTTTCGGGAAATGAAGTAGAAGCAAGATTTGATCGTCTTTAACAAGGGTAGACTGCTGATGAGAGTTATAATCATACTGCTTCACGGATTCCCACGAATCAGCATCCTGATTCAAAGTAGGCATCTTCGCATTCCCCAACAAGCACATTGACAGCTGCTCGTTTGACTCGATGTATAATCCTTGAAACAGAATTGTCATTCTAGACACCCCTTCCTGCTTATAAAACCTCGGCGACCAACCGTAAGGTGCTTGTGACATTGAGCTACTGCTCGTTATGCCAATGTCCATGGCTGCACTGATACTGACTGCATCTTTGACTTGGCGGACCGGATTAATATCTGCAACCCAGAAAGAAACTAGTTTCTTTGGAGCCCCATGGCCAAAATAATTATCGTTACTTCTTACCTCTTTGAATGGCATCAATGGGGAAGCACTTGCAGGTTCTTGATCCCAGTCTCCATTGGTAAAGAAAAGCTCTCTCTTCATTCTGCCACCTCTATTGTCGTCAGGCTCCAACTCAGTAGCCGACGAGAGAATGGAAGCACAATGCTTTTCGAGTTCAGGAGTACGATTGTAAGTGTACACTATTGAAGGGTTCTCAAAGATGTTGAAAGAAGTAGCAAAGTTGAGGATGGAAACTAGAAACCATATTGATTGCATCTGCATACAAGGCTTCTGAGATGGTATTCTCATTATGAGGTGGAATTAACCCCTGAAAATGAAAAGAAATCGTTGATAAATCAGAGATTGATCTTGTTCATAATGATCAGATAAGTTAAAGCAGGAGCATTCAACACTATGAGACTAACCTGCAGAAAGGACTAGATTGAGTTGCCTGATTCTGCAGTAGTAGTTGACGACTGAATATCTGGTTTTCACTCTGCAAGATTACAACACTGAATTGAAACAACAAAAACGGATATTATCCTAGTGAAATTCTAAAAATGAATCTGATACTTCCAACTTCATTGATTTTCAGACTTGGTAGTCAACGGAGGAAAGTGCAAGGAACTAACTCTAAACTCAGTCTTCAATAGATCTAAAATCTCATGTTTGCCTTGAGATTAACATTTAAGAAAAAAAGGGTTAATTGCAATTTGGTTCCTGACTTTGTCCAAAATTTGCAATGTTGATACTGTCTTTTCATTTTCGCCAATTGGTATACTCACTTTGACATTTTGTTGCCAATCCAATTACAAAAGTAACTAAGTGTTAGTTTTCTAACAGATTTTATATCATATGACTATCACATGACGTTTTAAGGGACGTTTTTGAAGCTACGCATATCCGATTGATATGATTGTTTTTTTAAATTGAAACTAATATTTAAATTTACAACATATATTTTTTTAGCAATTTTTCGGGTGATTGGATTATTTTATATTAAATCTTAATTTTAAATATTTTTTTAAAAAAAACACGTGATATAATAATCTAAAAAAATGTGTTAGCCCCAAGTATGTTTCATATGAAGTAAATGTTATATGTAGATTATCAGTTCATAAAAATATTTGATAGGAAAAAAGGGAGAGGAAGAAAATGATGAATCGAGGGAAGAGTGTATGTGGAAGGGTGATGCGGGAACATGGTGGAGGGTAGAAGAAAGTAAACATTAGGAAATAAGGTATATCATGGTGGAAAGTAGTAATTTTTTTAGATTTTTTTTTTCCCATGTCCTCTATTTTTTCAATATTTTCATTTACTTAAATTACAAATTAATATAATATAATTAGTTCACCAAAACAATTTGTCAAAAAATATATGTTGTAGATTTAAATATTAGCTTCTGTTTAAAAAAGAATCATACCAATCGGATATGTGCAGCTTCACAAACATCTTAAATCGTCATGTGCTAGTCATACGACATAAAATCTGTTAAAAAACTAACACCCAGTTACTTTTGTAGTCAGATTGCAACAAAATGACAAAGTGAGTATACCAATTGGCGAAATTGAAAACACAGCATCAACATTGCAAATTTTCAAAAAAGTCAGGAACCAAATTGCAATTAACCCTTTAAAAAATCAAGAATCTTGAAGTTAATCTTTGAACAACTTGAAATATTTAATTTGGGTTCAGCCAAGAATTGTTGACTATTCACAAAGAATCTTGAAATTCACAAGAAGATCTGAACTCTTGCTTCACTGAGACCAGATTTTCATTACCACTTTGTGTACCACACTTTGTACCACTAATAATTCAATGGCTCACAATTATTAAGGCTGATGTCATGACGAAGTCATCCAAACTTGTAAACCATCGGATAATAATGGTAGATGGTGCGGTACATAAACTGGTACAGAAAATAATGATGGTGCGGTATACAAACTGGTACAAAAAATCTACGGAAATGTGAAAATCATCTTAGAACTGAGATTAATACTCAGCTTACTGAATGCAAACAAATCCAAATTCTACATAAACACAAGAAACAAGTAAGCTACGCAAAGATTTAATCCCAAAATAGAGTGTCAACATAGCATATAGAAAGACAACCTGATGCTACAGGAGCCAGGCCCACATGGCTTAATATTGTTTTCAGCTTCTGCAGAGTTTCTGCTGGCTCGAGTTTTGTTGAAAATGGACTCGAGCTGCCAGCAAGATCATAGCAACAAGAGCAACAACATGGCCAATCCTTGATGCTGAACTTGAACCCAAGCTCATGAACTCATCAGCATTCATAGAGTAAGGGTCTATAATCGGATCTCTTACGTAGCCATAGACAAGTGCAAGAACCCTTATCAAAGTGAAACCAAAGTAGTACATAGAAGTAAGGGATTTAACACGGGTCTGCCAAAGCAAGTTGCCAATGATTTGAGGAAGAAGAAAGAAGTTCTGAACAAACGCCACAAATTCCTCAAGCTCAGCAGCAACTGTAATATGTGTATCAAGATTGCCACGAACAAGAAGCATTACCACAAATCCAAGTATCAGCATGGTCAACGTAATGAAAATCACCTTTCTTTCACGAGTTACCCTTTTTGGTTTGAAAGGACTATTTCGAGATTTCGATACCTTTTGTGAAACCTGTGCAGTAAGTATCAAGCAAGTCAACGAAAGGATCTTACTAATATAATCAAGAACCTGCAATAATTCCTCATTTCCGTAGAGATTATACAGTTTGGTCATGTCTTTTGGCTTGAACAAGATATTTGAATGGCTGATCAACGGAAGGATGTAGCCAATAGCCTGAAAAGCGAGCATGGTCAGAGATATAAAAGGAACTGAATTCACATTCTTTTTTATGTGAACGAGTTGATGCAGAATGATTATGTTTGCTACTAAAAGCAACAGGCTACGTAGAACTCCATCAACAACTTTGCAAAACACTGCATCTTCTTCACGCTTATCATCATGAATCATAAAGGTCTGCAGCCTTATTATTGTGAAGTAGAGGGGGTCATCCTCGTCCTTTTGCTGGCGATGGTGATCTTTGCACACGGATTTTTCAACCACCCAAATGTTATGGATGGGTACAAGATGTTAATTTCAATTGAACAATCCATACCTCTCTCACTTTTGGTATTAGTAATCTCAACCTTCACCTTCCTGCAACCAGTTAAGTACATTTCACCTAGAAGAGGGTCGTACAGGCCCTCCAGAAATAACCCAGATATGTTCTTATATGACTTCTCTGACTTCCGGGCTGCTTCGGTGAACATGAGATAAAGCGAGACATTTAATATTGCAGACTTGGGAACTTCAGGTTGAGCACTCACCGGATATTTCGCATTGTGCAACCATTCGGTATACCCTCCAAATAAAGGTCCCAATGAGGATACCTCAATTGTAACAAAGATATCTGGTTTACGGTCATACTGTGGGGGATAAGGGACCGAATAGCCATCAATATAGAGGTTACGAGAGAGAGAGTCTAAACGAGCTAGTTGTTGTTCTGCATCTTGGAGGGCTGGATATGTCAGGAGAGATTTCTTTATAGTGGCCATCAGCTTGTTCTGTTGTTTTCTCTCTCGGAAAGCACAAGCAAGTTCAGTTTTTGAGTAATTGTACGACAGGGAAGACGTTACAAATTCTGGTTGGTTAATACCGAAAAGAAAAGGTTGAATCGACACTCCAAACAGAATGGGTATGTATGGATCTTCTTCATTTACGGTGCTGGATATGCTCCCGACCATTACATTCCTCTGCTTGATGGAAAATGAACGAGGAAAATACATTAAAATCTGAGAAGTGCATCCATCTAAGCCTGAATCTGCAATGCCAAGACAACCAACCATGCAGATCTGTCCTGTGGAGGAATCCCATGTTCCCTCTGCAGACAATGTCATCGCTGAAAGACTGTTCTTCGTTTTTGCAGTACTTGGATCCATGGCTGATGGAAATACTCTAAAGACAGCAGCAATCCTTGCATTTTTGGGCTCAGATTCATTTGTATCATCCCTTTCACACAGAAAATTCTGCATAATCATTCGAACACTATCGAAACTCCAATCAAGATCCTTGTGCCCCCCTTCAATCAGGAAAGGGCCTATTCTATTACGAAAGCCATGCTTGCCTACGTACTTCCAGTTTGGCAAAATGTTGAACCAATTGAATGAAAATAGTTTTAAATTCATACAGAATTCGGAGCCATCAAACACGGTGGCACCATCTTCAACCATGTTCTCTTGATACGGGTACGGATCACATGTTCTTGACTTGAGCTCTCCGGAGCTAAACTTGTATTTTGAGAGTTTAGTCATCTGAGCTGATAAGTGAACGGGATCAAAGTATTTGAAACTCCTTCGGTCATTCAAACTTCTCATTTCTCCTTGAATTGATCTTCCGGTCAAGTTGAATGTTTTGGGGTACCGAAGAACTAAAAGAATGTGATCATCTTGGACGAGACGGGGTTTATGGTTGCTTAAGGAACTATTTCTCCTTATCCTACCAGAAGGATCAGCATCGTCAACCAGAAAGGGGAGCGTTGTATTCCCCAACATACACACCATACTCCCTCCTGCATTCTCGAGATAAACACCTTCAAAGAAGATTCTGAGGACGGACATTCCAGACGACATGTGGAAATACTTGTAGGCATCATGAATCAGCGTGCTATTTCGTGCTTGGCCTATACGTATAGTGCCTCGAAAACTGATTGCAATTTTAGATTGATGAACAGTACTGACATGTTTCACCTCAAAGCTTACCAGCTTTAGGGGAGAGACTGGGAACGTATTTTCCAATGACATTTCTGTATCTTCATAAGGGATCAAGGGTGAATAATCGCCGCTCTCCTGCTCCCACTCTCCGTCAAAGAATGAGAGTTTTTGTTCAAGCCTATACCCTCCACTGTCATCTGGTTTCAACTCGGAAGCTGAAGATAGGAAGAGGAGCATTCCTTTTGAACCTCGGTGAAGCGATTGTATGTGTAGATTGCTTGGTTTTCATCAATGAATTCAGAGTTGTCGAAAGATGTAGTGAAGTTGGATAAAAGAAGAAACTCTAGCAGGGTGCAGAGAGCAAGAACAATAGGTTGAATCTTCATTACAGACAAATAATTTCAAGGTCTGAAATTACTAAACAAAACCCAAAATGAAGCAAGATATAGAAAACATAAATGGATATGGAGAGCAAGATGTTTGAATTTGAATGCTTGTCAGTGTGATACAGTAAGAAACTGAGATATTCACTCTAACCTGAAGAAGGGCTGTACTCAAAGTGCTGGGAAACCTCCATTGAAGTTCAGTTGGGGATCTGGGCAGCTTTCTAACACAAAGTTGACCAAAAACAAACATTTTAATATTAACTTAAGAATATGCCTCATGCCCATATGCTTCCTGGAAACTGACCAGATAACGAGCGTTTAATAATTAAGAAAAATAAAAATAAAGACAATCGTGTGTTGCAAGAGCTTCCATTATTTGTGGGTCCTAGGAAAGGGCCGCACCCACATGGACTTAATAATAAAAAATAATTCAGAAATGACTCGGTGTTGGAATGAGTTGACTTTAGCGTGGGAAGCAAGTGTCATGCCATTTAGCTTGAGCAGGGACTAGTTTTTACCAGGTCCTCGTATAGAATAGTTCTCATGCGCTTCTATATTTCATCTTCTGGCTCCTCTCTCTTTGACCTAATTTCTGCATTCAGTTCTCCCAGTTTGATCCGGTAAAGGCATGGAGATCGAGATTGAGATCATTGTTGAGCAGAGACCCATTGAAATGGAACGAAAAGATTGGTTTATCCATGCCAAACTTGACGTTGAGAGAAACAGCAAGACAATGATATATGATGACAGAATACTGAAAGACAAGATCCAGGCCGCTGAGACTCTATACCAATTCCATAAACAAGCCAGCGACCAAATCTTTGAGAAAATAATGGAAAGAAAGGTATAGCTATAACAAAAACATTTTGTAGTTTTCACTTTCTTTTATACATGCGTAATTTTTGGCTAATGATCATGAACAGGTGACTCGAGACAAGTATGAATCATGTAAATATTGGTATATTTACGAACAGGATGTTACATCAAGAGATATGGAAATCGCACAACTTCAACGTGCTCTGTACGACCTCTATGGAGTAAAGAACTTAACCAAAGCAGGAGCTAGAAGGCTACTTTCACCACTTGAAGAACTTGATGAAAAGGTAATACACTTGCTGTCTCAACATTCTTAAATGGAGTTCTTTGTATTCCGCTCTCACTTTTCTCTTTATCCTTGACATCCTCAAAACAGATAACGTCATTGCATTACCGGGTGCAGCATGGTTGCAATACAACCACTAAAGAGAAACATCTCATTAGAGAGATAAAAGAGGCAAAAGAAGCACGAGAAAAGCTAGTACCTGATGCTGCAACGGAAACAGAGATGAGTACTCGCTTGGGTTCAAAAGAAGCTATAGAAGACAGAATTAAAGTACCATACTAAATTTGACAAGTACTTCCTCCGTCCCAAAATGAATGTCAGAATTTGCTCTTGATAAAGAGCAATTTCAGACATTCATATTGGTACGGAGGTAGTAACTTCTAATTTAGAGGTCTGATGTTTACCAACACTTTTGCATTTCTTCTCCTACTGAAGTGCATCGCAGCTGAGAGAGAAATACTAAAGAAGACTGACCTGGAATACGGGAGCAGGAACAATCATCTTTGGAGGAAATTAGAGGCCATCGATAAAGTCATTACAAGATTGCAGAGAAAACTGGAAGCTGTGGATCAAAAGAAAGATGATGCATACAGACACATTCTTCAACTTAGAAGGCAAAGAGATCACAAGTTGACTAGAAGTTAACTCTCCGAGTTTGGTACGTGTGTTGACTTATCTATACATGTCATAGAATAGCAGAACATATATCATGTAATCGAGGATGAATGTTATGTCGAGCATAATGTCATACGCAAAATATGAACAATAAGTATTGTGTAATAGGTGTGTCCCGCACACACGTCTTGTATGTGTCCTCGCACGGTCGCACCTGCTACTCCCGTGTACCTCTTTCCCACGGACGTGTATCATTCCTGCAGGTGCACTTTTTCCGCAGTGTGCGGTCTATTATCTGTTAAGTACTTCCCACGATTTGAAAAGGTCGGGGGAAGTCGTCTCCCCACTATTTGGGATCCCCGAGGAGCAATGGATTGGAGGCTGAAATAGCGAAGCTTGGGCTTGGGACGTGGTCCAATCATAGGGTTATACTTGGCCTAGATGGGTTTAAATGGGAGGATTGCGATATGGTCCACACATAATAAAGTCATGTACCCCTCACACGCGGCTAATCCTATAAATACCCTCTTAAGGGTAGTCATTTGACATGGTATCCTAACTACCTCTCTCTCACTAAGAGACCAAGCTAGCAATGTCTTGTCTCTCCCAATAAACATTCCTAGTTCCCTATTCCCGCTCCTCCTCTCCATCAATCTTCAGTGGTTCTCGAAAAACTCTGATCATCCTAAGAGGACTTAGTACAACTATTTGGCGACTCCATTGTGGATCAAACCCAGAATCTCTGGATTCACAGCCAACAGGGTCTTTACTAGCTGAAGTACCACGTTACATGTTTTTTCCACCTATTACATTTCACCTATAAGATTATTCCATGTTATTCATTTGCCAAGAATCTTTCATACGAAAGCTCTCCGTGCAGGGGACTATTATGGGAAGATATTATCCGCCCGTTTGGCGCGTGCCTCACACTTTATAGCATGTTATGAAAAACCTTGTAGTTTTGTGATGTCATCTACACTTGCCCTACATCATTTCTATTTTAAACATTACTTGACCTACATCAATCATTTTTAAAATTTATTTGGCCTACGTCAGGAAAACAAGCCCAAGAGCGAGAGCTTATGCGGATGAGAATAATTTATTTGCCACAGTGGTATTTTCAACCCACATTATCGTGTTTACATGTTCCACAAATGTATATCTTGCTTATGTACTATGCATTCTTCAATCACGGGCAAACGACAAAGTACTATAGCGTTTGTTACAATTAATGCAACATAATATCATTTGACATCTTAATGAAATGTACTTTACCCAATTGTTACATATAATGGAATGCACCCTAACGACGTTGAAAAGATAATTAAAATGTCAACAAAATAAGATAAAAACTAACACCCGTTAAATGCATTTAACATTTGTTGGCATTAAAACTAATGGTTTTGTAGTCTTCTTCATTACCCATTACACTCCTTAGTTCACCACGTCCACCACTCACCACACCAATCCGCCCCACCACCAGTCCACCCCACCACCATTGATGCCCTCATCACCATCACCAGCCACCACCACTGCAACCATTGCAGCCACCATTACAACCACCAAGACCAAAACCAAAACGAAATTAACACCAGCAATCAATCCAGATCTCTCCTGTTGAAGCCCCAAATTTGGGTTAACAACTGCTTGATGATACCAGCAATCGACCCAGCAAGATCCCACCATTGTTCATTATACCTAGCAACCAAGCATAGATTTTGGGTTCCAATTGAAGCCCCAAATTCGAAAATTGAAACCCTAGTAGCAACCAAACAGAGATATCGAATATGGGTTTCAATTTTCGAATTCGGGCTACAATTTTTCGAAATGGGGGTCTCAATTCGAGTAGAGATTCTTTGTCTTTCAATTCAGGTAGAGATATTTCGAGATTTGGGGATTCAATTTCTACAAACACCGTTGAACTCCTCCGCCCAGGTATTAATTTTGTGTTTGAATTCGAGTTTAATTTTGGGTTGGATTTTTTAATTTGAATTTGATTTTGAAATTGGGTTCAATATGTGCTCATCCATGGTTTGAGATTGCAAAAATACAAGGTAGAGATGAAATAGATGTTACTTATTTAACGGTTGTTATTTTATTTAATGAGTTGGTTAGTTTTGTTAATGAAATTTAATGTCATCCAACTTGGTTACCTTATTTGCAACGAGACTCAAAAGTACGTTACTTTATGTTGTCGATTCATAGTATCTTACCTTTGGTGCAACCGAAGGCATAGTACGTTACATGTTCTTGTAATTATTCCATATATATTTTCCCCTTTATGTATATCTCGTACATGCATGTCCCGCAGAGTTACTTGTACCTTGCTAGCTTGCACAACAAGCTCCCTAATGTGGGAAAGGTGTAGCCTGTCGTGATACCCTATATCATGTACTCCCTCCGTCCCGCCCGAATTAGGATTTTTGGGTTGGGCACGGGGATTAAGGAAAAAGTGTTAGTGGAGTAGGTGTTGTGAGTATGAAAAGTGAAGTAGGAGAGAAAAGTGATGTAGAAAATAATGAGTGGAAAGTTGTTGCGAGTGTGGGTCCCATTAAATAAAACACTTCCATTTTTGGGTTGTCCTAATTCGAATGGGACACCCAAAATGAAAATTTGTCCTAATTCGAGTGGGACGGAGGGAGTATTTATTAGTTTGCACCCCACGTGCCTTTTACTAATATCACTTCAGTGCGCTCCGCACACCATCAAAATAATTAAGCCAAATCAATGATGTTATCATGCCACGACACATCTTCCCTTGATAGATATTCCCTCCGTCTCACTTGACACTTATTTCCATTTCATTTTGGTCTGTCCCATCTCACTTGACACTTCCCAAAATGGCATAGTTTTTATAATTTTATATTCACTCTACCCCACCACTCATTCTCTCTATTCATCTTCCACCATTCAATTTATTCAATCAACACTACTATTTACCCCACTCATTCTCTCTCTTCATTTTCTACCACACATTTTCCTTATTTTATTCTTTTTTCTTAGTTATTGTGCCCACCTCTTGGGTGTCAAGTGAGGTGGGACGGAGGGAGTATATACCAAGTTATTCATTTGTCCGCGTGACATCCAGACAAAGTCTCTCGCACAGGGGGACTAATATGTGATAGGTGTATCTCGCACACACGTCTTGCACATGTCCTTGCACCTGCTACTCACGTGCATCTCTTTCCCGCACACGTGTATCATTCCCGCAAGTGCACTTTTAGTGTACGGTCTATTATGTTAAGTACTTCCCACGATTTGACAAGGTTGGGGGAAGTCTTTTTCCACTATTTCGGATCCCCTAGGAGCAAGGGATTGGAGGCAGTTGAAATAGCGAAGTTCGCCACGTGGCCCAATCGTAGGGTTACACGTGACCTAATTGGGTTTAAATAGGAGAATTGTGATAAGGTCCACACATTATAAAGTCAAGTGCCCCTCATATGGGGCCAATCCTATAATACCCTCTTAAGGGTATTCATTTGACATGGAATCCTATCTAGGGATCGCAATTTGACTGAACCCGATCCGAACCCGTAAGCGATCTACCCCGAAAAAAGTAGGGTTCTGGTTGCAATTTTCATGACCCGAGCGGGTTCTGGTTTTGATATTGACCCGCCGTGATCCGACCGACCCGCACCCTCATGTACAAAGTCAAGATATTATGTTAGTTAATCATATTATATGTTGTTCAATTTATTTGTATACTTGTTTTTGAATGAGGTTTGATGATTTTAAACTAATTTCTACAACTAATTAAAATTTAAGCTTAGACATAGATTGAGCCCAAACAAATATGAGCTGAAATTTTTATAATTTGCTACACTTCGGGTCGGGTTCGGGTCACTCCCTTTAACATTAGGGCCGGGTTCGGGTTTTGACGAAACCCGACCCGTTGCCACCCCTAATCCTATCTACCTCTCTCTCACTAAGAGACCAAGCTAGCAATGTCTTGTCTCTCTCAATATACGTTCCTAGTTCCCTATTCCCGCTCCTCCTATTCATCGCTCTTCGGTGGTTCGTGTAACGCTCACATTTAACCCGAAAAAACCCTGATCATCCTACGAGGACTTAGTACAAACATGTACTACCTCTGTCCTTAAATGAGTGTCCAAATTTCATTTTAAGGGACATCTGAAAATCTCAACTTTCTGTACAATTTGGTGGCAAAAATTCATATATAATCTTGTAATCTCCTTTCCAAACATTTAGTTTTGCACGTATAAAGAGACCGGTGAAAAAAAATTCGAAAAAAAAAAGATTTAGGGACAAAGTAATGTTAAAAAAAGACACTCATTTTGGGACAAAGATTTTTTGAAAATGGATACTCATTTAGGGACATGGGGAGTATTAAATTAGAATCATTCGCAGATTACATATCATACAAGCTCGTCTGTAAACAGCGATAAGTTGTGTAACAATGAAGACTTCAGCAAGATCCCTAAATCAGATCTCAAGCGCCACTAGTAATGAAATCATTGTTTTTAAAAAGGAAAATCGAAAAGGGCATTGCCCCTAAACTCTACGGAAATAAATAGCAGAACCAAAAGGGGGGGGGGGGGGGGGGGGGACTAAACTTGACCATCACATAACAAGGAGAGTGATGAAATTATTCAGGTTTTCATCTAATCATAACTGCAACTTTGGAGGCCAGGTTACCAAAAAACCCTGAATAGAAAGCCAAGTTGCAACTTCATCTTCTACCTCAGGTCTTGTACATGGTCATAGAAAGTCTGAAGAATTGATATCGACAGAAAGCCAATGAAATAGGCTTTCCTTAGGGGATTGACACCGGCCTTCGACAAGTAAGTTGCAATCAATTGAGGAGCCAAAGATTTATCTGGACTTGAACAGACTTGATCAGCAAATTTATAAATCATAAAAACTACTTTCGCTACAATATCCTCTCCTGGTGGAATGAGATACCAATAGTCGATGAGTGAAGTAAGGGAACAGACTGCAAGGACAACCAAAGAAATCAGTAGGACCCGCACTTCACTAGGCACATCCCCAAATCTTGAGCCCCCTTCAGCACGTATTGCTGCTCGAGCTCTTAGCACCAGCTGGAAAACTCTAGCAGTGAGTATCAAAGCAGCTAGAACAAGAAGTTTATCAGTGTAACCTGGGCCTTTGACGAACAAATCATAGTTTTGAAGATTGTACATTCGGTCTCTGTAATATTTTGTTTCCCTTGACTTGATAAGAATTTCCTTGTCGTAAATCAAGCTTGAGCCATACCCAAAAAGTTGTATGCATAGCATGACAAGAGATACATATGGAACTAGGTCTGGTTTTTTCCTCATGTAGCAGAGTTGGCTCCATATGAGTGCAACAGATACTAAGAGCAGTACAACTCGAAGACCTCCTTCAAAAATTATACGTAAATATACAGATTCTCCATGACTTCTGCCATGAATCCTAAACACCCGGAGGGTTATTGGGGTAAAATAGAGAGGATCTGTTCCGTCCCTTTGGCTGGCGATGGTAATCTTTGCTGTTGGATTTATCAACCACCGGGTTGTTTCAGAAGAGTATTCGACTTTCACTTCCATCAAACAATCCAGTCCCCTCTCAATATATACACCCTCCATCAAAACATTCCTGCAGCCAACTAAGTATAATGTACCAAAATGTGGGTCGTATAGACCTTCCAACTGAAGCTTTGAGACATGATTGTAATACTCATCTTTCACTTTGACAGGTTCTTCTGTAAACCGGAGGGTCAAAGAAATGTTCAGGCTATCTGACTTGGAAATGTCAGGCAGTGTACCAATCATAGTATTATTTGAATAGCCCGGAAGGTCAAGTGGACCACGTAAAGGACCTATAGACAGAACCTCAATCTGAACAGAAGTCTCTGGACCTACAACGGCCCTAAAGCGAAGATCACTTGAGAAACTATCTAAGCAGTCAAGTAGGCTCGCTCCCTCTCCAAGAGATGGGTATCTCAGAAGTGATTTTTTAAGAGTGGCTACCAATGCACCTGGTTGGCTTCTCTCACGAAAAGCAATGGCCTGGTCGATTTTGGAGTAACTGTATGATAAATAAGATCTAATGTACCAATTATGGTGAAATAGAACAGAGTACATCCCAAGACCAAACAAAATCGGTGTGTATGAGTCGATTTCGTTTTTGAAACTCGAGATGCTCCCAATAATCATATTCCTCTGGTTGATGGATATCAAACGAGGAAAATACATTAAGATCTGAGTATCACATTGAGCCAAGTCCCGACCACGACAGCCAACCATGCAAAGTTGCCCTAGTGAGGAGTTCCATGTTCCCTCTACTGAGACAGTCAATTCAGAAAGACCTGTCCTTCGTACTGCGAGATATGCTTCGATTGTTGCAGGTGATAGCCTCAACACTGCAGAAACCCTTGCAATCTTCGTCTCGCCTTGACTAGCTTCTTCTTCACATATGACGTTCTGCATACCGATCCACATATTCTTATAACTCAAGCCATTAGCCTTAATCTCCTTCCCGAGCAGAAACGGACCAAACTCATTGTGGTGATGATTGTACTTTCCACCAAGCTTCCAATTCGGCATAATGTGGTACGCCTCACCTTGGAAACGTTCCAGAATCCTACAAAATTCACAACTACCAAATATGACAGCACCATCTTCCAACATTTCATTGTGTAGCGGAGAAGTGTCACATGATCTTGAGCTAAGATTTCTGGAACTAAAGTGATACTTTGAGAAACTACCCAACTGAGATGAAATGTGAACTTTGTCAAAGTAAGTTGAAAAGTCATCTTTGCTAAGACTCGTCATTTCACCGCGTATTCCTCTACTAGATATATTGAAAGTTCGAGGATACCTAAGAAGAATCAGGATTTGGTCACTTTTCGAGATCACAGGGTCGATGTCATAAGCTACATCAAAATAATTTTCCATCATATCTGTGGAATCATCAAAGAATTTCCTTGAGGGCAGAGTTGCATTCCCCAACAAACAAACCACGCGCTCCCCTCCATTTTCTTCAGTTTCAAAGTAGACTCCTTCAAGATTCACTCTGAGAGCAGACAAGCCAGGCCCCATAATGAACGTCGAGATTGGTTCATCAAGAAACGTGCTATTTCGAGTAATGCCAATGGACAGGACCCCACTAAGTTCAACACTGGTTTTGGATTGATGAACAGAATTTACATCAGTCACCTCAAAGCTCACCACTTTCCAAGGAGAGACGAAAGGCGGACCACCTCCGGGCATATCCCTGTCATTGAAGGGCATCAGGGGTGCTCCAGTATACTCCTGCTCCCAATCTCCATGGTAGAAAGAGAGCTCGTTTTTAAGGTTTTTACCTCTTCTATCATCAGGTTTTAACTCGGAAGCTGAAGATAGAAACTGGCTGCAGTGGTTCTCAATCTCAGCCGATCGACTGTAAGTATAGACTACTGAAGGATCATGAGGGAATGCAAAGTCCCCATAACGAGCATAGCATGAGCCGAACAACTCTAACAGGGTCCACAACCCGAGAATGAAAATCTGGTTTCTCATTGGTTCAGATCTAGGATTCTAATCCTCAAACAAGCCAGTAACTTGAGAAAATAAACTACAGAAATGAGAATTTGAAGATTTTATGAAGCTAAAACTGGACAACAGAGCAAGAAAAGTTGCTCTGAGATCTTTTAAGCAAAGGAAGAATTTAGTAAAGGATATGAACTGGTAATGACTGGGAATTATAACAGAACATAATGCTTCAAATATCTAACCTTAGCGAGAGAAGCTGCACTGCAAGTGTAATTCAGATAACAGAAAGAGTTTGAAATTGAACCCAAACTAGACTTGTTCTTGGCTTATTGTCAAGCTTCTTTTTGGAAGAGCATTGACCATAATTCATTATAACATACTTAATTCTGAAAAACCATTATATTGCAGAAATACATATAATTAAGTACAGTAAAATAATGGAATTCCGAAGCAAATCAGAAACCAAACCTGTGGGTGCATGTGCCTAACTATTTCTTTATTTTTTGAATAACTTACAACTCCAAGAACCTTCAATGAAACTACCCAAGAACATGCCTGAGGATGAGGAAGCAGAAAACAAACATAAATCATATTGGAGTTGACTTTTCAATGATTGACATAGTTTAAACATTAATAAATCTACTGCAACAACAACAAAGCCTTAGTCCCAAAATAATTTGGGGTCGGTTAACATGAATCCTCATATGTCATCGTGAAAGAAAAAATGTAAGAAAAACATAAATTAAAAGAAGAAACAGGTGAGGGTAAAAAATAAAAATTAAATAAAAAATTATAAAAAAATAGAAAACGGAAGATAAGAAGGAAAAATAAAAATAGTGATAATAAAAGAATAGATATATAATAGATAGGGAAAATGAAAATAATAATAATAAAAGAAAAATAATCAATAAATCTACTAGAAAAAAGGAGAGAGAGAGAGAAATATTAAATGAGAGTATTAGAATGACTTGACTTTCACGTGGGGAGAAAGTTTCTTGCAATTTAGCTCGCTTTGCTTGAGTGTTACATAAACTTTATCAAATTTTACCAAGTCTTCATATCTAAAGTAATATTTCTCCCAAGTCTCTCCATTTCATCCTTTTCCTCCTCTTTATCTTTGGCCTAATTTCTTTATTCAATTCTCCCAATTTAATCTAGCAAAAGCATGGATATGGAAGTTGAGACGGATATCGAGCATACGTCCATTGAAGAAGAAAGAAAAAGTTGCTTTATCAATGGCAAACTTGAGCTAGAGAGGAAAGATGGTATCTTGACCAAAGATGAGCCAACAATCAAAGCCAGGATCCAGGCAGCTGAGAGAACACATAATCAAGCCAGTGCTCGAATCCGTGAAAAAATAATGGAAAGAAAGGTAAATTACGCTGCTAAAAAGGAACTATTGTGGAAGCTTAATCTGTACGTAAATTTCATTTCTTTACCCGGTCTCATCTAGATTAAAACACAGGGGCATGATTTACGTATACGCATAATTTTGGCTAATGATCATGAACAGATGGATCTAGACAAATGCAGATCACGTCAATGTTTCTATAGTGACAAAGAGGAGGTAGCATGGAGAGATAGAGCAATCGCTCATCTTCAACATGCTCTATACAACCTCTATGGCATAAAGAGCCCAACAAGAGGGAAAGCAAGCAAGCTGCTTTCACCTGTTGAAGACTTGATGAACAAGTATAGTCTTAAAGGTCTCAACTGTGTACAAATAGTCTTTATTTTACGCTCTCTCTTATTCGCTTTGTCCATGACATTCTCAAGACAGATAACTTTATTGCATTATCGAATACAACACGGGCGCAATACAATCACTAAAGAGAAACAGCTTGTTCAAGAGATAAAAGTGAAAAAAGAAGCAAGAGAAAAGCTAGTAGTTGATGCAGCTGAGAAAGTAAAGATGACTACTATTTTCATATCAAAAGAATCTATAGAAGACAGAATTAAGGTGTGAAACTTCTTGGATTATTGATAACTTACCTCTATTTAGAGGCTTGATGTTTACTAACAGTTCTGCATTTGTTTCTCTGACTGCAGTACATAACTGCTGCCACGGAAAAACTAAAGAAGATAAACATGGAGAACGGGATCAAGATGAATCATATTTTGCGAAAATCAGAGGCCATTGATAATGACATTACACGCTTGCAGAGAAATTTGGCAGCTGTAAATCAAATGAAAGATGATACATACAGAAGAATTCTTCAACTCAGAAGGCAAAAGATTACTACTTCCCACAAGTAGTAGTATCACTCTCCGAGTTTTGAACAAGCACGCATGTTGAATTATGTATGTAGACTATGTAAATGAAGAACATATATTATGAAGAAAGAGGATAATGTTGGATATCATGTAATAGGCAAATCATGAACAAATATCAAAAAGTCGATGAAAATCCTTCACGGATTACATATGATCATACATAATTGTACATGAAGCAGAAGATTGTGTAATGACAGAAAACTAGTGGTGCTCATCACAAAAAGTCAAGTTGCATCTTCATCATTTATCTCAGATGGGGTGATCAACAGCATCTCGTACACTGTCACATAGACTCAAAAGAAATGATACAGATAGAGTTCCAATGACGAAGGATTTCCTAAGGGGATTAACACGGGTCTTCGACAACAAATTTGCTACGAATTGAGGAACCATAGAATCGACTGAACTTGAACAAACTTCAACAGCAAATTTGACAATGACAAATACAACTTTCAGTACAAGATTCATTCCTGGCGGAAAGAGATACCAATAGTCGAGGAACCTAAGTAGTGAAAGCATTACGGAGACAACCAAAGAAATCAGTATGACTCGCACGTCACTAGGCACATTCCCGTGTCTTGAACCCCCTTGTGCACGCAGTGCAGCGCGAGCTCTCGATACTAGCTGGAAAAGTCTAGCAGTGAGTATAAAAGCAGTTAAAATAAGAAGTTTCACCATGTAACCTAGGGCTTCGTCTCTGTAATGTTTAGTTTCCCTTGACTTGACTAGAATCTCGTTGTCTCTAATCAAGCTTAATCCATACCCAACAAGTTGCATGGATAGCATGACAAGAGATACATAAGGAACTAGATCCTCATTTTTCTTCATGTAGCACAGCTGGTTCCATATAAGTGCAACAGATACCAAGAGCAGAAGAACTCGAAGACCTTCAAAAACTCTATCAAATTTTACAGATTTTTCATGCTTCCTGTGCTGAAGCATAAACGTCTGAAGGCTTATTGGGGTAAAATGGAGAGGGTCTTCTTCATTCCTTTGGCTGGCGATGGTAATCTTTGCTGTTGGATTTATCAACATCGAGTAGTCAGAAGAGTACTCAACTTGCACTTCAATCAAACAGTCCAGTCCTCCCTCAATATCTATACCCTCCATCAAAACATTCCTGCAGCCAACTAAGTATAATGTACCAACATGTGGGTTGTATAGACCTTCCAACTGCAGCTTCGAGACATGATTGTAATACTCATCTTTCACTTTGACAGGCGCTTCTGTAAACATGAGAGTCAATGAAATGTTAAGGATATCGGACTTGGAAATTTGAGACTGTGTACCAACCAATGGATTGTTTGCATATGCAACAAGGTCAAGTGGACCGAGTAAAGGACCAATAGAGAGAACCACAATCTGAACAAAAGTCTCTGGACCTACAAAGGCCTCAAATCGAAGAGCACTTGATAGAATATCTAAGCTTTTAAGTAGGCTCGTTCCCTCTACCAGTGATGGGTATCTTCCCAGTGACCGATTAACAGTGGCTATCAGCAGACCTTGTTGGCTTCTCTCTTGAAAAGCAGCAGCCTGCTGGATCTTGGAGTAATTGTATGATAGATAAGACCTAATGTACCAATTATGGCGAAATAGAGCAGAGTGCAGCTCAAGACCAAACAGAAGCGGTGTGTATAAGTCAGTTCCGTTTTTGAAACTTGAGATGCTCCCAACAATCATATTCTTCTGATTGATGGATATCGAACGAGGAAAATACAGTAAGACCTGTGTATCACATTCTTCCAACTGGGGACCACGACAGCCAACCATGCAAAGTTTCCCTAGTGAGGAATTCCAAATTCCCTCAACAGAAATGGTCAATTCAGAAAGACCCGTCCTTTCTGCTGCCACATACGCTTCTATTGTTGCAGGTGATAGCCTCAGCACTGCAGAAACCCTAGCAATCTTTGCCTCTCCTTGACTTGCTTCTTCTTCACACATGATGTTCTGCATACTGATTCTCACATTCTCATAACTCGAGTCAATAGCCTTAATCTCCTTACCGAGCAGAAAAGGACCAATCTCATTTTGGTGCTGATCATACTTTCCACCAAGATTCCACTTAGGCGCAATACGGTAAACCTCATGCTGGAAAGATTTTAGAACCCTACAAAACTCAGAATTACTAAACATGATGACACCGTCTTCCACCATTTCATCAAGTAATGGAAAAGAATCACATGATCTTGAGCTGAGATTTCCAGAACTAAACTGATACTTTGAGAAACTACGCAACTGAGATGATATGTAAACTTTGTCAAAGAACTTTGAATAGTCGTCATCGTTCAAACTGGTCATTTCACCATGTATTCCTCTACTAGATACATTGAAAGTTCGAGGATACCTAAGAAGAAGTAGGATTCGGTCACTTTTCGAGATCCCAGGCTCGACGTCATAAGAAGAATCAAAATAGTTTCCCATCATAGCTGTGGAATCATCAAAGACTCTCCTTGAAGGCAGAGTTGCGTTCCCCAATAAACAAACCAAGCCCTCTCCTCCGTTTTCTTCCATTTCAATGTACACTCCTTCAAAATCAACTCTCAGAGCAGACATGCCAGGTCTCATGATGAACGTCGAGATTGGTTCATCAAGAAACGTACTATTTCGAGTTATGCCAATGGACATAACCCCACTAAGACTAACCGTGGTTATAGATTGATGAAAAGAATTCACATCCGTAACCTCAAAGCTCACTAGTTTCCAAGGAGATATGAGCAGCGGGCCACCCCCGGGCATGTCCCTGTCATTGAAGGGCATCAGAGGTGCTCCAGTGTACTCCTGATCCCAATCTCCATGGTAGAAAGAGAGTTCATTTTGAAGTCTTTCACCCCTACTATCATCAGGTTTTAACTCGGAAGCTGACGATAGAAAAGGGCTGCATTCATTTTCAATCTCAGCCGAGCGACTGTAAGTATAGCCTATGGACGGATCACGAGGGAATGCAAAATCGCCAAAACGAGCATAGCTTAAGCTAAACAACTCTAGAAGGGTCCAAAAGGCGAGAACTATAATCAGGTTTCTCATTGGTATCAGATCTAGGATTCTAGATCCTCATACAACTAACTAATCTAGAAACTACACTTTCAGAATTGAGGATGTAAAGACTCTATGAAGCTAAAATTGGCCAATGGAGAAAGAACAAGTTGTTCAATGATCTTATAAGTAAAAGAAAGATTCAATAGATGATACAAGATGGTAATGGTTTAAAAAATATAACAGAATAGAATGCGCCGAAAATAGAACCTTAGCAAGAATAGCTACACTGCTAGTGCAATTCAAAGAACATAAGACTTCAAAATCGAACCTGAAATAGAGTTGTTCTCGGGTTATTTTCTGTTCTTAACTGCTGCAAGAATGGTCTGGAAAAGTTCGGCTTTTCCTTCTAACCGCAAAAGGAGAGAAGCAGCATCAAGCTTCTTCATGGAAGAACATTGACCAAAATCCATTTATTTAAAAAAATTATTAATAAAGTACAATAAATAGGAGCGAATCAGAGACAAAGCAAGTGTTTAGATGTAATTCTTTATGTACTTTTTAATCATTTAGAACCCCCAAGAACCTTCAAAGAAACAACCTTAGATCATGCAGAGGGTGAGGAAGAACAAAGCAAACATAAATCATATTAGAGTTGACTCTCCATCAAAACTTGATCAACAGTTTTTTAACATGAAATCTAGCATCTGCAATTGACATTTAAGAGTTGACTTTCGCGTGCTGTGCAAGAGTCTTTAAGCTTGCTGGCTTTAGATTCCATTTTCTAAACAAGAAGGTTACCAAGTCATAATATTTGTCTACCTTCCTATAAACATTAACAGATCTAGAACAGCTTGAAACACATCGATCCCTCCTTCTATCTCTTTGACCAACTTCTTTGATTCAGTTCTTGCAATTTGATCAGAAAAAAAAACATGGAGATAGAAGATACAAATGTGATGCATAGACCTCTTGAAGATGAACGACAGAATTCCTTTTGGGAAAACAAATTTGAGATATCGAGAAAAGACATCAAAAGAGAGGATGCAGAAATGCTGAAAGCTAGGATCGAGGGAGCCGAAACTCTCTATCAGATCCATGACCAAGCTCGGAGTCAGATCAGTGAGGAAATAATGCAGAGAAAGGTGCGTTTGAAAAACTTAATTTTTGGCATCTTCATCAATCCTACAACTTTTTACTTGATACAGGGACGCGAACTGATTTTTCTTGGTTTCTAATGATCATTAACAGATGGACCGAGACAGAGTTACATCAGAGTTGAAATACCGAGCACACCCACACTGGCACAGTTACAGGAACATTATAGAACAGAACAACAAGGAAATTAAGCGTCTACAATGTGCTCTCTACAAACTTGATGACCCAAAGCAAGTAACTCCGTCATATTACCAGATAAAACATCGCTGCAATACAATGGCTAAAGAGAGGCAGCTTGTCCGGGAGATTAAAGAGACAGAGGCTGCGGCTAGAGAAAAACTAGTAGCTCACGCTGCTGTGAAACCAACGAGGATCAGTTTGAGCTCAAGAGAGAATATAGAAGATAGGGTTGAAGTAAGAAATTTCTCCAAATGTTGACTCCTAATGATTCAGACATTTCTATTTAAAATTAATGTTTTCCAATTCTTCCTCTTGTTGAAGAGGTTAGCCATTAACAGAGATGGACACAAGAAGAGTGGTTTGGGAGCCAGGAGCAAGGTAGAGCATCTTCAGAGAGAATTGGAGGCCATCGAGAAAAATATCAGACGCTTGGAGACACAATTGACAACTGCAAACCAAAAGAAAAGTCATGCTTACAGAAACATATTTGAGCTTAAAAGGCAAAGAGATCAATAGATGTCTGTTGAACTATGTCTACCTCCAAATTTGTTCAAGACAGCCCTAATTTTTCTGCTTCTTCTTCTTTTTCAATGTGAAACTCGTGAAATATTACTAGTGGATGGAAAATAATTTTGAGGATGTTGTAAACAAAGTTCGATACGCCTCACTTGTTCAACAAAGCATTAAATATAGGTTTGGTTTGTAACATTTCTGCCTATTCTCGCTTCATACAAACTCCAATGAGAATTACAACAACTCGCACCTACTACTACAACAACAAATAACACTAGGTTGAACTCGGAAGTGCTAATGCCAATTCCCAACATGGGGTCACCAGTCTACGATGTTGCTATTTCAAGGTAACATCTTCTATAAACAAATCTACCGAATTAAATACAAGATCTTTACTAGTTTTTTGTTGAATTCTAGACATTTCTGCTCATTATCGTTCCCTGCCACAAAAACTAATGTGAAGCTAGATATCATTATCTTGTTTTTGCTGTTTATTATGTTAAATTTATGTTAAAGAACTCGCACAACAAATTACCAAACTTGCATAGGCTACTAAAAGGTATTAGCTGAAAATAAAGTCATATGGAAATTATATAACCAAGAACAAACATTAAAAGCTCAACAAATTGTTCAGCATAAAGTAAGTACCCAATGGCGAAGCTACTTGAAGCCAATGGGGGTCATTTGACCCCCTTTGATTTTGAAGTTTTGTCAATTTTACTAACTTCAATTTTAGGAAAATAACATATTTTCCACTGAAAACAGTAATTTTTGCAAATTTAACCCCCTTAAGGGAAAAATATCACTATATCATATTTTTGACCCCTCTTCCAATAATTTCCTGGTTTCGCCAATATAAGTGCCTATATAATCTATCATTATTTTGACCCTCTTCCTATAATTTCCTGGTTTCGCCAATAAAAGTGCCTGTATAACGGAGTTGCTCCCGTTCGTCATTACCATAACTTTTGGTATACTATTCACGGCATCAGAAATTGAAGTTGCAACTTCATCATATACTTTACTTGCATGGGGTGATCAACTGGATCTCGTATTTTGTCATAAAGAAGATGAAGAAGATATAATATACAAGATTAGATAGTAATGGTAGGATATAACAGGAGCATACTTTAATGTCTAACCTGAACAGAATCAGTTCTCAGTTTATCTACAAAAGTTCAACCTGCAAATTTGGTTCTAGACTGTGGGATTCCCTTCTAACAGTAGCATCCAACTTCTTGATCATTAACGGTTGATCAAAATCTGAGATAATACAAGAACTACATAATAATACTACATATAT
Source organism: Campanula takesimana (assembly GCA_026119855.1). NCBI lineage: Eukaryota > Viridiplantae > Streptophyta > Magnoliopsida > Asterales > Campanulaceae > Campanula > Campanula takesimana. The sequence continues at coordinate 591,271 of JAOWBW010000163.1, read as the reverse complement.
ACACAGTCATGTATAAAACAAAAAGTAGAAAAATGCAAACACAGTCACATTTTGATTCGTAAAAAGGTCACTCCCACGATCTCCATCCTCAAATAATTAGTTTACAAAAATTGGTTCCATTTCAAATTGGTCCGTATTAACTGAGAATAAGCTATATTCTTGCTCATCTTTTAATTTGAAGAAAAAGGTATGAAGCCAAGGCTGCAAAAATGAAGGCCGAGTACGGAAAGCTTATCAATACATACAACAAGAAGCAGGTGACAGAACTTTGACATGTTGTATAATCCAGTCACCTAAACATGGAAAAAAATATATGTATTGGTTGGTCTGAAAATGACGCTGACGAATCTGACAGGTCAAAATCTGAAGTTGACGTGGAAAGTGGCCACGTATCTCTTACTAAACATCACGTTTTGGCTCCTAGGTAGCATTTGCCGACATGATAATTTGAGAGTGTATACTCTGATCAGAAGTAAATGCTACATTTGAATTAACACAGAGAGTAAGGAAACCAAGTTGACCCTTAAACTAGTGGATACAACTTGACAGAAGATCTAAATGACGAAGTAGGCACGTTCCCTCTCCCAGTGATGGGTATCTCAGGAGTGACTGCTTAACAGTGCCTATCAATGTACCTGGTTGGCTCCTGTCATTAAAGATCAACGACCTGCTGGCTTTTGAAGTAAATGTATGATAGACAATCTACCGATTATGGTGAAATAGAGCAGAGTACAGCTCGAACCAAACAAAATCGGTGTATATAAGTCAGTTTCATTTTGGAAACTTGAGAGGCTCCCTAATATCATATATTCTTCTGGTTGATGGATATCGAAAGAGGAAAATCAAGTAAGACCTGAGAATCACATTGCGAGAACATCGGACCAACACAGCCAACCATGCAAAGTTGTCCTAGTGAGGACTTCCATGTTCCCTCAACGGAAAGAGTCAATTCAGAAAGACCTGTTCTTTCTGCTGCCACATATGCTTCTATTTGCTCAGATATCGAGCCAATAGCCTTAATCTCCTTACCGAGCAGAAAAGGACTGAACTCATTTTGGTGAAGATCCTACCTTCTACCACGATTCCTGTTAGCCACAATACCGGCAATCTCATGCTGGAATGATTTCAGAACCCTACAAATCTCAGAACTACTAAACAATATGAGACCATCTTCCACCATTCAACAATGTTCAGGAAACGAATCACAGGCCCTTGAGCTGAGATTTCCGGAACTAATTTGATACTTGGAGGAACTAAGAATTTTGAAAAGTCGTCTTTGCTCAAACTGGTCATTTCCCCATGCATTACTCTGTTTTCCTCTGTTTGAAATTAACTCCTTCAAAATCAACTCCCAGAACAGACATGCGGTCTCATAATGAACGTTGAGATTGGTTCCTCGAGAAACGTGTTATTTCAAGTTATGCCAATGGACAGAACACCACTAAGACTAACCGTGGTTTTGGATTGATGAGCAGAATTCACATCCATAACCTCAAAGCTCACTACATTCCAAGGAGAGGTGAGTGGCTTTGGATGCTCCAGTATACTCCTGATTCCAATGTCCATGGTAGAAAGAGAGTTCATTTTTATGTCTTTCACCTCTACTCTCATCAGGTTTTAACTCGGAAGCTAACGATAGAAAAGGGCACAGCATTTGTTTTCAATCTCAGCGGAGCAACTGTAAGTATAGACTACCGACAGATCAAGAGGAAATGCAAAATTGCCAAAACGAGCATAGCTTAAGCCGGAAAACTCAAGCAGGGTCCAAAGGCGAGAACTATAATCAGGTTTCTCATTGGTTTTAGATCTAGGATTCTAGATCCTCAAACAAGTAATTAATCTATAAACTAACTTTCAGAATTAAGGATGTAAAGACTCTACGAAGCTAAAAATTGGCCAATGGAGAAAGAAAAATCTGCTCAATGATCTTCTTATAAGAAGAATAAAGATTCAATAGACGATTTGAGATGGTGATGTTGGGAACATATAACAGAACAGAAGGCACTAAAATCTGACCTTAGCAAGAATAGCTACACTGCATGTACAATTCCAAAGAACAGAAGACTTCAAAATCGAACCTGAACTAGAGTTGTTCTCGCCTTATATTATGTCATTAACTGCAGCAAGAATGGTCTGGAAAAGTTGGGATTTTCCTTCTAACTGCAGAACAAGAGAAGCAGCATCAAGCTTCTTCACAGAAGAACATCGATCAAAATCCATTTATAAGTACATTAAACAACAGAGCAAATCAGAGACCAAGCATGTGTTTGTGTGCAATTTATTATTTACTTTAATCAATTAGAATCCCAAGAACCAAGCACAAATTTGAGGATTAAGAAAACAAACACAAAATTATATCATAGTGACTTTTTATCAAAACTTGATCAGCAGTTTTTTAACATGAAGAAATCTAGCATCTGAAATTGATTAAGAGTTGACTTTCACGTGCCGTGCAAGGGACTCTTAACTTGCGGGCTTGGGTTATCATTTTTTAAACAAGTAGGTTTCCAGGTCATAATATTTGTCTACCCTCTGATATATATTTACAGATCTAGAACAGCTTGAAACTCATCGTTCCTTCCTTCCATCTCTTTGACCTACTTCTTTGATTCAGTTCTTGCCAATTTGATCAGAAAAAGCATGGAGACAGAAGATATAAATGTCATAAATAGACCTCTTGAAGATGAACAAAAGAATTCTTTTGGGGAAAGCACATTTGAGCTACCGAGAAAAGATGGCATCATGAGGGAGGATGCAGTGATGCTGAAAGCTAGGATCGAGGGAGCCAAAACTCTCTACCAGATCCATAACCAAGCTCGGAGTCAGATCAGTGAGGAAATAAGGGAAATAAAGGTGCATTATATAAACTTCTTTCTTGGCATCTTCATCTATCCTACAAACTTTTACCTGAAACAGGGACATAAGGATTTATTGGTTTCTAATGATCATTAACAGATAGACCGCAACAGAGTTACATCAGAGTTGAAATACGGAGCATATCGAAGTTGGCACGGTTACAGGGACACAATCGAATGGAACAATAAGGAAATTAAGCATCTGGAACGTGCTCTCTACAACCTTGATGGCCCAAAACAGGTAACTCCGTTACATTACCAGATGAAACATTGCTGCAATACAAGGGCTAAAGAGAGGCAGCTTGTTCGAGAGCATAAAGAGGCAGAGGCCGCTGCTAGAGACAAAATAGCAGCTGGTGCTGCTGGGAAACAAACGAGGAACCGTTTGAGCTCAAAAGGAGATATATATAGAAGATATGATTAAAGTAAGAAACTTCATCGGTTATTGATTCCTTATAAATTAGAGGTTCGATTTAGAATAACTGTTTTCCATTTCTTTTTGTTGAAGTGTATAGCCAATGACAGAGTTGGACTCAAGAAGAATGTTTTGGAAGCTAGGAGCAAGGTAGAGGGTCTTGAGAGAGAACTGGAAGCCATCGACAATGATATTAGACGCTTGCAGACAGAACTGGCAACTGTAAACCAAAAGAAAGGTCACGCGTACAGAAGCGTTCTCGAGCTTGAAAGGCAAATAGATACATAGACGTGTGATGAACACTGTTTCTACCTCCAAAATTGTTATAACAGTTTTAATTTGCTTCTGTTTTTTCAACTATGATAGTATCATAGTTGAAAAAATAAGTTTGAAGAAGGGTTGTCAACGAAGTTCGATAAGCCTCACTTGTTCACTAAAGATTATAACATAGGTTTGCAACAGTTCTGACTCTTCTCGTTTCAGAAAATTTCCAAAGGGAATGACAAAAACTCGCTCGCACCTACAACGCCAACAACAAATAACACTCGGTTGAACTCAGAAATGCAAATGCCAATTCCCAACATGAGATCGGCCAGTCTACGATGTGCTATTTCAAGGTTTCATATTTCATGAAAACTATGTACCGAAGTAAATACAAGATCCTTTACTTGTTTTTTTATTATTATTTTTATTCGAGACATTCCTGCTGCCCCAAATATGAAGATCTATCATTTTTCTGTGTTTACTGTTTATGTGCTAAATTATGTTAAAGAACTCGCACAACAAATTACCAAACACGCATAGGTATATATGAGTTTCTTACAAAATATTGTTTGCGACATGCTCAGTACCAAAGTCCATCCATAATCACAGTAACCTTCTTTGTTCCACTCCTCTTCTCACGCACTTGACTTTCTTCCACTTCATTTTTTCATTTTCCTGAAATCATGCAAAAAAATTCACTTCAAAGTTACCCTAAGAAAATAAATGAGACTTATGATACAGATTAGTACGATGAATAATGCAATAAAAAGAAAAAAAAATGAAGACAGACCTTGGATGAACTTGTCCGAAAATCCCCAAATAAACGTGAGAATAAGAAAGAGTACTTTGAATGGAGCAGAGTAGTAACAGAAATAACAATGTTACTACTGTAGTATGTGTTTCCGGCTCGGTTGGGTCGAGGTGCCATGCCATCGGCCATCGTCCTAGTAATGCAACTAAGTTCTTTGTTCCCCCATAACCACCTGCACAACAATACCAAATGAGTTGAAAATGATGTCACAGATAAATGATTTTAACCAAGGACAAACGCTATAAGTTCAATAGATTGCTTTGCATAGAAATACCATATAACGGAAGTTCTCACATTTCATCATTTCTGCAACTTTAGGTATATGAGACACGGAATCAGAAATCGAAGCTGTAACTTTATTAAACATTTACTCGCATGGGATGATGATCAACTGAATCTCGTATTTCTCAAAAAAGAAAACGACATAATCAGTTATTAGATTATCAACAAAAGTAACCTGCAAATTGGATTCAAGACTGCGGGATTCTTGATTATTAATGGTTGATCAAAACCTGAGATAGTACAAGAACTGCTTTAATATTAGTTCATATACGCGCAGACATGTATAAACCTACAACTAAAATATGCAAGCAGTGTCAAACTTTGATTTGTGAAAAGGTCACTCCCACGATCTCCATCCCTAGGTGATTAGTTTACGAAAAATGGATCAATTTAACAACCCTAGAACATAAACAGCAAAAAATAATCAAGAACAATGTATAACTAAAAGAAGTATTAAAGTAGTACTGTGGAATATTTTATTTTGACAGCTGGACTGCGCCATTAATCTACCCTAATCCAAAAGCTAACTGCTTTGCTTTCTCAGTGATAAAAAATGCATTCAAGAATACGTGTGCAGTTAAATATATGTCATTGGCGCATTTCATCAAACAGTGTGCGCCCTAAGAGCATAGCAACAAAAGATGTACTCATTTGAGGATGTATCATGTGTCAAGGATTAGAGAAAGAGATAGTCGGAGCCAATCATACATGGAGAGAGATAATTGATATGAGAGACTCAAATAATATTGTATGAATGACTCAAGTATTATTGATACTAGCAATACATATTTATAGGAGTATAAAGAGAGTTCTAGAGTCCTAATCTAATTAGGAAAACTAATACAAAAGGAAACTAATGTTCTAGAATAATCTAGCTTTGTTTACAAGATACAATCTCTATGTTTGGTAACTTATATTTACAATATATTCTAGGAATATATAATATTCCTAATATGCCCCCGCAAGATGGACGTCCGAAGGGAAAGACCAATCTTGGAAAGCGATGAGATGACCCGGGTTGATGAAGCGAGTGAGTTGATGTGATCCCGGTCTTGTATGATGTTGCATGGATGTTGTCTTTACGTTCCAACCACGTCACAATGACGATTTTACGCTGGAAGAATGATGAGATCGGTGGCCATGAGATGGGGTAAGTGGCAGAGAAGCCGGAAAAAAAAGGAGGGCTGTTAAGCCGAAGGGGAAAAAAAAATTGAGTGCTACTAAGGCAAAAGACGGTTGCTACTAAGGCAAAAATCGGTTGCTACTAAAGCAAAAAAAAAAGAGTGCTACTAAGGCAAAAAAAATGAGTGCTACTAAGGCAAAAAATGAGTGCTACTAAGGCAAAGTTTTGGCTCTTTTACATCGCGAGACGGGCTTTGGCACTTTTACGTCGCGAGACGGGCTTTGGCACTTTTACGTCGCGAGACGGGCTTTGAGGGGTTTGGCGAGTTTATGGGTTACGTTTCGGCCGGGGCAGGTTGGATTTTTATTTTTTTTTTTTTTAGGGCAGTAGGGAGACAGTTGGGTATTGGTTTGGGGAAAGATGACAGAAAAAAAAAAGACAAATTGGTTGAGGCGGAAGGGGTTTAAGGGGTGGGGGGTTGTTTGGTTCATGGAGTAAAATAGGGAAGAAAAAAATCAAAAGGCATAAGTTGTTGAAGGTATGAAGCAAGGGATGCAGGCATGGGATTCGACCGATGAAGGCGAGGCATGCAGTGTTATTAGGGGAATTTGGGTTAGTGGTCAGCAAAGGTATAATTATAAAAGAGGCTCAGTGGCCGGAAAAAAAAATATATTTGAGAAGGGGTGGCGGCTATGGTATTGATTGGGTAGGATTTTAGAAGTGAATTGAAAAAAAAAATTATGGTGGGACGGTATAGGGTTAAGGTTTACCGTGGTGGTATGAAAGAAGGAGAGGCGGAAGCTAGGGTAGGGTAGAGTTTTTGGTGGAGAAGTCCCATTATGGATCAATGCTCCGATACCATATCAAGGATTAGAGAAAGAGATAGTCGGAGCCAATCATACATGGAGAGAGATAATTGATATGAGAGACTCAAATAATATTGTATGAATGACTCAAGTATTATTGATACTAGCAATACATATTTATAGGAGTACAAAGAGAGTTCTAGAGTCCTAATCTAATTAGGAAAACTAATACAAAAGGAAACTAATGTTCTAGAATAATCTAGCTTTGTTTACAAGATACAATCTCTATGTTTGGTAACTTATATTTACAATATATTCTAGGAATATATAATATTCCTAATATCATGCAGTTTGCGCTCAATTCAAATAGTAGCAACAATGGGAAGCCCATTTGAGCGTTTCATCACTCGAATCGTGCGACAAACGGGAAGCCCATTTTAGCATTTCATCAAACACTTAGCGCTCGATGCGAACATGGCAACTTAAAGGTCGGCCAATCTACCATTTTAAGCTCAATCCGCATAAGGGCGATGATATTCCAATAATATTGGATTATCTCAGTTGCACCAAATCGTTCAATATTTTTTCCCGGCAGAATTAGTTCCTTTTTTTTTTATAGGGGTCCTTTGGTAGCTCTTTTTCTCTTAAAGTTGAAGTTGGATATGATTATTAGTTCAATAAGTTTGATGTTTGATAGATTAAATGTACCAGCTTACTAATCTTAACAACCCAGATAAGATTATCCCCGGATATAGTTATATACAGGGAACAAAAAATACAGGGAATAGATAAAATTACCAAAATACCCCCTTATATACTCAAATTGATTTCAATCGTTGCTTTCAAATTCAATTCAGTCTCTCTGTAATAAACGATTCCTCTACCGACGCGAAACCGACGACGAAGAAGACGACCGCACCACCACCACACGACGATGGCGAGAGTGAAAATTACCAAGGTCGCCGCCGGTGCTGCCGCCGCCTCTACCGCCACTTCCATCGCCGCCGCAGGAGCTTCATCTAGCACCGTTCCTGTAAAAAAGGTAATGTAAATTAAAATGTTATTTTAAACTAATTTTACACTCACCAAATTCCCAATGTATAATTTTTGTTTGATTATATCAAATTGATTCAATCATTTTTGTATGAACTGAGGGTTTAATGGCAGTATTCATCTTGTCTGAACTCACTCGAGAATTTTATCGTGTTAGCTAACACGAGATATGTCTCGTGTGGGACAACACGAGATGTGTCTCGTGTTAGATAACACGAGATGTGACTCGTGCGGGACAACACGAGATGTGGCTCGTGTGGGACAACACGAGATGTGTCTCGTGTTAGATAACACGAGATGTGGCTCGTGTGGGACAACACGAGATGACCAGTTTGTACAGTCTTTTTCTTTACATTGTTCATATTTGCCAGATGCTAAATAGCTTATTTATTGTCTGTTATTTATTTTTTTTGTAGCCACGTGAACGTATGACCGCGTCCAATAGAAAGAGGAAGGCTGCAACGCATCTGCAGAGAAAAGAAATGCGGAGCAAGAGAAGGGAGGAGGAGGCGGTAGCATCTGATGATGTTCAGGAGGAGGAGGAGGGGGAGAAGGAGGAGGGAGGGGATAGTGAGGAGGAGGACGAGGAGGATAGTGAGGATGGGGAGGAGGACGAGGGGGATAGTGATGATGGGGAGGAGGACGAGGAGGATAGTGATGATGGGGAGGAGGAGGAGGAGGGGGATAGTGAGGATGGCGAGAAGGAGGGGGAGGGGCAGGAGGAGGAGGAGGAGATAGATGTTAGACCATTGAGGCATGGGAGGAGGCGGGGTGCGAATGTGGCTAGAGGGCAGGGACGGAGGAGGAGGCATGATGCGGGTGAGGAGGAGCCACCATCATGGCAGATTCAGAGTGACCCAGGTGGCGGCCCAGAGGTTGTTACTCTTATATACGGTTTTGGTGATCATAGAGCCCTAGAGATTTGGAGGGACGCCACTAGTGAGTCGGTGGTGACTTTCCATACGAGACTGCAGCATCTGCACAAGTAAGATAATCATTAATGTGAAACTATTAAAATATTGAAGTTATTTTGCACACACTCTAAAAATTCCATTAATTATCAACCCATGCTTTTCTCGAACTCGAGTCTTGATTATATTTTTTGTTTGGAATAAACAGGTTTAAGCGTGGTGATCTGAAGGCTACTGATAGAGCCTGGCTGACCCACGTTGATGCATCGGGCCTCCAGCAGCTGCACGATGCCACCATTCAGAGGCTTAACTTCGCGTTGATGACGGCATTTTTATAACGGTGGTCTCCTGAGACTAACTCGTTCCACATGCCGTGGGGGGAGATGACCATTACGTTACATGACATATTTCATATACTGGGTATGTTGTTATATATTATCAATTTCAAGACTATATGAACTGTCTACATTCATCTCATGTACTAAAATGTGTTATTTCATCTTCAATTTACAGGTATCAGTTGTGTAGGTGCACATGTTCGGTATCCAGATCCAGTGCCTGACGTATCCGGCATCAGTAGACACCTTCATTTGATCGGCACTGGGTACTTATTGAAGGATGTCCGGCGTCTATTTTCTTCCTGTATAGGTGGCATGACAGATGCCCAGTGTGCTTCTGCGTATATCCTGCACCTCTTGGGTTGCACGATGTTCGTGGACAAGAGTCAGGATAAGGTGCCGGCAGCCTACCTTCCCCTGTGCATGGATCTTAGGAGACTCCCCACTCTCTCATGGGGAGTCTCCTAAGATCTATGCACAGGGGAAACTGTGATCCAAGCGCAAGTCAACTGATCCTCCAATACCGAGATAGGATAGCAACATTCAATGAACTCTATGATCAGGATAACGATGCAAGAAGAGAAAGATTACGTAGGGGATAGTATATGTGTAATGGTTTTTGAATTATCAAGTTTGTATGAATTATCAAATTTGGCGATAGTATATGTGTAATGGTCTATTGGTCCCTCCCACTGCTTTGTGGAGATGTGCTATCATTTTAACAATCAAATTTCAGTTCTACTTCTGTTTCTTGTTGCTTTTGCTGTTGCTGTTGTGAAAATGCAGGTTCAGACACTATGTCGTGTACCTGTACACGAGATTGCTTCTATAATCTCGTGTGTTTGCACACGAGATATCTCGTGTGCAAACACGATTCATCACGTGTAAAGTTACACGAGATTATAGAGGCAATCTCGTGTATACGTACACGAAACGGGCAAGGGCAGATTTGGAATATTTTGTTCCCTGTGTATAATATTCCCTGTATTTAGTATTTGCCATTATCCCCTTATCCGCTCTTATCCCTTTTTTTTTATTATTTATCCCAAAAAAAGAGGTTGTGTTATTAATCCCTAGGGTAATAATCGACTTACTATTAAAACGAACTAATCCTATCGGCCAACCAAACGAGCCCTAATGGTTTTTATTGCCCGTCTAGTATAGGCGTCTATGTTCCCAGTCGCGTCGAAGGGATCATCTTGGACAAATTAGTCCAATTTTTTAATTATTTTTAGCAAAAGATAAATCAATTTTATTCACAATTTAAAAAGAGACCGCACCCCACATGGACTCGAGGCTCACACCAAATAACAATGACAAAAACTTGTATGAGAACACCATGACTCGTTTCATAATCGAGACATGTCATTTTTGACCCACGACACGGACACATGACCCGCGGGCAAAAAAAAAAATTCTTTTTTTTTTAGTTTTTATATTTTTATTTTGGTGTTTTTTCGGTTTGCCAAAAGTAATACATATTATAACTCAAATGTAACGAAAGTGTTACTTATATGTAACAGTGTTTATACATAATTGTAACACATATGTATTAGAAAAGTAATAATTCAACCATTCACACTTTAGAACTAAAAACACTTGTGTTAGTAAAATTGTAAAAGTAAGAAAGTAACAATTTTTATAAATGAATGTTACATTTTACTTGTATAATAACATTGTAAAACAGTTACGTTTACTTGTATATAGTTTATCCATATGTTTTCAAATAATAAGTTACAATAGGTTCAATTTATCATGATACATGTAAAAGTATTACATTATCTATAGAAATCTGTTACAATTTCATCTACTAAAGTGTTACATTTACTTGTATAAATAATTACATTCATGTATATAAGTTGTTATTTTTCAAATGTTACTTTCTTTCAAAAAATAAAATCAAAATACGAAAAAAAAAATCTGGAAAAACACTATTACATTTCAGTATAACGATAATTACATTTAGTTATTGTTAGAGTTACACGTATTTATAGTTAGTAACAGTTGAACGATGAGTACAATGAGCATTTTTATCTTTTTTTGTAAAACTGGTGTTACGTTTACTTATAAACAATGTTACTTTAGAAGTAACACAGTTGTTACATTTAGTTATACTAAGTATTACTTTCGGCAAACGAAAAAAAACTGTCAAAAAAAATATAAAAACTAAAAAACCGATTTTTTTTCTGGGAAATAAAAATAAATAAATAAATAAAATTGGGCCAATGGGTCGCTGCCATGTGGCAGATTTTGAGTGGAGCATGGGTTGGAATCCTACGCTTCGCGAAGAATGTTTTACACGAGTTATAGGTCGACCCGTCTCTTCGATGAGACGGATCTAGGTGTTCTCACGAGAGACCACCTCAATAACAATAGTAGTTCCATTGCTTAACCTAAAACAACATAAATCTTGAGACGCTCGAATTCCACCTCCAAGTAAAATTTGGACATTGGCCTCAATCCGGAATTTAAGAAATCTCCCTTCGTGTAATATTTTGAGCTGAGCTCTTAATATGAAAAATTTGTGTTGATGAATAAAACGTCTAACAAACATCTCAAAATCCGCAAACCATCATTGTGTAGTAAGACCATCGGCATCCACTTCTTTGTGTGAAAATACAAGAATCGTCGTCATTTTAAGATGAAAAAACAATTAAAAAAAACAAAGAAACACACACTCTCATAGAGGAGAGAAACAACGGGTCTCAAAATAGATAGAAAACAATGGTTTTCACAAAGGAGAGAAATTTATTATACGTCAAAAGGGAAAAACTGGAAAAAAATCAACAACACAATTTTTGTAACTTGAGATTACAAAGTTGTGTTGTTGAATGCGTACAACGAGAATGAATAATAAGGAAATGAAGAAAAATTGTGCTGTTGAAGAGTCGGGAATGGAAAAAGAGAAAACGGTTTTCTTTTGCAAGGAAGAAGATGGAATTTGAGACAAAATAGTCCAATTTAGTCATTTATTTAGCTTTTTTCTAATTTGACTTCTTAAGAGCTATGAAAAAAAATGGAAAATACACCATAGGTTTTGTATCTCTCGTCACAACTTTTCTCTCAACTTCTCTCCCGCTCAACCCAAAAACTTCCATCTTCTTTTTTAATCGATCTTCAACAACACAATTTATGTAATTCCAATTTATTGAGATTACAATAATTGTATTGATGTTTATGTTTTTTTACTTTTAATTTATTTTATAATAAGATTCTCTCATTTGTTGAGAGTCGTTAGATTTCTCTCATTCGTTGAGAGCAGTTGGATTTCTCTCATTTGTTGAGAGCCAATGTATGTGTATGTTTGTTTGTTTATTTTTTCATCTTGTAAGGGCGACGAATTCCACATTATCTAACAATGAAGAGGATACCATTGTTCTTATTGCACAAATATTTTCGTGGAGTTTGAGATGTCTGATGAGCGTTTTCTTGTTAACCCGGTTTCTCGAGTATATTAAGTGTTCAACGCAAAATATTATCCGAATGGAGATTTGTTAAATGCCGAAATAAGGGAATGTCTAAGTTTTACTTGGAGTGGAATCTGAACGTCTCAAATTTTATATCTGATATTTCATTGTTATAAGGTAAGTGATGGAAATACTCTTGATATTTAGGTGAGCCTTCGGTCTTTGTGAAGTGTCATCTATTTTATTATCATTGTGAATACTAATGATTTTGAGTTTCCTTTAAAAATAAATAAAAAGAGATATGAAAAAAAATTACATTTAACTAATATCTTTAATAATATTTGAGAAAATTACCACCTAGTCCTCGATCCTAAACGAATCTACCACCTAATCCATTAGAATATTTTGATTTATCACCTCATTCATCATATAATTGTACGTTACCATAGGGTCCATTAATAACTTGAAATCTCAAAACTACCCCTTATCAAAACAAAACCACCACACCTCCCTCTTTTGTTATCAGCCACACACACACACATTCTCACACTACTTTTTCTCTCTACCCTATCCCCTGGTGACTCCCCATTTCCCTCCTTTGGCGATGCCTCTGATCCCCCTCCTTTGGTGACCACCCTGATCCCCTTCCTTTGGCGCCCTCCCCCTCCACCGGCCACCCTTTCTCTCACTCAACACCCACACATATACTCTCTATCTCTCTTTTCTCTCTCTAACATTCCCACATCCGGACCCCCATTCCCCTTCCTATGGTGAACCCACCGCTTCGACCACTTTTTCTCATGTCGGCAACTCTTATTCGGTCTTCCCCTAGCCGATCTTGCATCAACATCCGAGATCTAGCATAGATCCACTCTCTCTCTCTTTCTACTCTTCCAAGCTCCGGCTACCTCGAGCGACCGTTCCACTCTGGGCACTTTTTGCATTTAATGCTATTGACAAAACTTTATAATGTCAGGTTAGAACTTAATGTTTGTCTGCAAACGAAAAATCTCACTACTCATAATTCACATATTTAAATTATGGTTCCTATACATAAATCTTCATGCTCACAACTCCCTTCCCACTTTTCTTTGAATTTCTTCTAAATGGGATGTTGTTCTTGTATTTGAAGTAGGGGTACATTATTGGCGACTCAATTGATTTTTCATTGCATAAGCAAATATCTTTTCATTGCATAAGCAAATATCTGAGACATTCACAGTTGTTTTGGAGAAATTGTGAACAACCATTGAACTTTTCAGTTGTTATTGGAACAGCTGCAATAACAATTGTGAACTCCTCAGTTGTTCTTGAAATATTGGTGAACAAACAGTGAACTTCTCTGTTGTTCTCGTATAATCTATATGTTTCAAAGTACATGTCGTTTTAGATTTTTTCACACATATTAAGAAATGAAATTAATACATATTAGAAAGACGTATGTTCCCTTAACATAATCCAATTTTCTAGAAAGTTTATATGCATATATAAGAGATAGTTTATAATAATGAATAAGGGTATAATTGGTAAATAAGAACAAATATTTCTTGGTAATTGTAAAATGTCAAGTATTTTGGAACAAACATTTACTCCTAAAACGTCATGTAGTTCGAAATGGAAGGAGTGTGGTATTGTTCTTAAAATAATTGGAACGATTGTGAACAATCTGCGAACTCTTAGATGTTATTGGAACAACTGTGAACTTCTCAGTTGTTGTTGACACAATCATGAACAAACTATAATTTTTTCAGTTGTTCTTGTAACAGCTGTGTAGTTATTCTTAGAACAAATGTGAAGTTGTTCTTGTGAACTTCTCTATTGTTTCTTGGGAAAACTGTAAACCATTCAGTTGTTGATTGTTAGAAAGAGTTTATGGCAGACTTCTTAATAGTTCTCAGAACACCTATGAACTTTGCCGTTGTTCTTGAAATAGTTATGAACAAAATGTGTACTTTTCAGTTGTTCTTCAACAATTGTGAATTCGTTCTTTGAAAGTGTTCTTGGAACAACTATGAATTTGTTCTTGGAAGAACTGGGATTTTGTTTTTAGAAAAACCGTGAAGTTGTTATTGGAAAAATTGTGAAGTTGATCATGGAAAAACTGTACTTGAACAACTGTAAAATTATCATTAAGTTCTTAGTTGATAATTAAGAACTTACTGATAAGTTCTCAGTTGTTTGGTTGCCGGAGTTGGTGGTAGATGGAGTTCGTCATGTTCTTAGTAGTTTAGTTGGTAACTGAAAACTTACGGATAACTTATCAGTTGTTTAGTCATCGGAGTTGGTGGTCACTGAAGTTGGTGGCCGTTGGAGTTGATCATGTTCTTAGTAGTTTAGTTGACAACTGAGAACTTATTGCTAAGTTCTTAGTTTTTTGGTTGACGGAGTTGGTGGTCGCTGGAGTTGATCGTGTTCTTAGTAGTTTAGTTGACAACAGAGAACTTACTAATAAGTTCTCAGTTGTTTGATCGCTGGAGTTGATAGTGTTCTTAGAAGTTAGTTGACAACTAAGAACTTACTGATAAGTTCTCAATTATTTTTTCGCCAGAGTTAGCGGTCACTGGAGTTGATCGTGTTCTTATTAGTTTAGTTTACAATCGAGAACTTACTAATAAGTTATCAGTTGTTTAATGGCCGGAGTTGGTGGTCGTTGGAGTTGATCGTCCTCTTAGTAGTTTAGTTGACAATTGAGAACTTACTGAGAAGTTCATAACTGTTTGATTGTCGGAGTTGATAGTCGTCGGAGTTAATCGTGTTCTTAGTAGTTTTGTTGACAACTGAGAACTTATTGGTAAGTTCTCAGTTGTTTGGTCACAAGAGTTAGTGGTTGCCGGAAAATAGTCGCCAAAAATGGTCTCTAGGGTGGTCGCCGAAGAAGGTGGGTATAGGTGGCCAAAGGTGGTCATGGTGCATGGAGAGAGAAAGTGAAATGATGGAGGGAGTGGCACTAATGTGATTTTGCATCATTTATTAAGGACATGAGTGTCCTTTGATAAACCATGGACTAGGTGGTGGTATTTGAAATTCCATGTCTTTGATGGTAGTTTATATTAAGATCAATAACTAAATGGTAGTTGCCCCATAATATTTTACATTTACATGTAGCTTCATAATATACACCACAATAGTTTATTTTTTCTTAAATAGGAAAAAAATGGACATAAATTATTTATTTTGCTAGTCAAGCAATAGAATTCAGTGGCTTGACAATGTTCTTGCAGCAGTAGAAAAAGTCATGATAACAGCCACATCCGCAATTTCTCAAATTGTGCGATGGAGTTTAAAATCATATTGTTTTTGTTGTTGAGCCTTACATTTTATCCATTATTAAAGCCCTACCAATTAATATCAAAGAAAAAACGACATGGTAAAATTTTGGGAAATCGTATACCATAAATATGATATTGCAACTTTGTTGTGCCTTAAACAATGTTTGAAAATCGGCCTAGAAGAGTACATATGCGCTAGACAATCGTAAAATGCCGCGATTAACTTCAATTCTGCCAAAAAAAAATACGCCCAGTCAGAAAATCGATGCTAGTCGGGCCAAGGGTCTAGAAGAGCACACAAGCCTACTATAGGTTATACATGCAAATAAAGAATTTACAAAATCTGAAAAGCATCAAAAACAGATTTCTTAAAACTAGTAGGACTTGCATGACCGAGTGTAAAATTCTGCACGCCCGTGCAGACACTGCACGATCGAGTTCTTGGAAGGGTACGGTCGTGCCGTCCGACAACCAGACTTACTGATTTCTAAATTCAACCCTATAATTGGTTTCTTGATTCAATTAGGTTTTTGGTGTTCATGAATGATCGAATCACTATAATCATCAGACCTATAATAAACAATTTATTCATGAATCTTAGAACATCAACATGACAATCAACTTAAAATTTGATGATCTGAGGGAATATATTAATCTCATTAATAATGCAATTCTAGATATCCTACAACTCACTCATGATCATATTATCTCATATATTTTTTTTCAAAAACAAAACAAATAAATATCATCATTCTAAAATTCAAATCATGCTAGATTCTATAATCGAATCATATATCTAACCTGATACTATTATAATAATCATCGATGAACGGAGATCTGATACCACTGTTGGGTTTTGAGGCAATATGCGCAGCAGAAATAACAACAAAAATAAAACCCTAGAGCCTGGATTCGTTCATAATGATTAAATTAAATACTAGATGAATTTAGAATACTAACTCGTGTGATGCTTTGAAACTTTTGGATCTTGAATCTTCAAACTTGAGCTTTGAATTCTTGATGTTATATCACAAACTTTGTAGGTGTTGAGAAGCGAACACCCTCTATACGTATCCACATTGCGAACAAATTTCAGGAACGGTTTTTTTAAACTAGATTGATAGATCCAAATATTAGAAATTATATTTCTAATCTTTTAGGCAATATGATTTTTTTTTTTGTTCTTGATCTTTGATTCTAGATCTTAGTCAGGTATTATGTTTCTCAAACACAATAGGATATTATCGTATTGATTAGGAATGATAGAGGGTTATTTATACTTATTATTCCTTAACTCTTAAGGAGAAATAACCTAAATCTTGTATTCTCTTGTAATGTCAGGTAAGCAGGCCCAGGCCAAGGCCAACTCGTTAGAACGACTCGGGCACCAGAGCACGAGTTTTCCAGAACGGCTCGGTCTCCTGAGAACGACTGGTTCTCAACAGCCATTCATTCTTAGAACTCGACCCAAAGCATGCACTCGTGCTGATGAGCTAGAGTCTGAGTCGTGCCTGTGGGTCCGAGTCGTTCCCCCGAGTCGTGCATGTGGGTCCGAGTCATTCCCAAGCCGGAAAACCCGTTTTTAGCCTTTTTAACAATTCATTCTTTGTGTGTGACTCTATATGATTATATTATTATGGTAATGAGTCCGTTCCAAATGTATCTCATAAATCATAAACGGGCTCTAGCAAATCATTATTACCCATATAATATAACTTATCAAAGTTTGGTATTTCCTCATAGAACATATCACAACCCCATTTGTCTCACGGTGTCTATTGAACGTAAGTAATATGGTCAACTTACATTGTTCGATACTTTTCTCGATTTCTAATATATTAATAATCCAAATAAACATTTATCTAATCAATTCATTTTGACTAAGGTCATACATTTCATCAATACTATCTTCGAGGGACCCAAACATCTCTCACGCAGAGGGACAAATCTCTTATTGGCTTATCACACTTCTGTACATTATTTTGATTATGCCAATCATAGCGTTTATCATTACCCAGTTAAAGGTAACGTTTGACTATGTCAAGCTAAATGTTCATTCATGTAGAAAACCGTAATAATCTCAGGTCTCAGGATTCTAATGATATAATTATTATGAGATTTAATTATAACATTTGACCATGTTTTCCAACAAGTACCTACAAGTTTAATCCGCATCACCATGAACATGACCATCTTATGCTCATCCATTAAACTCATACTAGTTCTTCATAAGTAACTAGAGACGGAGATTATTATAAACAAAACATACAACAATATAATAATAATTATAAAACATCTCTTCATAAATGAAACTAAAGATACCATAATATCATTTTAATAACGTGCTTAGGACATATACACAACAGGAGTGGCACTAATATAATTTCACATCATTTAGTAAGAACATGGGTGTCTTTTGATAAATCATGGACTAGGTGGTAGTATTTGAAATTCCACGTCTTTGATGGTAGTTTCTATTAGAATCAATTACTTAATTAATGGTAGTTGCCCCATAATATTTTACATTTACATGTATCTTCATAATATACACCACAATATATAGTTTATCTTTTCTTAAATTGGATCAATGTCTTTGGACATGAATTGTTTTATTTTGCTAGTCAAGTAATTGAATTCAGTGGTTCGACAATGTTCTTGCACCAGTAGAAAAGGTCATGATAACAACCACATTCGTACTTTTTCAAATTGTGCGATGGAGTTTAGAATCATGTTGTAGTTGTTGAGCCTTGTATTCATTATTAAAGCCCTACCAATTATTATCGAAGAAAAACGATATGGTAAAATTTTAGAAAATCGCATACCATAAATATGAAGTTGCAACTTTATCGTGCCTTAAACAGTGTTCGAAAAGGTCGCAATAAACTTCAAGTCTGCCAAAAAAAACACGATCAGTCAGAAAATCAATGCTAGTCGGGCTAAGGGTCGCGTACCCAACTAGACCTTAGGGAGCATAAAAACGCCGCGATTAACTCTAAGTTGGTCAGAAAACGTGTTCAGTCAGAAAATCGTCGCATGGGCAGCCTTGACGCCGACTAATCAGGGTGAGCGTCTCCTCCATACATACAAGCTAGGCGGCCATAAAACACCACAATTAACTCCAAGACGACCAAAAAATGCATTCAGTCATAAATTCCGCCTCGGAGCCCTTGGCGCTGAGATCCGCCCTATTATTTAAAAAAAAAAAAAAATTGATTCTAAACGGCGTTGTTTCTTATTAGTCTAAATACAATTAAAAAAAATCTTCAACTAAAGACGGGAGTTGTGAATTGACTTATTGAAATCTCATTTAATGATGTCTAAATCATGTCTATTTCACCATGATATTATATATATTTTCAAAATTCTCAGCCCCTCGACTAGTTCCCGCCTAAGCACTTTAAATGCCAAGCCAAGCTCCGCCGCCTCCCGTTCACCCTTAACTAATATGTGCCCAAAGCTTTGCTCAAGTTGTTTAGTAACCCACTTGTAAAATGCTTATTGTTATGGGTCATATGCTATAATCTCAATTATTAGTGCAAACTTAACCTTTTAAATTTTATTTATTTTTTTCTTCTGTTGATACATTATCTGGGGATGATAAAGTGATTCATGATTCTTAACTTTTTTTTTAAATAAAAAAACTCTTAGATTCTTAACTTTTAGTTGACACTAGACTTTGACAACTACCTACATTATATATCATCACATTTACATATAGTATATTGCATGTAAAACAATATTAGGTCAACATTGATTAATAATAATATTATAGTTTTATTTTATTTTTTTGTTTCAAATTTAAAATTATTTGGCTTCAACGAGACTCAAGTTTATCTTTTACTAAGAGGCCGACCAAAGTGATATTCCATTCTCCACTCTGGCACACTCTTCCTATTAGATGCTCTCTAATCTTTCATCTATTGATTTTATTCTACTATTTTTTTACTCATAGTATAATATAATTAACAAATACTCCATTCGTCCCAAAATATCTTCTCATTTGCCATTTCTTCTTATCCCATAAAGTTCTTCACATTTTTACAATTTAAGCTTAAAAATGCCTAAACAAAGCATGGTTAGTGAAGCAAGTGTTCATATTCTTAAAAAGTTTGAATAGTCAAACGCGAAGATCATTTTGGGACGGAGGGAGTATTGTGTTTGACTTGTATTTTCATCTCATAATAAATATCATAGCTGATTTGTCAATTTATATTTCCTAAAAATATTGTTCATTATTTATTTGCATAAAATTTTTACATCATGATAAAATTTCTTTAAAACTATTTCTCTATTAAAACAGACAACAATTAGTTTAGGAAAAAAAAATACTCCGTAAGTAAGACTCATGGTACTTAAATTGGGTCGGCTTGGCTTGGTTTTATTGCTTCAAGTCAAAATTCTTTTGGAATTTTCAAAGAGCACCAAAATCTAATAAACCATTCTAATTACGATAAGAACCTGATTCTAAACACCTGCATCTTTTCAACTCAACAAATTCTGTATATGCTGAATCCTACTATATACAAGATCAAGTTGGGAGATCAAGTAAGTAAATAACTCAATAAAGGGTATTTACATATAAGAATTATCAACAATAATACTTAATTCTTTCAAAAAAAAAAAATGATACTTAATTCATCATTTATGTGTTGTAGGTGTCTTGTCAAATGTTTTTAAGGACTGTAATTTACTTTTTTTTTTTTTTGCCTTTTTTATATTTTGCATTTTTTATATCATGATAAAATTTACATATTTTGCTTTCAAATAAAATTTACTTATTTTAAATAAAAATTATCTCTAAGAGATGTTACATACTCCCTCCGTCCCACCCGAATTAGGATTTTGGGGTTGAGCACGGGGATTAATGAAAAAGTGTTAGTGGAGTATGTGTTGTGAGTATGAAAAGTGAAATAGGAGAGAGATAGTGAGATAGATAATAATGAATGGAAAGTTGTTGTGAGTGTGAATATGAGTCTCATTAAATAAAACACTTCCATTTTTGGGTTGTCCTAATTCGAATGAGATACCCAAAATAGAATTTTGTCCTAATTCGAATGAGACGGAAGGAGTATATTTTATGACAAACAATGAACTAAAGTGACACAATTATTATTAGATTGAGGGAGTAATAAATTAGGTTGTTAGAACATGGATTGTATAACAAGTCATTATTTAATTCCATACATGTAATATATTGCCTTTTTTAAGTAACTACTAGTACACCTCCTCTCTCGGGTGGTTTCCAAAACCTGTCACCGTCATCTTCTTCTCTCTGCTATCAATTCTCTTCATTTCCTCCACTGTTGTTGTTAGATATTCTTTCTACTATTCAACAACACAATTTTTTGTAGTTTCAACGTGTTGAAACTACAAACAATTGTGTTGTTGCTATTTTTCCTTTCGTTAATCGTATAATAAATAAATTTCTCTCCTATATGTGAGAGCCGTTGTTTTCTCTCCTATATGTGAGAGCCGTTGTTTTCTCTCCTCTGTGAGAGCGTTGTTTCTCTCCTCTGTTGAGAGTCTATAGTTGTTTATTGTTTTGTTTGTTGTTTTTTGTATCTTGTAATTGCAGCGATTTTCACATTTTCTCACAATAAAGTGAATATCATAGTTCTTACTGCACAAGGATGGTTGTTGGATTTTGAGATTTATGGTGGGCGTTTTTTCGTCAACCTAGATTCTGTTTATCAAGTGCTAAACGCAATATATTATCTGAAGGGGAGTCTTTTAAATGCCGGATGGAGGCAGTGTCCAAGTTTTTCTTGGAGTGGAATCCGTTCGTCTCAAGATTCAAATTGGACTTGTCGTTGTTGTAGGTTAAGAGATGTAATTGTTACTATTATTCGGGATGAGCCTTCGGTGTTTGCGAAGTGCCATCTTTTTTCTAATTGTGAATGAAATGGATTTGTCGTTTGCTCAAAAAAAATTCCATACATGTAATCATACTTACAATGTTAATATAAAGTGTTGAAAAATAAATAATGTGTAGAATTCCTGAGGTGTAATATTACCTATTTATGATGGGAAAAATGGTAAATTCACACCACTTATGTGAAAGGGTGTAGTCCCTAAATGAAGTGCCTATTTGTTTCTTATATAAAGGTCTTCCACCAGCCTTAGAAACATACTACATACAATTCATTATTCTCTCTATACTCTCTTCATTAGTGTTAAGAAGACAAGTGAGAAAGGCACTATCATTTAGAAGTACTTCATTCCCTACTTCTTCTTCATCATTCTCTCTAAGCAACATTGAAGATGGATTCAACAGGTAACGCTTCCGCCTTCATCTTCTCCTCTCTAACTTATCCCAAATTTGAGTTATGGCATTAGTGGGATAGAAATTGTTCCAACAATTGGTATCAGAGCCCGCTAAAATTCTGGTTTAAGTTTGAGTTTCTTTTGAAAGCCTTAAAACGCTTTATTTGATTAATGTATTCTATTGAATCATCAAGTTTTGATGTTGTTTAGATGCTAAAATTCGTTGATAGAGTGCTGATATTCATCATCTAATAAAGAATTTATGAAAAGGTTTTAAGTTTTTTGCTCTAATGAACACAATTGTTCAAACAAGATTATCCCTACATAGCATAGTTGTGTGTTGTATAATTAAACTATGTGGATCTACTTGCTTGATCATGTTGATTTAAAACAAGATTATCCCTAAACAGCATGGCTATGCATTGTATAATGTATAGACTTGTGGATCTACTTGTTGTTCATCATTTTTGGGACAAAAACTCAGAAAGAGCAGCAAGCCAACAGTGAAACGGTACTACCTAGGAACAGGTGGTCCGGCCGGATCTTGTGTGATGTCTGATTGGACCTCAAGAAATCTGAACAGGTGGCTTTTGTCAAAGACTTGGTCCGAGCGGGTATTATGACTGGTCCGGTCGGACCTTAAGAAAAAGTGCAGTCGGGTCTTTGGTCAGGTCCGGTCGGACCTTGAGGTTGGTCCGGTCGGGTATTAGGACTAGTCCGGCCGGACCCTAAGGAATTTTCTGCTCGGGCAAATGCACTGTTCATAGGTTTTTTGTTTTCAAGTTTTGCACATTTTTGTTTACCCTTCTTGAGCAAAACATACATTTTTCAAACCATAAATTTGAGATTAATTATATGCTTAAACAATTTTATACATTTTTAAATAATATTATCACCAAAGTGATTCACGTTATTTAAATCCAAAATTGTTAAAGTGTTGAATGTATAAGTTAATATGTGAGCAACAAGAATTTTCCAAAGAAGATCTTGTTGTTTGACTAAATTTATATATTCATGTGGTAACAAATGAAATGAACATTAAGTTGTTTTGTTAAATGCTTAAGACGGCCCAAGGGAAGATTAAGTATTTAATTAAAACGTCATTCAAATTATTGGTTACCTTAAGGCAATCATTTATGAATCAACTCGCAATCCAGAGATTAGTTTTGATGTCATGTTGATTGTCTTATAGATGGATTTCATTGATATAATTAATCATTTATTCATTATGTAGTTACTTATACATGTTTTGTATTTCACTCTTGTTCTCAATTCCAACATATTTACTTAACGCTTCTTCAATAACTGCTTCTATAAGTACCGTTTTGATGCTTAATGGGACTAACTTTAAAACTTGAAAAAGTAAAATAACAATGATCTTAGGCTTGGACATAGATCTCGCATTAAAGGCACTGTTTCCTTTTCCTCTCACTGATCAAAGCACTCAAGAAGATCGCTTAAGTGCTGAGAAGTGGAAACGCTCCAACCTCGTGAGCCTAATGATCATGAAGAATGTTGTCCCGGAGACTTTTTTGAACAGTGTCTCCGAGGACGTTGATGCTAGAAATTTTCTCGATACCCTTGAGGAACGCTTTGCAAAAAGCGATAAGTCGGAAACAAGTGCTTCCTTGAGGAAGATTGTTTCCATGAGGTACAAGGGTACCGGAATCTTGGAAAGACTTTTAAAGCTGAAGTTGAAAATCAACTTGGAAAGACTATTAAGAACGTTAGGTCCGATCGTGGTGGTGAATACTACGGTCGGAATGACGGTTCGGGTGAACAACGTCCGGGTCCTTTTGCTCGCTATCTTGAGGAGTGTGGGATTGTCCCTCACTACACTACGCCGGGTACGCCTAGCATGAATTGTGTAGCTGAGAGACGTAATAGAACCATTAAGGATATGGTAAGAAGTATGATTTCTTGTACTTCCTTACCAAACTCATTGTGGGGCGATGCATTAAAAACCGCAGCTTATATTCTCAATAGAGCTCCCTCTTAGGCTACTAATAAAACCCCTTATGAATTATGGACGAATAAGAAATCGTCCTTAAATCATCTTCATGTATGGGGTTGTCCAGCAGAAGCTAGGCCTTATAGGCCTAATGAGGGCCAACTGGACGCTAAGATTGTTAGTAGTTACTTTGTGGGGTATGCCAAGAGATCTAAGGGCTATAAATTTTACAACTCGAAAACTAGAACCTTTTTTGAAACGGGAAATGCTAGGTTCTTTGAGGATGTTAAATTTAGAGTGGAAATTAGGAATAGTTTTGAATTTGAAGTGGAAGAGGCATCAATTTCTATACCTCTTCCCATAGTTCCCATTGGAAATCACGTTTTTATACCTGAAATTCAAGAGGAACATACAATTCAAAATAATTACTCCCCTATAAATATTGAACAACATGAAATGTTGATCATGAGGATGAAATTCAACAACCTCAAAATCAGGAAGAACCGGTGCCCTTAAGGACATCCAATAGAGTAAGAAGGAATGCAATTCCGGATGACTATGAGGTGTATCTTGCCGAGAATGAAGGAAACTTAGGTTTAGTGGGAGATGAGTCGCTCACCTTCCATGAAGCTATTAATAGTCCTAATTCTCATAAGTGGATTAATGCCATAAATGAAGAGTTAAAATCTATGAAAGACAATGACGTTTGGGATTTTGTTCCATTACCTAAGGATGTGAAGCCTATTGGGTGTAAATGGGTCCTTAAGACCAAAAAGGATTCACAAGGTAATGTAGAAAGATATAAGGCTCGTCTTGTTGCTAAGGGATTTACTCAAAAGGAAAGCATTGATTACAAAGAAACATTTTCTCCGGTATCATCTAAAAACTCTTTTAGGATCATTATGGCACTTGTAGCACATTGTGATCTTGAGCTTCATCAAATGGATGTAAAGACAGCTTTCCTTAATGGAAACATTGAGGAAACTATCTATATGAATAAACCAGAAATGATGACTGGTTTAGATCAAACTAATCAATTAGTTTGTAAACTTAAGAAATCCATTTATGGTCTCAAGCAAGCTTCTCGTCAATGGTATTTAAAATTCAATCAAGTTATTCTTTCATTTGGATTTGAAACGAATCTTGGTGAAGATTGTGTATACCATAAGTTCAGTGGGAGTAAATTTATATTTTTGGTCTTATATGTGGATGATATTTTTCTTGCTAGTAATGATATAAACCTTTTTAAGGAAACTAAGAAATTTCTTTCAAACAAACTTGAAATGAAAAATCTTGGTGAGACATCTTTTGTATTAGGAATCCAAATTCACCGTGATCGTTCACGAGGTATTTTAGGATTATCACAAAAGGCCTATATAGAAAAGGTATTACAAAGGTTTAGCATGCGAAACTGTAAACCACATGACACCCCTGTTTCTAAAGGAGACAAGTTTAGTCTCAAACAATGTCCTAAAAGTAATTTTGAATCCAAGTATATGGAAAATACCCCTTATGTATCAGCAGTAGGAAGCTTAATGTATGCACAAGTCTGTACTCGTCCAGACCTTGTATTTATTGTTGGGATACTTGATCGATACCAAAGCATTCTGGGGAGAAGACATTGGGTTGTAGCCAAAAGAGTGATGAGATACTTACAAAACACCAAGGACTACATGCTTACATATTCAAAATCGGATCATCTTGCGATCGTTGGGTATTTCGATTCCGATTTTGCTGGATGCCAAGACAGTCGTAAATCAACGTCTGGTTATGTCTTCACATTAGCCGGTGTAGCAGTTTCTTGGAGAAGTTCCAAACAGACACTCGTAACTTCCTCTACCATGAAAGCCGAGTTTGTTGCTTATTTCGAGGCATCCAATATATATATATATATATATATATATATATGCGTAAATTCATTGAGGGACTGCGAATTGTCAATAGTGTCGAAAGACCATTTAAGTTATATTGTGACAATCGGACAACAGTCTTGTACTCCAACAACAACAAAAGTTCATCAAAGTCTAAGCATGTAGACATTAAGTTTCTTGTTGTAAAAGAAAGAGTACATAATAAACAAATAGAAATACAACTTATAGGAACAAACTCCATATTAGCGGATCCGTTTACTAAAGCGTTATCTCCTTTAGTGTTTCACGAGCATGTTGCTCATATGGGTGTAACAACTTTTGATAACATTTAATATAGTGGGAGATTATGTTGTTCTTTCATTAATTGTTCCAATATTTAAAGTTTTGATCTCATTTGGTTAAGTTGGACTAGTTGAAAGAATATGTATATATTCATTATGTTCCATGCTACACATCTACATTTTGATCTATGTCATTTAGTTGGATATGTATACGTGATTATTGTGGGTTTAGTTGCGAATCAATTACAACGACTGCCCCTTTAGTCCTTATACTTGTATGACTAATGGAGGGGATTTTTATGAATGACAACAAAGTGCACATAAGGGTTGTCATTTGTATTATACTTATGATTTAAGGAAAGACATTGTTATGCAACCCAAGTGGGAGATTGTTAGAACATGGATTGTATAACAAGTCATTATTTAATTCCATACATGTAATCATACTTATAATGTTAATATAAAGTGTAGAAAAACAAATAATGTGTAGAATTCCTGAGGTATAATATTACCTATTTATGATGGGCAAAATGGTAAATTCACACCACTTATGTGAAAGGGTGTAGTCTCTAAATAAAGTGCCTATTTGTTTCCTATATAAAGGCCTTCCATCATCCTTAGAAACATACTACATACAATTCATTATTCTCTCTATACTCTCTTCATTAGTGTTAAGAAAACAAAGTGAGAAAGTCACTATCATTTAGAAGTACTTCATTCTCTACTTCTTCTTCATCATTCTCTCTAAGCAACATTGAAGATGGATTCAACAGGTAACGCTTCCGCCTTCATCTTGTCCTCTCTAACTTATCCCAGATTTGAGATATGGCATTAGTGGGATAGAAATTGTTCCAACAATTAGGTCATGTCTAAGAATACTTTGCCAGATAAATGATTCCAATCTATATGCATAAATATATGCGAAATTCCAAAACGAAAACCTTACAACCCGTAAATGTACTTATCATTAGCAGTCCGTAATGCTTAAAGTAGAATATTTAACATAATAATGCGCCTACAAATATTAAAGACCATACCTATTTCATCTTCTTTACCCTTTTTTTTATCTTTGAAATTCGTTTTGAGTTCATAAATTCTTCTGTAACCTTTTTATTTTATAAATTGATGTTTGATAAAGATTGAATTGTTGGTATATTGGATAATGAAGAATAGAATCACACATTAATTTTCCCAATCGTTCACTTCATTCGCATTTTAGAAAAAAACAAAAAAAATAAAGTATCTAAGACTAGCATAGCCCATAGGTAATGTTGTTTGGCAATGCTCGGGGCACAAAATATTTTCATGTAAATTTAATACAAAATTCGATGACGATATTTTGTTGGTTGTATCAACTTTTATTAGTTACCCTCATTCTTCCTACTTGCTAAAATCCTTTCTAGCAATGGGATCCCACCCAACAATAAAATGACGAAGCAGTTGGATTTGTGACTGCTTAATTTATTATTGAAGGCAAAATCTCTGTCTGTTGTTTCGCGTAAAACAACTTTCGTGTAAAATGTTTTCCTCATTTTTTAGTGTTTGCTAATTACCGGAAAATAGGGAAAACGTTTTCCGGAAAATGCTTTTCCCTCAATTCTAAGTATAATGACTTACAGATTTCTACTCCGTAAGTCATTTTTCGGAAAATGTTAACTCCTTCACTCACACACACCAACTCATCATACAACCTCACACTACCCATTCCACCTCCAACACCACCCCCTCCATCCATCCCATCCACATGCCCATGTTGGGACCACGACCACCCCACCACTCCACATTAGTATGATATTGTCCCCTTTGGGCTCAGCCCGCACGGATTTGTTTTTGGGTCATCTCCCAAAAGGCCTCATACTAATGAAGTGGGTGGACACATATATGTATTAGACAATTCTTCTTTCAATTGCCGATGTGGGACTTGGGTTGATACCCCAACAAACCTCCCCTCAACTCAAGTACCTCCAACGAAACTTGTACCGCCGCTAACACCATCTGCGGGACACGCCGCCCAAATACCCTTACCGGGAAGACTTTCGACACAAGGGTCTTTTTTCGTGAGATCACACATAGGAGAATCCCACACATCTCGCACGCGGTCCACTTCGCGTCGTGCCTATCAACCAACCTGGGCTCTGATACCAGTTGTTGGGACCGCGACCACCCCTATCACTCCATATTAGTATGATATTGTCCGCTTTGGGCCCATCCCGCACGGATTTTTTTTAGTCAACTCCCAAAAGGCCTCATACTAATGGAGTGGGTGGACTCTTTCTTTTACTAGGCAATTCTTCTTTCAATTGCCGATGTGGGACTTGGGTTGACACCCCAACAAACCTCCACTCAACTCAAGTACCTCCAACGAAACTTGTACCGCCGCTAACACCATCTGCGGGACACGCCGCCCGATCACCTTTATCCGGAAGACTTTCGACACAAGGGTCTTTTTCGCGAGATCACACAAGGGTCTTTATTGGTGAAGGGAGGTTTGTTGGGGTGTCAACCCAAGTCCCACATCGGCAATTGAAAGAAGAATTGCCTAGTATAAGAAAGAGTCCACTCACTCCATTAGTATGAGGATTTTTGGGAGATGACCCAAAAACAAATCAGTGCGGGCTGTGCCCAAAGCGGACAATATCATACTAATGTGGAGTGGTGGGGGTGGTCGTGGTCCCAACAACTGGTATCAGAGCCCAGGTTGATGGATGGGCCCGGCGTGCAGTGGACCGCGTGTGTGAGATATGTGGGATTTCCTCTTATGTGATCTCGCGAATAGAGCACTGTGTGTGCCTTGTGTCGAAAGTCTTCCCGATATGGTGATCGTGCGGCGTGTCCCGCAGATGGTGAATAGTGGTGGTACAAGTAAAATTCGTTGGAGGTGGTCCTTGGTTTGTGGGGAGGTTTGTTGGGGTATCAACCCAAGTCCCACATCGGCAATTGAAAGAAGAATTGCCTAATATAAGAAAGAGTCCACCCACTCCATTAGTATGAGGCCTTTTGGGAGATGACCCAAAAACAAATCCGTGCAGGCTAGGCTCAAAGCGGACAATATCATACTAGTGTGGAGTGGTGGGGGTGGTCGCGGTCCCAACACCCCACCCCCCACACAACCTGACCTTCCCTCCCTCTCCCTCACCCCCTCCACCACCCCCACCCCCACCCACCCACAACCCCCCTCTAAAAAAATCACACATTAAATTAATCTTTTAACACCTCCTTCACCCCCGCCCCCGCCCCACCCCCGCCCCACCCCCCCAAAAAATATACTTACTCGTATTATAATTATTTTCTAACAACTCCCCCACTCTTGCTGCCTACCCCACTACCCCACCACCCACCCCACCCTGCACCCCCAAAAATATATATTTACTCATATTACAATTATTTTTTAACTACTCCCCCACTCTTGCTGCCTACCCAACTACCCCACCACCCATCCCATCCCACGTCTTTTTCCGAAAAACCGGAATTAATCCCATGCAATCATTAATATGGGTTACCTGTACGACTGCAACTTATTAGAATTAGGTGCTCATTAAAAGGACCTCTACACGTGGACCATTAATACGCCGGCATAATTATCAATTCAAACTCAATACGGGCACCCAACACGGGCTAATTCAAACCCAACATCAATTGTGCCGGCTCTGATACCATATTAGAATTGAGTCTCCATCCTCTTAAAAGGCCTTGTCTAGGGGTGAAGTTAGTCAATCTATATAGTTGATCAATTTTATTCTCTAAGTTGATGTGGGATACGTGGGGACTTCAACACAACTTCCTAAATTCCTAGCATTGTAGCAATTCTGACAACAAATGATGTGAATTTTTTTCGCATTAGGTGTTTACGAGCAGTTGAGCATCATCCATTAAGAAAAAGTGATATACGCGACGTATTATATTAATTTTTATTAATACAAATATACTTTTTAATGTCTGACAATAATATGCACATAGAAAAAGTTAAATAAAAGCCAAACGGCTGCATTAATCGTAGCATAATTTTAGCTGCATGGCGAAAAAACGCTCGCAATGCATGGAAGAAAGAAACATGGAGGGAAGTGGGTGGGTAATGCTAGGGGTACAAAAGAAGTTTACAAAATCATGGATACAAAGTGAGGTAGCGATATTTTATTGGTTGCATCGATTGTAGACCTGGCACAGTAATTAAAAACACCAATAAAATTTTGACATATTATTTTGTAAGCCACATTTTGTGACTTTATATTTTTACCCAAGTGGGTGTCGATTTCTAACAAAATACTCCCTCCATCCCATTTTAAGAGTCAAAAAATGGATGGGTTCAAGAATTAAGGAAAAGGTGATGTGTTGTGAGTGTTGATAGTTTGATAGGAGAGAGAAAGTGGGGTAGAGAAGAGTTAGTGAATAATTGTTGTGAGTATGATATGTAGGACCCACTTTCCATTGTAGGATTTTGACTCTTAAAATGAGACGTTTTTTTTAAAAAAAAATTGACTCTTAAAATGGGTCGGAGAGAGTAATGATTTTAGTCATTATAGGTGGGGATGGAGAGACAAAAGGGATATTCAGAAGAACCATTACTACATATATAGGAATATATATTTCTGAGATGTGTCACAGGGAAAGAATCCATCTCTATCCATGCACAAATGCATCAATTATCTTCTTTTTACTCTGTACGTCTGTCTCAATTTGAATTTTTTTTTTAAAAAAGAGAGAGAGAGAGAGAGAGGAGAGAGAGAGAGGGAGAGAGGGACAAGAAAGAGAAAAGGAAAGTAAAGAAAGGCAAGAGTTGGAGTCTTGTACGAGAAGACGTACTGACACATAAAAAAGCGATTAACCACAACCTTCATTATTTCACCCACCACCTCGAAAAGAATTCGATTCTCACCCTACCCTCTTTTCTCTCTCGGAGTTGGGACACGCTATTATAACCCAAAAACAAAAAGAAAACGTGTTTTCGACATGTGAGTGCCCGTATAAGAAAATGTTAGTGTACACTCAAACGTTGTTATGAGGCAGGGAGTACTTGATATCCTTCAATTCAAACTGGAATTTGAGGTTCTTATTGTTAAAAAAACTGATTTTGTACAATGAGCTTGGTTTTTGTTGTCAAGTATGCCCCCATTTTCTCAGCTGCAATGGGTTCGGATCCAGCAAAATAATCATCTCTCTATTTTAAAATAATCTTCGCACACTTTTTGCCATTACTACGAAAGAATTATGATCAATAATTTTAAATTTATTTGATTATATAATGAAAATTTAAAACTCCATAATAAAAATTACATATATACATTACATAATAATAATGGATCAACATTTAGGATTTGTTAGTACCCGGTTCGGGTCTATATTGCTCTACAATAGAGGTAATATCGCGCGATTCTGCATATTTTTTTTTTGGTACAAACGATTCTGCATATACAGATACATATAAACCATCCGTCCCACCTCACTTGAGACTTAAGAGGTAGGCACAATAACTAAGAAAAAAAATAAAATAAAGAAAATGTGTGGTAGAAAATGAAGAGAGAAAATGAGTGGGGTTAATAATAGGTTGGTTGAATGAATTGTGTGGTGAAAAATGAAGAGAGAGAATGAGTGGGTGTGGTAAATTGAATATAAAATTATAAAAATATTACTCCCTCCGACCCAGTTTAAGGTTCTTACCTTCCTTTTTAGTATGTCCCAGTTTAAGGTTCTTAGTTGTTTTATTCCTTAAATGGCAAAAGATGAATAGTGTTTTGGACATTCTTCTCCTCATAAAGTTCATACTCCTTCCGTCCCATTTTAAACTTCAAAAAAAAGTGGGCACAAGAATTAAGATGAGAATTTTTATATTATAAAATATAGATAGTGGGGTAGAGTGTTGTGAGTATAGAAAGTGGATAGGAGAGAGAACGTGGGGTAGGGAATAGTTAGTGGATAGTTATTGTGTGTATGACATGTAGGTCCCACTAAATAAAAAAATATAAATAACTTTCATTTTTTGGATTTTGAAGTTTAAAATGGGACACCCAAAAGGGAAATTTTTGAAGTTTAAAATGGGACGGAGGGAGTATACTACAAAAAGCCCATCACTTACCCATCTACATTTCACCCACTTGCATTATGAATGGACAATTATATCCTCTACTCTACTATTCTTGACTCAATTTCGCCTTGATTTCTTAATAAACGTGCAAAGTCAAACTAAGAACTTTAAACCGGGACGGAGAGAGTACCATTTTGGGTAGTCTCACGTGAAGGGACGGACCAAAATGGAAATAAGTCTCAACTACTGAGGTGGGACGGAGGGAGTATACGCATATGTATGTATAGCAGCCTATGAAGATCTTTTGAAAAATTAGGGATAATAACTTTTCAAAAGAAGAATGCTTTGAGCAAAGGATGTTTTTGTTCTGAAAAACCCCAGTGGTTAGTAGTGTATATACAGGATCTTGACCCATATATGTATACCTTTCATAAGGCTAAAAAACTAAGAAAAAGAAAAGAAGCTTAATGTTTTCTCGTGACATACTCCCTCCGTCCCAGACAAAGTGAGATTTTTCGTTAAACCTGATTACACTTTGACTAATAATTTAAATAAAAAATAATTATCATATTTAATATCTGAAAATTGTTATTGAAAATATTATGAATCATGATACACTAGCAATTTTAAAATTTTCATTACGATAATTATTTATTCTTCAAATTAATTGTCAAAGTGCAATCAAATTGATCAAAAGTCTCACTTTGTCTGGGAGAGAGGGAGTATATAATTAAGGATATTTACGCATGTATGAGGTTAAAATCTCGAGAAAAACTTATTTTACACTCGTTTTAGTCTAAAACTTGTTTTCATCCCTTAATGTAAAACATAATCTCTTAATATAAAACAGGTTTTACACATTTTTTAGTGTAAATCAGGTTTTACACATCTTTTTAGTGTAAAACATGTCCTTATAAGACTAACTCATGTATGAGCGTAAAACTTAATTTTCTATATAAAAATTTATTAAAAGAGATGTTTAATCAAGAAACTGAGGGAGTATACAAAATTATAAAGAAGCGGGTGGATTGGGTTTCTGTGATCTTCGGTTGTTCCGTCTTGCATTGGTTGGGAGACTCGGTTGGCGGTTTAATGCTCACCCGGAAGCCTTCGATTGTTGTGTTTTCAAAGCTAAATGTTTTCTGGAGGGGAATTTTCTGAATGCCGTTATAAGGCAGTGTCCAAGTCATGCTTGGAAAGGCATCCGTGTATTCCAAGATATTGCTAAGAGCGGTACAAAGTGGAAGATTGGAGATGGTCCTAATGTTCGAATCATGGGTGATCCATGGCTTCATAAATATACTAGTCGTTGGTGGCACTGTAACTTTAAGCACGAAGACACTTCTTCGTCATCCCTCTTTTTACATTTCTCTTGTAATTCAGATTGTCATTGTTGTAATTGATAATACTTGGGCTGAGCCTCTAATTATTGTAGAGAGCCTTTCCAAAATTTTATGCTTTCACACATAATTTAATGGTAATTTGATTTCAAAAAAAAAAAAAAAAAAAAAAAAAAGGTTCAACGTTACTTTTGTACATGGAGAACCTTCTTACTTCATCGCCACTTCACTAAAATAATTAAATAGCAAGGGGGGATCTCTCCCTTCTCTTAGGCTCCCTTTAATATTCCTCTTTTATGTAAAGCCAAGAGGGAGTCTTTTTATAAGCTTAAAGTGGGATATGTTTATTTAATACTCCCCTTCTTGGTTTTCTTGATTTATGATTATGATAAGTGCCGTATTTTATTTTCTTTCTTTTAAAAAAAATAGTACTTTTTAAAATTATCCAAAGACAATATGATCATTATACAATTGAGAAAATTTTGGGGGAAACTAGTTTCTCCATAAGTTATAAAAAATCCTGTTTTTATAGAGGTTAAAGTTTAGGGTTTAGGGTTTAAGGTTTAGGGTTTAGGCCTTTTAGGGTTTAAGAAGGGTTAAAAAACATGATTTTTTATAACTTATGGAGGAACTAGTTTCCCCCAAAACCAACTCTATACAATTTATATACAAGTAAATAAAATAAAATTTAATTTTTATTAAATTTAATAACTGTAATACTTATTATTATAAAGCAGAAAACAGTTAATTTAAAGACCTAGACTTAGAATTGGAATTCAGATATTCCCTTCTTTTGAGACAAATATTATTGTATTCATTCTGGCTAAATTGAATGTCTCATTTCAAGATTAGATATTCCTCTCTCCCTCTCTTTACACTCAATTTTAGAAGAACCATTTTTCTCAACTTTTTGAAACCCTAAAAGTAATTTTGCATGGGCATGGTGGATTGATACTAAACACCATTTTGAATATGTCCTCTCTCTCACACACAATGGTGAAATAGGTGTGTTTGGTATATGCTACTACTCAAAGTTTTTCTTTGTGGTAAATAATTGGTATATGTGAACATAAAATATGTGATTAATTACTAAATATTGACTTATTTGTAAATTTTTGGTATAATTGTAAAACTACACTACAACAATTTTTTAACCTTTTTTTTTTTTTAAAAACAAAAAGTGACATTTATTTTAGGGTAAAATTAAAAGAAAAGTGGAAGACATTTTTTTGAGGCAGTACGTACCTAGAAATATTATTATTGAATTATCTCATACTTTTATGGATTTTCAATAAGAGAAAATTTTGGGGGAAACTAGTTTCTTCATAGGTTATAAAAAGTCATGTTTTTATGAGTTTAGGGTTTGGTGTTTATGGTTTATGATTTAGGGTTTAAAGTTGAGGGTTAAAAAGTTGACTTTTTATAACTTATGAAGGAACTAGTTTCCCCCAAAATCAACTCTTTCAATAATGGGTATACAACAATATAGCTAACTGAGCCTTCGTATGATAAACTTTAGGAATTAGGGAGGGATAGAAATGAATCAACGTGGATCATGAAAATAACAAACACATACTTCCTCCGCCCGACTAAAGGATTCTAGTTTGTCTTCGCACATAGATTAAGAAAAAATAAATATTGTAAGTATGAAAAGTAAAATAGGAGTAGGAGAAAGTGGGTTGAAAGTTTTTATTGTAATAATGAGGTCCCATTATCTATCAATCTTAAGTAATAAAGCAACTAAAAACCTTAAACTAAGACAAATTAAAAAAAAAAAAAAAAAAACGGGACGGAAGGAGCAGTAAAGATAATAAACTTAAAATAAAGTACACTTTAATAGCTAGTAAGAAAGTAAGAAGAAGAATCAACTTTAATACTTTGTGATTTGAATTACTACATGCAAAGACTACTATCACCCCCCACCACCACACACCCCCCACCCACCCCTCCCCCCCCCCCCCCCCCCCCACCACCACACACACACACACACATAAAAAAAAAAAAAAAAATAAAAAAAAAAAATGAGAGGCATCAGTTGCCAGTCAGAGGACATCTCCTTGATTCCTTCTTTAACAAGGATTTATACCATAAGTAGCTTTTTAGCTTTCTTCTTTGGAAGAATTAAGTTACCAATATCTTCCTTTATCTTTCTCTCCCTTCCCTTGCATTGCTTTTTCATCTTTCTTTTCTTTTTTTCCTTCCTTTTTATCTCTCTCCAAAACTCTCCTTTATTCCTCAAATTCATCCTTACAAAAGACCTTCTCTCTCCCTCTTGATCCTCCTTGTGTTCACAAACAACATCCCCTCCCTTTTCATTTTACATCTCTCTCTCTCTCTCTCTCTCTCTCTCTCTCTCTCTCTCTTCCCATCTCCTTTCGCATTTCACATCCTTTCTACAATGATGGCATCACCTTCGGAACTTAGCCTCGATTGCAAACCCCATAGCTACTCCATGCTTCGATCAATGAACGGAGATCAACAAACTGATCAAACTCAAAAGCTACAAGAGTTCCTATCTCGACTTGAAGAAGAACGCCTCAAGATTGATGCCTTCAAACGTGAACTTCCCCTCTGCATGCAACTCCTCTCCAATGGTGACTATTCTCTCTCTCTCGCTCCATGCATGTATAAAGAGATTCAAACGATTTGCATTATACCACCTAACAATAGATATTCATGGATGTTATAGTCAAAAATAAAATAAAATCCTAGCTAGCTTTTAAAATTTTCTTTATTTAATCCTTTTCACATTAACAGAAGTGAGGAATAGCTTTTCATTTGGTTTATCTTTATTTACTCCATTTTTCACATAGCTCATAATCTCGTTCAAAGTGGCTCAGCATTCAAGATAATTTTCTTTGTATATATATTTCTCTTTTATCTTATAATAAAAACTTATAATTACACCACCTTTTTCTTTTTCTTTTTTGGGTCAAATAATCAGCCATGGAGACTTCAAGGGAAACACTACAGAACTCCCCTACCAATCAAGGGGCACGGCCTATTCTCGAAGAATTCATACCCCTCAAAAATTCAAGCTTGGAAGGACTGGACAAGGCATCATTATTAACCATGTCCGATAACAAGGCAACTTGGATGACCTCTGCACAACTATGGAACGATCCTAACAGAACTAACCCAAGCTTGGTTAGTTCCGTTATAACATCCTCTAAAGAAACTGACCACATCAGTTTCAATAGTGTTAGTCCTAAACTAGGGTTAGACTCTAAAGAAAGAAACGGGAGCGGAGCGTTTATTCCATTCTCAAAAGAAAGAAACTTGTGCCCTAACCCTAATTTACATACTCTCCCTGACCTGGCTCTAGCTTCAGTTGATAAAGATATCGAAGATAAGAAGTTTTTAGAAAGTGAGAGCAGTGGATTAACTTATCAGACAAGAGAAAATTTGGTTAAGAACAGTGAAGTGAGCGATAACCAAACCAACTCCATCATTACCGGAGCGACACCAGCGAATTCTCAGACTCACCGGAAGGCAAGGAGGTGTTGGTCGCCGGAATTGCACCGGCGGTTTGTCAATGCACTTCAAATGTTGGGTGGCTCTCAAGGTAAAAGTGTTCTTGAAATTTTGAATACTGTATTTATTTTCTTTTTGTTAAGATTGAGAATGAAAAAGAGATTGCCCAAAACAAGGAAAAGAGGTGTTGTATAAAATTATATGGGCCCTGAATACAAAACTATTCATGCATGTAATTGCTATCATTAGCAGTTTTTATGATTATTATTGGTCTATGATTATATAGAGATAGATTAATCTATTTTTGGATTATAATGATTACAGTGGCCACCCCAAAGCAAATCAGGGAGTTAATGAAAGTTGACGGTTTGACCAATGATGAAGTTAAAAGCCATTTACAGGTTCCCCTCTCTCTCTCTCTCTTTCTATATATATATATATATATATATATACTCCCTCCGTCTCATCTCATTTGAGACCTAAGAGGTAAGCACAATAACTAAGGAAAAAGAATAAAGTAAAGGAAATGAGTGGTAGAAAATGATTTGAGCGAATGAGTGGGGTAAACAGTAGTGTTGATTGAATAAATTGAGTGGTGGAAAACAAAGAGAGAGAATGAGTGGTGGGGTAGTTTGAATACAAATAATAAAAATATGACTATTTTGGGGAGTTTCAAGTGAAATGGGACGGACCAAAATGGAAATAGGTCTCAAGTGAGGTGGGGCGGAGGGAGTATACTCTAGATCTCCGTCTCACTAAAAGATGCAATATTTTGTTTATCTAAAAGTAATTTTTTTTTAAATTGAAATTTTTTAAATACTTACTCCCTCTATCCCTAAATGAGTGTCCATTTTTAGGAAATTTTTATCCCAAAATGAGTGTCCATTTTTATCATAACATTGTCCCTAAATGTTTTTTTCCAAAAAAAATTTCATCGGTATCTTTATATTTGCAAAAACTAAATGTTTGTAAAGAGGATTACTAGATTATATATGAATTTTGCCACCAAATTGTACAAAAAAATTATGTCCCTTAAAATGAATTTGGACACCCATTTAGGGACAGAGGTAGTATTTATTTAAAGAGGCTCACAACAACTATTCACTTACTATTTCCTACCCCACATTCTATCTCCTACATCACTTTTCTTACTCGCAATATTTACACATTTCTATTCCAGCACCTAAAACACCTAAAACAAAAGTGTATTTTTTAGTGGGACGGAGGAAATATATAGATTCTCATTTTTATACCATGCTGTGCAAGACGAAAAACTGATGAAAGATGTGTGCATGTGTATGAATTTCCGTGCAGAAATACAGACTACACACAAGAAGGCCTGGTCCAAGCCCACAAGCAGCAGGCAACCCTACAACAACACAGCTTGTGGTTCTAGGTGGCATATGGGTCCCACCAGAGTACGCCGCTCACCACGGCGGTGGTGCAACCGCCGCCCTTTACGGAGCAGCACATCCAACCAACCATCCTAACCCACACTATTGTACACAGCAACTGCCGCACGAGTTTTACCAGATCGCTCCGTTACAGCAGCAACAGTTGCACCACCACCAGCTCCAAATGTACAAGCCCTTATCACAGAACCAGAGATCGCCGGAGTCTGGCCGGACTGGTGACCGGTCGGAGAGCATTGAAGACGGCAAGTCGGAGAGTGGTGGTAGCTGGAAGGCCGACAGTGGTGGTGGTGAGAATGGAGGAGGAGAGAGGAAGAGGATGGTGTTAAGGGAGGATGGTGAAGAGAGTAATGGAAGGAACATTACCCTAAAGTTTTAATTTTAATTTTTTGATATTACTATTAATTTTGGTTTAGGTTAGGGTTTAGAGATATAGAGGGTAAAAAAGGCATAAATGAAATAGTGGCAGTTTGTTGTTTATCCATTTGTTTTTGTTTGTATGGTTGTATTGAAATTGAATTTGAAAGATTGGATTATATGCCTTCTTGGCGTTTTGTTGTGTTTTGGCCTTTTGGAAGGTTGACAGATTTGCCTTTTACCATTACTCCCTCCGTCCCCAAACACCTTACACTAATTTTTTTGGGTGTTTCATTAGTAAGTCACCTTTACTAAAATGTTTAAATTTATTATTTATTTATTCTCCCTACCCCACTTGTCATACCCACACAATTAATTTTGGACCCCACTTGTAAATTTCACTCAACTTACCCTACTCACAACTTTTTTCCCACTCACAATACTTTTAAATTTATATACTCCTTCCTTAATTCCCGTGCATCTTTAAAAATGGTGAAAGGTGTTTTGGGACGGAAATAGTATAGATTAAGACCGGTCAGGAGATTCCAAGGAGAAGGTGGCCAGTGGCCACCGTCTGTGTCTGCATATGTAACTACGCCCGGTTGTCGTGTACATGAATTAAAGAGAGGATATGATAGTGTTAAAAGTATGGATACTATTGAGAAAATACTGAGTAAATTAATTTAAGTATGATAAATAGAGTTTACTAATTAAAAAAATATTAAAATAAAAATATTTTAAACTTTTATAATTTTAAGTGAGACGGCTGAAATGATAAAGTTTGTAAGAAACGAGTAAACGACATTTTTGCCATCCGTACTATTCATTTTTTTCACTTTTACATTTGTACTACCGAAACAATAAAAGTAACCTGCGTACTATTGATAAATAAGCAAAATTAACCAAAATCGTTAATGAATATTAATAAACGTTAATGGGCAATAGCAATTTAACGGATATTACTATCAATATTTTCAATTTGCCCCTATAACGAAACAAACTTCTATCTAGCTTAATTGAGTACTAAAAATGGTAGATCTAAAATTTATCAAAATGAAAAGATTGAAAATGAAATATAAAATTTACACATATCCCCCTCATCCATTATACGGTTCCTATTTTACAAATACCCTCTTCCCCTTTTCCTCCCCAGAAAAAGAGAAAACCCTAGTTAATGATCATTCCCCTACCCAGTCGCACCATCCCTTTCCTTTCCCTCGCCTTCTCCTCCGACAACTGCCACTCCTTTCTTCCGAGTTACTTCTCCCTCTCTCGTCAAAACCCACGCCATCCCCTACTCGGCCATGGGCGCCGTCCTACTTCTTCTCCGTCAACAACCATGGCTGTCGCCCTTCTTATTCTTCTTCTCCGTCGACACCCCCTCATCACCACCTCTTTCTCTTACAGATTCGCCAAATCATGCATATTCTCCTTCCTCAATAATGACTTTTTCGAGTTTGATTCTCAATTTTATGGTTCAGATTTGAATTTCAAAAAAATGGAGATTTGGAGCTTGAAATTGCTTGACTTGAATCTGCATTTTGATATTAATTTTGGGATTGTGTGTAGAGATTCAATGATTATGTTATGTTTTAGGATTGATTTTGACTTTTTAGGAATTCAAATTTACTACTTTCATGGTGGGGATGGGGACGGCTTGGTTGAATGGTGGTGGTGGTGGGAGGTGATGGTGGTTATGGGCGGTGGTGGCTTGGTTATGTGTTGTTGTGAGGTCGACAAAGTGAAATAACAATAGGAGAACTTTTTTTTCTTGCAACAATAACAGGAAAAGTTACAAAAAAAAAGAAGCTAATTTATACTTCACAAATAACCAAGTTAATAAGTAATTGGTTAACTTTATTTGCATACAGTCCTGTTTTTTTTTTTTTTTTTTTTTTTTTTTTTTTTAAGTTGGAAGTACTTCAAAATTTTGGAAAAACAAAAATAAGTAATTGGTTAATTTTATTTTTTAAGTTAATTTGTAATTGTTTAGTTACAAAGAAAAAAATTGCAAGGTAATTGAAAACGGAGGTTCCTAACGATAATGGCGCAAGTGACTAAAACGTAAGAAGTCAAAATTTTAGGATGAAACCGGAAACAAATGCATAGATTAGGGCTGAACCAGTTATTTAGCTTGTTAAGTTTCTAACGCCTATTAACGTCCATTAAATTTTTTATTGATTTTGGTTAGTTTTTCTAATTAATCAATAGTATGCATGTTCTTTTTGTTGTTTAGATAGTACGGAGGTTAAAGTGATATTCTTGATAAAGTACGGATGTCAGAAATGTGTTTTACTCTATAAGAAACGAAGGGCGTAAGATGGTTTTAATGGTTCACAAATTGTGTGTTCAAGTCCTGTATAACAAACAATTTTTTTCTTCACAATTGACAATATACTTTATAGTGTAATTTGTGCATCTTTTGGGGAGGGGGGGGGGGGGGGGGGGGGGGGGGGGGGGGGGGAAGTTTTGTATCCTAGACTAATGATTATTGCTTCGTTGCCTTGTTTATCGGGTGGCTTAAATCTTTCCAACCTTGTTATAGTATACTCCCTCCGTTTCAAGTTAGTGTGAAAAAAAAAATAGCACACAAATTAAAGAAAAGTAGGAGAGATAAATAATGGAAGTAGGTGTTTGTGAGTATGAAAAATTAAATAGGAGAGAGAATAAATGGGAAGCATAGTAAGTCAATTGGTGCTATGAGATCCTTTGAATTTGAATGAGGGAATTAAGAGGAAGGGGTTGGGCAAGTGGTGATGGAATGGAAAAGATGATGAGAAGTACTACCTCTGTCCCTAAATGAGTAAACTACCAAACTGACCCGCGTACTACTCCAGATTTTTACTTTAACCTTTGTACTATTGAAACAATAAAAGTTACATGCGTACTATTGATAAATTAATAAAATTAACCAAAATCGTCCATGAGTGTTGACGGATGTTAACGAACGTTAGTAAATTAACAGATATTGTTACCAAAATTTCAAATTGCCACCATTACAAACCAAACTCCTAACTTTCTTAGAATGACCTATATGCCCTTACTAATAACGGGGCGAAATGAAAATATTTCACTTTTATTTATTTTATTTTTTTTAACAATAAAGTATGTTGCAATATAAACATGTTTAATAATACAACAATTCTAACGTAATTAATTAATCCAAAATATAAACAAACCCATCAAAGCAAACATCTAACGAATTTATTTATAAAGAGCAATTCATTCACGAGTGTGTTTTAACGAGCGAGTCAACTCAGTCCTTGTACGTACGGCACTCGTCGGCGTCCATGTTATCCTTGCAGTACTCCTTCAGCTGGTCAACGACCTTGTTCTTGTCCTGGGCGTATCTCGCCGCCGCGCTCAGCTTCTCCACCTCGTCCCACGCTGCCACGCACTCTCCGCTAGCAGGGTCATCAGAGCAAGTCTGCTCGGCGCTCTTGATGCTCTCAGCAACCTTCTCGGTTATGGATTCCGGTGCCGCTTACACGGGTTGGATGCACA
This sequence comes from Campanula takesimana, assembly GCA_026119855.1. Classification (NCBI taxonomy): domain Eukaryota; kingdom Viridiplantae; phylum Streptophyta; class Magnoliopsida; order Asterales; family Campanulaceae; genus Campanula; species Campanula takesimana. The sequence continues at coordinate 549,264 of JAOWBW010000163.1, read as the reverse complement.
TGCGCCCCGATCCGACTTGTGGGGTAGTCTTCCATGGGTGGTTGAGCCATGGGTATTTTACGACGGCGGGTTTATGAGAGTCTGTGGCCCTGACGGCAACAACTCTTGGGGCTTACACCGGATATGGCTGCATTGTTTGATTTTTCTTTCAAATGTATTTATGGTGGATTGGGTAATATAAATTGGGGAGTTTTATTTTTCCTTTTATTTTACTTTTTAACAGCTCCTTCCATAGCCCCCCTTCTCACTAAAAACCTATCTTTCTCTTTCCTCATACCCAAACCATTCCCTGGAAATGCAAAGCAACGAACCCTAGTTTTTCTTGAATCAATCCAAATCGATTACATACATAATTACGCTTCTTTTTTAGTTAGTATGCTGGACTTCATCGGCTCAGTCCATCCACTGATCTTCAATTATCAACCCGTCAAGCCTAGCGGTGCGATCAATCCGGTGTCGGAAAAGGGACTTGATTGGGTCTGATGCGCCTTGCTATTAAACGTGTGATTATTGTAAATTGGTTACGGTTTTGTTTCAGAATTGATTAACCACCTTGATTTTGAAAACAATCTACAAGCATCAAGCTCAACCGATGGTGGGGTGTGGTGGTGGAGTTCGTCATTCGCGTTTCTGGGTTTGGGAGTTTAGGGACTGCAATGGATGTTGGTAGTAGAGAGGGAAGGGTTATTTTGAGAATAAGGGTAAATAAGCCATTTTAATACTCATTTAAGCGGTTTAATAGATTGTTAGGTCATGGGGCAATTTGAAAGTTTCTATAGTAGTATCTGTTAAAATACTAACGTCCATTAACTTCTATTAACATTATATAACGATTTTGGTTAGTTTTACTAATTTATCAATAGTACGCAGGTTACTTTTGTTGTTTCGATAGTACAAAGGTAAAAGTAAAAATCTGGAGTAGTACGCAGGTCAATTTGGTAGTTTACTCGTCCCTAAATGAGTGTCCAATTTTCATTTTAAGGAACATCTGAAAATCTCAACTCTTTTGTACAATTTGGTGGCAAAGATTCATATATAATCTTGTAATCTTCTTTCCAAACATTTAGTTTTGCACGTATAAAGAGACCGGTGAAAAAAATTCGAAAAAAACATTTAGGGACAAAGTTATATTAAAAAAAAGACACTCATTTTGGGACAAAGATTTTTGGAAAATGAACACTCATTTAGGGACAGAGGTAATAGTTTTCTTTGTCCTTCCTTTTCTCATACGTTTCAGATCAAGGAGGATGGTCGGATAAGGTAGTGGGGTGCATATTAATGTTTATTGGGGGGTGTAGTCTGAAAATTTTGACTATAATATCCGTTAAATTACTGACATTTGTTAACGGCTATTAACATCTATTAACAATTTGGGTTGATTTGGTTAATTTATTGATAGTACGCAGGTTAGTTTGGTAGTTTAGATAGTACGGAGGTCAAATTGATGTTATGCACATAGTACGCGGGTCATTTTGGTCGTTTACTCTTATTTTTATGATAAACACGCATAAATTGACCAAACATTGATATCAATTTGTACTAGATTATTAATCAATAAGTAATTTATCAATTACAATTTTTAGAATATTATTGTGATCATTAGATTGACACCAATGTATGGCAAAGTTAACGTGCAACTCACAAAATCCATAAAATGTCAAATGGGACAAACTTTCCGTGACAGAGGGAGTAGTATAATTTTGATCTAACCAAGATAATTAAATTTCAGTGCGGAAAATATTCACAACCTAATGTTTTGATCCCTACTTACAGATTGTTAAACCAAAATAATCCAAACCGAACGGCATCATTGATACCCCAAATAGCAAACAACGTATAATCCTTTCAGTTATATCTACTCTCCGTGCCACATCTTCGCCCTCTAACCAAAGAGAATTCCTCTAGATGATGCCACAAACCTGTGTCAATGCCCCAAGATATAATATCCCATTTCCTATATCTAAAATGTAGGTACCATTCTACCATCTCCAACTTAATAGGCTAAAAAAAGTTACAAACACGCCTTGCCGTGCTAATTAGTGAAGTTGGACCAAAATAATATTGACAGAAGGATGAATATCACGACAAAAAAACTGAATGAACAAACAAATAACATATTAGGGTTACTACTAACAAATGAGGAAACAAAAGAGGGGGTAAATGAAGTACATACAGATACAAACACCTATTAGGTGTCAGCATAAATGGCAAGACAAACAGCAACATCAAGACACACCATTTGCCAGGATCCCTTCTACATCAACGTCATTTCCATATGCTGAATCTGTCGTTGTTGCTTCTACAAGAGACTGCATATAGAATAGGAATACAAAGTTATTTGTCTAGTATGTTGAGATCAAACATGGAACTTAGGCTCCGTTTGTTTAGCGTAAAACAATTTCCGGAAAATGATTTCCCGTAAAATGTTTTCCGGAAAATGATATAAACATGTTTTTGGTTGTTTGGTAAATCTAAGGTAAATGTTTTCCGGAAAATATTTTCATATGAAAAAAATAATATTTAATGAGGGAAAAAATTATTATGAGAAAAAATTTGAATGTGGGTGGGATGGGTGGGGGTAGGGAGCGCGAATGTGGGAGTTGTTAGAAAATAATTTTAATAAGAGTAAAAAAAATAAAATTGGTGGGGGTGGGTAGGTGGGGGTGGGTGGGGTAGTGGGGAGGTGTTCAAAATATTTTAATATGAGTGAAAAAAAAAAGTTTTTTTTTTTTTTTTTTTTTTGGGGGGGGGGGGGGGTAAAGGGGGCGGAGGCAAGGGGTGTTGAAAGATAATTTTAATATGAGTGGAAAAAAAAATTGGGTAGGTGGGGGCGGTGGGTGGTGTGGGGCGGGGTGGATGGGGGATGGAACGTAAGGTTGGAGGGTGGGATGGGGTTGGAGGTGGAGTGGTGTGTGTGGAGTGGGTAGCGTGGGGTTGTATGGGGAGTTGGGTGTGTGAGTGAGGGAGTTACATTTTCCGAAAATGACTAAGGGATGAGAAATCCGTAAGTTGTTTAGGGAAAACCTAGCTTATTTCCATTGACTGTAAAATATTTTACATTGACCTTTTTTCTCTTTTGGTTACCAAACACCGGAAAACATGTAAAACATATTCCGTACGGTGAAACAAACGGAGCCTTGGATGGTTCAATTTACATACACTAACTACTTCCCCACCTTTCCACTCACAGAATCCCATTTGTGGTTTATAATGTTAAACATGTCAGAAAGTAATTTGCTCATGAAGAGTTGAGGTAGTATTTTGGCGGCGTAAATCGTTATGGAACTCAAATCAATTCCGAGGAAGTTTGGTTGTCAAAACTGATTTTAACTTGGCAAAAACAACCATGTCACCAGCTTTTACAAAACACCATTCACACAACAAAAAAAATAAAATAAAAATACTTCATATCCAGCTAAAGTCTTCAGAATTATTGATATTTTCTATTTTTAAGAAGATTGTGTTGTCTTTATATAACTCTACTTAATATTCATTGTTGGCATTGTTTATATTATTTACTTTTAAGTACTGAAAATTATTTTTATTAGTGCACTTCCTCCATCCCCCCAAAAAAAATACAAAATACAAAAATAAAAAAAATAGACCTTCTTTCCTTTTTCGGTTGTCCCAAAAGAAAGACCGATTTCTATAATTAAAATGGGAGAGAGCGGGAGCGAGAGAATATCATTCTAATAATGCAATTTACAGAAAGTGAACGCCAGTAAAGCTACATTCCTAAAATTTTCTTCAGAAGATTGACTTGTCAAATGAGACTATTCTTTCAGCAGGGCTGGAGTACACATTTGTGACGTACTCCCTCCGTCCCACGTTAATTTACAAAAATGAGCTTGAGCATAAGAACTAAGGAAAATGTTGAAAAGATGATGTGTTGTGAGTGTAGATAGTTGTGTAGGAAAGAGAAAGTGGTGTAAGGGTTAGTAAGTGGATAGTTGTTGTGAGTATGACACGTGGGTCCCATTATTTATAAGTCTTAAAAAAAAAAACCATTTTGAGATTCTGAAGATTAAAGTGGGACACCCAAAATGGCAAAAAAAAATTTATTAAAATGAGACGGAGGGAATATAACTTAATACTTTTGACAAAAACTTGTGTGAGAACACTCCAACCCGTCTCATGGGTGAGACGGGTCATTTTTTTGACCCATTACCCGACCCACAACCCTGCTCCCAGGACCCATGGGGGACCCTGCCACGTGGCAGCCCCTCATTGGCCGAATTTTTTTTTTTTTTTTTTTTTTTTTTTTTTTTTTTTAAAAAAAAAATTATATTTTTATTTTTGGTTTTTTTCGGTTTGTGGAAAAGTAATAGTTACCATCTCTTAAAGTAATAGTTACCATCTCTTAAGTAATAGTGTTTTTTCCTATGTTTTCTTCGTTTGCCAAAAGTAATACTTATTATAACTAAAATGTAACAAACGTGTTATTTATATGTAATAGTATTTGTACATAATTGTAATACATATGTATAGATATATATGTTTTCAAACAATAAGTTACAATGGGGTCAAATTATCATGATACATGTAAAAGTATTACATTATCTATAGAAATCTGTTACAATTTCGTCAATCAAAGTGTTACATTTACTTGTATAAACTTACTATTACATTCATATACATAAGTTATTACTTTTCAAATGTATTTTCTTTTAAAAAATAAAATTTAAAATACACATAATTACATTTTAGCTAAAGCACTATTATATTTCAGCATAGATGATTATTACATTTAGATATTGTTTGGGTTACATGTAATTATATTTAGTATTACATTTGGAAAAATGGGTAAAAACGAGCTTTTGTTTTTTAAAACAAGTATTACGTTTACTTATGAACAATGTTACTTTAAGAGATGGTAACTATTATTTTTTTGCTAAACCACTGAAAAGCCAAAAAAAAAAATATAAAAACTCAAAAAAAAAAAATCGGCCAATGGTGGGTTACCACGTGGCGGGTTCGGCCCATGGGTCATGGGGCGACCCGTCTCATGCATGAGACGGATCCCCTTGTTCTCATGGGAGACCACCTCAATTTTTTTCCCACTTGCAGTTATACTGTTTGAGACTGATCCATTGACAATATTTTGGACATCTGTTTTCAAAAAGAAAAAATGAGCTAAAGCAGCCAAAAATATGTAACGTCGCAAAACAGAATTTAGAAGAATCAATTCTCGCGTCCGTTTCCAAGAATTAGAGGCAGTGCCAAACTGTCCGTAAGAGAATGAATGCATTTCCGAATAAACATAAGCAAATGTATTTAATCCTCGTAAATAAATACTTGTGAAAACTTTCTTAATCCTACGTGTTGGGAATATGCCTTTGAATCAATATGCGTATTGGTTAAGGATAGATCCGCAACAACAACAACATTACCCCAGTGCCGCAAAGGCTCCCACCTATGGTGGGGTAAGAGGGGGTCGGATGTACGCAGCCTTGCCCCTGTATTAAAGCACAGAGAGGCTGTTTCCAGATGACCCATGATGAAAATTGCGTCGAAAATTGCATGGACTGACTGCTGCTTCATCACAAAGAAGCGCAGACAGTTTAGTGACCCATTTTGCTTTATTCCATCATATTCCCAAGCCAAAAAATAGTGAGTCTTTGGCTCCATCGGAAATGATGGAAAGAAGGATAGATCCGCAACAAGTTCGGTAATTCCTGGGACTAAGAATTGTGAATTTCTTTTGGAAAGGGATAAATGATTTATTCAAGAATAAGGATTGTGATGTCCTTATGAGAATAGAATTACTTTCTCTCTAAGAAAAAGGAAATCCTTTTGATACAAGGATTAAGGTTCAATTAGGTTTCTTATTGGTACAAGGAATTGTTCAAGAATTAGGAAAGTTGTTTCTTAATGAGAATAGAATTACTTTGTACACAAGAAATAGGATTCGTTCTCCTTTTAGGGTTTTAGTTATTTAAACTATAAATACAACCCTTCCCCTAGCATAATAATCAACTTGAAAACTTGTCAACTAGAACTAGAACTAGAACTAGAGAGTAGTTCAAGAAGTTGGACAGAAGTTCCAAATCTGTAATTCTAGATCTAGGGTTTGCTTAGTGTGATTTGTATCTGTGATCTCCATATTAATAATACTCCCTCCATCCCACCTCACTTGAGACCTAAGAGGTGGGCACAATAACTAAATAAAGGAAAATGTGTGGTAGAAAATGAAGAGAGAGAATGAATGGGGCTAATAGTAGGTTGGTTGAATGAATTGTGTGGTGGAAAATGAGGAGAAAGAATGAGTGGGTGGGGTAGATTGATTATAAAACTATAAAAAGATTACTATTTTGAGAAGTCTCAAGTGAAGTGGGACGGATCAAAATGGAAATAAGTCTCAAGTGAGGAGGGACGGAGGAAGTATATTTTTCCTCCGCCCGTGGACGTAGCCAAGTTGGTGAACCACGTAAATCTGTGTTCTTGTGATTGCTTTACTTTTCTCATCAAGTCTTGTTTATTGCTCTAACACTACGTATTTTTATAATTCATTTACGAACTTACTATCCTTAATACAAGTATGCATTCTATGACTTTCAAAGACAGTCTACAAGTGAAAGGATTGTGCATTGGTTATTGATGCACAAGAGCTTAATGAATTTAAGTAGGCAGAGTCAAAGTTCTAAGGACATATGCCTGCCAACACAGACAGACACGAACTAGAAAGCTAACCTGAAGTTCCTGTTCACAGCTTTTAAGTCGTCCACTATACTCCTCCATAGTAACAAAACATTTATGCAGCTGTGAGAAACATTTACAGGGAAGCGCTGTTATTACCAAGAAATCACTGACCGAAATTCAAGAGCAGTAATGAATACAGTAATGCAAGTACCTTTGTTAACTGCTTTTGATGGTGTGATTTGAGCTTCATTGTAGCAGTGAGTGCATCCTCCAGCTTCTGCAAGCATCAAATAATCGGAACAAGGAAATTCGGGAACAGATGCTACAATAACATATTCGGAGAAGGAAAAACGTGGTGAACTCAAAAAGAGAAACAGACCAGGGATTTCTCTTGTAACTTAGAAAGATGATGTTCTCTTTCCTCTGCAAGCTCTGTCATGTCAGATATCTGGAAAATACAATAAAATAAAATAAAAACTTTGGCAGGAATTTAAAAACAAAGAAGAAATGTAAGTAATATATTTTAAAAAATATGACAATCTAAAATGAATTCAAACCTCCTTTTGTAGCTCTGCAAGCTTTTGATTTGAGAAATCAAGTTGTTCTTCTACCTGCTGAAATATATTAAAAGGAAATAACATAAAGAAGTTTGCAAAATGGTACGTGTGAGTGACCGTAAAAGAGTTGAGAGCTTTTACCTGATTGTAATCTCCTTGACTCGACCCTGATGGATGCTCTCTACTATGGCGATCGTTAAAACTGGAACTGTATAAAGGAATGAGGAACGTAAAAACAAAGTTACTGAAGCAACTATCATTCAAGGTTTTGAAATACGTGAATAACATATACATACATATTTTGGTCTCCCCTGATAAACAACAATCATTAGAAAATAACTTAATACAGAGCACAGTGCATAAGGACATGGGAACATGATCTGTTCAAGTGACAATCTAGCAATAACATTATAATGATTGACCATTTAAATTTAAACATTTGACTGCGAGTATAAATAGATTAAACATAAAAAACAGGACAATTAAAATTTATTTTGTTTGCCATTCAGGAGTAACTAGAGACTTCATTACTGTAATCTGATAGCGGTAACTGGCAAGTGGGCTACTATGCTCCCATCAAAGCCATCCTCGTACAAAAAATCAGACCTTACAATCTCTCTCAAACAATGTGTGTGTGTGTGTGTGTGTGTGTGTGTGTGTGTGTGTGTGTGATACAAAGACTGACCACTGATTGAACCAGGAATATGTGTGATAAACAATAAAGATTATAGCTGAAATGCCAGAAATACAAATTGACTTGCCTGTTTACTAACTTAGATGTTTGATCTTTATCCTTATTTCCACTTCTTTGATGATTCTTAGTTCTTCGTATCTCCCTGTCATGATCCTGATCCAGGTTGATGTCAATTCCCGTTTCTTGTCCACGATTCCTTTCACGTTCATACTCATGGTTCTCCATTTCTCTATCTTGATCACGACTTTTATCACTGCCTATGAAACGATTCCTTGTTTGATCAATATCACGTGCACGGTCATATCCTCTTTCTCTATCTTGATCATGATCTCGAGACCGTTCACTATTTCGATCCCGTGATCGCTCCCTGTCATAGACATAGCTTCTTTCTCGTTCTCTTCCCCTTCCCAAGTCCATAGCCCGTTCATTACCACGTTGAAAAGATTCGCGGCCAAAGTTTGACTTCATCCCTCTAGTCTTCACTTCATTCACTCTCACAACTCGCCCAGCAATAGTCTAATTGAAGTTTGATTTTGTCATTACGTAGAGAAGAAATAAACAACAATAATAAATTCACGTGATGACCCATACTGCACAAAAATCAACAAGAACTGAAGGCATTCTCATCAGCGCCGGCAAATAAATAGAGAAAAGATTGAGAAATACCCTTCCATCCATGTCCTTGATGGCATCAACCGCAGACCGAGGATTTGTAAAAGTGACAAAGCCATAACATTTTCCCCCAACTGCATGATCGTTAATAATCTGAAAGAAAACAGGCAAAAAAAAAAAAAAAAAAAAACTTTAGCGTATGGCTATATAACCTATATTCAATCCCAAATATGTACCCATGGTAGTACTTAGTAGACAAACTTTAGTTCTTTTCGCTGAAGCAAATAACTTCTCATGACAGTGGTGTCTCATTCTAGTAAATATGGATTGAAAATGCACAAACTTTAGTAGCACCAACAATCAATGCTATCAGCAACCTGGGACTCAACTTACCAGGTGCCACTGAGGATAAGAAAGGAAAGAATGCCCTCCTTGTGGCTTCATCACCCTTTTCATTGTTTAGACCCTCATTCTCGTGAAATACAATTTCCCAATTCATTTCACATCTACTTACATAGACTGATAATGAAGTACATACATATAACCGCACAAACAACCAAGATACGGGTTCAACCTTCAATTTTTATATGCTATGAGCAAGAACATCCAGCAATCCAATCTCAAAGAGTTAACACCCGATATTATCTCAATATGTCACTGCAGAAAAAGCGCCATTTGTGAACAAATATGGAGATTACTGAACGGCTAGTTAGGAAAAAGAGATTACTGACTTCCAGTGCAAATTGGGATGATATGCAAACATTCATTGATTGGTGGATAACATTGTCGGTGTCAATTACAGTGCTCTCTATTTGATCAATATAATAACTTACAAGTTCTTCTTGGGTGATTCTTCTCCTGAGGGTTATATTCTCCTCGGTTTCCAAGTTTTTTTTTGGGTCTAATCATCTCCTAAATTCCCAAACGAATACTCCCTCCGTCCCACTCGAATTAAGACAAATTTCCATTTTGGGTGTCTCATTCGAATTAGGATAACCCAAAAATGGAAATGTTTTATTTAATGGGACCCACATTCACACTCACAACAACTTTCCACTCATTATTTTCTACCCCACTTTCTCTCTCCTACTTCACTTTTCATACTCACAACTAGTATTCTAAAAAGACCCCGTCTAGGCCGGCTAGGCCCCGCCTAGGCGCTAGACGCCCCTGCGGTGCCTAGCGACCGCCTAGCGTTTTTTAGAACTTGCTCACAACACCTACTCCACTAACACTTTTTCCTTAATCCCCGTGCCCAACCCAAAAATCCTAATTCGGGTGGGACGGAGGGAGTATATAATAGCTGCAAATTACCTGAAATTCTGATGCTTTCAAGCATTCAATTTCAATTAAACTACCTACTACAAGAGGTCTAAGTTTGGGGAATTTATTATTATTAAAGCCCAATAGAGTCCCTGAAATTGGGAAAGTGAGATTTGGTTCGTTGCGTGAAATTACAAAATCTCTCGCCCTGAAACATAATCCCGAAATACGAATCGAAAATCTTAAATCACAACAACCAAATGGAACATTAACCCGAAAGTATCAAACGAGTGGCTCCAGAGAGTTGATTAATCCGGACGAAAACGTAGAGAAAAAAGAACATAAACCCTAGAATATGTGCGAATACCTTAACGGCGAGTACTTGACCATAAAGGTCAAACACCCGACGAACACTATCTTCGGTGGCGTCGTACGGTAACCCGCCGACGTATACGGAGTTGTCGTCGTCTATCCTCATTTGTTCGATTTAGCAACGACGGCACTGTGTTTGTGTTTGTGTTTGTGTCCTGGGATAAAATTTAGTTAAAGATTGAAAAATTCAGGCTTAAGTGACGACTTTTTGTGTGATATGTTTTTTTTTTTTTTTTTTGGAGTGTGATATGTTTGTGACAGTGATCGAAAATTCTGCAGCCAATTGCCGTTTATCAGTGTATAAAAATTTTCTATACACCACCAATAAGCATCACACGTGACAAATTCTTAAATAGCGAGAATTTTGAGAGGGATGATTTTCAGTAGGAGGGAAAATCTTAGGTTAGGAGGGAAACTACTTGAATAATGAAGAGTCATTTTAGATTAATCAAAAACTTCTGCACTACATTTTAACTGTGTCATAAAGGTCATGTTAAATTGAATTTGACCACTATCAATTAAAAATGAATTCAAGTCAACAAAAACTACAAACATATACTAGTTCCGTCCCAAATATACTCCCTCTGTCCCAAAACAATTTTCATATTATTATCACTATTATTGCGAAAGAACTTTGAGAAATAATTTCATATTAATTTAATTATCTTAATGAAAATTTTAAAACTTGTTATTGATAGATGGTGTATCAATAACAAGTTTCAGATTTCGTTAGGACAATAAAATCAACTTAAAATTATTGCTCAAAGTTTCATCGCAATAACAACGAAAAAAATATAAAGATCATTTTGAGACGTAGGGAGTATCAATATATACCCAAAAAAAAAAAAAAAAACGCTGGTCCTTTATTCATCTTCATAAACGGAAGAAACGAAACTTTGGTTCTAAAATGGTTTGATTTTTCTTCAAAAAAAAAAATGGTTTTGATTTGTTTGGGTTGGTTATTGGCCCCTATAAAAGCAATAAAACCAACTCCAATGGTAGTCCTTGTTCCATGGGTATCAAAACAAAATTTTGATACCCATAAACTACGGCTGTGCAAAAAAAAATGGGAACCGGACCGGACCAATGAAACGGGACCGAACCAATAAAAACCGGACCGGACCAATAGTATTGGTTTGGATTTGGTTTTAAATTTCTATAGAACCGGTTGATTGGTTCGGTCCTGGTTTTAAGAAAAATATACACGGTTCTGGACCGGACCAATCATTTTTACATACACAAATATATATATATATATATATGTATTGTACTTATTGTTTTTGTTCTTAACAATTTTGTTCTTAACAATCTGCCTAAGATAATAAGATATGTTTTTGTGTGTAACTAAGTTCAAAAAGTAACTCGCTAAGTTCAAAAATTAACTTAGAGGCTTCATGTATGTTGAATTTAGAAAAGTGAAAAAATGTTCTTTTTTCCCCCCAGTTTATGGTGACTTTTTCTTTTTTAAAAAAAATATCTCAGGTTAACTGGATTTTCAATTTTGCTTAACTGGATGTCGTTTTGAGAAGAAAAAATTGTATATGGTAAAACTGTAGAACCGGATCAATCGAACCGGACCATTGACATCGGTTCTAGAATGTATTGGTCCGGTCTTGGTTCTAAATTTTTACAGAACCGTACAATAGGTCTGGTCCCGGTTTTGTAAAATTTTAATAAAAACCGGATCGGACCGGACCGTGAACACCCCTACCATAAACACTATTCACATGGGTATCAAAAGAATATCTCCAATCGTAGGTATCAAATTTTAGTATCAAATTATTTTCTTACAATTAAAAAAATTATTAGTATTTTTAATATGATAAATAATATCAAAGTATAATCATTATTTTTAATTAACTACTTTAAAAGCAAAATGTTAATTTTTTAAATAATTATATAAGAAACAAATTTGGTTTTGATGGTCTTTAACAAGGTAGCAAATTTGCTACCTTTCTTAGGACTACACCAAAATTTGATACCTATGTTGTTGTTGGAGATACAAAGACATTTACATGGATATCAAATTTTGGTTTTGATATCCATTGTTGGAGTTGCCCTAAGTTGTCAGAGACTCTTTTTTTTCTTATTGATGCTGAAACTATTGTCATGAAATTCCAATTTTGATACTAAACATTTCATTGTGCTATGTTTAATGAAGCACTAAAGATATGTAAACATAAAGCACGACATGTGCTAAAGATATGTATATGTTGTATACTCCATCCGTCCTAAAATGATAATCATGTAATATTTAATTATTTGGAAATAGTTTATTTATATTCCCAATTTAATTATTTTACCAAAAAATATTTAATTGTGTTAATAGTGGTTGGTGATGTTCAAACGGGTTATCCGGCCCGGCCCGGCCTAGCTCATGTTCGCGGGCTTAACGAGCTTGACCGGTTCGGCCCTTCTCACGGATGGATAAAAGCCTGGCCCGGCCCGTCGTGTTCAGTTGGGTCCGGCCCATCCGTTTGGTCCGGACCAAAAGGTTCACGTGCCAAACGGATTTTGTCACTTTTTTTTTTTTAACATATTTGATACCTTACACAGTTACACTTCATAAATTGTAGAATCCAATTTAACTGGGTGATTACTGATTTAGTAGTTAGTACTGACGCTGAAATACATACTCCCTCCGTCCCGCTCGAATTATGATTTTTGGTCAAATAAATTATACGTTAATCAACAATTTAAAGAAAAATAATTAGCTTAATGAAAATCTAAAAATAGTTATTTATTTTTGTATTAAACGTGATACAATAACAATTTTAAAAAATTTATTAGCATCATTATTTTTCTTCAAATTATTGGTCAAAGTATAAATTACTTGACAAAAAATCCCAATTCGAGCGGGACGGAGGGAGTATGTTCTTTCGTCCCATAATAATTGGCCAACCCAACCAAGGCAAGGCCCAAGAGTCCAAAACTGTGTACAGAGATTGAGACAGTGCAGTGTGAGTCAATTAAAAAAAAAATGGGCCAAACGGACCCAGAGATCCGCGGGCTTTGGCCCGGCCCGTGCATCATTTCCACCATCCGGCCCAGACCGAGAATAGGGCGGGCTTGGACACGGGCTTGCCCACGGGCTCACGGACCCAAGCCATACGGACTCGGGCTTACGAGCTCAAACGGGTTCCGTGGGCTTAAGCCCAAAGTGAACATCACCAATAGTGGTAGTGGATGGTGGTGAGATGGTGGTTTGACCCCTCCAGACCGAATCTGAACCGCGACATCGAAGCACAACACCACACCGTCAGACCGTATATATTAACCATATATTTGTATATTAAGTCATATTTATCGTTGAATTGTTAAAAATCTTACATTGTGGTCCGGTTTAAAAAAGAACACCGGATGTCGCTTGAGTTGAGCAAGAGCTTTTTGGCATCTATCGTTGCAGTCTAAGCCATAATCTGAATCGTGGTATGAATAATAGTCTTAATGGTGGTTTGAACCACGAACCATGGTCTGAACTACATTCTAGACCATGGTGTGAACCGCGGTCTGAACCAAACCGAGCCAAACCATTGCGGTTTGGTTTTGTTCAGTGTGAATTCTTTCATGGTTCGATTCGGTCTGAGAATTTCCCAAACCGATGGCTAGTGGCTCGGTCTCTAAATTTGCCCAAACTAAACCAAACCGAACATTTTACATCCTTAGATAAGATGGTGTTTTTTGGTAGGTGTAGTGATGGTGGTATAAGTAGCGATGATGGTATAATGATGATGGTGTCGTTGTTGGTGGCGGTTGTGTTTGTAATAGTAGTAGGATGGTTGTGAGGTGATGGCAACGGTGATTACTGACTATTATCATTATTTATTACTAAATATCAAATTGTTAATTTTTTAATTATTATCATTATCAATTATTAATTAGTATTATCGATTTTTTTGTTATAAGACTTCCAATCATTATTATTTTATTATAATTATTTAATCATTATTATTAATCATTATAATTTTTAATATTAGATATTCCATTATTTTCATTATTATTACTAAATATCTATTTAGTTTTGAAACATAAATAATTTTTTATATTAAATGACCAGTAATAGTATTGATAATAATAGTTTGTTTTTAAAAGGAAAAGATATGGTATAATGAGGGAGAGAAGTACCTTTTTCGTCCCTGAACTTATCTATTTTTTACTTTTTTGTCACCAAATCATTTTTTTTACTTAAGAATCCTCAAACTACGTTTTTTTTACTTAAGCGTCCTTCCGTCACTTAGGCGTTAGATTATCCGTTAAATTAACTGATGTGGCATGTTGACTCGTTATTTATGCTTACTTGGCGATGACGTTGCATAACTAACATACACCAAATGATTATGTGGATCTATAAGGGGTCAAATTGCTTAAACTTCAAATTGTATATATATAAAAGACATTTCATAATATTAAAAGGTTTAAATTAAAACAAATCTTACTTAAAAGCCCACTTACCCTCTCTCTCATCAGACTTACAGAGCCGCCGTCGCCCTCCGACGCCGTCTCGCTCCTCACCCCCACCTCTGTCATCTAATTTCATAATAGTAAGAGTGTAGCACGTGGAATTTGAGCACGACGGCTTTCTTATCCGTCGGCAATGACTAGAACCTCGCTGTCGCAGGTAGATCGGCGAAGGCCTCGTCGGTGGGAACGAATAGCGTGATTCAGGCACCGCCCTCGTCGGCTTCGAATTCCTACGACCCCCACCTCTGTCATCGTCACTTTCTCTTACCACTGGGTTTCATGAAGTCGATTTGGGTTTCCCTGTTCCTCCACCGACCGACGACCCCCACCCTCACACCGCCTCTGCAAATTTTTTATCGAACCCAATTCCATTGCCTATCACCTTCACCCTTTCCAAAAGTCGAACTGAGCTATAGAAAAACATGAAGGCGATTCTGGATTTCATCAAAATTGAAGGTCGCACGGGTGGCCCCTCCTGATTTTCAAATTAGGTTTTGGGTTTTATGGAATTGAATTCTTAAGGTTAGGAATGTGGGTTTGAAAGTTTCTTTTGGCAATTTTCTGGGAGATAATTTTGTAGTGGAAACAGGATTCTTTCTTGTAATTTTAATCTTGAATTTTAAAGTGTATTTTGGTATTTAATTATTTCTTGATGATTTGGCTGGGTGGATGGTGATGTTGGTTGTAGTGGTGGCTGGGAGGATGCTGGTAGTGGTGGTGGGTGTGAGGATGATGGTAGTGGTGGTGGCTGCTAGGATGATGGTGGTAGTGGTAGTGGGTGGGATATATTTATATACACAGCCCCTTATTTCCACAGCCCCATTAAATTACCAAAGTACCTATATATATATATATATATATATATATATATATATATATATATTTTCAATTTCACTCTCCCTCACGTTCGCTCCCTAACCCCCCTCTCTCTCTCTCAGTTTGAAACAACGAAAGAAACGAACAATCTCTCTCTAACGTCTCTCTCACCGTCGTCGCTCACTGTCGCCGTCGTTCTTTCTCTCGCTCTGTTCTTCTCTCTCACCTCTCTCTCTCACAGTAAAAAAAAAAAAAACTTTCGAAATTGAAATGGTGAAACTTAAAATACCCAAGACCGCCGCCGGGACCGCCGCCGCCACAACCGCCGCCCACATCGCCGCCTGGACTAGCTCGTCTACAGCGCCTGTGAAAAAGGTAAGCAATTTTTAACCTTATTTTACATTTCTATATTCCCAATTAAACATAATTTGAAAAATGTAAAATTGAAATTGGATTCAACTACAAAATTATTCAAATTGCGAACAAAATGTACACAACACACTCTTTGGGATTTTTTTTTTCTGTTATTAATCTGGGATGTTTGGGTTTGATGGCTTTGGTGTGTCTCGTGTAACACCACTCGAGATGCATCTCGGGTGTGTTTACACGAGACAAGTCTCGTATAAACCCACTCGAGATGCATCTCGAGTGGTGTTACACGAGATGTGATCCTTCTGAATATCAGCATTGTGAATTATCAGTCAGCATTGTGTTCATTTATTTAATCTACTGTAACTGTCGCTAATGTATTATCTCTTATTTGTGTTTTTTGTAGGCACGTGATCCTATGACCGTTTCAGCTAGAAAGAGGAAGGCTAAAGAGCGTTTGGAGAGAGGAGAAAACCGGAGCAAGGCTCGGAATGACGAGGATGCCACAGCTGATGATGAGCAGGAGGAGAGGGAGGAGGAGGCGGCAGCAGCTGATGATGTTCAGGAGGAGGAGGCGGCAGTCGATGGGGATAGTGAGGAGGAGGAGGAGGATAGTGATGATGGGGAGGAGGAGAGTGATAGTGATGATGGGGAGGAGGAGAGTGATAGTGATGATGGGGAGGAGGATGGGGAGGGGCAGGATGATGAGGAGGAGGAGGAGGAGGTGGAGGTGGGGGTGCAGGAGGAGGAGGATGATGAGGATGATGATGTAGTAGAGCCACCTAGACCTCTGAGACACGGGAGGAGGCGGGGTCAGGATGCGCCACCATCATGGCAGCTTCAGAGGGACCCCGGTGGTGGGCCATAGGATGTTTCACTGATGTACGGGTTCGGTGACCACCGAGCCAGACAGATTTGGGGTGACTCTACTACTGAGGGATTGGTGACTTTCCATACGAGACTCACGCATCTTGCACAGTAAGCTTAGCATTAATGTGAAATGTTTTAAATATTGAAGTTATTTATACCACACACTCTAAATATTCCATTAATTATCATCCTATGCTGCTTTTCTTGAGTACTGATAATATTTTTTGTTTCGAATGAACAGGTTCAAGCGTGATGAGCAGCCGGTTGCTGATAGAGCCTGGCTGGCCCTCGTAGATGCATCTGGCCTCCAGCATCTGCATGATTCCGTCATTCATAGGCCTAACCATGCCCTCCTAACGGCATTTTTGTAACGGTGGTCTCCTGAGACTAACTCGTTCCACATGTCGTGGGGGGAGATGACGATTACTTTACATGACAATTTTCATATCTTGGTATGTTTTTATAACATCGCTTCGATACTCCATTCACAATTATATAACTGTCTACATATATTATATGAACTGTCTACATTCATCTCTTATACTAAAATGTGTTATTGCATCTTCAATTTACAGGTATCAGGATTGATGGTGGAGTTGTTCGCTATACGGATCCAGCGCCTGACGTATCTGGCATCTCTAGACACCTCCAGTTGAGCGGCACTGGTTATTTATTGAGGGATGTCAGGCGTCTATTTACTCAGCGTAGAGGCGGCATGACAGATGCCCATCGTGCGTCCGCGTATATCCTGCACCTATTGGGTTGCACGATTTTCGTGGACAAGAGCGGGGATAAGGTGCCCGCAGCCTACCTGCCCCTGTGCATGGATCTAGCCAGCCTCCCCACTCTTTCCTGGGGATCAGCCACTTTGGCATATATGTACCGAGAGTTGGGGAAGGCGTCCAGATCCGGATGCAAGCAGATGGGCGGTTGTGCGGCTCTCCTAGAGGTACATCTTACTCTATTCACTATCTTTTTACTGTCTACTTCCCCCCCTGTTATTAAATGTTGCATTTGAGTAGTATTTAATACTTTTTTACATACATCTCAGGCCTGGATATACGAGTACTTTCCGGGTTTTCGGCGAGTTACTGACCCCCATTGGCAGCAGGGGCAGCCGAGAGCCCGTAGATGGTCTCGTGATGATTCGGCTGGGAGGACGTTCGATCATCTTGTGCAGTATCGCCGCATTCTTGACAGGATGGGGGCTGACAGTGTGAGTTATTCATATTAAAACTATTATACGTTTTTGTGTCGTTCCTTCCGATATTCTATTGACTTTGCCTAACAATGTCTACTCACAGGTTATTTGGACTCCTTATGGGACCGGGTCGGACGCGATACTGCCTGTTTCATACTACAGGGGTGTTATACGCTTTTGTGACATCACAGAGGCGTATATGCCTGATCGTGTGACTAGGCAGTTCGGGTACCAGCAGTGGATCCCCAGACTGCCCCCCATGGCGACCGAGTTATGCGTTTTGGCAAAGGGTCAGAAGGGGTACCAGAAGCGTTACGGTGACGGAGATCAGGTTTGGCAGGAGTGGGTGGCTTTTGGCATGGCGGAGTTTAGGGCCGATGTCCGTTGGGGGCCACTATTTACTGGAGATCATCCCGTGGCTGTTCCTTTCGTGACTCCAGATTATATGTCTTGGTTTAGGGCTAGGAGTCATGTTCGGATAGCTAATCCGATACACGATCCACCCGGTGACATTCCACCTCCCCCACCTGATGTTCCACCGCAGCCTTCTGTCGCAGGGATTGCGGAGTTGCGAGCTATCATACTTCCATTTTTGTCGGATCCCAGTGCCCCCGAGCACTGGCTAGTTGGTCTTAGACGGGCCGGTGAGATTTTAGGACTTCCACCGCAGCCTTAGGATTTTATTTTATTTTTGCTTTTCATTGTATTGTAATGGACACATTTTATTCTAGTTTTTATTGACACCTCTACTAGTTTGTTAATATGATGGTATTTTTATTTTAGTTATCGTTTTAAATCCCCCTCCCGATTCAATAGTTTATTCTAGTGTTTCGTAATACCCCCCCCCCCCGATTCAATAGTTTTTTTCAATCTGTACAGGGAGTATCTCGTGTAAGTCTACACGAGTTTCATCTCGTGTAGACATACACGAGATGAAACTCGTGTAGACTTACACGAGATAGATGTATGCTGGGGCTTTGAAACTGACTTTTCATCTCGTATTTTGCAGGGTCCATTCCCGGATACCAGTGATGAATTCATGACATCAGAAATATTTCAAACTCGGGATGCGCTTCTTGAACATGTACGGGAAATAGCGAGGGGTCAAAATATACACCTAGTTATACACAGCCCGAGGAATAGACGTGGAAATAAACTAGTATATGCTTACATCACATGTCATTTTGGTGGACAACACAGGGCCGGAAGATCAAATAACATTAGGAAGACTAGTACAAAGAAAAGAGATTGCAGTTTTAAACTATACGCCACAGAGAGGGGTGTTGATGGGTCATGGGGTTATGTTGTGAGGAATGGCATACATAATCATGCCTTTCCTTTATACCCGGAAGGTTTTCCTCTCGGGAAATTGACACCTGGGGAATATGACGCTGTGTGTACCGCAAGTGAATGTTCAGTGCGTCCAAATGACATTGTGGCAATGCTAAAGATGCAGGATGAGAAGAACGTGAGCACTCCGATGCACGTCCGGAATGCCGTGTCAAAATATAGAGAAGGGGAACGACAAGGGAGGAACCCGCTACAACAATTCCTTAAGTTACTCAGTGATAATGAATATACTAGCTACACGAGGGAAGACGCTGAGACTGGCATGATCGAAGACATATTCTTCTCTCACCCATTAGCAATGAAGATTCTGAACTGTTTTCCATATGTTGTACAGGGTGACTGCACTCACAACACCAACTGTTACGGACTGTACTACTTGCAGTTTGTAGGTTTTACTTCCACCGGGCATAATTTCACAATAGCGTCTGCGTTCCTCAGGCATCAGAGTACGGGTGATTACGAATGGGCATTGAACAATTTACACAGTCTGTTTACACCTCCCCGGTTGCCTACAGTTTTTGTCACTGATCGTGAGTTGGGTTTCATCAGCGCTCTCCGTACAGTTTTTCCCCACACCGCACACTTCTTGTGTCGGAGGCATATCGAAATGAATGTTAGAAGGAAAGGGTTGGAGCATACAGGTAGCGAGGACTTCGCAGAATCATTCATGAGGACGTTCAATTATGCAATCTCAGCCCCTAACCCCGACGAATGGGACTTACGTTGGGCAGAGCTTCGTGACCGTTTCAGATCTTATCCTGCACTATTGGATTACCTCCGCAAGACATGGCTTAATTTGTACTCTCAGAATATTCTGTCCATGCACACGGATGTGTTAACACACTTCGGGACCCATACCACAAACAGGACTGAGGGTGAGCATAACAGGTTGAAGAAGGCATTGGGGAGTGCTTCTTCTACTTTTGACACACTGTTTAAAAAGGCTCATAAAATCATAGATATCCAGCTAAAAACTATCAACCAGGGTATGAATAGATCAAGGACCAGATATCCAATTGATTTGAGGACCCGCAATCTATATCGCAACATATTCACTAGAGTGTCAACGGTAGCCTTTCGCATTATCAAACAAGAGCATGATCGAATTCAGAAAATCAAGCAGCGTCATAATGGGGGTTATGTAATCACTGAGGCTGCCTGCGGGTGTTACTACAGGCGGACACATGGACTTCCATGTAGTCATGAGATTGCACAGATAGAGGAGTGTCAGGGAAGGATTGAGCTGTCCACGATTCATGAGTTTTGGAAGAAGTTGGACATTGAAGTAGACAACCCTTCATCTAAGGAGCCTGAATCGGTAAGGAGACAGTTATTCAAAACGATGGAGCCGGATCATATTTCAAAGCCGAATGAACCCCGGGCCGGAAGTTCCAGAGAACTGTCAGATTGGGAGCATACTAACAAATTTTTTGGAGTCCCCGCTACACCATCCTCGACTGGCAAAGGGTATATATCTTCATTCAATTATGTCTCAAATTTTTTGCTGTTGTATTGTTGCTGTTGTGCTGTTGTGTTGCTGCTACTGTTTAACTGCTGCTGATGTGTCTCGTGTAAGTCCATACGAGACATATCTCGTGTTGTATTACACGAGACTTGTCACGTGTAAAACCACACGAGATATGTCTCGTGTGGACTTACACGAGACACATCAGCAGCAGCATCAATTTTTTTTAACACTTTCAAACAACAGTATGCATGCTTCTCACTCTTTTTTCTTTGCCCTATTTCAGGTCTAGATGTGCATTCATTGCATCAACCCAAGCGAGTTCGGAGTCCACCCGCAAACGGAAATCACCTTCAGGACCCACACCATCTACCCCTGCTAGTACTCCTATGTCTCATCCACCAGTAGCTCCTTCCGGTCGTGGGAGAGGACGGGGTCGAGGCCGAGGTCGAGGTCGAGGACGAGGACGGGATCAGGGTCAGGGTCGTGGAGAGGGAAATGGACAGCCCAATTATACTAGTTTATACAGCTCCCCGTATGTAGAGTCTTTTCCGCCTTTCATTACCCCGCGTATTGGAGGCATCATAGATGTGGCATCAGATGGACATTGTGGCTATAGAGCCGTAGCAGCACAGATATACGGAGATGAGGAGAAGTGGGCTGAAGTGCGCACAGAATGTTACAATGAGGTGCTTGCTCGCCAAGACCTTTACGAAAGAGTTCTACCTTGGATATCGGTAAGAGAACTCTTACGTAAGATTGCTTGCTATAGCCGGACGGCGCCCAGTGATTATTGGATGGAGCTCCCAGATCTTGGGCACATTATTGCCACGAGGTATAATGTGGCGTTCATTTCTTACTCGACTAGCGGTGGTATGTTATGCCTTCCAGTGACTGCACCAGTACAACCACCGGTGAACACAGTTGTGGTGGGACAAGTCAATGGAAACCATTTTATAGCGGTATGAAACTTAATTGTCTCATCTATATTAGTTATATTTAGTTGTCTTACTTATATTCATTATATTTCATTGTCTTGTATTTAACTGTTATTACTTTTGCAGCTGCGCATGTTAGGCAATGATTACCCAATACCACCACCACCAAACCTTTATCGGAACCGCTGTGATCCAACCGCAAGCCAACTACTCCTCCCATACCAAGATAGGATAGCAGAGTTCAGTCAACTCTATGAGGAGGATACCGATGCAAGAAGACAAAGAAGATTACATATAGGATAGTATATGTGTAATGGTTTTTGATTTATCCAGTTTGTATGAATGTTTGAATTATATGCTTATCCTTGTTAACACTTTCATTTCGTATACAATTAGGCGATAGTATATGTGTAATGGTCTATTGATGTTTTGTGGAGATGTCCTATTTGAGAATCAAATTTCATTCCAAGTTATGTTTATTGTTGCTTTTGCTGTTGCGGTTGTGGAAAAGCAGGCTCAGATGCCTATGTCGTGTATACTTATACGATATGAGAGCTTACATCTCGTGTATACATACACGAGATCTCATCTCGTGTGTACTTACACGAGATGTATCTCGTGTATATGTACACGAGATGTAAGCTCTCATCTCGTGTAAGTATACACGAGACGTGCAAGGGCAGCGATGGAATTAAATGGGCTGTGTATTTACCGGGCTGTGTATATAGTTTTTGCCTAGTGGGTGTGAAGGATTTCAAATGAGATTTTGAAGGATTTTTATTTATTTCTTGATTTATAATGTTTATATTTTGATGCTATGAGAGTGTTGCTTTGTGAATATGGGTGGGATTTTGATTTTAGCAGTGGTGGCGTGGTGGTGATTGTGACGGTGGTGGGGCGGTTATGGTGATGGCTGCAGAGGTGAGGAAGATGGTGGGTGTGAGTATTGCTGGAGAAGATGGTATGGGGCCAAGAACATTAACTTTTTTTTCTTTCAAGAATTTACACTTTCATCCCTTAATTTAAGTGGAAAATTCAAATCCAATGTTTATTTGCTTAGTCAGCATCATAAGAACAAAAAAATGATGTCACCATGCTATATCAGCCATGTTAACGGTGCAATAAACGGCATGTTGACGGAAGGACTCTTAAGTAAAAAAACGTAGTTTGAGGATTTTTAAGTAAAAAAAAATATTTTGGTGACCAAAAAGTAAAAACTAGATAAGTTCAAGGACAAAAAAGGTACTTTTCTCGTATAATGAGGTGTCAACCATTCATTAGTATCAAAAGATTCACATAGATCATAAATTAAAAAAAAATCAATATCAAATTCTTCATTTCATCCACTGGCTTAAATTGTTTAAACATATTTCTATTTTTTTTCCCTTCTTCTTTTGACTAAAATAATCACTATCAAGACTACAAGGCTATAATTCAATTTTTTTTTTAAAACAATAATTCAATTATTTAACCAATGTTTTATAATCAATTAATATCTATAATACAAAACACAATGGTTTTAACTAACTCTTAAAAATAGACAAAGAAGGGTCAGGATTCACCCGTAACCGCTCTCATCCAAAGGCTCCCATTAATTCTTGATTTTCCATCTTTTTCCTCATCCGTCCAGATTAATTTTCCAAAGTTAATCGTGTGGCTGTCATTTGACGGTTTCCACCTTCCCCTTCCAACGTTGGAACCAGTCTGCGATCCCTTCCTCCAAATCGAAAACCCTCTCCAGGAAAAACGGTGCTTAATTCCTCTCACCGCAGACCATTCGCGCCTGCTGCACCAACGTCCGGTCTTCCTTAGCTTCCGTATCCTATTTTAATTTGGTGCACCTTGACAGTCTTATCCATGCATTCAAAATTTTCTTTGCCATGGTTTGATCGGTTTCGTCTCATAGTTTGATCGGTTTCGTCTCATAGTTTGATCGGGTTCGTCTCATATTTATGGTCATCTATCTCTGTCTTAGATATTTATAAAGTTTTGCTGCTGTAGAGTAAATTGGGGGAGGGGACAGGTTCGTACACCTCTCTAATTTTATAATCTCAAGGTCATCTCTCTGTGTTGGAGATTTTAATAATTTTGCTGCAGAGTTATAAGAGTGGGGGGGGGGTTTGGAGAGAAGAAAGGGGTTTACACCAAATTGTGTGTTCTTGTGTGTGTGTGGAGGGGGTGGGGTCGCTTAGATGTATAGGAACTATGTCATCTACCTCTGTCTTGGAGATTTCCAGCCATATTCTTATTGTAATGGGGAAATCATTCAAGGATTCACATAATTTGGGGGTGATTTTCGCTGTGTGTATTTGAGTTAATTTGAGAAGCATGTCCATTGATTTTATTAGGGATGTTTGCAGCCAAAGTAAAGAATCTGCCCTATACAAAATTGTGCACAACAACTTGAATTCAAAATTCGTACTTAAGTCAGTTAATACCCTGCTATTGATTAGGGAGTATGAGATATGATAAGTACTTAAATCAGTTAAGCTGATACTTTTAACATTTTTAATATGTTTTGTGCATATGGAATCCATAGTTCTGGTAAAACCCATCCTTATATGCACGGGTTAAATTGTGTATGTTATCCACCTCTATGGGATTAAGGTGATACTTTTAACATTTTGGTGGTTGTAAAGCTAATGTTTTGACAGGTATTGTTTGATGTTATATACATAAGGCGATTTACTTAAGCTATTTTACATCGTGGAACTTTGTTAATGCATTACCTCTAAATTCAATTGGTTTGGGATTTTCGCTTAGGTTGGTTTTTAATTGGGAAAAAACCTCTTATTTTTCCTTCTCTGCCAAACATACCATTTTTTGAGCCCAATTAAAATAGGCGATTTACTTCAACTATTTTTTTTTTACCGATTTTAACAAACTGGTAAAAACTAGATCTATTGAGTTTTATACTATTTAGATCCTATATTTCTCCCGCTTTACATATATATGCTTTATATACCTATATTTGAATTTCTGAATGTTACCGTTCCACTGTAAATTGACTAAATTCTTTTAACACAATGTATTTTAGAAGTTTAAGCTGGGTGGAGCTCACAATATCCCCTTCCTCCTTCCCTGATATAGCGACACTGAAAGAATTAAGTGTTGCTCATAAAGACTATGGATTTGTATACATCTATAAATATATCCCACAAATTTCAAAAGTAATCACAATTTTTTTTATATATATATTTAAAAGCCCCTCCCTGTTGATATCTTTGGTGAAGATAGGGAGGAATCTAATATTTTTGGTATTTCAGAGGGTTGGGGTGAAATCCTTATTTTGATACTCCCTTTGTTCCAAAATAATATATTGATCATAAAATGCAATACATTGAAGGTTCTCATGTTAGGTTGGGGCAGTACCCAGTCACAACATAGCATTTGTATACTGCCTGTGTGATTCATGTTTTTGCACGACCTATGTATACGGCCTAATTTCCAATAATTATACGAGTACTTCCTAAATTTGTGTACTCCCAATGCTGTTATAGTTACATCCTTCTTCCCTTCTTCTTCTCATCCTTTTATGGGATTTGGAGAGTATGCATAGGCCACAACATTCAATAAATAAAAAACAGTAGTACTACTGCCTTCAATTTAATTTATTAGCTTCAAAAATATTCACAAAGTTGTTAGCAAAAGTAAGTTTCTCATTTACTACTTCCAGTTCTCTTAGCGTGCATTGGTTAATAACATTAGCATTTATCTAATTTGATGAGTTTTTCCTTAATTGAACAAGGTACATAGAGATGGCAATTGGCAAGTAGAATGATTTGTTGACAGTGAAAGGAGTAATTGACGCCAAGGCACTGGCGGAGAAGCTGAAGAGGCGAGTGAACATGTAGTGGTGGCAAGGGTAAGAGTGGCAGTGATGGTGGTGGCTGCAAGAAAGAAGGGAAGAAGGGTGGAGAGGAGAAAACCGGGAATTTGTAGGTACTTAGTATTAAGAGGAAAGTAAGTGGGAAGGGGGAGGGGTGACGAGAAAGATGAAAGTGGGTGGAAGGGGATTACTATTGAAGAAAAATTCAAATTGTAGGATGTTTTTCCCATTTTCATATGGGTATGAGTACCAACCATGAATTTGAGACGGAAGGAGTATTTATTTACATCATGTTGTTTATGGCACTCACTTTCCCAACACCACGCGTGTAAATTTATTATGTTCTTATTATGAGAGTCATACGTGTCTTTAATACTCACAATATTTATTTTAAAAACATTTTTTCGTAAAATTTGTTCTTAATAAAGGTGTGGACATTCAAGATAAAATTAAATTGTGCCTAGACTTTCAAATTAATTTATTTATAACCCGTTTTCATACTATCATTGTTTTGTACTGTCATTATTTTAGTACTGTCACCGTGCCATCGGCACGGGCACGAGTACTAGTCTAATACAAAGTTTAATATTAACCACGCATTTTATTTTTGTGCTAAAACTAAAAGGAAGGCAAATATTGATCAAGAAAACAAAAAACACAAACTTTTACTTTTTTCCATATAAATAAATCTGAATATAGTATGAATTTATATAATAAAAGTAAAAATGTTAAAGATTTGATTAAGTAATAATTTCAGAAATGGGAGATTGTAAATTTTTTATGGAGGATGTGAAAAGAGCAGGAAATGAAGACCTCATTAATTAAGTTGTCTAGATTTGAATTTCAAATTAAAAAAAAATCATATTAGGCTTTTAAATTTTCATTTTAGAATAGATTTTCCTAAGGGGATCATCTAAGACACTTGGCACTATGGTATTTGTAGTATATAAAAAGTCCTCGAAGAAAAGACAGGGTCTTGAGAGATTCAATACACTTAGTGTAAATGTAGCATTTTCCGAATAATACTAGGGGCACAAAAAAACATAAAATCTTACTCACAAAATTCTAAGTGTAATAATTTTATTAGTGTTTTTTAATTAGAGTGTGGCGGGTCCATTATCGTTGTAACCAATAAAATATCGTCACCCATTTTATGAGCAAGATTTGGTGACCTTATTTTGTTCCCCTAGCATCGCTCTTATCAAATACTTCCTATGTCCTATACTTATTTCTACTAAATGGGAGTGCATGAGATTAAGAAAATATGCTGAAAAATTAAGTATTGTGAGTGGATAGGAAAGAAAAAAATAAGTTAGTGGATAGTTGTTATGAGTGGATATGAGAGACAAAAGTGAACATTTTGAATAAGAGCAATGCTAGGGGCACAAAATAAGCTCACAAAATCTTGCTCACAACATGAGGTGGCGATATTTTATTGGTTGCATCGATAATGGACCCGCCACACTCTAATTTAAAACACCAATAAAATCATTACACCTAAGATTTTGTGCCCCTAGTATTATTCTTTGAATAAGTATCAATAAATATGGGACGCACAAAATGAAAATAAGTAGCGAGAAGTATGAGACGGGGGGAATACAGTATATGATACTCCCTCCAATAAAAAAGTACCGTTGGAAATTTTATTTTGAGAAGTTGGTGTTGGCCAATTTTTAATTAAAAAATAATGTGTTGTCATTTTGTGTAAATGAACACAAGTTGAAATATATTTTATTTTTTCAAAATTATTTTAGATGAATGAAAATTAATTTAAAAAGTTGCAACTTTGAATATTATTTGAAGAGATAAAGACAAATTCAATGTATATGAATACTTTCACAAAGATGATGAATTTGTATAAAGAGATATAGTTGAATTGCCCAAATTCAATACATCTAGAAAATATGTCTATTCGCATAAAGACACTATACCTCTTGAAACATTATAAATAGACCCTCCTTGTTTATCATTTATTATCCGAATCACATTTTAAAAACATAATTCAATGGAATTATGTGAACTATTCATAGAATTCAGGTGAATTCTCAAAATATCTATTAGAAAATAGATCATCTTGTTGCATAAGTCTTCTTAAAATCCTGGCAGTGTCAAACACATTATTGTTCGCCGAGTTTTTGATTTGAAGTGCTTCTATAAAAAAAAAATCGTTTTATCTTGAGAGAAGATTGCCGTAAAACCATTAGCACCAGTGCGAGGCAATATCTTCTTGCGGAAATTGTGTTTAATACAAGACTCGACTTTCGTTTAATAAATTCATTTATTATTGTCCATCCCCGTTTTTTTGGTTTATTCTATATTTTGCCTCGTCATTTATATTTTGGTTCATTTAATGTTTGTCATTTCGTTATATTCAAGAAAGTCACTATTTATTGTTATAATTTTTCCGAACAATCGCACGAAGATATTAACGTTTTCTTGAATGTTTGACATATGTGAGTGTAACACCCCGAAAAAAATTCTATTTCCATAAATAACAAAATGGTACAATTTACATCTCTGAAATACTATACAAAGCTTCACTGTAATCTCAAATGCTCTATAAACTGCTCCGAATAAAATATCTCATCCCAAACCTCGGTCAACTACAAAAGCCAAACTAAAGGGGGTGAGATGGGGCTCAGTAAGAAAGAGGATACACAGTATCACAGAGGTCAATAAAACACAATATCAAATAACTATATCCATGAAATTACAAATATGGACATCCCAATAAGAATCTCATTTCATAAACCGAACAAATAAATCATACTTCACAACCTGACCGAACAAATAAATCATACTTCACAACCTGACCGAACAAATAAATCATACTTCACAACCCAACGCACTAATTATGTTCGGGCCTTGTTGCTTAACCAAATTAACCGTTCGATCAAAATCCTGGGCAGTGTCGGATTCAAGAGGTGGCTCCCACCACCTTTTGCAATGAAGCACTTTGTTCTGCACAGCACTTTGTTCTACACTTTTTATCTGACAATGTCGGATTCAAGAGGTGACTCGTACGGATTCAAGAGGTAGCTCCCACCGCTTCTTGCGATGTAGCACTTTGTTCCGCACAACACTTTGTTCCATACTTTTTACCGGACAACATCGGATTCAAGAGGTGACTCGTACGGATTCAAGAGGTAGCTCACACTGCTTCTTGTGATGTAGCACTTTGTTCCTGTGAGAGCCCATGATGTAGCACGAGGACGCCAAGCCAGGAGTATAGCAGACTCGGCGACCGAGTGCCCGCCCGGCCTACACCAGGCGCCCGCTTACCTCCCTGCCATTTTGATGAGTTTTTGTTAAATACCAAGTACCCGCCTGGTCTACTCCAAGCGCCCGCTTGGTTGGCCGAACAGTATTTTTCCCAGTTTCGTTTTACGTTTAATTAAAACACTTTAGGGTATTTTTGGTATTTTTGTTAGTTTCGTTTTTAGGAGTATAAAACTTGGTTTAGGGTTTGTAAACATTATTGATTGATTTTGTTATTCAATTGCAAATTTGCAACCTTGTGGGTTAAACCCTAGAAACCATTGTTGGTTTTGTTAAAGGTGGATTCCTTCGTTTAATCGGGAGCTTCATCACGATTGGTGTTGTTCTTGCTAAACCCTAATTCGTGGATTCGAATTGGGTCAATTAAATTGTTGATTCAATTAATTTCTTATCCGGTTACTTTTATTTTAATTCCGCTGCAACATCTTTACATCAATTGGTATCAGAGCAAGGACGATCCAAGGAGGAAGATGACCAACGATCAAGGAAACAACAATAATCAAACGAATCTTGGTGATTTGACTGCGGTGTTAGAACGGTTCCGTTATGATTTGGAGCAACGCAAGGCAGATCGTGTTGAACGCGAAGAGCAACGAGAGGCAGAATGGGCTGAATGGGATCAAATGTTAACAGAGGAATTGCGAGCTTTGCAGGAGGGTATTGGGAATCTTGGGCAGAGAGCAGAACGACAGGATGAACGTGTTGAACATGGAGTTCCCAATCGTCGTGGTCAACCAGCCGGACGAAATCAGCATAACTTGGGTGGTGGAGGTAATTTTAATTATGAACACAATCCCAAAATTAAAGCTGATTTGCCATTTTTTTCTGGTGAATTAGACATGGTTGAATTTTCTGATTGGCTTGAGGAAGTTGAAAAATATTTTGCTTTAATGAATATTCCTGCTGAACGACAAGTTCCTTATGTTGCCTATAAATTGAGGGGTGGTGCCTCTGCTTGGTGGAGGAAATTACGCACTCAAAATATTCGTAACAATAGATCCATGATTACTGACTGGCCTATGATGAAACAGGCCTTAAGGCAACGATTTTTACCTGCTAATGTTGAGCAACAAATGTATCGAAAAATTTTGGACTGTCATCAGGGTACTAAATCTGTTCGTGAGTACACATATGAATTTCACTCTTGGTCTGCCCGTAACGATTTATGTGAGTCGGATGCTCAATTAACTACTAGGTATATTTCTGGGCTCCAAGTTCATATTCAAAATCAGGTTGAGTTGACACAAGTTCACTTTTTGGATGAGGCCATTGATCGGGCTTCAACAATTGAACGTCAGCTTGCTACTTCTGGGAGCACAATTTCTAGTTCTTCTGTTGGTACTTCAATGATGGCTAAAGAGACAGCAAGAGGTGTGGGTTCTAAGCCCGTTGCAGCAGAACAGATAACTCTTGTTGTTCCGGTTAAAAAGACCGTTACCCCTGCTATTGGTGGTCAACAGAAGGATAATCCTTATGCCAAAAACTATGGAACCAAGTGTTTTAAATGTGGGCAAACAGGACATATTTCTAGTGGGTGTCCTCTTCGAAAGAATGTTACTATGGTGGCTCGAGAGGATGATGACGATGATGATGGTGATTGCGAGGAGGTTTATGATCCTAATGGAAATGATGATGACGGAGACGAACATAACCCATGTGTGGTTCGTAAGTTGACTACTCCCGCAGTGGTGGTTAATCCGGCATGGCATAATATCTTTCGAACAAATGGTAAAGTCAATGATATGGCAGTTCCCATTATTATTGATAGTGGAAGCAGTGGGAACTTGGTGGCATGAGGTCTGTTCAATAAGCTCAAACTTGAGGTGCGTAACTTTCCGTCTCCTTATGTTGTTGGGTGGATCAATGCTACTGGCTCTTTGAAGGTAACCTAACAATGTATCATTCCTTTTTCGATTGGAAAATATGCGGATGTGATTACCTGCGATATTGTGGATATGAGCGCTTGTCAGATACTTCTTGGTAGGCCGTGGCATTTTGATGTTGGTTCCATGCATTGCGGGCGTACTAATGTGATCTGTTTGGTTAATCATGGGTGTAGGGTTCTTTTGTACCCATTAACGGACATGGTGAATGGTGGGTGCAAAGGAAGAGGACAACATCTTAGTTCTCTTTGTATTCCTAAATCTTTTATTTCAGGTTCATTGCCTAAGAAGAAGGGACGGCTGATAGACAAAGGGAAGTCCGAGCATGACTTTACACTTTCCATACCTAGCGCACCGATGGCCTCGGGATGTTCTTTTATGGTACATGATTCCGGGACGAATCATTTTAAAGATGGGGTGTATGATTTAGCACGAGGACGCCAAGCAGTCAGTAAGCAGACTTGGCGACCGTGCGCTCGCCCGGCCTACACCAGGCGCCCGCTTACCTCCCTGCCATTTTGACGAGTTTCTGTTAAATACCAAGCGCCCGCCTGGTTGGCCGAACAATATTTTTCCCAGTTTCGTTTTACGTTTAATTAAAACACTTTAGGGTATTTTTGGTATTTTTGTTAGTTTCGTTTTTAGGAGTATAAAACCTAGTTTAGGGTTTGTAAACATTATTGATTGATTTTGTTATTCAATTGCAACTTTGCAACCTTGTGGGTTAAACCCTAGAAACCATTGTTGGTTTTGTTGAAGGTGGATTCCTTAGTTTAATCGGAAGCTTCATCACGATTGGTGTTGTTCTTGCTAAAACCTAATTTATGGATTTGAATTGGGTCAATTAAATCGTTGATTCGATTAATTGTCTATCCGGTTACTTTTATTTTAATTCCGCTGCAACATCTTTACATCAGCCCGCGCTCGAACTTAACCGAACTCGCGTCCTCACACAACGGTTACCCTCCTCTGGTTTTGAAAATCAGAGAGTCGCCACCTCATTTTATTTAGGAAAATAGAGATAAAACCTTTTGTTTTGAAAAGAAGTGAGTTCGGGGGCTAAGTTACGTGTAGAGAAGGTGTTAGGCACTCCACTCACCCTTTCGGTCTCTAGCATGCTTCCGCCTACGTTTGATTTTAAGTGCCTTTTGAAAATACCTTTTATTCCCTAACATTGAGAAAAATCTGTGTTTATGTACAAAGGTGTCTCCCTAGTCTAAGTCAATTCATTTTGATCGCAATCAAGAATCGGTTTGGATGGATTCTCGATCGGTTTTGGAAATGATTTGAACATATCAAGAAAAGAAAAAATTTAAAGGGAAGGGGATTAAGTACATTTAGGGATTTATACACATTATATACAAAAGGGAGACAAATCCCTTAAAAGAATAAATGTCCACGCCACGGGTTCGGTCATTGGATTCGACATCATTCTCCGTCCCCGAGTTAATGTACCTGTCCTAAATTTATCCAAATCCAAAAACAAAAAATTTGTATTTATTCCCAGAATGTTTTTTTTTTTTTTTTTGATATCATTGATGACTTTTTGTAGAATTTTTGGATTAGTTCTTTAGACTCAAATGATAATAAGAGCAACAATAACAAAAAGCTTTCAACACAAGAAAGTCATGACCTTCATAAATTCAGCACCAATTTACTACATCAAAACTCATGAATCTTGCAAAACACAAAGGATGAAAGTTTAAGACCACATTCGAGACATGAAGTAACCCAAATTTTAGGTTCATAAGATGAGTCTGAGTGGTTCAAACAAGCTCTGAAGTTTTAATGTAAGAATCTGAAAGTGCAGATCCTGGAACTTGGAGGTTTAGACAAGAAAGAAAAATAGGCACTTATCAAGGTCCTAAAAAAATTTCAAAAATATGTACACTTTTCTGAGTTCGTTAAGAACAAAATCCATGTTTTGACTTAAGCCCAATAACCAAGTTTTGACAGAGTTTTAAATACAAGAACACAGCATGGTACAGAGAAAGACAAGATGGACAGCACATCTGGGACTCAAAAATATGCATGAAACACTAAGCTAAACATGGAATATGGACATTAAACTTAATGAGCATGAAATTTAATACATAAGGAACAACTTTTATCTTTTGACCCAAGCCCAGAAATCAATTTAAGATGGACCTCAAGACATGACTTAAAGTCTAGCTCTACGACAAACTGTCTAGCATCAAGGCCCTTGGTCAACCTAACCCGGTCAGACAAAGATGCTAAAACAGTCATAGACCACGGAGGATCCACTGAAAACCAAGTAGACACTACCTACTCCATCCTAGGCTCGTGCCTTATCACCCAAATAAAGGACATCTCGGCTGTAGCCGATCAACAGCCTCCTCTGGCCCGTCGCCTCAATAACCGCTGCAGCAAGCAACTCAAAGTCTAGCTCTGCCCACGGATGGAACGTCATGTCTCTCGGACAGGCCCCCCCCCAGAAAAGTATTCAAACTAAGCCTAAGTATAGCGCCAAGAAGTCTCGTTTCCCTATACTCCTGCAACTTGGCGCCCATCAACAAGGTACGGCAATCAAGCATTGGTCGTCCCAAACTGACCCATAGAAAGAATCTCGTAGGCCCAACACTACATGGGTAAGTCATCAACAAGAAGAGACTGAAACCAGAAGCAGACAAAGAACGGTTCATACCTCCAAGACAAAGTGTAAGAAGTCGACTGACTCCAACTGAGACCGACAACTCTGATCTAAAGAACGGTACAAATCCGTCAAACACGTTGCTCCACAAGCAAGTCTGTTCACTACATCCAAGTCCACTAGGCATCCCAACAGCGGAATCATCGCCGTAGTACCGGCATTAGCAAAGATGGGAGGTTGCCTCTACATCACCGACTCCTACCTCAAGAGCCACCAGCATCTCCTCATGTTGCCCCCAAGCGCACCACTCCTGTTATCGGTTCAATCAAGCTCGGAAGTCCATCCGCACTCCCATCAGAAAGCAAGGTATCATCACTCCACACTAGGGCTACCTGTGATGTCGCGCCCCGACCCGTGGTCCTACTTGGCCTCACGCCCGGGACACGCGAGGAAGACGTCACAAACATTTTTAAGAAAATTTTTCGAAATATACTTTCATAAAAAGTCTTATATGACTAAACAACATTTATTAGACTTGACTACAATTCACAAAACAAACTTTCTCAAATGAGTACTTAGCCACTTGGCTATAACAAACTTTACTTATAAAATTTACAAACACGAACACCTACTAAAAGAGATGATACAAATAACTGAGTCACGGGTACACTACCCTAAAGGTATTACATTTACATAATGTATCCTTTATACACATTACTTCCCAAAAGTCTTACCAAAGATCTTTTTACCGACGTCCTCCCTGTGCTGTGACCTATTCCCTGGACTCCTTCTTATCTAAAACGGTAAACAAATAAGGGGTGAGAATAAATCTCAGTAAGTTACTAAAATGCAACTACATTACATGCTAATATGAGAAACATAACGGAACAATACCACAAATGATCATATAGCATATAGCACATAATATGAGAGGCTCCCTATCGCCAACCGTCCCATACCGGTTGGAAATAACGACCAACTCATCATACAACACATAAAGCGGAAATAAACACTCATACGTGGATACTGAGCCAAGGTTCTCAAACCAAACAATAGCCATCTGAGAGGCATCAACTGAGCAGCATCGAAGAGCTGAGACGGGTTCCGGAACCAAACAGCAACAACAACAACAACAACAACAGGGAAAATGACTCAAAGTCATAACCCAAAGTGCCCAACCTTTGGCCTAAGGAAGGGGTTTAAAAATGGGAAACCAATGATAGGAGCCTTATAATGTACTTGGCTCGTGAGACCATTATAATCCCTATCACTGCCCAACACACACAAAAGTACCAGCTGGACTTTACACGCAAGCACCCTATAGAAATACTTACTTAAACAACAATCAGGGACAATGATTCCAATGTAGGGAACCATGCCAAACACATCAAGAAGATGAACCATTCAACACATTACAAAATGTTCAACAATGCTCACTTAATCCATTACTCACATTTCACAACACTTGTGTTCACAAATGAACCAATTCTACCACTTTAGTGATCCACAACAATCATCTAACTACTTTAGGACACTACCCAAAAACTAGACCAAGATTGACCTTTAAATCCCTTGGTTTGAAAACTCTAAACTTTTCAGATGACTGGGCGGTCGCCCAAACAGGGCTGTGCGGCCGCCCAAAATACTCTGTCCCAAGAGTAAAACCTTTCAGATAGATGTGCGGCCGCACGCCCTTTTTGGGCGGCCGCCCACATCACCTGGCAGACCAAAACTTAACCAAAGTTCACTCCTTTCGTTTCACAACCCAAAATTACTTGTACTTGTAACACTTAACATTTGCAATTAATACAAAGACTACAAATTCAGTCTTTAAACAATTCTAACACCCAACAAGAACCATTTCCATACTACTTATTCTGTCCCAAATTTACAAGTATAAATAAAACATACCCAAAACATTATTTCACAACCTACTAGGCATATATAACATGTTTATATCCATTTTATTAGGTACAACAACATTACTATACTTTCATAATACTACAACACCCATTTGTATTAACATTTCCCACATGCAACAAATTATTACTACTCCCTCTGTTTCACAAGTATCATTATAATTTTTAATATACTAATATACCCACTTTAGGATACTTTCACTTCTTTACCCGTCCCATAAGTAATAGTATAATATTATAATACATTTATTTAACATTTAACTAAAGATATTATTTTACCGTCCCACGAGTAGGAGTATAACATATAAAGCATATATAATGTTGCATCATCTCTTACTCCCCCAAAACCAAAACTACTATACCCATTTCCCACAAATAACAAGTCTATAACAAGTTTTACTACTCCCTCTGTCCCAAAATTACAAGTATATAAAAAGTATACTAAAACATCTTTTTTTCAACATATTAAGCATATAAAGCATATTTATGACCATTTTAACATTTAAAGGGGGGATTAGTAACTTACCTATTTTTCGGAAACGAGTCAAGAAAATTATATTGTTCGGTAGATGTGGCCTACTCAACACCCTGAACATTTATATATTTTTAGATTTGAAAATGGAGTAATAAATAAAATAAAAGAAAATGAACAAAAACAAAACTTTACCTAGCTTTTTCTTTCTTCTTCAATCAATGGAGAAAATGGAGTTTTGGGAAAGTTAGTGTGTGAGTGGTGAATGGCGTAGGAGAGGGGAGAGGGTGAAGAGGTGACAATGATCAAGTTACTATTTTTATAAATTCCTTCCAAGGCTCTCCTAGTTCAAATTCTTACCAATTAACCCCTTAACAACCAATTCCAATAAAGACCCAACAAGATCCACTAACAACATTTAACTCCCAAAGCAATTATTACTACTAACATTTTAACTAACTCAAATAGTCAAATAAGATGTGCAAATTATGAAATATGATGCAACACATAAAATGCACACATAATTTTAAATTAAAATTCTCAAAAAGATAAAATAATTATAAAATAAATAAAACGGATTTTTGGGGTCGTTACACTCACTCCCCCTTAAAGAAAATTAGACCCGAATTTTAGGATTGTTTACCTCAACGCTCAAACAACCCAGGATACTTCCTTTCATTTCAATCCCGAAACTCCATACTGAGTTCAATATCCTCTAAAACTTTAGACATATCGGAGAAGAATCATAAACACAATTGCGTGGCATCAACATATGGAACTCATTATCAACCTCGTCGAGAGAAGGAAGTAACACCAGACGATAAACTCAACCTCTAGCTCTTTCCAAAATCTCAAAAGAACTGACATATTAAACAATTCCACGAGAAGTAAAGGTATATCCCTCGAATTCTTAGAATCAACTAAACAAGTTCTCAAGAATCTGAATGGTTATTTCTAACTGACCATCTGACTGAGGGTGAAAGTCATACTAAGTCTCAATTCTGAACCCCAGGCCTTCTAAAATGCTTGCCAAAATCAAGATGTAAATAAGGAACCCATATCTATTACCATGCTCGTAGACATCCCATGAAATCGAACTATCTTCTGAACAAATAACTGACAACTAATAATTTACTTCCAGATTATTCACAACTCAAGGACTTAGTTGAATACTTAGAATTCCTCGCATCAAACAATTAAAGGTAACTCCTCGAATTTATCTCAATACTCTACTTCTACTTGGATTCATAATTAAATTGGTCTTGTGTATCCCTTCAAGTATCTATAGTTGAACTCCGTTATACATGTTTAATTCCACTAAGTGTTGACTACATACTCTGCTATAGAAGTTAAAATTCCATCACTAGCCACGAACAAAATCTTATTGTCTGTCATTATTCATTCCACGAGTAATTTTCGATAGTTGATATTATTCAATAGAGTAGAAATTTAAAGCTTTCACAATCGCAAAGTCACACCATGTCTCAACTCACGAAGACTCCAAAGTGTTAATTCCTCTAACATTCCCCATTTAGTTTTATCACCCATGAACTATAAGTCAATGAATCCTCTAACACAATACCTTTCCCGATGATATAATATGGTAAACACTTCAAATCTAACTCCATCAAAGTCATTCACTAATGCAATGGATGTATAATCGCAATAAATCTCAATTTATGGGTAGGATAATTTTGTTGATAAGGAATCAATCTTCTCAAAGCACACATTGTTACCGTACCATCCTGAAGCAATGAACATCTCAATCACTCTTTAAGGTATCTCTATGAATAATGAATTTATCAAATCCACTATAAGGGTAAGCTTGACATATCCACTAGAAATTAGTAACACAAATCATATCCTCTAGATAACTGTAGTACTAGTTAAATCCATTAAGCAATATCAATACTGAAGTTGTCATCAACTCTCGATTCATCAATTAACACTCGCAACAATTAAACTCGTTCACTCTTACCAATCCATCGAGATAGTGCATCTTTCTGTGCTATGTAGTTAACAGTGTAGCTACCTTAGAAATCCATCAATAAATCCTCAACCCTATGCCTGAGTTGAAACTTTCCTCAAAATAATATATCCTCTAACATGAAGACATTCTGCCCTGATTTTACAAACTGCTACCGCTCTCAAAGAACTCAGACTAGGATTACTTATACAATTCAACGTATCCAACATTACCACTGAAGCCGGTGAGAATTCAAACTATATAACCACCATTCATGATGTCCATACCCGATATAAAAGCCATCTTTGAAATATACTCAACTAAAATTCTCAACAAATGATAATCACTTCAAATCAACCACTAAACAATTACTGATCTCTGATGTTGCTCAACATAGCACCCAACCACTCAAGATCACCCAAGGTTCTCCTCTAGAACAAGTACCACTCAAGGGAAATAAATTTAAAATCTCACAAGGAAAAGATATCTTTCAATTTAAATGCAAATTTTTCACTACTAACTCCATAAACCAACTACCAGGCACAAGCTTGCAACAACAATTTACAAATTTCTTAATGCATAAATAGCATGAAAGCTAAACACATATATATACCCTGCTTAACTAAAACACACTAGCATATAAAACTCCACCACCATAACATCAAAACCTTGTGATGACAACATCACTAAACCGGCAAATAAAACATGCCCATGAATACGCACATCACAAGTATACGACACTTTATCGGTCGTCTAACGCTCCCCCTTAGGAAGACACATCTAACACATAAAGTAAAGACTCAGAAGAAACATGCAATCAAGAAGCACAATGCACAAACACACAAGTATACGAAGAGCCAGGGTCTATAAGTGTGTGTGCTCTCAAACTAGACATAGAAATTATACCTCCAGTCACATTAGAAGAATCTGAAATCTGTTGTTGATTGATGGAAGAAACACGATCTTGCACCTTAACCTTTCCTGAAGCATCCCTCTTTTGGCCCCGAGATGACCCAGCTACACTTTCCGATAACTGATTCTTAAATCTAAAGCAACTCTTCTGAAAGTGACCCAACTGACCACAACTCAAACATTTGCCTTGCTTCTTCCAACATTTTTCTTCTAAATGTCCCATCCTTTGACAGTAGTTACATACTCGTTTACTTCGAGTTCCTCTATTATGCGGCCCTTGAAAAGATGCCCTAGTTTACGAAGGTGTTCCTTGATATTCTCTACTATCTCCACGCTGGGGTTGCGGTTTTACCTGTTCTCCTCGTTTTGTCACATCTGAGGTTTCAATCTTGGTTTTATGCTCCTCTATATCGTCAATGATTTTTATGACAGCTTCAAACATACCTTGGAACAGTGCTCGAACCTCTTCTCTAGCGTTACCCAACCCTGAAGGCCCTGACTGATTCCCTTCGGTGCCAACCATTTTCAATAAGTACCTGCATAAAACTCTCAACGTTACTTACCCTATACACAACTACCCTCCTAGGTCATTTAGTCATTCTAGACCATCTACAACCTAGCTCTGATACCAACTGTCGCGCCCCGACCCGTGGTCCTACTTGGCCCCACGCCTGGGACACGTGAGGAAGACGTCACAAACATTTTTAAGAAAATTTTTCGAAATATACTTTCATAAAAAGTCTTATATGACTAAACAACATTTATTAGACTTGACTACAAGTCACAAAACAAACTTTCTCAAATGAGTACTTAGCCACTTTTCTATAACAAACTTTACTTATAAAATTTACAAACACGAACACCTACTAAAATAGATGATACAAATAACTGAGTCACGGGTACACTACCCTAAAGGTATTACATTTACATAATGTATCCTTTATACACATCACTTCCCAAAAGTCTTACCAAAGATCTCTTTACCGACGTCCTCCCTGTGCTGTGACATATTCCCTGGACTCCTTCTTATCTAAAACGGTAAACAAATAAGGGGTGAGAATAAATCTCAGTAAGTTAATAAAATGCAACTACATTACATGCTAATATGAGAAACATAATGGAACAATACCACAAATGATCATATAGCATATAGCACATAATATGAGAGGCTCCCTATCGCCAACCGTCCCATACCGGTTGGAAATAACGACCAACTCATCATACAACACATAAAGCGGAAATAAACACTCATACGTGGATACTGAGCCAAGGTTCTCAAACCAAACAATAGCCATCTGAGAGGCATCAACTGAGCAGCATCGAAGAGCTGAGACGGGTTCCGGAACCAAACAGCAACAACAACAACAACAACAACAGGGAAAATGACTCAAAGTCATAACCCAAAGTGCCCAACCTTTGGCCTAAGGAAGGGGTTTAAAAATGGGAAACCAATGATAGGAGCCTTATAATGTACTTGGCTCGTGAGACCATTATAATCCCTATCACTGCCCAACACACACAAAAGTACCAGCTGGACTTTACACGCAAGCACCCTATAGAAATACTTACTTAAACAACAATCAGGGACAATGATTCCAATGTAGGGAACCATGCCAAACACATCAAGAAGATGAACCATTCAACACATTACAAAATGTTCAACAATGCTCACTTAATCCATTACTCACATTTCACAACACTTGTGTTCACAAATGAACCAATTCTACCACTTTAGTGATCCACAACAATCATCTAACTACTTTAGGACACTACCCAAAAACTAGACCAAGATTGACCTTTAAATCCCTTGGTTTGAAAACTCTAAACTTTTCAGATGACTGGGCGGTCGCCCAAACAGGGCTGTGCGGCCGCCCAAAATACTCTGTCCCAAGAGTAAAACCTTTCAGATAGATGTGCGGCCGCACGCCCTTTTTGGGCGGCCGCCCACATCACCTGGCAGACCAAAACTTAACCAAAGTTCACTCCTTTCGTTTCACAACCCAAAATTACTTGTACTTGTAACACTTAACATTTGCAATTAATACAAAGACTACAAATTCAGTCTTTAAACAATTCTAACACCCAACAAGAACCATTTCCATACTACTTCTTCTGTCCCAAATTTACAAGTATAAATAAAACATACCCAAAACATTATTTCACAACCTACTAGGCATATATAACATGTTTATATCCATTTTATTAGGTACAATAACATTACTATACTTTCACAATACTACAACACCCATTTGTATTAACATTTCCCACATGCAACAAATTATTACTACTCCCTCCGTTTCACAAGTATCATTATAATTTTTAATATACTAATATACCCACTTTAGGATACTTTCACTTCTTTCCCCGTCCCATAAGTAATAGTATAATTTTATAATACATTTATTTAACATTTAACTAAAGATATTATTTTACCGTCCCACGAGTAGGAGTATAACATATAAAGCATATATAATGTTGTATCATCTCATACTCCCCCAAAACCAAAACTACTATACCCATTTCCCACAAATAACAAGTCTATAACAAGTTTTACTACTCCCTCTGTCCCAAAATTACAAGTATATAAAAAGTATACTAAAACATCTTTTTTTCAACATATTAAGCATATAAAGCATATTTATGACCATTTTAACATTTAAAGGGGGGATTAGTAACTTACCTATTTTTCGGAAACGAGTCAAGAAAATTATATTGTTCGGTAGATGTGGCCTACTCAACACCCTGAACATTTATATATTTTTAGATTTGAAAATGGAGTAATAAATAAAATAAAAGAAAATGAACAAAAACAAAACTTTACCTAGCTTTTTCTTTCTTCTTCAATCAATGGAGAAAATGGAGTTTTGGGAAAGTTAGTGTGTGAGTGGTGAATGGCGTATGAGAGGGGAGAGGGTGAAGAGGTGATAATGATCAAGTTACTATTTTTATAAATTCCTTCCAAGGCTCTCCTAGTTGAAATTCTTACCAATTAACCCCTTAACAACCAATTCCAATAAAGACCCAACAAGATCCACTAACAACATTTAACTCCCAAAGCAATTATTACTACTAACATTTTAACTAACTCAAATAGTCAAATAAGATGTGCAAATTATCAAATATGATGCAACACATAAAATGCACACATAATTTTAAATTAAAATTCTCAAAAATATAAAATAATTATAAAATAAATAAAACGGATTTTTGGGGTCGTTATATGTGAACCGCAACCCGGTAAGAGCCGTGAAGTCCGAAGGAGCCACAATAACCTCTCCCCAACCAAGGTGGAATGTATGGGTGGTATCCCACAAATGCTCCCGTAGTGCCATGAACAGATCGGTGCTCTTGGTCAACTCTTCTTGACCAGTCAAGCTCTCGAAGAATAAACCCAAGCTGGTAACCCGCACCTTGCTCTGTACAATCTCTGGAAGTCCTTTCCCACAAGCTATGCACAATGCTACATGAGCCCCTCGACTTCAAAGGCGGCAATACAACATGCAAGCACAGACAGGTATACACAGCAAAGGTATGCAATCAATCTAGGCAATTTATCTTATGATGCATGCTCATATATAAACTGTTGCATTAGGAGAATCCCCAAAATTCCCAACGAATACTATGAATAACTCACAATAAAAACCCTAGTCTACTTAGGAAAAGACAAGTCAACTCAAAACAAATCCAAGACAAGTCAACTCAAGACAAATCCAAGACGAGTCAACTCAAAACAAATCCAAGACAAAGTCAACTACGAACAAGTCCGAAAGCATTTCAATAATTAACGGACAAAAATATAACTTCATCCAAAATAAGCTTTCTCAACGAAACGCTAATGTACATTACATCCCTATACCCTAACAAAAGTCAAACAACACAAGAAAACACTTTTACCGAAGTCAACCAAATCAAAAAATCAGTCAAAGATTACAACATTTTTGGACCAAAAATTACTTAATACAAAAATTGCGCTTTTAACAAAACCACTAAAATCAATACATTATACAAATAAATCAATCAACTTGGGTCGAAATCTACAAGCTTCATGAAAACCCCAATTTAAGGTCATTAAACCTTAAGTACAAAATTAATTCAACCAAACCTTCCCGTACGAAGTAATTAACAATCAAACCTTCTCATTCGAAGTAATTTTCAACCAAAACCCCATATCCTGGGTAACTTATAATCAAAACCTTTATAATCAAATAAAATTCACTTAAATCCCAAACCTTGGGTAATCAACAACTAAATCCCTTACGTTCAACAAATTAATCAAACAAAACCCCACACCTTGGGTAATTTACAATTGAAACCCCAAACCTCGGATAAAATACAAATAAATCCTCCTATCTTGGGTAATTTGCAATAAAGCACTACAACTTCAAGCTAAACCCAAAATTTTTGGTAACTCACAATCAAACCTTCTCATTCGAAGTAATTTACAATCAAACCCTTCATTCAAGGCAAATTACAGTCAACTCACTTACTTAAAACAACGTACAACTAAGTCACTCGAACCCGATATCTTGGGTAATTTTCAAACAAAGCACCTTAAATTAACATCAGCCAAATCCAAAACCCGTAACTTTGGGTAAATTACAATCAAACCTTCTCATTCGAAGTAATTAACAATTAAACCTTCTCGTTCGAAGTAATTAACAACCAAACCCCGTAACTTTGGGGAAATTGCAATCAAACCTTCTCATTCGAAGTAATTAACAATCAAACCTTCTCGTTCGAAGTAATTAACAACCAAACCCTGTAAGTTTGGGTAAATTGCAATCAAACCTTCTCATTAGAAGTAATTCACAATCAAACCTTCTCGTTAGAAGTAATTAGCAATCAAACCTTCTCGTTCGAAGTAATTAAACCTTCTCGTTCGAAGTAATCAACAATCAAACCCTTCATGCAAGGTAAATTCCAATCAAGTCCCTCGCTCCAAAATAACTCACAATCAAATCCTACACTAAGAGCAATTCACAATTAAAACCCTCTACGGTTAATATTTAAAACCCCAAACTTGG
Organism: Campanula takesimana; assembly: GCA_026119855.1. Classification (NCBI taxonomy): domain Eukaryota; kingdom Viridiplantae; phylum Streptophyta; class Magnoliopsida; order Asterales; family Campanulaceae; genus Campanula; species Campanula takesimana. Next base: position 505,762 of record JAOWBW010000163.1, on the reverse strand, counting down.
GTAACTTACAATTACAACTCTTACAAATCAACAAGAATTAACTTGAACCCCCGAACTTGGGTCATTCACAATCAAAATCTTTACAATCAAAGTAAAATGCAAATAAACCCCGAATTTGGGTAATCTACAAATTAAAATCTTTGCAATCTACATAAGATTCATTTAAGCCCCAAACTATGGGTAAAATACAACTAAAATTCACTTAAAACCCCAAATCTTGGGTAACTTATAATCAAAATCTTTACAACCAAAGTAAAATTCAATCGAACCCCAAACCATGGGTATATCACGAGTAAACCTCTACGTTTAATACTAATCATTTTAACCCCAAACTTTGGGTAATTTACAATCAAATCAAGATTAACACATTTAAGCCCAAACATTGGGAAATTCACATCCAAAACATCTCTAAGCTCAAACCCTAAACTATAGGTAATTTACACTCAAACTTCACAAAGCTTAAAACCTAAACAAAAGGTATCTTACACCAACAAATTCCAAATCGGCCCAGAAGGCCTCCAAAATTCTTAAAATTAATCTATAATTGAAGGTCCTAAACCCTAAAAATTATAAATTAAAGGTCGGAACCTCTGTAAACCCTAATCTCAAAATTAATCTATAATTGAAGGTCCTAAACCCTAAAAATTATAAATTAAAGGTCGGAACCTCCGTAAACCCTAATCTTCAAAATTAATCTATAATTAAAGGTCCTAAACCCTAAAAATTATAAATTTAAGGTCGGAACCTCCGTAAACCCTAATCTTCGAAATTAATCTATAATTGAAGGTTCTAAACCCTAAAAATTATAAATTAAAGGTCGGAACCTCCGTAAACCCTAATTGGGTCCGGAAGACCTCTATAAAAATTACCAATTGGGTTCGAAATCCTCTATAAAATTTCTAAAATCTAAAATTGGGTTCAAAAATCCTCTATAAACTTTCTAAAATTCAAAATTGGGTTCGGAAATCCTCTATAAAATTTCTAAAATCTAAAATTGGGTTCGGAAATCCTCTATAAAATTTTAAAATCTAAAATTGGGTTCGGAAATCCTCTATAAAATTTCTAAAATCTAAAATTGGGTTCGGAAATCCTCTACAAAATTTCTAAATCAATCTAAAATTGGGTTCGGAAATCCTCTACAAAATTTCCAAATCAATCTAAAATTGGGTTCAGAAATCCTCTATAAAATTTCTAAATCTAAAATTGGGTTCAGAAATCCTCTACAAAATTTCCAAATCAATCTAAAATTGGGTTCGGAAATCCTCTATAAAATTTCTAAAATCTAAAATTGGGTTCGGAAATCCTCTACAAAATTTCCAAATCAATCTAAAATTGGGTTCGGAAATCCTCTACAAAATTTCCAAATCAATCTAAAATTGGGTTCGGAAATCCTCTACAAAATTTCTAAATCAATCCATAATGAAAGGTCGGAACCTCCGTAAGCCCTAATCCTCTAGATCAGTCTATAAATCGATTACATGCGCTCTATAAGAAGTTAGAATTCATCCCTAATTATGTTCTCGATTCTTTAAACTTCTTGTCGAACCGTGCGTATGGCCTTCCCTCCTTTCCCCAATAGAGTCCATTTGCAACGACTTTATTTCTTTACGAATGTTTGTCAATCTCAAGCGGAAAGACAATGTCTCGTTTCTTTTTTTTTTCCTCCCCAGTAGGGTCCACGCGACTTTATTGTCTGACGAATGCTTGATTATCCCCAGCGAAAGGCGGCGTCTCGTTTCTTTCTTTCCCCACAGGTCTCGAACTCCGACTGGCTTGATTCCATTTGGATACGTAGGTAGCCTGACAAAGGTTCAGCCACTCGACCAACCAGGTCACATTCTTTCTCACTCCTCTCTCGATTTGGAACTCATGTTTCAGATCGGTTCCTTTCTTAATTGACGACCCTCCATGCCTTGCAAGAAGCGTCGCCGAGGGGCTACTATTAGTACCCAACCTGAAAATGAGTTATTAGGCATTCTAGAACTCACAGAGACCTCCCAGGTATTTATGAGCTGCACAGGAATTATCCAGGATTTCCCGAAAAGCCCAGATAAGAAGATATCAACGACTGATCGGATGAGGGATAGAAGATAGGCTTATCTGATCATCCTCCAGAGTCCAGACAGGCATATCTCGAAAATCGTGCCAATCTACTGGACCGTCCGGGCGGCCACTTCCCCGGCCGGGCGTCCACTCTTCCCGGGGTCAGGTTTTCTTATAAATAGCTGACCTCAGTTCATTATTTTGATACACAATTCATTCTACGAGTTCCACAGCCAAAACTGATGAGGAAACTCTTATTTTAAGCCTTTTCGGCACCCTCGAAGCCTCTTCAAATCTTCAAAAAGCTTCGATCATAGTTCTTGCCGATCAAGGTAAGTCTTCTTACTTTTCTTATTATGTTCTTGTTATTTTCTTAGGCTAGATCTATATTATGCATGTTTTCATTATGTTTATGCATCCATATTCATATGTTCTTCATGCGTTCTTCATGTTCTTAGTCTAGATTCATAATATATGCCATATCTAAGGTAGCGATCTTCATGTTTATGTGTTCATTCATATGTATTCATGATGTTCTTATTATAATACTAGATTTACGTCTTATACATTCATAACATGCTAGATCTAGGATTGTAATCCCTATTTATGTGCACATGCCATAGCATATGATGATCCTAGGGTTTCATCAAACCCTAATACGATCTAGGAACTATTTCTAACCCTAATCTTCCCCCTCTATATGCATGATCCCGCTTCATCTCTCCCCATTCTAATTCATCAATGAACTACACCGACCTGAGCTTCTCATGATGAGAAGAATGTAGGCAATCTTCGGATCCGGTCTCAAACACTAACACACACACACACATTGATCATGATAGAAAGACCGATTCGTCGGGCAATAAAAGTGATAACATGAATATTCTTCTTCTATTGTAATTTGACTCCCGAACCCTATTATTCTCACAAATGGTTTTCTCAATGTTTTAACTATAAATAAAACAACGTGGCGACTCTCGATTTCACACTCGCGTATTCACACTTGTATATATATATATATATATATATATATATATGTCCTAACTTTGTTTTGCAGGTTTTCTTTTATATGTGTAAATAATAAAAAGGAAAAAATAAAACAAAAATATGTGCTTTTCTTTCTTTCAAAAAAACATTTTTTTCAAAATTAGAGACCGCACACGTTTTTGAACATTCGACTTAGCAACCATACAAACCTTAGGGGGTGTAGCCCGGTGAGTAAAGGGGAGTCACAAAGCCTCGATGTCCGTATTTTCAAAAATGACACGTCCTCGACTCTTAACCGGTTTTTTTCTAGCAATTTCCCTTCAATCCTATGCATTTCCCAAAAGGTTATAAAGAACCTAAATGTGGATATCAATTGAAATGCTTGGATTGACCCGAAATTGTCAAGACCTTCACATAGACCGTAACGCGGATGGTGGATCCCCGAAAGAGTATAGGCCCTTCGCTAGGGGCTTTGGACGGCCATTAGTACAGGTGCAAAACGTTGGTCCTATACTTTGGAGACGGTATCCACTATTCCAGGATTAAATCATCGAACTGTTGGAATAAAGACCAACCGGGATCTAGCGATTGGATCAAAGAAAGGAAATTCGTCGGAGGAAACTGATGCTCCGGGCGGCCGCCCAGGGTCATGGTGGGCGACCGCCCACTTAATCAGTTGGTTCACAAGCCAGAAGTCCAGTTTTGGGCGACCGCCCATAGGCAAAGTGGGCGGCCGCCCAGGTGTCGGGACAGGTCGAGGCTGAATCGGTTTTTGGGCCAGATTTCAGATTTATTTGTCCGTCTAGGGTTAGGTTTTATTCTAGGATGCCTATATAAGCAATGTTCCGCCCCCATACTCATTGTAACTCAATATTTACATATTATAGTGCAAGATCCTTGCTTGATAGTGCCCCCAGACGTAGTCAAACATATTGACGAACTGGGTAAACAATTTCTTGTGTTCTTCTTTTGTCTTTTTGCTTTGGGTTTCTTATTTATTGTGCTTGTTTGTGGTGCCGGGTTTTCTTGCGATTTGCTTGGGTGTTGGGTTGGGAATGGTCAATTCCACAACAACTGGTATTAAGAGCTTTGGTTGGACGATCAAAGGGGTTTATCAAGCAATCAAGAATGGGCAAGGATAAACAAGCGGTGGAGAAATTTGATGTGTCTGACTATGGATATTGGAGGATGCAAATAGAGGATCTCTTGTATAATAAGGATCTCTATAAGCCTCTAACAGGAGTCAAACCTCAAAAAGAAAAGCAGGAAGACTGGGATATCATGGATCGGAAAGCCTTAGGGGTGGTTCGATCTACTTTGTCGAAATGGATCGCGAAGACTACCAGGAAGGCGAAAACCACCAAAGAGCTATTGGATTATCTTACTGAGAGATTTGAAACTTCATCTGCTGCAAATAAGGTTGATTTGATACGCAAGATGGGTAATCTCAAGATGCAAGAGGGAGGATCCATAGCTAAACACATCGATGAGTTTAGGGATATTATAGACTCATTGACTGTGTTGGAGATTACTTTCGGTGACGAGGTTCATGCGTGTTTATTACTTTCGGTGACGAGGTCCAACGTGGCCATCCAAGAACCGGGAACGAGAAATAGTCGTGATTACTATGCGGGTGTTATCAATTTTTCTGTCAATGTATTATGTGTTGTAAATTTATGTTATGTTCTGCATTTTTATCATGCATTGTAAACTTCCAAATGTTATGAGTTATTCTTTACAACTTTTGTTATATTCAATGTATTTCGCAAAAAAAAAAAAATGAGTGCAAAAAAGGAGAGGGTGTGAAAAAAAAATTGAGCCCAAAAAAGGAGAGGGTGTGAAAAAAAATTAATTGCAAAAAAGGAGAGGGTGTGAAAAAAAATTGAGTGCAAAAAAGAAGAGGGTGTGAAGAAAAAAAAAGAAAAATAAAATTGATTGCAAAAAAAGAGAGGGTGTGTAAATAAAAAAAACAAATATCTCGCTTTATTCTTATACATTATTCTTTGTAGATATTACATGCATCTATCATTATTACTTCGAAGAAACATCTCGACCCCATTGAGCGAGCACCATCAACGACGGCAACTGGTGACTCTCGCTAGAGATTTTATGCTCTCAAACCTGCCTCTTATACTGAGATATTAAAAACCCTTACCCCAGAAATTTCGAGAGTTAAACATTTGCCATTAACAAACCAACCTCTCAATTTTAGAGTTTAGAGACCAAAAGTCAGACAGCCTTCAGAAACTCCATCAAAATCGAAAAAGACGACAACAGCAAAAACAACGAAAACAATGAGGAAGACCTCCCATCCATGAGGTCAACATGCGGTGTTAATTACAATTGTTTAATTGTGTTCTCATCTCAATTTGTCACGGTCTAATTTGAGTCCAAATAATTTGCAAGCTTTTCTGAAATTGAAATTAATCTGATTGCGAAAGTCCATTTGATTTTGAAGCACTTTACCATTAACGCAAATTCTAATCTTGAGTCATTGATTTCGAATGTGACCAATTTCCTCGAGTCTAGGGGCTTCCCCCTACTCTCGTTCTTCCGTCAATCTTTTCTGAGCAAACACGATGTCAAAGATCTAACGGGATCTTTATTTGCTTTTCCAAAACACTGGCCTTGTGCCTTCCCCAACTAATTCCTGTAATTTTTCACAGAAAAGGAGACAAAGGAATGTGATCCTTTGACTCTTAAAATCCAAAATCAGGGAGTATGCTCAAATGAATGAATGTGAACTAGGGCTGTGTGTCAGATTTCAAAATTGATAGATTGGTTTCCCGTTAATGCAGAATGGCTTAGAGGTAGGACAACTCTCATAGACAGTTGATCCTTTGAAATTTTAACATCAATAACCATCAGAATTGTGAGACAACCACCATAGACGGTCAGGTACTTCTCAAGAGAATCATCAGAGGAAAGTTTTTCAGATTGGCAGTTTGGGTCACAAGTCACAAATCTCGATCATCAGCAATGTTGGGGCTGTACATAATTGACCAACTCTCAAAGACAGTTAATTCCACCATCAGAGTATCGAATGGAAATATGACCATAACAATGTGTGAATTACTTCCAGCAGCGAAACATCAAATCTGTGACAACTCTCAACGACAGTTAGGATCCAAAGCAGTATGAGTATCAAGGCATGAAGCTGCCTCAAACCGATGAAGAGTACAAGAGTCACCTTGGGATAGCAGTAGCGCTTCAGAACTTATGACCGCTCTTACAAATAGAGAGGTCCTCAGAAAATGGGTCATCCAATGTGGGGTTGATCCTTGAGAAAGTGGGGATTTCATGATTGAAGATCTGGGGGCTAGTTTTGAAAAAGGCACTGGGGCTTCTACAACTAACATCTGGGGCTGGTTAAAGCAATCTACCGTGAGAAACATCGTCGAGTAGACTTGATCAAATAGGTATACGGAAATGACCTTTCGAGTACTCGCGCTAGACATTCATTCCCGCTCCACCATATATCTCACCATGACTCCCGTTCCTCGCAAAGTTTTCAGAAAAAATACGCAATTCCTTCATTTCCCGATTCTCCCTCTTCGCACATACACATTTTGTCTTATTTATGATAAGCTATGGTTGAAATGCAAGCAATGCACGCGTGTCAAAAAAAATAAATAATAATAATAATAATAATGTGTTTTCCATTTAAAAAAAAAAGAGAAAAAAAAGGAAGAGAAAAGAAGAAAAAGAGAAAAAATGAGGTTTGGAATTTTAAGTCAATTGCAAAAGAAATCCTCATCCGAAGTTCAGCAAAGCGAGCAGTTCTCAAAGTGATGTGTTCTTTATTTATTTATCTTTGTATCTTAATGATTTGGTTGCACATGTATGACACACTTTCTGCACATGAATGTCACGATATCACTTGTATATTGCATACTTGTGAAATTTTCTTCAGGATTGTTTTCAGCACCCACCACATCTCATGCACACGGGAACTCTGCTCGTTTCATTCCGCCCACCAATGAATCCATCAAGATGTTTCTGCTTAGGGAATTCAGTTTCTCGATGTTCCAAACTCCAATCAAAATGTGTTTTTCGAGTTTTTCACAAACTCGAACTACGTAAGGTCTGATTCCCGAAAGGGATACGTAGGCAGCCTGTCACCTCAGGTCCGACCACAAACGCATCGAAATGTTGAAAAGGGGGAGCTTTTCACATGAAGCCCAACCCAACACATCTAAATATTCCAAGGGAAACTTCTCCACATCTTGCAGAAACTCAAGATTGTCGGGTTTTGATGCATCATGCGCAGCAAAATTAAACATATAAATCAAACACCCAAGAGTCCGGATCTGTGCATGTTGATTAAATTAAATACAAGATGAAAGAAACTAACCCTTGAAGATCGCATCCATGAACACAGACTTTAAGGTGCCAAAGGAAACACCATCCATCGGTAGCCACACGTCGAACGGATATCAAGAACACCTTCTTGATCTGGAGTGCTAGACCCAAGGCTTGATGAAGAAACGATATCGTCGTAGGAATTATCTTGCTTCATTGATTATTGTATTTTGACGATCATGAATCTCACAATAAATAATCATACCTCTCTATAATTTGTTATTTCCAAAACAATTGTTTGTGATTTCCAAAATCACCATTAGAGGATGTCAAACCCGGGTGTATATCTTATATAAGGGTTTGACCTAATTCCGTTTGGGATCGGGATACCTTTTCAGTAAAAAATAACTGAACAAACTGGTCTGTTACGGGCATAGCAGCCGTACGGCTCCTTTGGAGCCGTACTCCACCATTGTAGCCGTACAGTGGCCAGTCCAGAAATCCCCAATTTTAGCCTTTTTCAAATCTTTCCTATTGTGTGTGACCCAATAGGATTATCCTATGTTGACAAAGAGTCCGAACCAGTCAGAACCCGTAAGTCATAAGCGGACTCTAGCAAGCCATTATAACTACCCAATTAGTATAACTTTTAAAGTCCAAAGTAACCTTATAGAACATATCACAATCCCTTTGTCACGCGATATCATATTGGACATAAGTCATGGTCCACGTCAACTTATGTTGTCCAATGCTTTCTCGATCTCGAGTAGATTGATATGAGCAAATAACATTGAACGCTTCAATTCATTTGGGGGTACACTATTATCAATCTCACTCATCAAGTGGCCAAGCAGATATCTCTCTCTTGAGAGGGACAAATCCCATCTTGAATTATCATTCTTCCCTACAAGAATTCGATTATGCCAATCGTAGCCTTTATAACTTCCGGTTAAGGGTAGCGTTTGAGTACGTCAAACATAATGTTCATCATGTGGAAGACCATGATAATCTCAGGTCTAAGGATAAATGATATAACTATTATGAGATTCAATTATGACATTTGACCATGACATAAATCTCATAACGGGTCTATCCAGTACTTGTTCTCTAACATGTACCCACAAGTTTAATCCCCATCCTATGCGCTATAATCATCATATGATTATCCATTAAACTCATGCTAGCTCTTCATAAGTGCTAGGGATAATGATCATTATAATAAACATGCAAAAGATATAATAATCAGGTTTGTTATCTCTATAACAACGAAGCTATGATATAACGCATATGCCTTTCTCAAGGGCCTAGGGCATAATATCCAACAATCTCTCACTTGCACTAGGCCCAATCAAAGTGTATCCAATACCCATTGAGCTTAGTTATGATCTCCATCATAATTGCAAACGATCTTATGTAGGATGATTATCCTTGTTATTATCATAAGGTATTTTGCATATTTTGACATTTCCCATCTTTGACGATTTCTCGAGTAAGATAAAAACGTCTGAGTATATGTTTAGATAAGATATTAGTCCCTTGACTTGTGTAATAACGATTATTGACACAATGAAGGTATATTAGATTAGTGACACTAGAAACGATTTCTAGTTTACTAATTAGAATCTTAATCTTAACATTCTTCTAGTTGCATTTCATGCCACTAGATACTCTACCTTTTGTAGAATAGTAATGGTCCATTTAGAACTCTTCTAACACCATTATTAAACGTAAACATGTATTTATACTGCAATATTTATTTTTGTTGGTTTGTAAGAATGCATCTATGTAACTATTAAAAGATCATCTTTCATTCCATCAAAGATCAAGAACGCATCATTTAGTTCCTTTTTAGAGAACATAAGAGTGTTTCTTAACTAGTGACTTTCACTAGGATCCGATTGGTATTATCTCATCATACTCCAAGTATATGAGACATCCGGTCTTAGTACATTTACATGGCTTACATGATAGATCCAATTGCCGAAGCATATGGAATCCTAATCATATACTCTTGCTCATTAGTCTTCCAGTAAGACTAAATCTAGCAAAGATTAATGCCATTAGACTTTCGCAAGTAACCTCTCGAAGAGTCTTGCATAGTGAACTTTTCACTATCTTGTCTTTACTAGTACTTTGACTTTAACCAAACAATGTTTTAGATTTATCTCCATAAATCTAAATTGCAATGATATAGGTGGCTTTTATCCAAGTCTTTCATTTAGAAACTCTTTCAGAATGAATTATATGTCAACAACATATATATGACTAGGAATAATATTACGCTCCCACTAAATTTATTATAATCACAAGTCTCATCTTTGATGAATTCAAACTCTTTGAATACTACATCAAAATGAAATTTCACTCCTTGTAGTTTGCTTCAATCCATCTCATGAATTTATGCAACTTGCATATTTTATTAGAATTTTGTAGATCAATCAAAACTTTTAGGTTGTATCAAACACATCCTAATGCAAGTTCCTGTTAAGGAATATAGTTTTGACATCCATCTGTCATATTACATATTCGAAATATGAGGTCATGACAATTAGAATTCTAATAACATTAAGCATGACTATGGATGATAAATTTTTATCATAATCAACATTATGAATTACTTTACACAATTAGTCGTGCTTTATCAATATGCACCTTGCGATCCATGTCCGTTTTCTCCAAGAAAACTCATTTTCTATCATATGGTTTTAAGCCTTAGGGTAGAACAATCAAGTTCGAAACTTGATTATGATACATGGATTGTACTTTCAGATTTTATGACTCCAAGTCATTTATCTAAATCCGGAGCGGACTTTGTATCTTGATAGGTTATAGGTCAATCATTCGCAATGATATCTTCCTAATTACTTTCTATTACGAGAAATCAATATTTCTTGTTATAGATAGCATCCTATCCTGTATGCAAATATCTTGTGTATACTTGAACGAATTTCCACAACTCCTTGTGAAACTTTGTTCAACTTCCATCATAGGTTCTATATTATTTTCTGGGTCTCGAACTCTTCGAGATACATTTTACTCCCACTAGTTCTTTAGAGATAAATGATTTATCTAAAACGTGCTACTTAGAGTAACAAATGATTTGTACTCTAAGGGTGTAAAATTAATATCTTTGAGATATCCCATTAAATTACATTTATAAGATTTAGGTGTGATTTTGTCTCAGACAACACTTTTCTCAAAAGCATCACATCACAAATTTTTATTAAAGACAAACCAAGTTTTCTTTCATTCCATATCTCATATGGCATCAGTCGAACCACCTTAGATGAAACTCAATTTAGTGTAAGCGAAGCTATTTCCAGCACATAATCCAGAGGGTTAATTAAAGATCAGTTTGACTTATCATGAGGCGAAAAACTGCATTTTACAGACAATCTGTAAACTTCTGTAAACAGGAGCCGTACGGCTCAATACTAGGCGTGCGCCTAAATTGTAGCCGTACGGTGGTTGTTCCCAGATTCTGTTTTCTTATTCTGCAGACTTTCTGCAGAATTCTCATAAAGTCCAAGGCTCAAATATTCATCACTTTGATCTGATCAGAGTATAATAATACTTTTGCCTTGATATTTTAAAATCATTTTCCAAGCATTGTTACTTTAATGAACTACATACATCAATACTCCCTCCATCCCATTACAATGGGCACTTTTGGTCAAACCAACTTGAACTTTGACTAAAATTTTATACTAAATTATTAATCTTCATAAAAATTTAAAAAAAGTTACTAAATTAGTAATATAAACATTATCAATAACTATTTTTAAATTTTTATGGAGATAAATTATTTAGTATAAAATGTTAGTCAAAGTTCAAGTAGGTTTGACCAAAAGTGCCCATTGTAATGGGACGGAGGGAGTATTTATTAGTCCAAAAGAGTACTTCCTTTTACTACTATTAGTAAGAGGTATCTTAATCAATTTACAAGGTCCAAACAAATCACATGATTCGAAAATTATTCGAATTTAAAACTCCGTCCCATGGAATTTTAGATATGAGTTTCTTAGATTCAGATTTCCATTATTTTGTTATACTCATTATTTTGTTCTTCCAAGATAAGGATATAAAATCTCATTTATATGTTTAGCAATACAATAAAGCAAATCATATTTAATGGAACACTTTCTTATTCGAAATAAGAAATGTCCATAATCTTCTAATGAAGAAACCAAATAATATTTCTACTTAAAGTAGGAACATCATAACATTTGTTCAAAACAAATATGAACCCAATAGGTGAAGACACTTCGCAAGTTCCAATGAATAATGTCGCAACCTTTGCATCATTATCAACACATAGGTTAATCTTTACCCTTTTCAGTAGTCTTTCTATTTCTCAAGTCTTACACATTTATACAAATGTGGGATCCATATCCGGCATCCAATACCCAATAACTTAGATTTAGAAAGATAAACATAAATACTTGAAGTGGTAATCCTACTACCATTCCTTTTGATATTTTAATTCAAATTACAATTTCTCCGACGGTCAATCTTATTACCAAGGTAGAAATTATATCCTTTGGATTTTAGGTTTAGCCACAAATATTTTCTTTATGCTTGACAACTCTTGTCTTGCCTTTATCTTAAATCCTTGTCCTTATTAACCTTTAGAATTTGAGAAGGTTTCCATTTGATATTAAGACTTAGCATTTTAAACATCAAATGTCGCTCATGAATTAATATCAAATCCATTGTTAGTTCCAAACTATCATGATAACCAAGCCAATTAAGGTATTTAATATGTCTCTCCATGTTCAAAACATGAGAACTTATTAATATACACTTCATTCATCGTATGAATGTTAGGCTCTAGTCAATCTCAAATTTTTCTTTTGTTTCTTGCTTGTAGGAACGTTTCCTACATGATTGCTTATCACATAAACATTCATATGTTTCAGATACTTCTAAAGTTCTAAACATATAGTATCAAGTCGTAGAACAATTGACATCCATAGATTCATCCTTATGATTCTAATTAATGTCTTTGTCTGTCTTTAGATTTCTTAGGAATATGATTTATTAAGAATTCATAACTTCCGTTCTTGCTTTAGAACAATTCTTAAGATCATGACTAGATCAAGGAAATTAATCCCATTCTCTTTAAGTGGGGTCAATCGCAGTAATTATACATGATTATAGTTTAGGACATTCTACAAAATATACAAATAAATATATACATATATTTCATACCATTATCATTTAGAGACTTTTAATGTATTTCATAAATACTCTCACTAAATTATACACTTTCAAATACAACTCTTGTATAATATAATTTAAGTAGGCTAAGATCCAACTTTAATTTAATTTCAAGTCCCTTTGACGATACTGCTCAAAATTAAATTAATTAGGTAGACAACTCTTTGTCAATCATATCATATATGATTCTTAGATCCTTTATGAGATTTGTTAGATATCTTATGTCAGACATGTTTTAATCTTATCTTGTGCCTTAGGCCCAAAACTTTGTCTTTTGGTAACCTAATTAAGTCAAACCACGTTAAACGTATAGGAAACTCTCATTCCTCATCTTGCTCATACACTGATAGAATGAATGCACCTCGCTTTGGCATAGCCCACATAAAAATACCTGGTGTAATCACAAGTGTTTTAATAATAGATTGGCACATGACTTAAGTTTTAAGAAGGTTTATTTGCTTAGAGACATGCATCATATATTTAATTATGTCAAACATAATATAATATAGTCTTTGCATAGTAAGTGTCAACTAATCAAATTAATTGACAGAAGCAAAATCTTGTGATTTAATTATAAAGCAACTTTATGGGGACGGAATCTAAATTATCTGTAAACAATTTACAGATTGGATATTTCATTCGCATTCCCAGAAACAAGGCGTAAGCCTGCCATTAGTCCTTGCAATGAATTAATCCATATTTAGTTTCCTTTTCTTGCAAACAATTTGCACTTTGCTTATAGGGTTAAATTCAGAAACTTTGTTTCCGCAGAACATCTATATATTGAGAGCATAAAATGTACGGTCGAAACTAAGCCAAAAGACATCCACAATCCCGTACTAAGATTAAGAAACCAGGTAACCTTTGTATACGGCCGATACTAAGCCAAAAGGAATCTACAGTTCCGTATAAAAAAATAACTTGTTTCAGGATCCTTCATTGTCTCAACAATTTCATAGACTACAGCAATTCTGAACTCTTCAGAGCTCTGATTTCTGCAATATTCTGGATTAAATCATATTTCAGGAAACACGGTTTTGAAAACCAGCCATCTAAAATCGGATTCAGTTCCTGATTCGAATTCTGTAAACGATTTACAGAACAATCAGAAAATCCAGAAACAAAACAAATCTGCCAGAAAAATAATTCAAGCTGTACGGCTCCTACAGTGGCGTACGCCTAGTAGGGCTCCGTACGGTTCCAATGATCAGATTCCCAGATTTCCAGAATTTCTTAAATCCGATCAATCCCATTATCGTGTTCATACATAATCAGATTATAACGACACGAAATTCCAGATTACGAATTTAAACCCATCTAATTCATATAATCAAAAACCAATTTATTCCTCATACAAATTAGATCAAGATCATCAATAAAAATAATCCAATTATAACATGATAATCTAAACATGCGATTATACATATGAATCCAATTAATATTACAATCACATAATCCCCATATAAACATGCTCATACTATTTTATATCTCATATATAAAACTCAAATCACACATTCATCTTATCATCATGTCGATATCATATAATCGAATTAAACAATTTCAACATGATATACTAAAATAATCAACAACGAACAGGGTTCTGATACCACTGTTGGGTTTTGATGCATCAAGCGCACCGAAATTAAACATATAAATCAAACACCCAAGAGACCGGATCCGTGCATATTGATTAAATTAAATACAAGATGAAAGAAACTAATCCTTGAAGATCGCATCCATGAACACAGACTTTAAGGTGCTAAAGAAAACACCCTCCATCGGTATCCACACGTCGAACGGATATCAAGAACACCTTCTTGATCTGGATTGCTAGACCCAAGGCTTGATAAAGAAACGATTTCTTCATAGTAATTATCTTACTTCATTGATTATTGTATTTTGACGATCATGAATCTCACAATAAATAATCATACCTCTCTATAATTTATTGTTTCTAAAACAATTGTTTGTGATTTCCAAAATCACCATTAGAGCCTGTCAAACCCAGATGTATATCTTATATAAGGGTTTGACCTAATTCCATTTGGGATCGGGATTCCTTTTCAGTCAAGAAAACTAAACAAACTGGTCTGTTACGAGCATAGCAGCCGTACGGCTCCTTTAGAGCCGCTCCACAATTGTAGGCGTACGGTGGCCAGTCCAGAAATCCCCGATTTTAGCCTTTTTCAAATCCGTCCTATTGTGTGTGACCCAATAGGATTATACTATGTTGGCAACGAGTCCGAACCAGTCAGAACCCGTAAGTTATAAGCGGACTCTAGCAAGCCATTATGACTACCCAATTAGTATAACTTTGAAAGTCCAAAGTAACCTTATAGAACATATCACAATTCCTTTGTCACGCGATGTCATATTGGACATAAGTCATGGTCCACGTCAACTTATGTTGTCCAATGCTTTCTCGATCTCGAGTAGATTGATATGAGAAAATAACATTGAACGCTTCAATTCATTTGGGTATGGCCGTATACTATTATCAATCTCACTCATCGAGTGGACAAGCAGATATCTCTCTTGAGAGAGGGACAAATCCCATCTTGACTTATCATTCTTCCCTACAAGAATTCGATTATGCCAATCGTAGCCTTTATAACTTCCCGGTTAGGGGTAGCGTTTGAGTACGTCAAACATAATGTTCATCATGTGGAATACCATGATAATCTCAGGTCTAAGGATAAATGATATAACTATTATGAAATTAAATTATGACATTTGACCATGACATAAATCTCATAACGGGTCTATCCAGTACTTGTTCTCCAACATGTACCCACAAGTTTAATCCACATCCTATGCGCTATAATCATCATATGATTATCCATTAAACTCATGCTAGCTCTTCATAAGTGCTAGGGACAATGATCATTATAATAAACATGCAAAAGATATAATAATCAGGTTTGTTATCTCTATAACAACGAAGCTATGATATAACGCATAGGCCTTTCTCAAGGGCCTAGGGCATAATATCCAACAGAGATTGCCTCCCGTCAAATCCAAAAGGTCCCGACATGAAAGCATGGTAATTGGATTGTTCTCCTCAAGCCAAGAATCAAAAATCTCATCACAAAGCAACTACAAAGCCAGAGGATCCGCCCATGGCAGCAGCTTGCAGCGTATCCTTGATTTATCAAATTTGAATGTGTGTTGAATTATAGATTACCTTGTTCTTATCATGCCATTATCATATCATGTCATACACGATGTTTCACCCCCATCCTCAGCATGTCATCTTCTCATCCATATACTTATCCTGCTAACATCATAATTTTAGCCACCATCACGTCAAATCTAATCATAATCTTTGGTAAAAATGTGAGTTTGCAAAAGAGAAAAGAAACTTGTGCATCTAGGTCACAATTAAAGATCAAATGCAATTGGCACTAGCATAAGTACTTTTGTGGCTTGCAAATGTTTATGCCTGAACAGGTGCGCTCTAGAGCTTATCAACTCCTTTCCTGCTGGACAGTGGTTCACTGTAAGGCAAAGCTCAGAATCTCATCACACAGCAATCTCAAAGCTAAAGGATCGAAGTGAAATTACAACGTGCATCATATCCTTGAATTTGCTTTCATGATATTTCTCTCGAATGTTTGAAATGTCTTAAATCTCAAAAAATTAGGTTACTCTGGTCTGTTCGGTCACCCCTGAATTTGATCATTTCGAATGGTTTGGTTACTTCGGTCTGTTCGGTCACCCCCGAATTTGATCATTTCGAATAGTTTGGTTACTTTGGTCTGTTCAGTCACCCCCGAATTCTACCTCCTCGAATTATGTTTGGTTACTTCTTGGTTCGCTCGAAGGCTCGAGTTGAATCTCCCCGTTGAACTACGTGACTGGTCTGATTCCCGAAAGGGATACGTAGGCAGCCTGTCACCTCAGGTTCGACCACCCCCTCTTTTCGAATGTTTGGTTACCCCAGTCTGTTCGGTCACCCCCGAATTTGACCCCCCTCGAATGTTTGGTTACTCTTTGGTCCGCTCGAGCGCTCAGATTGGACCTCCCTCAAAACTAAGCCCTGACTTGATTCCCGAAAGGGATACGTAGGCAGCTCGATAACAAGAGCTTCAGTCGGACGTTCTATCGAATATGTGTTACGTCAACCCTGGCTCAGATATGTATGTGATCTCACCAATCCATAAGCCGTTCACCCATCCCAGTCTAGACTCAGAGATATATGTGATCTCACCAACCCATAAGTCTATCATCCATCCCCATCCAGCCGAACTACGATTGGTCTGATTCTCGCAAGAGATACGTAGGAATCCCGGGTTCCCGAGTTCGACCATATGATTGTGTTTGCTTGCTTGATTGCTTGAGTATAACTACAGAGGCTTGATTACTGAAAGGGATATGTAGGAAGCCCTACTTTGGGCCCAGCTGTCGAACCCTAGACGAGATCGGTTGTCTATATTGGATCGTAGAATCCACTTTACATCACAAGTTAATTCGACGAGGGGCTCCGTAGACACCCCGATCTCGCACCCCTAAAACCAACCCTTAATTCGGTCTAAACGCGATAATTGACCTAAGACCCCAGATTTGGCCGTTCGGGACTATCGTACGCCTTATCGGTGCATCGGATGGGAAAACCGAGTCCAGATTTATGATCAGGGCTCAAAATCGAGTAAACGGGCACATTCTAAAAAAAATCGCGCGCGGGGACCACAGAGCGGGTCCCGCACCCTAAAAAGCCTTTTACCGACCATTTTGTGCATTTAAAATTATATTTATGTCATTCCTTGCTTATTAAAATATTTCAGATATACCGGCGTGATCAAAAAAATATTCTGAGCAACTTTCATGTTGGGCCCGCGGATAATCGGGACACCGGAACGCACACGACGGAGCAGTTGCGGAGCGAAAAGACAGAGCCGGAAAAAGTATTGAATGACTTTTTAAACGTGGCAGCTGGTGTGGGCAAGTTAGGGCTTACTCATCAAATGTGTAAGGGAAAAAAAAAAGAGATTCCCATCACTTTTCTTACCCCATCCAACATATTCCCATTCCATCCTTCATTCTCTACATTCCTATCCTCCAACAATTCCCCTCATCCTCTCTAATTCTTGCTACCTCCACAACACCACCATCCCACCACCACTACTCCACTACTAAACCACCACTCCACCACAAAACAACCACAAAAACACCCTCAAACACAAGCAACTCAAGCAAACAACCACACAATCTCCATCCATTCAATCAAACAACAACAACTCAAATCAAATAAAAAAAGAAGTCTTCCCTTGGGTAGACAAAGGAAGCACACCCCCCATCCTAGTCTAGGTAAGAAGGTAAGAATAATATGTAAGTGGTAAGAAATGTAAGTATTTGCATGGTTTAGTTTGGGGTCTAGCCATCTAATGTTCTTTCATGTAATCTTTGTTGAATCATGCAAATCTTCATGTAATATGTTGTAAATGTTCAAAATTCAGATCCATCATGTATATATGAGTCTTATGTTCATTTCATGTTCATTCTCAAGCTTTAAATGAAAGGTTTTAGCATGAAAATGAGTTTCTTTCAAAATATATACAATCTGTCCACTTTTTGCTTCTTCATGTTTATCCACGTTTTTGTTCATATTTGTTACCAAATAGATACTTTAAAATGTTAATAAACAAGTTATCAAAGTTTCATGGCTTTTTTCCAAGATTTGATCATGTTTTTAGGTCCATCTTCATGCTACTTACAACCAGTTCATGTACTTTGTTCAACTCATGATTTTCATGTGCTTTTTTCTCCATCATAACTCCGTTTTTGAGCTTAGATCAAAAAATGAAAGTTGTTTCTTACATATTTAAGATGATTAATGCCAAGTTTCGTTGTCATACTCCAAGTTTAGGTCATGTTTTGGTAAAGATTTTTATAGTTCAGATGTGCTGCCCTGTCTGCTGCATTTCTGACCAACTTGTGTTTCCATGCCTAAATCGTTATCAAAAATTTATTTTCAAACTGAGGTCAAAACATAAAATTTGTTCTAAACAAAATAATGAAAATCATCATAGTTTTGGAATAATTTTTTGATCTCGTAAAAGGCCTCTTTCCAATTTTTAAAGCAAGTGTTTGCTCTCAGATAGACATTTTTCAGATTTTGACACCTAAATTTCAGAGGACTTTTGAGGCATTTCAATTCATTTTCTCCACGAAACGTTTTGCATGCTCCATATTCAATATGTTATCTTCAAGTTTTATGTTTTTCGTTTCTTCAGATTCATGAGTTATGATAGTGTAAATTTGCATTCAAAATCTGACATGCTATGATTTCCAGTTCTGGGTAATTTTTACATTTGTGTTTCTTTCATGATTTGAGAATGATAACCTAATCCATAAATACAACAAAAATTCAGGTGTAGTATCTGATGTGTTGGGAGAAAATCCCAAGTTTTTTTTTCTGGATTTGGATCAGGTTTGATAGGTACAATTGCATGGGGACAGAATATGGTCCTAAATCAACAAAAATCCTAAAACTTGGACATTTATTCATAAGGGATTTGTCTCCCTCTTTTGTGTATAATTTGTACATAATTCCCCCTTCCCTTCATGTGTTTTAATTTCCTAAATGTGTTCAAAACCATTTTCAAAAACCAATCGGGAATCCACCCAAACCGGTTCCCGGTTGCGATCAAATGAATATACCTAGATTAGGAGACTCCTTTGTATATAAAACACACATTTTTCAAAGTTAGGGCATAAAAGGCATTTTTTCGAAAAGGCATAAAATCAAGCGTAGGCGGAAGCATGATAGAGACCGTAAGGGCGAGTGGAGTGCCTAACACCTTCTCCTCTCGTAACTTAGCCCCCGAACCCACTTCTCTTTCAAAACAAAAAGTTTTATCTCTATTTTCCTTTAATAAAATGAGGTGGCGACTCTTCTTTTCCAAAACCAAAGTAGGGTGACCATTGCGAGGACGCGAGCGCGGATCACGGTTCGAGCGCGGGCTCTCACAGTGCCCTTAGGGCACATGATAAGATTTAATTATGAAAGTAAAGCTAGGTAATTAGAAAATTTTTTAGTAATTTGTTAAGATTTTCTAAGTAAAATTTCTATAATTACATAGATTCACTTCCATATTTAAGTTTTAACATATGCCCTAAGAACACATGCTAGAAAAACCGTAAAGGGAATTGAAACCAGAAGAGTTCATGATATGGCGGATATTGTATTAATTATTTCCCTTGTTTTCCTATGTAAATTTTTTTTTTTTTTTTTGATGTACTTAGACTAGTTATGATGTATTTGGGGCAATATTTTATCATTTGGGCTTTATTGTACTCTTAGGGTATTTTATTCTTTTTACTTTATATCCGGATGTAATCTTTTTAATTGAGTTTCAAAGTGAAGTCCCAAGTGTCGAAGATAGTCAAAGTCGACATCAAGTAAAGTCAATGAGTTGCATTATGGAGCGAGTCAACTTTGGAAGCGGAGACAATTGAAGAAAAAATCTGGAACCAGAATTTGGCCTGTGCACGAGTCGTGCAGATCAGCACGAGTCGTGCCAGGCCGTTTCCCATATGCGCAACAGCTTTCTTTTTCTTGGAGCTTGTAACCCTTCCATGGAGAACTAAACTCCATTACTTTGGATTGTGAGCTTGAACCTAATCTATTTCAATTGAGGTAATTTTCTTATTCTCTAGTTTAATATATTCATAATTTTGTTTGTTCTGATTTTAGATTAATAATTAGGGTTTTTGGATTTGGCCAATTCACTAGTTCTATTTATCAATCTATGCTAGAATTCTCTGTTCTGTGCCAGAATTAGAGTTTTCACTGTAGCAACTTCACGAATTGTGTATGTGCCATAGCAATTCGGGAAGTAGGCAAAATTAAGCGATTATCTAGTAACTTAGAATGCGTTCTTGATCTTAGTCTCTTAAAATTGAATCAATTAATATTTAGACATTTTCTGTACCAGTCTAGGTTTAATTTTAATTAGGGTTTCTAGTGAGTGTGCCACTTCTATAGACTAAACTGTAAGAAGAGATAGAGATTTATTTACAAGTGAATAGGATTAACGGAGAAAAAGAAGTCCCAATGAAATTGAAATAGAGGACGGGGATAGGGATCAATCTGAAGTTCTTTTAATTCATTGTTTTAATCAATATAGTTTAATTTACCGTCTTAGGAATTAATTACATTAAAAAACAACCCCCAATCTGGTTAAATGACTAGTACGTAAACAATCATCGTTCTTCATGGATCGACCCTGACTTACCCAAATTACATTATTAGTGGACGTGTTTAGGTCTAATTTAGTAGGCGTCCGACTTAGCCTACCAAATTTTGGTGCCGTTGCAGGGGATGTCATCATTGTTTGGTTCGTTTTCTTTTCTTTTCTTTTTATTTTTATTTAATTATCTGTTTTTCTTTCTGTTAATATCTATTACTTGTTATCCTGTAGTGTGGAACAGTGTATGGTCATACCCGTTCTACTAACGATTTGATTGTTCCGCTTGATCCAGAAATCGAAAGGTCTTTCAGGAAAGGGTGACAACAAAGCATGAGATACAAGGAAATATTGTAAGCAGAGGATATAGCAGATCCGAATAATCAGAATTGGGTTAGGGTGTAGCCGATGGAAATAATGCATGTGGTGGTGGTACAGGAGGTGAACGAGTGGCTCCACTACAGACTTTGAGGCAAAAGACTGCCTCGAATTGGAACGAGCAACCACATGCCGTCTAGTTTCCTCCCTTACCTACCGGGGTGACACTTTAGTTGAAGTCGGGGCTACTGAACCAACTACCCCACTTTACAGGGATGCCCGAAAGGATCCTAATCAGCACATCTCTTTGTTTGTGCAAATATGTCAGAGTATAAAGCCGGTTGCACTTCCGATTGAGCAGCTGCTATTGAGGGCGTTTTCTTTCACACTAAAAGATAACTCAAATGGGTGGTACTATCACTTGCCACCTAACAACATTACATCATGGCAGCAGATGAAAGAGGTATTCCTGGACGAGTTTTTCCCTCAGGATCAGATTAATGTTATGAAGAGGGACATCAGTAATATGGAACAGAAGGCGGATGAATCCCTGTACGAATACTACAATCGCTTCCACAATCTTTATAGGAGTTGTCCATATCATGGGTTCAATAATGATCAGCTGATGTCTACTTTCATGGGGGGGGGCTTATGATTCAGGACAAGCAACTGGTGAATTCGTGCTGTGGGGGTAGCATTCTAAACAAGACTACTGAGGAGGCCAAGAAGATGATTAAGGAGTTGTCTAAGAGTATAAGAACCCACAAAAATAGGTCGAATGTGAGATAGGTTAGTACAGCTAGTTCTAGCAGTGGGGTGTCCAGTAAGCTCGAGGTGGATGTTGAGGATTTGAAGGGTATCGTGAAGCAGTTGGTTTTGGGATAGACACCGAAGCCATGTGGGCTTTGTTATGACATCACTCATGCCATAGATTCATGCCCTTCTCTGCAATCGGGTGATATGGAGGATGTCAATGCAGTTGGGTTTGTGCAGCAGGGACAGAGACCGATGGGTAACACCTATAACCCCAACGGAAAAAATCATCCTAATTTCTGATGAGGTACATGTCAGCAGCAGAACCAGCCAGGTGGTCAGGGACAGTAGGTTGGTCAGCAGTTCGGTAATCAGCAGGAACAGCAGTACCAGTGTAATCAGTTTACTCCTTAGCTGCAGCAGCCACAGCCACAGCAGCAGCAGAATTCTCTGGGATAGTCTACAGAGGCATTGCTGAATTCATTGGCACAGAGTGTGACCACTATAAACCAGAACTTTCAGCAGTATCAGCAGCGCACCGATGCGAGCATTGGTAACCTACAGAAACAGATGGGACAGGTAGCTAATGCAGTGGGATGGATAGAAGCTAGGGATTTGAGGAAGTTTCCAACTCAGACTGAGCCAACTCCTAAGCAAAATGCATGTGCGATCACTCTGCGGAATGGTAAGGAGTTGAAGGATAGGCTTATAGCAGAGGAACCAGAGATAGAGGTTGAGGTTACAGAGCTTGTACAGAAAACACCAGATCAGACAGAGACTATACCTGAGGTTAAGGCTCCTGCATAAGAGCCTGAAGTTCCATTCCTGGAGGCCTTGAGAGAGTCGCAAAAATCGGAGCCTGACAAGGCCATTTTCGACACTTTCAAAAGGTTGGAGGTGAATATCCCCTTCTTGGAACTTCTTCAGACTGTCCCGAGGTACGCAAAGTTTTTGAAGGAGTTGTGTACTCTGAAGAGCAATCAGAAGGAGAAGAGTAAGAAGAAAGTCAAGGGTAGTAAGCACGTGTCTGCAGTATATCAGAGGAAGTTACCTAAGAAGTGCAGTGACCTAGGGATGTTCGTGATTCCAGTTACTTTGGGAGATGCTTCTGAGCATAAGGCTATGTTAGACTTAGGGGCCTCAATCAACGTCATGCACTATGCGTTGTTTGAAACCCTTAAGTTCGGACCACTACAGGACACTAGAGTTGCGATACAGTTGGCGGATAGGTCTAATACCTACCCGAAGGGATTGGTTAAGGATGTTCTAGTTCGAGTGGGGAAGATGATATTTCCCACAGATTTCTATGCCTTGAGATGGAGATGGATCCTAAGGCGCCCATTCTGTTAGGGAGGCCTTTCATGTCAACTACCCGAACCAAGCTAGATGTGGCTAATGGATTGTTATCCATAGCGTTTGATGGGAAAGTAATAGATTTCAACATCTTTGACTCTATGAAATACCCAAAGGATACGGAGTCGCTATGTTTTATGGATGTGATTGAGCCGTTTGTAGAGGAGGTATTCGAGGTATCTAGTGGAGATGATGATCTCAAGACCGCATTAGAGAATGCTTTGGGGTATGCAGATTTGGAGTTTGATATCTCTGATTCGATGAAGGAAGTAGTTATGGGTCTTACAGAGAGTGTCATGTTCACTTCGGCATCGGGTTATAGTCACATGAAGTTGGAGGTTCCGGTGGAGAAACTAGTTCCATCTATAGAGAAGGCGCCGGATATTGAGTTGAAGGTCCTCCCTGAGCACCTTAAGATTCTTTTCTAGGTGAGGGAGAGATACTTCCGATGGTGATTTCTAGCAGTTTGACAGAGGATCAAGAGAGGAGGTTGATTGAGGTGATTCAAGAGCGGAAGTCTGCGATTGGTTGGACTATTGCCGATCTCAAAGTCATTAGTCCATCTTTGTGTATGCACCAAATCAACCTAGAGGAGGATGCGAAGCCGGTGAGGCAACCACAGAGGAGGCTTAATCCTCCAATGATGGAGGCGGTGAAGAAGGAGGTCTTGAACCTACTACAGATGGGGATCATCTATCCCATCTCAGATAGCAAGTGGGTGACCTCTATGCATTGTGTGCCTAAGCGGGGTGGGATCACAGTCTCCCAAAATAAAAAAGGAAAGATGGTACCAACCCGGGAGCAAACGGGGATTCGTGTGTGCATTAATCTTTGCCAGTTGAATGAGGTAACTCGTAAAGACCAATTCCCCCTCCCTTTTATCGATCAGATGTTGGAAAGGTTAGCCGGAAGGGCGTATTTTTGTTTTCTAGACGGTGTTTCTGGGTATTTTTAAATGCCTATTGCCCCGGAAGACCAAGAGAAAAATATATTTACTTGCCCCTTCGGCACATTTTCCTATCGGAGAAAGCCTTTTGGTTTGTGTAATGCACCTGCACATTTTTAAAGGTGCATGATGAGCATTTTCTCCGAGCATGTGGAAAAGTTTATGGAAGTTTTCATGGATGATATCACTGTCCATGGAGACTCGTTTGATGAATGCCTTTCTCATTTAGGACTAGTGTTGGATAGGTGCATTGAAACTTATTTGGTCCTAAATTTTGAAAAATGTCACTTTATGGTTGAGCAAGGCATTGTATTGGGTCATGTTGTGTCTAAAAATGGTATCGAAGTTGACAAAGCTAAGATTGATCATATCTTCACTTCCTTACCCTACCAATGTGCGTGAAGTCCGGTCTTTCCTTGGTCATGCTGGGTTTTACCGGTGTTTCATTAAGGACTTTTCAAATATTGCTTCACCTCTATGCACCCTGTTGCAAAAAGAGGTTGATTTTAATTTTGATGATACTTGTAAGCAATCTTTTGATGAGTTAAAGTCTAGGTTGGCAACCACCCCTATTATTCAAGCACCCGATTGGTCTCGTCCCTTTGAGATCATGTGTAATGCTAGTGATTATGCTGTGGGGGCGGTTTTAGGTCAAAAAGTAGAGCGTGCCTCGCATGTGATTTATTATGCGTCTATGACTTTAAATGGGGCACAAAGAAATAACTCCATTACTAAAAAGGAGAAGTTGGCGGTATTCTTTTCACTAGAGAAATTTAGGTCCTACTTGTTGGGTACTAAAATCATTATTTACACCGACCACGCTGCTCTCAAGTACTTGATGTCTAAGAAAGATGCTAAACCGAGACTCATTCAGTGGATTCTCTTGTTGAGTGAGTTTGATATAGAGGTTAAGGACAAAAAGGGGGCTAAAAATTTAGTTGCGGATCATTTGAGTCGCCTCGTAGTAGAGGAGGACAAGCCTTATAAACAAGCCCCAATTCGGGGTGAGTTTCCTAATAAGGTTCTTTGGGCAGTTAATTCAGTTGTTCTGTGGTATGCGGACTTGGTCAATTTTCTTGTTTCTAATAAATTCTCTCCGGGGTTGTCAAAATCTAAAAGAGACAAAGTCCGTAGTGATGCCAAGTATTATGTGTGGGATGAGCCCAACTTGTGGAGGCATTGTGCCGACCAAGTCATTCGTAGGTGTATTCCCGATAGTGAGGTGGCCTCTATCCTCAAGTTTTGTCATGAGTATGCGTGTGGTGGTCATTTTGGTACGAAAAAGACCGCTAGGAAAGTCTTGGATTGTGGCTTCTTTTGGCCAACTTTGTTCCGAGATGTGGTCACTTTTTGTAAGTCTTGTGATAGGTGCCAAAGGGTTGGTAATATTGGGCGCCGTGATGAAATGGCACAAACCCTCATTGTGAATTATGAAATATTTGATGTGTGGGGGGATAGACTTTATGGGTCCGTTCCCTAATTCTTGTGGGTTTGAGTACATTTTACTTGCGGTTGACTATGTGTCCAAATGGGTGGAAGTCATCCCTACGCGCACCGATGATTCAAAAGTAGTGGTCAATTTCCTTAGGAGCTACATCTTGTGTCGGTTTGGGATGCCAAGGGCCATAATAAGCGATAGGTGGACTCATTTTGCAATAAGACAGTCGAAGCTTTAGTCAAGAAATATCACATCACCCATAAGGTGTCGACTGATTATCATACCCAAACAAATGGCCAAGCCGAGGTATCTAATAGAGAGATAAAATCTATCCTTAAAAAAATTGTGAACCCGAATAGGAAGGATTGGAGTCAAAGGCTTGATGATGTGTTGTGGGCTTACCAGATGGCTTATAAGACACCAATTGTCATGTCCCCATATCGATTAGTGTTTGGAAAACCTTGCCATTTACCGGTGAAGCTTGAACACAAACCCTATTGGGCAGTCAAAAAGTTCAACTTGAACTTAGAGGGTTCCGGTGTGGAAAGCAAATTGCATTTGAGTAAGTTGGATGAGATTAGGAGAGATGCCTATGAGAATAACCTTCTTTACAAAGAGCGAGCAAAGATTTGGCATAATAAGATGATCATTAGAAAGGACTTTAAGGTTGGTCAAAAGGTCCTTCTTTTCGATTCCCGTCTTCGTTTGTTTCCGGGCAAGTTAAGGTCGCGGTGGACCGGCCCTTATGTGGTGAGGGAGGTGTCCCCGCTTGGGACGGTTGTAATTTCTAGTCCAAATGAGGACAAAGGATTCAGAGTTAATGGTCAATGGTTAAAACCATACTTTGAGAATGAAGTTGTCAATACCCCGAATTTGGAGGTGATTGATCTCCAAAACCCGATTTATGTGTAAGAAACTTTGGGTCTTGTCAAAGAATTTAAACTTTGATGCATTCTGGGTGCTTTCCCGGCATTGGGTCTAGCTAAAGACGCTAAAGAAGGGTGGCTAATCGGGAGGCAACCCGGATTTATTGATTTCCTCTGTTGGTTATTGTGTACATTATGCTTTTAATTTTTGAGATTTTATTCATGTCTAGAATCGGTGCTAGTAAAGGTATGTTTTTGTTTTTGATAATTTACAGGAAATCATGGCTAGAGGGCACCTGGGCTAGGCTTGAAAAAAAAATTAAAAAAAAATTTGAAGAACAGGCAGTGCACGACTCGTGCTAGGTAGCACGACTCGTGCTGTTACCCGCACGTATGGAGTAAATCGTTCGCATGATTGTGTATTTAAAGATGCAAATACACGCACGTCTAGGGGCAATCGTGCTCATGAGTGTTTTCAAAGGGAACGACTCATGCCATATTGCACGACTCGTGCAGGATGCCGCATATGGAGGCTGGGTCGGGAAGTAGTCGCACAAAATCTTACCCCCCTCTTCTCCCAACTCGTCTTCTCCCTACTCCCATAGCCGCCACCAAGCTCTCCAAATAACCACCTTCCCACCACCAAACCTCCACCCCCACACCACAAACCATCCCCCCTCTTCATCATCTTCCCCCCTAAACCCTACTTATACCCTAAATCATCACCAAACACCATCTCTACCCACTTTCTCTCTCTAAACCCTAACTACCCAAATCACTAAATTGGGCCAAATTTCCCCATTAAACCACCTTCAATTCACCCCGACTACCTATATTTCACCAATTCCAACTCACCCCATCATCAAAGTCCGAATTTCACTAAAGAATTCAAGAACCCTAAAATTCAATTTTGGGCCTTTTTGACTTATCTATCTTGGATCATTATTGGAGGTACAAGGAGACTGATTGGGGCATTGTGAGCTTAAAAAGGTACAATTTTTATACTTTCCGCGCCTTTACATTGTTGGGATTGGTATTTTGTAGATTGGGTTGTGTTGACTTGATTGAGTATTTCTTCAAGGATTATAATCTTGTTGAATATTAGGTGTTTTGTTGATTATTGTTGTTGGTGAGTGATTGTGAGTGCTGGTGTGGTCGATTGAAGTTGAGAATCATCTTGTTGAGAATTATAGGCAAGAAGAATGGTGGAGAAAGTAGTGATGATGTTAGTAAAGCCATCAAGAAGGCTAAACAAAGTGTGTTTGTGCCGAACCCTCCCGAGGGAGATATCTTTATGGGTTTGAAAAATTTGAATGAAACACAAAAGAATAAATTGAGGACCTTGGATAAGCACAATCGCAAGTTACAAACCACAAAAGTTTTGGATGCAGATGTTTTGAATTTGCTGGGGTTGGAAGTGGAAGTACGAAAACTGATGAGGCATACAGAGCTTGAGTTGTTTTTTGGCAAGAGTGCAGCAGTGAACAAGCGCTACACGCTTGAATTTTTATCTATTTTTGAGCGAGTGGAGATAAAGGGGGTGCCCAGTGTTAGGTTCCACCATAATGACCAAGTGAAAACTTTGTCATATGGTGAATTGAGGAGGTTGTTTGGGGTAGCAGAACCGGTTAAACAGTTTGAGAAGAATGAACAAATGGCATCTCAATTCTTTTATGAGTTGACAGGCAAGTTTTTTGCCAATATAGATAACGTCGCCACCAACCTTACCCACCCCGCTTGGTGACCATTTTATAGAGGCTTGTCGATGACACTTCTGGGGAAACGGGAGCCGGCCCAACTGAATAATCTGGATGTAGCTTTGATGAAGACGGAAATGCCAAATTCCCCGATCCTTCCAGATTGGGTTGATGTGTTCTTTGTTAGATGTGTGGCGTGTGTGGGCCGAGGTTGTGGTAACATCTCGATGGGGGGTATGATTACTTTACGGGTAAAGAAATTTGTCCAAA
The DNA here is from genome assembly GCA_026119855.1 of Campanula takesimana. Lineage (NCBI taxonomy): Eukaryota > Viridiplantae > Streptophyta > Magnoliopsida > Asterales > Campanulaceae > Campanula > Campanula takesimana. Next base: position 477,380 of record JAOWBW010000163.1, on the reverse strand, counting down.
ACCATCCCGATTCGGTAGAAAAGGTTGGGGGACCTTTGTTCTATGACTTCGATTATTTGGCCCGGTATGATGATTTCAGCCGTTGTGGCTCCTATTTGAAATTTCATTATGGGGATGGCCTTACGGTATTTTGCAAGACATGAGTTAGCCTTCCGATGGGTCCGACACCTAGAGATTGGAGGATGCTGGGCGTGCATGACGTCGGGAATAGACGATGGGTGTATGGTTTCGATGATGATGTTGATGTTAATAAGGAGGAGGATCAGGATGATGATGATGATGAGGAGGATATGCAGCAGCAGCAGGTCGGCTCAGATGCTTTTGGGGACTGGTCACAAATACGGTCCTTCTTAGAGGGCCAACACCAGGAGATGTTATCCATTGTGCAGTCCCGACACACATATAAGGATCAGATGCATCAGAATAGGTATTCCTTTTGGGATAGGCAGGCTACTATGCCCGAAGACATCAGCAGATGGAGTCATGGATGACGCAGCAGTAGGGGCCTCTACAGTATGTTCCGGTGGAGGATGAGTATTACCCCATGATGGCATCCCGGGTAGAGGCTCGGGAATAGAGGCGTGCATCTAGATGGGCTCGACATCAGGGAGAGGGCTCCAGTTCACAGTCTCAGGACCCGCCTCAGCCTCAGTATCCACCGCAACCCCAGCATTACTCCAGGCCCACTGGAAGTGGCAGTGGCCACAGTGAGGGTACATCATTTTCCCTATATTTTTTACTGACCTACATTATTACTGTTTCACACACACTGAGGACACTGTGTAGTTTAAGGTGGGGGAGGGATAGGTCTGTAGGTCTATTGTATATAGTAGTTTATTAGTATTTTTCTCTCTTTTTTTTTTTTTAAAGAGGCTAAGTGAAAACCCGAAAGGGCGCTTAGGCAAAAGGTGAGGCTTTGAGTGTGTTATCATTTATTCACCGGAGAGGAAACATAAGGGATGTTCGGAGTCTCGAGTTAGGATTTTCATTTATGGTGTTAGAGTCTCGGTTAGAGTAGATAGGTTAGAAACCCTCATTCTTATTCTTGGAGTGATAAGGGGTGTTGGTGCTTTCCGAGAGGTAAGTTTGGTTTGGGACCGCTTCCCGAACATAAACATTATTTTTTTCGAGGGAGACTTGTCGAAGATAGTCAAAGTCGAGATCAAGTCAAGTCAACGAGTTGGATTATAGAGCGAGTCAACTTTGGAAGCGAGACAATTGAAGAAAAAAAACTGGAACCAGAATTTGGCCTGTGCACGAGTCGTGCAGATCAGCACGAGTTGTGCCAGACTGTTTCCCAGATTCGCAGCAGCTTTCCAAGGAGTGACGGGATTTTTTTATTTATTTTCTATTTTTATTTATTGTTTTTCCTTTTTGACTTATTATTAGACTAGGGTATTTAAAACTATTTTCTTTATGAGATTAGGGGTCGTTCTTTCACTTTTGAATATCACGTTCTTTCTTTTTCTTGGAGCTTGTAACCCTTCCAAGGAGAACTAAATTCCATTACTTTGGATTGTGAGCTTGAACCTAATCTATTTCAATTGAGGTAATTTTCTTATTCTCTTGTTTAATCTATTCATAATTTTGCTTGTTCTGATTTTAGATTAATAATTAGGATTTGTGGATTTGGCAAATTCACTAGTTCTATTTATGAATCTATGCTAGAATTCTCTGTTCTGCGCCAGAATTAGGGTTTTCACTATAGAAACCTCACGAATTATGTATGTGCTATAGCAGTTCGGGAAGTAAGCAAAATTAAGCGATTATCTAGTAACCTAGAATGCGTTCTTGATCTTAGTCTCTTAAAATTGAATCAATTAATATTTAGACCTTTTCTCTGCCAGTCTAGGTTTAATTTTAATTAGGGTTTATAGTGAGTGTGCCACTGCTAAAGACTAAACTGTAAGAAGAGATAGAAATTGATTTACATCTCGTGATCAAGTGATTAGGATTAACGGAGAAAAAGAAGTCCCAATGAAATTGAAATAGAGGACATGGATAAGGATCAATCTGAAGTGCTTTTAACTCATTGTTTTAATCAATATAGTTTAATTTCCAATCTTAGGAATTAATTACAATAAAAAACAACCCACAATCTGGTTAAGTGACTAGTACGTAAACAATCATCGTTTTTTGTGGATCGACCCTGAGTTATTCTAATTACATTATTAGTGGACGAGTTTAGGTCTAATTTTGTAGGTGTACGACTAAGCCTACCAGTACACGATGGCTTGAACTCGGTTATTCATCTACACAACATCTGATGGGTTGGTTTTCATGTATAATATCTCTATATTTCCGGATCATTTTAGTTGACTTTTGATGTAATTTAGACTACGTTTGATGTGATTTTGAGTTCATTTTGTATTGTTTAGTTTTGTGGGGGAATCATTGTAATAGAGAGATATTTTATTAATTTTGTGATGTCCCGCATTACCTTTGGATGCTCAAGTGTTGCAGTCAAGTTAATGGCCAAGGTCAAAGTCAAAGTCAAAGTCAATGAAAGTCAAGAAGGTCAAGAAAGGAAGAGAAGTGAGGAAAGCTGGAAATCAGACCACGTGCCCGCTCGCTTCACACCAGGCGCCCTCTTACCTCCATGTTTTCGAGCCAAGTTACTACCCAAACCAGGCGCCCGCCTGGTACCTACCAAGCGCCCACCTGGTCCCCCGATTGGGATACGAGATTTGCCTATTTTTTAGGATTTTTATGTTATCCTCTCCATGTTTGGACTCCTCTTTTATGTATTAGAAAGATAAGTTGTTAGTTTTAGATGATAGGTTGTTAGTTTTAGATGGACTATGCATTATTTTATTTTTGATTCTAGTTTTCAAGGTTGAAATCAGGATTGAGAGATTTTTATCATCATCAAGCGTAATATCCAGGTTTATGATTTCTTATTATTTTCTTGTGATTATTGTTATGTCGATGAGTAGCTAATTTCCTCGTTCATGGATTGAGAGTAATGACTATCGAATCTCTATGCTAAATCTTGATTAACTAATATCATTCTTGTTCTTGTTCATTTGAGTAGTTTTAATTCGTTTAGAGATTTCAATAATATAATTAGATATTTTTGGTCTGTAAATCATTAGGGTATAAATTGTTGCACCAGCGTGGATGATTTATGCATTGACTGTACTCCATTGATTATATTTAATTGAAGACCTAGCGGAAATCAAGAGAGTCTAAAATCAATTGTTTTGTGGATCTTAATAAATTACTTTTATGTGTTGTAGACCTCGCGGAAAACATCACATAGAGGTAATAATATGGTTGCAATCCGCACACCATACTGTCCCAACCCTTAATCAAGTGAACGATTTCTTGAACAAGTTTAGTGACATTATTATTATAAAAAGCATATAGTGGAGATAGTTGTGAACCCCAATCTGTGAATTCTTGTCATTCTTGAATACAATCGTTGCTTTGATTTTGCATATTAATTTAGTTTACTTTTATTGCTTAGTAGTTAATTTAGTTAATAAACAATCAAAAACAAAAACCACCTGGTTACTTATACATTAATTAAATACATTTATTTTCACCAAGTCTCTGTGGTTCGACCCTTACAAACGTACATTTCTACTTAGGTACTTGTATACTTGTAAGGTTTTATTATACGTGAGATGTTTCTCCATCAAGGTTTTGGTGCCGTTGCCGGGGACTTATTGTGAATTACAAGTTTATTTAATCAGTGTATGTTTGGTAGGCGTTCCTTGGATCCCGAGTTGGTCCCTGTTGTAGACACCCCGCCTTGGACCTCTCATGTCCTGATTGCATACACATTCTCTGTCTTTCTCCTTTCATTTAAGTTTTGTCACTTTTCGTTACTTTCCGTTAAGTTCTTGACATACTCCGTTAGTTTTGGACTTGACTAAGTGACAACTTCAACCTTGAGTCTTTGTTTACTTTGTTTTTGTTGACTTTCGTGGTGTTCGTTAAGTTTATGACTAATTTCATTAGTTTTAGGGCTTAACTGCATAACGGGGTTAACTTTTGGGCTAAAATATGGATTTTCTGAAGATGGGATGAGCGCGCCTTTGTCCTCATTTGTGAGAGGCGTGCGCCTCCCATAGGGAGGGTGGGACGTGCGCGCTTTCTACCTTCAGAATCCAAAATTTTGCCAAATTTCCCTCCTTTTCTGATTTGTAACCCCCAAAACCATTATGCCTTGGCTTGATCCGGGGAGAGACCATCTTTGTGACCACAAACACTCTCCCTACACCTATAAATACCTCTTCATTCCACCATGGAAAATAAGAAGGAATTCTTGGCTCAAAAACTCTCTCAAACTAAAAGGTTCATTTTCAAGAGTGGTTACTATAGACAAATTGGTTCTTCACCATTCAAGCACAAGGTACAATGCCCACTTCCTCCTTCTAAACTCTTTTATTTCTCTTTATCAAAACTCTTTATTTGATTTCTTCATCTTTCATCTCTTCTAATGTGTATGCAATCTCCATAAAAAGGAATACAACCAAAAGGCCACTTAACTATTGAAGTTTGGTCAATGTTACATTCCAACATTCTAAACTCCATTTTAATTTATCATTAATTTCTTAATGTAATTGTTTGATATGTAATCTTTAACATAAATTTATAAATAAAGTAATTCTCTTTTAATCTCCCTTTGCAATTCCCCTTTTTTTACTATGTAATTGTTAGCACATTTTAATATAAATAGAAGGATTTTTTTTTTTTTTTACATTATAACACCTTTAGTAGCAAGACCCGCGTAAGCGGGGCGGAGTGGGTGTTTAAATACTTCCCACTCCGTCACCTAACCCCCGAACCCTTCTCTTCCCGAATCTCTGGTTTTGTATATAAAAATAGGCTATTTCTTTAGGTTTTTCTTATGTTCCCTTAATAACATAGGTGGCGACTCTAACAATTAAAACCAAATAGACATCCTAGGATCATTCCACCGCTCTATCCAAGTAGTGGTTTTTCCGGGGCATCTACAGTGGTGACTCTGCTGAGGACTACTTAGAGGGTTAAACTTGCGTTTCTACTTTTGGTGTTCTTTTATTCTGTTTTCTGGGCATTCTGGCAAAAAGGGTTGGAAGCGCGTGCCTCTGGCCTTCTTGGCCTAAAGCGCGCGCGTCCAACCCCAATTACCAGAATCGCCCGCCTTCCTTCTTGTCCTTCCATTTCATGTTTCTGTGCTAACAATTACTGCAGGGGAGAGTTTTATTATTTAGGGTCAAGGCAGTCCCTTGAACCCATGAATTTGCACGTTTTACCCAGATTCGGGCGCCTCTGCCCCTCTTTGTCTAACGCGCGCGCCTCCCGAGTAGGCATCCCAATGCGCGCGCGTCTGGGCAATTTTCCAGAACAGAAACAGTGCACATAACAGAACAGTTTTGACAGTGTGTGGGCACCGGGCCTGCACATGAATGCTTTTATTTTCTGTTTATTTTATCGGTCACGCGGGTGATTCGAAAGTTGTAAATTATGTGCTTATATGTTTTTTATTTGTTTAAAAATAAAAAAAAATTGTCACTTGGCTTGACCTCACACTACATGCACATATTCCTATGAATTACTCACAATCGAGTCGCACAAAGTCCATAACCCCAAACCCGTCGAGGCCCGTCCTAGAGAGTTTCAAGCTCCACCCGACCTTGACTCTTTCGAAGCGGTAAATCTCAACCTGTGACGTAGTTCACGACTACATGCCGGGGGTGACCTTAAGCCTCTCTCTAACCGAGCACAAGCCAACACATTCTTAGTGTAGGTTCTAACACTCCGTGACCAAGTCGGTTTTCGTGTGTCGAGATTTTCCTAAACTAATGTCCTCAAATCATACATGCCGTTTCCAAAAGAAACAAATGGTTATTATGGACGAAATAAAACTCCGTCCTCAAGTGGTTATTATGGACGAAATAAAACTCCGTCCCCAAGTGGTTATTATGGATGAAATAAAACTCCGTCCCCGCATGTATTCTTTATGATATTAATTTAGTTTAATCCTGTCACATATAAGGATCACAAGCGTGGTGGAATCTGATGAGTATATGGGACCGCGAGAAGGTCTATATACTAGTATGATGATTCCACTATATTTCTAGAAACCCCCAAAAGGACTCCGTCCTTCCGGCTTTTGTAAATAAATAAAAAAAATATTTTTTCCTATGTGGTTATGGTATTTTTTGCTTGTTTGTGGGTTAAATTATTTTTACCCAAAAGGTGTTTGTGGGCCAACCTAAGATTAACCGTGTTCTTCAAATAGGTCCTATGGCTTCCGACAGCAACAACAACGGTGACAATCTTTCCCGGTCCAACGAGGATATAGCCAACATGATCAAAGCACTGAAAGGACAAATTGATGCACTCGCCGAGAATGCCCAACGCAAGGATGATTTGTGGCAATCCCATCTCAAGCATGAGAGAATGGTCCATAAGAAAGAACTTTCTAAGCTCGAGGACCAATTGAAGGAGCTCACAAATAAAGGAAAAATGGTCCAAAGCATTGATAACAGTTTGGTCAACACTCTCATGGCATACATTGACCAACGTTTTGGTGGGCTAAATTTTAACAAAAGTCCAAGTTCCGAACTCCATCGTGCTTCTCTTCTCATGAATACTATGGTGGCCCTTCCCGAGAAATTCAAGATGCCCGACATTGGCAAGTTCAAGGGAAACTCTTGTCCCGATGCTCACATCGACTCCTACATTTGGGCCATGCTACCGAAGAAAGTGTCTCCTCAAATAATGGCATAATGCTTCCCACTTACTCTTGATGAGGTCGCAAAAGATTGGTGTTTGAGTCTCTTAGTTTCCACCTGCCTCAATTGGGATGATGCCATGCTTTCCTTTAAGTCACAATATGAAGGCAATTACATGCACCGTCCCACGAAGAAATAATTGGCGAACACCATGCAAGAGGTCAATAAATCATTTGCGAACTTTTCTCACCGTTGGAATGACAAGTTGGCCGAGATTGTTGATAGGCCCTCAATGAAGGAACAAATGGAAATCTTCTTGAAGTTCTTAAATATGGACTACTGAGCTCATCTTAATAGGGCCTTTTATCCGGATTTCGCACATATGTTTGATGCGGGGATCAGAATTGACAACTTGCTCCGTGAAATAGCTGAGGAATCCTATACGACAAGCTCCGACACCGAAGGGGTCCCGGACAGTTCAAGCAGCGACATGGAAGGTTACAATGGTTTTGAGGACTACGATGATGGGGAGAACTACAACAACGACGACAACAATCTCCGTTTCTGTTTCTCTACCTAGTAATAGGAATAAAAAAAAGAGTCAAAGTCCTCTTATGTGTGCATTAAGTTTTCTTCCTTCTCATTAATATTAAAGTTTGAGTCGGTCTTAATAAAAAGTCGTTCTTTTCCTCATACACTCTTCCAAGTTGTTCAATTTAATTCTTGGCAAAATGATGAAAAGACGTCTAAACGAGTTTTGGAACGAAGGCCATCACTTGAACGCCTAGGGGCTTAAACATCAAGAAGACGAAGCCAAGACATCAAGCAAGGGGGATTAAAAAAAAAAGCTCGCTAGGTTGAGTCTTCAAAACAACCTAGGCAAAAGTTAGAGCACAAAAAAAAAAAAAAAAATCCCCCTGAATCGAAGAAGTACAAGATCAATATCATTTGGACGAAGCGACATCAACAAAAATCACGATGAAGCAACAATTACATCACGGCGAAAGGAGCATCCACAAGAACTACGGTGACCTGAGCCTCTACACTGGAGGAACGTAGGCAACCTGCGGGTCCGGTCTTATGCAAGAAAGAAGATATGTTTAGCCCTAGTGCATTATGGTGATTGGACTTCATCTAGAACTTGTCAAGACATTGTCAAGACATCTTTGTACGAGTCATTTGCCAATGAATTAATCACCTCAAGATTGAATAAATTTCTTAGATTTGGAATCGCTTTCCGTTCCTTGCCGAGTCTAGGGGCTTCTTATCTTTCAGCGATACTCCCAGTTTCTTGCAATCAAATTGGGGCTTTCTTTCTCTTCTCTCTTAATGACTTACTTGCCTTCGTGAGTCGTTCAAAAAATATATAAATACATGAAGTAAATACTAGGGACCACTTCCCTAGTCAAGTCAATGTCACTCATCATTAGTGACAAAAGGTCTCCACCGCAAAATCACATGTCTCTCATCCTCAGCTAGAGTCAATGCACACTTCCTCATTAATCGAGTCAAAATGAAGACGCAAAAGAGATGCCCGCTATATTGAAAACCTGAAAGGGCGGTCTAGGCAAAAAACAAGGTGCGTCATGAAAAAAATGAGAGAGTGAGAGAGAGAAGGGAAAGAGAAATGGAGATCCACGGCCTCTAAAGAAGACGACCACACAAGTTCTACATTAAATCTCCTGAGCAAGTCAATTCCCCACCGAGTCAACTTCGTAATTACAAAGGGCTCGACAAGATATGGCACAATCAAAGGTCATTTTGATTTATTGGCATAAGAGAGATTGTTCTTGCAATGTGCATTTTTGGGCTCATTTGAAAGAAGGCCCGTCCGAGAATGATCTCATGATTGATATGGGGTACTGTAAGTACCCCCAATCTGAAATCGACCTACTTTAGAGGAATTCTTGGTACCATTTAGGGATAAACCAATGGGCCAGGACCTCACTAGGATAAACCTGATATTCCAGGACTGAACTGGAATTAAACTTGGAAAAATCCAGAAGCTCGCCAAGTCGAGTCGTACGGATGGTTTGGGCACATGAGGTCCCTAGCCGTAAGGCTATGTTGGGCACCCTCAGCCTCTATAAATTGAACCCCATGCTGATCATTTCAGGGGGGGGAGAAAACGTTTTGAGAGTTGTTACTCTGCCAGTTTGAGAGCAGAAAGTGAGTTATACATATATTTGAGTGATTAGAGAGGAAGATAGGCATAACCATCATAGGTGAAGCCTCTTTCTCCCCATCTTCTTCTTCATCTCAAACTCTCTTTTATCTTTGTTAATATTACTTGTTCATCTTGTATTATTTCTTCTTGTTCTTGCAAAGTCTTGTCCATTTCAAGCACTTTATATTTCTTGCAAGTCTTGTCCATTTCAAGCATTATATCTATGTATTATACAAGTCTTGGCCTTCCAAGCTATATATATATTATGATTATATATGTATATGATCCAAATCATGAGGTGATTCAAGGTGCCCTTCACACCTAGTGTGTGATTTATGGGATAAAACCTAGGATGATCATGATTTGTCACATTTCATGTTGATGTTGTTCTTGTTTGGCCATGAGAGCCATGATTGGGGGATAAAGTTTCAATCTTTATCATCCCAACCATGACCTAGCCATAAATCACCAAGTATGGGACATAAAGATTTGATATTTGTGTTATATTTGTGTCCCTAAAGGTTTAAACTTGCATAATAAGTCCATTTTGGTGGTAAAGTTTCAATCTTTATCCACCAAAATGGTCATTTTGGCCTAAATGCCATGTTCATCAACTTTTCATAAATTTCTCCAATCATTGCCTTTGATCACACCTAAATATTTGTTTTTGGGGTTCCTTTGTTGATCAAAGTGCATAGGAATGAACCTTTCAAAGTCTTGTTGTTAATCATAAACTGGAAATCAACATTCCAGTCCAGTTTCAGCAAAGATACTCTGTTTTGACTGAAACTGGACTGCTTTTCTGATACACTGTAAAAATGCCCTGGAGAGCCCTCCCCATCTGTACGGCTACTTTGGCCGGGGAGGGCATTTTCCAGTTTCTTCCTTTTTAACCAGAAAGTTTGTAAAATAAACCTTTTCTGTTAAAAAATTAACTGGTTTTGTCAAAACAGTCAGTTTCTCCCATTTTGAAAGCACACACACACACACAAGCACTTTTGTTAAATAACATTAGGGAGACTCGGCTTTGTCCGAGGCGGCTTGGCTGACGTGAAACTTTCCCAAGACGTAACCTGACCTCCGAACTAATAGAATCTCTAACCTTTTCTTTTGTTGGGTTAATTAATTAACAAAAGTGGCGACTCCGTTATGTTTTTGTGAGATAACCGTGTTCTCAAACTTCTTTCTAGAATCTTTGGGGATATTTATGTGTGGGTCAAACTCCCGTCCCCCGTTTTCATTAACTTTTGTGCTTGTTTTGTGTGTGCTGAGTTTCTGTTTGAACTTTCTGGAGTGGAAACTGTTCTGGATGTGCAATAAACTGGGGCTTGATGATCAGAAGATGAAAAAACTACAAAAAATAATTGCCAGCATTCTATAGCCGTACGGCTATGTTGGGCAGGGAACAGAATGTTCCAAAATTTAACAATTTTGTGCAGGGCAGGAACATTCTGTGTCCCTTTGGCTTCTGCTTTTCCAGGTTCCATTTACTGTTTGGTTCGTGCACATTACCTTCCTCTTTTCTAGCCAAAACTTATTTTTTGAAGCTTGGTTATGTACAAACTTTTGGACATAAATTTGGATTTTCAAAACCTCCTTGTGCATAACCCATTTTGTAAAAGGTTTTGAATTCTTTTTTGTACACAACTTGTTTTGCAAATGATTTTCAAAAGAATTGCTCTTCCTGAAAGATGTTGATTTCAAAGGATTCTTTGGTTGTGCACAATTTGTTGTACATGCGAGTTTTGGCTTTGTTCATAAGATTCTTGCTTGATTGATTTTGTAAATAGCTCGTTCATGCTTGCTCATTGTTGTTGATTATACATTGCTCATAATGTTAAAGCGGACCAAGAATTTCTATTTTGACTCAAAAGGGAACATAGAAGGCTTCACACTACGCGCACTTGACTATATGCACGTTCCAAATGCCCTTTAAACCCGGGATGGATGCCACGATGTAGCTTGATTGGCGCTCTTGTGCCCTTCTAGCGCGCACGGGTCCATTCCACCTCCCCTTCCGAGCCGAGTCAACCACACTTGTCCGTGACACACAAATACCGAGACTTTGGTTGGTTTTTGGTCTAGCTCACGTTACCACGTCCCTAATACGTGTTCGAGATTAATTGTGGCCAAGTTAATGCCCGAGTCACGACTCCTTGTGAAAGCAAGTGTGACCATGGTCAACTTTGACCCGGTCCTTGACTTATACGTTAATATTGGCTATAATTAACCAAAGTCATGTATTATGGATGGGGTGACACTGTGTTGTCGAGCCCTACTGAATGGTTCATACTAATCATCCTTAAGCCCAAGGATAAGATTCGAGAGCCCTCATCAAAGATGAGGATTATGCCAGAAGTCCCTTGAGTCCCTAAGACGAATCTCGATCTTAACCGGGGCTTAATCATGATTGGAATGGCCCACGCATTAGGAATCTTGCGATGCACTAGACCCTAGGTTCGTTTCTTTTGGTCGGTGGAAGCCGCTTGCCCTATAGGACCCTCGCCCGGGACAGTCCATCCTTGGGAGTGTGCAAGACAGGTGAAAAACGAGGGGTCTATAGGCGTAGTGATGACCTCCACTGATCTAGGAATTAGAGTAGTTGCAAAAAAGAAGAGAAATCTTTTCCAACCATTTAGGAATAAAAATACTTTTTAAGTAAACTTGGATGAATAAATAATTGCACATTGCATGACTTTTGCTTCTTGGCCTTGACGCATCGCATTCTTGCGTTAATGAGCATCATTTCGTTAAGTCTTTGGACGGATCCCCGTTATCCTCCAAGACCTCCATAAAGGTTTTTCGTTGAGTCTTTGGATGGATCCCCGTTATCCTTCCAAGACTCCCGTTAGAGTCCCTAGGCTTAGTTCCCTAGGAGGTTAGATCTTTGGATGGATCCCCACTATCTTTCCAAGGTTCCCATTGTGATTCCCATTGTGATCCAGTTGTGATCTCGTTGTGATCCCCGTTGTGATCCCGTTGTAATCTCGTTGTGATCCCATTGTGATCCCCGTTGTGATCCCTATTGTGATCCCCGTTGTGATCCCCATTGTGATTCCCGTTATGATCCCGTTGTGATCCCGTTGTGATCCTCATTGTGATCCCGTTGTGATCCCGTTGCGATCCCGTTATGATCCCCATTGTGATCCCCATTGTGATCTAGTTGTGATCCCCATTGTGATCCCGTTGTGATCCCGTTGTGATCTCCATTGTGATCCCCGTTGTGATCCCGATTGTGATCCCGATTGTGATCCCCGATGTGATCCCCGTTGTGATCCCCGTTGTGATCCCGTTTGTGATCCCCGCTGAAACCTCCGTTAAACCCCTAGGTGTTGTCCCCAAGGTCCCCGTTGAGATTCCCGTTGGAACCCTAGGTGTTGTCCCCTATGTCCCCGTTAAAATTCCCGCCAAACCCCTAGTTGTTGTCCCCTATGTCCCCGTTAAACCCCTAGGCATAGTCCCCTAGGAAGTTAGCCAAGTATTTGGACGGATCCCTGTTATCCTCCAAAGCGTCTGTTAAAGAAAAGAAACAAAAGGTGCTTAGGGTAACTCTCTCCCCTTTCCTTGGACCGTCACATGATGACCAATTCTGCGCCCCTCATGCCATTTCGTTCCCATGACCCCTTCGAGTTTAGCTGTCATGGCACCACATGGTAATATATCCTGGTCAAGTATTGGCCTTCTCAGTTTGCACCTCCATGTGATGACCATCTCAGTTGCTCCGATCGCCTTGATGGCTCGAACTAGTGTGAGTAGCATCTGGTCCCAAGCCAGTAAGGTTTTGTCCCATGTTATCCTGACTATATTCCGACAAGCCAAGGAGGCTCCTCGTCCCCATAACCTTTACGTTAGGACCCTTAGGGCCGCTCTCCGTCACCCTAGGAAGTCCGTTTGGAAAGTGAGTCAATCACTCACCTCTTCCCAGAAGCCCGTTTTAAGTCATGATCGTCTCTTCGTTAACCCCATTTGAATGTGTGAGACTTTTACTCAAATAAAAAATGTGTGTGTCAATCCTCATTCAAAAAAAAATTGGAAATCAGGTTTTCTTAAAATAAGAGGTCAACTCTTTTTTAAAAGGCTAATCCGCTAATAAGGCGTTCCTCTCAAATCATGGTTATAATTTCACCTCGAGGTTTAAAATGCTAAAGTCCTTTGCGGTCTTGTCCACCGGAAACATCAACCAAGGAGCCCACATCTGAAATGGCGTCTGAGACTGTTGGAATTATGCTCTAGGCCCTTGAGAAAGGCCTTACGTTACATCATTTGTTTTGGAGATAACAACCTTGGGTTATTATATGTTTTACATGTTTATTATAATAATCCCCGTCCCTAGAACTTATGAAGAACTAGTATAAGTTTAATTGATGATCATGTGTATTAGATACAGATTAAGCTTATGGGTACATGTTGGTGACCATGTACTGGACATGACCCACCTATGAGATTTATGTCATGGTCAAATGTCATAATTAAATCTCATAATAGTTATATCATTAATATCCTTAGACCTGAGATTATTACAGTCTTCCACATGATGAAAATTATGTTTGACGTAATCAAACGTCACTCCTAACCGGGTGGTTATAAAGGCTACGATTGGCATAATCGGATTCATGTAGGGAAAGGTAATAAGTCAATATGGGATTTGTCCCTCTCTCAAGAGAGATATCTGCTTAGGCCTCTCGTAGAGTGAGATTGATGAAATGCGTGGCCGCGCTCAAATGAATTGATGAGATCAATACCATTTGCTCATTATCAATCTACTCAAGACCGAGAAAGCATTGAACAATATAAGTTGACATGGACCATGACTTATGTTCAATATGATATCGTGAGACAAAAGGATTGTGATATATTCTATTGAGGATTACGAACTTCTTTAAGTTATATTAATTGGGTAGTCATGATGGCTTGCTAGAGTCCGCTCATGATTTATGAGTTTGACCTTGGTTGGACTCATTGCCAACTTAATATAATCCTATGGGGTCACACACAAAAGAACGAATTGTTTAAAAGGCTAAAAATGACTTTTTTTTTTGTGCTCGGCCGAGCACCTCAAAGGACTCGGCCGAGCATGAGAAACAGAAAGTTTTGACACAGAGGTGCTCGGCCGAGCACCTTATAAGACTCGGCCGAGCAGGCCCTGTTTGGGCCCAAAATCTGATTTCGTGTTTTGACGGGTTTTGACCTATTTCTCCTAGAAGGTTTAGGACTAATGAGTTTGAATACCTCTCTCTTAACCCTAATCAGCATGGATTGATATTGTATCATTATTGGTAGCCTTCATGTGTTTGAGAAACATATTTTTGAGTTTAGATTGAGAATCAAAAGCTCAAGAACACCAATAAAATCATATAGCCTTTGAAGATTAGAAAAGCGTGTTTTCTAATGGGTCTAGCAATCCAAATCTAGAATCGTTCTAGATATTCGTTCGCATGTGGATAAATATAGAGGGCGTTGGCATCAACTCCTTCAAAGTTCGTGATCCAAGTGTTGCGGTCGTTCCTGCGTTCGTGATTCGAAGAAGCGCGAAGAACAAAGATTGAAGATCTCAGAATTTTAAAGCTCCATCACGGTTAGTGTTCTAAATTCATCCTCGTATTAATTTAATCATCGTGATCGGATCTAGGCTTTTGGGTTTTAATTCCGCTGCGCATGTTTGCTCAAAACCCAACAGTGGTATCCGAGCCCCGTTCATCATGATTATTTTAATAATAACATGTTAATGATATAATTTGATTATATGTTTTGGCATGCTATGTGAATTTGGATTCAAGATGTTTATGTGATCTGAGTTTTATGTTTGTATATGAGATATATTGAAATCATAAAATCGCACCGTTTAAATACGTTATGTGGGATCTACGATTGCAATAATAATTTGATTATTATGTTCCTTTAGATTATCAAAAATTAATTGGATTGATTTGTTGATAATCTTTGATTCATGAATAAATCATTTATTCAAGGTTTTGATGAACATGATGATATGATCATTATGAACACCAAATCCTAAATGAATCGGGAAAGCAATCTTAGAATTAAAATTCGACAAGAAAATGTTCTGTTCGTGGTGCTCGGCCGAGCAGTCTATAAGACTCGGCCGAGCAGAGTCGTCAGAAGCAAAGGGTTTTCTGGAACACGGAGGCGCTCGGCCGAGCACCTTAAAGGACTCGGCCGAGCAGGTTGATTTTGGACAGAATTTGTTTTTCAGATGGCTGGTTTTAGAAACCGTGTTTCCTGAAATTAAATGGCTTGTTTAAAATCACTTTGGATTTAATTTCTTTGTCAGATGGCTGGTTTGAGAAACCGTGTTTCCTGAAAACAAATATCAAGGTCAAAGTAATGAATTGATGGGACAAAAGAATTTAGAATCGAGTTACTTTATGTAAGGGATTGTGGATGCCTATTGGCTTAGTTTCGACCTTACATAGTTGTTTCTTCTAGTTTCTAAATTTGGTACGGGATTGTGGATGCCTTCTGGCTTAGTTTCGACCGTACAATCGTGCTCTCAATAATGTGTTAAAGAATTTATCCCCATAAATCAATCACATGAAATCTTAATTTAATTAATGAGATTAGTTAAATTATTAACCGTTGCTTTATGTGTTTATATTATGTGACTATAAACATTGACCATGCTATATGTCATGAACCTTCTTTAAAATTTAAGTTCCGTGCCAATCCATGATTAAAACACTTGTGAGTACGTGGGTATTTTTGTGTGGGTTACGCCCTAGCGTAGGTGCATTGATTCTATCCATTTATGAGCAAGATGAGGAAACAGTGATTTCTATATGTTTAAAATGGTTTAACTTAATTAGGCTATCAAAACAGTTTTGGGCCTAAGGCACAGATGAGATTAAAACATGTTAGATATACGATATCCAAAATCTCATAAAAGATCTAAGAGTCATATACGATATGATTGACAAGGAGTTGTCTACCTAAATAACTTATTTTGAGCAGTCGTGCCCTAGCCGACTCAAAGTTAAGTGAAATATGGATCTTAGCCCATTCAAATTATATTATACATTGGATGTATATGAAGGTTATATAATTTAGTGGGAGTATTTATGAAATACAATCTATATATCTCTTAAATGACTGGTATGAAATATAGGTGCATATTTATTTGCATATTTGTGTAGAATATTTCTTAAAATTTAATTATGTTTATTACTGCGATCTGTTCTTCAGAATGGAAATTATTCATGAGCTTAAGAATTGTTCTAAAGCAAGAATGGAAATTATACATTCTTAATAATCCTGAGTAACCTAAATTGCAATATTAATTTGATTAATATGTTCCGTAGGATCATCAAAATTTAATTTGATTAACTTGTTGATGATCTTAGATTCATGAATAAATTGTTTATTCTTGGTTTTGATAATCATGGTGATTTGATCACCATGAGCACCAAATCCTAAATGAATCAAGAAATGCAATTATAGGATAAATTTGGAAATTTAAAATCTACCGCTTCTAAGATAAATATTTTGAGTTGAATTTAATTATCAGATGATTGGTTTCAGAAACCATGTTTCCTGAAATTAAATGTCAAGTTCAAGATTAATCTGGGATTGAATCTAATTTCAGACGGCTGGTTTGCGAAACCAAGTTTCCTGAAAAGTGATGTCAATTAAGAATTCAGATAAACTAAAATTAGAATCTTGAATTGTTCTTGATTGCTGAAGTTAGTCGAATTGATGAGACATTAGTTTGTGCTCTCAATATCTGAACTATCATGCGGAAAGATGATGACCTAAGTCGAAAATTCGATTTTGACTTTATGATTCTCTAAAAGGAAGGATTAAAAGCTAAAGGTAAGACAAACGTTGTCAAACCTAAAGGAAATAATTGTGGCTAAAATTATGACTCTGAATAATGCAATTTGGTAATGTGGCAATTTGATTGACCATTTAAAATTGCAATCAAAATTTTGGATGATCAATAAAAGGTGAATGGTAGTGAGACAACCACAAATGATATTTATGCTATAAAATTAATCTTTCTAATTTTAATCATTGGGTATTGGATACCGGATTGGATCCCACATTTGTATAAATGTGCAACAATTAATAAAAAGAAAGACTATTTATAAAAGGTAAAGTTAATCTGCGAATGATAATGATGCAAGAGTTGCAACATTGTTCGTGGAACACTTATGAAGTGGCTTTGCTCATTAAGTAGAAAGTATTATTTTGCTATAAGATAATGAAGGATATTTATTTCTTATTTGGAATAAGAAAGAGCTTTATTTATTATGATTTGCTTTATCATATTGTTAAATCATATAAATAAATCTCATATCCTAAATCTTGAAGAACAAAATAATAAATAAGACTATAACATAAATAATTAAATTCTCAAGGCATTATTGTTTTGATCAAATAAATGAGAAACGCATATCTAAAATTCCATGGGACGGAGTTTTAAAGTCATACGATTTTGAATCATATGATTTATGTAAATCTTATTTACTTGGATTAAGACATCTTTTACTAGGAGTAGTAAAAGGCTGATATCTTATTAGACCTAATACATGTCGATGTATATGGTTCATTAAGTAGCAATGCTAAAAGAGGATTTTGGTAACTTGGCAAAATTATTCAGAAATCCCGATTCGATCGTGATAATGAATAATTGAACCAAGAATTTGACAATCATCTTTAGGTTGTGAAATTGTTTCACAAATTAACTCCACCGAGAACACCATTTAGAATGATGTGTCTACGTGGAGGTGTAGAACCTTATTGGATATGGTTCATTAGATGATAAAGTCAAATTGATCTTCCATTATTTATTTTGGGGTTATGTTTTGGAAACCGCTATAATTACACTAATTTGAGTTCCATTAAAATAGGTTCAAAGGTACCATATGTCATATGGAATGAAAGAAAACTTGGTTTGTCTTTCATAAAGATTTAAGATGGTGAGACTTTTTGCGAAAAGACTTGTTGGAACAAGCTCACACTTAAATCTAATAAATGTATTTTCATGGGATATCCCAAGGAAACTTGAGGATATTATTTTACTTCTAAGAAACAAATTGTTTGTTGCTTGTAATGGTACTTTTCTAGGTAAATTGTTTATCTCTAAAGGAATCAGTGGGAGTAAAATATATCTCGAATGGTCCGAGACCTAGAAGATAACATAGAACCTTAGATGGAAGTTGAATGAACTTTCACAAGGAGTTGTGGAAATTCGTTCAAATTACACAAGTTAATTGCATATATGATAAGATACAATCTATAATGAGAAATATTGGATTTCTTATTAAAGAAAGTATAAGAGGTAAAGTTCATTGAGAATGGTATATTTACTTCCTATCAAAATGCAATGTCCGCTCCATTTTAGATTAATGTTCTGGAGTCATAAAATCTAAAAGGCAATCCATGTATATTAATCAAGTTTGGAACTTGATCTTTCTAACCTAAGGTGTAAAAACCAAAAGATGGAATCAAGTTTTCTTGGAGAAAACTAACATGGGTAGCAAAGGAACATACTAATTAAGCAAGATTAAATGTGAAAAGGTTGACTCATATTTCGACT
The DNA here is from genome assembly GCA_026119855.1 of Campanula takesimana. Lineage (NCBI taxonomy): Eukaryota > Viridiplantae > Streptophyta > Magnoliopsida > Asterales > Campanulaceae > Campanula > Campanula takesimana. The sequence goes on along the minus strand of JAOWBW010000163.1, from coordinate 458,986 downwards.
ATGATAAAACTTTCTCACTTGAAGTCATGCTTTAAGTTATTAGAATTCTCATTGTCATATCTTCATATTTGGAATATGAAATTTGACAAATGGATATCAAAACAGCGTTTCTTAACGGGAACTCACTTAAGGATGTATTGATACAACCTGAAGGTTTTGATAGTCTAGAAATTCTAATAAAGTATGTATGTTTCGGAAATCCATGAGATGGATTGAAGCAAGCTTCTTGGAGTTGAAAAAATCATTTTGATGGAGCGTTCAAATCGTTTGAAATTCATCAATAATGAGACTTGTGTTTGCTAAGAAATTAGTGGGAGCATAGTCTAATTCCTAGTCTTAAATATATGTCTAACATATAGTTCATTTGAAAGAGTTTCTTAATGAAAGGACTTAGGAATAAGCCGCTTATATCCTTGAAATTAATATCTATTGATATTAATCTAGGAAGTTGATTGGTTTGTGTTAAAGTACTTATGGAGACAATGTACTGAATTGTTCAGTATGCAAGACTCTTGGAGAAGAACTTGCAAAGTTGTCTAATGACAGTGTTCTTGGCAAGACATAGTCTTAGTGGAAGACTAATGAGCAAGAATACATTATTAGGATTCCATATGATTCGGCAATTGGATCTATCATGAATGTCATATTATGTACTTAGACGGTATAACTCGTATACTTGGAGTATGATGAGAACATACTAATCGTATCCTAGTGAAAGTCATTAGATAATGATCAAGAATATCCTTGTGTACTTGAGAAGAACTAAGGATGCATTCTTGATGGTTGTTGGAATGGGAGATGATCTAGTAAATGGTTACATAGATACATGCTTCCACATTGACAAGGGTAATTTAAATCGCAGTATAAACATATGTTTAAAATAAGTGCTATTAGTTGGAATAGTTCCAAGCAAATACACTATAATTTATTCTAACGAATAAAATTGAGTATTTAGTTACAAGAGTTGTAGCTAATAGAGTTGTTTGAATATAGATGTTATTAGTAAAACTAGAAATAGTTTATAGTGATACTAATCCAATGGATCTTGTTGTGAAATAACGGTTATTGCACAAGCTAAGGTGCCAAGGGCTCATCTATTATCCAAACACGGGCTCAGACGTTTCCATCTCTACGAGAAATCGTTGACATGGGAAGTGTCAAAAATATGCAAAATACCTTATGATGATAACAAAGACAATCATCTTACATGTGCTCACTTGCAAAATGATGGAGATCATAACTTAGCTCAATGGGTATTGGATACACGTTGATTGGGCCTAGTGCAAGTGAGAGATTGTTGGAATTATGCTCTAGGCCCTTGAGAAAGGCCTTACGTTACATCATTTGTTTTGGAGATAACAATTTTGGGTTATTATATGTTTTACATGTTTATTATAATAATCCCCGTCCCTAGAACTTATGAAGAACTAGTATAAGTTTAATTGATGATCATGTGATGATCATGTGTATTAGATACAGATTAAGCTTATGGGTACATGTTGGTGACCATGTACTGGACATGACCCACCTATGAGATTTATGTCATGGTCAAATGTCATAATTAAATCTCATAATAGTTATATCATTAATATCCTTAGACCTGAGATTATTACAGTCTTCCACATGATGAACATTATGTTTGACGTAATCAAACGTCACTCCTAACCGGGTGGTTGTAAAGGCTACGATTGGCATAATCGGATTCATGTAGGGAAAGGTAATAAGTCAATATGGGATTTGTCCCTCTCTCAAGAGAGATATCTGCTTAGGCCTCTGGTAGAGTGAGATTGATGAAATGCGTGGCCGCGCTCAAATGAATTAATGAGATCAATACCATTTGCTCATTATCAATCTACTCAAGATCGAGAAAGCATTGAACAATATAAGTTGACATGGACCATGACTTATGTTCAATATGATATCGTGAGACAAAAGGATTGTGATATATTCTATTGAGGATTACGAACTTCTTTAAGTTATATTAATTGGGTAGTCATGATGGCTTGCTAGAGTCCGCTCATGATTTATGAGTTTGACCTTGGTTGGACTCATTGCCAACTTAATATAATCCTATGGGGTCACACACAAAAGAACGAATTGTTTAAAAGGCTAAAAATAACTTTTTGCTGGTGCTCGGCCGAGCACCTCAAAGGACTCGGCCGAGCATGAGAAACAGAAAGTTTTGACACAGAGGTGCTCGGCCGAGCACCTTATAAGACTCGGCCGAGCAGGCCCTGTTTGGGCCCAAAATCTGATTTCGTGTTTTGACGGGTTTTGACCTATTTCTCCTAAAAGGTTTAGGACTAATGAGTTTAAATACCTCTCTCTTAACCCTAATAAGCATGGATTGATATTGTATCATTATTGGTAGCCTTCATGTGTTTGAGAAACATATTTTTGAGTTTAGATTGAGAATCAAAAGCTCAAGAACACCAATAAAATCATATAGCCTTTGAAGATTAGAAAAGCGTGTTTTCTAATGGGTCTAGCAATCCAAATCTAGAATCGTTCTAGATATTCGTTCGCGTGTGGATAAACATAGAGGGCGTTGGCATCAACTCCTTCAAAGTTCGTGATCCAAGTGTTGCGGTCGTTCATGCGTTCGTGATTCGAAGAAGCGCGAAGAACAAAGATTGAAGATCTCAGAATTTTAAAGCTCCGTCACGGTTAGTGTTCTAAATTCATCCTCGTATTAATTTAATCATCGTGATCGGATCTAGGCTTTTGGGTTTTAATTCCGCTGCGCATGTTTGCTCAAAACTCAACAGAGACTTCCATCCACATTAGCAGGATTGGGACACCGTCCACGAGAAGAGACCCATGCCTCGGAGGCCCAAACGCGGCTACATCAAATGGAGATCCGTACCTTCGCCGAATGCCATGCGCGAGGTTACGCCCCTTGAAAGGGAGCCACCAAAAGGAGATGGCCAAAGGAGAATCCGGCGATTGCAATGCCAAGCCAAGTGGAGACCTCGCGACGTCTTCCCCAACGACAAGGAACCCGAGTTCCCCGTGGAAGACATAGAATGTGCCGCCAACAAACCCTCCAACAATTGAGGAAGAAAATGGACCATCACACTTTATAGGAGCCCATCCCTAAAAAAATAAAAAATAAATAAAAAAAGATGAGTCTTCCAGCCTCATAGTGTTGGTGTTGTATGCTCTAGGCACGTTTTGTAAAACGATTAATGTTATTTATATATTAAAGATATTGAATGTTTGATTATTATATCCTTTGCATGTTTATTATAATAATCCCCGTCCCTGATAATTATGATTAATTGTTAGTATAAATTTAATGGATAATCATATGATGATTATGGTGTATGGGATACAATTAAACTTATGGGTATTAGTTGGAGACCAAATACTGGACTGACCCATATGAGATTTATGTCATGGTCACAATGTCATAATTAAGTCTCATATAGTTATATTACTGGAATCTTTAGACCTGAGATTATCACAGTCTTCCACTCGATGAACATTACGTTTGACATATTCAAACGTTACCCCTAATCGGGTAGCTATAAAGAATGTGATTGGCGTAATCGGATTCATGTAGGGAAAGGTAATAAATCAAGAAGGGATTTGTACTTCGTAAGAGAGAGATGTCAAGCTTTGGCCACTCGAAGAATGGTGTTGATGAAATGCATGGCCGTGCTCAAATAAGATTTGTACTATCAATACATTCTGGATCGAGAAAGCATTGAACATTGTAAGTTGACCATTGACCATGGCTTACGTTCAATAGACATCGTGAAACAAAGAGATTGTAATATGTTCTATAAAGGATTCACGAACTTATATAAGTTATATTAATTGGGTAGTCATGATGGCTTGCTAGAGTCCGCTCATGATTTATGAGCACAAATGTGTTTGGGCTCATTGCCAACTTAATATAATCCTATGGGGTCACACACAAAAGGACGAATTGTTTAAAAGGCTAAAATCGGAATTCTGGTGGTGCTCGGCCGAGCACCTTATATGACTCGGCCGAGCATGGGAAATCAGAAGGTCAGATTTTCTGGAGCAAAGGTGCTCGGCCGAGCACCTTAAAGGACTCGGCCGAGCACCTTAAAGGACTCGGCCGAGCAGGCCCTGTTCGGGCCCAAAAACTGATTTCGTGTTGTGACGGGTTTTAACCTATTTCTCCTAAACGGTTTAGGACTAATAAGTATATAAACCTCTAACAACGACCTAATCAGTATGAATAGATTCCATATCAATTAGATAGCATCCGAGAGAGAGAAAAACAAGTTCTTCTTCTTCCTCAAGAACAAGAACATTGATTTTCCATATAGCCTTCAAAGTAGAAAGAGTTTCTATTAGGTCTAGCAATCCGGTTCAAGAATCGTTCTTGAAATTCGTTCGCGTGTGGATAAACATAGAGGGCGTTGGCATCAACTCCTTCAAAGTTCGTGATCCAAGTTTTGCGGTCGTTCCTACGTTCGTGATTCGAAGAAGCGCGAAGAACAAAGATTGAAGATCTCAGAATTTTAAAGCTCCGTCATGGTTAGTGTTCTAAATTCATCTCCATATTAATTTAATCATCGTGATCGGATCTAGGCTTTTTGGGTTTATTCCGCTGTGCATGTTTGCTCAAAACCCAACAGTGGTATCAGAGCCCCGTTCATCATGATTATTTTAATAATAACATGTTAATGATATAATTGGATTATATGTTTTGGCATGCTATGAGAATTTGGATTCAAGATATTTATGTGATCTGAGTTTAATGTTTATATATGAGATATATTGAAACCATAAAATCGCACCGTTTAAATACGTTATGTGGGATCTACGATTACAATAATAATTTGATTATTATGTTCCTTTAGATTATCAAAAATTAATTGGATTGATTTGTTGATGATCTTTGATTCATGAATAAATCGTTTATTCAAGTTTTGATGAACATGATGATATGATCATTATGAACACCAAATCCTAAATGAATCGGGAAGGCAATCTTAGAATTAAAATTCGACAAGAAAATCTGTTCTGTTCGTGGTGCTCGGCCGAGCAGTCTATAAGACTCGGCCGAGCAGAGTCGTCAGAAGCAAAGGGTTTTCTGGAACACAGAGGCGCTCGGCCGAGCACCTTAAAGGACTCGGCCGAGCAGGTTGATTTTGGACAGAATTTGTTTTTCAGATGGCTGGTTTTAGAAACCGTGTTTCCTGAAATTAAATGGCTTGTTTAAAATCACTTTGGATTGAATTTGTTTGTCAGATGGCTGGTTTGAGAAACCGTGTTTCCTGAAAACAAATATCAAGGTCAAAGTAATAAATTGATGGGACAAAAGAATTTAGAATCGAGTTACTTTATGTAAGGGATTGTGGATGCCTATTGGCTTAGTTTCGACCTTACATAGTTGTTTCTTCTAGTTTCTAAATTTGGTACGGGGTTGTGGATGCCTTCTGGCTTAGTTTCGACCGTACAATCGTGCTCTCAATAATGTGTTAAAGAATTTATCCCCATAAATCAATCACATAAAATCTTAATTTAATTAATGAGATTAGTTAAATTATTAACCAATGCTTTATGTGTTTATATTATGTGACTATAAACATTGACCATGCTATATGTCATGAACCTTCTTTAAAATTTAAGTTCCGTGCCAATCCATGATTAAAACACTTGTGAGTACGTGGGTAGTTTTGTGTGGGTTACGCCCTAGCGTAGGTGCATTGATTCTACCCATTTATGAGCAAGATGAGGAAACAGTGATTCCTATACGTTTAAAATGGTTTAACTTAATTAGGCTATCAAAACAGTTTTGGACCTAAGGCACAGATGAGATTAAAACATGTTAGATATACGATACCTAAAATCTCATAAAAGATCTAAGAGTCATATACGATATGATTGACAAGGAGTTGTCTACCTAAATAACTTATTTTGAGCAGTCGTGCCCTAGCCGACTCAAAGTTAAGTGAAATATGGATCTTAGCCCATTCAAATTATATCATACATTGGATGTATATGAAGGTTATATAATTTAGTGGGAGTATTTGTAAAATACTATTAATTTAATATCTTTAATTAAGTTGGTACTTATATTTAATTATATGTTTGCATAATTGTAGATAATGGCTCAGAATACAAATTTATCACTGCGATCTATCCTTGAGAAGGAGAAACTTCAAGAAGATGGAGCTAACTATACGGATTGGATCCGTAGCCTTAGAATTGTTCTAAAGCATGAGGATAAGCTCTATATTCTTGATGAGCCCGTTCCTGAAGAAGAACCTGCTTCTAATGCACCCAAGGATGAGAGAAACGCCTACAAGAAACATGTGAATGATTCTCGTGAGGTGGGTTGTCTTATGCTTGCGGCCATGTGTTCAGAACTTCAGAAGATTCTTGAACACTTGGAAGCATTTGACCTTGCTGCTACATTGAAAGATATGTTCCAAGAACAAGCAAGGCAAGAGAGGTTCGACACCATAGCTGCCCTAGTCTCATGCAAGATGAGCGAAGGACAGTCTGTGAGCCCTCATGTTTTGAAAATGAAGGCTTACTTTGAGAAACTAGAGAGGCTTGGCCATCCAATTGAGATTGAGTTGGCTACCGATTTTATTCTTAATTCATTGCCCAAAAGCTATAATCAGTTCGTCATGAACTTTAATATGCAAGGGATGGATAAGACTATGTCTGAATTGCATGGGATGCTTAAGCAGGCAGAAAAGAAAATTGGTTAAGAGACCGCTCCTGTACTCATTGTGTCTAAGGAAGGAAAGGGCCAAAAAAGGCAAAGGAAAGGGTAAGGCAAAAGTTGTCAAACCCAAGATTAGCAAGGCAATTGTTGCCAAAGCTAATGTGGCTAAACCTGCTTCCCAAAAGGATGCAATTTGTTTCCACTGCAATGAGATTGGACATTGGAAACGAAATTGCAAGGTTTACAAGGAAGAGTTAAAGAAGAAGAAGAGTGGTGGGACTGCATCTACTTCAGGTATCTATGTTATAGATATTCTACTTTCTACTTCTAGCTCCTGGGTATTAGATACTGGATGTGGATCTCACATTTGTTTAAATGTGCAGGGACTAAGGAATAGAAGGCTACTTAAAGATGGCGAAGTGGACCTACGCGTGGGAAATGGAGCAAGAGTTGCTGCATTAGCCGTAGGAACATATGATGTCATTTTACCTAGCGGATTAATTCTTGTTTTGAACAATTGTTATTACGTTCCGGATTTAAGTAGAAATATTATTTCAATTTCTTGTTTGGATAATGAAGGTTTTAAGTTTCTTATTGAAATAAGAAGTTTTATATTTATTTAAATGATATGCTTTATTGTACTGCATGTTCATTTAATGGCCTTTATGTTCTTGATGTTGAAAGTGGGAATAATGAGAATGTTTATAATATAAATAAGAAATCCAAACCTAATGATGTAAATCATACTTATTTGTGGCATTGCCGTCTTGGTCATATTAATGAGAAGCGTATCTCAAAACTCCATGGGGACGGACTTCTAGATTCACATGATTTTGAATCATATGAAACTTGTGAGTCATGTTTACTTGGAAAGATGACTAAGGCACCTTTTACTAAGAGTAGTGAAAGGGCTAATGACTTATTGGCCCTCATACATACTGATGTGTGTGGACCAATGAGTTGCAATGCTAGGGGAGGATATTAATACTTCATAACTTTTACTGATGATTTTAGTAGATATGGCTATGTCTACTTAATGAAACATAAAAGTGAATCTTTTGAGATATTTAGAATATTTCAAAATGAAGTACAAAATCAACTTGGCAAAACTATTAAAGCACTTCGATCAGATCGTGGTGGAGAATATTTAAGCCAGAATTTGACAATCATCTGAAAGATTGTGGAATTGTTTCACAATTAACTCCACCTGGGACACCACAATGGAATGGTGTGTCCGAACGGAGAAATAGGACTTTATTGGATATGGTCCGCTCCATGATGAGTCAAGTTGATCTTCCTTTAACCTTTTGGGGACATGCACTAGAAACTGCTGCACTAACACTAAATAATGTTCCAACAAAATCTGTTCCAAAGACTCCACATGAGATGTGGACTGGAAGAAAACCTAGTTTGTCTTTCATGAAGATTTGGGGTTGTGAAGCATTTGTTAAGAAGCTCATATCTGACAAACTCACACCTAAATCTGATAAATGTATTTTCGTTGGTTACCCTAAGGAAACTAAGGGTTATTACTTTAACAACCGCATGGAAAACAAAGTGTTTGTTGCCCGTCATGGTACCTTTCTAGAGAAAGAAAAGGAATCTCCAAAGGAATTAGTGGAGTAAAATTAATCTCGAAGAAATTCGAGAACCCGAAAATTACATGGAACAAAATGTTGGATCTGAACAAGTTTCACAAAGAGTTGTGGAACCTACTCAGAATACTCAAGTTCCTCGCAGGACTGGTAGGGTGCGATCTGAACCTGAGAGATATGGATTTCTCATGACGGATAGCAATGAAGTAGAAGTCATAGTTGATGACGAACCTACTTCCTACCAAGAAGCGATGTCCGCTCCTGATTCAGATAAATGGCTTGGAGCCATGGAATCTGAAATTAAATCCATGTATGATAATCAAGTTTGGAACTTGATTGATGCGCCCGAAGGTGTAAAAACCATAGGATGCAAATGGGTTTTCAAAAAGAAAACTGACATGGATGGAAAGGTGCATACTTATAAAGCTAGACTTGTAGCGATAGGCTATAGGCAGATTCATGGTATCGACTATGATGAAACCTTTTCGCCCGTAGCAATGATCAAGTCTATAAGAATTTTACTTGCCATAGCCGCATATTTTGACTATGAGATATGGCAAATGGATGTCAAAACAGCGTTCCTTAACGGGAACTTGCTTGAGGATGTTTACATGACACAACCTGAAGGTTTTGTAATTCCAGAAAATTCTAACAAAGTATGCAAATTGCAACGATCTATTTATGGATTGAAGCAAGCCTCTAGGAGTTGGAATCTTCGATTTGATGAATCGGTCAAAGAGTTTGGCTTCATCAAGAACGAAGATGAACCTTGCGTTTACAAGAAGATTAGTGGGAGCGTAGTATTATTTCTGGTACTATATGTAGATGACATATTGATCATAGGAAACGACATTCCCGCACTACAGTCTGTAAAGACTTGGTTAGGAAAGTGTTTCTCTATGAAAGATATGGGAGAAGCCGCTTATATCCTTGGCATTAGGATCTATCGTGATAGATCCAAGAAATTGGTTGGTTTAAGTCAAGATACATATATTGACAAAGTTCTTAAGAGATTCTGCATGGAAAACTCTAAGAGAGGAAATTTGCCAGTGGGACATGGCATAACTCTAAGCAAGAATCAGTGTCCTAAGACAACTGATGAGCGTAAGAGAATGATTGGGATTCCATATGCTTCCGCAATTGGATCAATCATGTATGCCATGATATGTACTAGACCCGATGTCTCGTATGCTTTGAGCATGACGAGTAGATATCAATCAAATCCTGGTGAAAATCATTGGATTGCAGTCAAGACGATTCTTAAGTACTTGCGAAGGACTAAAGATTCGTTCTTGGTGTATGGAGGTGTGGAAGGTGATCTTGTTGTAAGTGGTTACACAGATGCAAGCTTCAAAACCGACAAGGATGATTTTAGATCGCAATCTGGATTTGTATTTGTGCTTAATGGAGGTGCTGTTAGCTGGAAGAGTTCTAAGCAAAGTACTGTCGCTGATTCTACAACGGAAGCTGAGTATATTGCTGCATCCGATGCTGCTAAAGAAGCTGTTTGGATCAAGAAGTTCATAACTGAACTAGAGGTAGTTCCTAGCATTGCTGATCCAATAGACCTTTATTGTGATAATAATGGTGCTATTGCTCAAGCAAGGGAACCAAGAAACCATCAGAAGTCCAAACACATACTTAGGCGTTACCATGTCATTCGAGAAATCATTAACAGAGGTGACGTGAATATATGCAGAGTACCAACTGATGATAACATTGCCGACCCATTGACAAAGGGTCTTCCACAAGCAAAGCATGATGGTCATGTTAGGTCTATGGGTATTCGATACATTAATTAGGCCTAGTGCAAGTGGGAGATTGTTGGTGTTGTATGCTCTAGGCACGTTTTGTAAAACGATTAATGTTATTTATATATTAAAGATATTGAATGTTTGATTATTATATCCTTTGCATGTTTATTATAATAATCCCCGTCCCTGATAATTATGATTAATTGTTAGTATAAGTTTAATGGATAATCATATGATGATTATGGTGTATGGGATACAATTAAACTTATGGGTATTAGTTGGAGACCAAATACTGGACTGACCCATATGAGATTTATGTCATGGTCACAATGTCATAATTAAGTCTCATATAGTTATATTACTGGAATCTTTAGACCTGAGATTATCACAGTCTTCCACTCGATGAACATTACGTTTGACATATTCAAACGTTACCCCTAATCGGGTAGCTATAAAGAATGTGATTGGCGTAATCGGATTCATGTAGGGAAAGGTAATAAATCAAGAAGGGATTTGTTCCTCGTAAGAGAGAGATGTCAAGCTTTGGCCACTCGAAGAATGGTGTTGATGAAATGCATGGCCGTGCTCAAATAAGATTTGTACTATCAATACATTCTGGATCGAGAAAGCATTGAACATTGTAAGTTGACCATTGACCATGGCTTACGTTCAATAGACATCGTGAAACAAAGAGATTGTAATATGTTCTATAAAGGATTCACGAACTTATACAAGTTATATTAATTGGGTAGTCGTGATGGCTTGCTAGAGTCCGCTCATGATTTATGAGCACAAATGTGTTTGGGCTCATTGCCAACTTAATATAATCCTATGGGGTCACACACAAAAGGACGAATTGTTTAAAAGGCTAAAATCGGAATTCTGGTGGTGCTCGGCCGAGCACCTCATATGACTCGGCCGAGCATGGGAAATCAGAAGGTCAGATTTTCTGGAGCAAAGGTGCTCGGCCGAGCACCTTAAAGGACTCGGCCGAGCAGGCCCTGTTCGGGCCCAAAAACTGATTTCGTGTTGTGACGGGTTTTAACCTATTTTTCCTAAACGGTTTAGGACTAATAAGTATATAAACCTCTAACAACGACCTAATCAGTATGAATTGATTCCATATCAATTAGATAGCCTTCGAGAGAGAGAAAAACAAGTTCTTCTTCTTCCTCAAGAACAAGAACATTGATTTTCCATATAGCCTTCAAAGTAGAAAGAGTTTCTATTGGGTCTAGCAATCCGGTTCAAGAATCGTTCTTGAAATTCGTTCGCGTGTGGATAAACATAGAGGGCGTTGGCATCAACTCCTTCAAAGTTCGTGATCCAAGTTTTGCGGTCGTTCCTACGTTCGTGATTCGAAGAAGCGCGAAGAACAAAGATTGAAGATCTCAGAATTTTAAAGCTCCGTCACGGTTAGTGTTCTAAATTCATCTCCATATTAATTTAATCATCGTGATCGGATCTAGGCTTTTTGGGTTTATTCCGCTGTGCATGTTTGCTCAAAACCCAACACATAGGATCTAGACTTTCACCAAAAGTCCGTCCCGGATTGTGTCTTTTTATTTTTGCAAAGGTCCGCACTTGGACATGTATGTACAAAGTTATCTCAATAAAAGAGTCATTTTCATTTCTTCTCTCTAGACTTGAGACATTATTTGCAATATACATTTACTCTTGAAATTGCCTTGCTTGTTATGATCAATTGATTGCTACGTCCCCAAAATGATGAATTGACTTCTAAGCATATTAGTCAATGACGACTCATTAAGGGCGAATGGACCTAACACGAATGAGAAATGCTAAACGCAAACAATTAATCTTGATGTGAATAAATGTTGTGATCAATTGGCATGAAGAAACCATTAATGGCAAGTCTTCCCTCATACACTTCCCCGATACACAACCCGATACACCTTTCCAAAACCAATTCTTGATGCACATCGAAGGCATCCCGAGACAGTGAAAAGGCGAGGACGTTGTTTCTCGACCACCGAGATTTGACAGTGCTCACACGTGTACGACCAAGCATAGGGCTTCCTGAAATCTTCAAAGTCATCCCAAAGTAACAGGCACGCCACTAAGGGGCTACAAAGGAGCCAATGCCCGAGAAAGCGAGCTAGGGCTAATGTTTACCTCCTCCAAAAAAAAAAAAAAAAAAGGAGAAGAGGGAAAGGAAATGAATGTATGGAAAGGAGGAAAGGAAATGGCGGAAAGAAAGGCCCGTTCACACCAAAGAGGGTTCACCCCAAGAGGTCCATCTCAAGGAGTTCACCGCAAAGCAAAGTGAGAAACAACGTCCTCCGAGACAACATCGAAAGAAAGCCAATTTCAGCAAAAGACGGCCTAAGGCCGAACTACGGCGACCTGAGCTCCTCACATTGAGGGGAACGTAGGCAACCTTCGGGTTCGGTCACAACATGAGAAAAGCCATCGAACCTTTGGCCCTCCCAAAAATAACCAAAGTCTCTTCTCTGCGGTCGCGCCAATGACCGATCTTTCAGATAGACATTGTTCGGCTCCACAAAGGAACCCATGAATTATGATTCCCCTTCTTTGGTCAAAACCCCTTTCCGTGGTCACGCCAAGACCCTGAAACCCTGAAATGACCCAAAAAGCCTTCTCCTTCCCGATCTTGCCATTGATCGAATCTTAATCTTAATTGATCACAACAGTTATACATGTCAAGGCTAATTGCTTTTTATAATCCTGACTTAATAATGAACATGGTCCGTTCAAGCAATCATTTTAATGATATTAACTAAGGCCAATTTCAAATGTCTCGACAAGTCTTCTTCTCTACATCTTATGAAAGAGCTAAACACTTGTCTTCTGTCAAGCAAGGGCTTCCTCCCATTTCATGATACATTGTTCATCAACATAAAGGGACTCTCTCCCGCTTAAATAAAGGCCCTTGCATGTTTCCCCCAAAAGGACATATTAAGTCCCCGTCCCGTCGAGTCGGTTGGATCACTCATAAAAGAAAGAGAAAAATAGAAAGAAAGGCACCAAAAAAGTAGCCCGCTAGGTTGAAAACCCACATGGGTGACCTAGGAAAAAAACAGGGTGTGCCATGAAAGACGCAGAAAAAAAAAAAAAAAAAAAAAAAAAAAAAGTTAGCCCGCTAGGTTGAAAACCCGTAAGGGCGGCCTAGGCAAAAGAAAGGGTGCGTCATGAAAAGGGATGGGTTCCTAACCGTCAAACGATGACATTAGGGCTACGCCGGCCGAAAACATGGGGCTATGCCGCCACCGACGCCAACAAGGACATGGGGCTACCCCAACATCGATGATTACAAGGACATGGGGCTACCCCAACATCGACGACAAAGGGTTCTCCACTCTCGATCGCTCCTAAGAAATGGACAAAGCTCCAAAGGACTTTATGCGTAACAAACCTCGCGGTTAAGTTAAAATAAAAATTTGACTGGCATGCTTCGTTAAAAGATTTGCCTTGAGGAATGAGCATTTTTAAAATTTGCCCTTTTAGCACCATAATTTTGAGAAATGAATGTTTTGTCCCTCCTTTCAAGTCGCGTCGGGCACTTGAGGGTGTGTTTTGTGAAAATATGTGTTTTGTCCCCCCTTTCAAGTCGCGTCGGGCACTTGAGGGTGTGTTTTGTGAAAATATGTGTTTTTCCCATTTCAAGTCACGTCGGGCATTTGAGGGAGTGTTTTGTGTTAAGATATGTTTTTCCCTTTCAAATTGCATCGAGCATTTGAGGGAGTATTTTGTGTCTTGATATGTTTTTTCCCTTTCAAATGGCATCGGGCATTTGAGGCAGTGTTTGTGAAGAGATTGTGTCCTTTGGCCGTCCGGCGTGACGTAAGACCATTAGGTTTTGTGATAATGCCCTTTGACCGTCCAGCGTGACGTAAGACCATTAGGCTTCGTTAAACTTTCCCTTTGGCCGTCCAGCGTGGCGTAAGACCATTAGGTTTTGTTAGATTTGCACTTTGGCCGTCCAGCGTGACGTAAGACCATTAGGCTTCGTTAAACTTGCCCTTTGGCCTTCCGGTGTGACGTAAGACCATTAGGTTATGAGTTGTCCTTTGGTCGTCCGGCGTGACGTAAGTCCATTAGGTTAGACCTATCCTTTGGCCGTCCGGTGTGACGTAAGACCATTAGGTTTTGTGAGATTGTGTCCTTTGGCCGTCCGGCGTGACGTAAGTCCATAGGTTAGACCTATCCATTGGCCGTCTGGTGTGACGTAAGACCATTAGGTTTTGTGAGATTGTGTCCTTTGGCCATCCGGCGTGACGTAAGTCCATTAGGTTAGACCTATCCTTTGGCGGTCCGGTGTGACGTAAGACCATGAGGTTTTGTGAGATTATGTCCTTTGGCCGTCCGGTGTGACGTAAGACCATTAGGCTCCGTGAGATTGTGTCATTTGGCCGTCCGGCGTGACTTAATTCCATTAGGTTAGACCTATCCTTTGGCCGTCCAGCGTGACGTAAGACCATTAGGTTTTGTGAGATTGTGTCATTTGGCCGTCCGGCGTGACGTAAGTCCATTAGGTTAGACCTATCCTTTGGCAGTCCGGTGTGACGTAAGACCATGAGGTTTTATGAGATTATGTTCTTTGGTCGTCCGGTGTGACGTAAGACCATTAGGCTCCGTGAGATTTTGTCCTTTGGCCATCCGGCGTGACGTAAGTCCATTAGGTTAGACCTATCCTTTGGCAGTCCGGAATGACATAAGTCCATTAGGCTCCGTGAGATTCATCCTTGGCCGTCCGGCGTGACGTAAGACCATTGGATTTTGTCGACCCGGACGTACTTCGTAAGTCCAGGGTAGAAAGTGAAATCGTGAAGGTCCTGGACGTACCTCGTAAGTCCAGGATGAAAGTTAAGACGTTATTGCCTCGGCAGCCCTTGGTAGGGCGTAAGACCAGTATAGTCATGATCAGGTTAAGAAAAAATTTGTCCCCGAGAGTGGCCAGGTTAGAGAAAACCTATCAATATGTCCCGGCAGTCCGGAGGGACGTATGACCAGCCTTGTAGTCGACCCTCCGCCATGAGACAAGTTGACCAGTTTGAGTAGTCGACCCTCCGCCATGAGGTAAGTTGACCAATTTGAGTAGTCGACCCTCCGCCATGAGATAAGTTGACCAGTTTGAGTAGTCGACCCTCCGCCATGAGACAAGTTGACCAGTTTGAGTAGTCGACCCTCCGTCATGAGATAAGTTGACCAGTTTGTGTAGTCGACCCTCCGTCATGAGATAAGTTGACAGTTACCCTCGAGACGACCCTCTCCGATAGAGCCAAGTCGATCGAGTCTAGCCTCTGAGCCATGCCCATCATTTGAGCCTCTGAGCCATGCCAGCCCCCTTTGGTCAACCCCTTCCGAATAGGGCCAAGTTGACCAAGACCGGCCTTTGAGCCATGCCTGTTTAGTAAAGGATAAATGGATATCCACCTAAGGCCCATAGGTTTGAGTAGCCTTAAATCTCTCACCCGAACTACGTTAGGCTTGATTACCTCGAATAGGGATACGTAGGAATCCTATACCTCTAGGTCCAGCCATAGAACAAATCGGCTATGCCGTCCTCCCATCAAAATGGGATGCTTATAGGTTTGAGTTGTTGGGTTTCGTAGTAACATGCGCAGCGGAATTTAGCATTTAAAATTTTGAAACCCAAAGCCCATAGATCCGTTCATATGATTAAATCAAATACAAGAACATGAATATAGGATAAAACTAACCCTTGATGGCTATTAAATTTTTCTCTTGGTCTTTGGTGGAGATTTGAAGACTTGATCACGATCACAAAGCTTGAACACGAACTTTGAAGATGATGATTTTCACCCTCTAGCGGTATCCACACTTCGAACGAATATCAAAGGAACTTCTTTGATCTTGGTTGCTAGACCAAATTGTGAAACACGTTTTCACAATGAATTTGAACTATATTGAATTTTCTCTCTTGTGTATTATTTTGTTCTTTGACCAAGGATGTCTTAGAACAAAGTAAAACCTCTCTCAAACTCTTTGGAGACTCACAAAAGGCTATCACTGAAGTTCTGGCCGAACTCATCCTTTTATACACAAGCAAGACCTATTCCAAATAGGAATCTTGTGTCAAAAGACATTCCAAATCGAATTAGGAAAGTGCCAGCCGACAGTACTGTGCGGCTGCCCAGAATACAATGTGCGGTCGGACATTTATTTGAAACAAACTGGTACAAATCTGAGCTAAGTGTGCGGCCGCCCAGTCGACACTGTGCGGTCGCCCACTTCCCCAGAATGTCCAAAATTTCTAAAATTCCAATTTAGTCCTTTTAAAGATTCGTTCTATTGTGTGTGACCCTCTAGGATTATACTAAGTTGGCAATGGGTTCAAACATGAAACCATAAGATATGATTAGGTTCTAGCAAACCGTCATACCTACCCAAATAGTATAACTAGATACAAGTTCGCATTCCTTTAGAATATGTCGTAATCCCTTTGTCCTCGACGTCATTGAACACAAGTCATGGTCAAACAGTCAACTTGTTTTGTTCAATACTTTCTCGATTCCGAATATGTTGATAATCCAAATGCCATTGATCCAATCAATTCATTTGAGTCCGGCCGAACATTTCATCAACACCATTCCTACGAGAGGCCCAAGCTTGACATCTCTCCGAAGAGGGACAAATCCATTTAGCTTATTATTCTTCCCTACGTGAATCCGATTATGCCAATCATACCCTTTATAACTTCCCGGTTAAAGGTAGCGTTTGAATATGTCAAACATAATGTTCATCAAGTGGAAGACTATAACAACTTCATGTCTAAGGATTCAAATGACATAACTAATATGAGATATATGTTCGACATAGACCATGACATAAATCTCATACAGCGGGTCATGTCCAGTACCTTGTTCCAAACAAGTACCCATAAATCTAACATGATCATCGCATGATCATTTAGCCTTTATACTAGTGCTTAACAAGTGCTAGGGACGGAGATTATTATAAGTAAAAATGAACAATAATAATAATCAAAACATCTCTTTATTGATATGAAATAAATGAAAACAATTACAACGTTTATTAAACGTGCCTAGGGCACCACTACCAACAATCTCCCACTTGCACTAGGCCCAATCTCCCATGTATCTAATACCCATGGACCTAACATGACCATCATGTTTAGCTTGTGGAAGTCCCTTTGCAGCGGGTCCGCAATATTGTCATCAGTAGGTACTCTGCATATATTTACGTCTCCCCTATCAACGATCTCTCGAATGATATGAAAACGCCTAAGTATGTGTTTGGATTTCTGATGTGCTCTTGGTTCCTTTGCTTGAGAAATAGCACCATTATTATCGCAATAAAGGTCTATTGGATTGGCAATGCTAGGAACAACTTCAAGTTCAGTTATGAACTTCTTAATCCAAACAGCTTCTTTTGCAGCATCCGATGCAGCAATATACTCAGCTTCTGTTGTAGAATCAGCGGTTGTACTTTGCTTGGAACTCTTCCAGCTTACAGCTCCACCATTTAACATAAACACAAAACCCGATTGCGATCGGCTATCATCTTTGTCGGTTTGGAAGCTTGCATCCGTGTAAGCATTTACAACGAGATCATCTTCCATTCCTCCATAGACCAAAAACGAGTCTTTAGTTCTTCTCAAGTACTTAAGAATCGCTTTTACAGCTATCCAGTGATTTTTGCCAGGGTCGGATTGGTATCTACTTGTCATGCTCAATGCATAAGATACATCCGGCCTAGTACAAATCATGGCATACATGATGGACCCAATTGCCGAAGCATATGGAACATCATTCATTTTCTCACGCTCATCGTTTGTCTTAGGACATTGAGTCTTGCTTAGAGAAACTCCATGTAACACGGGCAAGGTGCCTCTCTTAGAATTTTCCATACGGAATCTTCTAATGACCTTGTCAATGTATGTACTTTGGATTAAACCAAGTAGCCTCCTTGATCTATCTCTATAGATCTTAATGCCAAGAATATATGCGGCTTCACCCATATCTTTCATTGCGAAGCACTTTCCTAACCAAGTCTTCACAGACTGAAGTGTAGGAATGTCGTTTCCAATGAGCAATATGTCATCCACATATAAAATAAGGAATAGCACTATGCTCCCACTAATCTTCTTGTATACACAAGGCTCATCTTCGTTCTTGATGAAACCGAACTCTTTGACCGATTCATCAAAACAGAGATTCCAACACCTAGAAGCTTGCTTCAATCCATAGATGGATCTTTGCAATTTGCATACCTTAGAATCTTGTTCAAAACCTTCTGGTTGTGTCATATACACATCCTCTTGGAGTTTTCCATTCAGGAAAGCGGTTTTGACGTCCATTTGCCATATTTCATAGTCATGATATGCGGCAATGGCAAGCAAAATTCTTATAGACTTGATCATTGCTACGGGTGAAAAGGTCTCATCATAGTCAATACCATGAAATTGCCTATAACCTTTTGCTACAAGTCTAGCTTTGTAAGTATGCACCTTCCCATCCATGTCAGTCTTCTTCTTGAAGACCCATTTGCATCCTATGGTTTTTACACCTTCGGGTGCATCAATCAAATTCCAAACTTGATTGTCTTGCATGGATTGCAATTCGGATTCCATGGCTCCAAGCCACTTGTCCGAATCAGGAGAATACATCGCCTCTTGGTAGGTTGACAGTTCATCATTCTCAATGATTTCTACCTCATTACTATCCGTTATGTTTTGTGAGATAACCGTTTTTGGCGTGTCGCCCCCAAAACACGTCGCGTTTTCCGCGTGCGGGGGCGGGATCCTTACAGGTACGAGGTTGCACAAATAGTCCCCTGTTAGTCGATTGGTTTGGGAAGAGAATAGCAACAACATGTAATTCAGTTTCCAAGCTTCTTCAAGCATGTGCCCCTGCAGTATGTCAAAAGGCTTCCCGAGAATGGAGTAGCTCTTGCCATGTCCTCTTATGTTTGTTCCCTCACACAAGGAAGAGTCTCTTGCTTTGCTCGACAAATGATGACTCCCTAGGGGCTATGTGACTCAAGAAAGAGAGCTTCTTTTGCTTCATTTGATAGTTAATGAGCCCTAGGGGCTATGCTCAAGAAAGATGTGTGAGACTATCCTCAAAGTCTCTCAAAAGGGAATGTCGAGAAGCCTTCTTGTCATGTGTGCTCGTGCCTGCTCCCCCAATCAATGATAGGCCTTTCTTACTCTACTTACAATCGGTGATGACACTCTAGGGGTTAGACTCAAGTTTGAAAGGCTCCCTCAGCAAAAATGCAATTCACTTCGCCTCCCCCAACGGTGGCCCTAGTAAAGACATATGCAACATTGGAAGCTTCCTCAATTAGTTTGGCACCGAATGCCTCAAGGGGATTCGCAATCTACAATCTTTGGGCTACGGCATTATAGTAATCCAAGCAAAGGGCAATATTGGGGCTTCGCAATTGACAATATTTTGAGCAATGGTACTCGAATAATGCAATGTGGGGAGTGAGTGGTCCAAGCTTAAAGGGTCTCCTAGTACTTCACATCAAAAGGTCTTTTGGTTTGAAAGGAGGGCTCCGAAGTTATGAATGAATTTGATGATTCTTGTTAGAACTTACAACGAGATTATGAAGGAATTCTTAGAGAAAAGGAAAAAGATTCAATATGCTAAACTCTAGGGTTATAGCGGGAAATGCCTTGGCCAATCCCAATGTTTCTGCAATTCAGCACCCCTTTCTCCAAGATCAAAAGCAAAAAGTGTGGCTCTTGCGCCTCAAGCACTAGTTGCATCCGAAGATCCGTCTTTAGTTCAACTCAAGAAGACTCAAGCAAGAATACCCATTTGGAGACCTTATCACACTAAGACCTTATCATCCGCGACCTCGACGACACCACAAGACACTACTGCATCTTTTGACATAAGCTTTCCGCTATTTGGGTACCCACCACAATGAGGCCTATCATCTCCCCAGTAAGAGTAAGAAGGAGATCCCTATTAAGAATTCTACCCAACGGTGCATCCGCTTTCAATATAATGCCAAGCCGATTCCAAGATAATTTGGGACTTTACATCGACAGGTCTTTACAACCCACTATCTTAAAGCTCGCAAACAACAAGTACATGACATTTGGGGCTTAGTAATCTCTCGAAGCTTGGCATCAATAATCATCTCTTGGGGCTTACTCACGCCAACAACAAAAGGTGATTTACTTAAATGGGCCAAGTGCTGATTTATCTTGGGGCTATGCCAGTCACTCAAAGTTTGGTATCAAAGGCATCCTAGGGGCTTTACAATCAACAACCCCTTGTATCTCAGGATTGAAAGTCTTTGGAGCCCCATAATCGACAAATCTCTTGGGGCTAGACATCAATCTTCGTTGGTCACAACAGCGACAACAGAATTCAAGAGAGGCGATCCGGACTTCGACCGAGCATGATTTGATCTTGGGTTGGCTTTACAAACACACAATGGTTAAAATGGTTCACCCATGAACTAAAAAAAAAAAAAAAAAAAAAACGACAAAAAGATTTTTATTTTTCTTTTTCTTTGTCTCCTTACTTGCATAAAAGTATGTATTTTATTTCACTTTACTCCTAGCTTCTTCCCCAGTGTTCTCCATTATCCTTGAACTACGCTGGTCTGATTCTCTTCAAGAGATACGTAGGCAGCCTTTTGACACGGCCAACCCATCATCCAGAATGTCATCTCACCGATGCTCCATCAAAGTACAAGAGACTCATGTTTATCAAAAGTGTCGACATCCTTCATCAAAGCCACGGCATCAGAAATCCATCCCGAATCAAGCGGCCATGGTAAGTGAAGGTATGAACATCATTCAAGCTTTCTGCAAATCACATCACACATAAAAGCAATTTCTCCATTCTTGAAAATTTTTCTCTCTCAAGCAATTTCTGCTTTTCAAATCACATCACACCACAATCACAATTTTCTCTCATCTCACACAAGCACATATATCTGCAAAGCATACACATAACAGGTACAAGCACACAACAGAATCAGCAGATGGATTCTCGGATCTCGCTATCAGCAGACGGATCCTCGGATCTCGCTATCAGCAGACGGATCCTCGGATCTCGCTATCAGCAGACGGATCCTCGGATCTCGCTATCAGCAGACGGATCCTTGGATCTCAAATCTCGCTATCAGCAGATGGATCCTCGAATTTCGCTATCAGCAGACGGATCTTCGGATCTCGCTATCAGCAGACAAATTCCCAGATCCCACTATCAGCAAACAGATTCTCGAATCCTGCTATTAGCAGACAGATTCTCAGATCTCACTATCAGCAGACGGATTCTCGCTATCAGCAGACGGATTCTCGGATCTCGCTATCAGCAAACGGATTCTCGGATCTCGCTATCAGCAGACGGATTCTCAGATCTCGCTATCAGTAGACGGATATTTAGATCTCGCCAGTCCTCTATCAGCAAAAGTCACTCACACAGGGAGCGCATTTCTATCCTTCGTAATTTCAATAATTCCTGCTTTTTATCGAGTCTTTATTTTCTTTTGTCGATGTCCTCGGCGGTTGTCTTTCTTTCGTCGACGCGTTTTACTTTTCAATCCCCGTCGCCGAGGGGCTCTGTAGATACCCCGCCTTGGACTTCTCATGTCCTGATTGCATACACATTCTCTGTCTTTCTCCTTTCTGTTACTTTTCGTTAACTTTTGTTACTTTCCGTTAAGTTCTTGACTTACTCCATTAGTCTTGGACTTGACTAAGTGACAAGGTCAAACTTGAGTCTTTGTTTACTTTGTTTTTGTTGACTTTCGTGGTGTTCATTAAGTTTCTGACTAATTTCGTTAGTTTCGGGGCTTAACTGCATAACGGGGTTAACTTTTGGGCTAAAATATGGATTTTCTGAAGATGGGATGAGCGCGCCTTTGCCCTCCTTTGTGAGAGGCGTGCTCCTCCCATAGGGGGTGTGACGTGCATGCTTCCCACCTTCAGAATCCCAAATTTTGCCAAATTTCCCTCCTTTTCTGATTTGTAACCCCCAAAACCATTATGCCTTGGCTTGATCCGGGGAGAGACCATCTTTGTGACCACAAACACTCTCCCTACATCTATAAATACCTCTTCATTCCACCATGGAAAAGAAGAAGGAATTCTTGGCTCAAAAACTCTCTCAAACTAAAAGGTTCATTTTCAAGAGTGGTTACTATAGACAAATTGGTTCTTCCCCATTCAAGCACAAGGTACAATGCCCGCTTCCTCCTTCTAAACTCTTTTATTTCTCTTTATCAAAACTCTTTATTTGATTTCTTCATCTTTCATCTCTTCTAACGTGTATGCAATCTCCATAAAAGGAATACAACCAAAAGGCCACTTCACTATTGAAGTTTGGTCAAGATTACATTCCAACATTATAAACTCCATTTTAATTTATCATTCATTTCTTAATGTAATTGTTTGATATGTAATCTTTAGTATAAATTTATAAATAAAATAATTCTCTTTTAATCTCCATTTGCAATTCCCCATTTCTTTACTATGTAATTGTTAGCACATTTTAATATCAATAGAAGGACTTTTTTATTACATTAGAACACCTTTAGTAGCAAGACCCGCGTAAGCGGGGCGGAGTGGGTGTTTAAGTACTTCCCACTCCGTCACCTAACCCCCGAACCCTCTTCTCTTCCCGAATCTCTGGTTTTGTATATAAAAATAGGCTATTTCTTTAGGTTTTTCTTATGTTCCCTTAATAACATAGGTGGCGACTCTAACAATTAAAACCAAATAGACATCCTAGGATCATTCCACCGCTCTAGCCAAGTAGTCGTTTTTCCGGAGTATCTACACATGTGAACGATAATATCGACAGACTTTATAGAGGCATTCCCTCTATCCGAGAGTCAGAAACTGAATTTGAAACTTCTGTTACCGAGACAGAGGTAGCTTTAAGTGAACCAGAAACTTTTTCCACCGAGGGAGAAGAATCAGAAGTAGAGATGGGTGATACCTTTACTATGAATGAGTATGCTAGACCTAAGGTAGACAAATCTGTGTCTTGTATTTTGCTGACTGAAGCAGCGAAAGCCCATGAGGTAAATGGGCAGTATTTTAATATGTTGCCAAAGTTTCAGGGTCTTCCTGCTGAGGACTCTTTGAAATTTTTAAGGGAGTATATGATGACCATTGCAGGGTTCCCATTGAAAGATGGGGTAACTGATGAACAATTGAGACTTAAATATTTCCATTTTTCTTTATAAGGGGCGGCTAAAACTTGGATAATGTTACTTCCCCCTAGGAGCATTAGAACTTGGGATGAATTGCATGATACTTTTTTGAGTAAATATTTTCCCCATACTACTCTGGCCACCTTTAGACATAAAATCATAGGCTTTGTGCAAGAACAAGGTGAGCCATTTCATGAGGCGTGGGATAGATTTAAGATGCTCCAAGTTCAATGTCCACATCATAATTTTCCTTTACCTTTGTTGCATAAAACTTTTTATGGGGGGGTTGAATCATGTTGACCAAGCGATGGTTGACAATGCAGCGGGTGGTTTTCTAGGATCTAAAGCCGCTGCAGAAACCCAGGAATTGTTTGAGATGTTGGGGGTTACTTCTCAATAGAAAGGGTCTTGGGTAAAACAAGGGGAATACATGAGTTGAGTGTTAGTGATGATTTTGCTAGACAGGTAGCATTATTAAATCAAAAATTTGATAAGATGACCACTATTGGTGTTTCCGCAAATGCCAATGCTCTTAATGATTTTTGTGATAATTATAGTCCTAACACTCATGCTACTAATGTTTGTCAAGTGAGTGTGCAGTTGTCTCCTGAACAGGTACATGCTATGCAGGGTTACCCTCCAAGACAGAATCACGTTGGTCCCTTCTCCAATACTTACACACCAGAATGGAGGAATCATCCTAATTTATCATGCAGGGGTAACCAAGGAAATCAGTATCAACAATAAAAGCCTCTATATCCTCTAACTCCGCAAGGTAATGTTGAGCCACCTAAATCATCATTGGAGGAGATGATCATGCTGATGATGCAAGAGCAACAACAGATGAAGGTGGAGCAGCAGCAGAGAGGGAAGCACCAAGATGCAGTCATAAAGAAGCTGGAGACTCAAATTGGACAGATTGCAGAAGGGCTTCAAGGGCACAAGACTGGTACGTTCCCAAGTCAAAGGGAGCAAGCCAAGGCCATCATGACCCTCAGAAATGGCAAACAGGTAAGTAATGAGGTACATTCTACTCCTTCTCCCAAACCTTCTGAATCACATGTTGAGGATGTAGTTGGTAAGAGTAATAATGGTATGGGGGAAATATCTAATAATGATTCTTCCACCCCCAAGCCATATGTACCTCCCGTACCATTTCCTGGTAGATTTATCCAAAATAAGCTGGATAAACAGATGTCAGATCTATATGAGATGTTTTTGAAAGTTAACATTAATCTCCCACTACTGAATGTGATTAAAAATATTCCAGCTTATGCTAAATTTTTTAAAGAACTTAATTCCAGCAAAACCAAGTATGGGAATGAAGAGAAGTTAATTATAGGAGAAAATGCCAGTGCTGTGGTACAACAGAACCTCCCACCTAAACTAAAGGACCCCGGAAGTTTTAATATTTCTATCTCTATGAGGGACTCTGTTGGGTATGCCCACATATATCTCAGTTTTAATGTAATAGGATTTATTAGATTTGATTGATCCATCACCTAAGTTTTATTTCATGGACTTTAGACCCTCATGTAAGAAGTATTTATACTTCATTTTTTTAGGTTGTCCATTGTTATAGAATAGGCTTAGAAATAGGGCAAGAAGATCAAGATTCAAAGAAAAATCACTCAGTGAGTTTGAGCCGCGCATATGCGCCCTCTGCGCTATGCGCCATGCGCCTTTCTTCATTCGCGCCATGCGCCTCTCAGAAACGCGCACACAAGGATTTCTTCCTAGCTATGTTACGCGCCTCTGCGCCCCTTGATTTAAGCGCACACTTACTGTGCGCCTCTTGGCTCAATGCGCCTCTTGGCTCAAATGCCTCAAAGTGTTTATTCAACACTCAGTGATTTATTGAAGACTCAAAAACTTGAAGAGAATTCAAATTACACCAATGATCCAACGGTGGTTAAAAGATGCATATGCGCCTAATCTATTGACACGTGTCTACAACGGTCACATTTATGTTGAGTGTCAAAATGGCCATAATATATGCATATTCCAATCAACGAACGACAGCTCATCTTATCCACAAGGATTTCCAACGGCTAGTTTTTTGAAGTTCACTATAAATACCCCATAACTTCAACATTTTGAAGTGGCTGAGTTTTGCTAAGAATTTCAAGAATTTCTCTCTCAAAGCATTTGTTGAAGATTTGAAGATTGCCTTCGTTTTTCCAGATTTCCTCAAGAACATCTTCATACCTTCATCCTTAGCCCAGATCTTCAAGCTATAACACTTTAGTTTCATTGTGCTCTAAATCATAAAGATCTAAAGAGCCTTGATACTAAAATCACACACGCACCTCTTTAAGTTTGATCATTTAGATCCATCTTTTAGAGATACACCGGTTATTGTTTTGGATTTGTTCATTCTTAGAATATTAGATCTTGAGTTAGTGTAGAAGCTCAAAAGTTGTAATTTGTAACACTCTCTCATTATATAAGATCTCCATTAGAAATCCAAGACTAACCATCTTGGTAGAGGACGTAGATCTTTCATTGATCGAACCTCTCCAAATAGCTTGTGTTATTATCTTGTTATTTCTTTCAAGTTATTATTTTCACTCACTATTTTCTTGTTTACTCATTGTAGATTGATTGAACTGAATTGTGTTGTGTTGATATATCATTTGCCTTAGTTCCCTATTTCAACCACTTTGAGCCAAAATACTTAGAGTGTGTGTGCGCCCCTTTATCACACTTTGCGTCTATTTTCATTACTAAATTCCGCTGTGCATTTTACTCACTCACTTAGGCGCATTTCATAACGCTTACTTGATAAAGTGCGCATTTGCAATTGAGTTTTTCAAGGGTACGAAAAGAATTTTAAAACAGCTATTCACCCCCCCCCCCTCTAGCTATTTTTCATACCCTTGTTGCCCTTTGGGACCAACAAGTGGTATCAGAGCTTTCACCTTTATAAAACATTTTTCATTTTTCAAGCTTAACAGCTTGGGTGCCGATTCTAAATGGCAAACTCAAAACCTATGGCAACTGCAAACTACACTCACGTTCCGGTCTTTGATGAAGATCATTTTGACGTGTAGAAATTCAGCATATTGACTCATCTCAACTCAATCGATGAAAGGCTCCATGACACCGTCGTTTATGGACCTTATATTCCGATGAAGGCGAATCCAAATCTACGCACCAACGCTGCTCAACCTACAGTTCTAAAACCAAGGGAAGAATGGACCGAGGAAGAAATTAGAAGAGTTGCAAATGATGGCAAAGCAAGAAACATTCTCTTGAGCACTCTAAGCACGGCTATGAAACAACAAGTCATGCATTGTGCTACTGCAAATGAGTTATGGGATGCTATTGAAGAGCATATTGAAGGAGACACCGTCTGCAAGGAGAACAAGAAATACGAAGTACAAAAGAGATTCAACAATTTCTCTCAACTCCCCGGTGAAAACTTGAGGCAAACTTATGAACGCTACTGTGAAATTATCAATCTATGTATTTCACTTGGCATGAAGTTTACCAACAAAGATTTGAATGTAAATTTTCTACAAGCTTTTGGATCAAGATACCTACATAAATCTAGCGCTCTTGAAGACGCTGGAACTTTAGATGTTTGGACTTTAAGGAACCTATATGCAAATCTCAAAGTTTACGAACTCAAACTCCAACGAATCAGCGAAACTGAAGGAAAGTCAAAATCTATGGCTATGATGGCGCACAGAGAAGGTGCGCCTACACCTGCACCTACTCTTGCGCCTGTACAAGATGAGAAAAGCTCCGATCCCAAAATTTCTACTTCTGAGCTATCAGACATGGATGATGAAGACTTCGCTTTATTTGTGAAGAAATTTCAAAATTTCAGAAAATTCTCAAGACCCGGCTCAACCAACAAATTTCAAGGATCTACCAGCAAAGCTCCTCAAAAGTTTTCAAGGAGCAGTGATTCAAAAAGGAAAGAAGATCTTGTTTGTTTTAATTGCAGGAAACCCGGACATTTTGCATCAAGCTGCCCGATCCCCAAATTTGAATATATGCAGAAGAAGAGCAGCCATACTCCCAAATTCACTCCCAAGTTCACTCGTCACAAGGGAATGGTTGCTGAAGAAGAAGCACCAGCAAATGAGCACAACACTTGGATTGAAACAGACTCCGATGAGAGCGATGAAGATTCCGATGATGGACTCGTCTGTTTGATGGCAAATGATGATGAAGTTAATGCTTATGATTCTGATGATGACTTCTCCAAGGATGTTCCCGATATGAATGCCTTGAATAAACCTATCAAGAAATCTGAAGGTTTTCAAGAAGTGAAAAAGAAGAAAGGACCAACCATCAACGAGCTCGTTGAACAAGGATTTCTCACTCCGGCTCAAAACGATGGTGGATTGCTATTCTCACGATGTGATCTTGGAGCAAGGAACAAATTGAGAAAAGGAGCATACATTAGACCACAAGTTGAACCAACTGCTCCAATCTCCAAAATCAATGATGAAGTGATTGCTGAACAAGAAAAATTGTTCAAGAAAGCTGAAAAGGTAATTACTAGATTTGATAGTATGAAGGAAGCATTAGCACTATCATGTGATGAAATTTCCCAGCTTAAGACCGAGAAATCTCTACTTAAATCTGAACTCACCCTCCTTAAGGAGCAGATAAAGAGCATGACTCCTCTTACTGTTAAAAACACTTTTCTAACAGAACAGAACTCACTTCTTAAAGTTCAAAACGATGAATTGGTTGCTCAAATTACTGATCTTAAAAAGATTACAAATGAGTGGTCCAATTCTCGTGTCACTATGGAGAATATATTTGAGTCCCAAAAAGTCAGTGGTGATAAAAGTGGCTTGGGATTCTCATCAACTAGTGACAACTTTAAATGTGATGTCTGTTCTGAAAGAGATAGTGAATTTACCAACCAACAAACTTTTGAAATTCCCAAGGAAAAACATTCTAATTCAATGGGTAAAGGACAGGAAAAAGTCAAGAGACAAACATTCCATTATGTCTACCCAACGAAGCAATTTGGGAAAGCTAATGGGAAAGATATAGCTACAGATGAACCATCTCCTAGCAAAATCATTCTTGAAAATAGGCGCGCTCCTTCTCCGGGTGCTCACTATGCGCCTAAGAGCCACGCGCCTCATCGCCGTGCGCCTCCTAGCCCTATGTGCCCTCCGAGAAAAAGCACTCCAAAATTTCAAAAGAAAGATTTTGTTAAGGCTAGTTCATTTGACCCAAAGAAGAATGTCATCCCCAAGAAAAGTAAAGAGTTTGTGAAAACTCATGTGATTGGTGGCTTTCATCATTGTTCCATTTGTGATTGTTCAGGACACAAGGCCGTGGAATGCCTTTTGTGATTCACTCCCAATGCCAAAGGACGTAAAAATCCTAAGGTCAAGCAAGAGTGGGTTGTCAAAAGTTGCTAACCCTAGGACCCAAAAGGAATAAAGGGGACCTGCTTAAATGTCTATATTTCAGGTTCTTTGTTTCATGGCTGGATCTTCAAAAGCTAGAAATTATGAATGGATTCTCGATAGTGGGTGTTCAAGACACATGACTGGAGATGAATCCTTATTAGAAGATGTCCATGAAGAAAGAGGTCCCTCCGTAACATTTGGCGATAATAACAAAGGTCAAGTTGTAGCATATGGAAAGCTCAAGAAAGACAAAGTGTGCATTGAAAGAGTCTCACTCGTCGAACGGCTCAAGCACAACTTATTATCCATATCTCAATTCTGCGACAAAGGATTAGAATGCCATTTCACTTCAACGCAATGTTTTATCAAGAATGGCAAAACTGGAGCTATCTTACTCACGGGATATCGTAAGACAAATATTTATATTATTGATTTCCATAGTATGAACTCTAGTACTAATCTTTGTTTTGTAGCAAAAAGTGTGAACGAAAATAGTTGGCTGTGGCACAAGCGCTTAAGTCACTTGAACTTCAAGTATCTATCTAAACTCAGCAGGAACAATCTTGTCAAAGGACTTCCCAAGGTTGCTGATCATCATGACAAAAAGTGCGCCGCATGTCAACTTGGCAAACAACCAAAGCAGTCATTTTCAAGCAAGTCTAATCCTTCAACTACAAGATGTTTGCAACTGCTTCACATTGATCTATTTGGACCAGTTTCCACCGCAAGTATTACAAGAAACAAGTATACTCTAGTTGTGGTGGATGATTATTCAGATATACATGGGTGGAGATGATGATTACAAAACATGATTGTTATGATATTCTCACTACCTTATTTCGACTGCTCCAAACCCAAAAAGAAAATGACATCGTTAGTGTTAGATCCGACAATGGAACAGAATTCAAAAACAACGGTGTTGCTCGATATTGTGAAGATCATGGGATAGATCACAACTTTTCAACCGCCGGAGTCCCTCAACAAAATGGCGTTGTTGAACGAAAGAATAGAACGTTGATTGAAGCGGGAAAGACGATGATAGCTGAAGCTAAATTGCCTAAGTACTTTTGGGAAGAAGCTATCAACACTGCATGTTTTACTCAAAATCATTCCCTCATCAACAAACTTCACAATAAGACTCCGTATGAACTTTGGCGTGGTAGAACTCCCAACATTGCATTCTTCAAGATCTTTGGTTGCAAATGTTATATCCTCTACAACGGAAACGAACATAGAGGTAAATTCGATGCCAAAGCCGACGAAGGTATTTTTGTTGGGTATGCCAAACACTCTAAAGCTTTTCGAGTTTTTAATAGAACTACATTAGTGATAGTTGAATCTGTACATGTTACATTTGATGAACATTCTCTCCTTGAGCCACATTTGGCTCCAAATGTTGCTGATGATTCTATTGAGCTAAATGATACAGGTGCTCCTATTTATGTTGCGCCCACTCAAAATCAGAATTTATCAACTCAAGGAAATCCATCTACATCAAATGCGCCTAATTCAATGTATAATGCGCCTGGTGAATCCTCTATTGCGCCTCTCTCAAATGATACGCCTCGTGATTCCTCTCACGCGCCTATTTCTACTGCTGCATCTGGTGTAAACCCAAATTTCAATTCTGAGCCAGTTCAACCCCCAAATTTCAATGACTTTGAATCTGGTGAAGATGTACCAATTGAAGACCTTCAAGTTTCTACGACTCAACCTAACTTACCTCCTGAATTTCGTGAAGTTAGAGGTCACCCAATTGCTAATATCATCGGTGATCTACAAGTTGGTGTTCGTACAAGGAGAGCTACAAACTTTGATGCTTACACTGCTTTTATCTCTCAAATTGAACCGAAGAAGGCTGATGAAGCGCTCAAAGATCCTAATTGGGTTGTTTCAATGCAAGAAGAACTCAATCAATTTGAACGATGTAAGGTCTGGACTCTAGTTCCAAGACCAAATGATCATGGAGTGATTGGTACGAAATGGGTGTTCAGGAACAAGATGGATGAGAATGGAACCATCACGAGAAACAAAGCAAGATTGGTTGCACAAGGCTATAGGCAAGAAGAAGGAATTGACTACGATGAAACTTTTGCGCCCGTAGCAAGACTTGAAGCTATCAGATTATTTCTAGCTTACGCCGCTCACAAGAACTTCAAGTTATATCAAATGGACGTGAAGAGCGCGTTTCTAAATGGTGAACTCCAATTGCTCAACCACCTGGGTTTGAAGATTCACAATTTCCAAATCATGTGTACAAACTCCAGAAAGCTTTGTATGGACTCAAACAAGCACCAAGAGCATGGTATGATACACTATCAAAGTTTCTCATCGAAAAAGGCTTCACTCGCAGTAAAATCGATACAACTCTTTTCATTACCAAACATAATGGTCATAAATTACTTGTTCAAATTTATGTTGATGATATTATATTTGGTTCTACTAATGAATTGTTGTGCAAGCGTTTTGAGAAACTAATGAAGAGCAAGTTTGAAATGAGCATGATGGGAGAACTAACATTCTTCCTCGGGCTTCAAATCAAGCAAATGAGTGAAGGCATCTTTATCAATCAAGCCAAATACACAAAGGATTTAATCAAGAAGTTTGGACTTGAGAACGCTAAAGCATACGATACTCCAATGGCCACCGGCAACAAACTCGACAAAGATTTAAAAGGTAAACGTGTTGATCAAACGCTCTATCGAGGTATGATTGGTTCACTCCTTTATCTCACTGCTAGTAGGCCTGATATTATGTTTAGTGTTTGTGTTTGTGCTCGTTATCAATCCGACCCTAGAGAAGCACACTTAATTGTAACCTTGGACTTTGGTACACCAAAGATTCGAACTTTAAACTTGTAGGTTATTCAGATGCGGATTATGCAGCGTGCACAATTGATAGGAAAAGCACTAGTGGCACATGTCATTTCCTCGGATATCGACTTGTGTCATGGGCAAGTAAGAAACAAGCTTCTGTATCTGTTTCAACAACCGAAGCCGAATATATCGCTGCGGGAAGTTGTTGTTGCCAAATACTCTGGATGAAGCAGCAATTGGTGGACTACGAAGAAAATTGTCCCATCTACTGCGACAACACATCAACAATTGCGGTTTCTGAAAATCCTGTCATGCACTCGAAGACCAAGCACATCGACATCAAATATCACTTCCTCAAAGACCACGTGGAGAAAGGCAATATTCATTTGGAACACGTGGGAACCGACTATCAAATCGCCGACATTCTAACGAAAGCACTCGACGCGAAACGGTTCATGTTTTTGAGAGGTGAAATGGGTATGCTTGAACTCAACTAAATTCAATATAGTTTTGTCAATACTAATGATTTTATGTTGTGTTGAGTTATGAGTATATTAGGTACAAATGTTAAATCAATTTTTTCAAAGTTTAAAGGAAACTATGCGCCACCTATGCGCCTTACTAACTGCGTGCCCATCTCTCATTTTCTGTGCGCTCAATATCTGTGCGCCTATAAATTCATGCGCGCCTAGTATCCAATACACTTCAAACATTTATGCGCCCTCAAACATCTTTGCGCGCCCTGATGTGTAATGCGCCTTGATGAATAATGCGCCTAGATGAGTATGCGCCTTGTTGAAGTAATGCGCCCCTTCATGCGCGCATTAACTATTGCGGCTCAAACAATTCTCAAATTTAATTTCAATGATTGAACGTATTAAATACACAAGTACCAGGTATGTTTATTCTGTTCATTTATTATAGGAATCTATGTCTTTTGACATTCCATAAATTGTTCAAGGGTATTGTGCAATTAAATTTTTCCCTCGTTTTACGCTTTTCGAAAAAAAATATTTTCTGGGGATATATTTCTCGCACCCCAAACTTACACCAAATTAGATTTTTTGGTGTTTGTGCAAAAATTAGTCAAAATTGCTCATACACTTAAAGGGAAAGTGGCGCAGTTTTTCAAAAATCAAGATGTCACATCAGTCGTACTTTGTGTCATTCAGCATTTAATGCACTTCTAATCTCAAAATCCCTCATAAATGCGCCAGTCATGATTAGCCGCCTTTTTCAAAATCCCTCATAAATGCCATCCTTTCAACTTCCCATTTTTTTAAAAAAAAATTTGACTGTATTTTTTCTTTATCAGTGCAAATTTTGAACCTAACCTATAAATATTCATCATCACCTACACTCCCTCCTACCAACTCTCCTCTCTCAGTCTCTCGTCTCTCTCTCTCTCCCCGACTCTCACCCTCTCTCTCTCTACCTTCATCTTCTCTATTCTTCTTCTTCATTTTCTATATATATATATAAGTTTATGGGTCCTAAGAAAGCATCAACATCTACACAAGACGAAATGGTATGATTTCTCAACTTTTAATCTCTTTAATTTTCTGAATTCTTGTTCCTTTTTCGTCATTTTCAGTGTTTTTCGTTTTTACAAAACCCGGATTCGTTTTTTCCTTGATATTGCTTGTTTCGATGATCCGTTTTCTATATCGTTTGTTGGGTTGTGTTCTATTCATGATTTCGAATCTTTTAAATCCAACATTTCAACGATCAATGCTTTCTTTGTTACAAATCTGATTTTTTGGTTTCAAAACTTTTCAAATTTTTCGGTTCTTCTTTTGTTCATTGTGCTTTCATTATTAATTTATTCATGTTTTTGTTTACGTATTTAGATTCCTTGTTGTCATGCGGTCATTTTGATATATTATTTGTCTATTTTGGTGAAGTTTCATGATTTTCGTGTTCTTGGTGTTCTTCTAGCATTCAAGGGTCGTTCTTCATGTTCTTCGTCATTCTTGTATGTTTTGGTCTGTAAAAATTTTCTATCATGTTTTCAAAAATTTGTACTTTTTGATTTTCATTTCTTCATTTGAATGCATGTTGTTTGTTTTTGCTAAGTCAAAATTTTTACACGATATGCGCCTATATACTTCTTTATGCGCCCACTTTTTTATGCGCCTGAATGCTTTCTGCGCCTCTACTTGTATATGCGCTTAAATTATTCTGCGCCTAAAACCTTATGCGCCTAACTTTTTACTTAGTCAAATTTCGTTGTTTTAATTTTTCCTTAGTATTCACATAGAACCATAATATGCGCCTTGTAACTCTATGCGCCTTTAATACTTCATGCGCCTAATTCAATCATGCGCCTTGAATCTCTAATTTTATGCGCCTGATTTAATTATGCGCCTATGTTACTTTGATTATTTTATGTTTCTATGCGCCTATGTCACTTCTAACATCAATTATCTTGTTTTTCAGGACCTTGCAAATTTCAAATTAGAAGAAACTCTTGATCTATTAGAGTTATCTGGTGAAGTGATTGGAAGAGAAATCATAGAGACCCTGCGCATAGCTGGTCTGCTCCCGTTATTCACCATGGACCAAACTTTTTATTCTGCACTCCTCGTGGATGAGTTCTTTTCCACTGCTGTTCTAGTGGAAATTGATGTAAATGGGCGCACTCACTACCGAATTGAGGCTCGCGTTCAAAATGTTGACGTCTACATTTCCTCGTCTGTGATTCGACACTTGCTCGGTTTTCCATCTACGGGTGAAGATCGGATTATTGGGCGTCCGATGACTTACTCTATTGATGATCAGAACAAGATGGCTGCCTCACTTCTAAATATTCCCACACTTCAAAATAATATCAAAAACACCGAAATTCGAGATGGTGGAGAACTCTTGACTCACATCGCGCACTTGGTGGGAACTTCAATTGTTTTCAAAACCGGGAACGTGAACCGCTTCACGGTGGAACAATGGGAATACACAGCTGCCATCATGGCCAAGGAGAAGCTTCACTGGCCTCACATTCTGTTCAAGACGTTGCGTGAGCAGATTGATAAATTTGTGAAGAACAAGAGTGATGGAAAGACCCGATTCCGCTCTCACTGCCTTCTTCTCACAAAACTTTTTCTAACTTACCCTGAGTTAGTTAAGTTTTTGAATGAGAATCCTGAGTATAAGATCAATGATGTTCCAACGTTTGGTAAAGCGAATTTGGACCTCAAAAAGCGCAGAAAGAAGCCTTCAAAGCGCGCCAAAGGAATTCAAATCAAAACTGTTGAAAGCTTAGTTGATGAAGACACAGAGTCAGATAATGCGCCAGCTCTTAAAGGCGCACCATTAATAAAGAGCGCAGTGAAGGCAAGCGCTAGACAAAACGCTGATCCCTTGCCGGACGCAGAGAAAAGCAAAGGAAAAAGGGTGGTTGATGACCCTCCTCGTGCGCCTATCAAACGTACCAGATTTGAATCTGATGAAGAGCGTGATTTAAGGCTAGCGCAGGAAGCCAGCAGACTTGAGGCTCAAAGAAAAAGAGATGAAGATTTTCAAGCCAAACAAGCTGCTGAGTCAGAGAAGCTAGAGCGCATGAAAGGCGCTGGATCAAGTGCTGCTATTGAGAAAGGGCCTTCTGTTCCCGCGCCTACCCAGTGCGCGCCTACTCAACGCGCCCCCACTCCCCGTGCGCCTCCGTTCAAATTTCAACAGACTAAAGTGTCCAGAGTACAACTCCTCTCTGATTTTTTTGGCGATGACATTTCAGATATAGAGGAACCAGTTCAGGGGGAGCAAGAGACCATCCCTCAGCGCACTCCTTCTCCTGTTGCGCCTCCACCTCCTTCGGGACCAGATCAAATCACAACGGAAACTGTTGATGTTGAAACAGTTGTTGTTGAAACTGTTGATGTTGAAACTGAAGATGAATTTGAGTCTCCTACTCATTCACCTCCTCTTGCGCCTCCATCTCCTATTGCGCCCCTTCAAGATAATGCGCCCCTATCTACCCCTGTGCCTCCTCCATCTGCTCCCGATTTGAGCGAGGTACTCTCCATTCTTCATTCTTTACAGCAGGGGCAAGCAAATTTAGAGCAAGGACAGTCACATATAAAGTCTCAATTTGAGCTTCTTACTTCCTTACTCACTGATCAATCTGAAGAGATCGCTGCCATTAAGGGGGAGATGAACTCTCTCAAGGACAAACTTTCTGCTCCTTCTCCTCCTCCGGCGCAGACTCATGTTCAAACTCATACTGATCAGGCGCAAACCACCGCTTCTGCGCCTACTTTCATACCTCAGTCTGCTGCGTCTCAATCCAACATGAACGTGCTAGTATCTAAGTTAGATGTCCTGAAAGAATTGGTCGTCACTCACTTTACTACTGCCCACTCTAGCTCTGACAGACGCGCCGAACATATTTCTTCTGATATTATCACGGCTCAAAATGCCATTGAAGCTCACATTCAAATCTTAGAAGAAAATATTTCACAGCAGCAGCAAATCACTCAGCGCTCCATTGATGAATACCAAAACATCAATGTGAATCACTTAAGTTACATTAGAGACGGTATCACTGCCACTCACTCCAGTGTCACTGACACTCAAGGGTTAGCGAACCGTAGTCATCAGCTCGCTAAACAGATTCAGCGCTCTGTTTCTGAGATCATTGAAGGATTGAAGGAAGATGATGCGCCTCCCAACCCTTAGTTTCTATTTTTTTGATTATGTTATTAGAACCTTTTTGTAATAGAATCAACTCTTTTGTGTTAGCGATTTTGTGCTTACTTGTTTTAGCACTTTTTGCTTTTGTTCTATTCGAAACTTGTAATTTGTAACTCTTACACCCCAAGTTTTAATAAGAACAATGCATCACTTATTATCAAACCTTGTTCACTCAAACTCCTTGTTTGTAGAACAATGAATATTGTTTAAATTCATATGCATCATATTGAATTGTTTCATACTTTCATGCATTAAGTTTAAACTTGGTTTAAACACATTTCAAAAATAAAAATCATATATCATTTTGAATGTGTTAAACTGTTGTTTCTATCTTTCCATATGTAACTCTTTACTCTTATTGGAATAGATTAGAAATCTATATTTTGGACTAGTGTGTGCATTAACTTGAGACATGAATTACCAATTTCATTCATTTGGACATGTTTTTATCAAGTATAATGTTTGTCCTTGATATAGTAGGTAATGGCATCAATCAAATAGGGGGAGATTGTTGGGTATGCCCACATATATCTCAGTTTTAATGTAATAGGATTTATTAGATTTGATTGATCTATCACCTAAGTTT
Organism: Campanula takesimana; assembly: GCA_026119855.1. Lineage (NCBI taxonomy): Eukaryota > Viridiplantae > Streptophyta > Magnoliopsida > Asterales > Campanulaceae > Campanula > Campanula takesimana. The sequence continues at coordinate 422,340 of JAOWBW010000163.1, read as the reverse complement.
TATTTCATGGACTTTAGACCCTCATGTAAGAAGTATTTATACTTCATTTTTTTAGGTTGTCCATTGTTATAGAATAGGCTTAGAAATAGGGCAAGAAGATCAAGATTCAAAGAAAAATCACTCAGTGAGTTTGAGCCGCGCATATGCGCCCTCTGCGCTATGCGCCATGCGCCTTTCTTCATTCGCGCCATGCGCCTCTCAGAAACGCGCACACAAGGATTTCTTCCTAGCTATGTTACGCACCTCTGCGCCCCTTGATTTAAGCGCACACTTACTGTGCGCCTCTTGGCTCAATGCGCCTCTTGGCTCAAACGCGCCTCAAAGTGTTTATTCAACACTCAGTGATTTATTGAAGACTCAAAAACTTGAAGAGAATTCAAATTACGCCAATGATCCAACGGTGGTTAAAGATGCATATGCGCCTAATCTATTGACACGTGTCTACAACGGTCACATTTATGTTGAGTGTCAAAATGGCCATAATATATGCATACTCCAATCAACGAGCGACAGCTCATCTTATCCACAAGGATTTCCAACGGCTAGTTTTTTTAAGTTCACTATAAATACCCCATAACTTCAACATTTTGAAGTGGCTGAGTTTTGCTAAGAATTTCAAGAATTTCTCTCTCAAAGCATTTGTTGAAGATTTGAAGATTGCCTTCGTTTTTCCAGATTTCCTCAAGAACATCTTCATACCTTCATCCTTAGCCCAGATCTTCAAGCTATAACACTTTAGTTTCATTGTGCTCTAAATCATAAAGATCTAAAGAGCCTTGATACTAAAATCACACACGCACCTCTTTAAGTTTGATCATTTAGATCCATCTTTTAGAGATACACCGGTTATTGTTTTGGATTTGTTCATTCTTAGAATATTAGATCTTGAGTTAGTGTAGAAGCTCAAAAGTTGTAATTTGTAACACTCTCTCATTATATAAGATCTCCATTAGAAATCCAAGACTAACCATCTTGGTAGAGGACGTAGATCTTTCATTGATCGAACCTCTCCAAATAGCTTGTGTTATTATCTTGTTATTTCTTTCAAGTTATTATTTTCACTCACTATTTGCTTGTTTACTCATTGTAGATTGATTGAACTGAATTGTGTTGTGTTGATATATCATTTGCCTTAGTTTCCTATTTCAACCACTTTGAGCCAAAATACTTAGAGTGTGTGTGCGCCCCTTTATCACACTTTGCGCCTATTTTCATTACTAAATTCCGCTGTGCATTTCACTCACTCACTTAGGCGCATTTCATAACGCTTACTTGATAAAGTGCGCATTTGCAATTGAGTTTTTCAAGGGTACGAAAAGAATTTTAAAACAGCTATTCACCCCCCCCCCTCTAGCTATTTTTCATACCCTTGTTGCCCTTTGGGACCAACAGACTCTAGGAAGGTGAAGGCAATGTTGGACCTTGGTGCTAGAATTAATTTGTTACCTTATTATCTGTATCTTGAGTTTGGTTTAACTAAGCTAAAACCCACCACAATGACCTTGCAACTTGGTGACCGTTCTATCAAGAAGCCATTGGGAATTGTGGAGGATGTTTTAGTGCAGGTAGCTAATTTGATCATTCCTATGGATTTTATTGTGCTGGAAACTGTCAATGGTGTTGGAAATGGTCAGGATTCTCTTATATTGCTTTGGCGACCATTCATGGCTACTACCAACACTATTATTAATGTGGGTGATGGGACTCTGTCTATGTGTGTGGCTAATGAAAAAATTGAAATATCTATGTTTGATGTCATGAAAAGTCCCATAGATGACGAGTCTTGTAATTGTGTGGATGTGATTGAGGACTGTGTGAGTGAAGTTCTGTGGCATGAGAGAGACTGTGAGGAGTTCAAGTCTTTGTTGTCAACTAGCGGTGAGAAAACTAGGGATAATGTGGATGTTCAACTGATGGTTGTGGAAAAGGCCAACGAACACCATCCCAGTGATGGCCCCTTTCACCCCCTAGGCCACTTCAATGAGAGGTCGGCGCCTTCTATTATAACCCCTCCAGCTCTTAAGATGAAAACTCTCCCCTCAAATTTAAAGTATGTCTTTCTTGGGGAGGGTGAGACTTAACCTGTGATCATTGCCTCTGATTTGACCCTAGAGCAAGAGGCCATGTTGATAAAAGTGCTTTGTGAGCACAAGTAGGCCATAGGGTGGTCCTTAGCAGACATAAAAGGTATAAGCCCCTCCATGTACATGCATAAAATTAATCTTTTGGATGGTGCGAAGCCATCTAGAGAAAGACAGAGGAGGTTGAACCCTCACATGGAGGAGGCGGTTAGGAAAGAGGTCCTTAAACTGTTAGATGCAGGCATTATCTATGCAGTCGCTGATAGTGAGTGGGTGAGCCGATCCAAGTTGTTCCTAAGAGATCGGGCATCACCGTCACTACTAATGAGAAAGGTGAGGAAGTACCTACTAGGGAAGTGACTGTGCTTAGAATGTGCATAGATTTGCGCAAACTAAATGCTGCAACAAAGAAAGATCACTTCCCTTTGCCCTTTATTGACCAAATTGTAGAGAGGTTAGCGGGACATTCTTATTATTGTTTATTGGATGGTTTCTCGGGATATAACCAAATTCCTATTGCACCAAAGTGTTGGGTTTTGAGGGTCCTTACGCAGTGGAAACAGAAACATAAATTTAACAAAACCCTAGAGCCCATAGATACATTCATGATGATTAAATTAATAGGAAGATGTTAGAATACTAACCGATGTTATGCGTTTAAAATTTTTGGATCTTCAAGTCTTCAAGCTTTATGATTTGATCTTCTCGTTCTTCGTGTTCTTTGGATCAAGATCGCAGGAACACAAACTTGAGATGCTAAAGAAAGCATCCTCTATGTGTATCCACACGCGAACGAATATCTAGAACAATTCTAGATCCGGACTGCTAGATCCAATCATTAGAAAACACGCTTTTCTAATCTTCAAAGGCTATATGAATTTATTGGCTTTCTTGAGCTTTTGATTCTCAATCTAAATTCAAAAATATGTTTCTCAAACACATGGATGCTACCAATAATGACACAATATCAACTCTTACTAATTAGGGTTAAGAGATGGGTATTTATACTTATTAAACCCAAACACTTTAGGAGAAATAGGTCAAAACCCGTCAAAACTCGTAATTAAAAAATAGGTACGAAATAGCAAAAGGTTCGGGGCGTCAAGGGATGGGTTCGGCCGAACCCACCCTAAGATTCGGCCGAGTCTTATAAGTGGTTCGGCCGAACCTGCTGATGAAAATCCAATTTTCAGCCTTTTCCAAAAATTTGATTTTAGACCTTTTCTTGATTCGTTCTTTTGTGTGTGACCCCATAAGATTATATTAAGTTGGCAATGAGTCCGACCAAGTCAAACCCATAAATCATGAGCGGACTCTAGCAAGACATCATGACTACCCAATTAATATAACTTAACGAAGTTCGTTTATCCTCATAGAATATATCATGATCCTTTTGTCACGCGATATCATATTGAACATAAGCCACGGTCTAAGCCAACTTAAGTGTCCAATGCTTTCTCGATCCCGAGTAGATTGATATGAGCAAATGACATTGAACACTTCAATTCATTTGGGTATGGACATACACTATCATCAATCTCACTCTCGAGTGGCCAAGCAGATATCTCTCTTTGAGATAAAGAGGGACAACATCCCTTCTTGACTTATCATTCTTCCCTACAAGAATTCGATTGTTCCAATCGTATCATTTATAACTACCTGGTTAAGGGTAGTGTTTGAGTACTTCAAACACAACATTCAACATGTGGAAGACAATGATAATCTCAGGTTTAAGGATTCCAATGATATAACTAAATGAGATTTAATTATGACATTTGACCATGACATAAATCTCAGTGGGTCAAGTCTAGTACTTGTTCACCAATAAGTAGCCATAAGTTTAATTTGTATCACATACACATGATCATCAATTAAACTTATACTAGTTCTTCATAAGTACTAGGGATGAGGATTATTATTAGAAACATGCAAAACATATAATAATCCAAGTTGGTATCTCTATAACAAATGAGAACATGATATAACGTAAGGCCTTTATCAAGGGCCTAGGGCATAATCTCCAACACAAAGGACCAAGCCAAGACCACTTTCACTTGTCCCTTTGGCACATTTGCTTTTAGGAGGATGCCCTTTGGGCTATGTAATGCACCGACAACTTTTCAAATGTGTATTACCTCCATATTCTCTGATTTGATAGAGAGATGTGTCGAAGTTTTCATGGATGACTTTTCTGTGTTTGGTGATAGTTTTGATGGATGCCTCGAGAATTTGACAATAGTTTTAAAACGTTGTTGTGAGACAAATTTGACCCTTAGTTGGGAAAATGTCATTTTCTCGTGAGGCATGGGATTGTGTTAGTGCATTTGGTGTCTAGTAAGGGGATTGAGGTGGATAAGGCTAAAATTTACGTGATTTCTAAATTACCTCCCCCTATTTCGGTTAAAGGTGTATGAAGTTTTATGGGTCATACGGCTTTCTATAGGCGTTTTATAAAAGATTTTTCTAAAATTTGTAAGCCTTTATGTAACTTGCTAGCCAAGGATACCGAGTTCATCTTCAACCAAGAGTGTTTGGAAGCCTTAAATTTATTGAATGAGAAGTTGACTTGTTGTTCTGTGGATCTTAATAAATTATTTGAACGATAATAGGGTTGTAATCCGCACACCATACCGTCCCAACCCTTAATCAAGTGAACGATTTCTTGAACAAGTTTGGTGAGTTTAGCGGAGATAGTTGTGAACCCCAATCTGTGAATTCTTGTCATTCTTGAATACAATCGTTGCTTTGATTTTGCATATTAATTTAGTTTATTTTTATTGCTTAGTAGTTAATTTATATAATAAACAATCAAAAACAAAAAAACCCTGGTTACTTTTACATTAATTAAATACACTTGTTTTCACCAAGTCTCTATGGTTCGACCCTTACAAACGTACATCGCTACTTAGGTACTTGTATACTTGCAAGATTTTATTACACGTGAGATTTTTCTCCATCTACTTCCAACTATATATTGTGAATATTTGGTTGCGACACATTGGTTACTAACGTACTCCCTTCGTCCCAAAATGATCTTCCCATTTGTTATTTCTTATTGTCCCAAAAAGTTCTTTCAATTTCTACAATTAAGGCGTAAAAGTGTATAAATAAAACATGGATAATAAAACAAGTGGTTATATTTTTAAAAAGTTTAAATAGTCAAATAAGATTACGAGTATTACATTATTTGCTAACCCAATTTGTGCACTCTCGAATGCAACACTTCCTTTTGTTTGAGAACAAGTAAATAAAAGGTACACTACACTACTATTTACCCACATTTTAAGTTACAACAGCGGATGTCCTCACAAATAATTATTAAAGTCTCGTCTCCATCACTTACTGTCCAAGATTGGAACCCTCCTTCGATTGTCCATGTTAAGGGGCGTGTTAAGCATATTGGCCCAACTTTTTCCACTATTATCTATTATCTAGTTACTAAAATTGAATGTGCGGAGATTGAAAAAAGTATGTGTTGTGAGTTAGAAAGAGAGAAAATGAGATAGTGTCTGGTTTTTATGAGTGGAGAAGAGAAAGAAAATTGATCATTTTAAGTAAGTGACCATAAGTATGTGACACTCAAAACAGAAATAAGTAACCATAAATTTTGGACTGAGATAATATTTTCTTAAGTTAGGAATTTGATTGCTCTATCTAATACTCCCTCCGTCCCATTTCAAATTAAAAAAAAAAAAAAAAATTGCACAAGAATTAAGAGAAAAAATGAAAAAGGTGATGTATTGTGAGTATAGATAGTTGACTGAGAGAGAGTGAGGTAGAGAATAGTATGTGGATTGGTTGATATGAGTATGACAAGTGAGTCACACTAATTAAAATTTTTTAAAAACTTTTTACTTTTAAATTTTGTAATTTTTATGAAATTCAAAAAGACAATTTTTTTACAATTTAAAATGGTAGCAAAGGAGTATAATACTTCCATACATTCCTATTTAAATGTTGTTTTTACTTGAATCGCAATGAGCAAGAAAGCCTTAATGATCCTTATGTTTCCATATTTACCCTTCGTATCCCATCCCATCTTAATTCCCCATCTTAATTCCCCACGTTCACACTAACTTATTAACCGGACAAACACTCACGTGAGACCGCCGCACATGGTGAGATGGATCCTTCATGGGTCAAACCTATAACCCGCCCAGCTGTAACCCGCCCAAGCTTGTTCTTTGTCCTCCCAGCGCGCGACACGTGGTGCACATTTAAAAAAAAACCTTCCATAATTTTAAAATGCAATATCTTGTGATTTTGAAGGCGAAAAAAAAATCTAAAAATACCGGTGTGTTCGTTTCAACGAGACAAATAAAACTAGATAGGTCATGACATAGTTTGATTTTTTTTAAAAAAAAATATTTTTTAAGACAACAAAAATGGGTTGCTCGTCTCCTGAAATTTAACACGTTCTTATGAAAAAAGTAACAGTTTTGTCTTTAAAAAGTAACACTTTATTGTAAGATGTAACAGCAGTTTCGCAAAATAATATAAATAGTTTTTGTGGTTAGAAAAAGTAATAATTGAATGTAACGCAGTGCATATATGATTGTAATATGCTATATAGATGAATGTAACAGTTGATAGGTTAAATTTTACATTTTTTTAAAAAAAGATAAAGAGTAAAAAATCATGTATATAATCGGTTTTGCATTTCAATTGAATGTAAAACCCTAAAAATGTGTTACAATTGAGAAAAAAAAGGTTACATTCATTTATTATAAAATGTAACATTAGTTTAGTTGTCAATCTTATGTTATCTTTAATCTATTTCAGCAAAATTGTGGTAATATTTTGAAAAAAATGTGTTACATATGAGAAAAAAGTGTTACATTTCTTTATAAAAAGTGTTACTTTTGCTGGCAAGCAAAAAATGGCAGGTAAAAAAAAAGTTGGAGGGTAAAAAATAAAAATAAAATAAAAATTTGGCTTGGTTGGCTCGGCTGTGAGCCGTCTCACCCCGTGAGACGATCTCACAAGAGTCCATCTCTATTAACCGTATATTTGTAATATACTAGTAGAGAGCTCGTGCTCCACACTGACACGCCCCCAAGTCCCGGGATTCCCTAATAGAACCTCGAACCTGGTGCGCGTGACTAACAAGAAACGAGAAACTGAATGACATCTACTTATATTAAACTGACATCATATATACTCTCAAGAGAAACGAGCTAAGATAGCTCACAACGAGTTCTATACCAAGAAATTTAAACCAAATGGTTGTACACAGCGGAAAACATGCCTAGCACATACGCTGGCATTACAAGAACACTATACAAGTCTACCCAATATACTGAGTCTAAACAACTGATACAAGATCTTCCTCACCAAATACTGGAAAGGATAATAATCCTCAAACAAGAACAGCCTGCCAAGTAGGCCTCTGCTAAGTCGAGCCTCACAACGTATTACCACTTGTTTTCCTGGGGGGAAACAAATAAACAAGGAACGGGGTGAGATAAATCTCAGTAAGTTACTAGATACAAGTACATAGCATGTTATCATATAATCATGCAAATTAAGAAGATTATCAAGTAATCATGCTCAAGATGTCATCGAGTAACAAGTATATGAGAGGCTAAGCCAACTCATCAAGTAGCTAGTACATAAGACTAAACTAACACGTTACAAAGGATATTCCAACCTTATTCCTCCCAAGTAAACCATTGTTGTCGTTGCTTATTGCAGTTGACAAATCACGATCAATCAAGTTGCTGCTGTGCAGTACACAAGAGGACCCGGTAACCAGTATCACTCACAAGAACAAGATTCACGAGGTGTTCACGAGTTTAGCATTCACTTTTATCAGGCGTAATGCTCTAATAAAGGAAGCTATGCCCTTACTATGTCCTGTAGTAAGGGGTCAAGCGCAGATACATAGGCACCCGATTATCACTTAGCCCCAGCACTCGCGATAAGCGTGAACCTATATATCTCCAAACAAGCAAGGTGACCAGCTGGACTCACACTAGAATGCACAAGTAGATGTTTACTTGAACTACAAGAGTATAGAACTAAGTCCAAAAGTAGTGGACTAGCTCTTTAGGAACCATGTAATCATGTGCTCACCAAAACTAACAAGAATAGAACTAAGTCCAAAAGTAGTGGACCAGTCCTTCATGAACCATGTAATCATGCTCACCAAATACCAGTACACGTAACACAATCAATCCAAGTTAGAGTCTATTAGTAACAGACCCCAAACAAGTAGTAGGGTACATCATTCTATGTCACTTTGTCATATGCCTTATTTACACGTACATAGTCATATAATCTTTAACACATTAGTGTCTATCACGATACCCTTACTTTCAAGTAGAGCCCAACATCTTAGACTCTAAGCACGTAGTCGAATAGGTCGTATTGTACATAGTCACAATCATACCTCGCGTATATGTATCGTTAATAATCGAATACATTTTCCAACACATATTGTGTTCTATAATCATTGTTTTATGAATTATCTTCATATTACACTAGTCCCTCATTCTTTAGGAACTCAACTCAAGAACAAGATATCTTCTTTATACTTTATATACTTCATTGAGTATATACACGACTAAAACCAAGTACTAGCACATTAGTGCTTGTTCATAGCACTTTCAATACACGCGTATTAGATTCAAGTATGTCTTAGAGTTGTTCATTCTCTATCTAGTTCCACATTCTAACTCTTTGGTTATTAATACCAAGTATCAAGTAGTCAACAAGCCACATTCTATCAACTAATTATGTGCAAGATTTGCACATACACACCAAGGATAGTTCTAACGCGTTAGTGCTTGTTCATAGCACTTTCAAGTTCATTACCATACACACGTATTGGTTTCAAGTCATGTACAAGATTTTATCATCTTACATTCAAGTTCTCAATCCAATTCTTTGGATGTTCAAGACATGTACAAGACTTAATTATCTTATACTCAAGTTATTATTCCAATCTTTGGATATTCAAGTCATGTACAAGAATTAATTGTCTTATACTTCAAGTTATTATTCCAATCTTTGGATATTCAAGACATGTACAAGAATTAATTATCTTATACTTCAAGTTCAAGCTAAGTAGATGGGTTATACATCTCATACTTACAAGTTCTTAATCCTATACTTTGGATGTTCAAGCTCAAGACATTGTTCTAGTGCCCCTAAGGTACACAAACATTGATTCAAGACATATATAACACATTAGTGCTTGTTCTTAGCACTTTCAAGACATATAAAAGAGTTCTTACTTTGATATTCAAGTTCTCATTTTAACTAAATGAGTAATCATGTTCACGATTCACTTCTGATGCCCCTAAGGTGTCACAACACGTGCTAGGACATCTTATACTAAGGCTCTATACCTTAACTAGGGTTATTTCTAGCTTAATCAAACTTTATTCAATACTTTTGTTCATCAGGGTAGGTGTGCGGTCGCACAAAAGGATATGGGCGGTCGCCCAAAACAAGACTTTGTAAGAGAAAAATCTTCCAGATAGATGGGCGGTCGCCTGGCCAAACATGGGCGGTCGCCCAAGGTACTAAAATTCGAAATTTTATTTCTTTCAAGCAATTTATTATTTCACCGTCCCACAAGTAGGAGTATAAACTTACTAACAATCAAGTGAGATCTTTTAACATACCCGAACACTTATTTCAAGTTCAATTCATTTCTTTTATCGTCACACAAATAATAGGATAATTTTCTTTTATTCAATTTAAATATTTCACATTCCCAAAAGTATACGTATAATTTTTTAATATACTAATATACTCATTTAGGGATACTTTCATTCATTTCCCCGTACCACAAATAATGGTACAATTTTTCTAATAACATTTAAATCAAGTTAATATTTTACCGTCTCACGAGTAGGAGTATAATTTTCTTATTAACATTCCCATGACACTTTTGCAAATCTATTTCATTCTTGTAATTCATACGAATACTCCCTTCGTCCCAAATTTACAAGTATCACAAAATTCAACCAAATCACGAAATTAACAAGTAGAAGTATCAAGAATAACACATAAGCATGTTATTACAAGCAAGGGGGAGCTAGTGACTTACCTAGTCCGAAATCAAATTCACCCAAACTAATTTCTGTTCGGCAGGAAATGCTCTACTCACCGACCTGATCATTTATGCGAAGTCGGATTTTCGAACAGAGGCATAATTAAGCGAGAGGAGTCGAGAAAAGGTAAACCCTAACTTTCTTTTATGAAACAGAGAGAATGTACGAGAGAAATGGGAAAGTGATACTGAGGAAGAAGAGGCCACCCAAGCTTTATCCTATGCAAGATTCAAAAATTACAACTAGGCCCCTCAAGTTTCAAATTTGACAAAAAGGCCCTCAAGTTCCACTTTGAGCATTTTAGCCCCTAAACTTTATTTTTCACAAATAATCCTAATGTTTCAACTTAAACAATTAGGACTTAAACTTTCTCAATTAGTTAAATAATTAACTCAAATAAAATAGCGTATAATTATGCAAGTCAAGAATTTAACAGGAATTAGGACGGGCGTTACACACACGATTTATTGTAGTGATTTTTTTCTATAAAAGGTGATTAATTTTTTATATAGTGTGATATATAATAAAAATTGATAATTTATTTATTTAATAAAATAAGGTTTTATCAAACGATCTAATTATGTCTTAAAGATATTACTACTATTAATAAGGGCTAGAGCCATTTCATTGAAGGTAAAATTTCAAAAAATCATTCATTTTGAGACAAAATACGACATTCAATTTGAGATGAAGAGGGTAACTATTATGATTAACTAAAATTATTATTAATAATAATTAATATAAATATAGTAACGATTATAATTAACTAATACTAATAATAATAATAATTAATACATATAGTAACTATTATTGTTAACCATTATCATTAATAGTTAAAATTAACATATATTGAAATTATTATGATTAACTAATACTATTATTAATAATCCTTACTTATATATTAACTATTATGGTTAATTAAACTATTAATAGTAATAGTTAACTTATATACAGTAAAAACTCTATAAATTAATAATGTCGGGACCGGTGAAAATTATTAATTTATAGAGTTATTAATTTATCGATAAATTAATAATTATTAATTTAAAAAGTTTTTAGCCGATTCAACAATTTTTAGATTTCCGTATAAACTAAATTCATTATACGTACATAATAATTGAAAGACATTAGAAGTTGATGATACAATAAGAGAAATCAGAGATGAACTCTAACTAGTTTTGAACTTTGAAAGAAAAAAAAACTATAAAATCATATTTTCACTAAATTGTAATAATTATATTTTCACTTTCTAAGAATTATTAATTTATAATTTTTGTGGGACCTATAATTATAAAGGGTCTCTCGAAAAATTATTATCTTATTATTTTATCAATTTTCGTAAAAATTTTCACTGGCCCAAGTCGGGACCAAACAAATTATTATTTTAGAGCTAGAGTTTATTAATTTGTCGAGTATTAATTTAAAAAAAATTACTGTAATAAATGTTATAGTTAACTAATACTATTAATAGTAATAGTTAACCTATTTAATAACTATTATTATTAACTAATAGTATTAGCTAATACTAAAAATTTCAAAAGTCAATTATTAATTTGGAGGTGATGATGTGGCTTCATGTAAATCAAGATTTTACTCATACTTGTCCACATGGCGACTCTCTAAGGGTCTTTCTCGACTTTTACATATATATATATTTAGATCTCGTGTATATATGGATGAGAAAATTTTGGGGGAAACTAGTTCCTCCATAAGTTAGAAAAAGTCCTGTTTTTTTAGGGTTTAGGGTTTAGGGATTAAGGTTTAGGGTTTAAGAGTTCAGAACAAGACTTTTTATAACTTATGGAGGAACTAGTTTCCCACAAAATCTACTCTATATGGATAGGTAGAGATAAATTGGGACATATCATGTTTGTTTCTATGGAAGATCAATTAGCGGATATGTACGAAAGGACTTTCTAAACCCCGTTTTCATGCTCTCTTGTCCAAGCTGCAACGTCCGCACGTTTTGCTTGAGGGGAGTATTAACCATATATTTGTAATATATTTAGATCTCGTGTATATATGGATAGGTAGAGATGAATTGGGACATATCATGTATATGGGAAACCCAATCACGGTCCAAGGAAGAATCACACCCTTCCTAAAACTCTTTAGTCTAGTTTGTGTATATATGTAATCCGTTTATTATGTATTGAATAATAAGAAGGAATTCTTCAATTTGGTTATGCCGTGTCTTCTAACCCTATTTTACATGGTATCACAGCTGGCCCGTTACACGTGCAGACCCAACGGCCCACGATGTTGCTCCACGCCATCCGTAACAAGTCCACGTTGTAAGCATTGGTAAAGCAAGGCTACACGTGAGTAGAGCCGTCAATTCGGGACCGTCCCGTCGGGACGGGACAATATTTTCTTGTCCCAAAAAATGTGGGACTATTCGGGACATCCCGTTTGGGACGCGGGATAAAGCGGGATGGGACGGGACGTCCCGCATTTTTCTTAAACTTCGGGCCCAATGTCAATTTCCAACCCAAGCAAGCTAGGCCCAAGTGCAAAGTGGCCCAAGTCCAACCCCATTAAGTATGTTACTTCTCCCTTTGGCCAAAGGGTGTAAAACTTCCTAGCTTACAAAAAGGAAAGGCTGACTTGCTGCCTTCTTTTTTCTTTTTTTAGTGATGTTTCATGGTCTTCTTTGCACTCACTGTAATATTTGTTTTCTTTGATGATTTGTAGCTTACATTGAATCGTCCACATATATTTACCAAGATGGAAAAGCTGACTTGCTCCATTCTTCTTTTCTTTTTTCTTTTGAACCAATTTGATGTCTTCATTACATTTACTATTAGTATTGTGAATTTTGTTTCAAATTATGATCATGACATTTTCTATTATTGTTATAATACTTATGTAAGGACAAAGTAGTTGAATTTTGCGTTATAGTAGTTTATAAACTTTTGTTTCGAGTGGTGGTTTAATGCTCATTTTAACTTGAAAATTCGTTATTTTTTGTGATTGGGTGATCGCGTAGTTATCCCGTATTTGTCCCGCATCCCGAGGTGATTTGGGATGGGACGGGGAATTTCCGTCCCGCGATAAATCCGTCCCGTCCCGTCCCGTATAGTTGGCGGGACATCATAGTTTTGTCCCGTCCCGTCCCATTGTCCCGAATTGACGGCTCTACATGTGAGGGAGCGTGTTGGAGACAATTATCCTACACCGGGAATTAACTAGCCAAACATTGATTATATAAAGATCCTGAGCTACTTTTCCCATAACCAATTGATTTTAGGATGGAACCTCAAACTTTATCATAACTCACCCCCACCCAACATGTTATTCGCCACTACTCACTAGATCCTTCTTCCTAAAAATTGAACACACCAAAGTTCCCAAATTGTAGAGCATATACAATATTAGTTGGCTTATAGTCAGCCTAAATTATAAAACATACTCTCCGCCGAATACTCATAGCTAGTTACTTCTATTTTAAGTGTTTCATATTTATTTTTACTTATTTAAAATATTTATTTTTTTTCTCTCCTATCCACTCACAACAACTATCTACTAATTTATTTTCTCTCATATCCACTCACAACAACTCACAATACTTACTTTTCAAACATACTAGGAAAAAACCCGTGCTACGCACGGGAATTTATTACAATTTGTTTTTTTTATTTTAGTTAGTCAAGTAAATTTCATTATGATTAGAATAAAATATCATAAAATACAATTAAAAGAAAGGACGTGTAAAAAGTAAATAATCAATTACATTGTGATTTTTAATTTAGTTTAAGGGGATAAATTAAAGAGTAAATCGTTTTCTAACTTTTGGATTTAAAGCTAAGATTATTGTTTTTTGTGACTTTTTTTGTTTACTGGATTACTTAAAAGTTGCCTTAACATAAACTTTTTAATGTGGCTTTATATTTTAATTATGACTTTTCATTTCTTATCTCCTAGAAGTTAAAGTTACTTTATCATAATAATTATTAATGTATTAAGTTATATTGAGACTTTTCATATTTCAGTAACAGTTGCACTTAAATGAATGCATATAGTTATTTTTTCATATACAATATTAGTTGGCTTATAGTCAGCCTAAATTATAAAACATACTCTCCGCCGAATACTTATAGCTAGTTATTTCTATTTTAAGTGTTTCATATTTATTTTTACTTATTTAAAATGTTTATTTTTTTTCTCTCCTATCCACTCACAACAACTATCTATTAATTTATTTTCTCTCCTATCCACTCACAACAACTCACAATACTTACTTTTCAAACAGACTAGGAAAAAACCCTTGCTACGCACGGGAATTTATTACAATTTGTTTTTTTTTTATTTTAGTTAGTCAAGTAAATTTCATTATGATTAGAATAAAATATCATAAAATACAATTAAAAGAAAGGACGTGTAAAAAGTAAATAATCAATTACATTGTGATTTTTAATTTAGTTTAAGGGGATAAATTAAAGAGTAAATCGTTTTCTAACTTTTGGATTTAAAGCTAAGATTATTGTTTTTTGTGACTTTTTTTGTTTACTGGATTACTTAAAAGTTGCCTTAACATAAACTTTTTAATGTGACTTTATATTTTAATTATGACTTTTCATTTCTTATCTCCTAGAAGTTAAAGTTACTTTATCATAATAATTATTAATGTATTAAGTTATATTGAGACTTTTCATATTTCAGTAACAGTTGCACTTAAATGAATGCATATAGTTATTTTTTCACAAATGAATCCATATAAAAATTTTATATTGATGCAAATTTATAGTATTAATACACTCATAATAATTAATGTAATAATTTTTAAAGTTAGTATAATTATACAAATGTATAATATTAACACACTTATAATAATTGATATAATAATTTTAAATTAATGTAGACTCTTTACCTATCATCTTCTCTGCTCTATTTGTATATATTGTATATTAGTATAGTACTCTAATAGTACTGAATAATAGAATCTGCTACAATAGTAGAATTATATCTATTACAATAGTATAATGTTATTGTATAATAGTTATTTTTTCTAATATAGTAACTAATAGTCTAATATAGTATGCTAATGGTTAACCAATGTCATTTTAAAAAGATTTATTTTAATAGAAAAATCATAAAAATATTTATTATTCACTCTTAAAATTTTTGTTAGCTAAAAATATAATGATCTATGAAAATAAGTTTTAGGTACAAAATTATTTGAAGGTAAAATTAAAAGAAAACATTTATTTTAGGAAAAAATATGACATTCAATTTGGAATAATGAGAGTAACTATTATGATTTACTAATATTAGTAATCGTAATATTTTTCTTAAAAAATAATAATAATTAACTTATATAATAGCTATTAGGATTAACTAATACTATTAATAGTAAAGATTAATATAGGAGTATATAATAACTATTATAATTAACTATTATTAGCAATAGTAAAAGTTAACCTATATAATAACTATTATGATTAACTAATATTATAAATAAGAATAGTTAACTTATATAATAACTATTAACATTAACTAATATTATCAATAGTAAAAGTTAACCTATATAATAACTATTATGGTTAACAAATACTATAAATAGGAATAGTTAACTTATATAATAACTATTAATGTTAACTAATACTATTAATAGTAATATTTAACTTATATAGTAACTATTAACGTTAACTAATACTATTAATAGTAATAGTTAACTTACATAGTAAATATTATAGTTAACTAAGTACTATTTATAGTTAACTAAGTACTATTTATAGTAATGGTATCACAGCTGGCCCGTTACACGTGCAGACCCAACGGCCCACGATGTTGCTCCACGCCATCCGTAACAAGTCCACGTTGTAAGCATTGGTAAAGCAAGGCTACACGTGAGTAGAGCCGTCAATTCGGGACCGTCCCGTCGGGACGGGACAATATTTTCTTGTCCCAAAAAATGTGGGACTATTCGGGACATCCCGTTTGGGACGCGGGATAAAGCGGGATGGGACGGGACGTCCCGCATTTTTCTTAAACTTCGGGCCCAATGTCAATTTCCAACCCAAGCAAGCTAGGCCCAAGTGCAAAGTGGCCCAAGTCCAACCCCATTAAGTATGTTACTTCTCCCTTTGGCCAAAGGGTGTAAAACTTCCTAGCTTACAAAAAAGGAAAGGCTGACTTGCTGCCTTCTTTTTCTTTTTTTAGTGATGTTTCATGGTCTTCTTTGCACTCACTGTAATATTTGTTTTCTTTGATGATTTGTAGCTTACATTGAATCGTCCACATATATTTACCAAGATGGAAAAGCTGACTTGCTCCATTCTTCTTTTCTTTTTCTTTTGAACCAATTTGATGTCTTCATTACATTTACTATTAGTATTGTGAATTTTGTTTCAAATTATGATCATGACATTTTCTATTATTGTTATAATACTTATGTAAGGACAAAGTAGTTGAATTTTGCGTTATAGTAGTTTATAAACTTTTGTTTCGAGTGGTGGTTTAATGCTCATTTTAACTTGAAAATTCGTTATTTTTTGTGATTGGGTGATCGCGTAGTTATCCCGTATTTGTCCCGCATCCCGAGGTGATTTGGGATGGGACGGGGAATTTCCGTCCCGCGATAAATCCGTCCCGTCCCGTCCCGTCCCGTATAGTTGGCGGGACATCATAGTTTTGTCCCGTCCCGTCCCATTGTCCCGAATTGACGGCTCTACATGTGAGGGAGCGTGTTGGAGACAATTATCCTACACCGGGAATTAACTAGCCAAACATTGATTATATAAAGATCCTGAGCTACTTTTCCCATAACCAATTGATTTTAGGATGGAACCTCAAACTTTATCATAACTCACCCCCACCCAACATGTTATTCGCCACTACTCACTAGATCCTTCTTCCTAAAAATTGAACACACCAAAGTTCCCAAATTGTAGAGCATATACAATATTAGTTGGCTTATAGTCAGCCTAAATTATAAAACATACTCTCCGCCGAATACTCATAGCTAGTTACTTCTATTTTAAGTGTTTCATATTTATTTTTACTTATTTAAAATATTTATTTTTTCTCTCCTATCCACTCACAACAACTATCTACTAATTTATTTTCTCTCATATCCACTCACAACAACTCACAATACTTACTTTTCAAACATACTAGGAAAAAACCCGTGCTACGCACGGGAATTTATTACAATTTGTTTTTTTTATTTTAGTTAGTCAAGTAAATTTCATTATGATTAGAATAAAATATCATAAAATACAATTAAAAGAAAGGACGTGTAAAAAGTAAATAATCAATTACATTGTGATTTTTAATTTAGTTTAAGGGGATAAATTAAAGAGTAAATCGTTTTCTAACTTTTGGATTTAAAGCTAAGATTATTGTTTTTTGTGACTTTTTTTGTTTACTGGATTACTTAAAAGTTGCCTTAACATAAACTTTTTAATGTGACTTTATATTTTAATTATGACTTTTCATTTCTTATCTCCTAGAAGTTAAAGTTACTTTATCATAATAATTATTAATGTATTAAGTTATATTGAGACTTTTCATATTTCAGTAACAGTTGCACTTAAATGAATGCATATAGTTATTTTTTCATATACAATATTAGTTGGCTTATAGTCAGCCTAAATTATAAAACATACTCTCCGCCGAATACTTATAGCTAGTTATTTCTATTTTAAGTGTTTCATATTTATTTTTACTTATTTAAAATGTTTATTTTTTTTCTCTCCTATCCACTCACAACAACTATCTATTAATTTATTTTCTCTCCTATCCACTCACAACAACTCACAATACTTACTTTTCAAACAGACTAGGAAAAAACCCTTGCTACGCACGGGAATTTATTACAATTTTTTTTTTTTTATTTTAGTTAGTCAAGTAAATTTCATTATGATTAGAATAAAATATCATAAAATACAATTAAAAGAAAGGACGTGTAAAAAGTAAATAATCAATTACATTGTGATTTTTAATTTAGTTTAAGGGGATAAATTAAAGAGTAAATCGTTTTCTAACTTTTGGATTTAAAGCTAAGATTATTGTTTTTTGTGACTTTTTTTGTTTACTGGATTACTTAAAAGTTGCCTTAACATAAACTTTTTAATGTGACTTTATATTTTAATTATGACTTTTCATTTCTTATCTCCTAGAAGTTAAAGTTACTTTATCATAATAATTATTAATGTATTAAGTTATATTGAGACTTTTCATATTTCAGTAACAGTTGCACTTAAATGAATGCATATAGTTATTTTTTCACAAATGAATCCATATAAAATTTTATATTGATGCAAATTTATAGTATTAATACACTCATAATAATTAATGTAATAATTTTAAAGTTAGTATAATTATACAAATGTATAATATTAACACACTTATAATAATTGATATAATAATTTTAAATTAATGTAGACTCTTTACCTATCATCTTCTCTGCTCTATTTGTATATATTGTATATTAGTATAGTACTCTAATAGTACTAAATAATAGAATCTGCTACAATAGTAGAATTATATCTATTACAATAGTATAATGTTATTGTATAATAGTTATTTTTTCTAATATAGTAACTAATAGTCTAATATAGTATGCTAATGGTTAACCAATGTCATTTTAAAAAGATTTATTTTAATAGAAAAATCATAAAAATATTTATTATTCACTCTTAAAATTTTTGTTAGCTAAAAATATAATGATCTATGAAAATAAGTTTTAGGTACAAAATTATTTGAAGGTAAAATTAAAAGAAAACATTTATTTTAGGAAAAAACATGACATTCAATTTGGAATAATGAGAGTAACTATTATGATTTACTAATATTAGTAATCGTAATATTTTTCTTAAAAAAATAATAATAATTAACTTATATAATAGCTATTAGGATTAACTAATACTATTAATAGTAAAGATTAATATAGGAGTATATAATAACTATTATAATTAACTATTATTAGCAATAGTAAAAGTTAACCTATATAATAACTATTATGATTAACTAATATTATAAATAAGAATAGTTAACTTATATAATAACTATTAACATTAACTAATATTATCAATAGTAAAAGTTAACCTATATAATAACTATTATGGTTAACAAATACTATAAATAGGAATAGTTAACTTATATAATAACTATTAATGTTAACTAATACTATTAATAGTAATATTTAACTTATATAGTAACTATTAACGTTAACTAATACTATTAATAGTAATAGTTAACTTACATAGTAAATATTATAGTTAACTAAGTACTATTTATAGTTAACTAAGTACTATTTATAGTAATGGTATCACAGCTGGCCCGTTACACGTGCAGACCCAACGGCCCACGATGTTGCTCCACGCCATCCGTAACAAGTCCACGTTGTAAGCATTGGTAAAGCAAGGCTACACGTGAGTAGAGCCGTCAATTCGGGACCGTCCCGTCGGGACGGGACAATATTTTCTTGTCCCAAAAAATGTGGGACTATTCGGGACATCCCGTTTGGGACGCGGGATAAAGCGGGATGGGACGGGACGTCCCGCATTTTTCTTAAACTTCGGGCCCAATGTCAATTTCCAACCCAAGCAAGCTAGGCCCAAGTGCAAAGTGGCCCAAGTCCAACCCCATTAAGTATGTTACTTCTCCCTTTGGCCAAAGGGTGTAAAACTTCCTAGCTTACAAAAAAGGAAAGGCTGACTTGCTGCCTTCTTTTTTCTTTTTTTAGTGATGTTTCATGGTCTTCTTTGCACTCACTGTAATATTTGTTTTCTTTGATGATTTGTAGCTTACATTGAATCGTCCACATATATTTACCAAGATGGAAAAGCTGACTTGCTCCATTCTTCTTTTCTTTTTTCTTTTGAACCAATTTGATGTCTTCATTACATTTACTATTAGTATTGTGAATTTTGTTTCAAATTATGATCATGACATTTTCTATTATTGTTATAATACTTATGTAAGGACAAAGTAGTTGAATTTTGCGTTATAGTAGTTTATAAACTTTTGTTTCGAGTGGTGGTTTAATGCTCATTTTAACTTGAAAATTCGTTATTTTTTGTGATTGGGTGATCGCGTAGTTATCCCGTATTTGTCCCGCATCCCGAGGTGATTTGGGATGGGACGGGGAATTTCCGTCCCGCGATAAATCCGTCCCGTCCCGTCCCGTCCCGTATAGTTGGCGGGACATCATAGTTTTGTCCCGTCCCGTCCCATTGTCCCGAATTGACGGCTCTACATGTGAGGGAGCGTGTTGGAGACAATTATCCTACACCGGGAATTAACTAGCCAAACATTGATTATATAAAGATCCTGAGCTACTTTTCCCATAACCAATTGATTTTAGGATGGAACCTCAAACTTTATCATAACTCACCCCCACCCAACATGTTATTCGCCACTACTCACTAGATCCTTCTTCCTAAAAATTGAACACACCAAAGTTCCCAAATTGTAGAGCATATACAATATTAGTTGGCTTATAGTCAGCCTAAATTATAAAACATACTCTCCGCCGAATACTCATAGCTAGTTACTTCTATTTTAAGTGTTTCATATTTATTTTTACTTATTTAAAATATTTATTTTTTTTCTCTCCTATCCACTCACAACAACTATCTACTAATTTATTTTCTCTCATATCCACTCACAACAACTCACAATACTTACTTTTCAAACATACTAGGAAAAAACCCGTGCTACGCACGGGAATTTATTACAATTTGTTTTTTTTATTTTAGTTAGTCAAGTAAATTTCATTATGATTAGAATAAAATATCATAAAATACAATTAAAAGAAAGGACGTGTAAAAAGTAAATAATCAATTACATTGTGATTTTTAATTTAGTTTAAGGGGATAAATTAAAGAGTAAATCGTTTTCTAACTTTTGGATTTAAAGCTAAGATTATTGTTTTTTGTGACTTTTTTTGTTTACTGGATTACTTAAAAGTTGCCTTAACATAAACTTTTTAATGTGGCTTTATATTTTAATTATGACTTTTCATTTCTTATCTCCTAGAAGTTAAAGTTACTTTATCATAATAATTATTAATGTATTAAGTTATATTGAGACTTTTCATATTTCAGTAACAGTTGCACTTAAATGAATGCATATAGTTATTTTTTCACAAATGAATCCATATAAAAATTTTATATTGATGCAAATTTATAGTATTAATACACTCATAATAATTAATGTAATAATTTTTAAAGTTAGTATAATTATACAAATGTATAATATTAACACACTTATAATAATTGATATAATAATTTTAAATTAATGTAGACTCTTTACCTATCATCTTCTCTGCTCTATTTGTATATATTGTATATTAGTATAGTACTCTAATAGTACTGAATAATAGAATCTGCTACAATAGTAGAATTATATCTATTACAATAGTATAATGTTATTGTATAATAGTTATTTTTTCTAATATAGTAACTAATAGTCTAATATAGTATGCTAATGGTTAACCAATGTCATTTTAAAAAGATTTATTTTAATAGAAAAATCATAAAAATATTTATTATTCACTCTTAAAATTTTTGTTAGCTAAAAATATAATGATCTATGAAAATAAGTTTTAGGTACAAAATTATTTGAAGGTAAAATTAAAAGAAAACATTTATTTTAGGAAAAAACATGACATTCAATTTGGAATAATGAGAGTAACTATTATGATTTACTAATATTAGTAATCGTAATATTTTTCTTAAAAAAATAATAATAATTAACTTATATAATAGCTATTAGGATTAACTAATACTATTAATAGTAAAGATTAATATAGGAGTATATAATAACTATTATAATTAACTATTATTAGCAATAGTAAAAGTTAACCTATATAATAACTATTATGATTAACTAATATTATAAATAAGAATAGTTAACTTATATAATAACTATTAACATTAACTAATATTATCAATAGTAAAAGTTAACCTATATAATAACTATTATGGTTAACAAATACTATAAATAGGAATAGTTAACTTATATAATAACTATTAATGTTAACTAATACTATTAATAGTAATATTTAACTTATATAGTAACTATTAACGTTAACTAATACTATTAATAGTAATAGTTAACTTACATAGTAAATATTATAGTTAACTAAGTACTATTTATAGTAATGGTTAACTTATATACTCCCTCGTCCCAGACTAAGGTTTTTGGTTTCCAGACTAAGGTTCTTAGTTGCTTTATTACCTAAAATGGACTATGGGACCCACTTGTCATTCTCACAACAAAAACTCCCTACCCACTTTATTTCTCCTACTTTCTCTTACTTTTTCATACTCACAATATTTATTTTTTTCTTAATCTCCGTGTAAAGTCAAACTAAGAACATTATTCCGGGACGGAGAGAGTAGTAACTATTAGCTAATAATAAGAATATCAAGAGCCACTTATAATTAAGAATGGTGATGATGTGGCTTCACCAAAAGCAAGTATTAGCCAAAATATGGCCACTTGGCGAATCCGTAGCCCTCCGCCTCGACTTTTAATATATACTCCCCCCGTCGCAACACAAGTATGACTTCTTTTCCTTTTAGGTCGTCTCAGAACAATTGAGACTGCCCAAAATGGAAATATTTTAATATATTTATATTCAACTAACCCCATCATTTAACTCCAATCATTCTCTCTCTTCATTTTCCATCACTCATTTTATTCCATCAACACCACTACTTGTGATGGAACAGAGGGAGTAGATTTTCTTAATCCCAGCATTTGATAGTAAGTATAGAACGGAGGGAGTATACTAGGGATGGCCAAACCGGACCGGAACCGGAAAACAGGACCGGAAAAGCCCGGAACCGGAGCAAACCGGGGAGTAAACCGGAACCGGAGTAACCGGAACCGTGGTAAGCGCGGGCCGGTTCAGGGTCACATATATGGCGGACCGGAACCGGATCGGCATTTCCATTAAAAAAAAAAAAAAATCCCTTATTTTTCAATAAATTTTAACATGTTTATTCATTAGTGTATTATAAAATAAAAATCTCTTGTCTTTTAATAAATTTTAACATGTTTATTCATTATTGTATGATAAAAAAAAATAAAAAAAGGTAGCGTGGACTGAACCGGAACCGGACCGGAACCGTACCGGAACCGGATTGTGATGACCGGAACCGGTGTAAGCGCCGGCCGGTTCAGGGTCACATATATGCCGAACCGGAACCGGCGGTTCCGAACCGAAACCGGGCACGGAACCGGTTTTGATCATCCCTAGAGTATACCCGTACGCATAATGAAAAGATCACACTTCCTAATTACTCAGAGACTCATCCTCACACTAGAGCAACCATTTTTGCAACGAGATTAAATTTTAACTATCAGTCTATTATTAATGCAAGTGAGATAAGACTATACTCCCTCCGTCCCAAAGTAAGTAAGAGTCATACTTTCTATTTTGGTATGTTTCAGAGTAAGTCCTATTCTTAAAATGGCAAAGAATCTTTACTATTCAACCCTCATTTTCTCTCTTATTTTACTTTTATACTCACAACACCAATCAATTCACTATTCTCCCCCACTCATTATCTCTTCTACTTTACTTTTACACTCACAACATTTACATCATTTCCAATATTTATTAATAAGCATGCAAATAAGGGGTATGACTCTTACTCCGCGACGAAAAAAGTACGATATTATCCCAAAATCTCAATTTTGAATCCAGTAATTTATCTGATTTTAGAGTTTGTTGATATACACAGCTCATTTTACTACTCAGTTATCCGTAATTCGTCTCAAATTCCATTCTCATCCTTCCTGTGTGCTGTGCGTGCGACTGAGTAGTACGTCCTCTGTCCCTCTTTTAACTTACAAAAAAATGAGTTGAGCACATTAATTAAAGAAAAAGTGGAAAATGTGATGTCTTGATGAAGAATAGTTAGTGGATAGTTGTTGTGAGTATGACAAGTGAGTCCTACCGTTTTAAAAATATTACTAGAACATTTCCATTTTAAGATTTTGTAAGTTAAGTAGGACAATCAAATGGATAATTTTTGTAGATTAAAGAGGGACGAGAGAGTATGTGATAGAGAGAGTAGGTAGGTAGTGTATAGGCCTTAGGGATGGCCAAACCGAACCGGAATCGGAAAATCGGACCGGAACCGGACCGGAGAAGCACGGAACCGGAGCAAACATGCGAATAAACTGGAACCGGAACCGCCATTCATCCGGGCCGATTACGGTTCACATAAATAGCGAACCGGACCGGAACGAAAATCCCTTGCTTTTCAATAATTTTAAAAGGCGGGACCGGAACCTTACCGGAACCAAAACCTAACGGGAACCGGATTGTGCCAACCGAAACCGAAACCAGGGTAAGCACGAACCGATTCATGGTCACATATATGCTGAACCGGAACTGAGCCCGGAACCGGTTTTGACCATCCCTAAATTAGGCCTGTAAAGGGAGGGATGTCTTCCTTTGTAGGAAAGTTAAAATTTCATGATTGCGTTTTATTGCCGTTTTATTTTGAATTCAGTTTCTCTCTTTCCCGAGGTTGAGTTGAGACTTTCCTTCCCTCACATTCATTCTTCCCTTTCCTTCTCGCTGTCACGCATCCCGACATCAGAAAGAAAAAAGATCAGTTGTTGTTAAATGCAGCTGACAGAGGAGAGACAGAAAAGAGAGAAAGGGGAAAGAGACATTTTGAAAGATAAATATTTTCCGTCTTAAAATAAATGTCGTTTTGGAGTATTTTACACAGGGGCGTATCTACATTAACGTAAGAAGGGTCAATTGACCCCCCTCAAATTTCCGTTTTGTCCCCTCAAACCCTTAAATTTTTGTGAAAAACAATAGCACTTAATCTCAATTGACCCCCCTCACATTTTATAATTTGACCACCCTCAAATGTATTTATATTTTATACATAGTCCATTTTAAACTAAACATCTATGAAAGATTTTTGTAAATATTAATTTTTAATTTATATTATTGTCACTAAATGTTTTCTACTGTACTTGTTTTTCACATTTCATTATATACTTAGAAAATAAAAAGTTTATAATGTGGATAGCAAAAATAAATTTATTTCTTTGATTAAATTCCATAAAAGAATAATCACTTTCATAATGTCCATGTAATAAATAATAAAAATTGAGACGAAAAGAGTAGTATAAATATTTTCTAACAAAGAAAATGTAAAATATCTCATTAGTGGTAGTTTAAGAGCATGCACAGTGGTGAACGAAAATTTCGTTCACCACGTGAACGAAACTGCCCTGTGAACGAAATTTCGTTCACAAAAACCTATATGTTGTAGTGGTGAACGAATTTTCGTTCACATACATATTATTTTAATATTAATTTTATGTTATGAAATTAATAATTTACATTACTAAATATTATGTTTTATTAATGTCATTAAAAATAAAAACGAAAATATTTATTTTATTCATTTTGAAAATAAAATATATTTTATTATTTTTAGTAATTGCATAATTTAAAAGACTTAAACCTCATAAATGAACATCAAATTACAATAATTTAAAACATTACAATCATGAAAATTAGAAAATTAAAAACGCAAATCACAAACAAACAAACCAAAAGCAACAACGATAATAAATATTATAATGCATATGTTCTCAAGCGTTGTTCCTTGCATAAATATGCTCAATTAGGTCTGCTTTGAGAGCTAGATGTGTAGTTTTGCTTTGAACATTCCGCTTGCGCCCTATATATTCCGCGATACTATTTCCAACTTGTGAATTTTCTCTTGTATATGTGAATGGCTCGTCTTGCGCCATATCATACCTCGCCTTGACAGTAGCCCACAACTTTTCATACTTTTGGTTAGTGCCTACTATTGCATCAGTGCTTGTATTCATGTAGGCACTGATGAGAGCTTCATCTTCTTTATATTTCCATGCGGTGTTGGATGTTTTTTTCTTTTTTGTTGCTCCTCGTTTCCCCCTTGTGGGTACCACCTCATCTTCTTCACCACCCTCATCTTCTTCTTGCGTCTCTGGAACAAATTCGAGGTTATGTGACTCTTGAGTAAAACTTTGGTAGCTAGGTACATAACCGAAAGATGACTGGGGGTTTAGTGGAGAACTAAATTGATGGGGTGAGTTTTGATTGAAGTTTAGAGGATTTGAGTTGTTATGGTAATTTTGAATGTTGTTTTGCCTATAATTGTTTACGAAGTTGGGATCGTTAGCAAGCATTTGTTCGAACCAAGCATGATGATCATGATTATTTTCAGAATTATTAGAACTATTCCCGTAATCATCCATGATCAAGAAAATGAAATCTTGAATGCTTTTGCTAACTATAGAGAGAAGAAGTAAGGAAGAAAAGGTGTACATAACCTACTCAACCTTCACCTCTATTTATAGGGGAAAAAGGAAAGTGAGCGTTTTTTTATTTTTGACATAAACGACTTCGTTTGACCCAAAAGAAAATTAAAATATATAAAAAATTAAAATGTGTCAAATTTATAGAAAAAAATAAATAATATTTTTTAAATAATAAAATATTAAAATAATGTCAAATATTACGAAATTAGACTCTATTTATAGAAAAAAAAGAAATTATAAACATTTT
Organism: Campanula takesimana; assembly: GCA_026119855.1. Taxonomy (NCBI): domain Eukaryota; kingdom Viridiplantae; phylum Streptophyta; class Magnoliopsida; order Asterales; family Campanulaceae; genus Campanula; species Campanula takesimana. The sequence continues at coordinate 395,647 of JAOWBW010000163.1, read as the reverse complement.
TAATATATTTATGTAAATAATATTTTTTTAAAAAAGACAAAATTACAAAATACACATATAGCTCAAACCAATTTTCGTTCACGAATTCGTTCACGAAATGAACGAAAATTTTCGTTCATGGCCATGAACCAAATTTGGATCACCACTAATTGGCATGAACCAAAATTGGTTCACAAGTTTACTCTTCATGAACCAAAAGATGGTCACGGGTGTGCATGGTCTAATACTCACTCACTTTGTCCTCAAAAATTGGTCCCAAGTTGACTTTTTTTTTTTGTCTAACACCAATGAACTTTGACTATACATTGGTGTCAATCTAATGATCCCAATGAAATTCTAAAAATACTAAAAACTCTTATTGACAAATCACTTAATGATTTATCAATTACAATTTTTAAAATTTCACTAGGATTATTGGATTGAAATCATTATTTGGTCAGAGTTCATTTGTGTTGACTATAAAAAGTTAAATTGGTACCAACTTTTCGGGACAGAGGGAGTCTTGTGGTTAGGGACATATTTAAACTTCGGTACAAGTCCTTTCGGTTTAAACTAAATGTTGTCTTAAAGGATAAATTTTGATTCAAAATACTTGTCGTTTCTAATATATACATGCGATATTAAAATTTTAAGCTTTCGCTATGCAATTTTTATTTTCCTCGTTACCTCAAAATTCGAACCCCCTCACTAAGATTTCTGGATGCGCCACTGGTTTCACATATATTAAGAAATGTCATTAATGCATGTGAAGAAGTCCCAAATACCCCTAAAGTAATTCAACTACCTAGGTAATTAAATGGTTATCATTATTAAGGGTATAATTGGTATAGAACAATAAAAAAACTTTGAAAATAGTGAAACGACAAGTATTTTGAGACAAAATTTAACTCACAAAACGACATCTATTTTGAGACGGAGGGAGTATAAAGTTATTTAAAAAAAATCACGAAACTTGGCTCCTAAAATGATGTGTCAAGATTTTATTGATGCAGAGTGTGCCGGGTTCACAATCATACAACCAATAAAAAATCGCATCTTCATTTTGTATTCATCATTTTATAGACTCTGCATCTAGCTTTACCCAATTTTGAAACTGGAATTAGACTGTACTCCCTCTGGTCCAAAATAACTGTCTCTTTTGGCATTTGCACAATTCTTAAGAAATGCAATTAATATCATGACTTAATAACAAAAGTTCCAACTTTACCCCTATTAAGTGTGCAACTTTCTTACATTAATGTCTCACACACTAAGAGGTCGTTTGGTAACATGATAAAAGGCGGGATAAGATAAATAATACGAGATAGGGTTGTTTGGTAGGATTTTAAATCTGGACTAATTAGAAGGTTGGAGCCGATAAGAGGCTTATCCCCTTGTTATTTATCCCTTAAAAATGGGTGGTGTTATTTATACACCGATTATTAGTACACAAATAAATAATCATGCTTATCCATGTCTTGCTACCAAACGAGCCCTAAGACAATTAATAAAAGAGAACAAATTTCAATGCAATGGTAAAAGGGACATTTAGCTCAAAAGTGATAATTATTTTGAACCAAGATTTTGGTCTAAAAGTGACAGTTATTTTGGATCGGAGGGAGTACAAAACTTCAAGACACACCACGGATTGTACATATAGTTTGTACATATTTTCTCGAGAATTTGATTATTAGTTTTTTTTTAAAAAAAAAGAAAAGCAAATCACTTTCCCACATATTTTCTCGGGAATTTGATTCATTTTTTTTTTAAAAAAAGAAAAGCAAATCACTTTCCCACAAATTTCCAGTGTACTAAAATATATCATACCGTATGTGCAGTAATTAAAATTATGACACGGCATCGTTAATACTGCCATGTGCCACCACCGCACGACCGTCGGCGGTCGTTGGTAGCTGCCGCCAGCGCCTGCTGCCCACTGCCACCATCCATGTAGTATTATACAATCTTATGTGATGTAGATTACAGAATAATACTCTCTCCGTCTCTCTCTAATTTATAAAGCCAAAGAAAAAATTGTTAACTTCATTGTAATTTGACCAAGAATTTGCAAGAAAATTTCCTTTTAAAGAACTAAAAATTGTTAATGAGTATATTATTAATGGTGAATCAATAACAACTTTTATTTTATTTTTAGGACGATTAATTATCTTGTAAATTTTAGTCAAAGTACACATAAGTTGACAACTTTTGCTTTGACTTCGTAGATTAAAGTGAGACGAATGGAGTACAACATAAAAATGAAAGTATCGATCTACCGACTAATGACTTGAGACATTGTAAAAAAACAAAAAAGTAAATTCAAATTTGATTTGAATAAATTTAAAAAAGAAAAGAAATTTATTGTAGGGTGGACGATCAATAGCAAAAAAAAATTTGAGCATTCATTTTGGCAAGAAAAATTAATAAAATTCTTTTTTTTTTAATGTTTTAAAGTAAAGTAAGAATCTTATTTTATTTCGGCAACTTTATCCTCCTATGTATAATCAAAAAAATAAAAAAGTCAATAATTTACCCATCTCACACAAATTATAAATTATGTTTTGAATAACTATATCTCAAATATTTACCATTTTTTTAATAAAATAAAATCGCAAAACCGAAATATGACTCTTTAGTGTACTTAGAGGGAATCACTTTTAATTCAGAATGGAAAGAATATATATTATGTTAGTATACAATGTAATTTATGTTAGGGAGGGGCTATTGCCACTACGAAAAATACTCTTCCACTACATCATAATTATTTTTGGTAAATTGATTATTTACTTGACATAATTACCCTTAAAAATAGACTAACTAATTATACTACAAATGTGCTTATCCACTACATGATTACTACTCATTATAATTATATAATGTATTCTTTGACTTGAAGTATATGGCCTCGGGATGGGTTTGCGTAGGTAGTTTTTAGTATAGTCCAGGCTTCATTGGAGGTTTTTGCTTGATAGACAAGGGGAGAAATGGCGGCATCAAGGGTACCAAGAAGGGCACCAAGGATAAGGCGGTCTTGCCGTTGCCAAGTTGTGTGTGCTGGATTTTTGGTTTCTTTGGTGTCGGTGATGATGGTTTCGGGTGGGATGGGATATGTGCCATCAACGTATTTGAGGAGGTCCAAGCCAAAAAGGATGGAGGTGAGTTGGGAAGCCCAGGCGAGATAGGTGAGTGGTGTTAGGGTTTTACAATGAGCAAGGTTGACAAAGATGAGAGGATTGTTTAGATCAGAGGAATTGGGAAGGACTGAGGTGTTGCCGGGTTCAACCATGGTGTTGGCGGTGGGAGAGGTATGCCGAAATTTTGAGGGGGGTTTGGATCGAGAAAAGCCTTGGTTACCATGAAATAATTACGAAAGATAATTTTCTTATTGATGCTTGTGATATATTTATACAGATATTTTGAGAGTATTCTATCCATAGGATTTACACTATCTCCTAATCTATACAAATGATTTGAAATTTAAATACAAGATACTAAGAATATTAACCATCATATTTATAAGATAATGATCAACAAATCAAGGTGGGGCCGAATTCTTAGAAGGATCCGTGATATGCTTAACATCCCAAACCCGCCTCAAACCCATCGGATTTTGAAAAACACTTCCCAAACCCTTCCTATTAGGGGCGGGTCAATGCGGGTTTGGGACGGGTTAGGGATTTTTGCCATCCCTATGTAATCCCTTACCTCATTGAGAGTCTTAAAAAATATTCCATTACGCTTACAAGCCACCTATATCCGCTGCCAAAACCTAAAATCGGACAAACATAATTTAATACTAACATCATTTAACAGTAATCAAAAATCCTAAATCTATATACTCCCTCTGTCCAGCTCACTTGACACCTTTTGACCAAAACTGATCAATTTGAGGTCAGTTTGACCAACACTTTATTAAAATATTTATGATCCGGATAAAAATTTAAAAAATGTAAAATGATCACCATTAAAAATCCTCTTAATAACAATTTTTAAATTTTTTTTGGAATATAAATATTTCTATAAAGTGTTGGTCAAAACGACTCTAAGTTGACCAGTTTTGATCAAAAGGTGTCAAGTGAGTTGGGACGGAGAGAATATATTAAAAGCTGAGGCAGAGGGATGTGAATTCCCCACGTGGACATTTTTTGCTAAAGGTTGCGTTTTGTGAAGCCATGTCATCACCTCCTTAAACTATAAGTGACTTTTGATATTCTTTTTATTAGATAATAATATTAGTTAAAGATATTAGTTATTATATACTCCCTCCGTCCCACCCGAATTATTGGGTTGGACACGGGGATTAAGGAAAAAGTGTTACTGGAGCAGGTGTTGTGAGTATGAAAAGTGAATTAGGAGAGAGAAAGTGGGTAGAGAATAATGAGTGGAAAGTTGTTGTGAGTGTGCATGTGGGTCCCTTTAAATAAAATACTTCCATTTTGAGTTGTCCTAATTCGAGTGGGACACCCAAAATGGAAATTTGTCCTAATTCGAGTGGGACGGAGAGAGTATAGGTTAACTATTACTATTAATAGTATTAGTTAACCATAATAGTTATTATTTAAGTTAACTATTACTATTAATAGTAGTATTTGTTAACCATAATAGTTACTATATAAGTTAACTATTATTATTAGTAGTATTAGTTAACAATGATAGTTACTATAAAAGTTAACTATTACCATTAGTATTAGTTAACTATTATAGTTACTATATATATATATATATATAAGTTAACTAATACTATGAATAACATTAGGGGTGGCAAAATGGGTGTTTTGAGTGTACCCATTAAAGTTAAAATATCCGGATATCCAATAGATTTTTTACTTTAATGGGTAAACCCAAAACACCCAATTTGCCACCCCTAAATAACATTAGTTAACCATAATAGTTACTATATAAGTTAACTTTTATTATTAATATTATTAGTTAATTATAATAATTATTATATATATTAACTATTATTATTTATAATATTAATTAACCAAATATTACATCTCATGAAGCGATGTCAGCATTGCCCATACAACTAAGAGGCTATTTATTTTTCTCATTCTTAGCTAATAGTATTAGCTAATTTTATTAGTAACTATATAGGATACTATTATCTTTAATTTATTATTTTAAAGTATTATAAAAGACTAATTCTACTTATAGTCATCTTCTATAAATGCAATACTCATATATATAATCTAGATAAGAAAATTGAAATGTCAAAAGTTAATACTAAATTTATTGTAAGCAATCATGTATTTATTAATAATTAATTTTAATATATTATTAAATTTTGAAGGTTTCCAATAGTCATATTGATAATCTATAACACTAAATTAACAAAATCAAACTATTATGACTTAAGCAATTACCACTTCAGTTACAATTATAGGTCATAGAATTTCAAAGGTTGAGAACATGTTAAAGATCATGAAATTTACATCGAATGTATAACAATATCTTCAACGAATGAACCACTAAAGTTTACGTTCATCTAAAAAAAACCAAATATGGTATATTAACTAATCTCTATACATAAATGAATGGTCTCATTAATTTTTGATAAAAAGCTTAAACTTTATCGAAAAGATTTTTGATTGTTCGCTCTTCTCATACTTCAATGTTATTGACTTGCAAATCAACCCCAATTTTTTATACTGAAATTCAAATAGATAACTTCTCAAAGACATGGGTAAAATTGTCATTTTTTAGGCGTATCTGACACGTCCCAAGTCCCGGGATTCCCTGATAGAACCTCGAACCTGGTGCGCGTAACTAACAAGAAACAAGAAACTAACAGGAAACAGGAACAATACCTGTTAGAAACAAAACTGGCATGATATGTATACTCAAGAGTAGGGAGCTAAGATAGCTCACACGAGTTCTAGACCAAGAAAATTAAAACCAAACAAGGTTATATACAGCGGAAGACATGCCTAGCAAATAAGCTGGCATCAAGAACTGTCTAGGGACAACAAATACTACCCCATTACAAGCCCAGAGTTTATTAACTCATACAAGATCGTCCTTACCAAAATATAAAAGGACACTAACTTCGAACAAGAATATCCTGCTGAGTAAGTTCCCAGCTAAGGCGAGCCTCACTGCGTACTATCCCCTGCTTTCCTGGGGGGGGAAACAATTAAACAAATAAAGGGTGAGATAAATCTCAGTAAGCTATTAACATGCAACTATATGTCATGTTATCATGAAGTACAAGTAGATACTCAACTAAACATATATCAAGTATCATCAAGTAACAAGTATAGGAGAGGCTAAGCCAACTCAACAAGTAATCAAGCTCAAGATATGATCAGGTAACAAGTAGTCAAGTAGTGCGAGAGGCTAAACCAGCTCACAAGATGCACATAGGCCTATCTCGCATTGTACCTGAATCCTTCCTTATTTCTCCCAAGAATACCATTTGTTGTCGATGCTTTTCTAGCTGAGGACAACCAAGAACAGGAACAAGAGACTGCTGTGCAGTATATAAGAAGACCTGGTAACCAGTGTCATCCACAAGATACAAAATCCACGTGGTGAACAAGACGGGAATTAGCATTCACTTAGGTCAGGCTTATTGCTCCAACCAAGGAAGCTATGCCCTTACTATGGCCGGTAGTAAGGGGTCGGGCGGAAATACATAGGGACCCGATTGTCACTTAAACCCCAGCTCTCGCGACAAGCGTGAACCTATATATTTTCGAACAAGCAAGGAGAACCAGCTGGACTCACCAAGAATGCACAAGTAGATATTTACTTGAACTACAGAACAGAACTCAGTCCCTTATTAGTGGACTACTCTTTATGCACCATGTAATCATGTATCATGTGCTCACGAGAATATGGACCAAGTAATTATGTATCATGTGCTCACGAGAATATAAGTACACGTACTCAATTATTGCGAATACCAATCAAGTTCAACTATGACACATAAGTGTCCATATAACACGATCAATCCAATTTAGGGTCTATTAATAACAGACCTCAATCACGTAGTAGGGTATATCACTTAGTCACATGCCAAGTTTGCACGTACATATTTATGTCACGTTTAACACATTAAAGTGTCTATCACGATACCCTTACTATCAAGTAGAGCCCAACACCTTAGACTCTAAACCCGTAGTAGAATATGTCACATTGTACCTAGACACGGTCATACTTCACGTATATGTATCGTTAATAATCGAATACATTTTCTAACACATATTGTGTTCTATAATTATTCTTTATTCTTTATATACTTCATTGAGTATATACACGATTAAAAACTAAATCATTTACACTTTAGTGCTTATTTATAGCACTTCCAATATACACGTATCAAGTTCAAGTATGTAGTAGAGTTAATCATTCTCTATCTAGTTCCATAACCCAATTCTTTGGTTATTCATGTCATGTATCAAATAATCAAGAAGCTACATTCTATCAAGTAGCTACATGCAAGATTTGCATATACACATCAAGAATCTTTCAAGTTTATTACCATACTCATGTAATGGTTTCAAGACATTCAAGACTTTCAAGACAATCAAGACAGTCAAGACTTTTACAAGATTTTATCATCTTGTATCCAAGTTCTCAATCCATTTTCTTGGATGGTTAAACATGTACAAGAGTTAATTAACTTATACTTAAGTTATCAATCCAACTCTTTGGTTATTTAAGACAAGTACAAGATTTACTCATCTTATATTCACGTTTTAATTAAGAAGATGAGCTATACATCTCCCAATCAAGTTCACGATCCTATTCCTAGGATATTCAAGTTCAAGGCATTAGTTGGTGTCCTTTAGGTACACAAACTTTAGCTACGAGAGGGGAGACTAATCCAAGATTCGTGGACTAGCTCAACGGGAAACAAGCTTCAGGTAATCAAGAAGCTACATTGTTATCAAGTAACTATGTGCGATGATTGCACATACAAGTCAAGAATATTTCTTATTCACGTTAAGGCTTGTTCTGAGCACTTTCGAGTTTACACCTTACCCATAAATTGGTGTCAAGGCATATACAAAATTTATTAATCTTATATTCATGTTTAAATCCCTTTTCTTTGGATGTTCAAGTCATGTACAAGATTTTATTGTCTTATACTTCAAGTTTTATTCCAATCTTTGGACATTCAATCATGTATAAGAGTTATACACTTTACTCTTACCAATTCTCAATCCTATTCTTAGGATGTTCACGTTCAAAACATTGTTTTATACCCCTAAGGTACACAAGACGTTGATTTCCAGACATATAAGAGCATTCATACTCTTATACTCAAGTTCAATGTCCTAAAACACCTATCTAGGTGCTCTAAAAAATAATTTTAAAACCTCATTAATTTATTCTTTGAATAGCCCTCTAAGTCTAGGTTATTCAGCTTCTTTCGGATCTTGATTCCGACTTTCCTATAGAAAGTTATGAAGGAAACAATTCAAGGAGGACAATCAGATTCCAGGTGGCACGACCGTGCACACCAAGGAACACGACCGTGCTAATCACATTGGCACGACCGTGCAGCCAAAAATGGCACGACCGTGCTAAATCTGGCGAGACAATCAGTTTGGAGGGCATTTTTGGCACGACCGCGTGTGCAAAAATGGCACGACCCTGCTAACACTGCCGATGGATTTTCACACAAAACTCATTTTCGGCACGACCGTGCCCATAAAAGGCGCACGACCGTGCTAACACTGCCGAGGGATTTTTGCCTAAAGGTAATATTTGGCACGACCGGGCCAGATAAAGGCGCACGACCGTGCGGTACAAATTTTGGCCCTTTTCCCCTGAATTCAAGTTTCATTAATTCTCCGTCCCACACGTAGGAGTAACATTTAACTAACACTCCTAACATTCTCAGGAGTATACTAACAAGTTTAGAACTCCTATTTCAAGCCCAATTCATTTCTTTTACCGTCCCATAAATAATAGGACAATTTCCTTTTATTCCTATTTAATATTTCACCGTCCCCAAAAGTATAAGTACAATTTTATTTTATACTAATATACCCATCTAGGGATACTTCCATTCATTTCCCCGTACCACAAATAATGGTACGATTTTTCTAATAATATTTAAATCAAGTTACTATTTCTCCGTCTCACGAATAGGAGTATAATTTTTCCTATTAATCCACTTAACAAACCCAGGAGGGTAATCAAGTTTAAAACACTATTTTTCAAGTTTCTTCATACGCAGTGTATTTTATACTCCCTTCGTCCCAAAATTACAAGTATCACAAAAATTGCTCAAAACACAATTTTAACAAGAACAAGTAGCGAGAATAACATATATGCATGTTATTACAAGTAAGGGGGAGTCAATAACTTACCTAGTCAAAAATCAAGTTGACCCAAATTAATTTTTTATCGGTCTGGAACGCTCTATTCAACGCCACGAATATTTATCCGGGACCGGAATCACGAACGGAGGGATAATTAAGCTCGAGGAGTCGAGAATAGGGTAAAAGTTTAACTTTCTCTCTGAGACAGAGAGAAAGTACGAGAAGAACTGAGAAATGCTTTCTCAGTGAAAAGCAAACCAAGAAGATATACTTAGGATTTTCCAAGAATTGCAACTAGGCCCCTCAAGTTCTAACTTTGACAAAAAGGCCCCTAAACTTTTAACTTTGACATTTAACCACCTTAACTTTCTAACGCAGTTAAATAATTAACTCAAATAAAATAGCATATAATTATGCTAGCCAAGAATTTAACAAGCAAGTCAAAAATTTAACAAATAAGTCAAATATTTAACGAGATTAAGGATGGGCGTTACAGTATCTCATCTTCTTTTTGAACTCAATATCTAAGAAACGTAGTTTACTACTTTGTCATCTCATTCCTTTATTTATATGCTCCCAATCCATTACCGTGCGGAACATGAGTAATTCCGAGATTAACCTATGTTGTAGTCTTAGATGGTTAACACATTAAATAAATGATAGACCCTGCTTTTTGATTTCTTGTACAAACAAATGTTTTACCTAATTCCTTGACATTGTTCTGCCATACAACTCATACACTCACACTCACACTCACACCAACCACGCACACATCATACTACCCTTCTCATTCTACATCTCAACTCAAACTCATACTTGATCAAATTAATGAAGTGTTCTAAAAAGAGTTAGGCGGGGCCTAGGAGGCGAAGCCGGGTCTAGCGCCTAGGGGCCTAGGCGGGGCCTAAGTGGGGCCGAAATTTTACACACAAATTATAAATATTTTTATATCACTACACTTGTACTTCATTTTTAATGTTTTATTTTACTAATTACTCCCTTCGTCCTATTAGAAATTGCAAAATATTGACTAAAATTGTCAACTTAACTATATTTCTTTTAAATAGAACGGAGGGGTATTATTTTGGGACGGAAAGATAATATAAGTCTCAATTTAAACCAAACAAACACAAGACACAACACAACACACGCCACAGAAAAAAAAATCCCAGCCCATTTGCATCCATTTACACACCTAGCCCATTACCCAACAACCTAAAAACCAGTAAACCCTAATCCTATTCCCTCTTTCTCTCATTCAGTCATTTGAGATCTTCAGCGCCGTCATCTCTCATTCTACCTTTTTTTTTTGTCTTTCTCGTTTCTCTTTTCTTTTTCTAGCGTTCTCTCTCTGTCTCTCTATTTCTCTCGCTTTCTCGTCTTTCTCTTTTCTCCTATTCCACATGCCGCCACTGCCACCCTTCTCTTCTCCGCCAGCCACCAATAACTCCATTTCCGCTGCCTTCCATCCACCGCCGCCTAGGTCCGCTTGAGCTCGCCCGAGTCCGCCTAGGTCCGCTAGTCGACGCCAATAACGACTAGCCCGACTGACCGCCGAGCTCTGCCTAGCACCGCCGAGCTCCGCCTAGCACCGCCGAGCTCCGCCTAACGCCGCCTATCCCGCTTTTGAGATTTTGATATGATCACTAAGTTGAACGACACTAGTCACGGGTGTATACGCGATACCTGTCACCAGTGTATACGTGATACCGGTTATGGGTGTATACATATGTCTTTGTGATACTTTGATTTTGACATTGATTGTTAGTGATGGTTATCCGGGTATACCTTTTGAGTTGGAATTGACGGAATTGTTGAGTTGGAATTGACGGAATTATTGAGTTGGAATTGACGGAATTGTTTAGAATCATCGAATTGGTCTTTGACCGCTATGTGATCAAATCGTTCTTTGAAGATATTCGTACTTTTGATTTTGAAAGCAATGAGATTTTGATTTATTTATAAAGTTATTTTTCATATGTTGATGTAAAACTCCCTTTCGTTTTGATTAAATGATTTTCATGCTTCCGTTATGGTCACCCCTTCTTAGAAACCGAAGGGGCGTCGTATGATTTTACTGGGCATTTGTTCGCTCACCCTTTCTGTTCCCCTCCAGTTTGATTTGCAGTTGGTACAGTTGAGCGAGGATTGTGGTTCAAGAATTGGCTCGGATCGGTTATATATCATTTGGAGTTATTAGAGAGAGTTTTGTACAAGTAATTTGTAGCATTAATTTGTAATATATTGATATTTATGGAAATTAAGTTATTGAAAATTTCAGGTCGTTACACAATTCCCATTCACAATCGCAAACCCCAGCCCACCGTCGACACTCGTTCCTTGAATCCTTCTCGCCAATTCCCGTAGGCAACAACCCCTTCCACCGAGTCAGGTAAGATTTTCATTTTTGAGGATTTGCGTAAATGCGTTAGAAATCAAATCTCAACCAGGAAACTGCAATTTGAAAAAAATACACTGGTTTTGAATATTCATGAAGGAATATATGTTGACAATTCTTTCTTACCAAAGGTTCCTCTTTGAAATCATTAATTACTTCACCAGTCGGAGTCGGAGTCGGAGTCGGAGTCGGAGTCGGAGTCGGAGTCGGAGTCGGAGTCGGAGTCGGAGTCGGAGTCGGAGTCGGAGTAGGAGTCGGAGTCGGAGTCGGAGCCATCTGTTGATTTTGGTTATTTGGGTGGTTTCTGCATATGTTTTTCTGTGTTTGTTTTTTTTGTTGATTTTGGAACCACTAATTTGGGATATATAGTTAAGTTATACTCCCTCCGTCCATCTTTAATCTACAAAAATTACCCATTTGGTTGTCCCACTTTAACTTACAAAATCTTAAAATGGAAATGTTTTAATACTTTTAAAATGATGGGACCCACTTGTCATACTCACAACAACTATCCACTACTATTCTCCATCACACTTTTCTCTCCCACCCAACCATCTACACTCACAACACATCACCTTATTCACTTTTTCCTTAATTAATGTGCCCAACTCACTTTTTGTAAGTTAAAGAGGGACGGAGGGAGTATTTTTTTATCGTGTTTTCTTGTCTCGCATTTGTTCCGTATTTTCCCGCGTCCCGAGGTGAGATGAGACGAGACGAGGAATTTCAAACCCGCGAAGAATTCAGGACGTCCCGTACCGTCCCGCATAGTTACGGGATATCATAGCTTCGTCCTGTCCCGTTTTCCCAAATTGACGGCTCTACTTCCATCTCATAATAAGTATTATTAAAATTAAATGTTGTAGTCATTTTTGCCTTGAAATTCTCACCCCCTGATTGTATACATAATTCTTTTATTTTACTTATTTTTGTTGATTTATATTACTTCCGTTATTTTCCTAACTAATTCCATTAGTTTTGGACTAAACTAAATAACAGAGTTAACTTATAGTACCATTTCTGTCATTATGTTTTTAACAAACCCGCACGCTGATGAACAAATTATAACCCTTGCAAGCGCACAAGATCACCGTAGTAGTATATGCAATAGCAGGGTGTCGAATCCACAGAGACTTGTAGAAGATAGCAATTTAACTAATATTAAAATAAAATAACATAAAATGAAAGTTTGGTTTTTTTTTTTAGTGATTTAATCTAATTAACTAGAAAGCAAATAAACTAATTAAACAAAGATAGATAAATGGATATAAATATGGAGGAAAAATCTATGGAAATGATTCACAAGTATCTCCTACTTATGCTTATTTGATTAAAGACAATTATTATGGTGTCACAAATCATAAAAGAATCAACCTCCAAACAAGGGTTCGTTCACTAAAGTAAGAATTGGGACGGTCCGGTCGCCGGATTGCAATCATATTATTTCTTTTATATTATACTTTCCGCTAGGTCTATACAATATGCAAGAAATTCATGAAGATCCCAAGAACACATGAACCTAGATCCTTATGACTTCCGCTAGGTCCTCAATTGAATCTAATCATTAAAATAGTGGTCAGCATATAATCACCCACGCTAGTGCATCAATATATACCCAATAATTCTAAAGTCAATTTATATCTTAACATATAATTGAAACTAAAGAATTAATAATGATAAATATTTTAATGAACAAGAATTAAGATTGAATGGAAGAATTAAAACTTGCAACAAAACACAAATAATTGAACTAAGAATTAAATTAAAGCATAAGTATTTGATACAAATTACCTCCAATCCATAGATGGTGAAATTAGTTCTTCATAGACAAAGAACCAATCCCAAGAATAATATGGAGGAAAGGTAGAATTATGGATGTCTAAAACAATTAATCTAAGCTAGTATTTATAGGAAAAACTAACCTAAACCTAAAAGGAAATACAAAATAAAAAGAAATAGTAAAAGAATTAGGAAACTAGAATAAAATCCTAACTAAACAAGTCAACTATTTCTTTTTCTCCAAGGCTTGGACTGATTTTTAGGGCTCTTCAAGGCTGGACTCCGAATTTCCCCAATGGTCCCTGAGATATTACGAATTTCCAAAATGGTCCTCCAACTTTCAGAATTTACAGAACAGTCCCTGAACTTCTAGTTATTTGCATATTTTTTCCTCCAGTTTTCATATTCTGCACAGCAGTCCCTGGAATCTTCAGCTTCAGCCTAACAGTCCTCAGCTTTCTAAAATTTCCACTTAAGTCCCTGGAATTGTAACTTTTGCCATATCTCCTCTGAATTATGTACTATTCACCTGTTTTACCTGCTTTCTAAATAAACACTAAAAACCCACATTAAATAACCAAAACTCAAGTATTTCACAAAGAATAAGTCTAGATCCAATAAATGAGTATAAAACTCATCCATCACACGCCTCCCGTAAGTATTCTAAACCGCGCGCTTCCACCCTATGGTCGGGACCCGCGCGCCTCCCATTTGTCAGTTACGATTTCCTCCACTTCTACTCCATATACTAATTTGTAACTCCTCTGGCCATGTCTCCGGCCCCTCCCCCATCTTCCATCCTTCTTACCTCGTACATTTCTGTCATATTTGTTCACATCTGTTCAGATTTGTCCTCTCCAACCAACTCAGGCAGCCTCCCCCATCGGTCAACACTAGCCTTCTCCCCTTCCTTGCGGCGATGTCGTCATCATTTGCTTTATCTCTCTCTCTCTCTCTCTCTCTTTACCAGATCTGGCCAAATCTATCTTTTTTCTTTCTGGCCCCATAGCTATGTTCGACATACCTGCTCTTCTTTGAACTTCAACAACGCCGACGCCCTTCTTCCAGCAATTTTCCAGGTTCAGTCGATTCTGTGACGAATTTATACTCTTCTCCGACCTCTCAATCTAGATCTGAACTCCCATAACAGATCTTACTTGACTCCGGAGAACCTATAGATAAGGAAACTTCTCGATTAGAGACATGGCTTATTTGTTTGTTTGATTGAAAAATTATTTTTGAGTTCATGAAAATTTGTTATTGGATTTGGATTTGGATGTATAACTGTTAGATTTGAAGTTACGGTAGAATGCTTGTTTGATGACTTTCTCTTACTTGGTGGAGATTACGAGGCCTTAGTATGATAACTTGAAGCATTACTAGAAACTTTTGAAAGTTATATCATTGTTTGGTTAAAAAAATGGGTCTTATAGTGAAATCCACGACTTATTTTATCATGTAATTTTGTGTTTCGTGTTCTTTGTTGTAAAGACAAATTTATAGTTAAAGTATAAGACTAGAATGAGGCTTATACTACAAGTATAAGAGACAAACTAGTCTTATACTTCAAGTATAATGAAATATGATATTTTATTAAAATAATTTTTTAACAAAAAGTGAATAACTTTACGAGTCAGAGTGACTATTGCAGACTCTAAGAGGTGAACTGGTCTTATTCGTAAGTATATGAGACTTTTTTATTATGATTTTTAAGAAAATGTGAAAAAAATCACTTTTATACTTCAGGTATAAGAGGTGAACTAGTCTTATACCTAAATATAGGAGTAGACTGACTAATAAGTTATAAGATATTTTTTTATGACTTTTCAAGAAAATGTGAAATTAAATTCATATACTTCAAGTATAAGAAGTGAACTATTCTTATACTTAAGTATAGGAGTAGACTGACTAATGAATATATATACATATGTGTATATATATATATATATATATATATAAATTAAGATGTGAAAAAATGTGGAAATAAATTACTCCAATACTTATGTATAAGAAGTGAAGTAATTTTATACCTAAGTATATGAGCAGACTGTTTTATACTTAAGTTATAAGAGCGGACGTGTAAGGGTAATTGGGTCATTTTAAGTAGTGTGGGTTTCAGTAAATTTTCAAAATGCTGTGAGATTTTATGAATTTTTGATGTGGCTGAAGGGTCTAGGGTCTGAAGTCAAATTTTTTTATAACTTTTACTAGTGATTAACCCGTGCTCCGCACGTGATATTCTAATCTATTAACAGAATAACATATTTTTACAATGTATTAGAAAAATAATTTTTTAATTATGGTTAATTAATATAGTAGTTAATATGATTAACTAATATTATTAAATAATAATAATTAACTTATATAATATCTATTATAATTAACTAATACTTTTAACAGTGATAGTTCACATATGTAATAACTATTATAATTAACTAATAATATTAATAGCAAAAGTTAACTTATAATACTAACTATTGTGGTTAATTAATGCTTTTAATAGTAATATTTAACCTATATAGTAACTATAAGGATAAAATACAAAATAGGGCCTAATATCCACGGGGCGGTTGCAATTTGGGGCCCGACGTCCCAATTTTAGCAATTTAGGGCTTGACGTGCCATTTTTTGAACAATTTAGGGCTTTTTGACGATTTCCATCCAATTCCATATTAAGTGCTCACATGCAGCGCATGTAATACAAATTAAGGAGTCAAGTGCAATTTTTTTTAGAATAAAGGGAAGATCAGAAAACTAGCCATCCCAATCACCTATTTGTACATAAATTAAATGTGTACAACACTTTTATGGATATATTATATTAAACTTTAAATTTGAGGTTGTAAAAATAAATTTTATTTTTAAATATTAAATATTCAAGGATTTAAAAAAATGTTAAATATTTAAATATAAAAATAAATAAAGTAATTAACAAAATAATAAAAATTGAAATTTATTAATTTGTACATAAACTAAATTTATAAAACATTTTTATTCATAAATTAATTTATTATTTTTATATACTCCATTTGGTTAAAGTAATCTTATGATAATTAAATAAAAATTTAAAATGAAATTAAATTTTATCTTCATCTTCTTCCTTGGTTAAAAAACTAACATGTTTATATTCTTCCTCTTCCACGGCCAATACATCAATAGCAGCAGCAGCACCACCACCACCACCCCTAATTATCTTAACACTACCACAACCACATCTAACACCATTAATTGGGAGAAATATTTTGAAATTGAAACCCCACCTTTCCTGTCCAAGTCCGTTTTCTCACTCTCGACAACGCAACCCACCTCCGCCGTTCAACCACCATCTCCTCTCCTTACAATCGTCGCCAAACCAAAGAAGAAAGAAATATCCACCATTTTCACCTTCATGAACACTAATCACAGCCTCCCTGCATTTGTACCCTTTTACCTTTTTCCCTCTTCTCAAAATTCTATCCCTCCCCCCAGAAAAAAAAATCAAAATCGATTGTCATTCTCCCTCTACATTTGTCCTCCTTCGCTAATACCAGATCTGCATCAATTCCATGAGGACGAGGGGAAAGGGTAAAAGAGATAGAAGGGGCGTGGCCGAAGGGATTATAGAGAGAGAAGGCAGTAGATGGGCATTGGAGATATGGAGGTTAGGTTGGGAGGACTGAGTGGGTTGGAGGGGTTAAATCTTGCTTAGGGAGGGGGTAGAGAGAAGGGGCCGCCATAGCGGCCGGAGAAGACGCGACCACGAGAAGGAATTGGGGGTGGGGGTCCGATTTGTTGTTATTTGCTGAAAGAGAGGGAGACATATTTTGGTTTTTACAAGCATTGTTTCTCATTCATCCCTTTATTTTAACAATTTGCACTTGATCCCCTCAATTTCTGTCACATGCGCTCAAGGTTCTAAAAAACGCTAGGCGGTCACTAGGCGCCGCAGGGGCGCCTAGCGCCTAGGCGGGGCCTAGGCGGGGTTGAGAACTCAGAAATAACTATAATATCCTAGACGGGACCTAGGTGTTTCATGAACACATAGCGCCTAGGCGGGGCCTAAGCGGCCTAGACGGGGTCTTTTAGAACACTGCATGCGCTGCACGTGACTACTTAACATGAACTTGGAAGGAAATCGTCAAAAAGCCCTAAATTGTTCAAAAAAATGGCATGTCAGACACTAAATTGCTAAAATTGAGACGTCAGGCCCCAAATTGCAACTGCTTCGTGGATATTATGCCCTATTTTGTATTTTACCCTAACTATAATGGTTAACTAATACTATTAATAGTATTTGTTAACTTATATAGTAACTATTATCATTAACTAATATTCACTCCGTCCCGGAGTAAAAGTCATACCTTCCATTTGCATGGAGATTAAGAAATGGTGGAAGTAAAGTAAGTGTTGTGAGTGTAAAAGTAAAGTATGAGAGAGAATGAGTGAGAGAGAATAGTAACTTGGTTGGTGTTGTGAGTATAAAAGTAAAGTAGGAGAGAGAATGAGTGAGATGAATAGAAAAGATTATTTACCATTTTAGAAAAAGGGACTCTTACTCTGGGACGTACAAAAATAGAAAGTAGGACTCTTACACTGAGACGGAGGGAGTACTATTAATAGTAATACTTAACTTATATAGTAACTATTGTTGTTAACTAATACTATTAATAGTAATAGTTAACTTATATATGTAACTATTATGGTTAACTAATACTATTAATATTAAAAATTAACTTATATAATAAGTATTATCTTAACTAATATTATTAGTTAATAAAAAGAATATCAAAAGTCACTTAAAGTTTAGGATGGTGATAACACGACTTCACCAAAAGCAATTTTTAGCCAAAATTGTCCACGAGGTGAATCCACAACTCCGCCTTAGCTTTTAATATATATAGATTTCCTTTTCTTCTTTTTTTTTTTTAAAAAAAAGAAGGCTTCATATCAAAATTATTCTCCCTAATGTATACTCCATCCATCCTATTTTAAACTTCAAAAATTTCTATTTTGGTGTTCCATTTTAAACTTCAAAACCTAAAAAATATGTTGTTTTTTTTTTTTTATAATATATACTCCCTCCATCCCACTCGAATTAGGACAAATTTCTATTTTGGGTGTCCCATTCGAATTAGGACAACCCAAAAATGGAAATGTTTTACTTAATGGGACCCACATCCACACTCACAACAATTTTCCACTCATTATTCTCTACCCTACTTTCTCTCTCATACTTTATTTTTCATACTCACAACACCTACTCCACAAACACTTTTTCCTTAATCCTCGTGACCAACCCAAAAATCCTAATTCATGTGGGACAGAGGGAGTATTCCTTTATTTATGGGCCCTACATGTCATACTTACAACAATTACCTACTAACTATTTCCTACCCCACTTTCTGTCTCCTACCAAATCATCTAAACTCACAATACACCACATGTTTTTTTAATTCTTAAACTCAAAAGTTTTTTAAAATTTAAATTGGGACAGAGGAAGTATAATAATCCAGCCCGAAAACCCAAATAGGCACTTAATGAAGAGTCCAGATCTCCTGTACCACTTTGTGTGCCCCTTCATGTACCACAAGTGATCCAACGGCTTGCAGTCATTAAGATTATCATTATGTTGATATTATCCAAGCATGTAAACGGTTGAGATTATAATGGCACAGAGAGGGACACACAAAAGTGGTACAGGAGATCTGGACTCCTTTATGAAAGCGGGTTTGACGACCGGTTCTGATTGTTCAATCTTGAGCCAATTGCTATCTATGGCCTACTCATGATAAGATAGCCTGTTTGACCCAAGGCAAGGGTCTCACTTTCTTTACTAAAGACCAGACCGGTCCTTTTCCTAAAGGGGCAAATTGAAAATTAGTTACCTGAGTTTGTCGTCAAGTTTCAATTAGTTACCCAGTTTGTGTTTCGGTCAATTTAGTTATTGAATTTGTCTTTTTGTTACAATTAGGTGTAAAATCCGTTTGTTCGTCAAAAAACTAACTGAAGCATGCTCATGTGCAACTCACATGACACAATTGGAGGGCATTTTCGTCCACAAATTAGAATGGGTACGGGTGGTTGTCAAGCAGGAATTTTACCGCTAATTCGAATGGCAGTTCCGTAATATTGAAATTAAAATATCCCTAATCTGTTGTCTATTAGGGATTTCTATATCCACAAATCACAAAAAATTGGAACGAAAGAGGGGAAACAGTTGGGGCGAAAATTAGGGTTCTAAAAATTCGCTGCAATGACGACCGAGCAAGGGATTATCTCGTTCAAAAGATTGGATGAATATCTTGAAGATGGGACGCCGACATACGGTGAGTTAACAACTCTTATTTTTTGTCGTTATTTTTAGTAAAGTGCTGAAGATTCTACTGCTCTCTGCCTTTGAAAGATGTGAAAGAACATGCTTTTCTTCTTTGTTTTATAGAAATGGGTCCCTGTGTTGCTGTGTGTTTCTTAATGTATGGTTGTATTGCTTTAAGAAATTGGTATGTGTGATTGTGGTCCCATAGTTGTTGTCTTCTTTTCACATGCTAAATTGACTATCACCTGAATTAACTATTAAATGTGTGGTATACTGTGTTGTATTGTACCTTTATTGGTTGTAGTTGTACCTTTATTGCTTTATCTGGTTGTGATTTGTTATTTCAATATTGTTGTAGGCATTTCCAGTAATAACTACACTATAATGGATGATATAAGTGATGAGTCATCATCTGAAGGTGAATCATTCCATGACAGTAATTATGGTAGTGCAGAAGATGACTTGGAATATGATGTCAATGTTGACTATAAGGTTGAGTATTGTGGGGTGCCACAGTATGCCAAGCTCAAGGGTAAGTCCAAAATGAGTAAAAAGACAGATTTACCAGGTGTAGTTGAAACTGGAAAACATGTACCAATGGATGATATGGATTATGATTCTGATGAAGGGATTGATGGTTATGCTAGTGATACTAAGAGACCAAGGGGCAAGGTGTTTGATCCAAGAACTGATATGCCATCTCCAAAGTTTGAATTGTTGATGAAGTTTAGTGACACAAAAATCTTTCAAGAGGCAGTTAAGAGACATGCAATTATAGATAGAAGGCCTATTAAATTCTTGTTTCAAACTTCTAAGAAAGTGAAAGGAGTTTGTAAGGCCCCTTGCAACTGGAATATATATGCCTCTAAGGATTATGATGAGAGTCATCTCCTTGTGAAAACTCTGAACCCAATTCATACTTGTGCTCAAATATTCAAAACCAAATATACCACCTCTTCTTGGCTTGCAAAGGAGTTTGGAGATCAATGATGTTGGGTTCTGCCTGCATCATGTCAGATAAACAAAAAGGGTTGATAGAAACAGTGAAAGAGTTTCTCCCAAATGCTGAGCATAGATTCTGTGTCATGCATATGCTTGAAAATATGAGAAGTGCTGGGTTTAAAGGGGTAACTTACAAAAATTTGTTGTGGAATGCAGCCAAGGCTGCTACTGTTAGCAGATTTACACATTGCATGGAAGAAATGGCACAACAGGACATCAATGCATTCCATTGGTTTGATGATAAACCTCCTTACAATTGGTCCAGGTCAGCTTTTAGCACCAGTGTGAAGTGTGATATATTATTGAACAACCTGTCTGAAAGCTTTAATAGCCACATATTAGAAGCAAGAGAGAAGCCCATACTGAGTTGCCTAGAGTCAATTAGGAACATGCTGATGGTGAGATTGGAAAATAACAGGACTGTTGCAAAAAATACATGGACTGGAAGACTTTGTCCTAAAATTTTCAAGGAGCTAGAGAGGAATAAGAAGATGGTTAGTGATTGTATTCCATCAAGTGCTGGTAGTGACAAGTTTGAGGTTTCTCACATGTATGGTGCACAATACTTTGTGAATTTGGCAGACAAAGCATGCACTTGCAGAAGATGGGAGTTGACAGGTATCCCTTGTAGCCATGCCATTTCATGTATTGTGTTGAAAGACATCTGGACATAACAAGAGAGGATGTCCTTTGCTAAAACAGATTGACCCCACAAATGAGACCACAGATGAGCCTCAAGTTGTTGACAATACTGATGAGTATCAAGTTGATGAAATGGAAGCACAAGGCACTCCACCACCTGTAACACAACCTATTGACAATGTAAGTATGTAGGTTTAAGTAGAATAACACAAATAGGTCATTTTTTTTTGTTAATTGCTGTCTAAATTTACCAATTGATGGTTATAGGTAGTACATTCAGAACCACCTCCTGGGGTAATGCAAATGGTTATACCAGCTGGAAGAGACAAGGTTACCCCTAATTTACACTTTGCAGATATTGGGGAATCCTCACCACAACCTCCAAAGAGAACCCAACCAAATCAAGGTGAATCATTTCAAAAGGGGTGGGGGAGGAAATTACATAACATTGTCCAAGTTGAAGGCTACAAATCAGAAAAAGACCAGAACTGGACCAAGTCAACAAAAGAAAGTTCAAGCTCAAGTGAAACCAAGAAGGTCTACAAGAGTTGAAGCAAATTGGTGGTTCAATCCCAACAAAAACAATGATAAAGGACCAATAGATCTGACAAATGAAGATGAAGAGGAATGAAGACATGGTTTATTTAGTACTTTTCTGTATTTGTGTTGGTAAAAAGCTTAGTAATCACTTTTAAGATATTGTGGGGCATTTTTTTGAAACTGGTATATGCTCATTTCTGACTTTAAGTTGTACTGATCACTGGTGCTTTTGGTAGGCCTCTTTTGGCTATTTGCTTTGGTTTGTAATGCACAATTATGTTTTGTTATTGGAATGGAACTAAGTTTTTACCATCACTACTATGTTATACTCTCTCCGTCCCGGAGTAAGAGTCTCACCCCCAATTTGCACGCCTATTAATAAATATTGGATGTGATGTAAATGTTGTGAGTGTAAAAGTAAAGTATGAGAGATAATGAGTGTGAGAGAATAGTGAATTGATTGGTGTTGTGAGTATAAAAGTAAAATAGGAGAGAGAATGAGTGGGGTGAATAGTAAAGATTCTTTGCCATTTTAGGAATGTGACTCTTACTCTGGGACGGACCAAAAAGGAAAATGGGACTCTTACTCTGGGACGGAGGGAGCACAACCATATTAGCATACAAAAGCTTAATATTTCCATTCCATTCAAATCAAAATTACAGATTTTACTCTGTTATACAACCATCCATGTCTAACATCTAAAACGATGCTTTTCCTCACTACATTTTAATCCAAAAATATAACCAAGACATCACAAGCAAGCTAACTACAACAATTATCTTCATTCTCTGACATTCAACTTGTGTCTCCAAAAGATTTTTTTTTGCGCAATAGACCTGGTATGATCATTGTAGACCTCAAACACACAGGTGGATCAACTCAATGAAAATATTTACAATCATTCCGGCTTGGCAAATCAAAATAGAAGCCATTTAATAGAAATAATGACAATGATTTTTCAAACTAAAGAAAAAACAAAAAAATGAAAATGAAAATTAAAGACTTACACCATTGTTTGCACAGACAGCAAACCTCCTTCCTGGGTTTGCATTTGTCCAAGAAGTCCGTTCCATAGCAGTTAATCCACATCGACAGTCCATTATAAATATCAGATCTTGAAATCGACCTACTCGAAATAAGAAAATACAGACTAGGGTTTATGCTTTAGTCAAATTGGGGATGAAAAACGAGAATGAGGAGAAGGGAAGGTGAACAATTGGGTGTATTTATGAAGAAAATAAATCCCCTAAAAGGGGCCATTCATGGCTGCCTTCAATTTGGTTGTTGACGCTTATAAGAAGACGAGCTTCACGTGCAGTAAGCCTTTGGGTTGAAAGACGAAAATGCCCTCCAAGTGTGTCATGTGAGTTGCACATGAGCATGCTTCAGTTAGTTTTTTGACGAACAAACGGATTTTACACCTAATTGTAACAAAAAGACAAATTCAATAACTAAATTGACCGAAACACAAACTGGGTAACTAATTGAAACTTGACGACAAACTCAGGTAACTAATTTGCAATTTGCCCTTTCCTAAAGTGCTTGCCATTAATTGATCCAAGAATCTTTGATTAGGGTACAAATCTGTCTTGTTTAATGCAGGCTATGAAGTTGTAACAACCATGATCCACTAGCTAAATTTCAAGAGCTCATGCTGTGGATACAATGGAGTAGTAATAAATATGTGAGTCGAATCAAAGATTGAGATGTGTGAGGTGAGCAAATTGTCTAAAATATTTTTAAAATATCTTTTTGAATGTGTAATGTCCAGCTTGAAATGGAAAATGGAAGACTCGTCGGACTGTTGCTCATTCTGATTGCACACACTCCTGATCCGTGGATGAAGGGGTTAATTTCATTGCCCAACAAGCATCACATTCCTCTCTTTGAGGTTTGATTTTATTTTACAGCCCACTCTTTTGATAATGAATGAACCCTAATTAGACTAAGTAAGAAAATCACATAAATTCAAATTAATTAAGACAAAAATTTGTGTGAGATGGTCTCACGTGTAGATGGGTACAAGCCTACAAGGGCTACCGACCCGACCATTTTTTAATCAAACACGCGAGTAAACGAGTCTGGGCCCGCGCGCATTGTGTGAGCCCGCAGGTTGGACACAACCCGACCCGCGTGAAAGTTCCAAGTCCGGCCTTTCCTTAAGGGGAAATAATAAAGTTACAAAAAATGGCTACAAAATGTGGTTTACAATATGAGGTGTCATAATTGTATTGGTGTTTTTAATTAGAGTGTGTCGGGTCCACTATCGATGTAGCCAATAAAATATCGCCACCACATCTTGTACCCTTCATTTTGTAACCTTCTTTTGTAAGCCTAGCATTGCCCTTCCTTAAGCCCTTTGGGTTTTATCCAACGGGTTTTAAGAGTTTTTTAATTTAAAAAAATCTGGGAAAATAAAGAAAAATACAAAAATATATTAAAAATATAAAGAACTTACAACTTAATTTATGATTTAGTAAAAATATAAATGGCCTAATAATACTAGTATATTATTAAAGAAAATTAAAATAGTGAAATAAGTTTAGAATTTAATGAATAAAATTATTAAAATACTAAACATACTCTATTTAATTTTTTTAATAATTAAGTAAGTAAATAATAAAATAATAGTGAAATAAATTTACTGTTAAAAAATAGAATGTTTCACATTCTTTCTTCAAATACCAGAAAGATGGAGATTCTTTTAGGGATTTTAGAAAATTTTGTGTAAAAAATATAGAATATTGATCTTTTATTTATAGTTAGGATTTTAGAAAAAATAATCAAAAAAATAAAAAAATTGGTGCCACGGGCTTCTTGACGAGCCCATGGATCACAGTTCTCAGCCCGTGGTCAAATTGTAGGGTCCGGTCCGCCCGTAATATTGAAATTTCAAGGGCCGAGGGCCGAGTTTGGTAGACGGGCTCGTGGGTTGGGGGATTGGCGGGCGCGGGCTTGCGGGCCGACGGGCTACCCGCGGGCTTGGGCCCGAAATGTCCATCTTCAGTCTCACGCATGAGACGAGTTTTGTTGAGAGAGTTAATAGTTTTCCTTTATGGACGGGGCATGGCAAACCCATTTTCTTAACGTGTCTCATATAGGCGGTCTCATCACAAGAGACATCCTCTAAAATTAAATGCAAGTGTTAAGAGTGTGGGATATACTCTCTCTACGTCCCACCTCACTTGACACGCAGGAGGTGAGCACAATAACTAAGTGAAAAGAATAAAATAAGGAAAATGTGTGGTAGAAAATGAAGAAAGAGAATGAGTGGAGTAAATAGTGGTGTTGGTTGCATAAATTGAGTGGTGGAAAATGAAGATAGAGAATGAGTGGTGGGGTAGAGTGAATATAAAATTATAAAAAGTACGCTATTTTGGGAAGTATCAAGTGAGCTGAGACAGATCAAAATAGAAATAAGTCAAGTGAGCGGGACGGAGGGAGTATTCATTATATATTTTAAAATTTAAAATTTTAAAACGAGACAGTAGTTACACTTTTTTGAAATTTCATTTTGTTAGAGCAATAACAAGACTTGATAAGAAAAGCGAGCAATCACAAGAACACAGATTTACATGGTTCACCAACTTGGTTACGTCCACGGGGAGGGGAGAGAATATTATTATCAATCTGGAGAATTCTTTACAAGATCACACTAATCTATGCTAGCACGAATTTTGGTAACAAAATTTCTGACTGTGCTAAAACCCTAGATCTAGAATTATTGACCTTCTCTGAGCACTCTAATAATTTGTCTATGACAATCTGAGGTGTGATTTTAATCTAAACTACTGGCCTCTATTTATACTAGTAAAGTTTATCTCAAAATCTGTTAGGAACTTGGAAACCTAGTCCAAAACTGACTTGGAAACCTTCCTTCTGCGCTCTGTCCCGAAATTACGAAATCTCTCTGTTGTTTAATCCTTTAACTCGGCGTCCCAAATTCAAAGGCATTAACCCAACAATCTCCACCTTGACTTTTAATCTCCATGACAACAAACTTTTTCTCCCCCCTCACCTCTTCTGCTATCTAATAGCTGCGAACAATCTGCAAGTCCAAACAATGTTGGAACTTGCTTTCTGTCACGAGTTTTGTGAACATGTCTGCAGGGTTGTTCGCCGTCCCTACCTTCACCTTTACCCGTTTCTCATCCCTTAGGAAATGATATCTGACATCAATGTGCTTAGTCCTCTCATGATGCACCTCAAGATTGCTGATTAATCCCTTCAACCATATTCCTTCCTTAGCGGACTCTGTCAATGCCACGTATTCTGCCTCTGTTGTAGACAACGTCACTGTCGTCTGCAATCTAGCCTTCCAACTGACAACTGACCCACCAAGCGTGAACACATATCCGGTCTTCGATCTTCTTGAGTCAACATCACCCAAATCTGAGAAACCCTTGACTGCACATTCTGTCCCATCTCCACAGACGAGTCTGACGTCGCTAGTGCGCACTGTAGTATACATCAAACTACCAACTGCACTAGCATAGGATACTGGAGCCATATACTCTTTCTCCTCAACCGATTTGGGCCCAAACGAGACTGTATGTGCATTCACTGCACTCAAAGTATCTATAGCCTTAGCTGTCGACCCACCAAACCTTTCTGAAACTTTCTTGATGTATCTTTTCTGGGATAAAAACAGTTTGCGTTTGGCTCTGTCTCTATAGATCTCCATACCCAGAATTTTCTTCGCGTTACCCAAACCTTTCATCTCTGCGACCAAGTCTTTCAGTTTCTGAATCCTTGACTTCTTGACTGCTGCTATCACATAGCTGTCAAATCTCTTGTACCACTGCCTAGGCGATTGCTTCAATCTACAAAATTTTTCTTCCTTACCAGGAACTTGGAATCCTTCCGACTCTGTCATGTATATCTCTCCCTCTATTGCTAGCAACACTCTGATCGAAGTGTGTCTGACCACTGTTGAGAAGATCCCATTGTAGTCCACCTCTTCTTTCTGTGTGAAACCCCTTGTAACAACTTGAGCTTTATACTTAAACCCTTCTGCCGGTGACATCCCTTCCTCTTTCTTGAAGATCCACTTGCAAGTCACAATCTTTCTGCCTTCTGGCCTTGTGGTCAACTTCCAAGTCTGATTCCTATGAAGAGACTCCATCTCATCACCCATAGCCGCATACCTCTGAGATGACTCTGAACATGTATCTGCTTTATTGAAAGTAGAAGGTTCCGCAAGAATGGGCTCTACTTCCTCAGCAACCTGCAGTGCATAAGACACCAAGTCTTCAAATCCATTCCTGAAATTAGCTCTTCTAGACCCTCCTTGTGCTAACCCATGTTCTTTAGGAACTGAACTTGAACTTTTTGGTGCTTCAGTCTTTGTCTCTGTTGGTGGATCCTGATAAACATCTGACTGTGGGACAACTAACTCTTCAGTATCTTGTTGCTCCACCTGTTTTTCAACATTTAACTGTGGTACAACTAACTCTTCAGTATCTTGTTGCTCCACCTGTTTATCAACACCGCCAACACTTGAAACAATCATGGATTTACCAGTCCATACCTCATAGGGAACTTTGAGGCCAATACCGATATGAAGTCCATGATTAATCAAGTAACATGTTGTACTAAGCGCTTCTACCCAGAAATGTTTAGACAACTCTTCATTGGAGAGCATGCACAACGCTCCCAAAAGCCATGTCTGATTCATTCGTTCTGCTACACCATTCTGTTGTGGCGTGCCTCTGCTGGTGAGATGTCTAGAAACCTCCACCTCTTTGCAAAACGAATCGAACTCAGTACTGCAGAACTCCAAACAATTATCTGTCCGGAGCTTCTTGATCTTCTTCTCTGTCTGGTTCTCCACTACTGTCTTCCAGTCCTTAAAATTCCTTAGGACCCCATTCTTGTGTTCCATGATAACCACCCAAGGCCTCCTTAAGTAATCATCAAGCATAGACAAGACATATCTGTGCCCCCTTAGAAATTCCTGACGTGAAGGTCCCCAACTCTCTGAGTGGATGTAATCCAGAACGCGTTTAAGATCCTTGATCTTATGGACATAAAGAAGATCTCTGCTAGTAAACTCATGCATCTCTCGAGTGCTCATGTGACCGAGCCTGATGTGCCACAGCTTAGAGATATCTCCCTCATTCACCTCTCCTGATGCAGCCATAGTCGACTCTGCAAGCGTCTTTCCTTGGAGGAAATACAAGGAGCCCCGCTTAAGGCCTTTCAGCATCACTTCTGAACCGTTACAGACACTAACTGCTCCACCTTTACCTTTGAAACTGAACCCTTTGCTGTCTAACTGACTAAGAGAAATCAGATTCTTCGTCATAAGCGGAACGTGTAGAACCTCGTTCAAAGTGACAACCCTACCATCATGAGTCATGACCTTGATCGAACCAATACCGACAACCCTGTAGACTGTACTGTTGGCCATGCTTATATCACCGCCAACTATCTGCCTATAACCGGTAAACCATTCTCTCCTAGGACTGATTTGGTAAGACGCTCCTGAATCAATAATCCACGTATTAGATGCACATGCTTATTCTGATTTTACTAGAGCATAATCCTCATCTGAACTGCAATCTCTGGCCATCATGGCCTCTGCTGTGACTGGTGCCTTGCCTTGCTTCCTTCTGGGACATTCGAACTTCCAATGCCCCTTCTCTTTGCAGAAATTACAGATATCCCCAGGTTTTGGACCCTTCTTGTGTGACGAATTGTAATAACCCAAACTTACCTTTTTATTCTATTTATTTTAAACTCTTAATTACTAATTGGGCCAAACTTTTAATAAAAAGTTTAGTTTAGTTATTGGGTCATAAGTAGAAAGCCCAATTCATTGACTAAGTTAATTAGGAGTCCTTTTGAATTAAGGATTTGAGGAACCCTTTTAGAATAAATACTCTCTTTAAACCCTAAACCTATTTTATTCCACCGCAATAAAAAAAAAAAAGAAGAAAGAACGGGAAGGGGAAGTCGACGCAAAGAGAGAGAGAACGGGAGAAGGAGAAGAAAGGAGAAGGAAGAGCGTGTTCACAAAGGTAATTCTACAACCCCTAAACCCTTTCTCCTCATCTTTGTAAGGTTAAATCGTTGGATTAAGAAACCCTAACTCTAAAAGTATGAACTAGGGTTTAGTAGTGTAAAATTAAAAAGGAAGAAGATGATGGTTTGGGGGTGGGTTGAGGCGGCAGTGGCTGCCATGGTGGTGTGTGTGTGTTCGTGTATAGGTGTGTGTGGGCGTGCGATGTGTGTGTGCGTTAGTGTGTGTGCGTTAGTGTATTTGTGCGTGTTGTTGAGTGTGGGTTCTGGGTGTGTGCAGATTTTGTGTGTGTGGGTGTGTGTAGCAGATTGTGTGTGTGTGGGTGTACCAGAGTGGGGGTGCATCAGAGAATGGGTGTACCAGAGTGGGGGTGCATCAGAATCGGGGTGTGCCAGGTTGTAGGTGTACTCAGTAAGTGTGTGCTGAAAGTGTGAAATCAGTGTGTGTAATCTATATAGTGAAACCGAGGGTTGGGAATTGATTAATAAAAACCCTAGGGGTATTGTAGTCATTCTTAAGGTCATTGGTTAACTATGAAAGAAATTATAGATGACTAAATCATGAGGTTAATCGAGTAAAAAAAGGAGTAAATTGGGACGGAAGTAAAATAGTATTTTCTCATGTCTAAGGCTAGACTATTTCATATTTGTAGATTGTGCAATCGGAGTAAGCAAGCAAGTAAAACTCAAGGCTAAGGTAAGGGATTACGCTCTTAGTAGTATTTGATTTCAATCCTTCGTGTAGGATTCCCAATCTCTGTTTTGTTAAAGTAAACTATCTATGTGGCTAGATAGTATTTTAAAAATTATTCCGTTCTGCGAATGTTACCGTCCTTTGTTATCCACCCTATTGATATTGTTGATTGTTCAATTGGGTTATCATGTGTATGATTCGTATTGTGACTTGGTGTCTAAAGTGAGATGTACACCTTTTAAAAAGTAATCAAGTAAAGATTTGTAAAGTTAAGCTTGTTTTGTAAAAGCTCTTTAAAGTGAAGTTTTGTAATAAGTAAAGTGATTACAGTTATCCATAATCCCGAAACGGATAAGTGGACCCCTACAGTTATCCATAATCCTGAAACGGATAAGTGGACCCCTTACAATTATCCATAGTTCCAAGATGAACATGTGGACCCCTTTGCTTTGCTTGATGAAGTAGCGTAGGTTATCATGATATACCAATTTTGGGTGCGGTCAGTAGAAACCCGAGCCCTGGGTACAGCGCGTGCTTAATCCCTAAATGAAGTAAAGTAAAGTAAAGTAAACTAAAGAAAAGTAAAGTTTTGTGAAAAATGTTGTGTTTTGGAAACTATCTCTGAAGCCACGTGTTTTCAAGAAATGAATTGTTTTCATCAAGTTAAATGTTTTCAAACTGGGAGTTTGTTTGATCATTGAGTTATCCTTTCGTTGTGAATTCTTGTTATCGTTCCTTTCGGTTATCTCCTCTTAGTACCCGAGGGGATTCCGTATGAACTTGCTGGGCATTGTTCGCTCATTCCTTTCATCCTCATTTTTCCAGGTTATAAGTAAGGATACTAAAGGTCACAAGGAACCGTTGGCGTAGAAGCTTCTTGCGATTAAAGTTACTTAGTAGTTTTATGTTTCCGTTAAGTTAAGTTAAGTTGAACGTTATTTTTCCGTTGGTTACCATTCTGAGCTAGTGACTTGTACTAGCCGTTATGGGTTTGATTGTTAGTTAAGGTTTAAATTGTAGTTATTTGTAGCCGTTGGGCTTTCTGATTTAAGGATTTATCCAAGTTAATGATTATTTAATAGTTGTGGAAAGTTGGGGTGTTACAGTTGGTATCAGAGCCCCGGTTTAGGATTACTTGGGAGACTCGAATTTAGAAGTTAAGACTATTGGGAGAAGTAGTACTTAACGATGTTGGGCTTTAGAACTCTGATAAGAACAAAGTATTTTTGGGAAGCACTAATCGAGGAAACCTGCTATTTAGGGAAACTTTCCATTTTGGGAAACTTTCTGAGTTTGGAAACTTTCCTTTTATAGAATCTTGCTATTTTAGGAAAGAACCTAAGATAAGATTTCCTCAAGGAATGTAGAGGAATGTAAGTGAACACTTTGGGAGTGACACTTGAAGGGTTACACTAGAACGTTATTCTTTAAGTTGCTTATGCAATTGATGATAATAGTCATATACCTTTGAGTTATATGGTATTGATAATGGTTATATCCTAATTGTAAGTTAATGACAGACTTAGAAGAAACCAGAAGATGAAATTGAGGCAAAGAACAATTAAGAAAAGAGTAATTCAGAGATATGCACTCAAGATTCAAAAGTTAACTGAAGACTTAGAAGCTGAAAGGACCAGAGTAAGCTTTACACTAGAGAAGCGGATGCAAGATGGGAAAGCATTACTAGACACTTCAAAGAACTAGAAGAAGTAAAGGAGACCAAGAATCAAAGTGAGAAGTACTATCATGAAACCAGAGAAGAAGCTCACCAATGGTTTTTATGAATTGAAAAATTTGAAGAAAACTAGAACTAGAGAGTTGGAACCGACAACACTCATAGGTAATGAAGCGCCAAATGAGGAAGAGTTGGTAGCTAAAGAGGAAGTCGAGGACGTAGGAATTAACCTTGGGGACAAGGAAGTTACCCCAATCATTATTGATGATGATGAAGAACTGGAACAAGAGATGGTACCGGTTCGTAGGCTAGAGGTAGGCCAAGAGGTTCTAAGGGAGTTCCAAGGGTGCCAAGTGGAAGGCCTAGGGGAAAGCCTAGGAAGGTGTTCCATGATTGAAAAGTGGGACATAGAGTTTATTCTTATTTATAGTATTGATAGTTAGTTCTAGTTTAGAGAAAAGTACTAGAATTTTGTTTTATTAACTTTTATTCCAAGAAGATCCTCGTAGTAAAAGTTATAATTCATTTAAGCAAATAGCTTTGTTAATTGTCTTGTTCTTAAGCTTTATGACGGGTGAGCTATTTAGAACAAAGAAGTACTGGTCAAGTGAAAGGACCATGAGTATAAATTGGCTTATTGAAACGGCCAAAGTGAAATTAGTTTTGGTCTAGTGAAATGATCGAAACAAGAATAAAGTGACATATTGAAACGGTCAAGTGCAAAAGTAAATGGCTTATTGAAACGGCCAAGTGTGAATGAAAGTAGGTCTAGTGAATCGACCTGATAGTAAGTAAAGTCTAGTGAAATGTCTTCGCTAATTAGAGTTGGTCTATTGAAACGACCAGAGACTTAGTAAACCGATCGTTTGTAAAAGTTACGTCATTTGGGGACGGCTTATTTATGTGAAAATATTAAGCATAGTAGCAATGCTTGTGTTGGCATGAGCAATAGTGTTAAATGTGAGAGTTAACCTGGATTAGGTAAGATTGGTCTAGTAAAGTTGACTAATGAAGACAGTGACAGTTTATTGAAACGACCAGTGGTCTAGTGAATGACCTATAAATTGAATGTTAGTCTGTGAAGACGATCTATAGTATGAGAGTGCGTAAAAACGTTTCGTATTCATGATACTAATGATAGTATCATATTATCCGGCAAGTGTTCGAAATGCCAGAGTGTTTGAGTTTACGATGCTAACTCGAGGAAGTACGAAGGTGGACGACTATGGTGCTAGATTCACCGATTTGTTAGAATTTGGACATTGATCTTCGATGATGAAGAGCAGAAAGCCCGAAAGTTTGAATATGGTTTGAACGACCGAATCAGATACAGAATTACCCGTTAATGCTATCAACCTATGATCAAGCGTTGGATAGGGCAAGGATAGTGGAGGAAGAAGCAGATAGTTATCGCAGCTGTAAGCGAGAAAATAAGAAAATGATCAACTGAGAAGGAGTCGACTGGATCTAAGGGAAGTTAGAACCGCGATGGGAATAGCAATAAGCGGAAGGCTACTGAGGATCGTGAGAAGGACAGTACTGCTAGTAAGTACCCGAGTAAAGGCTATGGAAACCTTAAAGATGGCAAGAAGAGTGACGCTAAAGGGCAAGGTCCTGATGAGAAATGCCAAGTCTGTGACGGAAGACACAAGACTGTTGAATGTTGCACATTCTATGATAAGTGCTTGCTTAGCAAAAAAAAAAAAAAAAAAAAGGGAATTTGATGTCTGAGGTGTTAGAGAGTTATTTGGTAGTAGATACCTTAGCTATAGATTTGGTCCCTAATATGACGGTATATAGAAATTGTCCCTTGGTATTGGGCGAAAAAGATTGAGGTTGATCTCATTAGCTTGGAAATCGAAGAATTTGATGTGATATTGGGAATGGATTGGTTAGATGCATATCATGCCAAAGTAGACTGTTTTAAAAAGGAAGTAAACTTCGAATTACCCTCTGGAGAAAGATTCTATTTTCAAGGATCGAAACCGAGAGTCCGGACCGATCTGATTTTGTAATGAAGGCTCGTAAACTGTTAAGAAAGGGTTGTGAGGGCCTTCTAGCGTATGTTAGTGAGTCAAGCAAAAAAGAAGTGACCAAAGAATCTCTTTCCATATTAAGGGATTTTAAAGATGTTTTCCCTGAGGACTTACCGGGAACACCACCGGAGCGAGTTGCACCGATTTCGAGAGCACCATATAGGATGGCTCCGCCGGAACTTAAAGAGTTAAAGGAACAGTTATAAGAGTTATTGGACAAGGGTATTATTAGGCCAAGTACATCACCGTGGGGTGCGCCGGTATTATTTGTAGAGAAGAAGGATGGGTCAATGAGGTTATGTATTGATTATCGGGAGTTAAACCGTGCGACGATTAAGGATAAGTATCCTTTGCCGAGAATCGAAGATTTGTTTGATCAACTCCAGGGTGCATGTTATTTCTCTAAAATTGATCTGCGTTCGAGTTACCATCAGTTGAGAGTGAAAAAGGAAGATGTGGCAAAGATGGCTTTTAGGACGAGTTATGGGCACTATGAGTTCCTGGTAATGCCGTTTGGATTGACAAATGCATCTGATGTGTTTATGGAGCTTATGAATAGAGTATTTAAAGAGTACTTAGACAAGTGTGTAATAGTATTCATCGACTACATCTTGGTGTACTCTAAGTCAAAAGAGGAGCATGAAGAAAATTTGAAACTAGTATTACAGATTCTGAGAGAGCAAAAGTTGTATGCCAAGTTTAAGAAGTGTGAGTTCTGGCTTGAGGAAGTGGCGTTGTTGGGACGCGTGGTGTCTAAGAATGGGACAGCAGTTGACCCTGTGAAAATCGAGGCTATAGTGAATTGAGAGAGACCAACTTATGTTAGCGAAATAAGAGCTTCTTGGGTTTAGCGGGTTATTACCGCAGGTTCGTGGGAGGATTTTCGAAGTTATCTCTACCATTGACTAAGTTAACCACGAAAGGGACACAATTTGTATGGTCGGACGATTGTTAGAAGAACTTTCAAGAATTGAAAGGGCGATTGGTGTCTACCCCTGTTCTTACGGTACCAACGAGCAGGGATGGTTTTGTAATTTATAGTGATGCTTCATTGAAAGGATTGGGTTGTGTGTTGATGCAGAACGACAAGGTGATAGCTTATGCGTCTAGGCAACTCAAGAACCATGAGAAGAACTATCCCACCCATGATTTGGAGTTAGCGGCCGTAGTGTTTGCATTGAATATTTGGAGACATTATTTGTATGGGGTACCATGTGAGATTTACACCGACCACAAGAGTCTTAAGTATATTTTTACTCAGAAAGAGTTGATTATGAGGCAGAGAAGATGGTTAGAACTACTTAAAGATTATGATTGCAAAATCTTGTATCATCCTGGAAAGGCCAATAAAGTGGCAGATGCGTTAAGCAGAAAAAATCATGGAACATTAGAGATTATGATTTCTAAGGGGGTAAGTGAATCGGGAGATAGTGAAATGGTAAAGCTAGAGGTTAGAATTAAAGGTTATTTGGCTCAGATGAGTGTTCAACCAACATTACTGGTGAGAATCAAGGAAGCTCAAAATGTGGATGAGGAGTTAACAGCAATCCATAAGGTCATAGGCAAAAAGGGAATGGTGGACTTCCGTGTTAGCGACGACGGGATCATGAGGTATCGATCAAGGATTTGGGTGCCTAATAATGATAGTATCAAGAGGGAAATTCTTGAGGAAGCTCACTGTTCAAAGTTTTCGGTTCACCCTGGGAGTACTAAGATGTACAGGGATCTAAAGGAATCCTTTTGGTGGAACAATATGAAGAGTGAGGTAGCGGAATTCGTTTCTAAGTGTTTAGTGTGTCAACAAGTGAAAAGTAAACACCAGAAACCCGCGGGACTGCTACAGTCGTTACCTATTCCAGAGTGGAAGTGGGAACATATCACTATGGATCTGGTGATTGGACTTCCTAAGACGTTGAAGGGTCATAATGCAATTTGGGTCATAGTGGATAGGCTCACTAAATCGGCTCACTTTCTAGCAATCAAGGTGACTGATTCGTTGGACAAGTTGGCTAAGATGTATGTAGATGAGATCGTGAGGTTGCATGGGATACCGGTATAGTGTCGGATCGTGACGTAAGATTCACCTCGAACTTCTGGAAGAGCTTACAGAAAACATTGGGGACAGAGTTAACTATGAGCACAGTGTTCCATCCTCAGACAGACGGACAGTCAGAAAGGACGATTCAAACTCTTGAAGATCTACTGAGAGCAACGTCTTTGGATTGGTAGGGAGCGTGGGATGATCATTTACCACTTGTGGATTTTGCCTACAACAACAGTTACCACTCTAGTATTAAAATGGCGCCGTATGAAGCTCTGTATGGACGGAAATGTAGATCGCCTGCGTGTTGGGATGAAGTAGGTGAAAGGAAGCTAGCGGGACCCGAAATTGTTCAAGTGACGGCGGATAAAGTTCGTCAGATTCGCAAATGGTTATTAACTGCGCAGAGTAGGCAGAAATCATATGCGGATAATCGAAGACGCGATCTGGAGTTCCAAATAGGAGATCACGTATTCTTGAAGATCTCTCCGACAAAAGGGGTCATGCGATTTGGCATTCGTGGGAAGTTAAGTCCTAGATATGTGGGACCGTTCGAAGTTCTAGAACGAATAGGAGAAGTAGCCTATAGGTTGGCTTTGCCTCCTGTACTGGCGGGTGTGCACAATGTGTTTCATGTATCGATGTTGAGGAAGTATCTAGCTGACCAGAGTCACGTCATCGAGCACAGACAGTTATGTTTTCATGAAGACTTGAGTTATGATGAGAAGCCAGTAAAGATTGTAGACCGTAAAGATCAAGTATTGCGGAAGCGAGTGATTCCGTACGTAAAAGTGCAATGGAGCAATCACACGGAAAGAGAAGCCACGTGGGAGCTTGAAAGTGAAATGCGTGATATGTATCCCGCTTTGATCGAAGATTAAGGTACGTTTATTTTGGAGGACCAAACTCTTTTAAGGGGGTAAGAATGTAATAACCTGAACTTACCTTTTTATTCTATTTATTTTAAACTCTTAATTACTAATTGGGCCAAACTTTTAATAAAAAGTTTAGTTTAGTTATTGGGTCATAAGTAGAAAGCCCAATTCATTGACTAAGTTAATTAGGAGTCCTTTTGAATTAAGGATTTGAGGAACCCTTGTAGAATAAATACTCTCTTTAAACCCTAAACCTATTTTATTCCACCGCAATTGAAAAAAAAAAAAAAAAAAAAAAGAACGGGAAGGGGAAGTCGTCGCAAAGATAGAGACAGCGGGAGAAGGAGAAGAAAGGAGAAGGAAGAGCGTGTTCACAAAGGTAATTCTACAACCCCTAAACCCTTTCTCCTCATCTTTGTAAGGTTAAATCGTTGGATTAAGAAACCCTAACTCTAAAAGTATTAACTAGGGTTTAGTAGTGTGAAATTAAAAAGGAAGAAGATGATGGTTTGGGGGTGGGTTGAGGCGGCAGTGGCTGCCATGGTGGTGTGTGTGTGTTCGTGTATTGGTGTGTGTGGGCGTGCGCTGTGTGTGTGCGTTAGTGTATTTGTGCGTGTTGTTGAGTGTGGGTTCTGGGTGTGTGCAGATTGTGTGTGTATGGGTGTGTGTAGCAGATTGTGTGTGTGTGGGTGTACCAGAGTGGGGGTGCATCAGAGAGTGGGTGTACCAGAGTGGGGGTGCATCAAAATGGGGGTGTGCCAGGTTGTAGGTGTACTCAGTAAGTGTGTGCTGAAAGTGTGAAATCAGTGTGTGTAATCCATATAGTGAAACCGAGGGTTGGGAATTGATTAATAAAAACCCTAGGGGTATTGTAGTCATTCTTAAGGTCATTGGTTAACTATGAAAGAAATTATAGATGACTAAATCATGGGGTTAATCGAGTAAAAAAAGGAGTAAATTGGGACGGAAGTAAAATAGTATTTTCTCATGTCTAAGGCTAGACTATTTTATATTTGTAGATTGTGCAATCGGAGTAAGCAAGCAAGTAAAACGCAAGGCTAAGGTAAGGGATTACGCTCTTAGTAGTATTTGATTTCAATCCTTTGTGTAGGATTCCCAATCTCTGTTTTGTTAAAGTAAACTATCTATGTGGCTAGATTGTATTTTAAAAACTATTCCGTTCTACGAATGTTACCGTCCTTTGTTATCCACCCTATTGATATTGTTGATTGTTCAATTGGGTTATCATGTGTATGATTCGTATTGTGACTTGGTGTCTAAAGTGAGATGTACACCTTTTAAAAAGTAATCAAGTAAAGATTTGTAAAGTTAAGCTTGTTTTGTAAAAGCTCTTTAAAGTGAAGTTTTGTAATAAGTAAAGTGATTACAGTTATCCATAATCCCGAAACGGATAAGTGGACCCCTACAGTTATCCATAATCCTGAAACGGATAAGTGGACCCCTTACACTTATCCATAGTTCCAAGATGAACATGTGGACCCCTTTGCGTTGCTTGATGAAGTAGCGTAGGTTATCATGATATACCGATTTTGGGTGCGGTCAGTAGAAACCCGAGCCCTGGGTACAGCGCGTGCTTAATCCCTAAATTAAGTAAAGTAAAGTAAAGTAAAGAAAAGTAAAGTTTTGTGAAAAATGTTGTGTTTTGGAAACTATCTCTGAAGCCACGTGTTTTCAAGAAATGAATTGTTTTCATCAAGTTAAATGTTTTCAAACTGAGAGTTTGTTTGATCATTGAGTTATCCTTTCGTTGTGAATTCTTGTTATCGTTCCTTTCGGTTATCTCCTCTTAGTACCCGAGGGGATTCCGTATGAACTTGCTGGGCATTGTTCGCTCATTCCTTTCATCCTCATTTTTCCAAGTTATAAGTAAGGATACTAAAGGTCACAAGGAACCGTTGGCATAGAAGCTTCTTGCGATTAAAGTTACTTAGTAGTTTTATGTTTCCGTTAAGTTAAGTTAAGTTGAACGTTATTTTTCCGTTGGTTACCATTCTGAGCTAGTGACTTGTACTAGCCGTTATGGGTTTGATTGTTAGTTAAGGTTTAAATTGTAGTTATTTGTAGCCGTTGGGCATTCTGATTTAAGGATTTATCCAAGTTAATGATTATTT
This sequence comes from Campanula takesimana, assembly GCA_026119855.1. Lineage (NCBI taxonomy): Eukaryota > Viridiplantae > Streptophyta > Magnoliopsida > Asterales > Campanulaceae > Campanula > Campanula takesimana. Next base: position 357,257 of record JAOWBW010000163.1, on the reverse strand, counting down.
AATAGTTGTGGAAAGTTGGGGTGTTACACGAATTACCTTGATTGTTCTTCCTCCCACTAGAACCCCTAGTGTTGCTACTACTAGCAACCAAACCTGATGACTGGGTACCTGCCTCATTCACACTCGCCTTTCGGCGCAATTTCTTCGTCTTGAGAGAAGTTTTCACTTCCTCTAGAGAGATCCCATTTTTACGGTTTATGCACGAATCGACATAATATTCATAAGACATAGGTAAAGATACTAAAAGCTGCAAGGTTGCATCCTCGTCATCAACAACTACTCCTATATTACGCAGTTCAAGTAATGCAGAAGTAAATCTGTCAAGATGATCATTTATGGGCGTACCTTCAGTCATACGACAATCATATGGCTTCTTCTTCAGGTATAACTTGTTGGTCAATGAACGTGTCATGTACATATCTTCCAAATTTAACCAAAGATCGCTTCCGGAGTCTGTTCCTGCAACATTGGTTAGGATCTCATCATCCAATTGTCTGATGATCTTGGCGTGAGCCTTCTGATCTAACTTCTTCAATGCCGCCACCTCCTTCGCTGCTGCTATCTTGTCCTTCTCTGACTGTTCTGCTGTACCTTCTGTGGTGACTGCCTTACCCTTGGGATCCTTATGATCCCTGATTGCAATCTCCAACGGTTCCCATAAATCTTTGTCTACCAACAAAGCCTTCATCTTGATCTGCCAGAGAGAAAAACTATTCTTCCCATTGAACTTGTCGATCGAATCTGCTCCTTGACCCATCTTCTTGTTCTCTGCAGCGGAATCCCTGAATCTCTAACCAAGAACCAAAGCTCTGGTGCCACTAAGAGAAATCGCAACAAGAAATTCCAAACGCATACAATCGAAGACAAAACACCAGCAGCTTCTGTCCGGATACAATTTTGGATGCTACGGACATCAAAATCCGATCTCCACCGTTCATATCGAAGATCTATGAGTCCCGAAGCTACTCACCGAAAATCAGCACAATCCAACGGTGAACGAATGCACTACGCCTTTTTCTTCACCGCTGCGCTGGATAAAAACGGACCAGAAACTGCTACCTTGTTTTTCTTCGATCTTGGATCTCTTCCGTCGATGCTAATTATCCTTTTCAACCAAGCTCTGATGCCACTTGTTAGAGCAATAACAAGACTTGATAAGAAAAGCGAGCAATTACAAGAACACAGATTTACGTGGTTCACCAACTTGGTTACGTCCACGGGGAGGGGAGAGAATATTATTATCAATCTGGAGAATTCTTTACAAGATCACACTAATCTATGCTAGCACGAATTTTGGTCACAAAATTCCTGACTGTGCTAAAACCCTAGATCTAGAATTATTGACCTTCTCTGAGCACTCTAATAATTTGTCTATGACAATCTGAGGTGTGATTTTAATCTAAACTACTGGCCTCTATTTATACTAGTAAAGTTTATCTCAAAATCTCTTAGGAACTTGGAAACCTAGTCCAAAACTGACTTGGAAACCTTCCTTCTGCGCTCTGTCCCGGAATTACGAAATCTCTCTGTTGTTTAATCCTTTAACTCGGCGTTCCAAATTCAAAGGCATTAACCCAACACATTTTCTATAGTACATACTCTCTCCGTCCCTCTTTAACTTAAAAAAAATGAGTTGGACACTTTAATTAAGGAAAAAAATGAAAATGTGATGTTTTGTGAGTGTAGATGGTTGGGTGGGAGAGAGAAAGTGAGATGAAGAATAGTTGGTGGATAGTTATTGTGAGTATGACGAATGAGTCCCACCATTTTAAAAGTATTAAAACATTTCCATTTTAGGAATTTATAAGTTAAAGTGGGACAACTAAATGGGTATTTTTTTTTAGATTAAAGAGGGATGGAGAGAGTATTTTACCTGATTATCTTATCAGGGTAAAATCTTGTTCTACTTTAAACAACTGCCAAAACAAGAAGGGTAATTGCTGGTCTGTTTAGTGCAGACTGTACTGCATTCGCGTCCAAAATCTTTTGTGCCAATTCGTGTACCATTTCATGTGCCACAAATGATCTAATGGCCCACAGTTATTGAGATTGGTATTATTGTAATATTATGCAAACATGTGAACGATTGGATTAAAAGTGGTACATGGAGTGGCACACAAAAAGTGGTATAGGAGATCTCAACTCACTACATTCTGCATGTTTGCATGTCTTTTTCTTTCTTATTGTAAACCAGTCCAGAGAATAACAGAGCCTACAAAATTTTCTATGGAGATTTGCTTCCCTTTCTGATTTCTTTTTTACATTTTTTTGTCCCCATTTACCCTTTAATACCCTCTAAGATTCTCAAAAGTACTCGTGAAAAAGCCCCTTTCCATCACCTTCCAAGGATCAAACCTCTGAATCCTATTTTGTTCTCATTCAAAAACTCCCTTTGTCCTTCTCTAATCCCCTCTATATCTCTCTGTGGGTCTGTATGTATTTCTTGAAAAAAAATTCCTGCTAAAAATCTTTTCTTGATTGATCCCTGTATCTATCTGTGGGTCTGTATGTATTTCTTGAAAAAAATTCCTGCTAAAAATCTTTTCTTGATTGATTGATTTTCTTGAAGGTGAAAACAAAATCAAGATGCCTCAGCTAAAATTGATGAAAGAGGCCAAGGAAAAGCATGTAATTTCCAGGAGGAATTCAAGGGGTCGTAGAAGAGGGAAATCAAAGATTTGTGAAACAGTAGAAAATGAGAAAGATGAAATCTTGGCCGGAGCTTCTTCCCGGAGCAATCTTGTGCTCCACCGCCGGCCGGGGTACGGCCAGTTGGGTACCAAGTGTTTGGTTAAAGCCAACCATTTTATTGCTCAGATTTCTCAAAAGGACTTGACTCAGTATAATGTAAGCGGTTAACCCCCCTCTTTAGACAAAAACTTGTGTGAGACGGGTCTCGTTGAGAGAGTAAATGGTTTACTCCAATGGGCGGCGGGGAAAGCCCATTTTTTTTTCTCGTCAAGATCCGGCTCATGTGTGATGTGTGAGACCGCCTCACACGAGACTTCCTCCTGTTTCAATAATGTGAGATTTTTTGTGTTTTTTGTGAAGGTGAAAATTATTCCTGAAGTTAATTCTACTGAACTGAACAAAGCGGTCATGTCACTATTGGTGAAGCTTTATAGAGAGACAGATTTGGGGATGAAGCTCCCTGTTTATGATGGCAGAGGAACCCTTTATACAGCTGGAGAATTGCCTTTTACTTCAAAAGATTTTGCACTAACATTGGCATATGTTGATAAATGGAGTGGCATTACCAAGTACAGTATCTACTTTTTCATCTTAATTTACTTTGATTTGTCGTTTAAGTGCTTTTTCTAATAGTCCAATGCCCTTCCAATTTGTTACTCCCTCCGTCCCGTCCGAAATGATCTTCTCATTTGCCATTTCTCATTTTCCCAAAAAGTTTTTCCCGTTTCTACAATTTGGGCTTAGAAGTGCATAAAATAAATATGACTAGTGAAGCAAGTGTTCAAGTTCTTAAAAAGATTGAAAAGTCAAATGAGTAGATCATTTTGGGGGTGAGGGAGTATTTGGCTATTGCTTTTTACTATCTCTGTCCCAAATAGATTGTTTCATTTGACTTTTTTTATCGTCTAACACGAGTGTGAACTTCGATGATAGTGTCAATCTACTTTTTATTACAATGTTTAAATTGTTATTACTGTTTTGTCAAAGCTCACTTATGTTCACCACTATAAGTTCAATGAAATTATCTTTTCCGGACGGCAGTGAGTATTTTTTATGTCAAGAAGAAATTTCTTGAAAGAACAGTTTTTTGAAAACTACCATTTATGATAATTCATTCCCCATACGACGATTCATGTTAGCTGAACCCAAATTATTTTGGGACTAAGGCTTTGTTGATGGTTTTGCAAATTAGGTTCTATAAGTTTAATCTGAGAATTGTGCCATAATTTCAGGGAGAGAAAATTCACAGTGGCAATCAAGTTTGTAGCTCATGCTAGTATGTCTCAATTACATGATCTTCTTTCCGCCAAACAAGTCGAGACACCTGCAGAAGCGCTTAAGATTTTCAATATAGTTTTGAATGAGCTTGCATCTCAAAGGTTCATTAATTCATTCTTGTATGATTTTTTTTCTTTCTTTCTTTTGGACCGCCTTTTTTATTCGATCATTTCTATATTGATGCCTGGTCAATTGATGTATGCAGATATATATCTCTTGGGAACTTCCTCTATTCTCCCAAACTTGGTAAACCAAAGTCAACTACGAACGGGTTAGAATATTGGCGTGGCTGTTACCAGAGTATTAAACCGACACAGATGGGATTATCTCTAAATATACGTAGGCATTCCGCTACTTTATTTTTTTCCAAATTATTGTCTGTTTATTGATTCCTTTCTTATTATCACAACGTCTATAAGTAAGCAACAATAGTAATACAAAAATGTCTGTATTTTTCCAGATGCGTTATCGACTGCATTCATTGAACCGCTCCCTGTAATTGACTTTGTTGCCCAGCTTTTGGGCAAAGATATATGTCGTTCAAGGCGACTGTTGGATACAGATAAAAATAAGGTATAATTTGTGCATTTCATATTACTGAGTACTCCATCCGTCCCAAAACACATGGCACCATTTTGAAGATGCACGGGAATTAATAAAGGATTATATAAATTCAAAAGTATTGTGAGTGGGAAAGAGGTTGTGAGTAGGATAAGTTGAGTGGGATTTACAAGTGGGGTGGTGAGTTAGGTGTGTGAGTATGACTAGTGGGGTAGAGAGAATAGAAAAATAATAAAATGTGAACATTTTAGGAAATGAGACTTACCAATGGGACACCTAAAAAGGAAATTAGTGCAAGGTGTTTTGGGACGGAGGGGGTATGGTATAATTTCATTGCTGGGCATGAATGACTTACAGAAATTGTATTGACGGTTAATACTTTAATTCACTATTCAACCCCATTTTTTTTTGACATATATATAGATTTGGACCATAAATTTTACTACATATTTCATTCCTCTTATCATTTCTTTTTATGAAACATAAATAAAGGAAAGAGCAATTCAATTTTGTATACTCGAATGTCCTTATTCCCTCTGAGAGTGAATAATATCTAGCCAATAGCCGTGTCGATGTTGAGCAGATTAAGAAAGCCCTCACTGGTCTCAAAGTAGAAGTGACTCATCGGGGAGATGTTCGGAGGAAATACCGAATCGCAGGGTTGACCTTGCAGCCAACTAAAGATTTAGTGTAAGCTATCGCAATTTTGCTTAAACATCTTTTTTCTTCTTTCCATTCATGCATTTACTCTGCTTTCTTTTCTCACATATAGCTTCCCAGTTGACGAGGAAAGAAATATGATATCAGTAGTTGACTATTTTCACGAGATGTACGGATTTATGATTCAACATACACATCTTCCTTGCCTCGAAGTGGGAACTCCGAAAAAAGTGAATTATATGCCAATGGAAGTACGCTCCTAACCTAACAGTAATTTGATTTCTTATTGTGTACTCCCTCCGTCCCATAACAACTTGCACCATTTTGACCAAAATGTCAACTTAATTACATTTTGATGATTCTAATAAAAATTTAAAAATTGTTATTTATACGTAGTATTTTTAATGGTGAATCAATAACAATTTTAGATTTTCATTAAGATCATCAAATTCTCTTTTAAGTCTTGGTTAAAGTGCAGTTCAGCTGACTATTTCGGTCAAAATTGTGCTAGTTGAATTGGGACGGAGGGAGTATACAGCTTCACTTCTGAGTCTTTTTCATTATATCCAGGTTTGCAAGATAGTTGAGGGGCAGAGATGCACAAAGGGACTTAATAATAAGCAGATAACCTCAATGTTAAAATTCTCGCGCCAGAGTCCAAAAGAAAACGAAAAAGAAATTATGCAGGTTTGCCTATTCTTGTTTATGACAATTTCAAGATTCATTTTTTTTTTTACTTGTAATCCAGCCAATTTTTTAAGTTCAGACTTAAAGGCATGATTGTGTTTGGTAACTTGAAAAGGCACAAGTCGACATTGAACTAAAGTAAGTTGAGATTTTCAGACAGTAAAAGGAAACAGGTATAATGAGAATCCATATGCGAAGGAGTTTGGCATCAGCATAAGTGAAAATTTTGCTTGCATTGATGCTCGAGTTCTTCCAGCTCCGTGGGTATGATTTCAAATTTAATATTTTCTTCTTACACATTTCACTGTTTGCTAATAGCTAATCTCTCTCTCTCTCTCTCTCTCTCTGCATCTCAATAGCTAAAATACCACGATTCTGGAAAGCAAAAGGAAATATTACCACAACTTGGACAATGGGATATGAAGGATAAGGTAACCCCGATATCTATTTAGTGAGACACGTAAACTTTGATTAATATAAGCTGCATTGTCCGTGTACTAGGTTTTACTCCCTCTGTCCCAGAAAGTTTGTCCCATTTGACCATACATTGGTGTCAATTTAAATACACAAGGAAATTCTAAAAAGTGTTACTGGTAAATTACTTAATGATGTATCATTTGTGCTGTCCATAAAAAGTCAAGTGGGACAAACTTTTTGGGACAAAGGGAGTATATACCCTCTGTCCCAGAAAGATAGTCTCATTTTGACTTTTTATGGTCAGTAAAAATAAACTTTGACCATACATTAGTGTCAATTTAATGATCACAATGAAATTCTAAAGATTGTTATTGATAAATCACTAAATGGTTTATCAATTACAAATTTTAGAATTTCACTAGAATGATTAGATCGTCACCAATGATTGGTCAAAGTTCATTTTTGTTGACCATAAAAGTCAAAATGAGACTATCTTTCTGAGACAGAGGGAGTATTTAAAAAAAAAAATGGTTTTGATGCAGAAAGTGATCAATGGAGGCACCATTAACTACTGGGCTTGTATCAACTTCTCACGAAGTGTCCAAACGAGTGTAGTTCAAAGTTTTTGTCATCAGTTGATCCGTGCGTGCCAAGAATCTGGCATGGTACACTCCCATTGGAACATTTTATCTTTCACAGGATAAAATATATCGTCTCATTTTTTTCAGCTCACTAATTTATAACCAATATGTCGACATTTCTGCTTTGTTATTTGATTGTTAAATTCTGGATGTTAAAATTCATTTCAGGAAGTGAATTACGAACCAATAGCCCCAATCTACTACTCAAGACCTGATAACGTAAAGAAGGCTCTTAAACATGTTTATAATGCCACCGTAAACAAACTTGGAGGGAAAGAGTTGGAGTTGCTTATTGCCATACTCCCAGACAACAATGGTTCTCTTTATGGTATGTGGCATTCCACTGCATGGGTAGGAAAAAAAAAAAAAAAAAAAAAAGGCAACCTGGTGCTACAGAGCTCCCACTATGCATGGGGTTCAGTGAAGGGCCGTCTAATTTGATAAAGGATCCCTCTGTTCCAAAATGAATGACCATTTTTTGTCCTAAAATGAATGACCTTTGTGTACAAAACTGCCCAAAAAGTTTTTTTTTTTTTAGCAAACTTTTTCTCTCTATTCATTACATGCTCGCAAAATTAGAAGTTTAGAAAGTAGATAGTGAAGATTTTCTTACACCATTGTTACTAAAATTTACAAAAGATTGAATCTCTTAATTTCTTCAAAATGATAAAAGGACATTCATTTTGGGACGGAGAGAGTACCTGTTTTTTTATCGAGTCTTTTAGTAACTGTTAACCAGAAATAATCTGCTCAAATTGTAGGTGATCTGAAACGAATATGCGAAACCGATCTGGGGATAATTTCTCAATGTTGTCTTACAAAATACGTTGTAAAGACTACTAAACAATATCTGTCAAACGTGTCACTGAAGATCAATGTCAAGGTAATTTCAAACAAACGAGGGAGATAAAGTTGAATTTCCTAACTACTTGATGTGCTTAAAGCTCCGATTCATGATTTTCTTATTATCTTATTTCCCACCAGATGGGAGGAAGGAATACTGTGCTTTTAGATGCATTGAGATGGAAGATACCTTTGGTAAGCGACATTCCAACAATCATATTTGGAGCAGATGTAACACATCCAGAATCCAGAGACGATAGCGATCCATCAATAGCTGCAGTAAGTAAATACTACTCCCTCCATCCAATATCAAATGTCACATCTTGACTTTTTTGGTCTATTTGATTCAACATTGATCCAACAGTTACTAAAATCTAATTATTTTCAATAATTAATTTGTGGTCAATGTTCAATCAACTTGCTTAATTTGCTTTAATTTCACTGACAAATTTGGGTAAAGGTTGTAGCTTCTCAAGATTGGCCAGAAGTTACTAAGTACGCGGGTCTAGTTTGTGCTCAACCTCACCGCCAAGAACTTATTCAGGATTTGTACAAAAGCTGGCACGATCCTCAACGAGGCAAAGTTACGGGTGGCATGGTCAGGTACAATATCTTGAACCAGTTCACTTTGCCTAATTACTTGCACTTTGACTCACAGACGGGGACAGACCTATGCTTGCTTAATGGGGTGCAAGTGCACCCACTTATTCAAATATTGTCTATTGTAGTGGGTAAAATGCAAAGTTTTTAACCGTTCAAGTCCCACAAGAAGCATTTTTTTTTTCATAATAACATTTTGAAGCTTTATAGTGTAACTTGTGCACTCACTTAAAAATGTCCCGGACCCGTCATTGTTATAAACAAAACATATACATCTATTAAGTACTGTATGTTGATTATATGATTTTACAAATACAGAGAGCTTTTACTATCCTTCAAAAGAGCCACAGGGCATGCACCACAGAGGATAATATTCTACAGGTGATATAGTTAATTTTTTATTGGCGGTTACTTTTGCATTATTGTGTTCTACTTGAAGTTTAAATTTGGAAACAACAAAAATATTTTATAATGACCTTGGACTATTTCATTGCAGGGATGGTGTAAGTGATGGACAGTTTTACCAGGTTCTACTATTTGAACTCGATGCGATTCGCAAGGTTGGTTAATACGTGATTAAAAATGCGTTTTAAGCTGACTTTTCTGGTGCTTACATGATTACTGTCTCTAGGCTTGTGCATCAATGGAACCTAATTACCAACCTCCGGTAACATTTATTGTTGTCCAAAAACGCCATCATACTCGACTCTTCCCTAACAACCATAGGGACGGAAGAAGCATGGACAAGAGTGGCAATATCTTACCGGGTAATTAATTTATATTTTAAAACTTATATCCGTGTTAGTGATGATGTACTCCTATATTGTACATCACTATGTCCGTTTGACCATTATCATTTTTTTTTTGCTTCTGAATTTTAGGTACAGTGGTCGATACTAAGATATGTCATCCCACAGATTTTGACTTTTTTCTGTGCAGTCACGCAGGAATCCAGGTAAAGTGGGTCCCATGTCGTTATAAAATATCCAAGGAATTACGGATTCATATGGTTGACCATTCAGATATTGAGAGGCCTATCAAGTCAACCATTCATACTTGTTTGACTTGGGATTTTTCAGGGAACTAGTAGACCAGCTCATGATCATGTTCTATGGGATGAAAACAATTTCAGTGCTGATGAAATCCAATCTCTTACAAACAATCTTTGTTATACGTAAGATACCATACAATTTGAGTTCTTTCTTGTTTCTACCATATATTATTATATGCCCTTTTATATGTTGTTGACTTTCTTGCAGGTATGCTCGATGCACTCGATCCGTTTCTGTAGGTAAATATTGATTTATAACATTTCAACATATAGTCCCTCCGCTTCATAATGATAGTCCCATTTAACATATACTCCCTCCGTCCCAAAATGAATGTCCATTTTTGTTTTCTTTTTCAAATTTACTCTTGATCAAGAGCAAATTTGAGTCTTTTTGGACGTTCATTTCGCGACCGAGGGAGTATATCTTTCCATAATATCACCCTCATTAAAACTAACTCACGCAGACTACAAAACTGTTGCATAAGCACAATGTCAATGTAAAGAAAGCCTGGGTTGCTTCTTTAAACTCCCTTTGTCCCGTAAAGTTAGTCCCACTCTTTGTTTGTTAACTAGAGTCAACTTTGAGCAATAATTTAGATTAGTTTTAGCTATCCTAAAAAAATCTAAAACTTATTATTGATAGTACTTACAATGGTGTATTAGTAACAAGTTTTACATTTCCAATAGGATAGTTAAGACTGACTTAAATTATTGTTCAAAGTTGATTCTAGTTAACAATAAAAAATGTGGGACTAACTTTCCCGGGACGGAGGGAGTATTTTACATTGGGACTGACTATCTTCATGACAAACAAGAAAACAAAAATGCGACTATCATTATGTGACGGATGGAGTATTACAGAATGCAAGATTCCATTATTTTTTTCCAAATATTTGAATTTCATATTTAGTATATAGTGCTGTACGTAACATTTACTTATAGACATACGTATATAATTTCGATGAATGCAGTGCCACCTGCATATTATGCTCATCTTGCAGCTTTCCGAGCTCGGTTTTACATGGAACCTGATCACCATACGCATTCCGGCAAAGGCGGCTCGGTTGTCCGTCCCCTACCGGCACTGAAAGAGAAGGTGAAGAAGGTGATGTTTTATTGCTAGACAGATAGATAGTCAAACAAAATGAAATAGATTTATGTTAAAATTGTACAAAGATGATGATGGATGACGATGCATCACAAGTTTTGGTAGATACTAACTTCAGTGTGTTCTTTCTAAAAAAAAAAAAAAAAAACTTCACTGTGCTCAAGTATGAGAAAGCAGCAATAAGGTACTGTTTGAGCCTTTTGTATACTCCATCTGTCCCATTTTAAACGTCAAAAATTTCCTAAACGGACGTCCCATTTTAAGAGTCAAAATCTTAAAATAGAAAGTGGGTCCTACATGTCATACTCACAACAATTATCCACTAATTCTTCTATACCCCACATTCTTTCTCATACACAACTATCAACATTCACAACACATCACCTTTTACTTAATTCTCGAACTTGCTCATTTTTTAACTCTTAAAATAGGACGGAGGGATTACTAGAAATGAAATTTCATTTCGACTTTTAGCTTTAAAAACTGTCAGTCCACATCCATTAACCGGTGTTAGTCACCTTTTACATCACATCAGCAATTCCACTTATCTATTTTTGTCCAAGTGTATTTTTCAAATTGCCAAATCAACTTAGTGTAACGACTCTGGGTTCACTTGGCTTACCACAGGTCCACCTAAAAGTTCATGGATATTATTGATGCTCAATGGTAGTATAGTGTAGGCTTATATATCACAATCAAAGCCCATATCACTCTGATGTGGGATGAGGTATTACAACTAGTACTTAGTATTTTCGTTAAATTATAGACAGAAAATTAGGAAAGATCAGGTTGTGGACTCAAAAGTGAGCTGAGGGCATAATAGTGAAAATTTTTGGCTCAAGGGAATATCTGCATGATCTCTAAGTACGGGGGTTGTTACAAATTTAGGCATTTCCAAACAGTGGCGGAGCCAGAAATTTTTGCCAATGGGTGGTGAAGATTGCACAACATAAAAATTTTAACTGTGTTTTATTTAATAAGGGATTTTTTTTTAGTATATTTTTACTTATATTCCAAACAGGACAAATTTCAATATATTACACTAAACCCTCAAAAAATTTGCACTAATAAAATTTTTTCCCTTTTAAAAATTTAAAAATTAATGGGGAAATTGCCCCTTTTGCCCTCGCCGCTATTTCCAAACTTTGCAAATCTATCTATATCTATAATCTATAACTATATAATAACAACAAAGTCTTTATCTTTTTAGCAACATGCCCATCTCTATTTCTGTAAAAGGAAAGTTGGGCTGAATAGTAATTTTGCAAAAGTGGATCGTGTGCTTGGGAGCATGATGGCTGAATAGTAATTTTGCAAAAATTATGTCTCATATTTACGGATTTGAAATGGCCTATTATTCCTATTGGTTTGTTAGTTTCACCTAATTCTACTCCAATAGTGGGAGGTCCCAACGATGCAGTCAATTTAAATTTTGAATGTTAGAATGCTTTTTTTTCTCTCTATAAATAGTGTCAAATGGGGAGACACTTGCACCAGTTGCATATCCAACTGATTTCTGGGATTGAAAAAGCGATTAGGATTCTAAACCAATGCCTGAGTGGAAGCAGAGCCTAGGTGAGCTTTCTTTCAACTTTTTTTTTTTTGCAAACCATACTTATAAATACCGTAGTGGAGAGACCGGTTTTGCTATTGGAACGGGATGTACCGGTACCGGAATACACCCGCGTACCGTTCCGGATTTACCGCTTTTTTTATAATTTTTTTATAAATTTATATACATATTTAGAATAATAGTTTTAGTATTTTACGGTTATGTTTTTCAAACAAAAAGTACTCCTTCCGTCCCATAACTATGTGGACAAATTATCATTTTTGGTGTCCCATTGATAATTTACACTTTCCTAAAATGCTTTTGTATACGTTTTGTTAGAATTAAATAAGATCTCATGTTTTAAGACAAAAAAAGGGTTACAATTTAGGGCCTGAACTCTATAGGGTGTTCTCAAGCGGGGCCTTAAATATATTTTTTGGCGAATCAGGGCTCAATACATATTTTTTTCCCATCAATTTAGGGCTTTTTGACGGAAATCAATAAAAAAGTCTATTAAGTCCCATGTGCCTTGCACATGATCAATAAATTAGATTAAATTGAAACAAATATTAGTTATAAGGGGTAAAACTATAAATTCTTGAATTTGAAGGGTTAAACAATATTTATTGAATTTTCCCCAATATTTAAATATCATTGTTATTTCAAGAAATTAAATTGAAATTTAAAGAAATTTTGTACTCCCTTCGTCCCATTTGAAGCTTCACCATTTTGGTGATGACACACAAATTAAGGAAAGTGATGAGTGTAAGAAGGGTTGTCCGTCCCATTTGAAGCTTCACCATTTTGGTGATGACACACAAATTAAGGAAAGTGATGAGTGTAAGAAGGGTTGTGAGAGGGAAGAAGTTAGTGGGTATGACAAGTGGGGCCTACAATTTAAATATGTGAGAGGGGAACGTTAGTGGGTATGACAAGTGGGCCCCATAATTTAAGTATGTGAGAGGAAGAAGTGAGCGGGTATGACAAGTGGGGCCTACATTTTTTACAATTTTAGGAAATGATGAAACTTTTAACGAGACACCCATTTGGGTAAAAGGTGAAGCTTGAAATGGGACGGAGGGACTATATCACTTTGTTGGAAATGGGTTTTTTAGAAATGTGGTTTGACCACATTTTGACCCGATTTTCAAAGTGATTTCATTTTATGTAAATGAAAACAAGTTGCAAAATTAAAATCTACATTTAGTGTAGATTAGGAAAATGCATTTATTTACTCAAAACCATTTCCGGGTGAATGAGAAATTAATGCTCAAAGTGTGCAACTTTAATGGGTTTATGAAGAGTTGGAAATGTGGAAAGCCATGTATCCCACATTGGTTGGAAAATGGAAGAGATGAGAGTATTTAATATGGCTCATCTAAGAAGGTTCCAATCAAGTGTGGACTTGGGCTTCCAAGCTCAAGTGGGCCTTTGGGCCAACCATGCAAGCTAGTGGGTAAGTGGATTAATTTTGGGCTAGCCCAAAATTGAACCACAACCCGCGAAGCGCGCGAAGGGCGGAATGGGCGGTTTAGGGCGCACTTTGCACTTCGGTGGAGGAGCAGTGTCATGGAAGTCTTCCAAACAAACGTGTATAGCTCGATCCACGATGGAATCGGAGTTCATAGCATTAGACAAAGCTGGTGAAGAAGCTGAGTGGCTAAAGAACTTTTTGGAAGATATTCCTTGTTGGAATAAGCCTGTGCCAGCTGTTATGATACATTGTGATAGTCAATCAGCAATAGGAAGAGCACAGAGCAGTATGTATAATGGTAAGTCTAGACACATTCGTCGCAGACATAATACCGTTAGACAGTTGATCTCAAATGGTGTTATCACAATTGACTATGTTAAGTCAAAGGATAACTTAGCGGATCCGTTTACGAAAGGTATAAACAGAGATCAATTGTATAAGTTGTTAAGGGGAATGGGTTTAAAATCCACAACAAAAGAACACATAGCGGACACTCAACCTTGAGACTTGGAGATCCCAAAACCTTGGTTCAATGAGACAACTAAGTTATGAGGTTCGGTCGAAACACTTGGAAACTGTTCACACTCATTCCTAGAACATCCAAGTGTATGTACCTGCAACAGTGGTGAGGTTAAGTTGAGAAAACTTTTAATGATTCCTATACCTAAGTGGTGAAGTATAGCAGGATACTCTTTATAGGAGATCACCTATCTAAGTGAGAAGTAATTAGGCCGCTTCTAAATGAACACTTATGAAGAGATACGGTCCAGGGCCAAAACGGACACAACGTGAGAACAAATAGTGTTAGGGCTATTATTGTGTAAGTACTATTGTCTTGGTATACACTATACAGTCACCAGTTCAAAGCATCGTGCTACTGAATGGCTAGTATATCCGATAGTATTTTACTAGGGAAGATTCAAAGCCACAAGCTACCTATCCCGATGCAATAATAGTTCGCCGGAACTTTTGGACGAATCTGCATACATGCATTAATTGTCATTCATGTGGGGGATTGTTGGAAATGGGTTTTTTAGAAATGTGGTTTGACCACATTTTGACCCGATTTTCAAAGTGATTTCATTTTATGTAAATGAAAACAAGTTGCAAAATTAAAATCGACATTTAGTGTAGATTAGGAAAATGCATTTATTTACTCAAAACCATTTCCGGGTGAATGAGAAATTAATGCTCAAAGTGTGCAACTTTAATGGGTTTATGAAGAGTTGGAAATGTGGAAAGCCATGTATCCCACATTGGTTGGAAAATGGAAAAGATGAGAGTATTTAATATGGCTCATCTAAGAAGGTTCCAATCAAGTGTGGACTTGGGCTTCCAAGCTCAAGTGGGCCTTTGGGTCAACCATGCAAGCTAGTGGGTAAGTGGATTAATTTTGGGCTAGCCCAAAATTGAACCACAACCCGCGAAGCGCGCGAAGGGCGGAATGGGCGGTTTAGGGCGCACTTTGCACTTCGGTCGCTGGGAGCTGTGGAGCTTAAATTTTTGGTAAATGTGGGCTCGGTTCGGGCGGCGGTTGGAGCCGGACCGACCCGTGTCGGTTCGGATCGGATGGGTGTGTTGGTTCGCCCCGTCTGATCTGAGCCCTCCATCCAGATCTGATCCAAAGGTCCAGGATCCACCAGTCACCAATAGTGATTATTCCCTAAAGGCACCTCACCTCTTCAGAAACTATATAAAGGACTTCCCAGGCTTGACAATTCATTCATTCCAACATCCAAGAGCTTTAGAGTAATCTGACAGAGAGTCATATTGAAGCATTATTTCCTTCAAGTCCAGAAATTCCAAATACTTTCATTTGTTCGCCGAGGTCGTTAATTTGGAGTGCTCCTATTAACGACAGTTAAAGTCGTTGCATCTTAGAGAAGATTTCCATTAATCCGTAAGCACCAGTGCGGGGCAAATTCTTCTTGCGGAGATTGTGTCTAACACAAGCCTCGACTAAATTTCCATCCCCATTTTTAGTATTAGTATCTTCGTCATTTTCAAGAAAGCCTACATATTACCCAACAATCGCAAGAAGAATTTTACTGTTTTCTTGAAGAATGACAACCGACAACGACACCACCCAGTCTTCCGGGGCTACTCCCCGTCCTACTCCAGAAGTAACAAATCAGAATGTTACTCCTGGCCCTCCTGCTCCGACTCACCCGGCTCATGGTGAGAAACCACCAAAGTTCACCGGGGTGGATTTCAAGAGATGGCAGCAAAAGATGCTGTTCTACTTGACCACCCTCAGCCTTCAGAAGTTCTTGAAAGAGGACCCTCCTGAAGTGGCTACTGATGATCCTGATCCGCAGAAGCGGATCGCAAAGGAAGCTTGGGAACATTGTAATTTCTTGTGTAGGAATTACATTCTCAACAGTCTAGACGACTCACTTTACAGTGTGTATAGTCTAGTGACTACAGCCAAGGAGTTATGGAACTCTTTGGAAAGGAAGTACAAGATTGAAGATGTCGGGTCAAAGAAATTTGTCGTCGGTAAGTTTCTTGACTTCAAGATGGTGGACTCCAAAACTGTGACCAGCCAAGTTGATGAATTTCAGCTCATACTTCACGGCCTAGCAGCAGAAGGGATGATTCTGAATGAACCATTCAAAGTGGCAACGGTCATTGAGAAGTTACCACCAGGATGGAAGGACTTCAAGAACTATCTCAAGCATAAACTCAAGGAGATGAGTCTTGAAGACTTGGTGATTCGGCTTCAGATTGAGGAGAATAACCGCAAGGCTGAAGAGAAGTATGCCAATGGAAAGATGGAGGCTAAGGTCCATCTTGCTGAGTCAAGCACCAATAACCGCAAGCGAAAGCCCTCTGGAGATGCCAAGAAGGGTTCTAAGAAGAAGTTTAAAGGTGCTTGCTATAATTGTGGAAAATCCGGTCACATGTCCAAGGAATGTCGTCATCCAAGGAAAGAAGACCGAAGGGCTAACGGGAATCAAGCTAATGTCGTTGATGACATGGATGTTGATCTAGCCGCTGTGGTGTTTGAAGCCAACATAGCAAAGTTGGACGACAACCCAAGAGAATGGTGGATAGACACTGGAGCTACCCGCCACATATGTGCTGACAAAGAGAGCTTCTCATCCTATACTCCTATCAACGGACGGAAGCTCTATATGGGAAACTCCGCTACTTCTGATGTAGTTGGACTTGGGAAAGTTGTGCTGAAGATGACTTCAGGCAAGGAGCTGACGCTAGTGGATGTGCTGCATGTTCCAGACATTCGCAAGAATTTAGTGTCAGGCTCATTATTGAGTAAGGCTGGTTTTAGATTAGTCTTTGAATCCGACAAGTTTGTTTTGACCAAGAATGGTCTTTTCATTGGAAAAGGTTACCTTGATAAAAGCCTTTTCAAAATGAATGTAATGAATGTTTACCGCCCAGAGGCGAAGAATAAAAGTGTTTCTTATGTTTACTTGTTGGATAGTCCTGATTTATGGCATGGTAGATTCGGACACGTAAATTTTAACACAATTAAGAAGTTAGTGAATCAAAAATCTTTACCAATATCTAACGTCGATTCAACTGACAAGTGTGAAATTTGCGTAGAAGCAAAAATGACTAAAGGATCATTTCAATCGGTGATAAGAAACACGACACCTCTTGAATTAGTTCATACAGATATATGTGATCTAAAATTTGTGCAAACTCGAGGTGGGAAAAAGTATTTCATTACATTTATTGATGATTGCACAAGATACTGTTATGTATATCTCTTAAGAAGTAAGGATGAAGCTTTGGGGGCTTTCCAAACTTTTAAGAATGAAGTTGAGAATCAACTTAATACTAAAATTAAGAAGATTCGTAGTGATAGAGGGGGTGAATATGTTGCTCCGTTCGAAGATATATGCTGGGAATCCGGCATTATTCATCAAACAACAGCTCCGTATACACCTCAGTCTAACGGAGTAGCTGAACGCAAGAATCGTACTCTTAAGGAGATGATGAATGCTATGCTAATAAGCTCTGGCTTACCCGATAATTTGTGGGGGGAAGCTATACTCTCCGCAAATTATATCCTGAATAAGATACCTCAGAAAGGTAAAAATGAAACGCCTTATGAATTATTTCATAATCGTAAGCCGTCTTATCAATACCTTAAAGTGTGGGGGTGTTTGGCTAAGGTTGAAGTACCTAAGCCAAAACAGGTCAAGATTGTACCTAAAACTATTGATTGCGTATTCATTGGTTATGCAAGTAATAGTAGTGCATATCGATTTATTGTGCATAAATCGGACATTCCAGATATGAATGAAGGAATGACGATAGAATCAAGGAACGCTGTATTCTTTGAAAATATTTTTCCAGCTAAGGAAAGAAAAGAAGCAAGTTCTAGTAAGAGAACTTATGAAGCTTCGAACGGTCCATCTCAAGAAGAAGAGGAAGGACCTAGGCGTAGTAAAAGGGCAAGAGTGGAAAAGTCTTTTGGTCCTGATTTTCTATCTTTTATGTTAGAAAACGAACCAGCAACTGTTAAGGAAGCTTTATCTAGTCCAGATGCTCCATTCTGGAAAGAAGCTATTAACAGTGAAATAGAGTCCATCATGCATAACAATACTTGGGAACTTGTCGATCTCCCTCCAGGATGCAAACCGTTGGGTTGCAAATGGATCCTCACAAGGAAGTATAAGGCTGATGGATCTATCGATAAATACAAAGCCCGGCTAGTAGCCAAAGGTTTTAGACAAAAGGAGGGATATGATTTCTTCGATACATATTCTCCCGTCACAAGGATCACATCCATTCGTGTTCTCATAGCAATTGCAGCATTGCATAACCTTGAGATACATCAAATGGATGTAAAGACAGCTTTCTTGAATGGAGAGCTAGAAGAAGAGATTTACATGGAACAACCCGAGGGGTTCGTAGTTCCTGGTAAAGAGCAAAAGGTGTGTAAACTTGTAAAGTCATTATATGGACTAAAACATGCACCTAAGCAATGGCATGGAAAGTTTGACCGAACGATGTTGGCAAACGGTTTCAAAATAAATGAATGTGACAAGTGTGTCTACATTAAAGGAACATCCAATTCATTTGTGATAGTTTGTCTGTATGTAGACGACATGTTAATTATGGGAAGTACTCATGAATTAATCATGAATACCAAAGGCATGCTGAAAAGGAACTTTGACATGAAAGATATGGGAATAGCTGATGTCATCTTAGGAATCAAGATTTCTAGAACACCAGATGGAATAGTCTTGTCACAATCCCATTATCTTGAGAATATTCTTCGAAAATTCAATGTCATTGATAGCCCTCCGGCTAAGACCCCAGTAGATTTGTCTCTACACTTAGCCAAGAATAGAGGGGAACCAGTTTCTCAACTGGAATATGCAAGGATAATTGGCAGTCTAATGTACTTAACAAATTGTACACGTCCAGATATTGCATATTCAGTGAGCAAACTAAGTAGGTTCACGAGTAATCCTAGTGCGGATCACTGGAAGGCCCTGATGAGGGTATTGAGATATTTAAAGTATACAATGAAGCATGGGATACTTTATAATAGATATCCAACAGTATTAGAAGGATACTGTGATGCCAATTGGATATCCGACACGAAAGACTCAAAGTCCACAAGTGGATATGTATTCACAATAGGTGGAGGAGCAGTGTCATGGAAGTCTTCCAAACAAACGTGTATAGCTCGATCCACGATGGAATCGGAGTTCATAGCATTAGACAAAGCTGGTGAAGAAGCTGAGTGGCTAAAGAACTTTTTGGAAGATATTCCTTGTTGGAATAAGCCTGTGCCAGCTGTTATGATACATTGTGATAGTCAATCAGCAATAGGAAGAGCACAGAGCAGTATGTATAATGGTAAGTCTAGACACATTCGTCGCATACATAATACCGTTAGACAGTTGATCTCAAATGGTGTTATCACAATTGACTATGTTAAGTCAAAGGATAACTTAGCGGATCCGTTTACGAAAGGTATAAACAGAGATCAATTGTATAAGTTGTTAAGGGGAATGGGTTTAAAATCCACAACAAAAGAACACATAGCGGACACTCAACCTTGAGAATTGGAGATCCCAAAACCTTGGTTCAATGAGACAACTAAGTTATGAGGTTCGGTCGAAACACTTGGAAACTGTTCACACTCATTCCTAGAACATCCAAGTGTATGTACCTGCAACAGTGGTGAGGTTAAGTTGAGAAAACTTTTAATGATTCCTATACCTAAGTGGTGAAGTATAGCAGGATACTCTTTATAGGAGATCACCTATCTAAGTGAGAAGTAATTAGGCCGCTTCTAAATGAACACTTATGAAGAGATACGGTCCAGGGCCAAAACGGACACAACGTGAGAACAAATAGTGTTAGGGCTATTATTGTGTAAGTACTATTGTCTTGGTATACACTATACAGTCACCAGTTCAAAGCATCGTGCTACTGAATGGCTAGTATATCCGATAGTATTTTACTAGGGAAGATTCAAAGCCACAAGCTACCTATCCCGATGCAATAATAGTTCGCCGGAACTTTTGGACGAATCTGCATACATGCATTAATTGTCATTCATGTGGGGGATTGTTGGAAATGGGTTTTTTAGAAATGTGGTTTGACCACATTTTGACCCGATTTTCAAAGTGATTTCATTTTATGTAAATGAAAACAAGTTGCAAAATTAAAATCGACATTTAGTGTAGATTAGGAAAATGCATTTATTTACTCAAAACCATTTCCGGGTGAATGAGAAATTAATGCTCAAAGTGTGCAACTTTAATGGGTTTATGAAGAGTTGGAAATGTGGAAAGCCATGTATCCCACATTGGTTGGAAAATGGAAAAGATGAGAGTATTTAATATGGCTCATCTAAGAAGGTTCCAATCAAGTGTGGACTTGGGCTTCCAAGCTCAAGTGGGCCTTTGGGCCAACCATGCAAGCTAGTGGGTAAGTGGATTAATTTTGGGCTAGCCCAAAATTGAACCACAACCCGCGAAGGGCGGAATGGGCGGTTTAGGGCGCACTTTGCACTTCGCATCGGTCGCTGGGAGCTGTGGAGCTTAAATTTTTGGTAAATGTGGGCTCGGTTGTGGCTCGGCCCAGGTGGTGGTTGGGCTTCGGCCCATCTGGGAGGGTTCATCTCGGTTGGACTTGGAGCGGCCCAGATCTCCGAGTGGATAAGGCACCGGTTCGGGCGGCGGTTGCAGCCGGACCGACCCGTGTCGGTTCGGATCGGATGGGTGTGTTGGTTCGCCCCGTCTGATCTGAGCCCTCCATCCAGATCTGATCCAAAGGTCCAGGATCCACCAGTCACCAATAGTGATTATTCCCTAAAGGCACCTCACCTCTTCAGAAACTATATAAAGGACTTCCCAGGCTTGACAATTCATTCATTCCAACATCCAAGAGCTTTAGAGTAATCTGAGAGAGAGTCATATTGAAGCATTATTTCCTTCAAGTCCAGAAATTCCAAATACTTTCATTTGTTCGCCGAGGTCGTTAATTTGGAGTGCTCCTATTAACGACAGTTAAAGTCGTTGTATCTTAGAGAAGATTGCCATTAATCCGTAAGCACCAGTGCGGGGCAAATTCTTCTTGCGGAGATTGCGTCTAACACAAGCCTCGACTAAATTTCCGTCCCCATTTTTAGCATTAGTATCTTCGTCATTTTCAAGAAAGCCTACATATTACCCAACACGCTTATCTTTGACTGGACAATGATTTAAAAAAAAACCCAGTATCAACATCATGGAACTGGGTTTAACTCCTTTTCTAAATTTCCTATACTCCATTTACATTCAAGATCTTGATAAACCCAATCAATGAATCGACCTATAATCCACTTAAGATAAACGAATCTTAGATTGATTCTAGAAACCTAATAATCAGCCGGAAATTTGATCCACGACCACCACCGATGAATCAACCCAATATTCAATTGGCGTCGGAAGTCAGGTAGGTTATGGGTGAAAGACAGATCAAAAACATGGTAGGAGCAGGTGATGGTCTTAGACGGAAAATATGGTGAAGGTCTTGGCCGGAGAAGATGAGGACGGCTGTAACAAACCAAGGATTCACAGGGATATTCATGGAATTTCTATTGATCGGACAGAAAAGAACAATTGATAATTTCCTGCTACAACTACGAATTGATTGAAGAACTACTATGATTGAACTAAGCTAGCTATAAAAGACCTAATTACTGCTATCAAACTACTCCTACTGCAGAAAGCAAAATAACAATGAAAATAACAATATCTTCCACACCATTCTCTTCTCTCCGCCCTAGGCTATATGCATGAAGATTTCCCCTTCCGCAAACCGTTGTTAACCTCCTCACGGGCTTCCCACGTGACCATTGTTAATTGTCTCATTTACCCTTACTGTCAAAAGACCATGTCACCCCTGCCATTTTGTTGGGCTGTTACAACGGCCATCGGAGAAGGGCAATTGGATGTGGGGAAGTAAACGGAAGTAGGAGCGGGTAGCGGATGAAAGAGCACGATGCGCCGCATCGAAGATTCGAAGGAGAGGCTGATATTATGAATTTGGGGACGGATGGTGCCTGTGGATGTGAGGAGTACCGTAGGGAAGATGAAGAGTGAGTTGGGAAGGTTAGGTTCGGTGAGTAGGGTGACTAGAATAATATGCATAAAAAAACAAGAATAATACTAGGGGCACAAAAAAATCACAAAAACTTGCTCATAAAATCTTAGGTGTAATAATGCTATTGGTGTTTTTAATTAGAGTGTGGCGGGTCCATTATCGATGCAACCAATAAAATATCGCCACCTCACCTTGTGAGCAAGATTTTGTGCCCCTAGCGTTGCTCAAAAAACAAATAATAAAAACATACTAAGATGATAGTTAATTTATTAATAATTAATAATTAATAATTTATTTTTCTTACGATATACTTCCTCCGTCCCAGCACAAGTAGGACTAGAGGAGTTTGCACACTAATTAAGAAAAACTAATAAATGTGTGATAGAAAATGAAGAGAGAGAATGAGTGGAGTAAATAATAGTGTAATTGGATAAATTGAGTGGTGAAAAATGAAGAGAGAAAATGAATGTGATAAATAGTAGTGTTGATTGAGTGGTGGAAAATGAAGATAGAAAATGAGTGGTGTTGAAATATTTTCATTTTGGGCAGTCTCACTTTTAGTGGGACGTCCCAAAAGGGAAAGAAGTCTCACTTGTGCGGGGACGGAGGGAGTACGTAGTATGTATTTTGAAGTTATAATATAATAATGTTTCAAGAGAATTGCAATATTTAAATTTATTAATTTCTAATATTTTTTTGAAACAATATAAAGTGTCTTTTTAGCATTTATAAAATGTTTTTTTTAAGTAATAACAAAATATTATTAAATGTTGGTAAAAGAATTCAATATGGTTTAACCCCTTCAAATTCTAAAATTTTCAGTTTGACCCCTTATAACTAATATTCATTTCAATTTAATCCAATTTGTTGATCACGTGCAAGGCACATGGGACTTAATTAACTATTCTAACGATTTCCGCCGAAAAGCCCTAGATTGATGGGGAAAAAACGTATTGAGCCCTGATTCGCCAAAAAAAAAAAAAAAAAAAAAACTTGCGGCTCCGCTTGGGAACACCTTAAGGAGTTCAGACCCTAAATTGTAATTAACCAAAAAAAAAGGGTTTTGTAATAGGGCTTTTACAGGTGCATCACAATATCAACATTTAACCTCTCAGTGACCGTTGGTTTTCATATTACCCCTTCACAAACCCCCAGGCCCTTTTCTCTCCACACATGCAGTTCCCTTTTTCATTTTTACAGGTTATTATAGAGAGAGACGAGGGAGGCTTCTTCACAAAATCCGGCCACTCAACAACTTCACCAACAATCTAGATCTAGTTCCCCACTTTGTGCAACCATCGTTGCTATCCCTCCGCCTCTTCTCTTCCGGCCAGCTATTCTCCAAAATCTATTACACCAACTCAGGGGCGGACCCACTTGTGACGAGCGGTGCTACGGCACCCACTCGATTTTGAAAAATAATTTTTATAATTTTTTCCCCTGATATTTTTGTATATATTTAATTGTGCGAAAAGTGAGTAAATTCCGTAGCCAGCTCAGTGGATAAGGTGCTTAGTTTTACATTTTGAAGACCAGGGCTCAATACTTCCGAGCAACCTTCTTGTATTCTTTTTCAAAGAATTAACTCATGTTGCATGTTGTTCAAATTACTATGTAATTATTTTTATGAGCAATGCTAGGGGAACAAAATAAGCTCACAAAACCTTGCTCACAAAATGAGGTGGCGATATTTTATTGGTTGTATCGATAATAGACCCGCCACACTCTACTTAAAAACACCAATAAAATCATGACATCTAGGATTTTGTGAGCAATATTTTGTGATTTTTTTGTGCTCCTAGTAGTATTATTCTTTTTTTTATCATCACTTTAGTTTACGTAGTTTTTTTATTTCTTCATAACACAAGCTTACTATTTTCAAGTAAACTACTACAATAAAGAGCAAACGGTGAGTTATAGCATGTATATACAAAACTTATATTTTTAAAAGAGTTTCTTAATTTTATGTTGGATTTGTCGATTTATTAATTATTGGTTAAAATTCGTGATAAAGTAAAGTAAATATTTTTTGGCACCCACTGAGTGTAATTCCTGGGTCCGCCACTGCACTAACTCCATCCGTTGTCGTCGATATATTTTTCTCCTCTTCTGGTCTATGTCTTTTCCTTGTACTCAATTTCCCTCTATTTTCTGTATCGGCCGGAATCCATATTTCGGCCGGTTCCGAACGGTATAGACCGGTTTGACCGGTACTAGCCGGTTCAGGGCGGTATTTAAACCGAGACGGAATGTTCATAGTTCTGCACCGGTTTTCGACCGGAACGGTGCAAACCGTCCGGTACGGGACGGGATTTATAACTACGTTCTAAACCAGTTCAATTGTGTTCTTTTTTCTTTTTCATTTTTTTAAGGGAAAACTTGGTTTTTTTCCATCGTACTTTGGGTTGTGTTTCACTTTTACCATCATAGTTTAATTTTTTATTTTTACCATCGTACTATAAACAACAGTGTCATTTTTTGTAACAAATTTGTTTTGGGAGTTAAATTTTGTCTCAAAATACTTGTCGTTTCACTATTTTCAAAGCTTTTTTATTGCTCTATACCAATTATACCCTCAATAATGATAGTGAGCTATCTCTTACCTAACCATTTAATTACCTAGGTAGTTGAATTAATTTAGGGGTATTTGAGACTTCTTCACATGCATTAATGGTATTTTTTTAATATGTGTGAAACACTCCAAAACGACATCTATTTTGAGACGGAGGGAGTAGTGTTTTTCCAGAATAATTTTTATTTTTGAGTATTTTGATTTTATTTTTTTGAAAGAAAGTAAAATTTGAAAAATATCAACTTATATACATGAATGTAATTATTTATACAAGTAAATATAACACTTTAGTAGATGAAAATGCAACATATTTCTATAGATAATGTAATACTTTTACATGTATCATAATAAATTAAACCCATTGTAACTTATTATTTGAAAACATATGGATATACTCAGTGGCGTATTCAGGATTTACAGTGAGGGGGTAAAAAAAATTATATAAAAAAAATACACTATTAAAAATAAAAAAGGGGAGAACGGCCATAAATAAACACGCCAACAACGCAACAACTTCAAGGCCACTGGCCATACACAAACAAATCAACAAGGCCTCAGGCCATAAAACCAGAACAACAAGGCTACTGGCCATAAACAACCACATGCGCAAAGACACTGGCCATAAATAAACACGCCAACAATGCAACAACTACAAGGCCACTGGTCATACACAAACACATAACAAGATTATAGTTCATAGTTTCTAACCTTCGGGACGGGAAGCCTCATTCGCTTTAGAGCCAAAAGTAGCCGACCCATATGATCTTTTCAAACTTGGAGTAGGAGCCATTTTTCTGTGAAGTCAAAATTGAATTTGTAAGAAAAAATAATAGTCAGACATGAACACATACAAATACTAACTGAGAAAGTTAAATTGTCAAAATAAGCTCTAAACTGTTAAATTTCTAGACAAGTCTGTCATCTCTGTGAAGTTATTATTGGCTAGATTATGAACCTCTTGTTTCTTATTTATAACGAGGATAATAGTTTGTTAGAGCAATAAACAAGACTTGATAAGAAAAGCAAGCAATCACAAGAACACAAATATACGTGGTTCACCAACTTGGATACGTCCACGGGGAGGGGAGAGAATATTATTATCAATCTGGAAAAACGATTACAAGATCACACTCTTACTGCTGCACGAATTTTGAACACAAAATTTCTAACTGTGCAACTGTAGAATTACAGATCTCTCTGAGTACTCTAATAATCTATCTAAGATTTTCAGCTGATTTTGATCTAAACTAATGGCCTCTATTTATGCCAGTAAAGTCTATCTCAAAATCTAGTAGGAACTTGGAATCCTAGTCTAAAACTGACTCGAAAACCTTCCTTCTGCGCAGCTGCGGAAAACTGATCGAAACAGGAGTCTGGGTATAGCCCCTGGTCCGGTCGGATCCTTCACTGGTCCGGGCGGATCCCTCCTATAGCTCGGTCGGACCTACCTCCTTCCTTTAATCCTTGATTTCCTACGTCAACTAGGTCCGCCCGGGTCCTTCCCCAGGTCCGGTCGGACCTCCTTCTGTGCTCCGCCCCAGAATTACGAAATCTTCCTGTTGTTTAATCCTTTAACTCGGCGTCCCAAATTCTAAGGCATTAATCCAGCAATCTCCACCTTGACTTTGAATCTCCGTGACAACAAACCTTTTCTCCCCCTCGCCTCTTCTGCTATCTAATAGCTGCGAACATTCAGCAAGTCCAAACAATATTGGAACTTGCTTCCCGTATTTGTGAACATATCTGCAGGGTTGTCCGTCGTCCCTACCTTCTTCACCTTTACCCGCTTCTCATCCCTTAGAAAATGATATCTGACATCAATGTGCTTGGTCCTCTCATGATGAACTTGATCCTTGGCCAAACAAATCGCGCTTAAACTATCGCAATAAATGCTAGCCTGATCCTGATGTATCCCAAGATTGCTGATCAATCTCTTCAATCATATTCCTTCCTTAGCGGACTCTGTCAATGCCATGTATTCTGCTTCTGTTGTAGACAGCGTTCACTGTCGCCTGCAATGTAGCCTTCCAACTGACAACTGACCCACCAAGCGTGAATACATATCCGGTCATCGATCTTCTGGTATCAACATCACCCGAATCTGAGAAACCCTCGACTGCACATTCTGTTCCACTTCCATAGACGAGACCTGTAACGCCCGTCCTAATTCCTGTTAAATTCTTGACTTGCATAATTTTATGCTATTTTATTTGAGTTAATTATTTAACTAATTGAGCAAGTTTAGGTCCTAAGTGTTCAAAGTTGGAACATTAGGGTCATTTGTGAAAATTAAAGTTTAGGGGCTAAAATACTCAAATTAAAACTTGAGGGGCCAAAGTGCAATTCTTGGAAACTTGTAAGGATAAAGCTTGTGGTTTGCCTCTTCAGAATGGATATTTTCTCAATTTCTCTCGTACGTTCCTCTGTCTCGTAAAGAAAGTTAGGGTTTACCCTATTCTCGACTCCTCTCGCTTAATTATGCCTCTGTTCGAAAATCCGACTTCGCATAAATGATCAGGACGGTGGGTAGAGCATTTCCTGCCGAACAAAAATTAGTTTGGGTGAATTTGATTTCGTAGTAGGTAAGTCACTAGCTCCCCCTTGCTTGTAATAACATGCCTATGTGTTATTCTTGATACTTGTGCTTGTTAATTTCGTGATTTGAATGAGTTTTGTGATACTTGTAAATTTGGGACGAAGGGAGTCTTTTTATACTAGGCAGAGAAGGGAACAAAATCTAAAGAAATGTTCTAAGCTGTTAAAATCCCTCTTGAATATTATTGAAGTGTTAGTATAATTATACTTATACTCGTGAGACGGTAAAATATTAACTTGATTTAAATATTATTAGAAAAATTGTACCATTATTTGTGGTACGGGGAAATGAATGAAAGTATCCCTAAATGTTTATATTAGTATATTAGAAAATTATACTTATACTTTTGGGACGGTGAAATATTTAAATGGAATAAAAGAAAATTATCCTATTATTTGTGGGACGGTAAAAGAAATATTTTGAACTTGTTTGTATGTCCTGGGTGTGTTAAGTACTCCTAGGTAGTGTATAAGTGTTAATAAAAGTATACTCCTACGCTTGGGACGGGGAATTATTCAACCTGGAAAAGGCACCAGGCGCATGCCTGCTTTCTACCAAGCGCCCGCTTGGTCTAGTGTGCGACCGCACATAAGGTCTTGAGCGGCCGCCCAAAAATACTGAAGGATGTCCATAGAAAATTGGCTGAAGTGAGCGCCCGCCCGGTCCCTAGTGAGCGGCCTCCCAAAAATACTTAAGTTATCATTCCAAAGATTGGAATGATAACTTAAGTATAAGACAATTAAATCTTGTACATGACTTGAATATCCAAAGATTGGAATAATAACTTGAGTATAAGATAATTAATTCTTGTATATGTCTTGAACATCCAAAGAATTGGATTGAGAACTTGAATGTAAGATGATAAAATCTTGTACATGACTTGAAACCAATACATGTGTATGGTAATAAACTTGAAAGTGCTATGAACAAACACTAACGTGTTCGAACTATCTTTGATGTGTATGTGCAAATCTTGCACATAACTACTTGATAGAATGTGGCTTGTTGACTACTTGATACTTGGTATTAATAACCAAAGAGTTAGAATATGGAACTAGATAGAGAATGATCAACTCTATTACATACTCGAATCTAATACGTGTGTATTGAAAGTGCTATGAACAAGCATTAATGTGCTAGTAATTGGTTTTAATCGTGCATATACTCAATGAAGTATATAAAGTATAAAGAAGATATCCTGTTCCTGAGATAGGTTTCTAAAGAAATAGGGACTAGTGTAATATGAAGATAATTCATAAAACAATGATTATAGAACACAAAATGTGTTGGAAAATATATTCGATTATTAACGATACATATACGCGAGATATGATTGTGACTAGGTACAATACGACCTATTCGACTACGTGCTTAGAGTCTAAGATGTTGGGCTCTACTTTGGAAGTAAGGGTATTGTGATAGACACATTAGTGTGTTAAAGGTTATATGAATATGTACGTGCAAATATTTCATATGACAAAGTGATATAGTATGACATACCCTAGTACTTGGTTGGGGTCTGTTATTAATAGACTCTAATTTGGCTTGATTGTGTTATGTGGACACATTATGTGCCATTGTTATACTGATTTGTATTTTCAAATATAGCATACGTGTACTTGTATTTGGTGAGCACATAATTACATGGTTCATGAAGAGCTGGTCCACTACTTTTGGACTTAGTTCTATACTCTCGTAGTTCAAGTAAATATCTACTTGTGCATTCTTATGTGAGTCCAGCTGGTCCTTGCTTGTTCGAAGGTATATAGGTTCACGCTTATCGCGAGGCTGGGGCTAAGTTGATAATCGGGGATCTATGTATCTGCGCTTGACCCCTTACTACAGGCCATAGTAAGGGCATAGCTTCCTTTATTATAGCAATATGCCTGATAAAAGTGAATGCTAAACTCGTGAACACCTCGTGAATCTTGTTCTTGTTGGTGACACTGGTTACCGGGTCCTCTTGTGTACTGCACAGCAGCAACTTGATTGATCGTGATTTGTCAACTGCAATTAGCAACGACAACAATAGTTTACTTGGGAGGAATAAGGTTGGAATATCCTTTGTAATGTGGTAGTTTAGCCTTATGTGTTAGCTACTTGATGAGTTGGCTTAGCCTCTCATATACTTGTTACTTGATGACATCTTGATTTGCATGATTACATGATAATATGCTATGTACTTGTATCTAGTAACTTACTGAGATTTATCTCACCCCGTTCCTTATTTATTTGTTTCCCCCTCACAGGAAAGCAAGTGGTAATACGTTGTGAGGCTCGACTTAGCAGGGGCCTACTTGACAGGTTGTTCTTGTTTGGGGATTGTTATCCTTTCCAGTATTTGGTGAGGACGATCTTGTATCAGTTGTTTAGACTCAGTATATTGGGTAGACTAGTATAGTGTTCTTGTAATGCCAGCGTATGTGCTAGGCATGTTTTCCGCTGTGTACAACCATTTGGTTTCAATTTCTTGGTATAGAACTCGTTGTGAGCTATCTTAGCTCGTTCCTATTGAGTATATATATGATGTCAGTTTGATATAAGCAGATGTCATTCAGTTTCTTGTTTCTTGTTAGTCACGCGCACCAGGTTCGAGGTTCTATTAGGGAATCCTGGGACTTGGGGGCGTGTCAGGTTGGTATCAGAGCTATGGTTTAGCTCTAAGCCTGGATAGGGTCTATGGCCTAGGTTGGGTTAGTCTTGGGTGTGCTACCAATGTCGAGTGCTTCGTTACTTGTTGTTATACCAGGCATAGGACTGGTGTTGATAGTGTTGATCCCAATTAGGATTAGAAGGTTTAAGAATCAAGAGCGCTAGTCTTTAAAGACTTAGGCGTATCTATCTTGTACAGTGAACATTGTTTCGTGCTATATCTTGTCCTCATCTCGTGATTTACGTGGAAGTGTATTCTCTAGTAACAGACTACATGATTGATATCGTTATTTATAAGAGCTTGATAGAAGTATGGGTGATAACACCCTATACGTTATATGTTAACTCGGTCATGTTACCTATATGGGACACTGATGTGATACGTGTTATGATTTGGCTTTCTATATGTTAGGCCATTCTTGTTTGCCACAATAGATGGTAAATATTTCTATGCTAGTATGCTTGACTATTTATATGAGCATGATATAATTATGTATGACATTCATGTTCTGCATTGAAAGCTCGAAAATGATTATCAAGGTTGTGCTGAATATTTAGCATATGTGGTTGATGGAAGAATGTCTACACCAAAATTGAAGGATGTATCCATTCTTTGTGAGATCTCAGATATAATTTCTACTGAGTAGTACATGATACATGATGAGAACCTTGAGTTATCTTGAGTTGCTACGGTACAAATATAGTGTTGATATCTAAATCAATGTTCATGACATCGATTGAGTTAAAAGAGTTGAAGATTTAACTTGAGAAATTACTTGATAGAGGATTCACCAGCTTAGTATATCTGCGTGGGGTGTATCTGTATTGATTGGCATGAAAAGATATAGTACTTTGCGATTTCATATTGAATGCAAAGAATTCTGTCGCGACCCGAAAACCCGTATCTATTTTCTTAGTAATAAATATTTATTTATTTATTTATTTATTTATTTGTGTGTGCGTTTTGTGTTTCATAAATCTCATGCTTATAATTATTTTACTTGATCATTTGTGCTAAGTATAAAGTTAGGGGTTTTAGTTGTAAGAGGGATATAAGGGTTTATGTGTTCAAAGTGGTTCTAGAGGGGCTTAAGTGTATATTTTTTTTTAAATATCCTATCTACTCCCTCCCTTCTCCCCCACTCTCTCCTGCACACACACACACACACACACACACACACTCATTTCTCTCTCTCTCTCTCTTCCATTGTTGTTGAAGGTAAGAAAGCTCCATCCCATTTCTTTTCTTTTGGTCTTCTTTTATTCATCTTTTCTTAATACTCCTTTATATAAAATGTTTAGATCGTCGCTATGATCGTTTGTAGCTAAGAAAGATCGAATTCCATCACCTTTCATAAATTTCAAGTAAGTTACTTTTCCCCCTTTTTGTTAAAAATCTTCATTCTAGACTTGTATGATACTATGATTGCTATATATGATTTCTTGGATGAGTTTGGAATTTATTTATATTTTGGTAAATTTTGTGATAATTTGATGTGGAATTGAAATCTTGGTTTGGGTTGTGTAAATGTTGTTATATGAGCCTCTTTTAGACTTATATGTGGTTTTGGTACCTTGGTATACTTGTTAGAGGATGGGGTAAGAGTAGTATTTAGAAATGGTAAGGATTTGTGAAGGATTTGTAAAGAACCCAGCTGCAGTTTGCCCAGAACGCCGACCGAGCGCCCGCCTGGGTTGAGCCAGGCGCCCGCCTACCTGCCTAAATCCCCTCGACCAACCTTCTGCCTATTTGAGTGCCCGCCTGGTCCATAGCGCGCGCCCGCTCGGTCCTGTTTCTGAGAATCTATTTTGTTTGTTTGTTTTGTTAAGACTAAAATGAAATCTCGGTCTAGGTTTTGAGTACTATTCTAGTTGTCTTAAATGGACTTCGTGGAACACTCTAGTGTTTAAAAGTGGTTCCTTTGTGAACAAATGTGCTTTGGAATTTAACTAAATATTGTTTGAGAATATTGGAACAACTTTTTATGTGTTGTTGGATTGGTTCATTTTTATGTTGATTTATTTGGTATGGTTCCCTACTTTGGAATCGTTAGTTGTTTATTTAAGCTAGTATTATTTACTTAGCATTTATTTGAAAGTCCAGCTGATACTTGTGTTCGAGTCAGGCAATGGATAATATTATAATGGCACGAGCCAAGTCCAGTATAGTATCGCCCATTGGTCCTTCTTTCCCCTTCCAGATGGCCTTGGTTGGGATGAGCTAGCTCCCTTGAGTGAGTATTTCTAGCTATTTGTTTTGGGTTATGACTTTGTGTCATTTTTCCACTTGTCACTATTATGGGTTTCATGGCACCGGTACCGGGGTTGTTATCTTCAGCTGTTTATGCTACTACAAAGATTGGTTGATTGGTTGATTGGTTGATTTGGTTGAAGCTGCGCAACGATTGTTCTATCCGTTTGGGAAACCTTGGCTTATATCCTTTGTTACTTGTTTATTTCCGCTGCGATCTGCTAACTGTTATATGTTAAGTGCTATGTGAGATTTATTATTACTTATTGCATCATAACATGTCATGTAGTTGCATAAGTGGCTTATTGAGATTTATCTCACCCCCTTTCTTTTCAACTTTGTTTCCTTAACCCCACCCCCTAGGAGGAAAGTGATAGGACTCGCTGATCACGAGAAAGACGTTGAGAGTGATCGTGACTTTTGGGCAGGTTGTTGTTCGGTTTGCATTACTTAAATGTATAACCTTTGGGATAGTATTACCAAATTGTGACGTTATTAAGAAGTTGTAATATTTTGTATTTTGGTGTAATCTTGTGGAGCTTATACTAGTGGTTTAGTATTGTTGCTAAGTTTTGGATTTCTAGCACCGTGTATCATCTTTTGTACTAAAGTGGAATTTTTTTTATCTTCAGTAGTTTGGTGTTTATTGTTTTATGTCGACGTCCAGCTCGCGAGTTCCCGGCCCGCGGGGTCGGGGTCGCGACAGTTGGTATCAGAGCTATGGTTTAGCTCTAAGTTTAAGTGGACTAGAATTACCTAGGAGGGTAGTTGTGTTCGGAGTGAGTAATAATGAGTGTTTGATGCAGGTACTTACTCAAAATGGTTAGAGGAAGGAGTGGAAAAGGTCATATTGGTTCTTCAAATCAAGATGAAACACGGGAGGAAGCTCGTGCGATGTTTTAGGGTATGTTCGAAGCGGCTATGAAAGCTATACATGATCAGAGGCCGAGAGAGGAATAAGCACCACCACCTCCACGGTATGGGTTAGAACAGTTCTTGAAATTGAAACCGATTGAGTTCAATGGAGAACCTGATGTGAAAAAGGCTGAAATGTGGATAGAAGCAATGGAAAGATCTATGATGTCTTTGGTTGTACGGGTGAAGACAAAGTTCGGTTTGCAGCCTATAAGCTAGTAGGAAGTTGCTGCTGAGCATTGGTGGAAGGCAGTTAAGGCAAGTTGGGATGACACTCATGTACCGTATACCTGGGAGCTATTTGTAAGGAAATTCAAGGAATACTTTATTCCTTTAGTCGATCAGAACAGGAAGGAGATTGAGTTCCTAAACTTGGAGAAGAACTTTTTGACAGTAGCTCAATATTCGGCTAAGTTCACAGAATTAGCTAGGTATTGTGGCTATCTTGTAACAACTGAAGAGCAGAAGGCGATGAGGTTTATTAGAGGCTTGAGGACAGCTATCAGAACTCAGCTAATAGCTCAGAGGATTCATACTTTTCAGGATGCTGTAGACCGTGCCTATTTGATAGAACAAGACATCGAAGAGCACAAGAGAAAGACTGAGATAGTTAACACGGGTAAGGGAGGAGGTCAAACCAGATCACAACCACAACAACGTTTGGATAACCGAGGAAATTCAGGAGGACAGTCTCAAGTCAGAGGGCAACCAATACTAAGGAATCCAAGCACTACTCCGGGAAATCAAGGGAATCAGAATAGAAGACTTTGTTCTTACTGTCAGAGGGAAGGGAATTCTGAGGATCGATGTTGGAAGAAGCAAGGGAAGTGTGTTAATTGCGGTTAGTTGGGACATTTTGTGAAAGATTGTCTGAGGTTTAAAGGTCAACCATCGGGAACAGGAGCTGGTACTTCACAAGGTCAGAAGAGAGATGCAACATGGAAGCCTAAGGTTCAAGGAAGAGTTTTTGCTATGAACCAACATCAGGCTACTGATGATCCTTCAGTGATAGGAGGTATTATTTCTGTGTCTAGTGTGAGCGCTCGTGCATTAGTAGATCCAGGATCATCGCATTCTTATATATCTGTGCACTTTGCTTCTTTGCTAAATGTTTCATCTGAGTCCTTACCTTATGTGTTAGAGGTGTCAACTCCTATGGGAGAATGTTTAGTAACTGATAAGGTGTTTCGTGCTTGTGGTGTGCTTATTTGTGGTCATGTTTTGTATGCGGACTTGGTAGTTCTTCCGATACAAGACTTTGACATCATTTTGGGTATGGATTGGCTGAGCAAATATCATGCTTCAGTTGATTTTCGTAAGAAGGTTGTTACTTTTTCTATTCCTAATATGCCTAAGTTTGTGTTTGAGGCTATTCATTTGGGTAGAAATATTCGTATAATTTCTTATGTGAAAGCTAGGAAATTGTTGCATCGTGGTTGTGAGGGTTATTTGGCTAGTGTGCTAGATACTATGAAAGAATCACCTGGGTTAGAAAGTGTTCGGGTAGTTAGAGAATTTCCTGATGTCTTCTCTTCAGAGTACAGTATGCCGCCCGATAGAGAGATAGAGTTCTGTGTGGATCTATTTCCAGGTACAGCTCTGATCTCGAAAGCACCTTATAGAATGGCTCCAGCAGAGTTGAAAGAACCTAAAGTCTAGTTACAGGAGTTGCTTGATAGAGGATTTATTCGACCTAGTGTTTCATCGTGGGGAGCACCGGTTTTGTTTGTAAGGAAGAAGGACGGTTCGTTGAGGTTGTGTATTGATTACAGGAAGTTGAATCAGGTAACGGTGAAGAACAAATATCCACTACCGCATATTGATGATTTATTCGATCAACTTCAGGGGTCAGTGGTATTTTCTAAACTTGACTTGAGGAGTGGATACCATCAGTTGAAAATTCGATCGGAAGATATTCCGAAGACTGCTTTTCGCACCCGATATGGTCATTATGAGTTCTTGGTTATGCCGTTTGGGTTGACTAATGCACCAGCTGTGTTTATGGACTTTATGAACAGAATTTTCCATCCTTATCTTGATATGTTCGTAGTGGTATTCATTGATGATATACTTGTCTATTCCAAATCTCGAGAGGAGCACGATCAACATCTGAGGACAGTTTTATCAGTACTCGCAAAGGAACAGCTATTCGCAAAGTTTAGTAAGTGTGAATTTTGGCTCGAGAAAGTTTCATTTCTGGGACATGTTATTTCTAAAGATGGGATTTCTGTGGATCCTTCGAAGATAGAAGCTATTGTTGATTGGAAGAGACCAGAAACAGTAACAGAGATCAGAAGTTTTCTGGGGTTAGCAGGGTACTACAGGAGGTTTATAGAAGGGTTTTCACGGATTGCTACACCGATGACTCAGTTGACCCAAAAGAATGTTCCGTTTGAGTGGACCGAGAAGTGTAACAACAGTTTTGAAGAGTTAAAGAAGAGGTTGACTACTGCACTGATATTAGCATTGCCTAATGGGAACGATGACTTAGTGATTTATAGTGATGCATCGAAGGAAGGCTTGAGTTGCGTCTTAATGCAGAATGGGAAAGTTATCGCATATGCTTCGAGGAAGTTGAGTCCAAGTGAACAGAATTATCCTAGTCACGACTTGGAATTGGCAGCTATTGTATTTGCTCTTCATAAGTGGAAGCACTACCTTTACGGGGCAAAATTTGAGATTTTCACGGATCACAAGAGTTTAAAGTATATTTTCTCCCAGAATGAACTTAATAAACGACAGCGTAGATGGATGGAACTTTTGAAGGACTATGATTGTAAGATATCTTATCATCCGGGAAAGGCGAATGTTGTAGCCGATGCTATTAGTAGAAAATCTTATGTGGCTTCGATGATGGTTCGAGAGTGGAAAATGCTAGAGGATGTTCGAGATTGGTGTCCTCGTGAATCGAGACATGGGGCTATCTTTGTGAACATTAGGGTATCTCCAACCCTAATTCAAAAAATAAAGGAAGCTCAGAAAGAAGATCCGGAGTTAGGGAAAATAATGGGTAAAATGAAGGAGAAGAACTTTGAGGATTTTTCTATCAGTTCGAATGGAGTGATGACCTTTTGTGGACGTTTGTGTATGCCCGATGTTGACGGTATAAAGAGGCAAGTTTTGGATGAGGGTCATAAATCGAGCTATACTATTCACCCCGGTAGTACGAAGATGTACCAAAATCTGAAACAACATTTCTAGTGGAACAACATGAAGAGGGAAATAGCTGAGTATGTATCAAAGTGTTTAACTTCTCAGCAGGTCAAAGATGAGTATCAGAGACCCGCAGGACTACTTCAACCATTAGAGATTCCGGAGTGGAAATGGAAACATGTGACTATGGACTTTGTTACGGGGCTACCTCGTACCCGTAGGAGTTATGATAGTGTTTGGGTAATCGTGGATAGACTGACCAAGTCTGCTCATTTCTTACCGATTGATATTAGATACTCGATGGAAAAGCTTGCGACCCTTTATATTAATGATATTGTGAAATTACATGGGGTTCCGGTTAGCATTGTATCAGATCGTGATCCGAGATTTACTTCTAGATTTTGGAAGGCATTACAGAAAGCTTTGGGTACAGATTTGAGGTTCAGTACGGCTTTTCACCCTCAGACTGACGGTCAATCCGAGAGGACTATTCAGATTCTAGAAGATATGTTACGAGCTTGTTCGGTAGACTTTTCTGATTCTTGGGATACGCATTTACCTTTAGTGGAATTCTCTTATAATAACAGTTATCAGGCTAGCATCGAGATGGATCCTTATGAGGCTTTGTATGGAAGAAAGTGTAGATCACCTATCTTTTGGGATGAGATCGGGGAAGCGAAGATATGGGGTATTTATTTGATTCAGGATTCAGTTGAGAAAGTCAGAGTTATTTGGGATCGATTGAAGACAGCCCAGAGTAGACATAAGAGCTATGCCGATCACCGAAGACGGGATCTTAATTTTCAGACCGGAGACTTTGTATTCTTGAAGGTATCTCCGAAGGTGGGTATTCGAAGGTTCGGGAAGAAGGGTAAATTGGCTCCGAGGTATATAGGACCGTTTGAGATTTTGGGAAAAGTGGGACTTCCTGCTTATCGACTTGCGTTGCCATCTTCTTTAGACCGGTTGCATAACGTCTTCCATGTTTCTATGCTTCAGAAGTATTTGCACGATTCATCTCACGTGTTACTGAGGGTACCTGAAGATATAGAGCCTGACATGTCATACGAGGAACGACCAGTTCAGATACTTGATACCAAAGTTCAAGAGTTGAGGAATAAAAGCATAGCGTTGGTTAGAGTACTATGGAGGAATCACAATGTCGAAGAATCAACGTGGGAGCTTCGAGAAGAGATAGAGAGGAAGTATCCGTGGCTATTTAATTCGGGTAAGTATTTCTAAAATTCGGGACGAATTTTGTTTTAAGGTGGAGTGAATGTCGCGACCCGAAAACCCGTATCTATTTTCTTAGTAATAAATATTTATTTATTTATTTATTTATTTATTTATTTATTTATTTATTTATTTGTGTGTGCGTTTTGTGTTTCATAAATCTCATGCTTATAATTATTTTACTTGATCATTTGTGCTAAGTATAAAGTTAGGGGTTTTAGTTGTAAGAGGGATATAAGGGTTTATGTGTTCAAAGTGGTTCTAGAGGGGCTTAAGTGTATATTTTTTTTAAATATCCTATCTACTCCCACCCTTCTCCCTCACTCTCTCCTGCACACACACACTCATTTCTCTCTCTCTCTTCCATTGTTGTTGAAGGTAAGAAAGCTCCATCCCATTTCTTTTCTTCTGGTCTTCTATATTCATCTTTTCTTAATACTCCTTTTATATAAAATGTTTAGATCGTCGATAGGATCGTTTGTAGCTAAGAAAGATCGAATTTCGTCACCTTTCATAAATTTCAAGTAAGTTACTTTTCCCCCTTTTTGTTAAAAATGTTCATTCTAGACTTGTATGATACTATGATTGCTATATATGATTTCTTGGATGAGTTTGGAATTTATTTATATTTTGGTACATTTTGTGATAATTTGATGTGGAATTGAAATCTTGGTTTGGGTTGTGTAAATGTTGTTATATGAGCCTCTTTTAGACTTATATGTGGTTTTGGTACCTTGGTATACTTGTTAGAGGTTGGGGTAAGAGTAGTATTTAGAAATGGTAAGGATTTGCGAAGGATTTGTAAAGAACCCAGCTGCAGTTTGCCCAGAACGCCGACCGAGCGCCCGCCTGGGTTGAGCCAGGCGCCCGCCTACCTGCCCAAATCCCCTCGACCAACCTTCTGCCTATTTGAGCGCCCGCCTGGTCCGTAGCGCGCGCCCGCTCGGTCCTGTTTCTGAGAATCTCTTTTGTTTGTTTGTTTTGTTAAGACTAAAATGAAATCTCGGTCTAGGTTTTGAGTACTATTCTAGTTGACTTAAATGGACTTCGTGGAACACTCTAGTGTTTAAAAGTGGTTCCTTTGTGAACAAATGTGCTTTGGAATTTAACTAAGTATTGTTTGAGAATATTGGAACAACTTTTTATGTGTTGTTGGATTGGTTCATTTTTATGTTGATTTATTTGGTATGGTTCCCTACTTTAGAATCGTTAGTTTTTTACTTAAGCTAGTATTATTTACTTAGCATTTATTTGAAAGTCCAGCTGGTATTTGTGTTCGAGTCAGGCAATGGATAATATTATAATGGCACGAGCCAAGTCCAGTATAGTATCGCCCATTGGTCCTTCTTTCCCCTTCCAGATGGCCTTGGTTGGGATGAGCTAGCTCCCTTGAGTGAGTATTTCTAGCTATTTGGGTTATGACTTTGTGTCATTTTTCCACTTGTCACTATTATGGGTTTCATGGCACCGGTACCGGGGTTGTTATCTTCAGCTGTTTATGCTACTACAAAGATTGGTTGATTGGTTGATTGGTTGATTTGGTTGAAGCTGCGCAACGATTGTTCTATCCGTTTGGGAAACCTTGGCTTATATCCTTTGTTACTTGTTTATTTCCGCTGCGATCTGCTAATTGTTATATGTTAAGTGCTATGTGAGATTTATTATTACTTATTGCATCATAACATGTCATGTAGTTGCATAAGTGGCTTATTGAGATTTATCTCACCCCCTTTCTTTTCAACTTTGTTTCCTTAACCCCCCCAGGAGGAAAGTGATAGGACTCGCTGATCACGAGAAGGACGTCGAGAGTGATCGTGACTTTTGGGCAGGTTGTTGTTCGGTTTGCATTACTTAAATGTATAACCTTTGGGATAGTATTACCAAACTGTGACGTCATTAAGAAGCTGTAATATTTTGTATTTTGGTGTAAGCTTGTGGAGCTTATACTAGTGGTTTAGTATTGTTGCTAAGTTTTGGATTTCTAGAACCGTGTATCATCTTTTGTACTAAAGTGGAATTTTTTTATCTTCAGTAGTTTGGTGTTTATTGTTTTATGTCGACGTCCAGCTCGCGAGTTCTCGGCCCGCGGGGTCGGGGTCGCGACAAATTCAACCAGGTGACTATAATGAACCAGTACTTGTTATCATGTATGGATGAATTATTTGATCCCTGAAGTTAATCAGTGGTCTATTCAGTGTTTGATTGATAAGTGGATACCATTATTTGGAAAGTCAACTATGAGGATATACTGAAGACATCTTCTTATATCAGGTATGCTCGTTATGAATTCGTGATTATGCTATTTCGATTGATATATGATCTAGCAGTATTGATGGATTTGATGAATGATATCTTCAAACCATAATTTGATTTCTTTGCGATGAATTGATTAATGACCGATTGGTGTATACCAAGTCGCAGACTGAGAATTGATTGTATTGAAATTTCTCGAGAGAAACAATTGTTTCCAAAAGCTAGCAAGAGATAGATGATCTATTACCTTGAAGTTGATGCCTAAAGTAAGTATCTTTGTTGACCTATATAAGTGGAAATAACCGAGGTACGATTATTCTTGAGATTTTCTTGATCATGTTAGAGATTCATTAATGAATTTCGAAGGTAGCTCTATTATTAACTATTTGACACAGAAAGCTAC
This sequence comes from Campanula takesimana, assembly GCA_026119855.1. Classification (NCBI taxonomy): domain Eukaryota; kingdom Viridiplantae; phylum Streptophyta; class Magnoliopsida; order Asterales; family Campanulaceae; genus Campanula; species Campanula takesimana. Next base: position 317,083 of record JAOWBW010000163.1, on the reverse strand, counting down.
ACTTTCTGATGGATTGATAAACGTGAAGCCAATTTTTTATAAATATTGAAATGATGGATTTCGAGGAAGGATTATCATTTAATAGATAAGTCCCGATGATATTGGTTATAGTGGATTGATTAATCAAATCTGCTTGACTTTATGTGTTGTGATGTTATGATCGATACATCTTGATTACATGAGATACCTGTGGATATAATATATGACAGGGATTCTTGTTCTACATCTTGTTCTACACCTTGTTTTACATCTTGATTATGATAATTTTCTGAGCACTCTGGATATTTAACCGAGGTTGCTTCTTGTCTTGAGCACGAATACTTCTTGTGAAAGTTTCATGGGAAAGTCACGGTATCGAGAAGGTTATGTCAGAATAATACTCGCAGGTAATTGATAATATGGTGTGGTATACCATATTCTTGCTATTCTTGAGTTCTATTTGTTGATTATATGTGTTATAATTCCGATCAGTAAAATTCGAGGACGAATTTTCTTTAAGGAGGGGAGGATGTAACGCCCGTCCTAATTCCTGTTAAATTCTTGACTTGCATAATTATATGCTATTTTATTTGAGTTAATTATTTAACTAATTGAGCAAGTTTAGGTCCTAAGTGTTCAAAGTTGGAACATTAGGGTCATTTGTGAAAATTAAAGTTTAGGGGCTAAAATGCTCAAATTAAAACTTGAGGGGCCAAAGTGCAATTCTTGGAAACTTGTAAGGATAAAGCTTGTGGTTTGCCTCTTTAGAATGGATATTTTCTCAATTTCTCTCGTACGTTCCTCTGTCTCGTAAAGAAAGTTAGGGTTTACCCTATTCTCGACTCCTCTCGCTTAATTATGCCTCTGTTCGAAAATCCGACTTCGCATAAATGATCAGGGCGGTGAGTAGAGCATTTCCTGCCGAACAGAAATTAGTTTGGGTGAATTTGATTTCGGAGTAGGTAAGTCACTAGCTCCACCTTGCTTGTAATAACATGTCTATGTGTTATTTTTGATACTTGTGCTTGTTAATTTCGTGATTTGAATGAGTTTTGTGATACTTGTAAATTTGGGACGAAGTGAGTCTTTTTATACTAGGCAGAGAAGGGAACAAAATCTATATATATATATATATATATATATATTAAAGTTGGTGAAGAGAGATCTAGTGATGCCACGTGGACAAATCATGGAAGAATCTTGCATTTCGTGATGCCACATCATCACTATCCTAAAAGTGTGTGACTTTTGATATTCTCATTATTAGCTAATACTATTAGCTCATAATAATAGTTATGATATGAGTTAACTATTACTATTAATAGTAATAGTTAACTATAATAGTTACTATACAAGTTAACTATTACTATTAATAGTATTACTTAACTACAATAGTTAATATACAAGTTAACTATTACTATTAATAGTATTACTTAACTATAATAGTTACTATACAAGTTAACTATTACTATTAATAGTAAGTTAACTATTACTATTAATAGTATTGGTTAACTATAATAGTTACTATACAAGTTAACTATTACTATTAATAGTATTACTTAACTATTATAGTTAATATGTATGTTAATATATTACTATTAATAGTATAAGTTAAGTATTACTATTAATAGTAATAGTTAACAATAGTAGTTACTATACAAGTTAAATATTACTATTAATAGTATTAGTTAACTATAATAGTTAATATATTAGTTAACTATTACTATTAATAGTATTAGTTAACTATAATAGTTACTATATAAGTTAATTGTTACTATTAATAGTATTAGTTAACTATAATAGTTACTTTATTAGTTAGTTTTTACTATTAATAGTATTAGTTAACTATAAATAGGCTATATACATTAACTATTACTATTATTAGTATTAGTTAATTATAATAGTTATTATATAAGTTAAATTATTAATTAATCATAATAGTTACTATATCTATTAACTATTACTATTAATAGTATTAGTTTATTATAATAATTATAATAATTATTATATAAATTAATCATTGCTATTACTATCAATAATATTATTTAATTATAATAATAGTAATTATATAGATTAATTATTATTATTAATATTTTTAGTTAAAATGATAATTACTATATTAGTTAACTATAGTTAAAATATTATTTTTAAGATATAGTATTGGTTTCCCGTGCAGAGCACGGGTTACCCGCTAGTCTAAAGAAATGTTCTAAGCTGTTAAAAGCCCTCTTGAATATTATTGAAGTGTTAGTATAATTATACTTATACTCGTGAGACGGTAAAATATTAACTTGATTTAAATATTATTAGAAAAATTGTACCATTATTTGTGGTTCGGGGAAATGAATGAAAGTATCCCTAAATGTTTATATTAGTATATTAGAAAATTATACTTATACTTTTGGGACGGTGAAATATTTAAATGGAATAAAAGAAAATTATCCTATTATTTGTGGGACGGTAAAAGAAATGTTTTGAACTTGTTTGTATGTCCTGGGTGTGCTCAGTACTCCTAGGTAGTGTATAAGTGTTAGTAAAAGTATACTCCTACGCTTGGGACGGGGAATTATTCAACATGGAAAAGGCACCAGGCGCATGCCTGCTTTCTACCAAGCTCCCGCTTGGTCTAGTGTGCGACCGCACATAAGGTCTTGAGCGGCCGCCCAAAAATACTGAAGGATTTCCATAGAAAACTGGCTGAAGTGAGCGCCCGCCCGGTCCCTAGTGAGCGGCCGCCCGCTTGCCCTGAAAATTAAAAAGGTTGTTCAAAGCTTGATTAAGCTAGAAGTAACCCTAGTTAAGGTATATATCCTTAGTATAAGATGTCATAGAAAGTGTTATGACACCTTAGGGGCATCAGAACTTGGTCTTGAACATGAATATTCAATGATTTGAATAGAGAATTTGAGCCTAAGAGTAAGAACTCTTTTAATTGTCTTGAAAGTGCTATCAACAAGCACTAATGTGTTATATGTGTCTTGAAATCAATGTTTGTGTACCTTAGGGGCACTAGAACAATGTCTTGAGCTTGAACATCCCAAAGTATAGGATTAAGAACTTGTAAGTATGATATGTATAACTCATCTACTTAGCTTGAACTTGAAGTATAAGACAATTAAATCTTGTACATGACTTGAATATCCAAAGATTGGAATGATAACTTAAGTATAAGACAATTAAATCTTGTACATGACTTGAATATCCAAAGACTGGAATAATAACTTGAGTATAAGATAATTAATTCTTGTATATGTCTTGAACATCCAAAGAATTGGATTGAGAACTTGAATGTAAGATGATAAAATCTTGTACATGACTTGAAACCAATACATGTGTATGGTAATGAACTTGAAAGTGCTATGAACAAGCACTAACGTGTTAGAACTATCCTTGATGTGTATGTGCAAATATTGCACATAACTACTTGATAGAATGTGGCTTGTTGACTACTTGATACTTGGTATTAATAACCAAATAGTTAGAATATGGAACTAGATAGAGAATGATCAACTCTATTACATACTCGAATCTAATACGTGTGTATTGAAAGTGCTATGAACAAGCATTAATGTGCTAGTAATTGGTTTTAATCGTGCATATACTCAATGAAGTATATAAAGTATAAAGAAGATATCATGTTCCTGAGATAGGTTTCTAAAGAAATAGGGACTAGTGTAATATGAAGATAATTCATAAAACAATGATAATAGAACACAAAATGTGTTGGAAAATGTATTCGATTATTAACGATACATATACGCGAGATATGATTGTGACTAGGTACAATACGACCTATTCAACTACGTGCTTAGAGTCTAAGATGTTGGGCTCTACTTTGGAAGTAAGGGTATCGTGATAGACACATTAGTGTGTTAAAGGTTATATGAATATGTACGTGCAAATATTTCATATGACAAAGTGATATAGTATGACATACCCTACTACTTGGTTGGGGTCTGTTATTAATAGACTCTAATTTGGCTTGATTGTGTTACGTGGACACATTATGTGCCATTGTTATACTGATTTGTATTTGCAAATATAGCATACGTGTACTTGTATTTGGTGAGCACATAATTATATGGTTCATGAAGAGCTAGTCCACTACTTTTGGACTTAGTTCTATACTCTCGTAGTTCAAGTAAATATCTACTTGTGCATTCTTGTGTGAGTCCAGCTGGTCCTTGCTTGTTCGGAGGTATATAGGTTCACGCTTATCGCGAGGCTGGGGCTAAGTTGATAATCGGGGATCTATGTATCTGCGCTTGACCCCTTACTACAGTCCATAGTAAGGGCATAGCTTCCTTTATTAGAGCAATATGCCTGATAAAAAAGAATGCTAAACTCGTGAATCTTGTTCTTGTTAGTGACACTGGTTACCGGGTCCTCTTGTGTACTGCACAGCAGCAACTTGATTGATCGTGATTTGTCAACTGCAATAAGCAACGACAACAATAGTTTACTTGGGAGGAATAAGGTTGGAATATCCTTTGTAACGTGGTAGTTTAGCCTTATGTGTTAGCTACTTGATGAGTTGGCTTAGCCTCTCATATACTTGTTACTTGATGACATCTTGATTTGCATGATTACATGATAATATGCTATGTACTTGTATCTAGTAACTTACTGAGATTTATCTCACCCCGTTCCTTGTTTATTTGTCCCCCCCCAGGAAAGCAAGTGGTAATACGTTGTGAGGCTCGACTTAGCAGGGGCCTACTTGGCAGGTTGTTCTTGTTTGGGGATTGTTATCCTTTCCAGTATTTGGTGAGGATGATCTTGTATCAGTTGTTTAGACTCAGTATATTGGGTAGACTTGTATAGTGTTCTTGTAATGCCAGCGTATGTGCTAGGCATGTTTTCCGCTGTGTACAACCATTTGGTTTCAATTTCTTGGTATAGAACTCGTTGTGAGCTATCTTAGCTCGTTCCTCTTGAGTATATATATGATGTCAGTTTGATATAAGCAGATGTCATTTAGTTTCTTGTTTCTTGTTAGTCACGCTCACCAGGTTCGAGGTTCTATTAGGGAATCCCGGGACTTGGGGGCGTGTCAAGACCGATGTTGCTAGTGCGCACTGTAGCATACATCAAACTACCATCTGCACTAGCATAGGGTACTCGAGCCTTATGCTCTTTCTCCTCAGCCGATTTGGGCTCAAACGCGACTGTCTGTGCATTCACTGCACCCAGAGTATCTATAGCCTTTGCTGTTGACCTACCAAACCTCTTTAAAACTTTCTTGATGTATATTTTTGGGATAAGAACAGTTTTCATTTGGCTCTGTCTCTATAGATCTCCATACCCAGAATTTTCTTCGCGTTACCCAAATCCTTCATCTCAAAGTCTGCGACCAATAAGCCTTTCAGCTTCTAAATCTATGACTTCTTGACTGCTGCTGTCATATAGCTTTCAAAACTCTTGTACCACTGACTAGGCGATTGCTTCAATATACAAACTTGATCTTCCTTACCAGGAACTTGGAATCCTTCCGACTCTGTCATGTATATCTCGTCCTCTATTGCTAGCAACACTCTGATCGAAGTGTGTCTGACCACTGGTGAGAAGATCTCATTATAGTCCACCCCTTTTCTCTGTGTGAAACCCCTTGCAACAACGCGAGCTTTATACTTGATCCCTTCTGCCGGTGACATCCCTTCCTTTTTCTTGAATATCCACTTGCAAGTCACAATCTTTCTGCCTTCTGGCCTTGTGGTCAACTCCCAAGTCTGATTCCTATGAAGAGACTCCATCTCATCACCCATAGCTGCATACCACTGAGATGACTCTGAACATGTAACTACTTCCTTGAAAGTAGAAGGTTCCGTAAGAGTGGGCTCCACTTTCTCAGCAACTTGCAGTGCATAAGACACCAAGTCTTCAAATCCATACCTCTCTGGAGGCTTCCCAAAATTATCTCTTCTAGACCTTCCTTGTGCTAACCCATGTTCTTCGGGAACTGAACTTGAACTTTCTGGTGCTTCAGTCTCTATCTCTATTGGTGGATCCTGATCAACAACTGACTGTGGGACAACTAACTCTTCAGTATCTTGTTGCTCCACCTGTTTTTCAACATCTGATTATGGGACAACTAACTCTTTAGTATCTTGTTACTCCACCTGTTTATCAACACCGCCAATACTTGAAACAATCGTGGATTTACCAGTCCATACCTCATAGGGAACTTTGAGGTCAATACTGGTGTGAAGTCCATGATTAATCAAGTGACATGTTGTACTAAGCGCTTCAGCCCAGAAACGTTTAGATAACTCTGCATTGGAGAGTATGCACCACGCTCCCACAAGCAATGTCTGATTCATTTGTTTTGCTACACCATTCTACTGTGGCGTGCCCCTGCTGGTGAGATGTCTAGAAATCTCCACCTCTCTGCAAAACGAATCGAACTCAGTACTGCAGAACTCCAAACCATTATTTGTCCGGAGCTTCTTGATCTTCTTCTCTATCTGGTTCTTCACTACCGTCTTCCAGTCCTTGAAATTCCTTAGATCCCCATTCTTGTGCTTCATGATAATCACCCAAGTCCTCGAATAATCATCAACTATGGACGTGAAGTATCTGTGCCCCCTTAGAGATTCCTAACGTGAAGTTCCCCAACAATCTGAGTGGATGTAATCCAGAACACCTTTTTTGTTATGTACGCCCTTGGAAAAACTATTACGCTTCATCTTCCCTAGCACACAATCCTCACAAAATTTAAGATCCTTGATCTTATGGCCACATAGAAGATCCCTTTTAGCCAGCTCCTGCATCCCTCGAGTGCTCATGTGACCGAGCCTGATGTGCCACAGCTTAGATATATCTCCCTCGTTCACCTCTGATGATGCAACCATAGCCGACCCTGCAAGCGTCCTTCCTTAGAGGAAATACAAGGATCCCCGCTTAAGGCCTTTCACCACCACTTCTGAACCATTACAGACACTAACGGCTCCACCTTTACCTTTGAAACTGAACACTTTACTATCTAACTGACTAAGAGAAATCATATTCTTCGTCATAAGCGGAACGTGTCGAACCTCGTTCAAAGTGACAAACTTACGATCATGAGTCTTGACCTTGATTAAACCAATATCGACAACCTTCCAGACTGCACTGTTGGCCATGCTTATATCACCTCCATCTATCTGCCAGTAATCAGTAAACCATTCTCTCCTAGGACTGATATGGTAAGACGCTCCTGAATCAAGAATCCACGCATCAGATGCGCGTGCTGATTCTGATGTAACTAGAGCATAATCCTCTTCTGAACTGCTATCCTTTGCTATCATGGCCTCTGCTCTGACTGGTACCTTGCCTTGCTTCTTTCTGAGACAATCGAACTTCCAATGCCCCTTCTCCTTGCGGAAATTACAGATATCCCTAGGCTTCGGACCCTTCTTGTGTGAAGAATTACCTTTATTGTTCTTCTTCCTACTAGAACCCCTGTTACTGCTACTAGCAACCAAACATGATGACTGGGTACCTGCCTCATTCCCACTCGCCTTTTGGCGTAACTCCCTCGTCTTGAGAGAAGTTTTCACTTCCTCTAGAGAGATACCATCTTTACGATTTATGCACGAATCGACATAATGTTCATAAGACATAGGTAAAGATACTAAAAGTTGCAAGGCTGCATCCTCGCCATCCATAATAACTCCTATATTACGCAGTTCAAGTAATGCAGAAGTAAATCTATCAAGATGATCATTTATGGGTGTACCTTCGGTCATCGACAATCATACAACTTCTTCTTCCGGTATAACTTGTTGGTCAATGAACGTGTCATGTACATATCTTCCAACTTTAACCAAAGATCGCTTCCGGAGTCTGTTCCTGCAACATTGGTTAGGATCTCATCATCCAACTGTTTGATGATCTTGGCGTGAGCCTTCTGATCTAACTTCTTCAACGCTGCTTCTTCCTTGGCGGCTGTCTGTCTGTCCTTCTCTGACCCTTCTGTGGTGATTGCCTTACCCTTGGGATCCTTACGATCCCTGATTCCAATCTCCAACGGTTCCCATAAATCTTTGTCTATCAACAAAACCTTCATTTTGATCTGCCAGGGAGAAAAACTATTCTTTCCATTGAACTTGTCGATTGAATCTGCTCCTTGACCCATCTTCTCGTTCTCTGCAGCGGAATCCCTAAACCTCTAACCACGAACCAAAGCTCTGGTACTACCAGAGCTCTGATACCACTTGTTAGAGCAATAAACAAGACATAATAAGAAAAGAAAGCAATCACAAGAACACAGATATACGTGGTTCACCAACTTGGCTACATCCACGGGGAGGGGAGAGAATATTATTATCAATCTGGAGAAACGATTACAAGATCACACTATTACTGCTGCACGAATTTTGAACACAAAATTCCTAACTGTGCAACTATAGAATTGCAGATCTCTCTGAGCACTCTAATAATCTATCTATGATTTTCAGCTGATTTTGATCTAAAATAATGGCCTCTATTTATGCCAGTAAAGTCTATCTCAAAATCTAGTAGGAACTTGGAATCCTAGTCTAAAACTGACTTAAAAACCTTCCTTCTGAACAGCTGCGGAAAACTGATCGAAACAGGAGTCTGGGGCCTTGGTCCGGCCGGGTATAGCCCCTGGTCCGGTCGGACCCAACACTAGTCCGGGCGGATCCCTCCTATAGCCCGATCGGACCTACCTCCTTCCTTTAATCCTTGATTTCCGACGTCAACTAGGTCCGTCCGGTCGGACCTCCTTCTGTGCTCCGTCCCGGAATTACGAAATCTTCCTGTTGTTTAATCATTTAACTCGGCGTCCCAAATTCAAAGGCATTAACCCAACATAGTTGATACGAACTGATCATATACTATGATATCTAGAAACCTGGCCTTGATTAACTCATCTGATACTATTTGTAGACCCCCCTTAACTTCTTAGTGATTCTGAACCTCATTGCCTTTTTACTTGCTTAGAGTTAATGACAAGAATTCTTATGTCAAAAAAAAACATTATTTCCTGTAAATTGCAGTTCTTGTTTTCAGTCTTAATCTCTTTTCACGTTTGACACAATAAGAAATTTAATACTGTATATTTCAACAAGAAATCAATAAAATTATTTATATAAAAAAATTGATTGAAAGGGTAAAGCCCTAATTTTTTTTGGGAAATTTAAAAATTTGGGATTGGAAATCAGAGATGGAGTAAAAGGAGCGACAGAAGAGAGAATAATATCTGTTAAGAATCGGCAACTATGGTTGTTCCGGCCTCCGGCTCCGTGGTTGCGTTTCCGTCTCCTCTCTCGTCGTCTCTCCTAACTCGTCCGCTCATCGCTCTCACAAATCGCAATCGCTCAAAACAAAAGGCCTTCTTATGGCAAACTAAGTAAATAGCTTTGGGTAAGTTTTGTAAAAATTGACTTTATATATGTGGTGGTTCGTGTAAGTTTTGAGGGGTGTCAAATGAATTTTTTTAGGGGGGTCAAAGTTATAATTTGAAATTTTTTAAGGGCCAAAGTGGGGTATAAACGGAGAGGTCAGGGGGGCCCTGGATATACTATTATACAAGTAAACGTAACTGTTTTACAATGTTATTATACAAGTAAAATGTAACATTAGTTTATAAAAATTGTTATTTTCATATTTTTACAATGTTACTAACACAAGTGTTTTTAGTTCTAAAGTGTAAAATGGTTGAATTATTACTTTTCTATAAATATGTGTTACAATTATGTATATAAACACTGTTACATATAAGTAACACGTTCATTACATTTTAGTTATAATAAGTATTACTTTTGGCAAATGAAAAAAATATAAAAAAACACTGTTGTTTTTCTGTTTATATTTATTACTTTTATGTATACAAACCGTTACATATAAGTAAATCGTTTGTTACATTTAGTTATAGTAACTATTACTTTTGGCAAACCGAAAAAATACAAAAAAAAAAAAAAAAAAAAAATACTCCCTCCGTCCCAGTTTAAGATTCTTACATTCCTTTTTGGTATGTCCCAGTTTAAGGTTCTTAGTTGCTTTATTCCATAAGTGGAAAAGAATGAATAGTGCTTTAAAAAATCTTGCCCTCAGAAAGTTCATTTAATTACAAAAAAAAACATTACTTACCTAACTTACTTTCACCCACTTGCTTTATGAATAGTCTTTTGGACATTTATATCCTTCAATCTCTACTTTTGGTTGCCTCATTTCTATTGTTTTTGCCTTAGTTTCTTAATAAGCGTGCATAGTCAAACTAAAAACCTTAAACAGGGACGGAGGGAGTAATATAAAAACTAAAAAAAATGCAAAAAAAAAAAAAAAAAAAAATTGCCCCCGGGTCGTGGTTCAAAAATGACCCGTCTCTGTACTATGAGAGGGGTCATGGTGTTTTCATACAAGTTTTTGTCTTTAATATTTTAATTTGGGGAAAGAGTAAATTTGATTTTTTTAAAAACATTTATTTTCGAACTTAGTATCAATTTTATTAATGAAGTATAAGTTATCTGTTTTTTTTTTTCTGTTTTTGTTTTTGTTTTTGTTTTTTTTTTTTTTTTTTTTGTAATTTATGAAGATAAATAAAGTGGCTGTCAATTTTTGAAGGTTCAATTAAGTGACAACAAAATCTTTTTGTAAATTTGAGATTTTTAATGCTTGCCCCCATTGTGAATCAAGAAGATCATGGAATGGTGGAATGAGGTGGATGTAGAATCAAGAGGATTGGATGGTGGGAGGTGGATGAGTGGCGGAGATTGGGTGTTTTCTTGGGCTATAAAAAATGAAACTGAAAAATGAGAGATAAAGTTAATGAAACAAAAGAAAAGCATTTTTTTTTTAGTGGTGGTGGAAATTAATATTAATATTCCACTACCAATGATGTGTTTCAATCCTTAATGATCTATAGTAGAAATTATATCTGAAATTATTATAAGAGTTATATAGTAAGTAGTTAATTATATAATCATTTTTGAAAAGCCGAAAATGAAATTAGGAATTAGCGGATTTTAGGGATTGAGCATGTAGATTATCATTAACTAAAATCTTATTAAATTTTATTAGGAAATTTAAGTAAATTGAAGGGGGAAGTGAATTGTGGGAAAGTAGGAGGGATTACGAAAATAATAAACTATACAATGATGATTTTGAAGTAACAATCATTTTTATGTTAAAAGAAAAGTAAGAATCAATTTTAATATGGATATTTATATTTGAGATTTCAAAGTACCTTTGTAACGACCCGAAATTTCACAAGCTTAACGACCCGAAATTTCACAAGCTTAACATTCCATAAATCTCAAAATAGTACATCTCAAAATCGCTAAAACAATGTACAAAATATCATTAATCCCCCTGAATTCTCAATAAACTGCTCCGTCCCAAATCTTTTCTATCTCGAACTCCGATCCACAGTCAACTGCAAAACTGAAACTGGAGGGGGTGAGCTGGACGCTCAGTAAGAAAGGGGATATACAGTATCACAAAAGCCAAAGGAACACAATTATCAAATAACACAGTCCATGAAATTATAAATATGGACGTACCAATAAGACTCAAATTTCATAACTCGAATACCAATCGATTATACTTCACAGTCTAACGCACTAATTATGTTCGGGCCCAGTGGCTTAACAACAATCGATCAAACTTGTTGGCACCCACACTTGGAGCCTAACCAACACAACTCAATAACTAAATCAAAATCCACTGCGACCGTCACATAATTAGTCACATTAGAACAATTCCATATAACAAATCTCGTTCTTTGAGAATCAAAACACATATAGCATGCTTTCACTAAAATCAATACTTTTCGAATCAATTTCAATATCAGAGGAATTATCAAATTGGAACGGACAAACGAATACGTATCAATAAAAATAAGCGCAATGAAAAGACGGATATCAAAGAAATAATCACGTGATAAAACTAACACGGAATCGACACTGCATAGTCTCTCTTACCTCAAAACTTTTAGTAATAGATCACCACTTAATTCACCGAGATCAAATGTCAAACATTAAGCTCCAAAATTGAAGTTGTAAGCACTAAGCCTAATATATACTCACGGGCAGCCCATCCATTTAATCTTATATACTCTCTCTTTTCCTATTAAACATACCAACAAAAAGAACAATCACACTCCATATAAATCAAAATATAATATAATCTCATAGCACCCAAATTCAGTACTAACCATCCTAAAATTCCAAAATTTCGCTTGGAGTACTTACCTTAATCCAGCCGCAGCCACAACCTCTCTAAACTTATTGCCGCCGTCACCGTCTCTCTTCTTTCTTTGTGGTGATTAACAATTTGTGGTGTTTAGTTGACGTGCTAGGTTAGGGTTTAGGGTAGAAATATTTATACTCTCTTCAAAAATTCACCTAGTTAATATCTAAATAGCCCGAACCCAAATAATAAATTTACAATAACCCAATTATCTGGACTTGCACTAAGGGCCCAACTTAAATAATATATTATTCCCTCTAATCATTTTTTTTCAAAAATACAACCTAAATTCAAAATAAAATACTTAAATTTTTTGGGGGTATTACAACCTTAAATAAATATAAATACTCTTTCATAACAAAAAAAATAACAATTAGTATAAAATATTGGAAAAACTGCAAATATAGTACCTGAATTATTGGGGTTATTTTGGATTTGGTACCTGGACTCTCATTTTTTGCATCCGTCATACCCAAACTCTAATTTTTACTGTATCCGTCATACCTACCACTAACGCCGTCCATTTTTCTCAGTTAAGTCATCATGTGACCATACACGTGATCAATTTTGCAGGGGTAAAATAGGAAGACAAATATGCATAACGGAATTCAATGAATTGAGACGGTCCGTCAGTTCAGCAATCTGAGCTCTCAGAACATTGTTCTCATGTTCAACAGCAATGTACTTTGGAGTAGCGAAATCAATACTCTCCATATTCTGATTCTTGTCGTTTTTCATTTGGTTGATTTGGCCAATCAATTCGTCCAAATACTCCTGCTTTCACTTGCGAGACCTTCTAGCAGATTCCTTGTTGGATTCCATCCTCTTGCGTTTCCTCGGATCGATTACCGGGTCCGAGATGGGACTAGCTTGGCGCTGTGGTGGCGTTGCCATTTTCGATAATGAAATTAACAAATGGGTTAAAGGAATTGGTGATTAAAAGTCAGATTGAGATTGAAATCGAAGCTTTAGAACGAAAGAGTAAGATCAAATGGAAGGGGAAATTAGGGTTTTGAAAAAGAGAAAAAATCAAAATTGAGAGAGATCAGACTCTAATGAGGGCTAATTTATGAAAGCTCGTGAAACCAGTAGAGGAAAACAACATAGAAGAGAAAGAGTGAAGAATTCAGATCCAACGCATAAGGATCGATAAAGTCATTAAGAAATAAATTGGTGAGGTAAGAACCCTAAAATCATTGAATCAACTCTTATTAATTCCGAAAATCCCAATTCCCCAATTCAGAACCAAGATTAATTCAAGAACCCTAAATCCGAAACAAGAAATCAGAACGAAATGGCTCGATTGATCTTCAAATTACACCAAGAATGACAGACAGAAATCAACAATCGATTATCAATCATTAATTTAACGCCTTTTAACATTCGTCACATTTGTCTTCCTCTTTTACCCCGGCAAAATTGATCACGTGTATGGTCACATGATGACTTAACTGAGAAAAATGGATGTCGTTAGTGGTAGGTATGACGGATACAGTAAAAATTAGAGTTTGGGTATGATGGGTGCAAAAAATGAGAGTCCAGGTAACAAATCCAAAATAACCCCAATAGTTCAGGTACTATATTTGCAGTTTTTCCTAAAATATTTCACTCAAATTGTATTGATTGGCAAAAATATATACTCCCTTCGTCCCAACACAAGTATGACTTCTTTCCTTTTAAGGCCGTCCCAATACAATTGAGACTGCCTAAAATAGAAATGTTTTAATATATTTATATTCAACCAACCTCACTATTCAACTCCACTCATTCTCTATCTTCATTTTCAACCACTCAATTTATTCAACCAAGCCTACTATTTACCCCACTCATTCTCTCTCTTCATTTTCAACCACACATACACTACTTTTCTCTTAATTCAAGTTAAAGTTTGATTCAACTAATAAGTGTGAAATTTGTGTAGAGGCAAAAATGGCAAAAGCACCATTTCCCTCGGTAATAAGAAACACAAAACATCTGGAATTGGTTCACACAGATATATGTGATCTAAAGTTTGTGCAAACTAGAGGTGGGAAAAAGTACTTCATTACTTTTATAGACGATTGCACGAGGTATTGCTATGTATACCTGTTAAGAAGCAAGGATGAAGCCTTAAATGCTTTTATGACTTATAAGAATGAAGTCGAGAATCAACTTATTACAACAATTAAGAAGATTCGAAGAGACAGAGGAGGAGTGTATGTTGCGCCGTTTGAAGATATATGCTGGGAATCCGGAAATTGGTTTAGTTTATTGGGTTTGACCAATATTTGACCAATTTTAATTATTGATTCCATTTAATAAAAATGGAAATTAGTTGCAAATTAGTAATCTACATTCGGAGTAGATTAACGTGATGTATTTATTTTCTCAAAACCAATTTCGGGTGAATGACAAATTAATTGTTGAAAGTGTGCAACTATAATGGGTTTATGAAGAGTTGGAAATATGGAAAGCCATTATCCCACATTGGTTGGAAAATGAAAAAGATGAGAGTATTTTATATAGCTCATCTAAAGGTGGTCAATTCATGGGAAATGGAAACCTTGAAGAAGGTCTCTTTAGAATGAATGTAATAAACGTATTCCGCCCAGAGGCGAAGAATAAAGATATCGTTTCTTATTTGTCTGAGTGTTCTAATTTATGGCATGATAAATTAGGACATGTGAATTCAAATTCATTAAGGCTAGTAAATTTAAATTTACTTACTAAAATGGAATTTAATACATAAAATAAGTGTGAAGTATGTGTGGAAACTAAAATGACAAAGTCACCCTTCCCTACAGTTGAAAGAAGTACAACACCTCTAGAGTTGATCCATACGGACATTTGTGATTTAAAACTTGTGCAAACTAGAGGTGGGAAAAAGTACTTTATAACCTTTATCGACGATTGCACTAGATATTGTCTTGTATATCTTTTGAAAAGCAAAGATGAAGCTTTAGAAGCTTTCAAGGGATATAAGAATGGAGTTGAAAATCAACTTAATTTGAAAATTAAGAAGATTCGAAGTGATAAAGGTGGAGAATATGTAGCTCCATTTGAAGATATATGCTGAGAATCTGGCATTATTCATCAAACGACTGCTCCTTACTCACATCAATCAAATGGAATCGCTGAAAGGAAAAATAGAACTCTTAAAGAGATGATGAAGGCAATGTTGATTAGTTCAGGCTTACCCGACAACATATGGGGGAAGCAATCCTTTCAGCTAACTACATTCTTAACAAACTACCACACAAGAAAAAGGATAAAACTCCATATGAACTATGGAATGGAAGAAAGCCTTCCTACAATTACCTTAAAGTGTGGGGGTGCCTAGCAAAGGTGGAAATACCTAAACCTAAACAGGTTATAATAGGACCCAAAACTTTTGATTGTATTTTTGTTGGATATGCAAACAATAGTAGTGCTTATCGATTCTTAGTGCACAAGTCAGAAATTACTGATATAAACGCATAAATGATCATTGAATCAAGGAATGCTGTATTCTTTGAATATAAGTTTCCTTGTAAGGAAAAGAATGGAGAAAGTTCACAAAAGAGAACTTATGACAATGCAATTGATTCATCATTAGAAGATGAAGAACCTTGACGCAGTAAGAGGACAAAGGTAACCAAGACCTTTTGGGCCTGATTTCCTAACTTATATGTTAGATGATGAACCAAGGACATTGCAAGAAGCTTTGTCCAGTCCAGAAGAGCCTCTCTGGAAAGAAGCTATCAATAGTGAGATTGAATCCATTATGCAGAATCATACTTGGGAGATAGTAGATCTTCCTCCAGGTTGCAAACCGTTGGGTTGCAAATGGATCTTAAAGAGAAAGTATAAAGCCGATGGGACTATTGATAAATACAAAGCTAGATTAGTAGCTCAAGGGTTCAAACAAAGAGAAGGATATGACTTCTTCGATACATATTCTCCTATCACAAGGATTACATCCATTCGTGTTCTCATTGCTATTGCAACTCTGAATAACCTTGAGATACATCAAATGGATGTGAAAACAACCATTCTGAATGGAGAGTTAAATGAGGAGATTTATATGCAACAACCTGAAGGGTTCGTTGCACATGGACAAGAACATAAAGTGTGCAAACTTGTCAACTCATTGTACGGTCTTAAACAAGCACCAAAACAATGGCACGAGAAGTTTGACCGAACTATGTTATCCAACGGATTCAAAATAAATGAGTGTGACAAATTTATATACATTAAGGGCACACAAGATGAATATGTGATTGTATGTCTATATGTGGATGACATGCTAATCATGGGAAGTAATCATGATATAATCATGAAAACTAATAACATGTTAAAGAAAAACTTTGACATGAAAGATCTGGGTCTAGCAGATGTTATCCTAGGGATTAAGATCTCAAGAATAAGTGATGGAATTGTCTTATCACAATCTCATTACATCGAGAATGTGCTTAAGAAATTTGAAGCTTTTGATTTACCTCCGGCTAAGACTCCGGTAGATCTAAATCTACATTTATCCAAAAATAGAGGTGACCCAGTTTCACAGTTGAAGTATGCTAGAGTTATAGGCAGTCTGATGTACTTGACTAATTGTACATGACCAGACATAGCATACTCCGTAAGTAAACTCAGTAGGTTTACAAGTAATCCAAATAGTGATCATTGGGCAGCGCTGACAAGAGTACTAAGTTACTTAAAACACACTATGAGCCATGGATTACATTATACGAGATATCCACCTGCATTGAAAGGATACAGTGATGCAAATTGGATATCTGACACAAAAGACTCAAAGTCCACAAGTGGGTATATATTTACCATTGGTGGAGGAGCAGTGTCTTGGAAATCCTCTAAACAAACCTGTATAGCTCGATCCACAATGGAATCCGAGTTTATTGCCTTGGATAAGGCTGGAGAAGAAGCCGAGTGGCTAAGAAATTTCCTAGAGGATATTCCGTGCTGGAACAAACCAGTGCCTTCTGTCATGATACATTGCGACATTATGTCAGCAATAGGAAGAGCAAAAAGTTGTATGTACAACGGAAAGTCGCGACACATATGAAGAAGGCACAACACTGTCAGACAATTGATCTCTAATGGAATAATTTCCATTGACTAATTAAAGTCGAAAGAAAATATAGAGGATCCGTTTACGAAAGGTATAAACAGAAGTCAAATGTACAACGCATTAAGGGGAATGGGGTTAAAACCCACACAAACAAAGAATTCCATAACGGTAACTCAACCATGATGAGTGGAGATTCCACAAACTTGGTTCAATGAGACAACTAAGTTATGGATATTCTAGTGGTGCACTTAGAACCTTGTATAACCCATTCTTAGAAGCTGTCTGAGTGCGAAAACCCTGCAGACGTGTGGTGAGGGTAAGCATTAAGCTTTTAATGATTCCTATACCTTGAAAAGGTGGAGTATGGCAGGATACTTTTTATGGGTGATCACCTATATAAGTGAGAAGTTTGGCCGCTTCTAAAATGAAACACTTATGAATCCAAGATATGGTCCAGGGCCGAATTAGACACAACATGAGAACGAAAGATATTAGAATTGTTATCGTGTAAATGTTATTGTCTTGGTTTACATAAAAACGCTGACCAGTTCAAGACAACGCGTTCACTGAGCAGCTAGTAAATCCGATAGCATCTTACTAGGGATGGTTCAAAGCCGGAAGCTACCTACCCCTATGCGGTAACAGTTCGTCGGTATTTTCTATAGAGTCAACATTCATGCATTAATTTCATTCATGTGGAGGATTGTTGGAAATTGGTTTAGTTTATTGGATTTGACCAATATTTGACCAATTTTAATTATTGATTCCATTTAATAAAAATGGAAATTAGTTGCAAATTAGTAATCTACATTCGGAGTAGATTAACGTGATGTATTTATTTTCTCAAAACCAATTTCGGGTGAATGACAAATTAATTGTTGAAAGTGTGCAACTATAATGGGTTTATGAAGAGTTGGAAATGTGGAAAGCCATTATCCCACATTGGTTGGAAAATGAAAAAGATGAGAGTATTTTATATAGCTCATCTAAGAAGGTTCCAATCAAGTGTGGACTTGGGCTTCCAAGCTAAGTAGCCTTTGGGCTATCCATGCAAGCTAGTGGGTAAATAGGTTGATTTTGGGCTAGCCCAAAATTGAGATTTGACCCGCGAAGCGGCGCGAAAGGTGGATTGGGCGATTTAGGGCGCACTTTGCACTTCGCATCGGTTGCTGGGTGCTGTGGAGCTTAAATTTTTGGCGAAAGTGGGCTCGGTGGTCCGTGGTCCAGTTGGTTGGTACGGCGCGACCCGCGCCGGTTCGAACAGGCGGGTTAAGAGTCTTGGGTCGACCCAAATGATCTCAGCCTTCCATTCGAATCTGATCCAACGGTGCCAGATCCATCAGCCACCAATAACAACTATTCCCAAAAGGCTCCTCACCTCTTCAAAACCTATATAAAGGACCCCCTCGCCTCATTTCATTCCATCCAGCAATCCATTGCATTGTAGTATTACCTAAAGGCATTCTAAGTATCTTGTAACATCCTAGAAGTCGTAGAAGTTCCAGTCAAGTCCTGAAGATCCCGAGTATTCAGTAGTTCGCCCGAAAGTTTCAGAGTCGTTGTGCTACGTTCTGAAATTCCGAAAGTCGTTGTATCTTGGAGACAATTTTCGCAGTCCGTGAGCACTTATATACCGGGCAATATTGTCTTACGGAGAAAGAGTCCAACTCTTGCCTCGACTTTATTTTGTGGAAATAATTTTCCGTCCTTGTTATTATTTTATTTAAAGCCTAATTTTCTAAATACACACATATCCTCCAACATTCGTAAGACAATAATCTGTGTATTTGAAATAATGGCTTTTAATCCAGTGTGTGCTTCAGGCTCTGCTCCACATTACCCGGCTCTTGGAAACAATGTGGAAAAATTCGAAGGCGCAAATTTCAAGAAATGGAAACAGAGCATGTTGATGTTCTTAACTACCCTCAGCCTACAAAGTCTCTTAACAGAAGACTCCCCGGCCATTTCCGATGAAGATCTAGATCCGCAAAGGCGGATGACCAAGAAAGCATGGGATCATAGTGATCTCATATATATAATGTACATCCTAAATGGGCTAGATGATGCCATATTCAGGAAGTATTATTTCATGGAGACAGCCAAAGAATTATGGAATTCTTTAGAACAGGCCTATAAGGGCAAGAAATCCAACTTCAAGAATTGCTTCAACTTTGGCAAACCCGATCACCTTGCTAGAAACTGTCAGATTCCAAGATGGGGAATGGGCAACAGGAATCAAGCCAGCATCATTGAAAGGTTGAACATGCTTGATCTTGAAGCTATGGTGTGTGAAGCCAATTCAAAGAAATCGGATGAAAACCGAAGCAAATGGTGGTTAGACACTGGAGCTACCTGCCATATATGTGCTGATAAAGACTTCTTCTCATCATATTCTCCTATCAGAGGAAGAAAAGTGAACATGGGAAACTCTTCTACTTCCAATGTCGATGGACATGGAAAGGTAGTACTGAATATGCACTACTATGAACTAACGCTCAAGGATGTACTTCATGTCCCAGACATCCGCATGAACCTTGTGTCAGGCTCCTTATTGGTCAAAGATGGTTTTAGACTAGTTTTTGAAAATAATATGTATGCTATAACTAAAGGTGGTCAATTCATGGGAAATGGAAACCTTGAAGAAGGTCTCTTTAGAATGAATGTAATAAACGTATTCCGCCCAGAGGCGAAGAATAAAGATATCGTTTCTTATTTGTCTGAGTGTTCTAATTTATGGCATGATAAATTAGGACATGTGAATTCAAATTCATTAAGGCTAGTAAATTTAAATTTACTTACTAAAATGGAATTTAATACATAAAATAAGTGTGAAGTATGTGTGGAAACTAAAATGACAAAGTCACCCTTCCCTACAGTTGAAAGAAGTACAACACCTCTAGAGTTGATCCATACGGACATTTGTGATTTAAAACTTGTGCAAACTAGAGGTGGGAAAAAGTACTTTATAACCTTTATCGACGATTGCACTAGATATTGTCTTGTATATCTTTTGAAAAGCAAAGATGAAGCTTTAGAAGCTTTCAAGGGATATAAGAATGGAGTTGAAAATCAACTTAATTTGAAAATTAAGAAGATTCGAAGTGATAAAGGTGGAGAATATGTAGCTCCATTTGAAGATATATGCTGAGAATCTGGCATTATTCATCAAACGACTGCTCCTTACTCACATCAATCAAATGGAATCGCTGAAAGGAAAAATAGAACTCTTAAAGAGATGATGAAGGCAATGTTGATTAGTTCAGGCTTACCCGACAACATATGGGGGAAGCAATCCTTTCAGCTAACTACATTCTTAACAAACTACCACACAAGAAAAAGGATAAAACTCCATATGAACTATGGAATGGAAGAAAGCCTTCCTACAATTACCTTAAAGTGTGGGGGTGCCTAGCAAAGGTGGAAATACCTAAACCTAAACAGGTTATAATAGGACCCAAAACTTTTGATTGTATTTTTGTTGGATATGCAAACAATAGTAGTGCTTATCGATTCTTAGTGCACAAGTCAGAAATTACTGATATAAACGCATAAATGATCATTGAATCAAGGAATGCTGTATTCTTTGAATATAAGTTTCCTTGTAAGGAAAAGAATGGAGAAAGTTCACAAAAGAGAACTTATGACAATGCAATTGATTCATCATTAGAAGATGAAGAACCTTGACGCAGTAAGAGGACAAAGGTAACCAAGACCTTTTGGGCCTGATTTCCTAACTTATATGTTAGATGATGAACCAAGGACATTGCAAGAAGCTTTGTCCAGTCCAGAAGAGCCTCTCTGGAAAGAAGCTATCAATAGTGAGATTGAATCCATTATGCAGAATCATACTTGGGAGATAGTAGATCTTCCTCCAGGTTGCAAACCGTTGGGTTGCAAATGGATCTTAAAGAGAAAGTATAAAGCCGATGGGACTATTGATAAATACAAAGCTAGATTAGTAGCTCAAGGGTTCAAACAAAGAGAAGGATATGACTTCTTCGATACATATTCTCCTATCACAAGGATTACATCCATTCGTGTTCTCATTGCTATTGCAACTCTGAATAACCTTGAGATACATCAAATGGATGTGAAAACAACCATTCTGAATGGAGAGTTAAATGAGGAGATTTATATGCAACAACCTGAAGGGTTCGTTGCACATGGACAAGAACATAAAGTGTGCAAACTTGTCAACTCATTGTACGGTCTTAAACAAGCACCAAAACAATGGCACGAGAAGTTTGACCGAACTATGTTATCCAACGGATTCAAAATAAATGAGTGTGACAAATTTATATACATTAAGGGCACACAAGATGAATATGTGATTGTATGTCTATATGTGGATGACATGCTAATCATGGGAAGTAATCATGATATAATCATGAAAACTAATAACATGTTAAAGAAAAACTTTGACATGAAAGATCTGGGTCTAGCAGATGTTATCCTAGGGATTAAGATCTCAAGAATAAGTGATGGAATTGTCTTATCACAATCTCATTACATCGAGAATGTGCTTAAGAAATTTGAAGCTTTTGATTTACCTCCGGCTAAGACTCCGGTAGATCTAAATCTACATTTATCCAAAAATAGAGGTGACCCAGTTTCACAGTTGAAGTATGCTAGAGTTATAGGCAGTCTGATGTACTTGACTAATTGTACATGACCAGACATAGCATACTCCGTAAGTAAACTCAGTAGGTTTACAAGTAATCCAAATAGTGATCATTGGGCAGCGCTGACAAGAGTACTAAGTTACTTAAAACACACTATGAGCCATGGATTACATTATACGAGATATCCACCTGCATTGAAAGGATACAGTGATGCAAATTGGATATCTGACACAAAAGACTCAAAGTCCACAAGTGGGTATATATTTACCATTGGTGGAGGAGCAGTGTCTTGGAAATCCTCTAAACAAACCTGTATAGCTCGATCCACAATGGAATCCGAGTTTATTGCCTTGGATAAGGCTGGAGAAGAAGCCGAGTGGCTAAGAAATTTCCTAGAGGATATTCCGTGCTGGAACAAACCAGTGCCTTCTGTCATGATACATTGCGACATTATGTCAGCAATAGGAAGAGCAAAAAGTTGTATGTACAACGGAAAGTCGCGACACATATGAAGAAGGCACAACACTGTCAGACAATTGATCTCTAATGGAATAATTTCCATTGACTAATTAAAGTCGAAAGAAAATATAGAGGATCCGTTTACGAAAGGTATAAACAGAAGTCAAATGTACAACGCATTAAGGGGAATGGGGTTAAAACCCACACAAACAAAGAATTCCATAACGGTAACTCAACCATGATGAGTGGAGATTCCACAAACTTGGTTCAATGAGACAACTAAGTTATGGATATTCTAGTGGTGCACTTAGAACCTTGTATAACCCATTCTTAGAAGCTGTCTGAGTGCGAAAACCCTGCAGACGTGTGGTGAGGGTAAGCATTAAGCTTTTAATGATTCCTATACCTTGAAAAGGTGGAGTATGGCAGGATACTTTTTATGGGTGATCACCTATATAAGTGAGAAGTTTGGCCGCTTCTAAAATGAAACACTTATGAATCCAAGATATGGTCCAGGGCCGAATTAGACACAACATGAGAACGAAAGATATTAGAATTGTTATCGTGTAAATGTTATTGTCTTGGTTTACATAAAAACGCTGACCAGTTCAAGACAACGCGTTCACTGAGCAGCTAGTAAATCCGATAGCATCTTACTAGGGATGGTTCAAAGCCGGAAGCTACCTACCCCTATGCGGTAACAGTTCGTCGGTATTTTCTATAGAGTCAACATTCATGCATTAATTTCATTCATGTGGAGGATTGTTGGAAATTGGTTTAGTTTATTGGATTTGACCAATATTTGACCAATTTTAATTATTGATTCCATTTAATAAAAATGGAAATTAGTTGCAAATTAGTAATCTACATTCAGAGTAGATTAACGTGATGTATTTATTTTCTCAAAACCAATTTCGGGTGAATGAGAAATTAATTGTTGAAAGTGTGCAACTATAATGGGTTTATGAAGAGTTGGAAATGTGGAAAGCCATTATCCCACATTGGTTGGAGAATGAAAAAGATGAAGGTATTTAATATAGCTCATCTAAGAAGGTTCCAATCAAGTGTGGACTTGGGCTTCCAAGCTAAGTGGCCTTTGGGCTATCCATGCAAGCTAGTGGGTAAATAGCTTGATTTTGGGCTAGCCCAAAATTGAGCTTTGACCCGCGAAGCCGCGTGAAGCGCGCGAAGGGCGGATTGGGCGGTTTAGGGCGCACTTTGCACTTCGCACGTACGTATCGGTCGCTGGGAGCTGTGGGGCCCAGTTGGATTGGGTCAATCCGAGGCCCAGTTCGGCTGAAAGGGCGTGTGGGTAGGAAGCTTCTGGAAGGCGGTTGGTCGGTTACAGCATGGAGCGACCCGCGCCGGTTCGAACAGGCGGGTTAAGAGTCTTGGGCCGACCCAAATGATCTCAACCTTCCATTCGAATCTGATCCAACAGTCCCAGATCCATCAGCCACCAATAACACTATTCCCAAAAGGATCCTCACCTCTTCAAAACCTACATAAAGGACCCCCTCCCCTCATTTCATTCCATCCAGCAATCCATTGCATTGTAGTATTCCCTAAAGGCATTCTAAGCATTCTTGTAGTATCCTAGAAGTCTTAGAAGTTCCAGTCAAGTCCTGAAGATCCCGAGTATTCAGTAGTTCGCCCGAAAGTTTCAGAGTCGTTGTGCTACGTTCTGAAATTCCGAAAGTCGTTGTATCTTGGAGACAATTGCCGTAGTCCGTGCGCACTTATATACGGGGCAATATTGTCTTACGGAGAAAGAGTCCAACTCTTGCCTCGACTTTATTTTGTGGAAATAATTTTCCGTCCCCGTTATTATTTTATTTAAAGCCTATTTTTCTAAATACACCCATATCCTCCAACAAATTATACACTACTTTTCTCTTAATTATTATGTCCACTCCTTTAGTCCTACTTGTGTTGGGACGGAGGGAATATATAAAAGTGATGTAATTGAAATTGTAGTTTGTTTACAAATACTCCAATTCTCTCAGGTATCACCAAAAAAGCACTCCACCCACCTCTTTTCCTCCCCTTTTCTCTCGGGTCAAAATTTTGAATGGCCTATAATGATGATAAGCTTAGAGTATTTGATGTATTTATTGATAATGTAGTATTTAGGAAGTGTTCATAATGCAAAAATTTGTAAATATAACTTCAATTTATGTATTTTTTTTTTTATACATATAACGTTCCGTGCATTATACATCATAGGGAGTAAAACTAGTGATTAATAAAATTGGATAGTGTAATTATTGGGCCCTCTTGTAAAAGTGTACGGCCTCAAGGGTCCAATTAAGCATTAGGTAGACATCCTTTCACACTTTGTTTCTTCCTAAATCCTAAAAGAAATACTCCAAAGGGACCAAGAAATTCTAATGGAGCCCAACAAACTCATTACCTTTACACCTTCTACTTCTTCTATTTCTATCTCAAACTAATCGCTAGCTAGTAAGGTTTACGAGGTTAAAGAAAATATATTTGAAAAAGTAAGTGTTGTGAGTGAGTAGGAGAAAGAAAATAAATTAGTGGATAGTTGTTGTGAGTGGGTAAGAAAGAAAATTAAACTTTTAGGTAAGTAGCAATTAATATGAAATGCTCAAAATAAAAATAAGTAACAATTAGTTTGGGACGGAACCTCAAAAGTTTCACAAATAGACACTTTCACTTATTTTCTGTTGCAATCCAAGTGTACATACATGACACATAATGATTCCAATTCCAAAAGAGAAGGCTATCCCAGCCATGTTTTATAAAAGAAGAAATAAAAGAAGAAACCTAACTAGAGTTACTAAAACAAGTTACGATATAACCGGAACACTCAACAAGTTGTAGCCGTCCGATTAATCGTAGTCAACGATGTTAATCAAGATAAAGTGAGACCAGAAGAGAAGGCTATCCCAGCCATATTTGAGCCCTTCATCTTGCAATCAGGGAGTGGGACCCAATTCCAACTTCTCTTCTCTACATCATAACAAAGCCAAATTATGTCCCACACACCTTCAAAATTGGACATTAAGACAGCCCTTATTATGCCTTGTCTCTCTTCTAAACACCCCATCATTACCCCATAGGGCTTTTTAATCTTGTCAATGAGCTCATTTGGTAACTTTGAAATGAACACCCATTGCCCACCATTTGGGCTCAACCCCCACAACTCCACACCCTTGACCACCCTTACTCTTCTATCCTCCAAGTTGCTCGATCGAACGATTAGCATTTTACCATCACCGTACACGTGTAGCCGATCGATCACGTTCCCCCAAGTGAATCCAACGGCTGAGCCTCCCACCTCGTGCCTCGCTCCGTCGAATCTCGGTCTCACGACCACTGGCGTGTCCCCATCTGATCCAACGGCTATAATAACACTTCCTCTCGACCTATTAGATGCACTCAAGAAAGTGTGGCCATTCCCTTTCTTGGTGCTACTTAGCAAATTGTCATTAGTCTCCTTTGCTTCCATAGACCTCCACTTATTAGTTTTGGAATTGTACTCGAATAAAATCGGAGTGTCTTCAACTAATTCAGCAAACAAGAACTTGAAATGACCCGACTCAGTTAGACTTGTCAGTAATTTTATACCTGATCGCCGCCACGAAGACGTGCCACGTGGCCCCAATGGACTAAGGGGGATCTTTTTAACCGTTCTACTAGTGGGATTAACCGAAATAACTTCCCGACTAGTGTTCAAGGCAAAAAGGAAAAAATTACCCGACGCGGTCAAAAAGTAAAGGTCTTCGCCAGGAGGAACCACATGCTTTAACATATCCGCGATCATGATCGTGAACCACCGGTTACAACAATCAGTGAACCCGTCTAGCACCGCATCACGATGCCAACGCTTCTTATAAATGAAAAGCCACGTGGCAGAGCTAGATTGGATGTTATAATCTCGAACGAAATCTTGATCGGATATAACGGTCAAAACGGACTTGTTAACGAACTTTAACCGAAAGATATCTGGTAAAGCTAGCTGGAAGACGATATATTGGATGAGTTCAGATGGGAGGAGGGTGAAGCCGACGGTGGAGGTGGTGGTGGTTGTGAAATTCCGGCGACTTTCATCCATCTAAGGTCTTGCTTGTAGTTATCCAGATTGTAGCAATGATCGGCCATTATATTGGGACAGGGGAGTTGGCTTTAGTGAGGATTTTAAAATAAGGGGTTGCTTTAAAGAAATAATGATTGGATTTTAAAATGATAAAATTGGCGTAATGCTAGGTGAAAAAAAACAAAATGTCCGAGTACGCATCCGGTCCGATCGATGCCATTGGCCTAATTATTGGATGGTGAAGATCATACGCATGCGGCAAGCCATTGTTTGCAACAAAGTTGACACTTTTCTATTTTTAATTGATGGACAATAATGACATTTTTCTTATTTTGTGAAAAAAACAGCTTTTATAAAGTCAAATTCAGTATTATTTTGCTCCTCTTATTTCATAATAAATGTTAAAATTCATTTATTGTTTTTTAATAAAAATACTTTATTTGTCAATTGGAATTATTTTTCATTTAAAAATGCTTCAATTACTTTTTTTTTGAACAAAATGTAAAAATCTGGGGAAAAAACGGGTTTTACGCTAAGTTAGCGTAAAACGTCTTTTTAAAAATGGTGCGGTGGCATTTTTGTAATAAACGGGAAGTTGTTCGACTCTGATCGTAAGTGTCAGTGTTAGTGTTAAAAAGTGTCAGCCATGTTACACTGGCACTTATGAACACCATCGCTGACACTTTTGATAAATGCCAGTATCAATGTTTATAAGTGTCAGTGTAACGGCTGACACTTTTAAACACTAACAGTACTGACACTTTTGAAAAGTGCTAACGACAATTTTTTTAAACGCCAGTTTAAATAACTGACACTTTAAAATATTCACACTGACATTTACGATGCTTGCCAGTATTTACAAAAATGTCACAACTTGTTTTAAAAAAACAAGAGCCAGCGTGTTTGAAAAAACACGTTTTTCTTTTCTTTAAGGTAAAACACATTTTTCACAAGATATGACACTTTTAATACAAAATAGGGGTATTATTAAATATATTAACATAAAATTACTAGTATTTGTGCCCGTGCCAAGGGCACGGAGACAGTATACATGAATGATCAGTAAACCAACAATATAAACCACCCTATAGAATAAATTTTGAGATTAATCAATCGGCTATATCACTAAAAAAAATGAATACATTCATTTTGGAACAGAGCAATACTTCAATATTTTCTTCCCTCCACAAACAATGTGAACACTAACTTCAACAAAATCTAAAATGCTGAGTTACTTTGTTTAACACAACGCCATCAGTTAAATATTTTGGCAAGTAAATAGTGTCAATGGCTTAATTTATAGAAGCCTCTTTTGAAATTAACCTCATATGTCTGCTAAAAAAAAAATGAAAAGTAAATTGCCCCCCCCCCCCCCCCCCCCCCCCCCCAATTATTTAGGTGCTTATTGTGAAAAGTAAGAAACGCCAATATCATATGGCCAAATTTTAAAGTACGAAATATTAAAATGTCTGTCTGTATTTTTATATACTCCCTCCGTCCCAAAATTTTAAGATATGACACTTTTAATACAAAATAGGGGTATTATTAAATATATTATCATAAAATTATGGTGGAGCATGCAACATTGGATCATCATAATATTTGAGGGGATAATACAGTTTTCGATTTTAAAGGGAATTGCATATGACCCCTTTACATTTTATAAGTTCGACACTTTACTCTCGTAGGTGGCACAAATATTTGATTTTTGTTAAGAAAGTACTCCCTCCGTCCCAGCACAAGTAGGACTAGAGGAGTGGGCACAATAATTAAGAGAAAGTAGTGAATGAGTGGTAGAAAATGAAAAGAGAGAATGAGTGGGGTAAATAGTACTGTTGGTTGAATAAAATGAGTGGTGGAAAATGAAGAGATAAAATGAGTGGGGTTAAATGGTGGGGTAGTTGAATATAAATATATGAAAACATTTTTATTTTGAGTAGTCTCAATTGTTCTAGGACGGCCTACTAAAAGGGAAAGAAGCCATACATGTGCTGGGACGGACCGAGTATTTAAAAGTATGTCTTCCTTCCATAAATTTGGTTTCGTTCAGAAATATTTTCGGTACCATTTTAGCATACATGATCCAACAACTATGCATCATTGTTGTTGACATTATATTGATTTTAATTTTAATAACTTATAACTGTTAGATCAATTGTGGTACACAAATAATACATAAAAAAAAAAAAAAAAGTGGTACCATATGATCTCATCTCTTTTGTTCAGATTTAAGCATTTATTTGAGATAATAAACGCATTATCTACTTCTTTTAGTGTCATATGAATGGGGCCTATTTCATTTTCAACGCTGATAACAAGAGCATTGTAGACTGAAAGGAACGACCGACTTGGAGAAACGGGCTGGAAGGCCGGTCCAACACGCCCCGACCTGAGTCTCGTTCAGGACCGAGCTGAGAAGCAGGAGCCACGAGGAGCCGAATAAGGATTCTGCAGACCACACCGTCTCGTTTGACGGTCAGCTCGTTTGACCGAGTTGACTACTTGATAGCCAGAATTACTCTAAAAGGCCCCTTCGTCGGTGCGCGCGGGCACATCCGATTCAAGGCCGGACTCCGGGACACGCTTGCTCGGTCAGACGAGCTCGGACTTGTATCCGTCCCCATCACGATTAGGAGAATTAAAGGCCTGGCCCAATTCTCTGACAAGGCCCACTGATGACTTCTAGAAGCGTTGCCCTAATACAAACTTGGTGAGTCATAAATGTGGATAAGCACAAATCCCTACGTTCAAGGAGCAGAATCTAGGTGACAAGGCATTGATCTTGGGGTATAAATAGAGCCCTAACTCAGATGAGCGGAGGTTAAGCTCTCTAACCTCATTCTTTCTCTTCAATCTATTCATCCTAAAGCAGCCTAACTCATTCTCACGCCGGAGGGCCTTCGCCGGTGAAGCCCCGGCTGAGTTAACGTTTGTTCATCTATTTCAGGCTAACAGACATCCAGATATCACTTCGCGGGTCCGGCTCAACTGATTGCAATTTTTGCATGATCAGTTTGGTTCCATTGCCGGGAACCGTAGTCTTGTTAGCCTGATTTCTTTCGTTCTGGAGGATATTTCCATCCGGTTTTTTCCATAGTTTTAGAAAACCCAGAAACCGTTCCCGGAGTCTTCATTGCTCCCGGAGACTCAGAACCTTATCGGCCCGCTCCATGCCCAAATCCAGAGAACCGCCGCACAACCCGCTCTCAATCCGCCTTGCTGGTTCAGCAAAACCCAGGAGTCGCCGGAATCACTACCGCAGTCGCCGCCGCCCAGGTGAACGTCTTAAATCCGATCGAGGAGATTCCTTTCACGGAGAGCCACCCCATCCATGTCGGCGGACAGATAGATCGGAGACCCCCTCCGATAACTTATGCGCAGCGGACGGTCGAAATCCCGCATAATGGGGCCGGAACAAGCGGTGTCAATAATGGAGCAGTTACTGAGCATGCAGCAATGTTGAATCGGAGGTTGACGTTGCTTTTACAAATCTAGGAAATCTATGATGAGCTGGCAACCTTAGGTCCGGAACATGTTGCCAATCTCCCGGCGTTACCTGTTGTACCCATGGCAAGGGAATACCCACATGTCATTCCCGTTCCCAGCGGTAGTTTGCCAAGGATGAATCAGATCCCACCGACCACTGTAGGCGCGCACAACCCGAACGAGCAGGAAGAAACCTCAGGAGCAAGGAACGCGGCGCCCCGAGGACCGAGCCTCATGGAAGAGAGAGAGCTTTACAAAGAACGACCTGGAGACCAACCACCTCGATTTCCCCATACTTCTCATTTGACGCACAGGAAAAACGAGGAAGAAATCTCCAGATCGGGAAATAGAGAGGCCCTCGATCCTCTGATCATAGATCTACAGAGGGGAATGCATGAGATGGAGTCTAGCAGGAAAAGTACCAAGAAAATTGCGAACACGATGGCCCCGTTTGCTCGGTGGATCTTGGAAAGCCCTCCTCAGCCTTATCTTAAGCTCCCCTCGTTGACCAAGTACACTGGGTCAGAGGACGCCCGGGACCATGTGCACACTTTTGAGGCGATTATGGCTTTGGTCTCCCATGACGATGATGTCCTATGTAAAGCAATGGTTAGCACCTTAAATGGTGCGGCACTAGCTTGGTTCAGAGCTCTCCCGCCTGGTAGCATCGACAGCTGGGAAAATTTGAGAAGTAAATTCATTGAAAACTTTTCAACAGCGGGCGAACACAAGAAACGACCGACCGATCTGGCAAATGTGAAGCAGGGCGAAACGGAGACGTCTATGAGTTTTTACCAAAGATTTAGAGATTTGGCCGAGCAAATTGAAGGATTGACGAATGATATGGTTATGGTGTGCTTCACTGCAGGCATGAGAGCATCCCAATTGAAGTTTGAGTTTGAGATAAGGCCTCCGGAAACAAAGGGAGACTTATATGAACGAGCATATCGCGTAGCTCAGGCCGACGGATAAACGAACCTCGAAGGAAGGAAAAGAAAAGGCTAAGGAAGAGTCAGGAAGAGCCAACGAGCGCGAATCCAAGGAACCAAAAGAAAGTGAGTCAAGAAGGGGCAAGAACCAAACCAGGAGTACGGAAAGGAAGGAGATCAATGAGGAGGTTTTCACTCCGCTGAACAAATCCCACAAGGAAATCATGAACTTGATAGAGATGTTCCCCCCTCGTCCCATGGTGGGAAACGAGGAGGGGAGAAGAGCTTCGAGTAAATGGTGCGCTTTCCACAAGGATTTTGGGCACGAGACGGAGAACTGCTTGTCGTTAAAAAGAGCCATTCAGCAGAGAGTGGATCAGGGAGAATTGGATCGTTTCATCAAGAGAGATGGTAAGCGAGGTCTCGACACCAGAGGTCGTGATACCAAGGAAAATTATGAATACCGACAACGGCAGGAGCGACCACCTCGGAAGAGAATTGGGGTGATCCATGATGAAGACCTATCGATCACTGCCTTGAAGAATCAAATCTACAGTCTTAAAAAGGTACCCTTTGTGCCGGCTTGGAACAATAAAAGGGAGGAAACCATTTCCTTCTCCCAAACGAGCTCGCGGCCAGTAAAATTGCAAGAGAACAATCCATCATTTTGGAGGGAAGAATTGACAATTGTGAAACGAGCTAGACTTCTGGTAGATACCGGAGCTGCCGGGGATATCTTGTATTATAAATGCTTCAAAGAAATGGACTTGTCCGATAGCATGCTGACCCCCTATGCAGGTCGGTTAGAGGGGTTTACAAATCATAAGGTGGATGTCAAAGGAACTGTGAGCCTCCTCGTTGAGATAGGTACTGCACCTTATAAGGTCCAGGAAACGATCACCTTCATGGTCATTGATGTAGCGAGCGATTACCATGATATTTTAGGGATCCCGAGCCAGGTCAAGCTTGGGATAGTTGTTTCCTTACCTCACCAACGAGGCAAGTTTCCAACTCCGGCCAGAGTGGGTTGTCTGCGAAGCCGAGCCCAGGAATTTTTGGAATATCTGATGGAAACCAGGAAGATGAAGAGAAAGCTCGAGCAAGATTCTATCGGAGTAGAGGTCAAAGCAAAAAGAGTGTCGGAGACAATGCTGGTCGGCGCAGTAAGCGAGATCAAAACGGACGAAGAGATTGAAAAGGAACTAAGGATCGTGAAGAGTAGCATGATCGGCCTCATAAAGAGTGAGGCCCCCACTTTAGCCGGTGAAGACGTGGAAAGAATCACTGACATAATTGTAGACACCCTCCAATTCAGAGAAGGGCCTGAGCTCAAGCCAATTGATGAGCTCGAGGAGATTCCGATCAATCCCGAATTCCCAGAGCAGGTAGTCAAAATTGGGAAGCAGCTATCCCAAGATGAACGAGCTAACTTGATCACCCTTCTAAAGGTGATCTTGGATGTATTTGCCTGGAAAGTTGAGGACATGAGAGGGGTTAAGGAGGAAATAGTCGTACATGAGCTCTGCCTCGACCCGAACGCGAAGCCAATCAAACAGAAGCGCAGGATTTTTTCAGTTGACAAGCAGACAGCTATCAGGGAAGAGGTGAGCAAGTTACTACGAGCCGGGATAATTAAGGAGGCTTACTACCCGTCTTGGCTAGCTAACGTTGTGATAGTCAAGAAAGCCAACGGCAAGTGGAGAATGTGCGTTGATTTTACCGACCTCAACAAAGCTTGCCCTAAGGACTGCTTCCCGCTCCCCAGAATAGATAAACTCGTCGATTCCATAGCTGGCCATAAAACGCTCAGCTTCTTGGACGCCTACTCGGGCTACCATCAAATTAAAATGGCCGAGCAGGACATCGAGAACACGGCTTTCCAAACAAGCGAAGGGACCTACTGCTTCAAAAAGATGCCGTTCGGTCTCAAAAACGCAGGGGCCACCTATCAGAGAATGGTGAATCAAGTCTTCAAAAACCAGCTCGGGCGGAACATGGAAGCATATATTGATGACATGGTCATCAAAACGAGGGATGGGGACCACTGCGCAGACCTGCGGGAAACTTTTGGCAATTTGAGAGACAATGAGATGAAGCTCAATCCGAGCAAGTGCGTTTTCGGTGTCAAAACAGGAAAATTCCTCGGCTTCATGGTATCTCAAAGGGGCATTGAGGCAAACCCCGAAAAAATAACTGTATTGCTCACCATGAAAGAGCCGGTCTCAGTCAAGGAAGTTCAGAGGCTGAACGGACGTGTGGCAGCTTTAGGTCGTTTCATAGCCAAGTCGGCGGAAAAATCATTACCATTTTTCAAGGTTTTGCGAGGAGGAAAAGAATTTCAGTGGACTGAGGAGTGTTCCTCAGCTTTCAAGCAATTAAAAGAATATCTGAGCCGTCCCCCTTGCTCAGCAGCCCTACTTCGGGAGAAACTTTATACGTATATCTCGCCGCCACAGATAGGGCGGTCGCTGCCGTGCTAACCAGGAATGACAATGGAATCAAGCCGTTTTTCTATACTAGCAAGGCTCTCAACGATGTAGAGTCGCGGTACTTCAATGCTGAAAAGCTGGCGTATGCTTTGGTAGTGGCTGCCCGCAAATTGAGGGCTTATTTCTCAGCCCATCCTATAGTGGTGTACACTAACGCACCTCTTAGGAAAATTCTGCACAAACCGGACATTTCGGGAAGGCTCTTAAATTGGTCGATCGAACTTACGGAGTTCGATATCTCCTATCAACCAAGAAAAACCCTCCAGGCACAACCATTAGCAGATTTTATGGATGAAACGATGTTCCGCAACGAGCAGGAGGCTTCATCCACCAACGAACACCGGATTGAGGATCCTAAGGGCTGGCAAATGTTCACGGACGGGTCAGCACCAAAAAGCCATAGCGGGGCTGGGGTGTTGCTGATCGAACCAGGAAACGGCCTAACTGTTGAAAAGGCCTTGCGATTCAAGTTTCCAGCTTCTAACAACCAAGCTGAATATGAAGCTCTCATAGCCGGAATTGACTTGGCCAAGTCGATGGGGGTAAAGAATTTGAAGGCTCACACGGATTCTCAACTCGTTGTTAATCAGTTACGAGGAGAATACGAGACCGCCAACCCAGTATTGTCCCGATATAGAGATCTCGTTGCAAAGTTAGTGGAAGGATTCGAGTCTTGGCAGATTGCCCAGATCGGTAGGAAGGAGAACGCATGAGCTGATATGCTGTCTAAGTTAGCTACTATGGAAATGGGAGAAGCTAATCAGTTAAAATGGGTCGAGTTTCTGGAACGACCCGCAATTGAGAGAGTTCAGATCATGGAACTAAACGAGGCTTTCTCCGATAAGGACCCTGCCAATTGGATTGATGACATGAAAAATTATATCGAGAAGGAGGAACTGCCGCTAGATACCGAGAAAGCAAAGCCGATCAAAAATAAAGCCCCTCGCTTCATAATTTTGGAAGGGAATCTGTACAGGAGGTCGTTCGTTAAGCCCCTTTTGAGGGGCGTACCTCCAGGGCAAACCCGAAGCTTGCTAGAAGAAGTACACGAGGGAATTTGTGGCGGCCACCCCGGTGCCAGAACCTTGGCGGAAAAAGTCATCACCATGGGTTATTACTGGCCAAATTTGAGAAGAGAGGCAGTGGAATATGTCAAAAGGTGTGACAAGTGCCAAAGATATGCCGACCTCCCCAGGCTGCCTGCTACCGAGCAAACCCCAGTCGTGGCATGCTGGCCGTTTCACATGTGGGGGATAGACTTGATCGGGCCTTTCCCACTGGCTCGTGGGAGGCTCAAATTTGCAGTAGTGGCTGTCGACTACTTTACAAAATGGATAGAGGACAAGCCATTAGCTGAGATAACCGAGGATAATGTACTGAATTTTGTCCATGATCAGATTTGGTGCCGATTCGGGATACCCAAGCACATTGTTTCGGATCGAGGACTCCAATTCTCAGATGCCTTCACTGCTGAATGTGCCCGGTTAGGAGTTAAACACACCAAGTCGTCGGTCTCCCATCCTCAAGGTAACGGCCAGGCTGAGGCGGCCAACAAACTTGTGATGCACGCGTTGCATAGAAATCTAACAGGGAGAGCAGGAAGATGGGTTGATGAGCTACCTTTAGCTCTATGGGCCGTCCGGACAACCACCAGAGTCCCCACGGGTGAATCCCCCTTCGCGCTGACTTATGGCTCAGAGGCCATGGCTCTAGCCGAGTTAGCAATACCTACAGCTCAGGTCGCATTCTTTGATGAAACAAAAAATGAGGAAAGAAGAAGGATCGATCTGGATTTGATCGAGGAATAAAGGCTAGAAGCCCACTTAAGATCCGTGAATTACAAGCAAAAAACGAAGAGGTACCATGATAGAAGGGTGAGAAAGCGGCTTTTCCAAGTAGAAGACTGGGTGCTGAGAAAGATCGAAGATACAAGCCGAAAAGCTCAGCAAAACAAGCTCTCCCCAAACTGGGAAGGCCCCTGTTGGTCCCAGAGGGGCAACAAGGGTATGGAAAATGCTAGAGGGGGGGGGGTGAATAGCGTTTTAAAATTCTTTTCAAACCCTTTTTGCAAATCAATGGCTTATGCGCACAGTTCTCAAATAAGCTAAGTATAGCGCGCAGAGAGAGTGTGAAATGCACAACGGAAGTTTTAAGCAGCACCTGCGCAGTAAAAAGCTGCGCAAGGATAAAAACGCACGCGCTAAGTTTTGGCTTAAAGAGTTTGATAAAAAGTTCTAAGGAAATAAGCAATAACAAACACTAGTAGCAATCTGATAAGATCAAACAAAGCAGTAATTCAGAAATGATTAGCCGAAAGTAAATAGCGAGATTAAAGAACAAGCTATTTGGAGAGGTTCGATCAATGAAAGATCTACGTCCTCTACCAAGATGGTTAGTCTTGGATTTTCTAAAGGAGATCTTATTATATGAGAGAGTTACAAGATACAACAATGAAACACAAACTAACTCAAAGATCTATAATGTATGAAGAACAAATCCTAGACTAAACCGGTGTATCTCAAGAAGTTAGATCGAAATAATCAAAGCTTCAAGAGGTGTGTGTGTGTTCAGAAATTCTGGGCTCTATGAATCTATGAGATGAAGAGCACGAAGAATTCTGGTGATATAAGGCTTATAGGATCTGGGCTTGGTTGAGTATGAAGGTATGAAGGTTGATCTTGAGAATTCTGGAAATGAGCAAGCAATCTTCAAATCTTCAAAGTTTCTTTTGGAAGCAAGAACTCAAGCAACTTGGAAATGAAGATGAGCAGGCTATTTATAGCAGAGAGCTTAAAACTAGCCGTTGGTGCTCTGAGCAAGGACGATGAGCTGGCACAATATGATTGGTGCGCAGGTGTTTTAGAGCCGTTGGAGACTGAGCATGAAGACCAAATTCAAAAGCTTCTTCTAGAAGGATGACAGCTGTCTTCATTTGAAATATTTCTCTTGATCGCGTCTCCACCGTTGGATCTGCTGAGTGTGCTTGCTTTGTCGTTTCTGCACACCTCAGCATTTTTAATAAGCGTGCATCTTCTAAGCGCTTTCCAAGTTATGTAATCTGAATGTATCGAAAACTGAGCAAGGATGCATGCTGCGCAGAGGAGACCTGCGCAGTGATGTCCTGCGCAGGGAAGTCCTGCGCAGAGACCACAGTCTTAGATCTTCATTCCTTTTCGCTCCAAGTTTCAAGAATATGAGATTGTTGAAAGATAAGCATAAGGACCATGTTAATCTGCTCTGCTCATAAAAGCCATGCGTATGGAGAATGAGCAAGTGATGCTATGCGCGCGGAGAATAAGCAGCTAATGCTATGCGCGCGGAGACTGAGCAGGTAATGCTCTGCGCATGAAACGTGCTGCGCACGAAATGTCCTGCGCATTATACTTGGTCTTCAGTAAATGAAACCTCAATTCCAAGCAAGCCCTAACCGCTAAGCCTATTCTATAAAATTGGACTTAGCTAAAAATAGAAGTTATAAAACTTCTTACATAGGATCCTAAAGTCCATAAAATACTTAGGTGATGGTATCAATCAATTCTAACATAATTGGGAGGGTTAAGAAATAAGCATACCCAACAATCTCCCCCTAAATGATTGATGCCATTACCTACTATAACAAAGGCAATTCATTGTACTTGATAATAACATGTCCATAAAAATGTGAATGGTAAATCATGCCTCAAGTCAATGCACACACTAGCCAATGTTATAGATTTCTAGTCTAACCAAAAGATATAACTTACAATATGGGAAAGATAGAAATATCATTCAGTGCATACAGATAATATGAGTTTAGGATTGGTATGCGTTTAAACTGAATGTTTAAAACATCATGCACAGAAAATATGAGCAGTTAAGTATATGCGCATGAAGTTTGAAATAATGCGTTCATTGTTCCACAAACGAAAAGTTTGATTTGAACAAGGTTTTGGGAAAAGCAATGATGCATTATAAGTTTAGAGTTCACCTTTGAGAGAGCTCTGCGCACTTTATCTTGTAGCTTCCTAATTTTTTTTGCGCAGAGCTTCAATTATTTGAAGTGGGAGCATCAATTTGGAATTTTTTTTTTTTTTTTGCCTTTGATAGATTACTCTCCCCCTTAATCTCTCCCCCTTAATGCCTTTGTTCTCTCCCTATTTGCCTTTGTTAGATAACTCTCCCCCTTAATGGCACAATCAATGCCTTATAGCATACTGGCCTGCGCATCGAGCCTAGCATCCTGCGCATCCAGTTGCTCTTGAATCTTTGCCTGCACAGTGACCACTTGAGGGATCTAAGGGAGCAGACACCGGAAGAATGATATACTGAGGTCCACGGGGTATGCGCGTGAGGTTCATGCGCATCAATATAATGCGCAGAGTTTCTTCGAAAACTCAAAAATTTTGCCTTGTGCGCAACATCTTGTGCGCTTCATATGCGCAGGCGCATGAGGCATTTCCTATCTTAGAGAATTATCAAGTAAACACAAGATCATTAGTATTGACAAATCATATGGACAATTAGCTAAGTTCAAGCATACCCATTTCTCCTCTCAAGAAAGCAAATCTCTTTGCGTCAAGAGCCTTTGTGAGGATATCAGCAATTTGATTGTCTGTCCCCACGTGCTCTAAGTGAATATTTCCTTTTTCCACGTGGTCCTTGAGAAAATGATATTTGATGTCGATGTGCTTTGTCTTTGAATGCATGACAGGATTGTTGGAGACAGCTATAGTGGACATATTATCGCAGAAAATTGGGCAATTTCCTTCATTAATTCCATAGTCAACTAATTGTTGCTTCATCCATAGGATTTGGCAGCAGCAGCTCCCAGCAGCAATGTATTCAGCTTCTGTAGTGGAGATGGACACAGCAGCTTGTTTCTTGCTTGCCCACGCAACAAGTCGATTTCCAAGGAAATGAGAAGTGCCACTAGTGCTCTTCCTGTCAATAGTGCATGCTGCGTAGTCTGCGTCTGAATAACCTAGCAAATCGAAATTCGAATCTTTGGTGTACCAAATTCCAAGGTTAACAGTTCCAGAAAGATAACGAATAATGCGTTTAACAGCAGTTAAGTGCGCTTCTCTAGGGTCCGCTTGATAGCGTGCACAGACACAAACACTAAACATAATATCCAGCCTACTTGCAGTAAGATAAAGGAGAGAGCCAATCATACCTCGATATAAAGTTTGATCAACTTTCTTACCTTTCAAGTCTTTGTCAAGTTTGTTGCCCGTGGCCATTGGAGTGTCGTATGCTTTAGCATTCTCAAGTCCAAATTTCTTGATTAAGTCCTTTGTGTACTTGGCTTGATTTATGAAGATACCATCATTCAATTGCTTGATTTAAAGCCCGAGGAAGAATGTGAGTTCTCCCATCATGCTCATTTCAAACTTGCTTTTCATGAGCTTCTCAAAGCGCTTACAAAGTAACTCATTAGTAGAACCAAATATAATATCATCGACATAAATTTGAACAAGTAAAGAGTGATCATTATACTTAGCAATAAAAAGAGTTGTATCAATTTTACCGCGCTTGAAGCCTTTCTCTAGTAGGAATTTTGATAGCGTATCGTACCATGCTCTTGGAGCTTGCTTAAGTCCATACAAAGCTTTTTGAAGCTTGAAGACATGATTTGGAAATCTGCTATCTTCAAATCCAGGTGGTTGTGCTACGTAGACCGTCTCTTGGAGTTCACCGTTGAGAAATGCGCTCTTCACATCCATTTGATAAAGCTTGAATTTCTTGTGAGAGGCATAAGCTAAGAAAATTCTTATAGCTTCATGTCTTGCTACAGGCGCAAATGTTTCATCGTAGTCGATTCCTTCCTCTTGCCTATAGCCTTGCGCAACCAGCCTTGCTTTGTTTCTGGTGATGCTTCCATTCTCATCCATCTTGTTTCTGAATACTCATTTTGTACCGATAACTCCTTGGTCATGAGGTCTGGGTACCAAAGTCCAAACCTTGCAGCGCTCAAATTGGTTAAGCTCTTCTTGCATAGCAGTAACCCAGCTTGAATCTTGAAGCGCTTCATCAATCTTCTTTGGTTCGATTGAGAGATAAATGAGTGATATTCATCATCGAAATTTGATGCTCTTCTAGTACGAACCCCTACATGGAGATCACCAATGATATTTGTAGTTGGATGATCTCTAACTTCGCGAATCTCAGGTGGTAAGTTAGGTTGAGTGGTAGGAATACGAAGATCTTCAATGGGTACTTCATTTGCTCCAGCATCAAGGTCATCGAAAGTGATTTGCTGAAGCGGAGAAACATCATGCGCAGGAGGAGGAATTTGCGCATCAGGAGTAGTAACTTCTGGCGCAGCATATGGTGTATGCGCATGAGATGGACTTGCTTGATTCTGATTTTGATTAACTTGATTATTATTCTGCGCAGGTGCAGTTTGAGGCTGCGTACCCAACGAAAATGCCTTCATCTGCTTTGACGTCGAATTTACCTCTATGATCTTTGCCATTGTAGAGGATATAGCATTTGCAGCCAAAAATCTTGAAGAAAGCAATGTTGGGCGCTCTTCCTCTCCATAGCTCATATGGAGTTTTGTTGTAGGTTTTGTTGATGAGGGATCTATTCTGAGTGAAGCAAGCAGTGTTGACGGCTTCTCCCCAGAAATACTTTGGAAGTTTAGCTTCTGCGATCATTGATTTCCCAGCCTCAATCAACGTGCGATTTTTCCTTTCCACAACCCCATTTTGTTGAGGAACTCCAGCAGCGGAGAAATTGTGATCAATTCCATGGTCATCGCAGTATTGCGCAATACCGTTATTTTTGAATTCAGTTCCATTGTCTGATCTAACACTAACGATGTCGTCTTCCTTTTGAGTTTGGAGCCTTCGAAAGAGAGCAGTCAATATATCATAGCAGTCATCTTTGGATATCATCATTTCGACCCATGTGTATCTTGAGTAGTCATCCACCACGACTAAGGTATATTTGTTTCCTCCAATGCTTGCGGTGGTGACCGGTCCAAACAAATCCATGTGAAGCAGTTGTAAACATTTGGAAGTTGAGGAAGCAATCTTGCTGGAGAAAGACTGCTTAGGTTGTTTACCGAGCTGGCATGCTGCGCATTTTCTATCATGATGGTCAGCTACTTTGGGAAGTCCTTTGACAAGATTTTCCCTTCCAAGCTTAGCCAAATATTTGAAGTTCAAATGACTTAAGCGCTTATGCCATAGCCAGCTGCTTTCACTAACATTCTTTGCTACAAAACAGAGATTAGTGATAGAATTTACAGCAGTAAGATCAATAATGTAAACATTAGTCTTACGAGTCCCTGTGAGCAAAGTTAGTCCGGATATGCCATCTTTGATGTAGCAGTGCGTAGCAGTGAAATGACATTCCAAACCTTTATCGCAGAATTGAGATATGGATAGCAGGTTGTGCTTGAGTCCTTCTACGAGTACAACTTTCTCAATGCACACTTTATCTTTTCTGATTCTTCCATATCCAACTATGTGCCCTTTGTTGTTATCACCAAAAGTTACTGAGGGACCTCTTCCTTCATGCACATCTTCAAGAGCTGTGACATCTCCAGTCATGTGTCTAGAACATCCACTGTCGAGATACCATATATGCGCTTTAGGTTGTGAAGAGTGCGCAGTAAAGCAGGAGACCTTAAAGATAGACATTAAAAACGCAGGTCCCCTTTATTCTTGGGTCCTAGAGTTAGCAACTTTTGACAACCCACTCCTGTCTGACCTTAGGATTTTTACGTCCCTTGGCATTAGGAGCAAATCGCAAAAGGCATTCTGCAGCCTGGTGACCTAAACCATCACACACAACACAATGATGAAAGCCACTTATAGATTGAGTTTTTACAAACTCTTTACTTTTCTTTGGCGCAGCATTCTTAACAGGGGTGGTAGAACCTGCTTTGACAAACATCACCTTTTGAAGTTTGGGTGCGCTTTTCTTAAGGATGCGCATCTGGCGTTTAGGCGCATGGCTTTTATGCGCATGGCTCTTGTGCGCAGATTTGACATTCGAGTTTGAAGCACAACCATATTCAAAACATGCGTCGTCAAGCGCAGGGTCAACTTTAGCCTTGCTTTTGGCTTCCCCTGTTTGCTTCTTTGGGTAGACATAATGGAAATTTTGTCTCTGGACTTTCTCCTGTCCTTTACCCATTGAAGTGGACGCTTTGCTTTGGGAATTTCAATAGTTTGCTGTGGTGTAAATTCCTTTTCTCTTTCAGCACAAACTGCGCATTTAAAGTCGTCACTAGTTGAGAACCCCAAGCCTTCTTTATCACCACTGGCTTTTTGGGTTTCTAGAATTTGATCCATAGTGACACGAGATTTGGTCCACACATCTGTGATCTTTGTGAGATCAGCAAGCTGCGCAGCCAATTCTTCGTTTCTTACTTTAAATAACGCATTTGATCTGTCAGAAAACGGTTTTTGTCAGTAAGAGGAGTCATGCTCTTAATCTGCTCCTTAAGGAGGGTGATTTCAGAACAGTTTTCTCCGTCTTAAGCTGTGAAATTTCTCCAATTGATAAGTCCACTGCTTCTTTCATAGAATTAAATTTCTTGATTACCTTTTCAGCTTGTTGAAAAATAGTTTCACGCTCAACAGCAGAGACATCCTTTTCAATTTCAATTTCAGCAGGAATTTCAAGAGATTCCTTGCGCGAAGGCGCAGCTACAAATTTCTTCGTTAGATCTGCTCTGGCAAATAAGTACTTGCCATTCTGTCTGGTTGGAGTTAGATGTCCCATTTCTGCCAGTTCTATGATGGTGGGACCTTTCTTCTGAATAGTACTTGGCGCAGCCTTTGTGTCCATTTTGGGATCATTGTCTGAATCGCTATCAGCATCGGCATTGGCCACTAAGCAGAGCAGTCCATCCTCAGAGTCATCATCATCACTGTCTTCAGTGTCAGTCTCTATCCAGGTCTTGAGTTGCTTCTCAGCAGGGTCTTCTTCAGCAACCATTCCTCGCTGCTTTGAAAATCTCTGCGCAGTATTCTTCTTTATGTACTCAAATCTTGACGTAGGGCATTTTGATGCAAAATGACCAGGCTTTCTACAGTTGTAGCAAACCAAGTCATCTTCTTCCTTTGAGTCTCTGCCACGAGAGAATTTAGCTGGAGCTTTACTTGAGGATTCAGGTTTTGAGAATTTCTGAATTTTTGGAATCGCTTAACAAACATAGCGAAATCATCATCATCCATTTCAAGCAGAGAAGAAGTGGAGACTTTGTCTGAGGTTTGAGCAGGCGCAGGTTCTCTTTGAGCAATCATTGAAATTGCTTTTCCTTTTCCTTCAGTTTCATCAATTCGATCAAGCTTAAGCTCATACACTTTTAAGTTGGCGTATAAGCTGCGCAGAGGCCAAGTATCTAAAAATACAGAATCTTCCAGATGACTTGCCTTGTGCACATATCTGGAACCTAGCGCATCTAAGAATTGAGAGTTGACTTCTTTATTGGTGAAGGTAGTTCCAAGAGATTTACAAGAGTTTACAACAGCACAGAAGCGATCATAAGTTTGTCTCAAGGTTTCACCATCCTTTCTCATGAAGCAGTTGAATTTTCTTTGCACCACAAATCTTTTGTTTTCCTTGCTTACTTTGTCACCATTCACATAGCCTTTAATAGCATCCCATAGATCCTTTGCAGTTCCACCGCTCACAATTTGATTGTGCGTGGAGAGGTCTAGAGTGCTAAGAATGATGTTCATTGCTCTTCCATCATAGCCAACCCATTTCTTTTCTTCATCAGTCCATTCCCCTTTGGTCTTCTTGATTGTAGGATTATCCTTGTTGGTAGCAGCATCTGGATTGGCCTTCATTGGAATGTAGGATCCTTCAAGAACAATGTCGTGGAAGATCTTGTCGATAGAGGAAAAATGAGTGAGCATGCAGTGCTTCCAGATTTCGAAGTGATCTTCATTCAGCACTGGAACATGTGAATAGTTAGCCATTGCCCAATGTTGGTCCCAAAGGGCAACAAGGGTATGAAAAATAGCTAGAGGGGGGGGGGTGAATAGCTGTTTTAAAATTCTTTTCGTACCCTTGATAAACTCAATTGCAAATGCGCACTTTATCAAGTAAGCGTAATGAAATGCGCCTAAGTGAGTGAGTGAAATGCACAGCGGAATTTAGTA
The DNA here is from genome assembly GCA_026119855.1 of Campanula takesimana. NCBI lineage: Eukaryota > Viridiplantae > Streptophyta > Magnoliopsida > Asterales > Campanulaceae > Campanula > Campanula takesimana. Next base: position 273,708 of record JAOWBW010000163.1, on the reverse strand, counting down.
ATGAAAATAGGCGCAAAGAGATAAAGGGAGCGCAACACACACACTAAGTATTTTGGCTCAAAGTGAGTGAAATAAGGAACTAAGGCAAATGATATAACAATCACAACACAATTCAGTTCAATCAATCTACAATGAGTAAACAAGCAAATAGTGAGTGAAAATAATAACTTGAAAGAAATGACAAGATAATCACACAAGCTATTTGGAGAGGTTCGATCAATGAAAGATCTACGTCCTCTACCAAGATGGTTAGTCTTGGATTTCTAATGGAGATCTTATATAATGAGTGAGTGTTACAAATTACAATGTTTGAGCTTATACACTAACTCAAGATCTATTACTATGAAAGAACAAATCCAAAACAATAACCGGTGTATCTCTTAAAGAAGAATCTAAATGATTAATCTTTGAAGAGGTGCGTGTGTGTTCTTAGTATCAAGGCTCTTTAGATCTTTGAGATGGAGAGCACGAGAAACTAAAGTGTTAAGGCTTGAAGATCTGGGCTAAGGATGAAGGTATGAAGATGTTCTTGAGAAATCTGGAAAAACGAAGGCAATCTTCAAATCTTCAACAAATGCTTAGAGAGAGAAATTCTTGAAATTCTTAGCAAAACTCAGCAACTTCAAATGTTGAAGTTATGGGGTATTTATAGTGAACTTCAAAAAACTAGCCGTTGGAAATCCTTGTGGATAAGATGAGCTGTCGCTCGTTGATTGGAGCATGCATATATTATGGCCATTTTGACACTCAACATAAATGTGACCGTTGTGGACACGTGTCAATAGATTAGGCGCATATGCATCTTTTAACCACCGTTGGATCATTGGCGTAATTTGAATTCTCTTCAAGTCTTCGAGTCTTCAATAAATCACTGAGTGTTGAATAAACACTTTGAGGCGCGTTTGAGCCAAGAGGCGCATTGAGCCAACAGGCGCACAGTAATTGTGCGTTTAAATCAAGGGGCGCAGAGGCGCGTAACATAGCTTATGAAGAAATCCTTATGCGCGCGCTCTAAATGGCGCATGGCGCGAATGTAGAAGGCGCGTGGCGTGTGGCGCAGGAGGCGCATAAGCGCGGCTTAAACTCACTGAGTGATTTTTCTTGAAACTTGATCTTCTTGCCCTATTTCTAATCCTATTCTATAACAATGGACAATTTAAAAAATGAAGTATAAATACTTCTTACATGTGGGTCTAAAGTCCATGAAATAAAACTTAGGTGATGGATCAATCAAATCTAATAAATCCTATTACATTAAAACTGAGATATGTGTGGGCATACCCAACAATCTCCCCCTATTTGATTGATGCCATTACCTACTATATCAAGGACAAACATTATACTTGATAAAAACATGTCCAAATGAATGAAATTGGTATTTCATGTCTCAAGTTAATGCACACACTAGTCCAAAATATAGATTCCTAATCTATTCCAATAAGAATAAAGAGTTACATATGGAAAGATAGAAACAACATTTTAACACATTCAAGATGATATATGATTTTTAGTTTTGAAATGTGTTTAAACCAAGTTTAAACTTAATGCATGAAAGTATGAAACAATTCAATATGATGCATTATGAATTTAAACAATATTCATTGTTCTACAAACAAGGAGTTTGAGTGAACAAGGTTTGATAATAAGTGATGCATTGTTCTCATTAAAACTTGGGGTGTAAGAGTTACAAATTACAAGTTTTGAATAGAACAAAAACAAAGGTGCTAAAACAAGTAAGCACAAAATCACTATCACAAAAGAGATGATTCTATTACAAAAAGGTTCTAAAAACTTACAAACAAAAATAATAGAAACTAAGGGTTGGGAGGCGCATCATCTTCCTTCAAACCTTCAACGATCTCTGAAACAGAACGCTGAATTTGTTTTGCGAGCTGATGACTACGGTTCGCTAACCCTTGAGTGTCAGTGACACTGGAGTGAGTGGCAGTGATACCGTCTCTAATGTAACTCAAGTGATTCACATTGATGTTTTGGTATTCATCAATGGAACGCTGAGTGATTTGCTGCTGCTGTGAAATATTTTCTTCTAAGATTTGAATGTGAGCTTCAATGGCATTTTGAGCCGTGATAATATCAGAAGAAATATGTTCGGCGCGTCTGTCAGAGCTTGAGTGAGCAGCAGTGAAATGAGTGACGACCAATTCTTTCAGGACATCCAACTTAGATACTAGCACGTTCATGTTGGATTGAGACGCAGCAGACTGAGGTATGAAATTAGGCGCAAAAGCGGTGGTTTGCGCCTGATCAGTATGAGCTTGAGCCTGAGTCTGCGCCGGAGGAGGAGAAGGAGCAGAAAGTTTGTCCTTGAGAGAGTTCATCTCCCCCTTAATGGCAGCGATCTCTTCAGATTGATCAGTGAGTAAGGAAGTAAGAAGCTCAAATTGAGACTTTATATGAGTCTGTCCTTGCTCTAAGTTTGCTTGCCCCTGCTGTAAAGAATGAAGAATGGAAAGTACCTCGCTCAGATCGGGAGCAGATGGAGGAGGCGCAGGGGTAGACAGGGGCGCATCATCTTGAAGGGGCGCAGAATCTTGAAGGGGCGCAGAATCTTGAAGGGGCGCAGAATGAGATGGAGGCGCAAGAGGAGGTGAATGAGTAGGAGACTCAAATTCATCTTCAGTTTCAACATCAACAGTTTCAACAACAACTGTTTCAACATCAATAGTTTCTGTTGTGATCTGATCAGGTCCAGGTGGAGGCGCAACTGGAGAAGGAGTGCGCTGAGGGATGGTCTCTTGCTCCCCCTGAACTGGTTCCTCTATGTTTGAAATGTCATCGCCGAAGAAATCAGAGAGGAGTTGTACCCTTGACACGTTGGTCCGTTGAAATTTGAATGAGGGCGCACGGGGAGTGGGGGCGCGTTGAGTAGGCGCGCGCTGGGTAGGCGAGGAAACAGAAGGCCCTTTATCAATATCAGCGCTTGATCCAGCGCCTTTCATGCGCTCTAACTTTTCTGACTCAGCAGCTTGTTTGGCTTGAAAATCTTCATCCCTTTTTCTTTGAGCCTCAAGCCTGCTGGCTTCCTGCGCTAGCCTTAGATCTCTCTCTTCATCAGTTTCAAATCTAGTACGTTTGATAGGCGCACGAGGAGGGTCATCAACTACCCGTTTTCCTTTGCCTTTCTCTGCACCTGGCACGGGATCAGCGCTTTGTCTAGCGCTTGCCTTCACTGCACTCTTTATTAATGGTGCGCTTTTAAGGACAGGCGCATCATCGGACTCTGTGTCTTCATCAACTAAGCCTTCAACAGTTTTGATTTGAATTCCTTTGGCGCGTTTTGTAGGCTTCTTTCTGCGCTTCTTGAGGTCCAAATTCGCTTTACCAAACATTGGAACATCATTGATCTTATATTCAGGATTCTCATTCAAAAACTTAACTAACTCAGGGTAAGTTAGAAAAAGTTTTGTGAGAAGAAGGCAGCGAGAGCGGAATCGGGTCTTTCCATCACTTTTGTTCTTCACAAATTTATCAATCTGCTCACGCAGTGTCTTGAACAGAATGTGAGGCCAGTGAAGCTTCTCCTTGGCCATGATGGCAGCTGTGTATTCCCATTGTTCCACCGTGAATCGGTTCACGTTCCCAGTTTTGAAAACAATTGAAGTTCCCACCAAGTGCGCGATGTAAGTCAAGAGTTCTCCACCATCTCGAATTTCGGTGTTTTTGATATTATTTTGAAGCGTGGGAATATTTAGAAGTGAAGCAGCCATCCTGTTCTGATCATCAATGGAGTAAGTCATCGGACGCCCAATAATGCGATCTTCACCCGTAGATGGAAAACCGAGCAAGTGTCGAATCACAGATGATGAAATATGGACGTCAACATTTTGAACGCGCGCCTCAATCCGGTAGTGAGTGCGCCCATTTACATCAATTTCCACTAGAACAGCAGTGGAAAAGAACTCATCCACGAGGAGCGCAGAATAGAAATCTTGGTCCATGGTGAATAACGGGAGCAGACCAGCAACGCGCAGAGTCTCTATGATTTCTCGCCCAATTACTTCACCAGACAACTCTAATAGATCAAGAGTTTCTTCTAATTTGAAATTTGCAAGGTCCTGAAAAAAATGATTGGTGTTTAGAAGTGACATAGGCGCATAGAGATATAAAATGATCAAAGTAACATAGGCGCATGAAATATATAGGCGCATAATTGAATCAGGCGCACAAAAAATTATAGAGAATCAAGACGCATGATTGAATTAGGCGCATAAAATATTAAAGGCGCATAGAGTTACAATGCGCATAATATGGTTCTATGTGAATACTAAGGAAAAATAAAACAACGAAATTTGACTAAATACGAAGTTAGGCGCATAAGGTTTTAGGCGCAGAATTATTTAAGCGCATATACAAGTAGAGGCGCAGAAAGCATTCAGGCGCATAAAAAATAGGCGCATAAAGAAGTACATAGGCGCAAATCGTGAGAATTTTAACTTGGTAAGAAAAACAAACAACAAGCATTCAAATGAAAGAAATGAAAATCAAAAAGTTCAAATTTTCGAAAACAAGATAGAAAATTTTTAGAGACTAAAACATGCAATAATGACGAAGAACACGAAGAACGATCCTTGAATGCTCGAAGAACACCAAGAACACGAAAATCATGAAACTTCACCAAACTAGACAAATAATATATCAAAATGACCGCATGACAACAAGGAATCTAAATATGTAAACAAAAATATGAACAAATCAATAATGAAAGCACAATGATCAAAAGAATGACCGAAAATTTTGAAAAATTTTGAAAACAAAAATTCAGATTTGTAACAAACAAAGCATTGATCGTTGAAATGTTGGTTTTAAAAGATTCGAAATCAAGAATAGAACACAACCCAACAAACGATAGAAAACGGATCATCGAAACAAGAGAAATCAAAGGAAAAAGAATCCGGGTTTTGTAAAAACGAAAAAGCACTGAATAATGACGAAAAAAAAATTCAGAGATATAAGGAGATTAAAGGTTGAGAATTCATACCATTTCGTCTTGTGTAGATGTTGATGCTTTCTTAGGACCCATAAATTTATGTATATATATAGAAAATGAAGAAGAAAAATGGAGAAGATGAAGGTAGAGAGAGAGAGTGAGAGCCGGGGAGAGAGAGAGAGAGACGAGAGACAGAGAGGGGAGTTTGGTAGGAGGGAGTGAATATTTATAGGTTAGGTTCAAAATTTTGCACAGATATGGAAAAAATACAGTCAAAATTTTAAAAAGATGGGAAGTTGAAAGGATGGCATTTATGAGGGATTTTTAAAAATGGCGGCTCATCATGACAAAAAGGACGTTCATTAATGAGGGATTTTTGGGATTTGAAGGGCATTAATGGCTGAATGACCTAAAGTGTCATGATGTGACATTTAGGTTTTAGAAAAACTGCTCCACTTTCCCTTTAAGTGTATGAGCAATTTTGACTAATTTTTGCACAAACACCAAAAACATCTATTTTGGTGTAAGTTTGGGGGGCAAGAAATATATCCCAGAAAATAAAAATTTTCGAAAAGCGTAAAACGAGGGAAAAATTTAATTGCACAAGTACCCTTGAACAATTAAAGGAATGTCAAATGACATAGATTCCTATAATAAATGAACATAATTAACATACCTGGTACTTGTGTATTTAATACGTTCAATCATTGAAATTGAATTTTGAGAAATGATTGAGCCGCAATAGTTAATGCGCGCATGAAGGGGCGCATTACTTCAGCAAGGCGCATACTCATCTAGGCGCATTATTCATCAAGGCGCATAAGAGATGGTTAAGGGCGCATAAGCGTTTTAAGCGCATGGATTGATAGGCGCGCATGGATTGTGCGCGCAGAAAATGAGGGATGAGCGCGCAGTTAGTAAGGCGCATATATGGCGCATGGTTTTCTTGAAACTTTTGAAAAATTGATTTAATCATTTGTACCTAATACACTCATAACTCAACACAAACATAAGATCATTAGTATTGACAAAACTATATTGAATTTAGTTGAGTTCAAGCATACCCATTTCGCCTCTCAAAAACATGAACCGTTTCGCGTCAAGTGCTTTCGTTAGAATGTCGGCGATTTGATAGTCGGTTCCCACGTGTTCCAAATGTATATTGCCTTTCTCCACGTGGTCTTTGAGGAAGTGATATTTGATGTCGATGTGCTTGGTCTTTGAGTGCATGACAGGATTTTCAGAAACCTCAATTGTTGATGTATTGTCGCAGTAGATGGGACAATTTTCTTCGATGATATCATAGTCCACCAATTGCTGCTTCATCCAGAGTATTTGACAACAACAACTTCCCGCAGCGATATATTCGGCTTCGGTTGTTGAAACAGATACAGAAGCTTGTTTCTTACTTGCCCATGACACAAGTCGATATCCGAGGAAATGACAGGTGCCACTAGTGCTTTTCCTGTCAATCGTGCACGCTGCATAATCCGCATCTGAATAACCTACAAGTTTAAAGTTCGAATCTTTGGTGTACCAAAGTCCAAGGTTAACAGTGCCAGAGAGATATCTTATAATACGTTTCACAGCAATTAAGTGTGCTTCTCTAGGGTCGGATTGATAACGAGCACAAACACAAACACTAAACATAATATCAGGCCTACTAGCAGTAAGGTAAAGGAGTGAGCCAATCATACCTCGATAGAGCGTTTGATCAACACGTTTACCTTTTAGATCTTTGTCGAGTTTGTTGCCGGTGGCCATTGGAGTATCGTATGCTTTAGCGTTCTCAAGTCCAAACTTCTTGATTAAGTCCTTTGTGTACTTGGCTTGATTGATAAAGATGCCTTCACTCATTTGCTTGATTTGAAGCCCGAGGAAGAATGTGAGTTCTCCCATCATGCTCATTTCAAACTTGCTCTTCATTAGTTTCTCAAAACGCTTGCACAACAATTCATTAGTAGAACCAAATATAATATCATCAACATAAATTTGAACAAGTAATTTATGACCATTATGTTTGGCAATGAAAAGAGTTGTATCGATTTTACCGCGAGTGAAGCCTTTTTCGATGAGAAACTTTGATAGTGTATCATACCATGCTCTTGGTGCTTGTTTGAGTCCATACAAAGCTTTCTGGAGTTTGTACACATGATTTGGAAATTGTGAATCTTCAAACCCAGGTGGTTGAGCAACATAGACTTTTTCTTGGAGTTCACCATTTAGAAACGCGCTCTTCACATCCATTTGATATAACTTGAAGTTCTTGTGAGCGGTGTAAGCTAGAAATAATCTGATAGCTTCAAGTCTTGCTACGGGCGCAAAAGTTTCATCGTAGTCAATTCCTTCTTCTTGCCTATAGCCTTATGCAACCAATCTTGCTTTGTTTCTCGTGATGGTTCCATTCTCATCCATCTTGTTCCTGAACACCCATTTTGTACCAATCACTCCATGATCATTTGGTCTTGGAACTAGAGTCCAAACCTTACATCGTTCAAATTGATTGAGTTCTTCTTGCATTGCAACAACCCAATTGGGATCTTGGAGCGCTTCATCAGCCTTCTTTGGTTCAATTTGAGAGATAAAAGCAGTGTAAGCATCAAAGTTTGTAGCTCTCCTTGTACGAACACCAACTTGTAGATCACCGATGATATTAGCAATTGGGTGACCTCTAACTTCACGAATTTCAGGAGGTAAGTTAGGTTGAGTCGTAGAAACTTGAAGGTCTTCAATTGGTACATCTTCACCAGATTCAAAGTCATTGAAATTTGGGGGTTGAACTGGCTCAGAGTTGAAATTTGGGTGTACACCAGATGCAGCAGTAGAAATAGGCGCGTGAGAGGAATCATGAGGCGCATCATTTGAGTGAGGCGCAATAGATGATTCACCAGGCGCATTATACATTGAATTAGGCGCATTTGATGTAGATGGATTTCCTTGTGTTGATAGATTCTGATCTTGAGTGGGCGCAACATAAATAGGAGCACCTGTATCATTTAGCTCAATAGAATCATCAGCAACATTTGGAGCCAAATGTGGCTCAAGGAGAGAATGTTCATCAAATGTAACATGTACAGATTCAACTATCACTAATGTAGTTCTATTAAAAACACGAAAAGCTTTAGAGTGTTTGGCATACCCAACAAAAATACCTTCGTCGGCTTTGGCATCGAATTTACCTCTATGTTCGTTTCCGTTGTAGAGGATATAACATTTGCAACCAAAGATCTTGAAGAATGCAATGTTGGGAGTTCTACCACGCCAAAGTTCATACGGAGTCTTGTTGTGAAGTTTGTTGATGAGGGAACGATTTTGAGTAAAACATGCAGTGTTGATAGCTTCTTCCCAAAAGTACTTAGGCAATTTAGCTTCAGCTATCATCGTCTTTCCTGCTTCAATCAACGTTCTATTCTTTCGTTCAACAACGCCATTTTGTTGAGGGACTCCGGCGGTTGAAAAGTTGTGATCTATCCCATGATCTTCACAATATCGAGCAACACCGTTGTTCTTGAATTCTGTTCCATTGTCAGATCGAACACTAACGATGTCATCTTCTTTTTGGGTTTGGAGCAGTCGAAATAAGGTAGTGAGAATATCATAACAATCATCTTTTGTAATCATCATCTCTACCCATGTATATCTTGAATAATCATCCACCACAACTAGAGTATACTTGTTTCTTCGAATGCTTGCGGTGGAAACTGGTCCAAATAGATCAATGTGAAGCAGTTGCAAGCATCTTGTAGTTGAAGGATTTGACTTGCTTGAAAATGACTGCTTCGGTTGTTTGCCAAGTTGACATGCGGCGCACTTTTTGTCATGATGATCAGCAACTTTGGGAAGTCCTTTGACAAGATTATTCCTGCTGAGTTTAGATAGATACTTGAAGTTCAAGTGACTTAAGCGCTTGTGCCACAGCCAACTATTTTCGTTCACACTTTTTGCTACAAAACAAAGATTAGTACTAGAGTTCATACTATGGAAATCAATAATATAAATATTTGTCTTACGATATCCCGTGAGTAAGATAGCTCCAGTTTTGCCATTCTTGATAAGACATTGCGTTGAAGTGAAATGGCATTCTAATCCTTTGTCGCAGAATTGAGATATGGATAATAAGTTGTGCTTGAGCCCTTCGACGAGTGAGACTCTTTAAATGCACACTTTGTCTTTCTTGAGCTTTCCATATGCTACAACTTGACCTTTGTTATTATCGCCAAATGTTACGGAGGGACCTCTTTCTTCATGGACATCTTCTAATAAGGATTCATCTCCAGTCATGTGTCTTGAACACCCACTATCGAGAATCCATTCATAATTTCTAGCTTTTGAAGATCCAGCCATGAAACAAAGAACCTGAAATATAGACATTTAAGCAGGTCCCCTTTATTCTTTTTGGGTCCTAGGGTTAGCAACTTTTGACAACCCACTCTTGCTTGACCTTAGGATTTTTACGTCCTTTGGCATTGGGAGTGAATCGCAAAAGGCATTCCACGGCCTTGTGTCCTGAACAATCACAAATAGAACAATGATGAAAGCCACCAATCACATGAGTTTTCACAAACTCTTTACTTTTCTTGGGGATGGCATTCTTCTTTGGGTCAAATGAACTAGCCTTAACAAAATCTTTCTTTTGAAATTTTGGAGCCCTTTTTCTCGGAGGGCGCATAGGACTAGGAGGCGCACGGCGATGAGGCGCGTGGCTCTTAGGCGCATAATGAGCACTCGGAGAAGGAGCGCGCCTATTTTCAAGAATGATTTTGCTAGGAGATGGTTCATCTGTAGCTATATCTTTCCCATTAGCTTTCCCAAATTGCTTCGTTGGGTAGACATAATGGAATGTTTGTCTCTTGACTTTTTCCTGTCCTTTACCCATTGAATTTGAATGTTTTTCCTTGGGAATTTCAAAAGTTTGTTGGTTGGTAAATTCACTATCTCTTTCAGCACAGACATCACATTTAAAGTTGTCACTAGTTAATAAGAATCCCAAGCCACTTTTATCACCACTGACTTTTTGGGACTCAAATATATTCTCCATAGTGACACGAGAATTGGACTACTCATTTGTAATCTTTTTAAGATCAGTAATTTGAGCAACCAATTCATCGTTTTGAACTTTAAGAAGTGAGTTCTGTTCTGTTAGAAAAGTGTTTTTAACAGTAAGAGGAGTCATGCTCTTTATCTGCTCCTTAAGGAGGGTGAGTTCAGATTTAAGTAGAGATTTCTCGGTCTTAAGCTGGGAAATTTCATCACATGATAGTGCTAAAGCTTCCTTCATACTATCAAATCTAGTGATTACCTTTTCAGCCTTTTTGAACAATTTTTCTTGTTCAGCAATCACTTCATCATCATTGATTTTGGAGATTGGAGCAGTTGGTTCAACCTGTGGTCTAATGTATGCTCCTTTTCTCAATTTGTTCCTTGCTCCAAGATCACATCGTGAGAATAGCAATCCACCATCGTTTTGAGCCGGAGTGAGAAATCCTTGTTCAACGAGCTCGCTGATGGTTGGTCCTTTCTTCTTTTTCACTTCTTGAAAACCTGCAGATTTCTTGATAGGTTTGTTCAAGGCATTCATATCGGGAACATCCTTGGAGAAGTCATCATCAGAATCATAAGCATCAACTTCATCATCATTTGCCATCAAACAAACGAGTCCATCATCGGAATCTTCATCGCTCTCATCGGAGTCTGTTTCAATCCAAGTGTTGTGCTCATTTGCTGGTGCTTCTTCTTCAGCAACCATTCCCTTGTGACGAGTGAACTTGGGAGTGAATTTGGGAGTATGGCTGCTCTTCTTCTGCATATATTCAAATTTGGGAATTGGGCAGCTTGATGCAAAATGTCCGGGTTTCCTGCAATTAAAACAAACAAGATCTTCTTTTCTTTTTGAATCACTGCTCCTTGAAAACTTTTGAGGAGCTTTGCTGGTAGATCCTTGAAATTTGTTGGTTGAGCCGGGTCCTGAGAATTTTCTGAACTTTTGAAATTTCTTCACAAATAAAGCGAAGTCTTCATCATCCATGTCTAATAGCTCAGAAGTAGAAATTTTGGGATCGGAGCTTTTCTCATCTTGTACAGGCGCAGGAGTAGGCGCAGGTGTAGGCGCAGCTTCTCTGTGCGCCATCATAGCCATAGATTTTGACTTTCCTTCAGTTTCGCTGATTCGTTGGAGTTTGAGTTCGTAAACTTTGAGATTTGCATAAAGGTTCCTTAAAGTCCAAACATCTAAGGTTCCAGCGTCTTCAAGAGCGCTAGATTTATGTAGGTATCTTGATCCAAAAGCTTGTAGAAAATTTACATTCAAATCTTTGTTGGTAAACTTCATGCCAAGTGAAATACACAGATTGATAATTTCACAGTAGCGTTCATAAGTTTGCCTCAAGTTTTCACCGGGGAGTTGAGAGAAATTGTTGAACCTCTTTTGAACTTCGTATTTCTTGTTCTCCTTGCACACGGTGTCTCCTTCAATATGCTCTTCAATAGCATCCCATAGCTCATTTGCAGTAGCACAATGCATGACTTGTTGTTTCATAGCCGTGCTTAGAGTGCTTAGAAGAATGTTTCTTGCTTTGCCATCATTTGCAACTCTTCTAATTTCTTCCTCGGTCCATTCTTCCCTTGGTTTGAGAACTGTAGGTTGGGCAGCGTTGGTGCGTGGATTTGGATTCGCCTTCATCGGAATATAAGGTCCATAAACGACGGTGTCATGGAGCCTTTCATCGATTGAGTTGAGGTGAGTCAATATGCTGAATTTCCACACGTCAAAATGATCTTCATCAAAGACCGGAACGTGAGTGTAGTTTGCAGTTGCCATAGGTTTTGAGTTTGCCATTTAGAATCGGCACCCAAGCTGTTAAGCTTGAAAAACGAAAAATATTTTATAAAGGTGTTTGCTCTGATACCACTTGTTGGTCCCAAAGGGCAACAAGGGTATGAAAAATAGCTAGAGGGGGGGGGGGTGAATAGCTGTTTTAAAATTCTTTTCGTACCCTTGATAAACTCAATTGCAAATGCGCACTTTATCAAGTAAGCGTAATGAAATGCGCCTAAGTGAGTGAGTGAAATGCACAGCGGAATTTAGTAATGAAAATAGGCGCAAAGTGATAAAGGGAGCGCAACACACACACTAAGTATTTTGGCTCAAAGTGAGTGAAATAAGGAACTAAGGCAAATGATATAACAATCACAACACAATTCAGTTCAATCAATCTACAATGAGTAAACAAGCAAATAGTGAGTGAAAATAATAACTTGAAAGAAATGACAAGATAATCACACAAGCTATTTGGAGAGGTTCGATCAATGAAAGATCTACGTCCTCTACCAAGATGGTTAGTCTTGGATTTCTAATGGAGATCTTATATAATGAGTGAGTGTTACAAATTACAATGTTTGAGCTTATACACTAACTCAAGATCTATTACTATGAAAGAACAAATCCAAAACAATAACCGGTGTATCTCTTAAAGAAGAATCTAAATGATTAATCTTTGAAGAGGTGCGTGTGTGTTCTTAGTATCAAGGCTCTTTAGATCTTTGAGATGGAGAGCACGAGAAACTAAAGTGTTAAGGCTTGAAGATCTGGGCTAAGGATGAAGGTATGAAGATGTTCTTGAGAAATCTGGAAAAACGAAGGCAATCTTCAAATCTTCAACAAATGCTTAGAGAGAGAAATTCTTGAAATTCTTAGCAAAACTCAGCAACTTCAAAATGTTGAAGTTATGGGGTATTTATAGTGAACTTCAAAAAACTAGCCGTTGGAAATCCTTGTGGATAAGATGAGCTGTCGCTCGTTGATTGGAGCATGCATATATTATGGCCATTTTGACACTCAACATAAATGTGACCGTTGTGGACACGTGTCAATAGATTAGGCGCATATGCATCTTTTAACCACCGTTGGATCATTGGCGTAATTTGAATTCTCTTCAAGTCTTCGAGTCTTCAATAAATCACTGAGTGTTGAATAAACACTTTGAGGCGCGTTTGAGCCAAGAGGCGCATTGAGCCAACAGGCGCACAGTAATTGTGCGTTTAAATCAAGGGGCGCAGAGGCGCGTAACATAGCTTATGAAGAAATCCTTATGCACGCGCTCTAAATGGCGCATGGCGCGAATGTAGAAGGCGCGTGGCGCAGGAGGCGCATAAGCGCGGCTTAAACTCACTGAGTGATTTTTCTTGAAACTTGATCTTCTTGCCCTATTTCTAATCCTATTCTATAACAATGGACAATTTAAAAAATGAAGTATAAATACTTCTTACATGTGGGTCTAAAGTCCATGAAATAAAACTCAGGTGATGGATCAATCAAATCTAATAAATCCTATTACATTAAAACTGAGATATGTGTGGGCATACCCAACACCCAAGTTTTTGAAGCCATCTTGAATCGGCACCCAAGCTGTTAAGCTTGATTAACAACGCAAGTTTTATGAAGGTGTTTGCTCTGATACCACTTGTTGGTCCCAGAGGGGCAACAAGGGTATGAAAAATGCTAGAGGGGGGGGGTGAATAGCGTTTTAAAATTCTTTTCAAACCCTTTTTGCAAATCAATGGCTTATGCGCACAGTTCTCAAATAAGCTAAGTATAGCGCGCAGAGAGAGTGTGAAATGCACAGCGGAAGTTTTAAGCAGCACCTGCGCAGTAAAAAGCTGCGCAAGGATAAAAACGCACGCGCTAAGTTTTGGCTTAAAGAGTTTGATAAAAAGTTCTAAGGCAATAAGCAATAACAAACACAACAGCAATAGTAGCAATCTGATAAGATCAAACAAAGCAGTAATTCAGAAATGATTAGCCGAAAGTAAATAGCGAGATTAAAGAACAAGCTATTTGGAGAGGTTTGATCAATGAAAGATCTACGTCCTCTACCAAGATGGTTAGTCTTGGATTTTCTAAAGGAGATCTTATTATATGAGAGAGTTACAAGATACAACAATGAAACACAAACTAACTCAAAGATCTATAATGTATGAAGAACAAATCCTAGACTAAACCGGTGTATCTCAAGAAGTTAGATCGAAATAATCAAAGCTTCAAGAGGTGTGTGTGTGTTCAGAAATTCTGGGCTCTATGAATCTATGAGATGAAGAGCACGAAGAATTCTGGTGATATAAGGCTTATAGGATCTGGGCTTGGTTGAGTATGAAGGTATGAAGGTTGATCTTGAGAATTCTGGAAATGAGCAAGCAATCTTCAAATCTTCAAAGTTTCTTTTGGAAGCAAGAACTCAAGCAACTTGGAAATGAAGATGAGCAGGCTATTTATAGCAGAGAGCTTAAAACTAGCCGTTGGTGCTCTGAGCAAGGACGATGAGCTGGCACAATATGATTGGTGCGCAGGTGTTTTAGAGCCGTTGGAGACTGGGCATGAAGACCAAATTCAAAAGCTTCTTCTAGAAGGATGACAGCTGTCTTCATTTGAAATATTTCTCTTGATCGCGTCTCCACCGTTGGATCTGCTGAGTGTGCTTGCTTTGTCGTTTCTGCACACCTCAGCATTTTTAATAAGCGTGCATCTTCTAAGCGCTTTCCAAGTTATGTAATCTGAATGTATCGAAAACTGAGCAAGGATGCATGCTGCGCAGAGGAGACCTGCGCAGGGAAGTCCTGCACAGAGACCACAGTCTTAGATCTTCATTCCTTTTCGCTCCAAGTTTCAAGAATATGAGGTTGTTGAAAGATAAGCATAAGGACCAAGTTAATCTGCTCTGCTCATAAAAGCCATGCGTATGGAGAATGAGCAAGTGATGCTATGCGCGCGGAGAATAAGCAGCTAATGCTATGCGCGCGGAGACTGAGCAGGTAATGCTCTTCGCATGAAACGTGCTGCGCACGAAATGTCCTGCGCATTATACTTGGTCTTCAGTAAATGAAACCTCAATTCCAAGCAAGCCCTAACCGCTAAGCCTATTCTATAAAATTGGACTTAGCTAAAAATAGAAGTTATAAAACTTCTTACATAGGATCCTAAAGTCCATAAAATACTTAGGTGATGGTATCAATCAATTCTAACATAATTGGGAGGGTTAAGAATTAAGCATACCCAACAGCCCCTTCACCGTAACCCGGATTGTGCGCGACGGGACTTACATGCTGAGGACCCCTGAAGGGAAGGACAAAAAAAAATCCCTGGCATTCCAATAGCCTACGGCGATATTATCATTAATATGTCCTCGTTTTGTATAATCTCCAAGGATAGCCCTTTTCGGGCACTTGACCCCTGTATCAGCTCGGTTATATAATGAAATCACGCTGGAATTCGTTCATCCCAATGTATGAATTTTTACGCTTTAGCAAACCTTGAACTCGTCCTGAACGAGCTAAGCCTTGTCTTGAACAAGCAAACCTTGAACTCGTCCTGAACGAGCTAAGCCTTGTCTTGAACAAGCAAACCTTGAACTCGTCCTGAACGAGATAAGCCTTGTCTTAAACAAGTAAACCTTGAACTCGTCCTGAACGAGTTAAGATTTCAACAAGCAGCCTAAAATGAAAAGTACATGGTATTTCAAAAGAAAAAACAATTATAAAGGATCATATTAATAACGAGGTCAAGAGCCGACCTCGGGGGGCATACATTAAAAAAAAAATATATTACAAGGGTGGAGATTCATCCTGGGCTACCTCGCCCTCGGTCACGGACCCCTCAGCTCCAGTTCCCTCTGGCACCTTATCAGCCCCAGCACGTTCCCGTTCTAAGGCACGACGAGCTAAGACCATGTCAACATTAACATCCAAAAGATCAGGCCTAATCCAGGCTTCCAACTTATCCTCCTCATCTTCACCATCGAGCTGACTCAATTCTTCTTCGTTAAAGGGGATCATAGCGTGGGCAGCCCGAGCTTCTGGATTAAATTGGGGAAGCTCGATGAGATCAGCAATGATTTCAGGGTCCTTGGGGAGGTAGCCGTGACCATAAGCATCCCTAATGCCGTGCCTGTGACATGTCTCAAAATAAGGCATGGCTTTTTCTAGCACTTTAGTAGCAAAAGCCTCGGTCTGCTCATACCGATCAATAATGGCCTGCTCGTCTAGAGAAGTTCGTTGGGTCACCTCGGCTTCAGCTCTGAGCCTTTCGTTTTCCTCTTCTGACAAACGGAGGCGCTCAAGGACCTCCGTATTGCGCCCTGCCGCCATCCTGACCTGACCCTCAAGGTCATTGATCCGAGAGCGACCCGACACCACCTCCGCCTGAGCTGTCTCTATCTCTTTATCCTTAACAGACAGGATCCGCTCTAGCTCAGCAACCCTCGTTTTCAACAAAACAACCTCATCAACACGAAGAGCAAGATCTTTTTCCTTGGCCACTAACGCCTCCGCCTTTTCCCTAGCTCGGGATTCAAGTTCCTCGCCATTCCGAGTAAGATGGAGACCAAGTGTAGCCATCTGAAAAAAGTTTCTTTAGATAAATCCAAAGCAAGTGGAACGAAAGGAACCAAGCAAAAATCTATACCTCACTAAGAAGCAAACCAAGGCGACCTCCACATAAAGAAGAAGGTGATTTCTCCTTCATAAGATCCTCAAGATGATCGAAATCGGCTGCTCGACGAAGCACGGCGCGACCAAACCTGACCTTATACCCTTTGCGATCATAAAGGTTCAAACCTCTGAACAAAGTCACGTTGCCGAGCCGATCAGCCAGCTCGTCAACCTCCTCATTACTCTTGACACCCTCCAAATCCGCACGGGTAATTTAAGCCCGGGGGGCCGACCTCTTCGAAAGAGGAACATGGTCAGTGACTTCCTCAGAACGCCCCCTCTTCTTTGTAACATCAGAGATGGGCCGAGCTGGCGCCTCTTTTTCCATAGAAGGGGAGGGTATGGTGGTGGAAACACCGGGTCTCTTCTCAGTAGAAGCTTTAGGACCCCCAGCATTCCTCTCTTTCTCACCGTCGGTGGAAATTAGAGGGATAGAAGAAGGATCCTTCTTTGAGAGTTCAGACTGCCGAACCCCCGTCTGTGCTTTGGCGACCGATGACGAGGTCGATTTGTTCAGAGTCTTCAATTGACGGAAGGAGGGAACCTTCTTCTTGCTCGCGGCCGCAGCCAGGTACTGCTCTCCGTGGGAACTCATCGCTGCAACAAGAACGAACGACGTTAAGACACGAACACAATAAGGAAACAATAACAAAAAACAAAACAGGTAATCACCCCCAAAATGCTCAAAGGAGCGACAATGTTCAACTGAGCTCAAGCAAGCGAAGCAATCGGCTTCAAACGAGCAATCCTCATGAACCACCCAATCTGGGTAACATCGACCAGGAACAATTGTCACCAAAGGCTCAACCCCCTCTGAAGTAAACCCATGAAGGCCAGCACGAGTAAAATAACGAGGACTTTTCTCTAACTTGTCCCAATTCACGACCCATTCTCGGTCCCTTTTTGGGGCCACGAGCTTCTTCAATGCTTTCTCCAAATTGACCGACCATTCGGGTTCCCATAGCCCTGACAAACGAGAAAGTTCACCTTGGGAGCATAGAAATTCCCATCCCTTCATGCTCTCGATAAGCACGATATGATTGGCAAAAGTGTTTATTTTGCTGGGGAAAGAACGAAGAAGATGAGGAGCGTTGGGGTTAGCACCTACACTAAGGGTATGGTACGGTGGCTTACCAAACCGGTTTTTAGTACGAGAGATCCTAAAAAATTTCTTAAATACATGAACGGTGGGCTCATAACCGAGATGACGGCAAACGACCAAAAAACTGTTCACCGTCCTCACCGTGTTGTTGGCCACCAACTGAAGAGGGACAGAACAAGTGTCCGTCAAAAAATCATTAACAAAAGGAACGTAGGAAATACGATAGTCGTCCCTGCTTATGTTATACTTATCATACATATTATCTACAAGTTGCACTTGTACAACAGTGGGGGGTGGAAGCACCAAGCCTTGGCCCTCTAACGAGCTCTCAAAACCTAGTGCCCAGGCACTAGTGGGATGAGCGAGACACGGAGCAGTTCCCTCTCTATATACTGGAAATTATAAGCATCGGCATCCTCTCCAACGAGTTCAGTCCCCTCGCCTTCTCGAGAATCCAAGGTGTCTTCTAGGAGAAGGACCGGCCTGGAGGATGTCGTATCCTCGTTATACCGAACTGATACAGGCTCTACGTCATATACAAGATCCTCCCCGGACGCAGGATCACTTATTTCTTGTTCGACTTCGAGCCCCAACTCATCTCCAGATAGATGATCGTTCTGAGAGTCGGAAGCCTCGTCACTGCAAGCCATATCTGCAAGAGGAACATGGGGGCCAGACCCCAAGTTAGAAACCAAGGTGGAGCTCGTTAGAAGTTCAGACCCGCCACCTATTCGAGCCCCGGACTCTATGCAAGTGAGAGGGGGTTTCTTCCCGACAACGTAATAGTTGATTATGTGGTTGATCACCTCGTTGTAATACTCGAAGAGAATGGCACTAGGGTGCTCGGTGCGCATCCAATCTTCGCTGCCGACGTAGGGCCACCTCAGACTGCCGTCAAGTCCATAAGCGTTCAAGATCTCCCCGATCTCTCCCAAATCTAATTTTCTCCAACCACCGACAACACTACGGTATACCAAATCCGTACGATCATGAAAGCAAAACGAGGAATCTCCAACCACTTTCATGAACTCCGGCGTCATTTCTGGAGAAGTCATGATGAGCACTCAATGTATAACCACTATCGCCGAAAAATTTAAAGTTCTCGCCAGAAAATTTAAAGTCCTTGCCGGAAACTTCAAGTTCTCGCTGGAAAATTTAAAGTTCTCACCGAAAAACTCAAGTTCTTGCCGAAAAATTCAAAATTAACTGACGAAAAATCCAGATTTCCTACTAAAAAGCATGAAAAGGCGAAAATATACCAATAGAACAAATATTAAGGACGGGAATATACCTGTATTCGAAGTTTTGAACACAAAGCAAGAAAGAATCAAAGGGTCGTCTTAGCAGCGTCGTCGGAACTTAAGGAGAGGTTTGCTGGGAGCTATTGGAGGCGAGAAGGAAGAAAAAGGGAGAAATAAGGGTTTTTATAACCCCCTTCACCACAAAAAGTTCGCGGGTCAACCCGGACCGACCCGCTATCCTTCGACCCAAATGGGCCGCATTTAATGCCCTGTACCTTCCCTAGACGCGTGCCTGCACCCCTAGGCTAGGTAGGATGACGACGGCGCCTGACGCATAGGAGACTGGAACCGTCCCATCACGCCACTACGTCCTTGATGCGTTACAGTTGCACCCCCCGTCGCTCCTGATGCCACGTGTCCCTTCAACTATTCCTCTTTATAGGCTCTAACGAGCGCCCCACAGGAATCGCCTGCCTAGACCTATGATTCCCACTTTCGTTACTCTCAACTTGGAACCATGTGGGCCACTGAAAGGAATGACCCGACTTGGAGAAACGGGCTGGAAGGCCGGTCCAACACGCCCCGACCTGAGTCTCGTTCAGGACCGAGCTGAGAAGCCGGAGCCATGAG
Organism: Campanula takesimana; assembly: GCA_026119855.1. Lineage (NCBI taxonomy): Eukaryota > Viridiplantae > Streptophyta > Magnoliopsida > Asterales > Campanulaceae > Campanula > Campanula takesimana. Next base: position 254,309 of record JAOWBW010000163.1, on the reverse strand, counting down.
GAGCCGAATAAGAATTCTGCAGACCACACCGTCTCGTTTGACGGTCAGCTCGTTTGACCGAGTTGACTACTTGATAGCCAGAATTACTCTAAAAGGCCCTTTCGTCGGTGCGCGCGGGCACACCCGATTCAAGGCCGGACTCCGGGACACGCTTGCTCGGTCAGACGAGCTCGGACTTGTATCCATCCCCATCACGATTAGGAGAATTAAAGGCCTGGCCCAATTCTCTGACAAGGCCCACTGATGACTTCTAGAAGCGTTGCCCTAATACAAACTTGGTGAGTCATAAATGTGGATAAGCACAAATCCCTACGTTCAAGGAGCAGAATTTAGGTGACAAGGCATTGATCTTGTGGTATAAATAGAGACCTCACTCAGATGAGCGGAGGTTAAGCTCTCTAACCTCATTCTTTCTCTCCAATCTATTCATCCTAAAGCAGACTAACTCATTCTCACGCCGGAGGGCCTTCGCCGGTGAAGCCCCCGCTGAGTTAACGTTTGTTCATCTATTTCAGGCTAACAGACATCCAGATATCACTTCGCGGGTCCGGCTCAACTGATTGCAATTTTTGCATGATCATAGACAATTGACAACAAAACCAAAATTGAAGTAAGAGACACTTTAGAGCAAAAAGTAAATAACTATATTCTCCATTAGTTTCATAATAAATAGTGTATTTAACTTTTCGACGTATTTAAAAAGTGTGTTTACTTATTTGTGCATTATTTGTACAATTATAGAACTACATTAATACTATTGGAGTAAGAAAAGATAATTATTTGGACCAAACTAAAAACTAAAGTGTGATATTTATTATGTGACAAACAAGTACTACTTTCTTGTCATGCATTGATTAGTCAATAGCTCGGATAATTTAAGGTATTGGATGCAACATTATGTGAGTGATAAGTAATTATTAAATCTCCTCATTTGTCAACATTATACTCCTTCCGTCCCAAAATGATCTTCTCATTTGCCATTTTTCATTGTCCCAAAAAATTCTTCACATTTCTATTATTTAGGTTTAAAAGTGTATAAACTAAACATTGCTAGCGAAACAAGTGTTCATATCCTTAAAAAGTTTGAATAGTCAAACGTGAAGATCATTTTAGGTCGGAAGGAGTATGTGATTTCTTAATTGCATTAAATTTGTACCTAACAACAATCAATACATTATCAACTGCATATATTGTCCATATATGCAGTCATCATTTTTGTTGTGCAAACCCAAGAGCCACATCCATTAAAAAAAAAAAAAAAAAAAAAAAAAAGGAGCTTCATTATTGCCCAACAATATTTGGGGTCAAATTAACTTTGAAACCCAACCTCTACTTTCCCATGTCTGATGTGGATTGACAAGGTTCACATAAGATGGACAGGCAAAAGCTCAAGAAACCCAACAGCTGTTGGAAGATTGATGAGTCAAACTGAATTTGCAGGTTCATGGCCATCTACAATGGAATGGAGTGTTGAATGGGGGTGTTGGATGAGATTAAACATAGTGGGGGTGTTTAATGGGTGCAATGGAAAGTTGAAGGGGGACTTGAATGAGTTTTGTGTTAAATGGATTCAACACAGTTGAATGGGGAAAAAGGGCCAGCCGGTTGCCACGCGGCGGCTCCTGATAGGGCAGCCTTGGCACGTGCGGATGACGCGCCAGACAAGGCGCGTCAAGGCCTGCGCAGTTTTTTTTTTCTTTTTCTCTGGTTGTGACACTTAGCAATTATTCATTGGTTCATGGAATTTCCAATTTAATTCCTCATCTCAATTATTTGAGCTCAATTATTTTACAGTAAATGATTTTTTTTTTTTTTTTTAACACCAAAATTCATAAAAAAAATTCTCTATAAATAAATGCAAGTTTCATTTGATTTGGATACCAAAAAAAAACCTCATTTTAATGAAATGGATCCCAATAATAACCATTTCAACACTCAAAAACCTTCATATTTATTTAATTACAATTACAAAAAAATAATTAAGTGTGAAGTATTTTTTAAAAATTATAATTGATTATTTTTATTATTATTTTTATTTTTATTATTATTATTTTACTTATCATAAAAATAAAAAATATAAAATAAAATTTAAGTGGTGGGGTATAGGATGATGAGTGGGAAGGGTGTTGAATGGGGGATTAAACAAACCATTGTAGGGTGTAAATGTAAAGTTGAATGAGTGTTGAATGGATGAGTTGGAAGAGAGAAGATAATGTGGAGTGATAAAGTGGGTGTTGAATGGAAAATGCTGTTTAATCCATTGTAGATGGTTAGGGAAATTGGTAGTACAGAGAAGATTTTTAGGGTTAAAAGCCCCGTTTGAGTGCGACCTTTCCCTGGACCCCACATATAGCGGGAGTTTTTGGAAGAGAGAGAAGATGATGTGGAGTGATAAAGTGGGTGTTGAATGGAAAATGGTGTTTAATCCATTGTAGATGATTAGGGAAATTGGCAGTACAGAGGGTTAAAAGCCCGTTTGAGTCCGACCTTTCCCTTGATCCCACATATAGCGGGAGTTCTTGCAAGCCCCCAAGATGTCATTTTCTTGCAAAATCTCGGGCTAGGCATGCGGACAACTACAAGGTACTTTACACTTGAAATCATGAGTAGCCCATGCCCATCATATTACCGAGACAGAGACAGAGACAAAGAGAGAGAGAGAGAGAGAGTAATATGGAACTCGACCGTGCAAGACGAACAAATGATTTTGATTCAAAAAATGACTGCAATTGACGCATACATGCCCTTTGCAAAGGCAATACATCTTTCGACAATCTTCAAAAACATGAAACTTAAAACGAAAAATAAAGAAACAGAGTGATTGCAGATTCAAAGTGCAGATTTATGCTCCAAGGATAAGTTATGAATGCAAAACAAGTAAAAATGGTTAATCAAGGAAAATCTGGCCAAATGCATCCTGCCATATGTATTTTTTTGTATCTAACATGAAGAAAATAAAAATCAATAAACGAGTGGGGTGGGTTCTGAGTATGGAGCGCTAATAATATATACTACATCCGTCCCAATTTAAAGTTCTTAGTTTGACTTTGCACGGAGATTAAGAAAAAGTAAATGTTGTGAGTATGAAAAGTAAGTGGGAGAGAGAAAGTGGGTAGAGAGTTTTTGTTGTGAGAATGACAAGTGGGCCCCACTTTCCATTTTAGGTAATAAAGCAAAGTAAGAACCTTAAATTGGGACAAACTAAAGAGGAATTTCCATATTAGGTAATAAAGCAAAGTAAGAACCTTAAATTATTGGGACAGACTAAAGAGGAAAGTAAGAACCTTAAAGCGGAAGCGGGACAGACAGAGGGAGTACTAGAATCAAATAATGGGGAGGATAAGACACTTTGATTATCAACGTTTTAATAGTCAGTGGGTAGGTTAAGCTTCAAATGGATCCATCCTCCTGTCCATTTCATTAAATCATATACAAAGAGGAAACAAGTTAACATCAGGAAGGCTCAAATTAAGAATGACTATGTGCCAATCTGCTTGCCTTGTTACCCAAAGAATCAAGCAGAAAAATCATAAATAACTATTAAAATATGTAATCTTAACACTGATATTCATTACTCCCTCCCGGAAAGATAGTCTCATTTGAGTTTTTATGGTCTACACAAGTAAACTATGATTGAACATGAATCTCAATCTAATCATCTCAATATAATTCTAAAAAATGTAATCGATAAATGACTCAACCATTTATCAACTAAAATTTCTAGATATTTATTAGGATAATTAGATTAACATTACTATTTGGTCAAAGTTCATATGTGCCGACCATAAAAAGTCAAATATCGACTATCTTTCCAGGACGGAGGGAGTACTATTTAAGACGACTTTATTAACATAACCATGCATACAAGGTGGTAGCGAGCACAGCATCACATATACTCCCACTGTCCCGGAATGTTGTTCATACTTTCCATTTTTGTTTGTCCCAAAAAGTTAGTCATATTTCTATAATTAGGGTATAAAAGTGTATGAACTTCCAAAACAACCCTCTCTTAGAAGGGGAACACCAACAAAGCGTCTTACTGAACTTCAATAATAGTTGCCTTTTAATGAAGGATTATTATGTCAATGAAGCTATGTCGATAAAAAGCTTTAGTCAAGTTCGACTATCTTTATAAGACGGAGGGAGTAATATGAAAGTATATGTATATCAGCAGCAACAAAGGCAATCAAAAACTGCCAAACACTAGAACATTTGTTATACCCCACAGAGCACTATTTGAGAGTGAGTGGTTACACACTGAAGTGTGCTGCTGATCACAAGGGAGATGTTAGTGTTTTGGATGACTCAGCTATGATGTTTGACCAATACAGATCCTTATCAGACTAGTACTCCCTCCGTCCCAAAATGATCTTCTCATTTGCCATTTCTCATTGTCCCAAAAAGTTCTTCACATTTCTGCATTTTAGGCTTAAACAAAGCATGGCTAGTGAAGCAAGTGTTCAAATCCTTAAAAAGTTTGAATAGTCAAACGCGAAGATCATTTTGGGACGGAGGGAGTATAATGCAAAGTAAGAACTGCCTTACTATGTTTCACAGTACAAAACTGTCAACAATGTATCTTCAAACCTCAATGATTTCAGAGTAGGGAGTCAAAAATAGATTACATTGAGATGCGCCACACCACTCACGAAGGATATAGAGGAGTAAAGGAACAGAATCAGATTCAACTTGCAAGTTCTATGAAGGTATCATGAAACTGACCAATTTCCATAACAAATTTGCCATTAACTATGTGAAATTATGCTCTTCACTTACTTATTAAGGGAATTATGTTGCCTTCAAAGGGATGTACAGTAAATGCAAGAATAACAGATTTGCAGTGCTAAAGTAAGATCTACTAGTAAATATGTTCTCACTTTTCCTGTTAGTTTTAAATTGCCACGGATGAGAAGGGAAGCTACATAATACTCCCTCTGTCCCCAAATGATCTTCTCATTTGGCATTTTTCATTATCCCAAAAAGTTCTTCTAATTTTTACAATCTAGACTTAAATATGCATAAACACAACATGGCCAGTGAAGCAAGTGTTCATATCCTTAACAAGTTTGAATTGTCAAACGTGAAGATCATTTTGGGACGGAGGGAGTACCATGTTCAATTACTATTCTATATGCAGTCAAATAACTCATTAAGAATCAAATCATTGCCTCTATCTTACTCTAAACAAAGAGGTGCAAGACTACTGCTACAATAGCAGTCTTCAGAGGCCTACCTATAGCAACTCGAGTATGGAAGTCGATAAGAGGAAAAAGAGTAGTAGTCGCAAAGTCGGAAACGCAATCTTAGATAATCAAACTCTTCCCCTTTCTAGAGTTCTAGATGCCCTTTGACAAATCACATGATAAATACTTCAGGGCAATAAACCAGAACGGACAAATGAAACAACCACCAAAATAAAAAGCAACCATTCTTCAAGATTGCGGTGCAATATCTAATCCATTGCATGTTCAATAAAAGAAATTTGAAACTGTAGTGACACTTCAATACAGAAAAATATCCAAGTAACTAACAATAGTCGTAAAACTATAATGACCAACCTTTTCAGATGATCAAGGAGACCATACAAAATGCTCATACACCAGAGATTTTGCGTGATATACCTTTGCCTTCATCCTCATCTGAATAATCTTCAGAATCAGCTTTATTATCCACCAGTTTAGCTACCGTTGAGTCACGCTGCGGAGTTGCATTACTAACTCCGGTAACAGATTGTTGATACAGAACACCTCCAGAAAGAGTTAGGAGAAGGCAAACTAACCCAAACGGACTAGCATGCTTATCCCAAATCAACACATTTATTGCAACTGTAAGAAATTTATTGACCACCCCGGTTACAGTAAAAGCAGTGGCGGAGATTGCTTTCCGGGCAGCAAAACCAAAGAAACTGATAAGCAACCCAAAAACGCACGATAACGCTACTGCTGAAAACGCAACAATCTCAAACAAATTCCCACCGTTTGATCCCACCGCCGAAAACACATCAGCATACTCCCCAGTAATAACCCAAAAGAAAGGAGCCATCATCAAAGACAACAAATTATTGTAATACACAAACCCCCAAGTATTCAATCCAAGATTTGTTACCATATGCTTAATATACACCATCTCCGTTATAATTGTCACCAAATAAGCAAACGCCCATGAATAAGCAGTGAGTGTAAACCCTGAATCAGTGGCAACATACCCAACAGCACCACCCAAAATAATAACCAACGATAAAAATGTGAGCTTCGATGGGAGAGGCTGCTTTCTAAAAACAGTATCAGCAATCGCCACCAACAATGGGGTCAAAGATCTGAAAACTATGAAAGTATCCACATTGGCATGACGAAGCAAATTTGTGTTTGTGAAAATGGCCAGGTAAAAAACAACAGCAGCAGGCAAGAACTTCTTAGCAGTTTCCCATACAAACGCATCGTGATGCAAAAACCCTAACTTTCCCAAAACCCAGACCCCTAAAGCTGAAGTTAGGTACTGTAATGCGGTCAAAAGCCCCGGATAGTTAAATTTGGTAATAGCAAATTTATTGATGACAGCAAGCAAGCTAGAACACAAAGCGTATCCAACCACAAGACTACTTGTGGCATAGTGTTGCTTCTGCGCATCAATTCGAATTGAAGCCATAACTCGTTTCTATACTACGTGATGATATATTTTTCTTATCTAATTGCAAATATTTCAGCTGAAAATTAACAACCCTACAAAAATAAAGCAGATGAACGACTCCATTGAACTGATCTGGTTGATTTGGGGGAAATTGGGAAGTGGGTAGAGTAATATGTTGCGTGAATCAGCTGAAAATGAATGTATACGAATAGATCAAAGGAGAAAACCTAGAAAGAGAGATAGATCACCGACAGATTGAAGAGGGGATCGGAGGGAGAACCTTTGCACGTGATTGGTTGCTGAAAGTGCGGGGCGGTCACTGAGAGCAATGTCGGAGCTGAGGAGGGCGGAGAGTGTGATGAATGCGGCTGATTTTGAAGGTAGATTTTGGGTAGAAAATAGTATTTTTTGCTGTTGTTAATGATTTTGATGGGAATGGAGTGGAGAGAGGATGAGGGGTTTACCAAGTCAGTCAACGGTTTTGCGCCGGGCGAAATGGGTCGTGCTTATTACCATGGGAGGCAAAGCAATCATGCTACCCTAGTTTGACCAATTTATTTAGAATTTGGTAAATATAAAATCACAAAAAAAAAAAATGTCATTTTGGGTATATCTCTATAAATGAAGCTAGAGTATGAAAAAATTAAATATGGGAGAGAATGAGTGGGAGGAATAGTAAGTTAATTGGTGTTTTGAATGTAAAAGTAAAGTATGAGAGAATGTGTGAGAAAAATAGTAAAGATTTTTTACTATTTTGGACAGTCTCAAGTCACATGAAACGGCCGAAAAGGAAAATAAGTTTTAAATGACATAAAACAGGCGGAATATGTATGTGGGTGGGGGTGGGGAGGTTGGGGTTGGGCTGACTAGGAACTGCCGCTATGTTTGTCCAAGAACGTACTATTAAAATCGGGCCTCAAATTTTCAGCCAAGGTCCTCGTTATTTTATCTCAGTAGTGAAGTGATGTTCTTAAATTTTTTACTTATTTTCCACTTATTTTGCTTTTAGTAATTTACTAGTGAGTAACCCGTCGATACTCGACTGACATAGTAAAACTGGTTAAATACGAATAGTTATTTAAGCTCTGCATCTAAAATGCATTGAATTTGTTATAATAATTGTAATTGTAGAAGACTGGGCTACAAGGTAGTAATTTTGAAAAAAAATATTTTAGATATACAAAAATATCAATTGAAAAATATGTGCAAAATCTAATGTTTATTAGATTAATAGTAAGATCATTTATGAAACTTTTCTATTTATTTCTTATAATTAAAATCTCTTTTATACTGTATATCTCTTATACGAAACACAAAGATGATCATTTGAGACCCGTAAATAGGTCTCTAATTAAAACAAATTGATTAACCAATCAGACATTCCAATGTAAATGTTAAAAATTACTCTGATTAAATGTAATTTGAATATTTATATTGATAAAAAGTGCTGCAAATCCACCTTAACCATTTATATATGTCATTCTTTTTTGTTGTTGTATGTTTTTCTTCTTATTCTTTAGTTTTATATTCCCGTTACTCATGCTAATAAAAGAGAATGTATTTTATATGGAAGAGATTATATTATTGATAAGAGATCACTAAAGAAAAGAAAATTTATACACTTAAACTTTGATTCTCAACTTTGTTAGAGCGATGAAATAAATTGTACTCCGTCACTCCTCTCATAAAAGGAGTCATATTTTATTTTTTTATTTTTTTATCTTTTTTAGCATATCTCAGAGTAAGAGTTTCATTATCAAAATAACAAATGATGAATAGTATTTCGAATAATTTTATTATGCTTGTATAATAACGAAAAGTCTAACACTTACTAAATTACCTTTTTACCTACTTGTATCTCTATATATATCAAAGCACAAGCGATTTTTACACCAATAATCCCAAAGCACAACTGAAATTTATAAAGTCATCTTTCACTACTTCCTACACACACTCTATTTTTTTTTTTAACAAAAAAACTCTCTAAAAATATAATAAAATATTTCTATTCACGATTTCTATTTGCACTTTTTTTTTTTTTTAGTGAAAGTGGAAAAAAAAATTTGTGAACTTATTGTTGTAGTAATGAAGTATGTTTTCTTATTTATTAAAAATAGATTGATTTATTATTATATGTGGAACTTCAATAATAATAATAATAATAATAATAATAATAATAATAATAATCATAAAAGGGTCAAACGAATATATTCTTAAGAAATGAAACCCTTAACCCCCCCCCCCCCCTCTCATCTTATGCAAGGAAAGAAACTCACCCCTAAACCAGTTTCAATAGTTTTGTGCAAAAACTGAATTATATTTTTAATAATGGTGCAAGAATTGAATTATATTTTTAAAATTGCATTCTTACAAAGAGAAACTTTAGGGCAGTTTAGAGGATGCACTACACGTAGCGCAAATTAATGCTTGCGCCATTTTGATGATTGATTTGGCGCAACCGTTGGACTTTGGTTTGCAGCTAAATAGTGCCCTTGGACTTCTCCGTAGCCTTGATTAAAGTTTGAGTGTTATGATCCATTTTTGAAAAATATATATCATGAAAAATTACAAATTGTTATTGGTTCACCAGTAATAATAATCTCAGTAACAATTTTAAGATTTTCATCAGGATAATTGTTTTTTTTTTAATTCTTGGTCAAAGTGCAAAGAATATGTTTAATATTAAGCGGGATGGAGGGAGCACATACTTTAAAACTCAATCATATTATATTCAATACATTATATAATACTCCCTTCATTCTGTAAAAATAGTCTCATTTGACATTAGTATTTAATTTAATTGAACTTCGACCGATTTCTTTTCTAAATCTATTTATCTTACTAATACATTATAAATTGAAATGAATCATGGAGAAAATTATGAGTATAAATTTCTAAAATTCAATTATTATTATCAAATTATGATTTAAATTGATTAAAGTTTAATCACTCCGACAAATTCTGTGAAGGATGGAGTACTTTAATTAATTGATAGTCTGTTTAAAAAAAGCCCGCCTGTCTTAAATTAAATTCTAAATTTATTTTTGATAAAAAAAAGGCAGTAGATATTCTTTTGAAATAGAGATGATAATAATCTCAGACTGAATTGAATTTTCAAATTCTATTATTGTAAAATTATGAATTTGTTGTTTAATATCTCTAACCTTAATTAAAAGAAATCTGTATTTAAGCTTACACCATTCAAAATTTGTCCTTAAATTTTCTTGTTATTAATTTGATATCTTACTACCACGTCAATCTATTTGTGTAATTTTTTGTTTTCATTTTTTTCATTTTGTAGTGAGTTCAAAAAATAGTAGTAATTCTCTAATCATCTTTTTTATTATTTTCTAAATATTTTCTTCTGTTTTTTTTTCTTAAGCATGATAGAATGGAATTGGTTTTGTAAAAAGAATAATATAATTAAAATTAATAAAATTGTGAATATGGAGAGATAATTTTCATTTTAAACATAAGATGATCACTATTGTTATACAAATAGTGCTAAAAAATTGAATCACGTTTAAATATATTTCATCTATTCCATAGTAAATGTTTAATTTTTTTTTTAAGAAAAATGAGAAATTTTATGAATATTCATTTTGAGATGGATGGAGTAACAAATTGGAATATTTAAAAATCAATATGTTTACTTTTTCGGATAAAAAAAGGAAAGTCTATATCCTTAAATACATCATTTTTGAACTATCAATTTTTTTTTTAAAACTTCTAGTTATTTTCAATTGAAATTAGAAATTTGCAGGAATCAATAGTTTTAATTATCAAAACAGTTTGATATAAATAATTTCTAAGTATATTAGATAACTTAGTTTTATTCTTTTGATCAAAATGACTCATATAAAGTCAAGTTTGACCAAAACTCTCGTTCTATATTGTTTTCAGTAAAGGTACATAAAGCTAAGTTATCTATATAATTTGTATTTATTAGATAGTTTTTTTTGCAAAACATTTTTATTGAAAAATGATTTCTAAACATATTAGTTAAATTATTTTTTGAAATAGCTAAATGAAAAAATAGTTTTAGATAATTTTAGAATGAAGAGGTGGAAAGATTTGAAGATCAAGAGAACTCCAACATTAGCGTAAATCGTGGGATATAACATACTAATGAAGAAATATAAGCATAGATGAGTCAATTGCTTTACCCAATGAGAAGATGCCACGTAGACTTCCACGTCATAATTCTATGTGGCATGATGAGGAATGAGCAGTATATTCTAGTATTATATATCATATAAATATAGTTTTTTTTTAAAAGAAAAATATACAAATTATATTAGAAAGAACAAAATAAAATAAATAAAGAATGCATCAGTTTTCACAATATTATACTGGTTTTCGTCTTACTTTAATTTTTTTTTTTGTTGTCCTTCTTTAATTTAGAAAATATTAAAATAGAAACTTTTGAATATTTTTTAAATACTGGGACACACTTTTTTATAAATTTTAGTAAATATGAATATATCTGATACTCCTTCCATCCCTAAATGTAAATTTAAAAAATGTCAAATTTTTATAAATTTTAGTACATAAATTTTCATAACATAATTTCATAAAAATATTTGATATCTATTTTCTAAACTTTAATTTTGTAAAAATATATTAAATTAGTGATTTTTTTATAAAAAAAAATTAGGGACAATTTTCTTTGAAAAAAGACACTCAATTTAAGAAAATTTTCTTAATAATAATCGTTTAGTTTAGGACGGAGGGAGGGAGTAACTAATTGACTATCTACTAGGGATGGCCAAACCGGACCGGAACCGAACCGGAAAAGCCCCAAACCGGAGCAAACCGGAGAGGAAACCGGAACCGGACGAACCAGAACCGCAAGGCATCCGGGCCGCTTCAGGGTCACATATATGCCGAACCGGACCGGAACCGGACCGAAAATCCCTTGTTTTTCAATAATTTTAACGGAACCGGACCGAAGCGGAACCGGATTGTAACAAACCGGAACCGGAACCGGGGTAAGCGCGGGCCGGTTCAGGGTCACCCTTTTGCCGAACCGGAACCGGGCCTGGAACCGGTTTTGGCCATCCCTACTATCTACCCAATTCCACAACATGAAAAGTACATACTCCCTCTGTCTTTTTAGCCTGTTCACTTTTGGTGAACATGAGTAAACGTTGACCAAACATTTAATGTCAATCTAACAATCCTAATGAAATTTTAAAAATTATTATTGATAAATTAAATGATTATTTATCAATTACAATTTTTAGAATTTCATTAGGAAGATTAGATTGACATTAAATGTTTGGTCAAAGTTTACTCACGTTGACCAAAAGTGAACAGACTAAAAAGACGGAGGGAGTAATATGTAAAAATGGTTATTGAAATATTTTGAAATAATATAAAGGGAATATACCATATTCTCCTTATTAAAACAATTAGGTGGGAGAAGATGAAACTCAATTTGAGCATCTCACTGTGTTATTCATCGTTTTTTTTTTTTTTTTTTTTTAAATGAATCGTCATTTTTGGGAGCATCTTCTTCATTGATCTCCTGTGCCGACTCATCATATACCAAAAGTACATAAACATGCGTCCGAATGAATAACAATATCAAGCAAATCCCGCAATAGGAAAAGCTTTATTATCGAAGACAAGAAATTAGAATTGAAAAAGTAGCAACTCATATTAAAATCAAAATCTGCAATTGCTTTGTCAAAGGCCCTGAAACAAAAAAATAAACATGAACCCACAAAAAGGATAATTTTGTTGGGGAAATAGGGTTTGTTGATAATCTTGGATAATGATTGAATTGTGTATGTTCACTTTCCGAACAAAGTATTTCGACCCTTTATGCCTAGGTTACACGAAATCTTTGTATGGGATAAGACAATCAAGCAATCTGATTCTAGGCAAAGAGATCAGATCAAAACTTGGAGAATTTGTGTGTGTTTTCTATCTTTATTTGAGTCCAAATAATCTGTTTATAAACAGATTTTCGTCTGGAGCAGAAGAGAGACAATGGTTACATTCACAACAGTCATGACTGTCAACAGAAAGGGCACCTTTTCACTGATTCAGTGTCTGCTCGGCCGCGTCAAGGAAATGTGCTCGGCCGAGCAAGCCTTTTTTCGTGACTTCTGTTTACTGTGAAAATCATGCTAGGGCGAGTTAAGGAAGTGCTCGGCCGAGCAACTCCTGTTTGGCCTGTCTCTTAATTTTCTGGTTTTGGTGGGAAACTGGTGGGAGATTATTTGGAACACCAAATATATTGTCTATGTTTCGGGGCGCTGCCCCGAGCCCCGCGAGGGGCGGCTCCCCCTCGACCCCCGCAAGGGGGCGCAGCCCCCTTGACCCCTGCTTCTTTATCGTGGTCGAAAACATATTAACTCAAACGAGTGTGTACTCCACACTTTCCCTTACTCGTATCCGAGCAGAATATGAAATCGCATTGGTCTCTAGTAAATCACAATTACATAAAATCGTTGATGACACTAAAATCACCAATATTTCCCCCCATTTTAGTGTAATCCTCGATTTACTAATCATATAAATATATAATAAACATAACGAAACAAACGAATGCATAAATGAAAATGTCTTGCGATTGAATTTTCATCTTAGTATAATACACATTTCAAATACTCGAGAATCGGGGTGTCCTAACGATTAAACCCTTCAACTCATATGAATACCTGAAGATACTATACACATAAGTTTCTTACAACTCTCTAAAGTTTATTCCTGACACTATTACAAGCCATGTGTCCCTATCCATTAATGAACATATAGAAAGACAAGTCCTAGCTTCTTGAAGCGGCAAAACTTCATGTTCACATAGGTAGTTCTTTTAGTCTTGCACCTGCATTTGCAATTTTTCAAAAGAACTATTAAGAAGATATTCTTCAACCTAACTATCACTTGCAGGTCTTGAACACATACCTTGGGAAACATAATAACATGTGCTCCAATCTCCATCTGTGAGCTTTCCACATTGAATTCAAGCTTCTAACGTTGTATTAGAAGGGAATTGGGTATCTCACAACTAGAGGATTAGATGGACTTTAATCCCATCCCTATTGATGGCTTATTCACTAAGTCTCTAGCTAACCCCTTCGTCAAGTGGTCAGCTAAATTTTGTTGAGACCGAACAAACTCAACTGAAATCACTCCATTCATGATCAATTCACGAATCATACTATGTCTGACACCTAAGTCTCTAGACTTGCCATTATAAATCTGACTATAAGCCCTAGCCAATGTGGCTGCACTATCACAATGGATAGATATTGGTGATATCGGTTTTGGCCATAATGGAATCTCATATATCAAGTTTCGTAGCCATTCTGCTTCTTTACCAGTAGCAGCCAATGCTACGAACTCGGATTCCATAGTAGAATGAGTAATACATGTCTGCTTCTTGGAAGCCCATGAAATGGCCCCTCCTCCTAGCAAGAACACCCAGCCACTAGTAGAAGATGAATCTACTTGGTTGATCCAACTAGCATCTGAGTAACCTTCTAAAATAGAAGGTTGTCCAAAATAACACAAACAGTAATTCATAGTACCTTTTAAGTACTTGAACACTCTTGTTAAAGCATGCCAATGCTGTCTACTAGGATTACTAGTGAACCTGCTCAATCTTCCTACTGCATACGCAATATCAGGTCGAGTGCTTGTCATAGCATACATCAAACTGCCAATGGCTTTTGAGTATTCGAGCTGTGACACAGGTCTACCAGTATTTGGCATAAGTTTTTCAGCTGGATCCATAGGAGTACTGACTTTAGAACAATTATCACAATTAAACTTTTTGAGAATTTTCTCAATATAATGAGATTGTGTAATTGCAATTCCCTTGTTCAACCTTTTAATTTTTATGCCAAGAATTACATCGGCTTCTCCCATGTCCTTCATAGAGAATTTTGATGACAAAAGCTTCTTAGTTTTATCAACTACATTTTGGTCTGTGCCAAAAATTAACATGTCATCTACATATAGACAGATGAATACACCTTTGCCGGATGCATCAAATTTGCTATATACACATTTGTCTGACTGATTTAATTCAAACCATTGGACAAAACAACCTCATCAAACTTTTGATGCCACTGTTTAGGTGCTTGCTTCAGCCCATATAATGACTTAATTAACTTGCACACCTTATGCTCATTACCTGGCATAACAAATCCTTCAGGTTGCTTCATATACACTTCTTCTTCCAAATCACCATTTAAAAATGCTGTTTTGACATCCATTTGATGGATCAATAAATTGTGAATAGCTGCCAAAGCTATCAACAATCTAATAGTAGTGATACGAGCAACTGGTGCATAGGTATCGAAGTAATCGATTCCTTCCTTTTGTCTAAAGCCTTGGATTACCAATCGAGATTTAAACTTGTCAATTGTTCCATCGACTTTCATCTTCTTTTTGAAGATCCATTTGCACCCTAAAGGTTTACAACCTGGTGGTAAATCAGATAAGACCCAAGTATTATTTTCCATAATAGAACTAATCTCATCGTCTATTGCTTCTTTCCAAAAAGCAGCATCTCGCGATTTTATAGCTTCATCATAGGTTCTTGGATCCTCCTCTAAATTATAACAATAAGAGTATTGAGATTCAACCTGATCTCTTGATCCTTCAACTAAATATAGTTGAAAATCATCACCATATGATTTAGCTTTTCTTGCTCTTTTGCTTTTACGTGGCTCGGGTGTCTCACTTGGTGTATCATTTGAATGATCATCCCTTTGAGATACATCCGAATTTGGTATAATATCCTTTGGCCTAGGTATTGAAGAGAAACGATTCTCATCAAATATTGCATCTCTTGATTCTATAATTGTATTAATAGAAATGTACTCATTAGGTTCTATAACATAAAACCTATATGCCTTGGAATGCTCAGCATATCCAACAAAGATGCAATCAATACCTTTTTCTCCCAACTTTTTCCTTTTAGGATCTGGAAGTCTAACCACAGCCCTACACCCCCAAACTAGCAAAAATGTCAAGTTGGGTCGTTTCTTATACCAAAGTTCATATGGGGTAATCTTGTTCCTTTTATTAGGAACCCTATTCAATAGATAGCAAGCCGTTAACATGGCTTCCCCCCAAAACCCGTCACTCAAGACTGAGTAAGATAACATGGCATTGACCATTTCTTCAAGAGTTCTATTTTTCCTTTCAGCCACACCATTTTGTTGTGGTGTATAAGGAGCCGTAGTTTCATGAATGATTCCTACGGATTGAAAGTATACAGAATCATAATATTCACCACCTCTATCTGTGCGTAAGGTTTTAATCAAGCCATTTTGTTGTAATTCAACTTCTGTTTTAAAAATTTTAAATTTATCCAGGGCTTCATCTTTTGCATGCAGCAAATAAACATAGCAAAACCTAGAGGCATCATCTATAAAAGAGACAATATACCTTTTATTTCCTAAAGATGGAGTTGCATGAAAATCACATAAATCACTATGTATTAATTCAAGTATTACAGAATTCCTTGTTATACTTTTAAAAGGTTTCCTAGTGATTTTTGTTAACATGCAAGTATTACATTTTCCAGTATCATTATTAATAGCAGGAATTAAACCATCTTTAGACATTTCAAGCATTCTTTTATAGTGCACATGTCCTAAACGAGCATGCCATAATGAGGAATAATCAACATTGGAATCAGTCATATAAACAGAACTAGAATCATTATGAACTTTATTTAAATTCAACATAAACATCCCATTGTTATAATAACCGAATCCTACAAAAACACCAGACTTTGATAAGATATACTTATCAGACTCATAAACTTGTTTATATCCACACTTGTTCAAAACAGGACCAAAAACTAAATTTTTCCGAAGTATAGGTACATACAATACATTAAACAGAGTAACAGATTTTCCTGAACTAAATTCCAGCACCACATTTCCTCTTCCTTGAACGGGAGCAAAATGATCATCACCCATGTAGAGAACAGATTCGTCTTCCACCGATTCAAATGTCTTAAACCAGCAACGATCTTTACAAACATGGGTTGTGGCACCGGAATCAATCCACCACGCAACTGCATCATCCTGCACATAAAATGCTTCAGAAATTAGTGAAACGGAATATTTAATAAATCCATTCCATATATGTTCTAAATTCTGACCTTGGTCTTGGGTATGGTCCTTAGACCCCTTCCCCGAACCACTAGTGCTTGCGCCATCCTTCTTGTTCCCACTATGACAATCCCTCTTAAAGTGACCAGTTTTGCCACACCTCCAACATGCCACTTTAGGCTTCTTGTTGGGACCAGAATCATCGTTGTTATTGGAACCACGTTTCTTTCCTCTGTTTTTGTTATTGTTCCTTTTCTTTCCACCCTCCTCAAGCATATTCACCGAGGGTCCAGCAACTTCTTTTCCTTTTCCTTTGTCACTCTCTTGTGCCCTTAGAGAATCCTCTATACGCAGGTGACTACCAAGTTGGACCAAAGACAGATCGTCTTTACCATGTTTCAAGTTGTGTTTGAAATCCTTCCAGGAAGGAGGCAACTTGTCTATTATACTTGAAACAGATATTGCCTCGTCCATTTTCAAACCATGTTGTGTAAACTGTCCAAGGATTCTCAGGAGTTCATTGAATTGTTCCATGACAGGCCTTGATTCGACCATCTTGTAATTATTGAAATTACTTACGAGGAACTTCTTACTCGAAGCATCCTCTGCCATGTACTTGGATTCAAGAGAATCCCACAACTCCTTCGCAGATTCAACATTCTGATATATGTCAAAGAGAGAGTCAGACATACCATTCAATATATGCCCTCTGCAGATGTAGTCATCGTTCTCCCACTTCGATCTTCTCCTGACTGCTTCCAAATTATCGTCCTCCGACAATTCTGGCATGGGGGTAGACAGAACATACACCACCTTCAATGATGTCAGAAGGAAGTGCATCTTCTTCTGCCAACGTCTGAAATCATAGCCTTCAAATTTGTCCAACTTCCCAAAGTTGGTCGTCATCTCCTTCACAGTACTTCCTCCACCCATGATTATCACAGAATACTTTGTTCGTTTGTTGGGGAAATAGGGTTTGTTGATAATCTTGGATAATGATTGAATTGTGTATGTTCACTTTCCGAACAAAGTATTTCGACCCTTTATGCCTAGGTTACACGAAATCTTTGTATGGGATAAGACAATCAAGCAATCTGATTCTAGGCAAAGAGATCAGATCAAAACTTGGAGAATTTGTGTGTGTTTTCTATCTTTATTTGAGTCCAAATAATCTGTTTATAAACAGATTTTCGTCTGGAGCAGAAGAGAGACAATGGTTACATTCACAACAGTCATGACTGTCAACAGAAAGGGCACCTTTTCACTGATTCAGTGTCTGCTCGGCCGCGTCAAGGAAATGTGCTCGGCCGAGCAGGCCTTTTTTCGTGACTTCTGTTTACTGTGAAAATCATGCTCGGCCGAGTTAAGGAAGTGCTCGGCCGAGCAACTCCTGTTTGGCCTGTCTCTTAATTTTCGGGTTTTGGTGGGAAACTGGCGGGAGATTATTTGGAACACCAAATATACTGTCTAGGTTTCGGGGCGCTGCCCCGAGCCCCGCGAGGGGCGGCTCCCCCTCGACCCCCGCAAGGGAGCACAGCCCCCTTGACCCCTGCTTCTTTATCGTGGTCGAAAACATATTAACTCAAACGAGTGTGTACTCCACACTTTCCCTTACTCGTATCCGAGCAGAATATGAAATCGTATTGGTCTCTAGTAAATCACAATTACATAAAATCGTTGATGAGACTAAAATCACCAACAAATTTTACACCCTCAGTCCAAAAATAAATGTATGAAAAATGGCCAAGACTAAATTCAAAAAAAAAAAAAAAAAAAAAAAGCGAACATTCATTTAGGAACAGAGGTATTATGATTTTAGAATGAAACACACGGAAGTGAAGAGTTAGGACTATGTAAAAATCAGAATGACAGTGAAACTATCTAAAGAATTGTATACAAATTCAGTAAATCAATGGAAGAACTTAAAATAAGAGAAGGAAAAAGATGAACAATGAATTACCGTGGATGGCCGTAACTCTCTCATCTCTTTGCAAAAGAGGAATGAATCTGGAAAAAAAAAAAAAAAAGAGCCCAACTAAAATGTTATGTTTAGGATATTATATAGTTGAAATATCCATGAGACCAATCAAATTAACTAATTCCTAATTTAGAGTGATTTGAATTTCAAATAAGTTAGGTAATGTGTTTAAATTAAGATAAAATTAGTATTCAAATCATTTCTTTTGGTGAGACTTACATTTGCATATGCCAATGAGACGCCGCCACATGGATTTACACGTCATAATTCCACGTGGCTGAATGAGGAATGAGAATATGTTTCTGCTTTTATATATTAGTTAGATTCCGTCGAGGTCTTTTTTTGTCTTTCTTAGATTTTATTAGTCCGCTTTCCATTTCCGAATTCTCGACTTTTCCGTCTATCTTTATGTTTTACAGTTTTCAACGGTTGTACCCTAAATTGAATCGTTGATCAAGAATGAACCTTTGACTATTTGTTACTAGAAGGATTAAAATTTGGACTTGAGGTTGGGTAGATAATTTTGGACTAAGATTGTTGTAGAGCAATAATAGGAGGTACAATATAACTTCACAAAAAAAGATGGATATAGCAAGAGGTGACGATATTTGATTAGGTGCATCGATTGTAGATCCGTCACACTCTAAGCATAGGAAAAACGTGTTTTTTAAAAGACGCTAACGCTTTTTTAAAAAACAAGCGGTAGCAATTTCGTAAATTACTGAAAAGCATCGTAAATGACGAGTGTTAATATTACAAAGTGTCAGTAATTCAAACTGGCGTTCATAAACATTGGAATTGACACTTTTTCATAAGTGCCAGTGTTGGTATTTAAAAGTGCCAACCATTACACTAACACTTATAAAAATTAATACTGACACTTATTAAAAGTGTCAGTGGTAGTGTCAATAAGGAGATGAGATCCTCTGTACCACAATCTGTGTATCACTTGTGTACCACAAGTGATCTGATGACGGCTATGCATCATTTGTGATATTATAATTATCTCAATCTTAATAAGATATAGCTATTGGATCACTTGTGGTACACAATGGTACACCAAAAGTGGCATAGGGGATTTCCTCTCGTCAATAAGTGTCAGTGTACATGGTTGACATTTTTTAACACTAACACTGGCACTTATGATCAACGCCAAACAACTTCCCGTTTATTACAAAAATGCCACCACACCATTTTGAAAAAGGCGTTTGGGAGGGAGGGAGTATACGGGGTAATGTTGATATGGGCGAGCGTTTGGCTAAACGGTTTATGGAAATAGAAGATGGTGATTCAAGTGTTCATACACTTCTAGCTAGGGATGGCAACTGGTCGGATACGGTCCGGATATCGCAAAACCCGTATCCGACTCGAGGTTGTTGACCCCGTATCCGAACCCGCCCATATCCGATTATGGCGAATCCGTATCCGCCCGTAAGATCCGTCCATTTTTTTTTTGTTTCCATTTTCTAATGGGATTTTGCAGGAATGTCGTGTTCTCGGTGCCACTGATGGTTCTCGTCTTTGTAGAAAGATTTCTAAAGAAAAAAAACTCCCAACATCCCAAACTAAAATCACACAATGGCAGAAATCCAAGGGATTAAAGATAAGGACTTACCTGATTAAGAGGGTGGAGGGAATCAAAGACACCAGGTCGTCGCGTCGGCCAGATTCATTAAGAAAGACCATACCTTCGTTCAATCTTTGAACTTCAATCACAGTATATACCAAAGACTTATGAACTTCAATCCCGTCTTAATTTCAACCTAAACCCACAAAAACAATGCAGATTAATTCAAGAAACCTCAAAATATACCCAAGAAATTAATCAATGCAAAAGATCCTACAGAGAAGGTCGAACACATACCTTGGACCGGGGGGGGGGGTAACTGGTGTCGTAGACGGTGGTGGCCGGAGAGGTCGTCACTCTCCCGGTTCAATCGCCAGTCGCTCTCTCTCTCTCTCTCTCTCTCTCTAGGCAACATCGGATTTGATTTTGGAACCCTAAGAATCGAACATGCTTGATATATACCAGGTAAGGGGAGTAATAATGTTTGAATAGTAAGGGTAAAATAGTAAATAGCATCATATAAAACTACTCGGGTCGGATACGGAGCGGATACGGAGCGGGTACGAACGGATCTTGGACAGCTACCGAACCCGTATCCGAACCCACTGGATTTTGAAAAGCTATTATCAAACCCACCCATCCCCGGCCGAATTGTCTCGGATATGGATCGGATTCGGTAGAATTGTCATCCCTACTTCTAGCTACTCCCTCCCTCCCAAAATGATCTTCATACTTTTTTGGCCGTTACTATGAATGAATTTTGAAAAATAATTTTAGGTTGATCTAATTATGAAAATCTAAATCTGAAACTTGTTATTGATGGTATTGTTGATGGTCTATCAATAACAAGTTTTAGATTATCACCAAAACTTGCAATTTGGTCGTCCGGGGTCAGAATGACTATTATGAGTACTTTTCGGAAAGGGAATTTCTCCACGAACAAGACACATCACTTCGTCATGACGTACTATGCTTTTCGGGCATCCGAGACCGTTTAGGGCTCGGAAATAGCCTTTTACTATTTAAAACAATTATTTTTAATTTCGGATTTTATTTCCTTATTTCGTTTGGTTTAGGGTTTTGGTCTTTTAGTTGCCCTAGGGGTATTTAAACACTTTTCTTATGCTGTAGCCGTCAGATTATTATTTTATTCAATTAAGAGTTTTCTCTTATTCTCTGGTGGATTCCAGTTTTATAGTTTCTAGGGTTTATTGATGGTAAACTCTTGTGTTTAACGCTTGCTGTTCACGAATATTGCTTCCGTTCTGCGTCAGCTAGCTTTTGTGGCTGCCACGGTCATGCTATTTTCCATCTATATAATATATAAAAGCAAAAACATTTCAAGTCTTCTCATTAAGCCACGTGGAATTATGACGTGGAAATCCACGTGGCATTATTCTATAGGCAAATGTACATAATACTTATTTCAGGAAATGATTTATAGTTTTTTAAAACTGATTTTTTTTTAAATCAAATATTTTCTGAGCTTAAATTACGAAAACATGATTACTTAATTTTAGTAGGCTAAATATAATGGATATCTTAAATTAAAATATTAGAAATTATAATAATTCAGTTAGTTGAATTTTAAGATATGGGCTAAAGATAAGAAATGTGATGTAGCAGTATATCTCGGTGAAGAAAATCGAGCCACATATTTTGCAAAAATAAAAATAAAAATGAAGGATTCTATAAATAAAGTATGTTTTATGGTTTAAATTACTAATTGATGCGGACACTAAGGCGTTGAAGTTTTTGGAGTAATTTCAGCGAGTGCGCCGAAACCGTCATAACTTTTGACTCCGGATGAACCGCGGAATGTACCGCATATCAAATCGAACGTCGGAGCGAGACGGAGAAAAGTCGTTATCTTTAATTTGGACGTAGATGTTGTCAACTTTGCATGCATATTCATTTTTATATGAGAATTTGTATTTTTTGTTATTTAGTGAAAAAAAAATTAAAGTTAATAATTAATGGTAAAAATCTACACATCTATATAATATATAAAAGCAAAAACATTTCAAGCCTTCTCATTAAGCCACGTGGAATTATGACGTGGAAATCCACGTGGCATTATTCTATAGGCAAATGTACATAATACTTATTTCAGGAAATGATTTATAGTTTTTTAAAACTGATTTTTTTTTAAATCAAATATTTTCTGAGCTTAAATTACGAAAACATGATTACTTAATTTTAGTAGGCTAAAGATAATGGATATCTTAAATTAAAATATTAGAAATTATAATCATTCAGTTAGTTGAATTTTAAGATATGGGCTAAAGATAAGAAATGTGATGTAGCAGTATATCTCGGTGAAGAAAATCGAGCCACATATTTTGCAAAAATAAAAATAAAAATGAAGGATTCTATAAATAAAGTATGTTTTATGGTTTAAATTACTAATTGATGCGGACACTAAGGCGTTGAAGTTTTTGGAGTAATTTCAGCGAGTGCGCCGAAACCGTCATAACTTTTGACTCCGGATGAACCGCGGAACGCACTGCATATCAAATCGAACGTCGGAGCGAGACGGAGAAAAGTCGTTATCTTTAATTTGGACGTAGATGTTGTCAACTTTGCATGCATATTCATTTTTATATGAGAATTTGTATTTTTTGTTATTTAGTGAAAAAAAAATTAAAGTTAATAATTAATGGTAAAAATCTACACATCTATATAATATATAAAAGCAAAAACATTTCAAGCCTTCTCATTAAGCCACGTGGAATTATGACGTGGAAATCCACGTGGCATTATTCTATAGGTAAATGTACATAATACTTATTTCAGGAAATGATTTATAGTTTTTTAAAACTGATTTTTTTTTAAATCAAATATTTTCTGAGCTTAAATTACGAAAACATGATTACTTAATTTTAGTAGGCTAAAGATAATGGATATCTTAAATTAAAATATTAGAAATTATAATCATTCAGTTAGTTGAATTTTAAGATATGGGCTAAAGATAAGAAATGTGATGTAGCAGTATATCTCGGTGAAGAAAATCGAGCCACATATTTTGCAAAAATAAAAATAAAAATAAAAATGAAGGATTCTATAAATAAAGTATGTTTTATGGTTTAAATTACTAATTGATGCGGACACTAAGGCGTTGAAGTTTTTGGAGTAATTTCAGCGAGTGCGCCGAAACCGTCATAACTTTTGACTCCGGATGAACCGCGGAACGCACCGCATATCAAATCGAACGTCGGAGCGAGACGGAGAAAAGTCGTTATCATTAATTTGGACGTAGATGTTGTCAACTTTGCATGCATAATCATTTTTATATGAGAATTTGTATTTTTTGTTATTTAGTGAAAAAAAAATTAAAGTTAATAATTAATGGTAAAAATCTACACATCTATATAACATATAAAAGCAAAAACATTTCAAGCCTTCTCATTAAGCCACGTGGAATTATGACGTGGAAATCCACGTGGCATTATTCTATAGGCAAATGTACATAATACTTATTTCAGGAAATGATTTATAGTTTTTTAAAACTGATTTTTTTTTAAATCAAATATTTTCTGAGCTTAAATTACGAAAACATGATTACTTAATTTTAGTAGGCTAAAGATAATGGATATCTTAAATTAAAATATTAGAAATTATAATCATTCAGTTAGTTGAATTTTAAGATATGGGCTAAAGATAAGAAATGTGATGTAGCAGTATATCTCGGTGAAGAAAATCGAGCCACATATTTTGCAAAAATAAAAATAAAAATGAAGGATTCTATAAATAAAGTATGTTTTATGGTTTAAATTACTAATTGATGCGGACACTAAGGCGTTGAAGTTTTTGGAGTAATTTCAGCGAGTGCGCCGAAACCGTCATAACTTTTGACTCCGGATGAACCGCGGAACGCACCGCATATCAAATCGAACGTCGGAGCGAGACGGAGAAAAGTCGTTATCTTTAATTTGGACGTAGATGTTGTCAACTTTGCATGCATATTCATTTTTATATGAGAATTTGTATTTTTTGTTATTTAGTGAAAAAAAATTAAAGTTAATAATTAATGGTAAAAATCTACACATCTATATAATATATAAAAGCAAAAACATTTCAAGCCTTCTCATTAAGCCACGTGGAATTATGACGTCGAAATCCACGTGGCATTATTCTATAGGCAAATGTACATAATACTTATTTCAGGAAATGATTTATAGTTTTTTAAAACTGATTTTTTTTTAAATCAAATATTTTCTGAGCTTAAATTACGAAAACATGATTACTTAATTTTAGTAGGCTAAAGATAATGGATATCTTAAATTAAAATATTAGAAATTATAATAATTCAGTTAGTTGAATTTTAAGATATGGGCTAAAGATAAGAAATGTGATGTAGCAGTATATCTCGGTGAAGAAAATCGAGCCACATATTTTGCAAAAATAAAAATAAAAATAAAAATGAAGGATTCTATAAATAAAGTATGTTTTATGGTTTAAATTACTAATTGATGCGGACACTAAGGCGTTGAAGTTTTTGGAGTAATTTCAGCGAGTGCGCCGAAACCGTCATAACTTTTGACTCCGGATGAACCGCGGAACGCACCGCATATCAAATCGAACGTCGGAGCGAGACGGAGAAAAGTCGTTATCTTTAATTTGGACGTAGATGTTGTCAACTTTGCATGCATATTCATTTTTATATGAGAATTTGTATTTTTTGTTATTTAGTGAAAAAAAAATTAAAGTTAATAATTAATGGTAAAAATCTACACATCTATATAATATATAAAAGCAAAAACATTTCAAGCCTTCTCATTAAGCCACGTGGAATTATGACGTGGAAATCCACGTGGCATTATTCTATAGGTAAATGTACATAATACTTATTTCAGGAAATGATTTATAGTTTTTTAAAACTGATTTTTTTTTAAATCAAATATTTTCTGAGCTTAAATTACGAAAACATGATTACTTAATTTTAGTAGGCTAAAGATAATGGATATCTTAAATTAAAATATTAGAAATTATAATAATTCAGTTAGTTGAATTTTAAGATATGGGCTAAAGATAAGAAATGTGATGTAGCAGTATATCTCGGTGAAGAAAATCGAGCCACATATTTTGCAAAAATAAAAATAAAAACGAAGGATTCCATAAATAAAGTATGTTTTATGGTTTAAATTACTAATTGATGCGGACACTAAGGCGTTGAAGTTTTTGGAGTAATTTCAGCGAGTGCGCCGAAACCGTCATAACTTTTGACTCCGGATGAACCGCGGAACGCACCGCATATCAAATCGAACGTCGGAGCGAGACGGAGAAAAGTCGTTATCTTTAATTTGGACGTAGATGTTGTCAACTTTGCATGCATATTCATTTTTATATGAGAATTTGTATTTTTTGTTATTTAGTGAAAAAAAAATTAAAGTTAATAATTAATGGTAAAAATCTACACATCTATATAATATATAAAAGCAAAAACATTTCAAGCCTTCTCATTAAGCCACGTGGAATTATGACGTGGAAATCCACGTGGCATTATTCTATAGGTAAATGTACATAATACTTATTTCAGGAAATGATTTATAGTTTTTTAAAACTGATTTTTTTTTAAATCAAATATTTTCTGAGCTTAAATTACGAAAACATGATTACTTAATTTTAGTAGGCTAAAGATAATGGATATCTTAAATTAAAATATTAGAAATTATAATAATTCAGTTAGTTGAATTTTAAGATATGGGCTAAAGATAAGAAATGTGATGTAGCAGTATATCTCGGTGAAGAAAATCGAGCCACATATTTTGCAAAAATAAAAATAAAAACGAAGGATTCCATAAATAAAGTATGTTTTATGGTTTAAATTACTAATTGATGCGGACACTAAGGCGTTGAAGTTTTTGGAGTAATTTCAGCGAGTGCGCCGAAACCGTCATAACTTTTGACTCCGGATGAACCGCGGAACGCACCGCATATCAAATCGAACGTCGGAGCGAGACGGAGAAAAGTCGTTATCTTTAATTTGGACGTAGATGTTGTCAACTTTGCATGCATATTCATTTTTATATGAGAATTTGTATTTTTTGTTATTTAGTGAAAAAAAAATTAAAGTTAATAATTAATGGTAAAAATCTACACATCTATATAATATATAAAAGCAAAAACATTTCAAGCCTTCTCATTAAGCCACGTGGAATTATGACGTGGAAATCCACGTGGCATTATTTTATAGGTAAATGTACATAATACTTATTTCAGGAAATGATTTATAGTTTTTTAAAACTGATTTTTTTTTAAATCAAATATTTTCTGAGCTTAAATTACGAAAACATGATTACTTAATTTTAGTAGGCTAAAGATAATGGATATCTTAAATTAAAATATTAGAAATTATAATCATTCAGTTAGTTGAATTTTAAGATATGGGCTAAAGATAAGAAATGTGATGTAGCAGTATATCTCGGTGAAGAAAATCGAGCCACATATTTTGCAAAAATAAAAATAAAAATAAAAATGAAGGATTCTATAAATAAAGTATGTTTTATGGTTTAAATTACTAATTGATGCGGACACTAAGGCGTTGAAGTTTTTGGAGTAATTTCAGCGAGTGCGCCGAAACCGTCATAACTTTTGACTCCGGATGAACCGCGGAACGCACCGCATATCAAATCGAACGTCGGAGCGAGACGGAGAAAAGTCATTATCATTAATTTGGACGTAGATGTTGTCAACTTTGCATGCATAATCATTTTTATATGAGAATTTGTATTTTTTGTTATTTAGTGAAAAAAAATTAAAGTTAATAATTAATGGTAAAAATCTACACATCTATATAATATATAAAAGCAAAAACATTTCAAGCCTTCTCATTAAGCCACGTGGAATTATGACGTGGAAATCCACGTGGCATTATTCTATAGGCAAATGTACATAATACTTATTTCAGGAAATGATTTATAGTTTTTTAAAACTGATTTTTTTTTAAATCAAATATTTTCTGAGCTTAAATTACGAAAACATGATTACTTAATTTTAGTAGGCTAAAGATAATGGATATCTTAAATTAAAATATTAGAAATTATAATAATTCAGTTAGTTGAATTTTAAGATATGGGCTAAAGATAAGAAATGTGATGTAGCAGTATATCTCGGTGAAGAAAATCGAGCCACATATTTTGCAAAAATAAAAATAAAAATAAAAATGAAGGATTCTATAAATAAAGTATGTTTTATGGTTTAAATTACTAATTGATGCGGACACTAAGGCGTTGAAGTTTTTGGAGTAATTTCAGCGAGTGCGCCGAAACCGTCATAACTTTTGACTCCGGATGAACCGCGGAACGCACCGCATATCAAATCGAACGTCGGAGCGAGACGGAGAAAAATCGTTATCTTTAATTTGGACGTAGATGTTGTCAACTTTGCATGCATAATCATTTTTATATGAGAATTTGTATTTTTTGTTATTTAGTGAAAAAAAAATTAAAGTTAATAATTAATGGTAAAAATCTACACATCTATATAATATATAAAAGCAAAAACATTTCAAGTCTTCTCATTAACCCACGTGGAATTATGACGTGGAAATCCACGTGGCATTATTCTATAGGCAAATGTACATAATACTTATTTCAGGAAATGATTTATAGTTTTTTAAAACTGATTTTTTTTTAAATCAAATATTTTCTGAGCTTAAATTACGAAAACATGATTACTTAATTTTAGTAGGCTAAAGATAATGGATATCTTAAATTAAAATATTAGAAATTATAATAATTCAGTTAGTTGAATTTTAAGATATGGCCTAAAGATAAGAAATGTGATGTAGCAGTATATCTCGGTGAAGAAAATCGAGCCACATATTTTGCAAAAATAAAAATAAAAATAAAAATGAAGGATTCTATAAATAAAGTATGTTTTATGGTTTAAATTACTAATTGATGCGGACACTAAGGCGTTGAAGTTTTTGGAGTAATTTCAGCGAGTGCGCCGAAACCGTCATAACTTTTGACTCCGGATGAACCGCGGAACGCACCGCATATCAAATCGAACGTCGGAGCGAGACGGAGAAAAGTCGTTATCTTTAATTTGGACGTAGATGTTGTCAACTTTGCATGCATATTCATTTTTATATGAGAATTTGTATTTTTTGTTATTTAGTGAAAAAAAAATTAAAGTTAATAATTAATGGTAAAAATCTACACATCTATATA
Source organism: Campanula takesimana (assembly GCA_026119855.1). NCBI lineage: Eukaryota > Viridiplantae > Streptophyta > Magnoliopsida > Asterales > Campanulaceae > Campanula > Campanula takesimana. Next base: position 225,872 of record JAOWBW010000163.1, on the reverse strand, counting down.
ATATATAAAAGCAAAAACATTTCAAGCCTTCTCATTAAGCCACGTGGAATTATGACGTGGAAATCCACGTGGCATTATTCTATAGGTAAATGTACATAATACTTATTTCAGGAAATGATTTATAGTTTTTTAAAACTGATTTTTTTTTAAATCAAATATTTTCTGAGCTTAAATTACGAAAACATGATTACTTAATTTTAGTAGGCTAAAGATAATGGATATCTTAAATTAAAATATTAAAAATTATAATAATTCAGTTAGTTGAATTTTAAGATATGGGCTAAAGATAAGAAATGTGATGTAGCAGTATATCTCGGTGAAGAAAATCGAGCCACATATTTTGCAAAAATAAAAATAAAAATGAAGGATTCTATAAATAAAGTATGTTTTATGGTTTAAATTACTAATTGATGCGGACACTAAGGCGTTGAAGTTTTTGGAGTAATTTCAGCGAGTGCGCCGAAACCGTCATAACTTTTGACTCCGGATGAACCGCGGAACGCACCGCATATCAAATCGAACGTCGGAGCGAGACGGAGAAAAGTTGTTATCTTTAATTTGGACGTAGATGTTGTCAACTTTGCATGCATATTCATTTTTATATGAGAATTTGTATTTTTGTTATTTAGTGAAAAAAAAATTAAAGTTAATAATTAATGGTAAAAATCTACACATCTATATAATATATAAAAGCAAAAACATTTCAAGCCTTCTCATTAAGCCACGTGGAATTATGACGTGGAAATCCACGTGGCATTATTTTATAGGTAAATGTACATAATACTTATTTCAGGAAATGATTTATAGTTTTTTAAAACTGATTTTTTTTTAAATCAAATATTTTCTGAGCTTAAATTACGAAAACATGATTACTTAATTTTAGTAGGCTAAAGATAATGGATATCTTAAATTAAAATATTAGAAATTATAATCATTCAGTTAGTTGAATTTTAAGATATGGGCTAAAGATAAGAAATGTGATGTAGCAGTATATCTCGGTGAAGAAAATCGAGCCACATATTTTGCAAAAATAAAAATAAAAATAAAAATGAAGGATTCTATAAATAAAGTATGTTTTATGGTTTAAATTACTAATTGATGCGGACACTAAGGCGTTGAAGTTTTTGGAGTAATTTCAGCGAGTGCGCCGAAACCGTCATAACTTTTGACTCCGGATGAACCGCGGAACGCACCGCATATCAAATCGAACGTCGGAGCGAGACGGAGAAAAGTCATTATCATTAATTTGGACGTAGATGTTGTCAACTTTGCATGCATAATCATTTTTATATGAGAATTTGTATTTTTTGTTATTTAGTGAAAAAAAAATTAAAGTTAATAATTAATGGTAAAAATCTACACATCTATATAATATATAAAAGCAAAAACATTTCAAGCCTTCTCATTAAGCCACGTGGAATTATGACGTGGAAATCCACGTGGCATTATTCTATAGGCAAATGTACATAATACTTATTTCAGGAAATGATTTATAGTTTTTTAAAACTGATTTTTTTTTAAATCAAATATTTTCTGAGCTTAAATTACGAAAACATGATTACTTAATTTTAGTAGGCTAAAGATAATGGATATCTTAAATTAAAATATTAGAAATTATAATAATTCAGTTAGTTGAATTTTAAGATATGGGCTAAAGATAAGAAATGTGATGTAGCAGTATATCTCGGTGAAGAAAATCGAGCCACATATTTTGCAAAAATAAAAATAAAAATAAAAATGAAGGATTCTATAAATAAAGTATGTTTTATGGTTTAAATTACTAATTGATGCGGACACTAAGGCGTTGAAGTTTTTGGAGTAATTTCAGCGAGTGCGCCGAAACCGTCATAACTTTTGACTCCGGATGAACCGCGGAACGCACCGCATATCAAATCGAACGTCGGAGCGAGACGGAGAAAAGTCTTTATCATTAATTTGGACGTAGATGTTGTCAACTTTGCATGCATAATCATTTTTATATGAGAATTTGTATTTTTTGTTATTTAGTGAAAAAAAATTAAAGTTAATAATTAATGGTAAAAATCTACACATCTATATAATATATAAAAGCAAAAACATTTCAAGCCTTCTCATTAAGCCACGTGGAATTATGACGTGGAAATCCACGTGGCATTATTCTATAGGCAAATGTACATAATACTTATTTCAGGAAATGATTTATAGTTTTTTAAAACTGATTTTTTTTTAAATCAAATATTTTCTGAGCTTAAATTACGAAAACATGATTACTTAATTTTAGTAGGCTAAAGATAATGGATATCTTAAATTAAAATATTAGAAATTATAATAATTCAGTTAGTTGAATTTTAAGATATGGGCTAAAGATAAGAAATGTGATGTAGCAGTATATCTCGGTGAAGAAAATCGAGCCACATATTTTGCAAAAATAAAAATAAAAATAAAAATGAAGGATTCTATAAATAAAGTATGTTTTATGGTTTAAATTACTAATTGATGCGGACACTAAGGCGTTGAAGTTTTTGGAGTAATTTCAGCGAGTGCGCCGAAACCGTCATAACTTTTGACTCCGGATGAACCGCGGAACGCACCGCATATCAAATCGAACGTCGGAGCGAGACGGAGAAAAATCGTTATCTTTAATTTGGACGTAGATGTTGTCAACTTTGCATGCATAATCATTTTTATATGAGAATTTGTATTTTTTGTTATTTAGTGAAAAAAAAATTAAAGTTAATAATTAATGGTAAAAATCTACACATCTATATAATATATAAAAGCAAAAACATTTCAAGTCTTCTCATTAAGCCACGTGGAATTATGACGTGGAAATCCACGTGGCATTATTCTATAGGCAAATGTACATAATACTTATTTCAGGAAATGATTTATAGTTTTTTAAAACTGATTTTTTTTTAAATCAAATATTTTCTGAGCTTAAATTACGAAAACATGATTACTTAATTTTAGTAGGCTAAAGATAATGGATATCTTAAATTAAAATATTAGAAATTATAATAATTCAGTTAGTTGAATTTTAAGATATGGGCTAAAGATAAGAAATGTGATGTAGCAGTATATCTCGGTGAAGAAAATCGAGCCACATATTTTGCAAAAATAAAAATAAAAATAAAAATGAAGGATTCTATAAATAAAGTATGTTTTATGGTTTAAATTACTAATTGATGCGGACACTAAGGCGTTGAAGTTTTTGGAGTAATTTCAGCGAGTGCGCCGAAACCGTCATAACTTTTGACTCCGGATGAACCGCGGAACGCACCGCATATCAAATCGAACGTCGGAGCGAGACGGAGAAAAGTCGTTATCTTTAATTTGGACGTAGATGTTGTCAACTTTGCATGCATATTCATTTTTATATGAGAATTTGTATTTTTTGTTATTTAGTGAAAAAAAAATTAAAGTTAATAATTAATGGTAAAAATCTACACATCTATATAATATATAAAAGCAAAAACATTTCAAGCCTTCTCATTAAGCCACGTGGAATTATGACGTGGAAATCCACGTGGCATTATTTTATAGGTAAATGTACATAATACTTATTTCAGGAAATGATTTATAGTTTTTTAAAACTGATTTTTTTTTAAATCAAATATTTTCTGAGCTTAAATTACGAAAACATGATTACTTAATTTTAGTAGGCTAAAGATAATGGATATCTTAAATTAAAATATTAGAAATTATAATCATTCAGTTAGTTGAATTTTAAGATATGGGCTAAAGATAAGAAATGTGATGTAGCAGTATATCTCGGTGAAGAAAATCGAGCCACATATTTTGCAAAAATAAAAATAAAAATAAAAATGAAGGATTCTATAAATAAAGTATGTTTTATGGTTTAAATTACTAATTGATGCGGACACTAAGGCGTTGAAGTTTTTGGAGTAATTTCAGCGAGTGCGCCGAAACCGTCATAACTTTTGACTCCGGATGAACCGCGGAACGCACCGCATATCAAATCGAACGTCGGAGCGAGACGGAGAAAAGTCATTATCATTAATTTGGACGTAGATGTTGTCAACTTTGCATGCATAATCATTTTTATATGAGAATTTGTATTTTTTGTTATTTAGTGAAAAAAAAATTAAAGTTAATAATTAATGGTAAAAATCTACACATCTATATAATATATAAAAGCAAAAACATTTCAAGCCTTCTCATTAAGCCACGTGGAATTATGACGTGGAAATCCACGTGGCATTATTCTATAGGCAAATGTACATAATACTTATTTCAGGAAATGATTTATAGTTTTTTAAAACTGATTTTTTTTTAAATCAAATATTTTCTGAGCTTAAATTACGAAAACATGATTACTTAATTTTAGTAGGCTAAAGATAATGGATATCTTAAATTAAAATATTAGAAATTATAATAATTCAGTTAGTTGAATTTTAAGATATGGGCTAAAGATAAGAAATGTGATGTAGCAGTATATCTCGGTGAAGAAAATCGAGCCACATATTTTGCAAAAATAAAAATAAAAATAAAAATGAAGGATTCTATAAATAAAGTATGTTTTATGGTTTAAATTACTAATTGATGCGGACACTAAGGCGTTGAAGTTTTTGGAGTAATTTCAGCGAGTGCGCCGAAACCGTCATAACTTTTGACTCCGGATGAACCGCGGAACGCACCGCATATCAAATCGAACGTCGGAGCGAGACGGAGAAAAGTCTTTATCATTAATTTGGACGTAGATGTTGTCAACTTTGCATGCATAATCATTTTTATATGAGAATTTGTATTTTTTGTTATTTAGTGAAAAAAAAATTAAAGTTAATAATTAATGGTAAAAATCTACACATCTATATAATATATAAAAGCAAAAACATTTCAAGCCTTCTCATTAAGCCACGTGGAATTATGACGTGGAAATCCACGTGGCATTATTCTATAGGCAAATGTACATAATACTTATTTCAGGAAATGATTTATAGTTTTTTAAAACTGATTTTTTTTTAAATCAAATATTTTCTGAGCTTAAATTACGAAAACATGATTACTTAATTTTAGTAGGCTAAAGATAATGGATATCTTAAATTAAAATATTAGAAATTATAATAATTCAGTTAGTTGAATTTTAAGATATGGGCTAAAGATAAGAAATGTGATGTAGCAGTATATCTCGGTGAAGAAAATCGAGCCACATATTTTGCAAAAATAAAAATAAAAATAAAAATGAAGGATTCTATAAATAAAGTATGTTTTATGGTTTAAATTACTAATTGATGCGGACACTAAGGCGTTGAAGTTTTTGGAGTAATTTCAGCGAGTGCGCCGAAACCGTCATAACTTTTGACTCCGGATGAACCGCGGAACGCACCGCATATCAAATCGAACGTCGGAGCGAGACGGAGAAAAATCGTTATCTTTAATTTGGACGTAGATGTTGTCAACTTTGCATGCATAATCATTTTTATATGAGAATTTGTATTTTTTGTTATTTAGTGAAAAAAAAATTAAAGTTAATAATTAATGGTAAAAATCTACACATCTATATAATATATAAAAGCAAAAACATTTCAAGTCTTCTCATTAAGCCACGTGGAATTATGACGTGGAAATCCACGTGGCATTATTCTATAGGCAAATGTACATAATACTTATTTCAGGAAATGATTTATAGTTTTTTAAAACTGATTTTTTTTTAAATCAAATATTTTCTGAGCTTAAATTACGAAAACATGATTACTTAATTTTAGTAGGCTAAAGATAATGGATATCTTAAATTAAAATATTAGAAATTATAATAATTCAGTTAGTTGAATTTTAAGATATGGGCTAAAGATAAGAAATGTGATGTAGCAGTATATCTCGGTGAAGAAAATCGAGCCACATATTTTGCAAAAATAAAAATAAAAATAAAAATGAAGGATTCTATAAATAAAGTATGTTTTATGGTTTAAATTACTAATTGATGCGGACACTAAGGCGTTGAAGTTTTTGGAGTAATTTCAGCGAGTGCGCCGAAACCGTCATAACTTTTGACTCCGGATGAACCGCGGAACGCACCGCATATCAAATCGAACGTCGGAGCGAGACGGAGAAAAGTCGTTATCTTTAATTTGGACGTAGATGTTGTCAACTTTGCATGCATATTCATTTTTATATGAGAATTTGTATTTTTTGTTATTTAGTGAAAAAAAAATTAAAGTTAATAATGAATGGTAAAAATCTACACATCTATATAATATATAAAAGCAAAAACATTTCAAGCCTTCTCATTAAGCCACGTGGAATTATGACGTGGAAATCCACGTGGCATTATTCTATAGGTAAATGTACATAATACTTATTTCAGGAAATGATTTATAGTTTTTTAAAACTGATTTTTTTTAAATCAAATATTTTCTGAGCTTAAATTACGAAAACATGATTACTTAATTTTAGTAGGCTAAAGATAATGGATATCTTAAATTAAAATATTAGAAATTATAATAATTCAGTTAGTTGAATTTTAAGATATGGGCTAAAGATAAGAAATGTGATGTAGCAGTATATCTCGGTGAAGAAAATCGAGCCACATATTTTGCAAAAATAAAAATAAAAATGAAGGATTCTATAAATAAAGTATGTTTTATGGTTTAAATTACTAATTGATGCGGACACTAAGGCGTTGAAGTTTTTGGAGTAATTTCAGCGAGTGCGCCGAAACCGTCATAACTTTTGACTCCGGATGAACCGCGGAACGCACCGCATATCAAATCGAACGTCGGAGCAGACGGACAAAAGTCATAGGGCAAAGCCCCTTGAGGCGGGGTCTAAAACAACAAAAAAACGTTATTTAAGGCTTTAAACGGGCTTCTTTATATCCTTGCAAATGAGATGGTGAACTTATATTCTGAGTTTGAAAATATCTTTCATCACTTAATATCCTTACAAATTATATGGTATTATATAGATCACTTAATTTGATTTCGTACCATTATCTCAGTTTGAAAATGCCTTTCATCAGTTTTTCTTAATTAATTAACTTTATTATTCCCGTCGAATTCCGACGGGTTACTCACTAGTTTTTATAACACAAGAAGACAGCACAACTTTCTCTTTTAAGAAAATTGTCTTGTTTATAAGAAGAAAAAAACACAGCAATATGAGTGTTTATAACTAACTGTTAGATGCGTGTGCGCGCACATAATTCATATTTATCATTTTCATCGTCGAGTATGCTGCACTTGGATGTCACTCATACCATATACTATTATCATTGGAAAAGAAAAAGGTATACTAAATTCACATTTCAAAGAACTTCCCATTAGCCTTAATACAGTCTCAAACCCCCTCCAAGATTCGTTCAGAGCGAGCAAGGATTACTATTCATCTTTGTTTTATTCTACTTTATTATACTAATAGTAGGAAGGACCAACAATTTTTTTGGAGTCATCCTCGATTTGCGTTAACTAAGTACTATTAGCCTTTCCACCTTCGGACTAAATCTGTCAAATTGAAGCTACTTACTACCATGATTATGTAAACAATACTATGAATACCATTAAAATGTTAGCCTTCCATCCAGTGGCGGATCTACACCAAAATATTTGGTGTTGCCTCTTCTTTAAGGGAAAAAAATAGCGCGAAGCTAATATTCAATACGTTTACATACATAAATATAAAAAGAAAACGATAAACTAATTCACCAAAACTAGTGATAAATGTATATGTTTCAAAAATATTGTAATAATAGTAAAAAGAAAATCAATATTACTACTACCTCTGTCCCTAAATGAGTGTCCAAATTTCTAAAAATCTCATCTCTTTGCACAATTTGGTGGCAAAGATTAATATATAATCTTGTAATCTCCTTTCCAATCATTTAGTTTTGCACGTATAAAGAGACTGGAGAAAAAAAAACCGAAAAAAATAATAATATTTAGGGACAAAGTTATGTTAAAAAAAGACACTCATTTTGGAAAAAATATTTTTTGAAAATGGACACTCATTTAGGGACAGGGGGAGTACTAATTAAGGCAATAAAAATAAGAGAAAAATCTTGTTAGTAATCAAGCTCATAATATTGAGAGACAAAAATTCAAATTAGGCTAATTAAGTTTTACTAAATGAGAAAAGCCACGTTTAAAAGAATGAGAGGAAAGTGTTGTAGATTAGACCCTCACAACCCAAGCAATAACCCCAAGAAAATAATGGCACACAAACAAAGCACAAGAAAATAACAGAGCAAAAGACACATAAATTGTTTACCCAGTTCGTCAATATGTTTGACTACGTCTAAGGGCACTACCAAGCCAGGATCTTGCACTATAATATATTATCTTGAAGTTACAATGAGTTTAGGGGCGGAACTTTACTTAAATATGTGCCCAGGAATACAAACCTAACCCTAGATGGACAAAGGAACCCGAAAATTGGCCTAAAATCGGACCCGGAATTTTCTCATCTCGACAAGTGGGCGGTCGCCCAAAAAACCTGCTCCTTCGGATGAACCAACTGATTAAATGGGCGGTCGCCCACCATCACCTTGGGCGGCCCACCATCACCTTGGGCGGCCGCCCAGAGCAACAGTCCCTCCGACGATTTTCTTCCTTTTTTTGCTCCGAAGTCTAGTCCCGGTTGGTCCTCTATTCCAACAATCTCCCACCTAGAGATCAACCGCGCATACAAGCCCCATATCCGTTCTTCAACTCATCCTTGGTGCCATAGTGCTCACCTCGATCATGGTAGTGCCTTCCTGCTCTCCTATTCTCCAAGCCCAATTGAAGCTTTACATAGCTTCAACTTTTCAAGGTTTACCACCTTGGTCAACATGTCAGCCGGGTTCTCCGATCCCAAAATCTTCTCCAGCCTTAAGATCTTCCTCTCCAAGAGATGCCTGATGTAGTGAAACCTCAGCTCAATGTGCTTCGTCCTAGAATGAAACGCCGGATTCCTAGCCAAGTGAATTGTACTCTGACTGTCACTGTAGAGAGCATTACCACTTCGCGTCTTCCCAAGTTCACCCAAGAAGTTCTGCAACCATACCATCTCTTTGCTTGCCTCTGTCACTGCCACATATTCTGCTTCCGCAGTCGACTGAGCCACGATCTTTTGCAATTTAGAAGCCCAGGAGATAGCCGTACCACCCAATGTGAAAACATAACCCGTAGTACTTCTCCTCTTATCAAGATCACTTGATGCCAAATCCGCATCCACATAACCCGCTAACACGACCTCCTTGCTTGAGAAACATAGAGCCTTACCAGCAGTACCCTTTAAGTAACGCAGGATCCATTTAACCGCTTCCCAATGTTGCTTCCCTGGATTGCCCATGTACCGGCTGACTACTCCCACCGCATGTGCAATGTCCGGCCTTGTACACACCATTGCATACATTAGACTCCCCACTGCCGAAGCATATGGAGTCCTCTCCATCTTGTCACGCTCCTTCTTGCCCTTAGGTGAGTCCTTCTCGGATAGCTTGAAGTGCATACCCAATGGTGTCCCTGTTGGCTTCGCCTCTTCCATGCAAAACCTTGCCAAGACTTTCTCAACGTATTCTTCTTGTGAAATAACCAACTTACCAGACTCCCTATTCCGGTCAATCGGCATGCCCAAGATTTTTCCGGCCTCCCCCAAATCCTTCATCTCGAACCGTTCTGACAACTGAGCCTTCAATCTGTTTACCTCTTTACTGCTAGAGCCCGCTATTAACATGTCATCCACATATAACAGCAAGATTATATACCCATTGTCCGTGTTCTTGAAGTAGCAACAATGATCCACCTCACATCTGATAAAATCAATATCGTGCATGAATCCATCGAACTTCCTGTACCACTGCCTAGGAGCTTGTTTAAGGCCATACAAGCTCTTAGTCAACCTGCAAACCAGTTCCTCGCTACTCTTAGACAAGTAACCCTCTGGTTGTACCATGTAAATTTCTTCCTCCAAATCCCCATGAAGAAAAGCCGTCTTTACATCCATCTGTTCCAGCAACAAGTTATCCGCCACTACTATCCACAGAACCATTCTGATAGTGGTTATCTTCACAACAGGAGTGAATACCTCGGTGTAGTCAATACCGTACTTTTGCTGAAACCCTTTTACAACCAACCTAGCCTTGTAATGCTTACTGCCGTTTGCTTCCTCCTTGATCCTGTAAACCCACTTGTTATGCAATGCCTTCTTCCCCTTAGGCAGTTTAATCAACTCCCAAGCTTTATTGGCTTTCAATGAGTCCATCTCATCATCCATCGCAGCTTTCCACTTATCACAAAGTGCACTACAAACAGCCTCGGCATAACATTCCGGCTCACCACTATCTGTCAGCAACAAATAGTAATTTGAAGGAGTATACCTGTCAGGTGATCCAAGCAATCTGCTGGATCTACGCAGCGGAATATCCGGTTCTGGAGTATGTGGTTCATCTTCAGTGACCCCCTGACCATGGTCATCATGAACCGTCCTGCTCCCACCCGAGTCTGGAATATCCACCTCTACAACCTCCAGTTCCGAACTAATGTCATCAGATGCCCCCTTTCTGTCCTTGTGCAATACCTGTTCATTGAATACCACATCTCGACTACGAATAATTTTGTGGTTTTGGTCATCCCAAAACTTATACCCGAAGTCATCCCCGCCATACCCAATAAACGTACATTTTACAGATTTTGCATCTAACTTAGTTCTATCACCAGAATCAATATGAACATATGAAACGCAGCCAAATATGCGAAGAAAGGACAGATTTACCTGCTTGCCACTCCATGCTTCCTCTAGAATTCCATTCCCCAATTGTACCGATGGTCCCCTATTGATCAAGAAAGCAGCCGTGTCAACCGCATATGCCCAAAGCATCTTCGGAAGTCCACACTTCAACCTCATACTTCTAGCCCGCTCGTTCAATGTCCTATTCATCCTCTCTGCAACCCCGTTGTGTTGTGGTGTGCCCTTTGGAGTCTTCTCCATGCGAATGCCATTCGCTGCACAATATTCCTTGAACTCCCCGAGCTCATACTCCCCTCCGTTATCTGACCTCAAGCACTTAAGCTTAAGTCCCGTCTGATTCTCCACCAAAGCCTTCCATTTCTTAAACACCTCGAATGCCTCATCTTTGTGTTTCAATAAATAAACCCAGGCTTTCCTTGCCGAATCATCAATGAATGACATGTAATATGACGCACCACCCAGAGAAGTTACTGGGGCCGGCCCCCACAAATCCGTGTGGACCAAATCCAACTTTGCTTCCCTCAAAGCCCTACCTGTCCTCGAGAAATTACTCCTCGCCTGTTTGCCAAACACACAATCTTCGCAGATCCCCACGTCGACTGTCTTCAAACCCGGTAGTCTTCCCTTTGAGCAAAGTACTTTCATCCCCTTCTCACTCATGTGACCCAATCGACAGTGCCACAAGTCCGTATCACCCTTGGCTGACGCCATCGCGATACTATCCTTGGTGTTATTCGCCAAATACAATGTCCCCTCTTTATTACCCCGAGCAATCTCCGAATCCTCCTTGGTAATAACCCAGTTCCTGCAGCCAAAAGTTACCTTGTAACCTTCTTCATCCAACTGCCCAACTGATAGCAGGTTCTTCTGCAAACCTGGAATGTGTCTGACCCCGTGTAGATGTAAGACCTTCCCGTCCGATGCTCCTATTCTGACATCCCCCTTCCCCTTGATTTCCAAAGGCTCACCATCCGCCAGATCGACCTTAACGAAATCACCGGAAGTATAATTCTCCAACTTTTCTGCATGCCCGCAAGAGTGGAATGATGCCCCCGAATCCAGCACCCATGATTCTAGTGCACTACTAACACTCAGAACCAGTACATCATCACCTTCGACTGTCACATTCACCGAATTGCCCCCACGATTGGGACAATCCTTCTTGTAGTGTCCTAACTCCTTGCAATGATAACACTGTACCGATCCTTTCACGACCCTTGGTTTATATCTGATCTCCACGGCCTTGCCCTTACCACCCACTACGTTTTCCTTTGATTCAGTTCTCCCTTTATTGCTAGTACCCGGCCTTCCCCTGCTAGTAGTAGCTAAGGCCGATCCCGAAGTAGACGATGTCCCCAATTTCTTCAAACGATTTTCCTCGCCTAACAGAAAGTCTTTAACATCATCATACTTCAATTTGTTCTTACCTGCTGAAGCATTGATCGCTGTTGACACGCCCCAAGTCCCGGGATTCCCTAATAGAACCTCGAACCTGGTGCGCGTAACTAACAAGAAACAAGAAACTAACGGGAAACAGGAACAATACCTGTTAAAAACAAAACTGACATGACGTATATACTCAAGAGTAGGGAGCTAAGATAGCTCACACGAGTTCTAGACCAAGAAAATTAAAACCAAACAAGGTTACATACAACGGAAGACATGCCTAGCAAATAAGCTGGCATCAAGAACTGTCTAGGGACAACAAATACTACCCCAATACAAGCCCAAAGTTTAATTAACTCATACAAGATCGTCCTTACCAAAATATAAAAGGACACTAACTTCGAACAAGAATATCCTGCTGAGTAAATTCCCAGCTAAGTCGAGCCTCACTGCGTACTATCCCCTGCTTTCCTGGGGGGAGAAACAATTAAACAAATAAAGGGTGAGATAAATCTCAGTAAGCTATTAACATGCAACTATATGTCATGTTATCATGCAATACAAGTAGATACTCAACTAAACATATATCAAGTATCATCAAGTAACAAGTATAGGAGAGGCTAAGCCAACTCAATAAGTAATCAAGCTCAAGATATGATCAGGTAACAAGTAGTCAAGTAGTGCGAGAGGCTAAACCAGCTCACAAGATGCACATAGGCCTATCACGCATTGTACCTGAATCCTTCCTTATTTCTCCCAAGAATACCATTTGTTGTCGATGCTTTTCTAGCTGAGGACAACCAAGAACAGGAACAAGAGACTGCTGTGCAGTATATAAGAATACCTGGTAACCAGTGTCATCCACAATAACAAGATCCACGTGGTGTTCGGGACGGGAGAACAGTATATAAGGAGACCTGGTATTCAGTGTCATCCACAATAACAAGATCCACATGGTGTTCGGGACGGGAGTTAGCATTCACTTAGGTCAGGCTTATTGCTCCAACCAAGGAAGCTATGCCCTTACTATGGCCAGTAGTAAGGGGTCGGGCGGAAATACATAGGGACCCGATTGTCACTTAAACCCCAGCTCTCGCGACAAGCGTGAACCTATATATTTTCGAACAAGCAAGGAGAACCAGCTGGACTCACACAAGAATGTACAAGTAGATATTCACTTGAACTACGGAAACAGAACTCAGTCCCTTATTAGTGGACTATTCTTTATGCACCATGTAATTATGTATCATGTGCTCACAAGAATATGCACCATGTAATGTATCATGTGCTCACAAGAATATGCACCATGTAACTATGTATCATGTGCTCACGAGAATATAAGTACACGTACTCAATTATTGCGAATACCAATCAAGTTTAACTATGGCACATAAGGTGTCCATGTAACACGATCAATCCAAGTAAGAGTCCATTTATAACAGACTTCAGTCAAATAGTAGGGTATATCACTCTGTCACATGCCAAGTTGCACGTACATATTCATATCACGTTTAACACATTAAAGTGTCTATCATGATACCCTTACTATCAAATAGCCCAATACCTTAGACTCTAAACACGTAGTAGAATACGTCACCTTGTACCTAAACACAGTCATACTTCACATATATGTATCGTTAATAATCGAATACATTTTCTAACACATATTGTGTTCTGTAATCATTCTTATTAATTTAAATCGTAGTATTCACGATTATATGAATTATCTTCATATTACACGAGTCCCTATTATCTTTAGGAACCATTTCAAGACAAAATATCTTCTTTATATTTTATATACTTCATTGAGTATATACACGATTAAAACTAAATCATTTACACTTTAGTGCTTATTTATAGCACTTCCAATATACACGTATCAAGTTCAACTATGTAGTAGAGTTAATCATTCTCTATCTAGTTCCATATCCCAACTCTTTTGGTTATTCATACCACGTACCAATCAATCAAGAAGCCACATTATATCAAGTAAATATATGCAAGATTTGCATATACACATCAAGACTCTTTCAAGTTATTACCATATTCATGTAATGGTTTCAAAACATTCAAGACAATCAAGACAGTCAAGACTTTTACAAGATTTTATTATCTTGTATCCAAGTTCTCAATCCATTTTCTTGGATGGTTAAACATGTACAAGAGTTAATTAACTTATACTTAAGTTATCAATCCAACTCTTTGGTTATTTAAGACAAGTACATGATTTACTCATCTTATATTCACGTTTTAATTAAGAAGATGAGCTATACATCTCCCAATCGAGTTCACGATCCTACTCCTAGGATATTCAAGTTCAAGACATTAGTTGGTGTCCTTTAGGTACACAAACTTTAGCTACGAGAGGGGAGACTAATCCAATAATCGTGGACTAGCTCAACGGGAAACAAGCTTCAAGAAATCAAGAAGTCACATTGTTATCAAGCAACTATGTGCGATGATTGCACATACAAGTCAAGAATATTTCTTATTCACGTTAATGCTTATTCTGAGCACTTTTGAGTTTACACCTTACCCATATATTGGTGTCAAGGCATATACAAGATTTATTAATCTTATTTTCATGTTTTAATCCCTTTTTCTTTGGATGTTCAAGTCATGTACAAGATTTTATTGTCTTATACTTAATCTTTGGGACATTCAATCATGTATAAAAGTTATACACTTTACTCTTACCAATTCTAAATCCTATTCTTAGGATGTTCACGTTCAAAAACATTGTTTTATACCCCTAAGGTGCACAATCCTCAGTTTCAAGACAAGCATAACACATAAGTGCTTGTTCATAGCACTTTTAAGACATATAAAAGAGTTGTTCCTTTTATACTCAAGTTCTCATTTTAATTTAATGAGTAATCATGTTCAAGACTCACTTCTGATACCCCTAAGGTATCACAATACTTACTAGGACATCTTATCCTAAGGCTATATGCCTTAACAAGGGTTATTTCCAACTTATACATCATTAAACAAGTTTTACAATTTTTCAGGACATATGGGCGGCCGCACAAAATGGTGTGGGCGGTCGCCCAAAATCAGGCTTTCCAAGAACAAAATACTTCAGATAGATGGGCGGTCGCCCAGCCCAAAATGGGCGGTCGCCCAAGGCCCAAAAATCCGAATTCTTTCCCAGGTTAAATAATTTTCCGTCCCGAGCGTAGGAGTAACTTTTATTAACTCTTAGGCAATACCCAAAACATTATTTCAGGCTCAATTCATTTCTTTTACCGTCCCATAAATAATAGGACAATTTCCTTTTATTCCATTTCAATATTTCACCGTCCCCAAAAGTATAAGTACAATTTTATTTTATACTAATATACCCATCTAGGGATGCTTCCATTCATTTCCCCGTACCACAAATAATGGTACAATTTTTCTAAGAATATTTAAATCGAGTTACTATTTTACCGTCTCACGAGTAGGAGTATAAATTCCTAACATATATTTGCAAACCCATTTACTAGGTTCTCTGTACTAATAGTATAGAAATACTCCCTTCGTCCCAATTTTACAAGTATCACAAAAATTGCTCAAAACACAATTTTAACAAGAACAAGTAGCGGGAATAACATATATACATGTTATTACAAGTAAGGGGAAGCTAATAGCTTACCTAGTCAAAAATCAAGTTGACCCAAATTAATTTCTGATCGGTCTGGAACGCTCTATTCAACGCCACGAATATTTATCCGGGACCGGAATCACGAACAGAGGAATAATTAAGCTCGAGGAGTCGAGAATAGGAAGAATCCTAAACCTTCTTTAGAACAGAAAGAGTATGCGTAGAGAAATTTGGGGGAAATGGTTTCTCAGAGAGAAACCCAAGGTGATATACTTAACAAGTTTCCAAGAATTGCACCTAGGCCCCTCAAGTTCTAACTTTGACAAAAAGGCCCCTAAACTTTCAACTTTGACATTTAACCACCTTAATTTTCTAAAGTAATTAAATAATTAACTTAAATAAAATAGCATATAAATATGCTAGCCAAGAATTTAACAAATAAGTCAAATATTTAACGAAATTAAGGATGGGCATTACAGCTGTCACCGTTCCGCTCCAACTTCCTGGTAAAGACGCTAGCAACAAACACGCATGAACCTCATCATCAAACGTAATATCCAACGCAGTCAATGAGTCTATAACATCCATAAACTCATCGATGTGTTTAGCTAAGGATCCTCCATCTTGCATCTTGAGACTACCCATCTTGCGTATCAAATCAACCTTGTTTGCAGCAGATGGAGTTTCAAATCTCTCAGTAAGATAATCCAATAGCTCCTTTGTGGTTTTTGCCTTCTTGGTAGTCTTCGCGATCCACTTTGACAATGTAGATCTAACCACCCATAGGGCCTTCCGATCCATGAGATCCCAATCTTCTTGCTTTTCTCCTTCCGGCTTGACTCCTTTTAGAGGCTTATAGAGATCTTTGTTGTACAAGAGATCCTCTATTTTCATCCTCCAAAACCCGTAGTCAAACCCATCAAATTTCTCCACCGCTTGTTTATCCTTGCCCATTCTTGATTGCTTGACAAACCCCAATCGTCCGATAAACCAATCGATCGATTGACCCTGATCTCCAACCAGAGCTCTTGATACCAGTTGTTGTGAATTAGACCCTCACAACCCAAGCAATAACCCCAAGAAAATAATGGCACACAAACAAAGCACAAGAAAATAACAGAGCAAAAGACACAGAAATTGTTTACCCAGTTCGTCAATATGTTTGACTACGTCTGGGGGCACTACCAAGTCAGGATCTTGCACTATAATATGTTATCTTGAAGTTACAATGAGTTTAGGGGCGGAACTTTACTTAAATATGTGCCCAAGAACACAAACCTAACCCTAGATGGACAAAGGAACCCGAAAATTTGCCTAAAAACGGACCCGGAATTTTCCCATCCCGAGAAGTGGGCGGTCGCCCATATTGGTCCTGGGCGGTCGCCCAAAAAACCTGCTCCTCCGGATGAACCAACTGATTAAATGGGCGGTCGCCCACCATCACCCTGGGCGGCCGCCCAGAGCAACAGTCCCTCCAACGATTTTCTTCCTTTTTTTGCTCCGAAGTCTAGTCCCGGTTGGTCCTCTATTCCAACAGAAAGCTAGGAGTGTAGAGAAAAGAAAAAAAAATCTACTAAAGGGGTTTGAACCTAGACACACGTGGAATCTTAAACAAACAACTTAACCACTATGCCACACAAGTTGTCTTGTTCAAATCTGAGGCTCTTTATATAAAAACAACGTTATTTTACAAAAAAAATAAAAACAAATAAAAAAATTTACCATTGCCCGGACAATGGTAGGCACAACAGTAAATCCGCCCTTGCTTCCATCATGCTGCTGGAGCATAATCATAGCCACCATCATCGTCATCATCCCCCTCTAACGTTGCAGCTGGAGCATAGTAATAATCTCCATCATCCCCATGATCACCATCCCCTTCAAGACACGCAGCCGGGGCATAATCATATCCATCATCATCTCCATCTGCTTGCTTCTTGAACCATGACGACCCAATCTTCTTTGAAATGAGACTCATTTTCTTACGGAATTAGTTTCTTGATAAAAAAAAAAAAAAAAAAAAAAAATCAGGGTTAGTTTGAGAATTAGGAGTAGATTGCATTTAAATGTAGGAGTGAGAAGTGGCATATATATGGTCATGAAAAGGTGCAGAAGCTGTTGGGCTCATCTTTGCACATGTCTTTCCATGACAAAAGTGTGGACTTAAAGGGTGCAGAGTGTGTGTAAGAAATTCAAGTGACAGGTGAGCATGGTGTGCCTTGGTACAACTAGTGTACAAGTATAGAATGCAAGTTGTTCATCAACTTTTGGGTGCATGGTTGGCACAAATTTTGGGCTAGTGGCAATAGGAACCCTCAAAAAGTAACATATATGGAAAAATTTGGCTAATAAAGATAGAATATGAGGAATTTGTTATCGCTTAAACATTCCATTTGTGCTGTATTAGTTGCTAGTACTTAACTAGTGACATTAAACTTCTCATTATCTCATCAAATAGTACTTGCTTTGTCACTAAGCGAGCGGTTCTTTTTTTAAGTTAATTACCGAGTACTAGATTCACAATTATCATATACCATATTCCATTGTACACTTGCTGTACTACAAGTCTATAATGTGAGTAGTGAGTGTACTTATGTTAATGTGCCTACTGAAATAGCTTAAAAGTCAACTTTCTTCGTTAAATCGTTTAGGAATGGAGTGAGTATAACTTTGAGATACCTTGTTAAATCCAACAACTGCAAAGTGGAATTTGAGAAGAACAAGATTTGACGTAGTTAGTAAGCTAATAAGAACCTCCTAATTCTTGTTAAGGATTTGTCGTAAATTCTTTCATGTGATCATTGTGCGTAGAGAAACAGACCATTTTATGAACAAATTTATTTGAATTTTGTCACCATTTCGTTTTCTCTGCCTAGAGAAACAAAAGCTTGCTTAATTATCTATTTCCGCTCATGGTTATTCTGAACACTCAGGTAAAATGATTTAATTTAGATGAAACATTGGGATGCTGCTCGTGATCAAGAAAAGCATACAGCATAAAGCCTCAATTATAATACTCCCTCCGTCCCAAAATAATCTTCTCATTTGCCATTTCTCAAAAAGTTAATTCACATTTTGATCAACTATTTAGGCTTAAAAGTGCATAAATAAAACATGACTAGTGAAGCAAAAAAGGATTTGGTCTTATATCTGTGATTATAAACACCACTCGCAAAAAAAGGATTTGGTCTTATATCTGTGATTATAAACACCACTCCTCCCACCTATTCGCTGAAACTGTAAGTAAAAATATATTGGGGTGAGAGAGGCTCGAACTCTCGACCTCAGGATAACTCAGAAGCTATGAGACCTACGCGCTAGCCAACTGCGCCACCACCCCTTTGTTTATTTCCCCCAACATTAAATTTACAACCGTAGATGAAAAACTAGTTAATGATCCCATTACTATGCCATCATTTCATGCTGCTGGAGCTGGAGAATAATAATACCTATCATCTCCACCAACATAGAGCTATAATGTTCTTGGAAATGAGTCATTTTCTACCGAAAACTTGGTTGATAAATGAGAACTAGAGCTAGATTGTTTTCCTTGAGAAAATGGTTGAACGTCTTTTCGACCGGGTTTACATGGTACGTTTGAGTTGACTCGTTCACACCAAGGTTCTAAAAAACGCTAGGCGGTCGCCAGGCCTCGCAGGGGCACCTACGGCCTAGGCGGGGTCGAGAATTTAGAAATAACTATAACATCCTAGACGGGGGTCTTTTATAACACTGGTTCACACTTTATTATACATACAGATTGTTAAGAGAATAAAGAGATGATTCCTTACATCTTTCGACACAAGTCTTTCCATGAGATAAGTGGGGAGTCAGTAGTGGACCTAGGACGAAATCTAAATGGGTACACAAATTAAAAGACTAAGGGAATAAAATAAATAGCTAGTAGGAATTGAATAAGAGACCTCTAACTACTTAACAAGATGTCTTACCATTACACTACAAGAACATTTATGTATTGGGTACACTGCCACCCAATAGATAAGGCATAGGTCCGCCCTGTTGGGAGTTATGGGTTAAGGAAATATGTGCCGTGTGCATGGCTTAATGTATGTTATATTTGACGCGTACTTTGTACATCGGCCAGCCGGAAAATTCAAGTGACAGGTCAGCAGCATGGTGCTTGGTACAACTAGTGTACAAGTAGAAAGCAACTGGCGAAGCATCTTTTGGGTAAGAAAAAAAAGTGGTGTTAAGATAACGAATACTCAAAAAAAGTATAACTGTCCCATTTTAAGAGTAAATTTTTTTTTTAAAATGCGTCCCATTTTAAGTGTCAAACTTCTAAAATGAAAAATGGGTCTTATATTTCATACTGACAACAATTATCCATTAACTTCTCTCTACTCCACTTTCTCTCTCCTACCAATTATCAACACATCATATTTTCCTTATTTTTGAACCGGCCCATTTTTTAACTTTTAAAATGGGATGGAGGGAGCATGTAGTTGGCATATTTTTGTGGTTTAGAAAGTGTGAGGGAGGGACGTGTGATAGATACACTGAAATCTCAATCGCATGAGATATGAGCTCGCGACAGGGTGAGGGGTCGGAGTAATTACTAATTACTAACTTATTATGTAGTTTAGCATATCTTGTCAATACTCCGTCCGTCCCATTTGAAGCTTCATCATTTTGGTGATGACACACAAATTAAAAAAATTGATGAGTGTAAGAAGGGTTGTGAAAGGGAAAAAGTTAGTGTGTATGATAACTGAGACATACAATTTAAATATGTGAGAAGGGAAAGTTAGTGGGTATGACAAGTGGGCCCCATAATTTAAGTAGTAGGAAGAAGTGAGTGTGTATGACAAGTGGGGCCTACATTTTTTACCATTTTAGGAAGTGATGAAGCTTTTAATGGGACACCCATTTAGGTAAAAAGTGAAGCTTCAAATGAGACGAAAAGAGTATATTTATTACTCCCAGGAAAGATAGTCTCATTTGGACATTTTATGGTAAAAATAAATAAATTTTGATAAAAAATTAGTGACAATTTAATAATCACAATGAAATTTTAAAAATTGTTATTGATAATCAATTAATGATTTACCAATTATATAAATTTTAAAATTTCACTAGAATGATCAGATCGTCATCAATTATTTGTCAAAGTTTATTTTTATTGATCATAAAAAATTCCAAATAAAACTATTTTTCTAGACAGAGTGGGTATGTTTCTGACTGATGGCATCATCAAGAAACACAATTTGGTTAGGCATACTCCGTATGATGTATTTGATGTAAGAAGATAAGAATAATAATAGGGGCACAAAAAAGTCATAAAATCTTGCTCACAAAATCCCAAGTGTAATGATTTTATTGGTGTTTTAAATTAGAGTGTGGCGGGTCCATTATCGATTTAACCAATAAAATATCGCCACCTCATGTTGTGAACAAGATTTTGTGAGCTTATTTTGTGCCCCTAGCATTGCTCAAGAAGATAATGCTCAAATATTTTATTAACATGGCCCCAGTACAATCTTGATACCCCCTCTGTTTATAATAAATGTAATCTTAACTTTTTGTCAACTTTTAATGGGAAATAATAAACTTATAAAAAAGATGATCTATAAAATGTGGTTTACAAAATGGATATTATAAATGTGTATGTGTTTTTAATTAGAGTGTGGCGGATTCACGCTCGATGCAACAAATGAAATATTACCACCTCATTTTATATGCATCATTTTTTGAACTTCTTTTATAATCCTAGCATTATCACAACTTGAATCTAAATTAATTTATTAGCAGCTGAGATATTCAGATTGCATGGCAATGGGCAAATATTTCAGGCTTTCTATGATGAATTTAGCATAGACAAGGATGAACATAACCTTTATTATCAATTCGCCAATTTTCTAAAGATAGTAATTATTTCTTTGAACTTGACTTTTCTGGTTTTCGTGTCAAGGACAATCGGACGAAGGAGATTCTTCTTTCTGGCAGTAACTCTGGAGGTCTATACAAGCTTTCTTTCATTTCAAATTCCCCAAGTAGTCCCGTTGCTCTTCTTGGAGAAAGATCGAGTCAAGCAACCTGACATAATCATAGCCACCATCATCATCGTCATCTCCCTGTAAGGATGCAGCTGGAACATCGTCATAATCTCCGTCATCATCATCTCCATCTCCTTCTAGACAGGCAGCTGGGGCATAGTCATCACCATCATCATCTCCGCCTGCATGATTCTTGAACCATGACCCAATCTTCTTTGAAACGAAAGTCATATTTTCTCAGGGAAGTTGTTTCGTGATTAATGATAATCAGGAGTAGTTTTTGAGAATTAGTTTATGAGATGAATGACTAGGGTTCAAGTGGTGTAGGGTGCATTTAAATATATATGGGAGTGAGAGGTTGTATATATATGGTCATGAGAAGGTGCAGAAATGATAGTTTTGATAGCTATGATAGTCAGAAAAATAAAGAACAGAGACGCAGTGTAAGCTCTAATGTGGTTACACCAGAGTCCACACAAACAGAATTTGCAGCGGAATAAATAATAAACACGAGTTATTTACACATCTACAGCAATATGCTGTAGACAACAAGAACTTCTCTTTATTAAAACGTTTAAGATCGATTAAAAACAATGAAATCAAGAGAAGCGACCAAATATGAAAACACTAAATACTAAAATACTAAAACTCTTGTCTAAGACTTAATGATACTCTGAGAATACGATCCTACGCTGAACAAAGCATCAAAGATGAAAAGGAATCGTTTCTTGAAGAACCAAGTCTATCCTAGAACAAGCACAAAACATGATGTAGACTGCGATGTGCCCGCACATGCACCTACATCAACAACTACGAAAATATTCATAAAAAGACAACACTCTTCAACTTTGTATGGCTCTCTTAATATTCTGAGTGCGTAAATATTTTGTAGCTCTCTTCCTCCTTTTATAGATGTGTAGGAGTCCTTTAAGATATGGTAACGATTGTCCTACAAGAAAAGATAAACACTAAAGAAGGAAGATATTCATTAGGGTTAGTATTCCATAATCAAATCCCTAAAGAATCGGAAGGTAAAATATATCTACATCTAATAAATATTTACAATTAATTAATAAAGGTAAAAAGTTGGTTGGCTAGGTTGAATTATGGGTCTGAAGCCCTGCCCTTCTATCTTTCCCAAATCATATACAAAATAGAAATCATTTTCCACCAAGAAAAGCGAAAATCCTAAACACATTATGATTCTTTTTTTCCACTCGGCAAGTGTAGGACTACGCACACTTACAAGAAGCTTTAGGGCTCATCTCCGCACAAGTCTTCCCATGACGGAAGTGAGGACTAGCTTATAGGTAAGGGTGTGCATAACTTGTTGCGAGTGATGTGGCACTTCCGTGGTCCATCCACCTAAGAAATGCTAGTGACAGGTCATCATGGTGTGCCTTGGTACAATCAGTGAACAAGTATCCTCTGCTAGTTGCTAAGCATCTTGTGGGTGCAGGTTTGGAGCAGCGGAAAGTGTGTAGTATTTTAGGGCATGATTGTGATAGGGAACCTTCAAAAAGTAACACAAACAACGCATTTTTTGTGGTAGGAAATGTGACATTGGACAATAATCACTTTATCTACAAAAGGGAGCTTTTTGGTATGTACCCAAATCTAAATGTTGTCACATGATGACATTTGATATTTAACTTAAACCACGTCGCATATCAAGTGTGGTAACTAACGAATAATATGGACAATGGAGTGATGTATGAGGGTGGACGCAAAAGCGAGCGCATCTTTAAAGTGTGACGAAATGGTGCACCTTTGAACGGGTCATGAAAACTAGATTAAGTTGAGATGAACATAATCATACCCGAACAAGCCAATAACACATATTGAACAAAATGAGCAAAAAGACTAAGAAAATGGAAAACAAGAATTAATCTAAGGCACTAGATTCTTGATTGAAATCAGTTTTCTAACCGCTTCCTTTTAACAACCCCAGAAATGGACATAGAAAAAAAAGATGCTTCCCCAGTCCGTTTGGGAGGATTTAGGGTTATCAGAAATTAGGAAATTTCGGTGGTTTTTTTTTTTTTTTTTTTTTTTTTTTTTTTTTTTTCTGGGAAATGGGTTACTTATGGATTCCATAGAAATTGAAGTTAAATTAGCTAGGGACTTCCTTCAAAATTGGCTTGATATGGAATAAGTGTGCAAAGTAGCATGCATACAGATTGCTTTGTTAATTTGCGAAGTTCGATGGGGTAAGTAAAGCTCTCGGTTTATTCATATCTTCTTTGTATGGAATCTCCGGAATAAGCTCTGATATTTTTACAAGTTTGCTAATTTCTACATTTCTCTTTTTATTTCATTCACATGAATCACATTAGTTGTGTATGTTGAGTTGTTAAGGTTGTTTCCACATTGTTTCTTACATTGCACTAGTAGTAAAATTCTGCACTTTTTTTTTTCCGTTTGATGGAACGTATAGGCTGCACATACGTAGAAATCACGCGCTACCATAAGGAAATAAGAAGGCACCATCTTGATCCAACATAATCAAAACATTCCATTTGCATTCAACAGTCTCAAAACAGTACACTAAGAGTTGAACCAAATACAAAAAAAATTGGAGTTATATATATACACGATTAGTTTTAATCAAGTACGTAATTGCCTTCCCACCTTCTGACTAGGTCTGCAACATTGAAGCTATTCTTAGAATTAGAGATGGGGTAAGAAGAAGCGAGAGGCCCGAGTGTTAGCATGGGCTGGACTGGGCCGGCAATGGACTATGTTGGAGGTTCCACCTTAAAACTAATTGGTGATAAGGGGAGTAACTCCTCAAGTCTATATACCAGTCCATATTTCTCTCTTTAGAAGATGTGTGATAATGGCTTACAACGTGGACTTGTTAATCGGGTGGCGCGGAGGAGAATTGTGGGCCGTTGGGCCTGCACGTGTCCCATGTAGAAGCAGCGGAAGTCAGGCCACCATAGATCGGTAGCTCTGATACCATCTTAGAATTAGAGATGGGGTAAGAAGAAGCGAGAGGCCCGAGTGTTAGCATGGGCTGGAATGAGCCGGCAATGGACTATGTTGGAGGTTCCACCTTAAAACCAATTGGTGATAAGGGGAGTAACTCCTTAAGTCTATATACCGGTCCATATTTCTCTCTTTAGAAGATGTGGGATAATTGTCTCTTACATGTTAAGTAACCAACTCCTCTAAAACCTTAAAGTGTTAGAGAGGGCACCTACAATGTATATCAAGCTTCAACACTCCCCCTCACGTGTGACCCGGTGACACACGTGGAGAGATTAACAAACATGCCACTTATCAGGCATCAACATAGTACAATTTTTAGCACTCAATAATCCGGGTAATAATATGCAAGCGGAAGGATTTGAACCCCTGACCTTGCGATAACCAGAGCTCTGATACCATGTTAAGTAACCAACTCCTCTAAAACCTTAAGGTGTTAGAGAGGGCACCTACAATGTATATCAAGCTTCAACAGCTATACTACCATGAATGTAGTAAATACGGAGTATTAGAATGTTATGCTTTCATGCTGCTGGAGCATAATCATATATCCACCATCATCATCATCGATCATCATCC
Source organism: Campanula takesimana (assembly GCA_026119855.1). Taxonomy (NCBI): domain Eukaryota; kingdom Viridiplantae; phylum Streptophyta; class Magnoliopsida; order Asterales; family Campanulaceae; genus Campanula; species Campanula takesimana. Next base: position 200,648 of record JAOWBW010000163.1, on the reverse strand, counting down.
CCCTCTAACGATGCAACTGGATAGTCATAATCTCCATCATCCCCATCACCATCTCCTTCATGACACGCAGCCGGGGCATAATCATATCCATCATCTCCATCGGCATGCTTCATGAACCATGACCCAATCTTCCTTGAAATGAGAGCCATTTTCTCAGGGATACTCAGTTTCTTGTTGAATGAGCTAGAGGACTAGTTTTGATAAGCGGAGTAGAAGATGAAATGTGTTTGAATATGAAAGAATTTTGGTCTCATCTTGCCACAAGTGTTCCCATGGATGGAAGTGTGGACTTATGGGTAAAGGGTGTCCATAACTTGTTGCGAGTGATGTGGCGCTTTTGCGGTTTAAACACATGATAGACCCAAGTGACAGGTCAGCATGGTGTGCTGTGGTACAACTCGTGTACAAGTATATACAGAAAAGTTATTAAGCATCTTATGGATGCGTGGCTGGGGCAGAAAAAATAGAGTGTAGGATTTTGGACCGGGTGGTGATGAGGATTTCTCAAAAGGCAGCATATATGCTAATCTTTTGTGGTAGAAAATGCGCCGGCAATCACTTTATTTAGAAAAGAGATTTTTTTTTTTTGTTGAGTAAGCACACTAACCTGATATTTGTAGTGTAATGGTGTTTGTTTATGTGGTACGCCTGGAGATGGGCGTTTCGGGCTTAGGCCCGCGGACGACCCGTTGGCCGCCAAGCCCGTATCTGTGAGCCCGGAAAAAAAAACCCGGCCCTTAGCCCGTATATTAAGCGGACAGGCCGAACTACACTATTTGCAAACGGACCTGGCTAAGCCCGCGGGTTTAAAAAACCCGTTTAGCCCGTGCCCTTTGGAAACTTTTTTTTTATGATTTTTTTTCCCCAAAAATACCATTATTTCACTAACTAAATGGACTATATTCAATGTTCTAATAATTTTATTCATTAAATGGAGTATGTTGAATGTATTTAACAATTTTATTCATTAAATATCTAAACCTATTTCATTATTTTAATTTGATTTAAAAATATACTAATATTATTACGCCATTTATATTTTTACTAAATTATAAATTAAATTGTAAGGTCTTTAATACTTTTTATATATACTTTTTATTATTTTTCTATGTTTTTCCCTATTTTTAATTAAAAAAAAAAAAACACAGTCAAAACCCGTTTGGCAAAATCTAAGGGTTTAAGGGCGGGCCGGACTAAAAACTTTGTGGCGGGCCGGACCACGTTTGGCCCGCGGGCTCATACAACACGGGCTGACTCAAGCCCGTTTACCCGCGGGTTTAATAAGAAAAGGGCCGGGCCGGACCGGGTTACCCTTATGCCCATATATATCCAGGTACGCCGTATTGACTAATGGCTTGATGGTCAACCCAAAAAAAATTATTGGAAAAAGTTGTTAACCCGAGTTGGTAACATATCTTATGTCTAAACATAAGTTATTATTTCATGATGCATTCGGTAAACTGCAGAAATGACAATAAGAGTTGTGGTACATTGATATCTGCTACTTCGATCGTATATTATCAACTTGATCAATATATAGGAGTACATGATAGCACATGACATCCATAGTTTCAGGTGACTTGAATGTTATTGTCATTTCTGCAGTTAGTGTTGGAAATTGGTATAGAAAATTAGGTTTGACCTAACTTTGACCAAAATTCCAAGAGTATTCATTTTATGGAAAATGAATTTAAGTTGCAAATTATTAATCTACGTTTGGAGTAGATTAAAGTGGTATATTTATATTCTCAAAACCAATTTCGGGTGAATGAGAAATTAATGCCTAAAGTTAGCAATTTAAGATAATAGTTGAAGAGTAAATAGGCAAATGAGAGTTACATCCCACATTGCTAAGAAAGGGGAATTCAAGCCAACATATTAATGTGGGCATCTAAAGAAGAGTCATCAAGTTGTATCCTCATTGGGCCAACCAAGTGGGCTATTGGGCCAACCATGCAAGCTAGTAGGGAATTGGGTTGATTTTGCTCAAAATCAACCTATAACCCGTGAAGGGTGGTTTAGGCCGCACTTTGCAATTCGCATCGCTCGCTGGGAGCTGTGGAGCTTAAATTTTTGGCTTGCATATTTTTCTTCTTTCAAGTCTGGAATTTCTCAAGCATCAAAGTAGTTCGCCGGAATTAATATTTTGAAGTGCTTCTAATATTAATTCGAAAGTCGTTTTATCTTAGGGACACTTTGCCAAAACCGTGAGCACTTGTACGGGGCAAATTTGTCTTACGGAGACCGTATTGGTATTGGTACTGGACTCGACTTTACCTTTTTATTATTTTCGGTTCAAATTTATTAGCAAGAAAACTTATTTTTTAAGTGCTACCAGACAACAATCGTAAGAATTTTTTTTTTTTCGTACTAAGTTTTCTTGAGATATGGAAACCGGAAAAGCTCCAGCCTCCAAAGATACCGAGAACCAGTCGAAGAATTCTAGTGGTGGTTCCGGCTCTGCCTCCGTTCCCATTTCAGTTTCTACTCATGTTCACCCGGCGCACGGAGAAAAACCTGCTAAGTTCACCGGGATCGACTTCAAAAGATGGCAGCAGAAGATGCTATTCTATCTAACGACCCTCAACGAAAAGAAGTACCTAAAGGAAGCACCGCCTGATGTGGCGGAGGATGAGACTGATCCACTAAGGATCACGGCCAAGGAAACTTGAGACCACGGTAATTTCATGTGTAGAAATTACATACTCAATGGGCTTGATGACTCTCTCTACAGTGTATACTATTTAGTGAGTACTGCCAAGGAGTTGTGGGAATCTCTAGAAAATAAGTATAAAATCAAAGATGTCGGGGCAAAGAAATTTTGTCGTCGGCAAATTCTTTGACTTCAAAATGATTGATTCCAAGCGGGTGGTCACCCAAGTAGGAGAGAGTCAAATCATACTTCACGACTTAGCGTCTGAAGGGATAATTTTGAATGAACCATTCAAATCGGATGGTCCGATTTCAAGAACTACCTGAAACATAAACGCAAGGAAATAAAGGTAGAAGAATTGATCGTTCGACTTCAGATTGAAGAGAGTAATCGCTTGCAAGAGGCAAAGTCGAAGGGGAAAGAAGCCAAGGTTCATCTTGTCGAGACAAGCAATAGCGGTAAGAAGAGGACTCTCGAGCATGGCAAGAAAAGTCAAGCTAAGAGGTTTAAGGGGGACTGCTACAAGTGTGGACAACCCGGGCATAGGGCCAAAGACTGCCAGTTTCCTAAGAAGGACAACAAGAAGGGCAAGGGTCGGGCTCACATCGTCGAGACAGATGATATGGACCTGACGGCTGTGGTGTTTGAAGCCAACATTGCAAAGTTGGATGACAACCCCAAGCAGTGGTGATAGATACTGGTGCTACCCGTCACATATGTTCTGATAAAAAGAGTTTCTCTTCCTATACCCTAATCAACGGATGTAAACTTGTAAACTTGTAAAAATCTTTATATGGACTTAAGCAAGCACCTAAACAATGGCATGAGAAGTTTGACCAAACTATGTTATCAAATGGCTTCAAGATCAATGAATGTGACAAGTGTGTATACATTAAAGGAACAAGTAACTCTTTTGCTATTATATGCCTTTATGTTGACGACATGCTTATAATGGGAAGTAGTCATGATTTAGTCATGAATACTAAAGGCCTATTAAAGAAACATTTTGATATGAAGGACTTGGGAGTAGCTGGTGTTATATTAGGAATAAAAATTTCTAGAACATCAGAAGGAATAATCCTATCCCAATCACATTACGTTGAAAATATTCTTCGGAAATTCAACGCATATGATATTCCGTCTTCTAAGACACATGTAGACCTGAGTCTACACTTGTCTAAGAATAAAGGGGAACCAATTTCTCAATTGGAATATGCAAGGATAATTGGTTGTCTAATGTACTTAACCAATTGCACTCGTCCGGATATTTCATATTCAGTGAGTAAACTAAGTAGGTTCACTAGTAATCCAAGTGCAGAGCATTGGAAAGCCTTGACTAAGGTGTTAAGATACCTAATGTATACATTGGACTATGGTATATTTTATGGTAGATATCCAGCAGTATTAGAAGGATACTGTGATGCAAATTGGATATCGGACACAAAAGACTCCAAGTCTACAAGTGGGTTTGTATTCAATATTGGTGGAGGAGCAGTGTCGTGGAAATCTTCCAAGCAAACGTGTATAGCTCGATCCACAATGGAATCCGAGTTTATTTTTTTGGACAAAGCAGCAGAAGAAGCTGAATGGCTTAAGAACTCCCTAGAAGATATTCCGTGTTGGAAAAAGCCTGTGCCAGCAGTGTTAATTCATTGCGATAGTCAATCTGCAATTGGAAGGGCAAAAAATAGTATGTACAATGGTAAGTCTAGACATATTCTTCGCAGACATAATACCATTAGAAAATTGATCTCAAGTGGAGTTATTACAGTAGACTATATAAAGTCAAAAGATAACTTAGCGGATCCGTTTACCAAAGGTATAAGTAGAGATCAATTGGAAAAATTGGTAAGGGGAATGGGATTAAAAATCCACAAATAAATGAACGATCATAACGGACACTCAACCTTGAGAACTGGAGATCCCAGAATCTTGGTTCAATGAGACAACCAAGTTATGAAAGTTCTAGTGAAATACTTGGAACTCGTTTCAACCCATTCCTAGACCGTCCAAGTGTAAGTCCCTGCAACAGTGGTGAGGTTAAATCATTGGACTTTTAATGATTCCTATACCTGAAAGGTAGAGTATGGCAGGATACTCTTGATAGGAGATCACCTATATAAGTGAGAAGTACATGGCCGCTTCTAACTGAACGCTTATGAAACTAAGATATGGTCCAAGGCCGAAATGGACAAAAACATGAGAACGAAACAATGTTCGAGCTGTTATTGTGTGATTACTATTGTCTTGGTTTACACTATACAGTCATTGGTTCAAGGCATCACCCTACCAAATGGCTAGTAAATCCGATAGTTGTTTCCACCCGAGAAGATACCCGCTTGCCTTTTTTATTTGAGAGTCGTCACCATGTTGTTGAACGGAACACGGACCGTGAGATTCTTGAGTTTGGGGGTTAAGTTATGGATTGGGAAGGTCAAGGAGCACCCAATCCACCCAATCTAGGATTGGTCTTCATTAGGTTTTTTTTAATCAAATAAAGAATAAACAATTAAAATAAGTAAAGCCAATAATTAAGTTCTAAATTATTGGAATGTCGGATCATGTGCTTTGAGACCATCTCCATGGATTGGAGAGGCTCTAGGCTGATCCTTTTGATGGGATTACACTACTCTAAAACAAAGAAAGAGATGAGATGTGGAGATTAAAAGCGTGGGAGTTTACCTAAAGCGTTCTTGAGATTCCAATTGATGGCCTTGACTAAGGCCTTGAAGATCCAAGAGTTTTGTGATGACTTTGGCTTGAAAAGAAGAGTTTTTGATGGTGTTTTGGTGTGAGGGAGGAATAAAAACGGGATCCCTTTGGGAGAGACTGATCAGAGAGTTGTTAACCCCTTTTTGTGGTGAAAGACTCTATTTTTATAGGTATTGGATTACTTAGGGACCAAGTCTAGGTGTCCTAAGTTTAGTAGGAAATAGAGTCATTATTTGGAGAGGTTAAAAGAGACAGGAAATCAGTAGGAAATCACCTAGGAAGCTTCCTATTGGATATTCCCCAGATTAGGAGAGTGTTGGCCAAGAAAGAGATCGGGACGGAGAAGGAAAATGGATTATTCCCGTAGACAGAGGAGATGTCTCGTACGAGACATTGATGTCTCGTACGAGGCATCCAGTGTTTTAATACTGTTTTGTCCTTGTCTAAAGTTTCTTTGTTCAATTTAGCCCCTGACTAACGGTGTCAGTTAGAAACTTAACAAAACATGACGAAACTAACAAGCTTTCATCCAAACATAAAGGCGAGACACAAGAGTAGTGTAATTATAAATGTGAGTTCAAAATGGGGTGTCTACAGAGCCCCTCGGCGACGATACTTATGGATGAAGTAACGTCGTCGATAGAAAAAACACCATTTAGAACTTTGGGTATGGTCGTGCTAGAAAGCTGCCTACGTATCCTCTGGAAAGGAATCAGACCAAACGTAGTTCGACTCTGAAAACACGAAAAAACGGTCGTTTGAGTTATTTTGAAAATCCTTTTTTTAAAGCAATACTACAGTAAGTAAAGTTTTAGAGTTTAGAGAGTAACCCATACTGAGGAATCAATGTCCTTGACCCAATTCTGAATATACCCTTTGTTGTTGATGGAGTGTCGCGGTCGACGGTGCCCAGTCAGGACTTACCTGCTCGCCAATGTAGGACTTACTTGCTCGCCAATGTAGGACTTCGTTGGTGCCAGTGTAGGACTTCACGCCAGTGTAGGACTTCATGCCAGTGTAGGCCTTCATGCCAGTGTAGGACTTCTCGCCAGTGTAGGAATTCATGCCAGTGTAGGACTTCACGCCAGTATAGGACTTCATCGCCAGTGTAGGACTTCATCGCCAGTGTAGGACTTCATGCCAGTGTAGGACTTCATCGCCAGTGTAGGACTTCATCGCTAGTGTAGGACTTCACGCTAGTGTAGGACTTGATTGGTTGCCAATGTATTGGAAGTACTGGATGCAAAATGTTGATGTGTCTAAATTCTTTGGGGATCATTTGATCGCTCTTGGATTTATATATTGTAACACCCATCCTTAATTTCGTTAAATATTTGACTTACTTGTTAAATTCTTGAACTTTCATATTATGTGATAGTTTTACTTGGTACTTTTGGGTCATTTATGAAAATTTGACTTTAGGGGCCTTTTTGTTAAAAGTGAAATTTGAGGGACCTAAGTGCAATTCTTGGAAAGTTGTAAGTATATTTTGTTGCCTTCTCTGAGAAACCTTATTTCTCATTTCTTCTCGTTCTTTCTCTGTTCTAAAGCTAGGGGTTAGGTTTTTACCCTATTCTCGACTCCTCGAGTTTAATTATTCATCTGTTCTTGATTCTGATCCCGAATAAATATTCATGGCGTTGAATAGAGCGTTTCCGTCCGAACAGAAATAAGTTTCCTTGACTTTGATTTCGGACTAGGTAAGTTATTAGCTCCCTCTTGCTTGTTATAACATTCATATATGTTATTTCTGATACTTGTGCTTGTCAATTTCGTGTTTGGGGCAATTTTTGTGATACTTGTAATTTTGGGACAAAGGGAGTAAAACCCTACTGTGTAAAATAATAAGAGAAACTTGGATTGGTTGTTTGAACTTGGTTATACCCTTGGGTTAATTATTTGTTAGTAAAAAGTTACTCCTATATTTGGGACGGAAAATTACTCAACCTGGGAAAGAATAAAAATTTCGCATTTTTGTACCTTGGGCGACCGCCCATTTTGGGCTGGGCGACCGCCCATCTTTCTGGAAGGTTTTTCAAAGGGATTGACGTGCTTGTGTGAGACCGCACAGGCCATTTTAGGCGACCGCACAATTGACCTGATGAACAAAAGTCTTGAATAAAGTTTGATTAAGCTAGACTTAACCCTAGTTATGGTATATAACCTTAGTATAAGATGTCCTAGTAAGTGTTGTGCACCTTAGGGGAATTAGAACAAAGTCTTGGAATTGAACATCCTAAGAATAGGATTAAGAACTTGTAAGAGAAAAATATATAACTCTTATACATGCTTGAATGTCCAAAGATTGGAATGGTAACTCGAGTATAAGACAATAAAATCTTGTACATGTCTTAAACATCCATAGAAGTGGATTGAGAACTTGAATATAAGATGATAAAATCTTGTACATGACTTGACACCAATACATGTGTATGGTAATGAACTAGAAAGTGCTATGAACAAGCACTAACGTGTATGAGAAATGTTCTTGATGTGTATGTGCAAACATTGTATATAGTTGCTTGATAACAATGTGACTTCTTGATTTCTTGAAGCATGATTCTAGGTGAGCTAGTCCACTACTTTTGGATTAGTTCTTCTCCTGTAGTTCAAGTAAATACCTACTTGTGCATTCTTGTGTGAGTCCAGCTGGTCCTTGCTTGTTCGGAGGTATATAGGTTCACGCTTATCATGAGGCTGGGGCCAAAGTGATAATCAGGGATCTATGTATCTGCGCTTGACCCCTTACTACCAGCCATAGTAAGGGCATAGCTTCCTTTATTATAGCAATACGCCTGATATAAGTGAATGCTAAACTCTTGAACACCTCGTGAGTCTTGATCTTGGGAATGACACTGGTTACCGGGTCTTCTGATATATACTGCATAAGCGGTTTCTTGATATTGATCGTGATTTGTCAAAGTAATACAAGCTACGACAACAATGGTATTCTTGGGAGGAATAATGAAGGAAGCAATATCCTTTGTAACGTGTTAGCTTAGCCTTATGTGCTACTTGATGAGTTAGCTTAGCCTCTCATATACTTGTTACTTGATGATACTTAATACATGATTACTTGAGTATCTACTTGAATTGCATGATAACATGTCATGTAGTTTCATCTAATAGCTTACTGAGATTTATCTCACCCCGTTCCTTGTTTAATTGTTTTCCTTAAATCAAAGGAAGGCTAGTGATAGTGCGAAGTGAGGCTCGACATAGCTGGGAGCTTACTACACATGTGGTTATTCTTTTGGGAATCGTGGTCCTTTTACACTTTGGTGAGGACGATGTATTATGGGTTTTGTAACTCAGTATTTTCGGGTAGACTTGTTGTCTCTTGTTTTGTCTAGACATCTTGTAATGCCAGCATATGTGCTAGGCATGTTTCCGCTGTGTATAATCATGTTTGGTTTAAATTTTCTTGTCTAGAACTCGTGTTGTGAGCTATCTTAGCTCCTTACTCTAGAGTATATATATCATGTCAGTTTGTTATAAACAGTTGTCATCCCGTTTCTTGTTAGTTTCTTGATTCTCGTTAGTCACACGCATCCAGGTTCGAGGTTCTATTAGGGGATCCCGGGACCTGGGGGCGTGTCATATATATATATATATTAGCATGGATTGGCTTTTGTACCTGTTCTTACAACAAGTAGAGCCTATTCTAGCAAACAATTTAGCTTTGATTTTATTTTGTAATTGGACTTATATGACGGTGACAAATTTATGTGCATGCCCGGTTGGTCAACCTTGGTGTAAGTAGTGTGAATAGCATGGATTCACGATGGTATATTTATTGGTGATGAACTGTATGTGTTGATTTGTGTGTGTGTGTGTGGGGACCTGTTTTGACAAGTTGGGACCTAATAAGGTTTTCTGCAGAGATGATGTGCCATGGGGTTTCTCTGATGATTATCTCGTGTGAGACTTGTTTTCCTTGTGCAAGATGATCCGTCCAGATCATTCCTTAGTCATGTTATTTCAAGGGAGACAACTACTTGTCCGACAACCATTTATGTGCAAGCTCTGAGTAGGCTAGGCGTACTTTTGAATCACTCTAGAGTTCCATGTCCGAAAGGTCTCCGGTGAAGGTGATGAGAGACATTATCTATTCCCCCAAGTTTATCTCATGCTTTGGTCTAAGTCAAGCCCCAAGAATCTTGTATGTTGTCGATAACTTCGTGAACAGGCTTATGAGGCTGTTCTGACTTGAAAAAGAGTGACCTCCCGCTTGATTGATTTAAGGAAAGAGGAAAGTTGAAGAAGAAATGATTTGAAGAATGTTCTCACTATTTTTTTTTTTGTGATGCACCCTGATTTTTGCCTAGACCGCCCTTTCGGGTTTTCAATCTAGCGGGCATCTCTTTTGCGTCTCATTTCATTTTTTTGACAAAGTATGTACTCGAAGATGAATCATAGAGGAGAGTAGTTTTGTCTCTTATTTAGGGGAGAGACATGCAAGATTTTTGGCTTGAATGTATTAGGAATTTTAGCTATCGACTTGGCTTTCGGGAAGTGTATTCTAAGCATCGACTCAGTGAGGATAATGCACTTTGTGATGAGAGTTAGAGGCGAAGAGGATAGCCCCTAGTGCGGATTTACTTTAACGAGTTCATACATCTTGAATAGGAATTGGAAGGGGGACGGAAAGAATAAAAGCCCCTAGCCTTGATGCTTGGATTTCAAGGAGAAGTGTATGAGAGAGGAAGCCCCTAGACTCAACAATGAACGCTACTTGGCTCAAAGTACTAGAAAGATAGTTCTACCTTTAATGCACCATAGTATTTATTTTTGATGTCTTAAGTGTTTGTCCAGTTCATTTTTGCAAGTGAATCATCTAGAGATGTCTTGACAAGTTTTGAGGAGAAGGCCTAATCATTAGTGCGCTTCTCGGATTTCTTCATGAGTGATATATACGGATGATGGAGACGGTCTTCAAGTTAGGAGTCTCATTTTTTCTTCATTTGGATTTGATCTTCGTTGTAGGAGGAGATGGGAGGCCTCCTTTTTGACTTCATTGTGGTTGAAACTCCTTCTTTGTGGGGTTGTGAAAGCTTGAGAGTTTTTTTTTTTTTTTTTTTTTTTTTTTTTTTTTTGACTCTCAAAACTTAAATTGAGTAGCGCCACTTTTGTTTGGGAATGATAATGCCTTTGGCTTTCTTTTATTGTGGTCCTTCGACTTCTGACATGAGCGCGGTGATAGTAATGTGTAGCCCCTAGGCCTTCTTCTTAAAACTTGTTTAGACATTTCTATTATCAATTGCAAGGTTTTAGATTAATGACAATTATTTTTTGCGGATCCATTTCATGAATTAAAGAGATATTCAAAAGGTAGAAAAACCTTAGAGTAGTGTATGGGAATAAGAATGACTTTTATTAATAACTAGAATTCAAAACAGACTCGATAGTTGACACAAACTAAAGAGGAGGGAGATGGACTAGAATGACAGAACGACTCTTCGAGTTCATACTAGGAATTTAAAAACCTATTCTATTTCTAGGGAGAAAGGGAGAGGATAGTTGTAGCCCCAAAGTGGTAATTCTTGATCTCTTCTTGAGGCTTCGTCTTTTTCATGCTTAGGGTTTGTTAGGAAGCGGGTTGGTGAAGAAATTTGGCACTTCAAGTTCCTTGTTGTCGATGAGATCTTGGATCACATCCTTCAAATGGTGACAAGAGTTGGTGTCATGCCCGGTGGCTCTATGGAACTTGCAGTAGAGGTGATGAGAATGATTAGCAGGGAGTTCCCTCGGAGTGGTAGTAGGATTTCTTGGTGTGATCTTTCCGGCTTCTACTAGTATGTCAAAGAGTTCCCCTCGGGTGATCCCTTCTAGCTTGTCATAGTGTCTCTCCTTCTTCTCTCTTTTGGGAGGGGGAACAGCGGAGTAGTTGCCCCGGTTGTTGAAAGCTATAGCATTGACGGAGGTTTCTTTGTTGGATGAACCTTTGTGTTCGTAGCGATAACTACTACTCTTCCTTTTGGACTTGAGGAGGTCATCAATCCTTATTCCGGATTCATGGAGCTCATTGAAGCTAGGAAAATAATTACCGGCAAGCTTGTCTTGAAATTCCTCACGGAGACATTGGAGGAAGATGTGGATTTGTTCTTTAAGACTAGGTCTTTCAACAATTTATGTGAGCTTGAGCCTCCACTTTCTAGCAAATTCAGCAAAAGACTCATTTGGTTGTTGCTTAGTTTGATCAAGATCCCTCCTAGTAGGGCGGTATATAGAGTTGTCCTCAAATTGTTTTTAGAACACTCAACATGCTTCTAACCAATCAAGCCTAGTGGATATCGGAAGTGACATGTACCAATCTCTGGCGGCACCCTCTAAAGTTTGAGGAAAACATTGGGCTAAAATGTTGTCATCGACACCCATCGGTAACATGGCCCAAGTATAGGTTTCAACATGAGCTCGGGGACAAGTGGTGCCATTGAACTTTGCCATATCGGGAGTCTTATACTTTCGTGGAAGTTTGGTGATGGATTGTCGAAGAGAATCCGGATCAAAAGGAGTGAACGATCCCTTTGGAGTGTCAAGTGAGGCAAGCTTCTTTTCAAGGTAATTCATGGTCACATGAGCATCAACCTTTTTGGTTTCACCATTACCTTCTTTCTTTGACTTGGTAGTCTTAGAAACATGTTCCTCGTCATCGGAGGAGGAAGAAGAAGAAGAGTCGGACTCGTAGTGCTTCTTCTTAGACTTTTTGTCTTTCTTTCTAGAGGACGCATCATCTTCGGAGGAGGCGGGGGATTCATAATCCTTTTTATTTTGTTTTTTAGCTTTCTTGACTCTCAATGCATGAAGCTCGGCAACTAAGGCGTCTATGCGAGCTTGCTTCTCATCTAGTTGCTTGGCGGCTTTCAAGATTTCAGCTTTGGCCTCATTGAGATTATCAGTATTGGTGTCGTTGCTCCCAGTCATGGTGTCGGTTGAGTTTGGAACGATCTAGTTGCGATTCGGACGGACCTAATGGTATAGAGATTGCGTTAAACCCAGATTAAGGTCCCAACAAGTCGGCTTTATGAGGTGTATAGGCTTAAGAATGAGTGAAGGTTGACCAAACAAGCACATCACATAAACTGACACAGACAGAAGGGGATGTCTCGTACGAGACAAGGATGTCTCGTAAAAGGCATCCAGCACAGATCACAGAATTGCAGATTTTAAATCCTAATTTTGGTCGGACGGAACTTAATCCGTTTTGGGGGGTTTCTATCTAATATCCTGGAATAGTGGATTCTGTCACCCTAGAATATGAGCCCCTTGTTTTTCACATGTATTGCACTCTCCCAAACGGACAATTTGGGCAAAGGTCCCATATTCTCATCGGAATCCACCATCAAATTTAGCCAAACCTAACTAATTCCGTAAATGTTTTGCACTTTTTTAAACAACGCCGTTTATGCAATCAAACCTTATGAATTCTTGTAAGGGACAATCGAAAGGGACTTTGTCAAACATAGGATTTTGACGGTGAGAGAGACTAGACTCAAATCCTCGTAGAAAAATTCTCATTTCACCATCGCAATCCCTTGTCCAACAAATTTTACCGAAGGGACATTCGTCAACAATTCATGAAGGGAGGATTATAGATTGTATGAATAGCGTTATCTTGGACAAAGATTAAAACAATCCTAAGAATCAAACCGACCGGTCACAAGGAGTGTCCTATTGACTAGTATGTATGCATGAGGTTGATGCAGGGGTTACGGCTAAGGCTCCCCATTAATACAGTCTAGGAGCGTGTCACGGAGTGGGTACACCATCTTTGGAGAGACCGGCGAGTGCCACTCGTAGAGTGGGGGTGCTGACCGACATCCGTCCTCCTATTGGGACTCGGGTTTATAGGGTATGTAGTGCAATTAATCTACATGCGTGCATGTGTGTGAGAGTCAAGTTATAGGTGTCAAAGGAAAAATAGAGAGTTTTTTTTGAAAGCGAGTAAAAGATTGACCGGACCAAAGTGGTTGCCTACGTTTCTCTCAATCTTCAGAAAAAGAAAGAGAGACTCAGGTCAACGTAGTTCGAGTTTGAAAAGTTTTTGAGGAGAGGAAGAGCACACAAGCACTTAGGAGCACATAGAAGAGAGGGATAGAAGTACTCACAGTGTTTCCATTATTACCCGTTAATGGGTGCAAAATAAACTAGGGAATGAGTATAGTAGTTATCCATAATTTATTCATTTTTTATACTCCGCTGCAAAAGATGTTAGTGCAAAAACAAAACATGTATATGACATAAATCATTTATTGCACATATGGGGACAGAGTAAAACAAGAAAAAAAACGTTTTTTTTTTTTAAAGTCTAGGGACTGATCTGCAGTTTTTTGAAAATTTATGGACTGTTCTGTAGTTTGAAGTGCAGGGACTGTTCTGCAAATAATTCTGGGCAAGAAGGAATACCTCGTACGAGGGATTTGATATATCGTACGGGATATCTCTCCCGGAACCCAGATTCAAGACAGAACAGTTTAAAAAAAAAGAGCAGTCCGAAAATTCACAGAAAAATTCAGTAAAAATATATTATTTTGCAAAAAATACAGAGATTAAAAACACCTAATTTGTACGCAAGTATAACCCACTTAAATTAAGTCACCAGCAGAGTCGCCACTGTTTGCACCCGAGAAGATACCCGCTCTCCTTTTAGATTTGAGAGTCGCCACCATGTTGTTGAACGGAACACGGACCGTGAGATTCTTGAGTTTGGGGTTAATTTATGGATTGGGAAGGTCAAGGAGCACCCAATCCACCCAATCTAGGATTGGTCTAGCTTAGGTGTTTTTAATCAAATAAAGAATAAACAATTAAAACAAGTAAAGCCAATAATTAATTTCTTAATTATTGGAATGTCGGATCATGTGCTTCGAGACCATATCCATGGATTGGAGAGGCTCTAGGCTGATCCTTTTGATGGGATTACACTACTTTAAAACAAATAAAGAGATGAGATGCGGAGATTAAAAGCGTGGGAGTTTACCTAAAGCGTTCTTGAGATTCCAATTGATGGCCTTGACTAAGGGCTTGAAGATCCAAGAGTTTTGTGATGACTTTGGCTTGAAAAGAAGAGTTTTTGATGGTGTTTTGGTGTGAGGGAGGAATAAAAACGGGATTCCTTTGGGAGAGACTGATCAGAGAGTCGTTAACCCCTTTTTGTGGTGAAAGACTCTATTTTTATAGGTATTGGATTACTTAGGGACCAAGTCTAGGAGTCCTAAGTCTAGTAGGAAATAAAGTCCTTATTTGGAGAGGTTAAAGGAGGCAGGAAATCACCTAGGAAGCTTCCTATTGGATATTCCCCGGATTAGGAGAGTGTTGGCCAAGAAAGAGATCGGGACGGAGAAGGAAAGTGGATTATTCCCGCAGACAGAGGAGATGTCTCGTACGAGACATTGATGTCTCGTACGAGGCATCCAGTGTTTTAATACTGTTTTGTCCTTGTCTAAAGTTTCTTTGTTCAATTTAGCTCCAGACTAACGGAGTCAGTTAGAAACTTAACGAAACTAACGAGTTTTCATCCAAACACAAAGACGAGACACAAGAGTAGTGTAATCATAAATGTGAGTTCAAAATGGGGTGTCTACAATAGTATTTTACTACGGAAGGTTCAAGGCCACAAGCTACATATCCAGATGCAATAATGGTTCACGAGGAAATCAGACGAATCTGCATACATGCATTAATTGTCATTCATCTGGGGGATTGTTGGAAATTGGTATAGAAAATTAGGTTTAACCTAACTTTGACCAAAATTCCAAGAGTATTCATTTTATGAAAATGAATTTAAGTTGCAAATTATTAATCTACGTTCGGAGTAGATTAAAGTGGTATATTTATATTCTCAAAACTAATTTCGGGTGAATGAGAAATAAATGCTTAAAGTTAGCAATTTAAGATAATAATTGAAGAGTAAATAGGCAAATGGGAGTTACATCCCACATTGCTAAGAAAGGGTAATTCAAGCCAACATATTAATGTGGGCATCTAAGGAGGAGTCATCAAGTTGTATCCTCCTTGGGCCAACCAAGTGGGCTTTTGGGCCAACCATGCAAGCTAGTAGGGAAATGGGTTAATTTTGAGCTTGCTCAAAATCAACCCATAGCCCGCGAAGTGGCACGAAGGGCAGAATAGGCGGTTTAGGGCGCACTTTGCACTTCGCATCGGTCGCTGGGAGCTGTAGAGCTTAAATTTTTGGCTAAGGTGGGCTGCCTGATCTCAGCCCTCCATTCCAATCTGATCTGACGGCCCAGATTCCACCAGACACTATTTGTGTCTATTCCCCAAAAGGCTCCTTGCCTCTTCACTTATTATATAAAAAGCCCTCCCCTCATTTTACAATTCACTCAAACATCCCATAATCATCGTACAATCCTTTCTCTCTTCTCTCTAGCATATTGTTGCATATTTTTCTTCTTTCAAGTCTGGAATTTCTCAGGCGTCAAAGTAGTTCGCCGGAATTAATATTTTGAATTGCTTCTAATATTAATTTGAAAGTCATTTTATCTTAGGGACACTTTTCCAAGACTGTGAGCAGTTGTACGGGGCAAATTTATCTTACGAATACAGTATTGATACTGGACTCGACTTTACCCTTTTATTATTTTCGGTTCAAATTTATTAGCAAGAAAACTTATTTTTAGGTGCTACCAGACAACAATCGTAAGACAATTTTTTTCGTACTAAGTTTTCTTGAGATATGGAAACCGGAAAAGCTCCAGCCTCCAAAGATACCGAGAACCAGTCGAAGAATTCCAGTGGTGGTTCCGGCTCTGCCTCCGTTCCCGTTTCAGTTGCTACTCATGTTCACTCGACGCACGGAGAAAAACCTGATAAGTTTACCGGGATCGACTTCAAAAGATGGCAGCAGACGATGCTATTCTACCTAACGACCCTCAACGTACAGAAGTACCTAAAGGAAGCACCGCCTGATGTGGCGGAGGATAAGACTGATCCACTAAGGATCACGTCCAAGGAAACTTGGGACCACGGTAATTTCATGTGTAGAAATTACATACTCAATGGGCTTGATGACTCTCTCTACAGTGTATACTGTTTAGTGAGCACTGCCAAGGAGTTGTGGGAATCTCTGAAAAGAAGTATAAAATCGAAGATGCCAGGGCAAAGAAATTTTGTCGTCGGCAAATTCCTTGACTTCAAAATGATTGATTCCAAGCGGGTGGTCACCCAAGTAGAAGATATTCAAATCACACTTCATGACTTAGCGTCTGAAGGGATGATTTTTAATGAACCATTCAAAGTGGAAGCAATCATAGAGAAATTGCCACCGGGATGGTCCGATTTCAAGAACTACCTGAAACATAAACGCAAGGAAATGAAGGTAGAAGAATTGATCGTTCGACTTCAGATTGAAGAGAGTAATCGCTTGCAAGAGGCAAAGTCAAAGGGGAAAGAAGCCAAGGTTCATCTTTCCGAGACAAGCAATAACAGCAAGAAGAGGACTCTCGAGCATGGCAAGAAAAGTCAAGCTAAGAGGTTTAAGGGGGACTGCTACCAGTGTGGACAACCCGGGCATAGGGCCAAAGACTGCCAGTTTCCTAAGAAGGACAACAAGAAGGGCAAGGGTCAAGCTCACATCATCGAGACAGATGATATGGACCTGACGGCTGTGGTGTTTGAAGCCAACATTGCAAATTTGGACGACAACCTCAAGCAGTGGTGGATAGATACTGGTGCTACCCGCCACATATGCTCTGATAAAGAGAGTTTCTCTTCCTATACCCCAATCAACGGAAGGAAGTTGTATATGAGAAACTCGGCTACATCTGATGTCGTAGGGCTCGGAAAGGTAGTGTTGAAGATGACTTCTGGAAAGGAGTTGACTCTGGTGGATGTACTGCATGTCCCTGACATCCGGAAGAATCTTGTCTCCGGCACGTTGTTGAGCAAATCTGGATTTAAACTAGTATTCGAATCAGACAAATTTGTTTTGACCAAAAATGGTCAGTTTATTGTAAAGGGTTACCTTGAGGTATTTTTATGTATACCTGTTAAGAAGCAAGAATTGATACCCAAATAAAAGTTTGATTCAACTAATAAGTGTGAAATTTGTGTAGAGAAAAAAATGGCGAAGGTGCCATTTCCCTCGTTAATAAGAAACACGAAACCTCTGGAATTAGTTCACACATATATATGTGATCTAAAGTTTGTGCAAACTAGAGGTGGGAAAAAGTACTTCATTACTTTTATAGACGATTGCAGGAGGTATTGGTATGTATACCTGTTAAGAAGCAAGGATGAAGCCTTAAATGCCTTCATGACTTATAAGAATGAAGTCGAGAATCAACTTAATACAAAAATTAAGAAGATTCAAAGCGACAGAGGAGGAGAGTATGTTGCGCCGTTTGAAGATATATGCTGGGAATCCGGCATAATTCATCAAACGACTGCACCTTATACGCCTCAGTCTAATGGAGTCGCTGAACGCAAAAATCGTACTCTTAAAGAGATGATGAATGCGATGTTGATAAGTTCAGGTTTACCCGATAACTTGTGGGGCGAAGCAATCTTATCAGCGAATTATATTCTTAATAAGATACCACACAAGGATAAGAAAGAGACACCTTACGAATTATGGCATAATCGTAAACCGTCTTATAAATATCTTCGAGTGTGGGGGTGTTTGGCTAAGGTCGAGGTACCTAAACCAAAGCAAGTCAAAATCGGTCCTAAAATGATTGAATGTGTTTTCATCGGATATGTAAGCAATAGCGCTTCTTATAGATTTGTAGTACAAAAGTCTGATGTTCCTGATATAACGGAAGGAATGGCTATAGAATCAAGGAACGCAGTATTCTTTGAAACTATATTTCCATCCAAGGAAAGGAATGAAGTAATTTATAATAAGAGAAATTATGAAGTTGCTAATGATTCTCCTCTAGAAGGAGAAGAAGAACCAAGGCGCAGCAAGAGAGCAAAAGTGGCTAAAACCTTTGGTCCTGATTTTGTTTCATTCATGTTAGAGAATGAACCAGCATCTGTTAAAGAAGCATTGTCCAGTCCGGATGCTCCGTTCTGGCAAGAGGTTATTAACAGTGAAATAGATTCTATAATGCAAAATCATACTTGGGAGTTGGTCGATCTCCCTCCAGGATGTAAACCATTAGGTTGCAAATGGATCCTTAAAAGGAAGTATAAGGCTGATGGATCTATTGATAAGTACAAAGCCCGGTTAGTAGCCAAAGGGTTTAGACAAAAAGAGGGATATGATTTCTTTGATACATATTCTCTTGTGACTAGGATCACATCCATTCGTGTTCTCATTGCTATTGCAGCTTTGCATAAACTTGAGATACATCAAATGGATGTGAAGACAGCCTTCTTAAATGGATACCTAGAAGAAGAGATCTATATGGATCAGCCCGAAGGTTTTGTTGCTCCTGGGAAAGAGCGAAAGGTCTGTAAACTTGTAAAGTCTTTATATGGACTTAAGCAAGCACCTAAACAATGGCATCATAAGTTTGACCGAACTATGTTGTCAAATGGCTTCAAGATCAATGAATGTGACAAGTGTGTATACATTAAAGGAACAAGTAACTCTTTTGTTATTATTTTCCTTTATGTAGACGACATGCTTATAATGGGAAGTAGTCATGATTTAGTCATGAATACTAAAGGCCTATTAAAGAAACATTTTGATATGAAGGACTTGGGAGTAGCTGATGTTATATTAGGAATAAAAATTTCTAGAACATTAGAAGGAATAATCCTATCCTAATCACATTACATTGAAAATTTTCTTCGAAAATTCAATGCATATGATAGTCAATCTTCTAAGACACATGTAGACCTGAGTCTACACTTGTCTAAGAATAAAGGGGAACCAGTTTCTCAATTGGAATATGCAAGGATAATTTGTAGTCTAATGTACTTAACCAATTGCACTCGTCCGGATATTGCATATTCAGTGAGTAAAATAAGTAGGTTCACTAGTAATCCAAGTGCAGAGCATCGGAAAGCCTTGACTAA
The DNA here is from genome assembly GCA_026119855.1 of Campanula takesimana. Classification (NCBI taxonomy): domain Eukaryota; kingdom Viridiplantae; phylum Streptophyta; class Magnoliopsida; order Asterales; family Campanulaceae; genus Campanula; species Campanula takesimana. The sequence goes on along the minus strand of JAOWBW010000163.1, from coordinate 181,297 downwards.
GGTGTTAAGATACCTGAATTATACATTGGACTATGGTATACTTTATTGTAGATATCCAGCAATATTAGAAGGATACTGTGATGCAAATTGGATATCGGACACAAAAGCCTCCAAGTCTACAAGTGGGTTTGTATTCACTATTGGTGGAGGAGCAATGTCATGGAAATCTTCCAAGCAAACGTGTATAGATCGATCTACAATGGAATCCGAGGTTATTGCTTTGGACAAAGCAGCAGAAGAAGCTGAATGGCTTAAGAACTCCCTAGAAGATATTCCGTGTTGGAAAAAGCCCGTGCCAGCAATGTTAATTCACTACGATAGTCAATCTGCAATTACAAGGGCACAAATTAGTATGTACAATGGTAAGTCTTGACATATTCGTCGCAGACATAATACCATTAGACAATTGATCTCAAGATGAGTTATTACAGTAGACTATATAAAGTCAAAAGATAACTTAGCGGATCCGTTTACCAAAGGTATAAGTAGAGATCAATTGGAAAAATTGGTAAGGGGAATGGGATTAAAAATCCATAAATAAATGAACAATCATAACGGACACTCAACCTTGAGAACTGGAGATCCCAGAACCTTGGTTCAATGAGACAACCAAGTTATGAAAGTTCGAGTGAAACACTTGGAACTCGTTTCAACCCATTCCTAGACCGTCCAAGTGTAAGTCCCTACAACAGTGGTGAGGTTAAGTCATTGGACTTTTAATGATTCCTATACCTAAAAGGTAGAGTCTAGCAGGATACTCTTGATAGGAGATCACCTATATAAGTGAGAAGGACATGGCCGCTTCTAACTGAACGCTTATGAAACTAAGATATGGTCCAAGGCCGAAATGGACAAAAACGTGAAAACGATACAATGTTTGAGCTGTTATTGTGTGAGTACTATTGTCTTGGTTTACACTATACAGTCATTGGTTCAAGGCATCACGCTACCAAATGGCTAGTAAATCCGATAGTATTTTACTACGGAAGGTTCAAGGCCACAAGCTACCTATCCAGATGCAATAATGGTTCACGAGGAAATCCAGACGAATCTGCATACATGCATTAATTGTCATTCATGTGGGGGATTGTTGGAAATTGGTATAGAAAATTAGGTTAGACCTAACTTTGACCAAAATTCCAAGAGTATTCATTTTATGGAAAATGAATTTAAGTTGCAGATTATTAATCTACGTTCGGAGTAGATTAAAATGGTATATTTATATTCTCAAAACTAATTTCGGGTGAATGAGAAATTAATGCCTAAAGTTAGCAATTTAAGATAATAGTTGAAGAGTAAATAGGCAAATGGGAGTTACATCCCACATTGCTAAAAAAGGGGAATTCAAGCCAACATATTAATGTGGGCATCTAAGGAGGAGTCATCAAGTTGTATCCTTCTTGGGCCAACCAAGTGGGCTATTGGGCCAACCATGCAAGCTAGTAGGGAAATGGGTTAATTTTGAGCTTGCTCAAAATCAAACCATAACCCGCGAAGCGGTGCAAAGCGGCGCGAAGCGCCGAAGGGCGGAATGGGAGGTTTAGATCGCACTTTGCACTTTGCATCGGTCGCTGGGAGCTATGGAGCTTAAATTTTTGGCTAAGGTGGGCTCGATGGTAGGTCGGCCCGAGATCTTGGTTCAACTGGAAATGGGTTTGGCGGATTGGGCTCTTCTGGAGCGGCCCAACCGAGAAGGCATCTGGGCGGTTTGGAGCGGTTAGGGTCACGCCGGTTCGGGTGGTGGTTTGAGTCGAACCGACCCGTGTCGGTTCGGTTCATGATGCTTCGGCTGCCTGATCTCAGGCCTTTATTCCAATTTGATCTGACGGCCTAGATTCCACCAGACACTATTTGTGTCTATTCCCCAAAAGGCTCCTTGCCTCTTCACTTATTATATAAAGCCCTCCCCTCATTTGACAATTCACTTAAACATCCCATAATCATCCTACAATCCTTTCTCTCTTCCCTCTAGCATATTGTTGCATATTTTTCTTCTTTCAAGTCTGGAATTTCTCAAGCATCAAAGTAGTTCGCCGGAATTAATATTTTGAAGTGCTTCTAATATTAATTCGAAAGTCTCTTTATCTTAGGGACACTTTGTTAGACCCGATGGGGTCTAGCCCAATTATGTGACCTACGGGTTCAACTTAGTATGTGAACCAAAATTATTGATACGGGCCTAATTAATTAATTTTAGTCAAATAACATTATGGACTAAGTTAATGTAGTCATCTAGTACAATTAAAATTGTACTAAACCTTAATGGGCCCAATATCTTTCTATACACCTTGATAGACGGTGGAGATCGATTAGGTTTAGGGTTTTGGTTCCATCTCCTGCCTATTTATATTAATGCCTTTTGGGAATTAGGGTATCATAACTTTTACCCTATCGCTCCTAAAAGAAAATACACACACTCTATCGTATGTGCAATAGGCCAAGGAGGTGAAAATCAAGACAAAGTTCGAAGGCTCGTTCCACATTATCATCCGGATTCAACTTTTCAATGGCTTCCGGTATGTCTTCGATCTATTCTATTTGTTCATATGAAAATTAATCCGCTACTTGATTATGAACTCAAGTCTTAAGAGCTTAATGTTCTTACATTGTGATTTGTCTATAATCGTACTATGAAGTTAACTTGCTTCTTATTATATTGCAAATTTTTAACTGATATTTACATGTAATGTGGTGCAAACCAAAATAGTAATACTTGTTTCAGTAACATAATCTATAAATGAGTAGTATAATTTAGTTTAAATTAGCTAGTTATTAATGGGATACTTATGTATAAAAATAACTATTTTGACTAATTTTAAATATGTTATTGCTAGTTAAAAGTTTTGAGCACATATAAACTTACGATTTTATACATGCCCATTTGCGTATTTTGAACTAATATTTGTGATTCTTATTTCGTTTAAGCAATGAACGGCCCAACGAAAGTTCATTATTTAAACGAATTAAGCTATTGAAAATCACCTTATAAAAGTTCATTTTACATGTTTTGGACTAGTATTTGTGATTTTTAATTTTGTTTAGTAATGAACGGCCCAAAGGAAGTTCATTATTGAGATAAATTAAGCTAACAAAATCACCTTATAAATGTTCATTTTAAGAATTTAATCGGCCCAACGGAAGATTTTATTTTTATTATGAATATAATGACTTGAAAATACTAAGTTACGTGACTCGAATTATTTCTGCTCAAAGGTGATATAATTTGTAGTTATGTTAACTTATTATGATTTTCTATATAAATTAAAGAAATCACTTGTATGTTAATAGTTGGCCCAACGGAAAAGCTATTGATGATGCCATGAATTTCTTATTGAAAGGTTTTTGTGTATTTTACCTTTCTTAAATTAACTGTTTATCCCTCAGTTTATTTGAATACTAATGATTTATTTCATTTTGTGGATTTCCTTAAAGATTTTGATATGGATGACTGTATTTGTTTTCCTTTACGAATTGATCCTATTAATGCCAAAAGTAACAAGAAATTGGATAAGAGATTTTATATCACTAATGAAAACAAGACAAACCCTTCTGATCGTTATAAAGAGAAACGTCATGAGAGGAGAATATGTCCTAATTTACGTGAGGAAGGTATTTCACCAACATACGTTTGTTATGAATCTTTTACAATTAATGCTCCTATAAATACATGGTGGATTGATACTGGTACAACTGTGCATGTTACTAATTCGGTGCATGGATTCATTTCTGTAACAAGGCTAAATAAAGGGGATCGACATGTACTAGTAGGAAATGGAGAGAAAGCCCATGTTGAAGCTGTAGGAACTCTTCGCTTAGTTTTGGAGAGTGGTTTCAATTTGGATTTAGTTGATACTGTTTATGTTCCCAGTATGACTAGAAACCTTATTTCTGTTTCTAAACTTGACGCTTATGGTTTTTCGTTCAAGTTTGAGAATAAAGGCTTCTCGCTTTCTCTCTACTCTGAAGTTGTTGGTTCTGGTTTGTTAGAGGAAAACCTCTACAAATTATGTTTGGATGCCTCGTTTTCTGAATCACTAGAGTCAATGAATGTAAGTGATGCTTCCATTAAAACCGGTACTAAGAGAAAACTAAAGGATGAAAATTCTTCTAGATTGTGGCATGAACGTTTAGGTCACATATCTAAGAGAAGGATGGAACGTCTTATTAAAGAAGGCATTCTTCATCCATTAGATTTCTCTGATTTTGGCACATGTATTGAGTGTATTAAAGGAAAATTTGTAAAAGGTGTTAAACGTGGAGCTAACCGGAGTACTGGGCTTTTACAAATAGTTCACACTGATATTAGTGGGCCCTATACTCCGGTACTGGTGGACATAAGTATTTCATTACCTTTATCGATGATTACTCATGTTATGGATATATTTATCTCATACATGATAAATCAGAAGCACTAAATGTTTTTAAGATCTACAAAGCCGAAATTGAAAATCAACTCGACCTTAAGATTTAAATTGTACGATCTGATAGGGGTGGAGAATATTATGGTAAATTCTCTGAATTAGGTCAACACCCTGGACCTTTTGCCTTGTTTTTAATGGAAAATGGCATTGTTGGTGAACATACTATGCCTGGTACACCTCAGGAAAATGGTGTTGCTGAAAGACGCAATCGTACCCTTATAGACATGGTACGAAGTATGTTGTGTCGAACATCTCTACCCGAGTTTCTATAGGTTGAGTCACTCAAGACAGCTATGCATATACTAAATAGAGTTCCGAGTAAGTCTGTGCCCAAAACACCATATGAATTATGGACACAGAGGAAACCAAGTTTTGGATATATGCATGTATGGGGCTGTCCCGCAGAGGCCAAAATTTTCAATCCTCACATTAAGAAACTCGATCCCAAAACTATAAGTTGTTACTTTATAGGCTACCCTGAAAGATCAAAGGGTTTTCGATTTTACTATCCATCTCATACTACAAGAATTATTGAAACTAGGTATGCAGAATTTTTAGAAATCGGCAGTTTTAGTGGGAGTACACCTAGAAGGATAAATCTTGAGGAAAACCAAGAACCTGGTTCTAATCATATTCCTCAAAATCTTATCCCAACAGTGCCCTCTATTAGGGTTCCACCTATTGATGGAACTGTAGCACATGAGGTTGTACCTAATGTTGAACCACAAAATGTTGAGCCTAATAATCCTCCTGCTAATGATATACCTCTAAGGAGGTCAGAGAGAGTTAGAAGGCCTAACAAAACTGATGATTTTGTATACCTTGATGAGACTGACTATGATCTTGGCATTGGGGACGATCCTAAGTTTTTCCATGAAGCTATTAAAAGTGACCATTCAACTCATTGGCTTAATGCTATGAAAGAAGAGTTGGCATCTATGAAGAAATATGATGTTTGGAATCTTTTTGAATTGCCTGAAGGAGCCATAGCTGTAGGCTGTAGATGGGTCTACAAAACTAAGCTTGATCCTAAAGGCAATATTGAAAGATATAAAGCAAGATTGGTCGCTAAGGGTTTCACTCAAAGGGAAGGCATAGATTATTTTGAGACTTTCTCCCCTGTGTCGAAAAAAGACTCCTTTCGAATAGTCATGGCCCTTGTAGCTCATTATGATTTAGAGTTACATCAAATGGATGTTAAAACCGCATTCCTTCATGGTGACTTGCACCCGAAAGTTTTCATGAAACAACCTCAAGGTTTTGAGGTTGAGGGCAAGGAACACATGGTTTGTGAGTTAAATAAATCCATATATGGCCTAAAGCAAGCTTCTCGACAATGGTATCTTAAGTTTGATGGTATTATCAGTAAATTCGGACTTAAAGAAAATGTGGTGGATCAATGTATATACCTAAAGGTTAGTGGGAGTAAATTTATCATCTTAGTCCTGTATGTTGATGATATCTTACTTGCAAGCAGTGATAAAAACATGTTGAATGAGACTAAACAATTCTTATCGAGTAACTTTGATATGAAAGACCTTGGTGAAGCCTCTTATGTCTTGGGCATTGAAATTCACCGTGATAGGTCTAAAGGAATATTAGGCTTATCTCAAAAGGCCTATATAGAAAAAGTTCTCAAAAATTTCAACATGCATGCTTGTTCTCCTAGTGTTGCCCCTGTTGTTAAGGGTGACAAATTCAGTCTTCTACAATGCCCTCAGAACCAAATGGAGCTTGATGAAATGGAACAAATTCCTTATGCTTCTGCGGTTGGGAGTATAATGTATGCTCAAGTCTGTACTCGCCCTGATTTAGCTTATGCGGCTGGTATGCTTGGACGTTACCAGATAAACCCAGGAATGGGTCACTGGAAAGCTGCCAAGAAAGTCATGCGCTATTTACAGGGTACTAAGGACATTATGCTCACATATAAAAAAAAAAAGATAGCCTTGAAGTTATTGGCTATTCTGATTCCGATTATGCTGGGTGCATTGATACAAAGAAATCTACATCAGGTTATATCTTCACGCTTGCTGGAGGACCTATTTCGTGGAAGAGTGTAAAGCAGTCCCTAACAGCCTCTTCCACGATGGAGGCAGAATTCGTAGCATGCTATAAGGCAACTTGTCACGGTGTTTGGTTGAAGAACTTTATTTCAGGACTTAAAGTGGTTGACACCATATCTAGACCACTCAAGATTTACTGTGATAATCGGGCTGCAGTTTTCTTTTCCAAGAACAACAAGTCAAGTAGTGAAATAAAACACATTGACATTAAGTATCTTGTTGTGAGGGAAAGAGTCCAAGATCAAATAGTATCTATTCAGCATATTAGTACTTCTGCTATGCTAGCGGATCCCATGACGAAAGGCTTACCACCCAGTCTCTTTCGAGAGCATGTTGCTAGCATGGGTTTGGTAGATAGTTTTTGTCTTTAAAGAATGGGTTATTTTCTTTTAGACTATCTTATAAGTGATCACTTTATGCTTCTTGATTTTGGATATTATGACTTATGGTTAGTTACTTCTTGTTAAAGCGCGCATTCGAAGTTTTATGAAACTAACACTTATGTTGAACCTCATGAACATGGTCATTTTGTTATTTTTATGAGACCATTATATATATTAAGTTCATGACTATTAAGGTATTTGATCGTTATATTTATAAAGATATTATAGTTGTGACTAGAGGACGGTTGTGTGACAATAATGGATGCATATACCACCTCTAATTCGAATATAGTGTTTTATTAAATATGACCTTACTTATGGGATGGTCGTCCGCTCATTTAAAATCAATCTTATGGATATACTCTAAGTTGTCTCTCTTGGTCAAGTGGGAGAATGCTAGACCCGACGGGGTCTAGCCCAATTATGTGACTACGGGTTCAACTTAGTATGTGAACCAAAATTATTGATACGGGCCTAATTAATTAATTTTAGTCAAATAACATTATGGACTAAGTTAATGTAGTCATCTAGTACAATTAAAATTGTACTAAACCTTAATGAGCCCAATATCTTTCTATACACCTTGATGGACGGTGGAGATCGATTAGGTTTAGGGTTTTGGTTCCATCTCCTGCCTATTTATATTAATGCCTTTTGGGAATTAGGGTATCATAACTTTTACCCTACCGCTCCTAAAAGAAAATACACACACTCTATCGTATGTGCAATAGGCCAAGGAGGTGAAAATCAAGACAAAGTTCGAAGGCTCGTTCCGCATTATCATCCGGATTCAACTTTTCAATGGCTTCCAGTATGTCTTCGATCTATTCTATTTGTTCATATGAAAATTGATCCGCTACTTGATTATGAACTCAAGTCTTAAGAGCTTAATGTTCTTACACACTTTGCCAAGACAGTGAGCACTTGTACGGGGCAAATTTGTCTTACGGAGACAGTATTGATACTGGACTCGAATTTACCCTTTTATTATTTTCGGTTCAAATTTATTAGCAAGAAAACTTATTTTTAAGTGCTACCAGACAACAGTTAGATATGTTCATATCAGTTGCGATGATTTTCGTTCACCAAGCAAAGTAGCAGACCAAAGACAGCAAAAACAAATATGCTAAGCTGTTTCTGTGATTCTTGCATATCTTTGATTAATTAGTCCATAACAACTATCGAGAATTTCACAGAACATATGATCATTACCCTCACAACTTACGTAGTTATAACAGCCTTCAACTGCGTTCTGCTATAAAAGGGAGTGCATGTGTTTTATAACCTAGGTCCTATATACAGTTTGATAAAATTTCCCTGTGATTTAGAGAGTACGCCCTCTGTTCCGGAAAGTTTGTCTCATTTGATTTTTATGGTCAACACAATCGAACTTTGACCGAACATTGATGGCGTTCTAATCATTTTAGTAAAATTTTAAGAGTTGTAATTGATAAATCATTAACTGGTGTATCAATAACAATTTTAGAGTTTCATATGATCATTAGGTTGACACCAATGTATGATTAAAATTAATGAATGTTGAAAATGTCAAATGAGACAAAGTCTCCGGGACAGACGGACTATTTCTCTTGATCTTGTGTAATTATTCCACAACCATGGGCATGGTGCAATGGTAAAGCATGACTTAATCTGTGTCATCAAAGCAAACCACAAACCTTATAGAACTCAAGCTTCCATCTTTACAAAAACTTCCCCCTAACTACTATTAAGGAATATTATATATTCCTAGCATATATTGTAAATATCAAGTTACCAAACATAGAGCTTGTGTCTTGTAAACCAAGCTAGATTATTCTAGAATATTAGTTTCCTTTTTGTATTAGTTTTCCTAATTAGATTAGGACTCTAGAATACTCTTTGTAACCTATAAATATGTATCACTAGCATCAATAATATTTGAGGCTCTCATATCAATTATCTCTCTCCATGTATGATTGGCTCTGACTATCTCTTTCTCTAATCCCTGACATGGTTTCAGAGCTATGATCCATGATGGGACTTCTCCACCAACCTTTGCGGCATAACCCTAAAATTCCTTCTGTCTCTACCTAAGAGCCGCCACAACCATCTATACGTTACTATCCTACCTCATACCCGAATCTCTCTTTTCTTTTTCATTAAAATAGTAGCTACTTTGATAACAACTCATCCATAGCCATAATGCAACCTAGTGACCGTGATGCTAACGCTAACCCCCGCCCCCCTTCTCAAATACGAGTATGTTCTTTCTTTCCCAAACTCAATTCCTTACTGTGTTCCCCTTCTTTCTACCAATTGTTTTGCTTTCTTCATCCATTTTTTCCCCTTATTGCCAAAACAAACCATAATCCAACCTAGGGGTGTAAACGGTTCGGTTTAGCTCGGTTTGGGCGGTTTTAGAGACCGAACCGCTAGTAATCGGTTTGAGAAAATCTTAAACCGAGCCGAACCGCCAAAACCTCCAAACCGAACTGAACCAAACCATAATGGTTCGGTTCGGTTCAGCTCAAACCGCGGTTTAATATATCGGTTCAAACCGCGGTCTGAACCGCGCTTTGAACCAATTGTTATGATCTGGGTTGATTTATCAAATTCGTCAAACTTGAAAATGGAATTAGAATTAATAATCAGAATGGGTAGAAGAGAATTAGATGGATTCTTGATGAATCAGAGGGATTAAGAATAGAAAGAAATAGAAATTGAGGGAGATGAAGATTCAGAGTCTGGGATGAGAAGAGAAATTAGAATTAAAATAGAGAATAGTTGAGAAACTTGATTATTTCATTCATCAAATACCTAAACCAAATTTGAAAGTATCCATTCGTAGACAAAGTGTCGAAATACCCTTTTCCACTTCATCTACAATAAGGTACCTACTATCCATGAAATATTCCTCAAACTCCTTTAATTCAATGCCCACTTCAAAAACATAATTCCAATCGAAACCACTAGCAAACACACATTTCAGTTGTGTACAATACATGAATCAAGCAATCCCTTCAATATTTCTCCTGGGCATTTTATCGAACAGTTGGTGTGCCTTTCTTTAGACTGCTTTCCTATATAAAATTGACTGTTGCTTGAACCATCCGACATTGCTGCAACAGATTCCACACCTCTCTGAACACTTATAACAGATTTTTCATAAGTAGAATCTGCACAAGGGTAAGAACCGGCTCCAAAACTCGCTCCATTGTCATCAGGTTTCAGGTCCAGTAGCTTCAATTCAAGCACTAAGGTGTCGAAATCCCGATCAACATCGCCGGCACCATCCTCGTAGGTGCCCCGCAGACCATCGTATATTAGCCCTTCCTTACCCTAAACAAATTGAATAGGGTTCTGAGTTCTGACTTGAGAGATGTAGAGCACTATCAAGGATTCTTGAGAGATGGACGAAGGTGGAGGCGGAGGAAGAGGGAGGCGATGGGGAGAGGAAGAATGGAGTCGACGAGGTAGAGCAGCGCCGCTGAAGGCTGATCTAAATGAATTGAAACTTGAACTTGAATAATAAAAATAGGGTTTCCCTAAAATGAACGATGGATCATTAACATAGGTAAAATATCAATGGTCCAAGTTATCTGGTTCGGTTTAGGGGTTCGGTTCCTCGGTTCGGTTCATCGGTTCGGTTTGACCTGTTCGGTTTAGTTCGGTTTGGTTCGACTTTAGTAGTGAGACCGTGAGCTGAAATGAACCACGCGGTTTATTGATTTTCAAAACCGTAGCTGAACCACTGGTGTGTAAAAACCGAACCAACGGTTCGGTCTCGAACCGCGGTTCGAGCCGAACCACTGACACCCCTAATGCAACCCAAGCTCAACCACTCTCTCACCGTCCCATCAATTCTATCTTAATTCATACCTCTACTTTTATTCTACTTTATTTTCTGCAGCAAAAAACAAAAAAACAAAAAAAAAACTCTCATTCTACATTGCCGTGACCTCATTTTTTTTGTCTTCTTCTTCTTTTTCTTCTTCTCAGTTTGCTTTCTTCTTCTCCTCTTCTTTTTATGACCACCTTTTTTTTTTGCCAAAAAAAAAAAAAAAACGCGACCAAGCAATTTTTCTTTGTCCATTCTTACACCTGCCGTCTCCACTCCCGTCCCCATCAGACCCTCCCCCAAACCAATTTTTTTGCTTCCTGCTCTTCTTTTTTGATTTTACCAGCATGTGCAAGCAACATTCAACCTAAGCCGTCTCTCTACTCCACTTCGCAACCGTGGTCCTTGTTTTTTTTTTTCAATACCGAAACCTCCCTCTCTTAATTTTTTTTAATATCTTTTTCTTCCAACAAAACCCAAAACCAACTTTTGCCTTTCTAGCATCCAATTCTGCCTTAGTAGCAACCAATCTTTTGCCTTTGTAGCATCAATTTCGCCTTTGTGGCGACCAAACCTCCAAAATTCTTCGTTGAGACATAAAATCGTCTTGCAACGTAGTCGATGAAACGTTCAAAGTAAACGTCATTCCAACGTAAAATCGTCACTACGACGTGGTTGGGACGTAAAATTGCCAAAGACAGTCTCGCGACGTAAAAGTGCCAAAGATCGTCTCTCGACGTAAAAGTGCCAATGCCCGTCTCATGACGACATCAACTCAACTCGCTTCATCAACTCGGTTCATCTCATTACTTTCCAAGATTGGACTCTCCTATCGGCCGTCCATCTTGCGGGGGCATATTAAGGAATATTATATATTCCTAGCATATATTATAAATATCAGGTTACCAAACATAGAGATTGTATCTTGTATAATTTCCCTTTTTACCAGGTATTTGGCACGACCGTGCCGAATAAAGTCGCACGACCGTGCTCGGTACAATTTGGTAGTTTTCCCCTGAGTTCAAACTTAACAATTCTCCGTCCCAAGCGTAGGAGTAACTTTTACTAACGTTTTAAAAATACCCAGGGCATAAAAGCCTACTTCAAAACAAATTGTTCAAGTATAATTTCCCTTTTTACCAAGTCTTTTATACTCCCCTTGTCCCATAATTAGAAGTACCACAAAAATCGTCCCAAACACGAAATTAACATTTACAAGTATCGAGAATAACATTTCTGCATGTTATAACAAGCAAGGGGAAGCTAATAACTTACCTAGTCAAAATTCAAGTTGACCCAAACTTATTTCTGTTCGGCCTGGAACGCTCTATTCAACGCCACGAATATTAATCCGGGATCAGAATCAAAAACGGAGGGATAATTAAACTCGAGGAGTCGAGAATAGGGAAAACTTTTAACCCTAGGTTTTAGAACAGAGGGAGTGTACGTAAATGAATTTGGGGAGAAATGTCTTCCTCAGACAAACCCAACCAAGATGATATACTTTGAACTTTCAAACAATTGCACTTAGGCCCCTCAAGTTTCACTTTTAACAAAAAGGCCCCTAAAGTCAAATTTTCACAAATGACCCAAAAGTCAAAACTAAACATTTAACCACCTTAACTATTTAAAGCAGTTAAAAATTTAACCCAAGTACAACTAACACATAACATGCAAGTTCAAGTATTTAACAAGTATGTCAAATATTTAACAAGAAATTCGATGGGTGTTACATCCTCCCCACCTTAAAGAAAATTCGCCCACGAATTTTACTTACCAAAGTTTTCAAATAGGCTCGGGTATTTATCTCGCATCTCTTTCTCGGTTTCCCAAGTAGCCTCTTCAATTTCATGATTTCTTCAAAGGACCTTCACAATAGGAATCATTTTGGTACGCAAGACTTGCTCTTTCCAGTCAAGAATTTCAACATGTTGTTCCTCATAAGACAAATCAGGCTGAAATGGAATAGCCTCATACTCAAGAACATGTGACTCATCCGCCATATACTTGCGAAGCATAGATACATGGAACACATCATAAATACCCGATAAAGAAGGAGGTAAAGCCACTCTATAAGCCAACTTACCAACTCTTTCTAGAATCTCAAATGGACCGATATAACGAGGAGATAACTTTCCTTTCTTCCCAAATCTCTTTATACCTCTACGAGGAGAGACCTTCAAGAATACAAAGTCACCTACCTGGAATTCAAGATCCCTTCTACGATGATCTGCATAACTCTTTTGTCTACTCTGAGCTGTGCGCAATCTATCTCGAATGCGTTTCACACTCTCAACTGACTGTTGAACCATTTCTGGACCCAAGAGTCTAGCTTCTCCCACTTCATCCCAGCATATAGGAGATCGACATTTTCTGCCATAAAGAGCCTCATATGGAGCCATTTCAATGCTAGACTGATAACTGTTGTTATAAGCAAACTCAGCCAAAGGAAGATGAGTATCCCAACTGCCTTTGAAATCAATAACACAAGCACGTAACATATCCTCGAGAATCTGTATAAGTCTCTCAGATTGCCCATCAGATTGAGGATGAAAAGCTGTACTGAAATTCAATTTAGTACCCATAGCACCCTGCAGAGCCTGCCAGAATCGAGAAGTAAAATGAGGATCTCTGTCAGATACAATACTCACAGGAACTCCATGCAGTCGGACAATCTCATGAACATATAAAGATGCCAACTGAGACAATGAATATCCTATGGAAACAGACAAGAAGTGAGCTGATTTAGTCAACCTGTCCACTATAACCCAAACAGCATCATGGCCTCGTCTGGTACGTGGCAAACCAGTCACAAAATCCATAGTAATATGCTCCCATTTCCACTCTGGAATTTCTAATGGTTGCAACAAACCTGCTGGATGTTGATGTTCCACTTTTACTTGTTGACAAGTCAAACATTTAGAAACAAACTCAGCAATCTCTCTTTTCATATTGTTCCACCAGAAATGTTTCTTCAAGTCTTGGTACATTTTAGTGCTTCCAGGATGAATAGTATACTTGGCTTTGTGAGCCTCTTCAAGAACTTTCTTCTTAATCTCAGGATCAACTGGAATACAAACTCGGCCTCGAAAGGTAAGAATTCCATCACTATTAAAAGAAAAATCTGGTTGCTTTCCTTCATTCATTCCACTAATGATTTTCTGTAATTCAGAATCAATTACCTGAGCTTCTTTGATCTGTTGGAGTAAATCTGAAGTAGCTTTTATATTAGCAAGAATAATTCCATGATTTGATTCAAAAGGATTCCAGTCACACAAATCTTCAAACATCTTCCATTCACGAATCATCAAGCAAGAAATATAAGTCTTTCTGCTCAGTGCATCTGCCACAACATTTGCTTTTCCTGGATGATAAAGGATAGTACAATCATGATCCTTCAATTTCTCCATCCATCTACGTTGTCTCATATTAAGCTCTTTTTGAGAAAACAAGTACTTCAAGCTTTTATGATCGGTAAAGACTTCAAATTTGGTTCCATACAAGTAATGCCTCCATTTATGCAAAGCAAAAATAATCGCAGCCAACTCTAAATCATGAGTAGGATAATTCTTTTCATAAGGAGATAATTTTCGAGAAGCATAAGCTATTACCTTGCCATCTTGCATCAGAACACAACCCAATCCTTCTTTAGAAGCATCAGTATAAACCATGAAATGCTCAGAACCATTAGGCAAAGCCAAGACTGGAGCTGTAGTCAAACGCCTTTTTAACTCCTGAAAACTTGCTTCACATTTATCATTCCACTCAAAAGAAATACCTTTTCGAGTCATATTAGTCAATGGAGTAGCAATCTTGGAGAATCCCTCAATGAACCTCCGATAATAACTAGCCAAGCCCAAGAAAGTACGGATTTCAGTCACTGTAGTTGGCCACTGCTTCAACTTTAGAAGGATCTACTGCAATACCAGTAGCAGACACAACATGCCCCAAGAATGAAACCTCTTCTAACCAGAAAGCACATTTGCTGAATTTTGCAAATAATTGTTTCTCACGAAGAACTTGTAATACCACTCTGAGATGTTGTTCATGCTCAGCCCGTGACTTAGAATACAAAAGAATATCTCAATGAATACCACCACAAAACAATCAAGATATGGCTTGAAGATACGGTTCATCAAATCCATAAATACAGCTGGAGCATTTGTCAAACCGAATGGCATAACAATAAACTCATATTGCCCATACCTGGTACGGAAAGCTGTCTTTGGTATATCCTCAGATCTGATTTTCAACTGATGATAACCACTTCTCAAGTCAAGCTTCGAATACACTACTGAACCCTGAAGCTGATCAAACAAGTCATCAATATGAGGTAACGGATATTTGTTCTTGATAGTTACCTGATTAAGATCTCTGTAATCAATACACAATCGCAGAGTCCCATCTTTCTTTCTGACAAACAGCACTGGTGCACCCCACGGTGATACACTAGGCCTGATAAAGCCCCTTTCAAGCAATTCCTCAAGCTGTGTTTTCAACTCTCTTAACTCAGCTGGAGCCATTCTATAAGGTGCTTTAGAGATTGGTGCTGTACCTGGTAATAACTCAATACAGAACTCAAGCTCTCGATCAGGTGGCATGCTATACTCAGAAGAGAACACAACTGAAAATTCAGACACAATAGGAATATCCTCCATCTTGGGAACAGATAAACTCTGATCAAGCACACATGCGAGATACCCGGCACAACCACGAGATAAAAGTTTTCTAGCTTTTAAAGCAGAAATAACATGTATAGCACATAAAGGCCTATCACCTTCAAAGGTAAAATCAGGCAAACCAGGGATAGAAAAAGTTACTACTTTTCTATAACAATCAACAGATGCATGATGCACATATAGCCAATCCATGCCAAGAATCACGTCAAAGTCCCTTATAGGTAACACGACTAGGTCAGCAAGAAGGGCATGATCACCCACAAGAACCTCACATTTCTTGTAAACCTCAGAAGTAAACATGCAATCTCCCATAGGGGAAGATACTTCTAGCACATAAGGCATAGAATCAGGAAGAACATGCAAATGCGACACAAAATGAGATGCCACATAAGAATGAGATGAGCCTGGATCTATCAAGACTCGCGCTCTCGTACTAGAAAGTAATATAATACCTCCTATGACTGCAGAAGACTCAGCTACACCCTGCTGATCTAGAGCAAACACTCGACCCTGAACTTTTGGTCGACCCCCACTATCTCTCTTGGAACCTGAAGCCTGCTGACTTGTAACCCCAGCTTGATTTCCTCTATTTTTAGGACAATTTCTAGCAAAGTGCCCCGCTTCACCACACAATAAACACTTTCCTTGCTTTATCCAACACTTGTCTTCAGAATGACCTTCTTTCGAACAAAACCCACATACTTTCCTGGAACCTTGGACTGTTGTCCTCGAACCAGTTGATACACTACCTTTGCTGTCGCGACCCCGGACCCCGCGGGCCCGAGACCGCGAGCTGGACGTCGACTTAAAACCAAAACTATGAAATACCGAAGTTAAAAATTTCATTTGATACCAAAAGGTGATGATCTAAAGTTTTACAAAACCAAGTTTGATGAAAACCAATTACAACTATCATAAACTTCCACAAGTTTATGCCCAACAAAATAAAATATACAATTCTTAATGACGTCAATAAGGGTAAAACTATCCCCAAAAGGTTATACATTTAAATAATGTAAACCGATCCATAACAACCTGCCCCAAAATCTCAATCCTCTCGACGTCCTCCTTGAACCGCGAATCCTAATCCTTTTCCTCCTGGGGGGGGGGGGGGTTAAGGAAAAACAAAGATGGAAATAAACGGGGTGAGATAAAATCTCAGTAAGTTACTAATGCAACTACATGACATGCTAATATGCAATGACCAATAGCAATTAACATAAGACAGATAGCAGCGGAATAATAAGTGACATGCTGTCAAACAGCAATATCCAATAATCAAGCATATAAATAAACACATAAAAACAATTGAGAGGCTCCCTATCGCCAACCGTCCCATACCGGTTGGAAATAACGACCAGCTCATCATGCAACACATAAAGCTGAAATAAACACTCATAAGTGGATACATAGCCAAGGTTTCACCCAACTGAAGAACCAAATAAAGGTCGCTGCGCAGCTTCAATAATCAACAATCAACATCTTCATAGCAGCATGAAAGCTCGAAGAGAAAACCCCGGTACCGGAACCAATAACCATAAGAGTGTCACAAAGGACAAGGACCATGACACAAAGTCATGCCCGCTAGCTAGATACATTCACAAAGGAACGCTAACTTATCATTTCCAAGGTCAATCTGGAGAAGGGGTATAGTAAGGGCAAAACAATGGTCAACATTATAATGGACTTGGCTTTGCTATTATAATCCTTCCCATCGCCCGATGCAACAAATATGCCAGCTGGGCTTTCAAATAGATGCTAAGTAATAAATACTAGCTTAATTAAACAGTTTAGGGTTCCAAAGTAGGGAACCATGCCAAATAATCACCATAAAGATGCAACGGTTACTCATGAAGAGTTTAACAACAACAATAACAAGAGTTTCTCATGAAGAGCACAACAACGATAAACGGAATTTCTCATAAAGAGCACAACAACGATAAACGGAATTTCTCATAAAGAGCACAACAACGATAAACGGAATTGCTCATAAGGAGCTCAACAACAAAGACTATTAGAATACGATAATTCCATAAAGAGGAACCATACTAGATACATTCCAAAGATGATACTCACAAGTTATTCATAAGGAACACAACCCAAACGGTCGCTCACAAATAGTATAACGACTATTACTAAGATGAATCTAAACGTTTACTCATGAAGATGTACTAAGACTATCAACTCCCTATATTTATACACCTAGAATTCCAAATAGGAAGTCTGAATGAATACACCATAAAGAAGCTAATCAAAACCATAGGTACCCAATCACCATATCACGCTTTATATTCGTTCATAAACGAACCAATTCTCAACACCCCAAACGAACACAAAAGGTTACACTTATTAGAACATGATCACGAACACATCATAAGATGCCCAAACATATACTAAATGATCATCACAAAGATAAGTCAAACCAACAATACCTCAATAAGATGTTCAAAAACCCAATTAACCCTTAATTAATTTCCATCACAAACTTCATCACAAAGGACCCAATTCTATCACAAGAGTGTACTACAATGCTCACTAAGGTCAACTAGAAGGACACCCAAGATTTGGCCAAAACGCAATCTTCAATCACACAAACCAACAAAATGAAAACTTTCAGAGGACTGTGTGGCCGCCCAAACTCAACTGTGCGGTCGCCCAAAAAGCTAACAAACAAGAACAAAACCTTTCAGATAGGTGTGCGGCCGCCCAGACATTTTTGGGCGGTCGCCCAATACTCTGGAATTGCCAGAAAATCGGGAAGAACAAACATGGGTTCTTCCATTTTCATACCAAACACAATTTCAACCAAAATCTAACCTTCTAACTAGCTTACTAATGTACCAAAACAACTTATAAGTCTAAAAAGACTCATACAACAACATTTAACAACCAAAATCAAGAATCAAATCCCCACATTCATAAATCACCATTTTTGACCAAAATCCAAATAAATTCCAAATAAATTGCAACCTCATCCAAACTTCAAATATAACAACAAAAGCATTATATGAACATGATATGAACATTTTAACATCAAAATGGGGGAAAAGTAACTTACCCGGATTTCTCAAAGTTGATGGATTTCAATTCTTTTTGGTTCTACGCGATCCTATCGACGATCTAAACAAGGTTCATGTTTTAAGAAATGAATGATAACAAGAAGAAGATGAAGAAAAAGAAGAGAGAAGGAAAGAGAAAGAAACTTACCCACAAGGAGAGAGAGAGAGAGAGTTTGCTGGAGATGGAGGAGTGTGAGGGAGGTGAGGGAGGGAATAAGGAGAAATGATTTCAAAACTTACATATAGGCCCCTCCCCCTAATACTACCTTTTCAAATAAACTCCCCACTAACCAATAAGACTCAACACTTCTGCACTAGCACGAATGACCCAAATAAAATGCTAGGCATAAATTATTAATAACACATAAAATGCACACATAAATATTTAAATAAATAATAATTTAAATAATTAAATAAGCAAATAAATAAATAAAAATTATTATTACTAATAAAATAGAGCCTAGTTTTCGGGTCGTGACATTTGCTTTCAGTTGGCTGTCGGAATCGCGACGATCTTGGCGGCCAGATTTACCACCTTTAGAACCAGATCCCTGAGTTTTCTCAGACACACGACCAGTCATGGTTGTTCCCAACTTCACCTTGTGTTCTTCGATATCATTTTCAATAGTATAAGCCTTCTCCACTGCTTGCTGATAGCTAGTGAGCTGTAGAGAAAGAAGTTGCTTCCTATACTCAGTCCTCAACCCTTTAACAAACCTCTGTGCCTTCTTGGCTTCGTTTGGAACTAAGTGATCACAATACCTCGCCAATTCTGTGAACTTGGTTGAGTATTGCCCCACTGACAGACTTCCCTGCTCCAGATTAAGAAATTCCATTCCTTTTTATCTTGGACCACTGTTGGAATAAACTGTGACTTAAAAGCTTTAAGAAAATTCTCCCATGTCTGTGGTACACCTTCCAGTTCCCAACTTTTACTCAACACTTGCCACCAATGTTCAGCGGCTTTCTCAAGTTTAAAGGTTGCAAAGGTTACCTTATCACCACATGCACATCTCAAGGCTGTAAAGATCTTCTCAATACTTTCAATCCACTCCTCTGCCTTCTTAGCATCAAATTCCCCGTCAAAGCTGCGAGGTTTCAGCTTCAAGAACCTTGTAAGGCGATTAGGATAATCCCAGTCAACATTATCAACCATTTCTTCTTGAGGAGTTATAGATCTCAGCTGATTACTACCACTTGTACCTTCAGAACTCATTGTACCTGTAGGTAAACACTCAGCATTATTAATAACACCCCAAGACTCACCCATACCTAGGCCATAGACCCTATCCAGACTTAGAGCAAACCAAGGTAGCTAAACAGGGTAGCTAAACCAGGGTAGCTCTGATACCAACCTGACACGCCCCTAGGTTCCGGGATCCCCTAATAGAACCTCGAACCTGGATGGGAGTGCCTAACGAGAAACAAGAAACTTAACAAGAAACTACATGACATTTGTTTAACAAACTGACATGATATATATATACTCTAGAGTAAGGAGCTATACTAGCTCATAACACGAGTTCTAGACAAGAAAATTTAAAACCAAACTTAATACATACACAGCGGAAACATGCCTAGCACATAAGCTGGCATTAAGAGTACTATACAAGATGTCTAGTAACAACAAAAACTAAACAAGACTGTCTACCCCAAAATAAGGAGTTATACAACCCAATACATCGTCCTCACCAAGAGTAAAAGGACACAAGCCCCAAAATAATCACGACCTGCGAAGCAAGCTCCCAACTATGTCGAGCCTCACTGCGCACTATCCTTCCTTTCCTGGGGGGGGGGGGAAACAAATAAAGGGTGAGATAAATCTCAGTAAGCTATTAGATGCAACTACATGACATGTTATCATGCAATTCAAGTAGATACTCAAGTAATCATCAAGTAACAAGTATATTAGAGGATAATCCACTCATCAAGTAGCACTTAAGGCTAAACAAGCAAGTTATAAGGATATTGCTTCCTTCCTTATTCCTCCCAAGAATACCACTGTTGTCGTAGCTTGTATCACTTTGACAATCATGATCAATAACAGGAACTGATTATTCAGTATGTATCAGAAGACCCGGTAACCGGTGTCATTCCCAATATCAGTACTCATGAGTATTCACGAGGTGTTCAAGACAGGAGTTTAGCATTCACTTAAGTCAAGCTTATTGCTCCAACTAAGGAAGCTATGCCCTTACTATGGCTGGTAGTAAGGGGTCAGGCGGAAATACATAGGGACCCGATTGTCACTTAAACCCCAGCTCTCGCGACAAGCGTGAACCTATACATTTTCGAACAAGCAAGGAGAACCAGCTGGACTCACACAAGAAGGTACAAGTAGATATTTACTTGAACTACGGGAAAAGAACTAATCTAAAAGTAGTGGACTAGCTCAACAAGGAACATGCTTCAAGTAATCAAGAAGTCACCTTGTTATCAAGCAACTATATGCAATGTTTGCACATACACACAACAAGAACACTGTCTCATACAAGTTAGTGCTTGTTCATAGCACTTTCTAGTTTACTACCATACATATGTATTGGTGTCAAGCCATGTACAAGATTTTATTATCTTATATTCAAGTCTTAATCCATTTCTATGGATGTTCAAGCAAGTATAAGAGTTATACATTTACTCTTACAAAATCCAAATCCTATTCTTAGGATGTTCAAGTCTAAGACCTTATGCTAATGCCTCTAAGGTGTACAACAAGTATAACACATTAGTGCTTGTTCATACAACTTTCAAGACATAAGGAAGAGCTACTACTCTTATACTTAAGTTCAATGTCCTAAAACACCTATCTAGGTGCTCTAGACAATCACCTTAAAACCTCATTAATTTAGTCTTTGAATAGCCCTCTGAGTCTAGGTTATTCATCTTCTTTCGGATCTTGATTCCGACTTTCCTATAGAAAGTTATGGAGGAAACAATTCAAGAAGGAAAATCAGAATTCCCACTTAGCACGACCCCGCGCGTGCAAAAATGGCACGACCGTGCCATCAAGGTCGAGAGTTCTCACACAAAACTAATTTTCGGCACGACCATGCCAATAAAAGGCACACGACCGTGCTAACACTGTCGAGGAAATTTGTCTAAAGGTGATATTGGCACGACCGTGCCGAATAAAGTCGCACGACCGTGCTCGGTACAATTTGGTAGTTTTCCCCTGAGTTCAAACTTAACAATTCTCCGTCCCAAGCGTAGGAGTAACTTTTACTAACGTTTTAACAATACCCAGGGCATAAAAGCCTACTTCAAAACAAATTGTTCAAGTATAATTTCCCTTTTTACCAAGTCTTTTATACTCCCCTTGTCCCATAATTACAAGTACCACAAAAATCGTCCCAAACACGAAATTAACATTTACAAGTATCGAGAATAACATTTATGCATGTTATTACAAGCAAGGAGAGCTAATAACTTACCTAGTCAAAATTCAAGTTGACCCAAACTTATTTCTGTTCGGCCTGGAACGCTCTATTCAACGCCACGAATATTAATCCGGGATCAGAATCAAGAACGGAGGGATATTAAACTCGAGGAGTCGAGAATAGGGAAAACTTTTAACCCTAGGTTTTAGAACAGAGGGAGTGTACGTAAATGAATTTGGGGAGAAATGTCTTCCTCAGACAAACCCAACCAAGATGATATACTTTGAACTTTCAAACAATTGCACTTAGGCCCCTCAAGTTTCACTTTTAACAAAAAGGCCCCTAAAGTCAAATTTTCACAAATGACCCAAAAGTCAAAACTAAACATTTAACCACCTTAAACTATTTAAAGCAGTTAAAATTTAACCCAAGTACAACTAACACATAACATGCAAGTTCAAGTATTTAACAAGTATGTCAAATATTTAACAAGAAATTCGATGGGTGTTACACTTTGTACGATTCATTTTCCAATGAATTAATCACCAAAAGATTGAACAACTTTCTTAGATTTGAAATCGCTATCCGTTCCTTGTTGAGTCTAGGGGTTTCTCTTCTTTTTGCAATACTCCTAGTTTCTTGCAATCAAATTGGGTCCTTCCTTATCTTCTCTCTTAATGACTTACTTGCCTTCGTGAGTCATTAAATAAAAATACATGTCAATACTAGGGACCACTTCCCTAGTCAAGTCAATGTCACTCACCTTTAGTAACAAAAAGTCTCCACCGCAAAATCACATGTCTTATCTCCTCAGCTAGAGTCAATGCACACTTCCTCATTAATCGAGTAAAAAAAAAGAAGACGCAAAAGATATGCCCGCTAGATTGAAAACTCGAAAGGGCGGTCTAGGCAAAAAAAAGGGTGCGTCATAAAAAAAATGAGAGAGTGAGAGAGAGAAGGGAAAGAGAAATGGAGATCTCCGGCCTCTAAGGAAGACAACTGCACAAGCTCTACATTGGATCTCCTCAACAAATCAATTCCCCACCGAGTCAACTTTGGGATCGCAAAAGGCTCGACAAGATATGGCACCATCAAAGGTTGTCTTGGGTTATTGGCATCATTCTCCAGCAGTGTGCATTTTTTGGGTTCATGAAAAGAAGGCCCGTGGTAACCAAGACCCATCCGAGAACGAGCCCATCATAAAAGGGCATGACGTTGCACAAATAATCCATAGCTAGTCAATTGGCTTGGGCAGCAAATAGCAACAACATGTGTCTCAGTTTTCAAAGCTTCTGCAAGTATGTGCTTCTAAAGTACGCCGAAAGGCTCCCGAAAAATGGAGTAGCTCTTGCCATGTCCTTTCATGTTTGTTCCCTCGCACGAGGATGAGTCACTCTTGCTTTGCTCAACAAATGGTGATGCCCTAGGGGCTATGTGACTCAAGAACAAGGGCTTCTTATGCTTCATTTGACAATCAATAAGCCCTAGGGGCTATGCTCGAGAAAGATGTGTGAGACTATCCTTAAAGTCTCTCAAAAGGGATGTCAAAAATCCCTCTTGTCATGTGTGCCCGTACTCGTTCCCCCAATCAAGGATGGACCTTTCTCGCAATCAATGATGGCACTCTAGGGGCTACGGTCAAGTCTTAAAGGCTCCCTTGGCAAGAAGCAATTCACTTCAATGTCCCCAGCAACATTTGAAGCTTTATACCGAAAGGTCTCAAGGGGCTTCGCAATCTACAATCTTTTGGGCTACGGCATTACAGTGATACAAGAAAAGGGCAATATTGGGGCTTCGTAATTAACAAGCTTTTGGGCAGTGGTACCCGAGCAATGCAATTTGGGAGTAGTCTTATGGCTCCATGAAAGGGATCAAACTTCAATGGTCCCTCAACACTTCCAGTCAAAAGGCCTCTTGGTTTTAAATGAAGGCTCCGATGATATGAATGAATTTGATGATTCTTGTTAGAACTCACAGCGAGATTCTGAAGGAAGTCTTAGAGAAAAGGAAAAAGATTCAATATGCTAGACTCACCCGGCTGAGTTATAGCGGGCAATGCCAATATGTTAACTCTATAAGCAGAGTTACGGCCAATCCCAATGTTTCTGCAATACAAAACCCCCTTCTCCAAGATCAAAAGCACAGGCTACATCCGAAGATCCGCCGTCGGTTCAACTCAAGAAGACTCGAGCAAACATACCGTTCGAGACTTTATCACACCAAGACCTTATCATCTGCAACAACTTACCATCTCCCACGAGACGTCTCCCGAAGACCGTACTAAATTTTCAATATGGACCCTCCGCCACTTGGGTACCAACCACAAAAAAGGGCCATTCATCTCCAAACAAGACGAAGATCACTTTCATGAGTTCTACCCAATGGTGCATCTGCTCTCAATACAATGCCAAGATAAGTTGGGGCTTCACACCAAAAGGTCTTCACATCCCGCCATCTACAAGCTCGCAAACAACAAGCCCACGACACTTGGGGCTTAGTAATTTCTCGAAGCTTGGTATCAATGATCTTATCTTGGAGCTTGCTCACGTCAACAGCAAAAGGCAATTTATTTGAAAAGGTCAAGAGTTGATTCATCTTGGGGCTATGCAAGTCTCTCATAGTTTGGCATCAAAGGCATCCTAGAGGCTTTACAATCACCAAACCCTTATCTCGGCATCGAATGTTTTTGGAGACCCATAACTGACACATCTCTTGGGGCTAGAAATCAATTTTCGTTGGACACCGCGGCGACAACATTCAAGCGAGGCAATCCGGACTTCGATCGAACATGACTTGATCTTGGGTTGGATTTACAAACACACAATGGTCAAAATGGTTCACCCACGAACTAAAAAAAAAAAAAAGTCTTTTTCCCACATGTGTACATATTCTATTCCTACAAAAAGACAAAAATAATTTTCTTTTTCTTTTTTCCTTGTCCCCTTTCTTGCGCAAAATTACGTGTTTCCTTTTTGCTTTGCTCCTAGCATTCTCCCCCAGCATTCTCCATCATCCTTGAACTACGCTGGTCTGATTCTCTTAAAGGGATACGTAGGCAGCCTTTTGACACGAC
This sequence comes from Campanula takesimana, assembly GCA_026119855.1. Taxonomy (NCBI): domain Eukaryota; kingdom Viridiplantae; phylum Streptophyta; class Magnoliopsida; order Asterales; family Campanulaceae; genus Campanula; species Campanula takesimana. Next base: position 156,422 of record JAOWBW010000163.1, on the reverse strand, counting down.
CAACCCATCATCCAGAATACCATCTCGCCAACATTCCATCAAAGGCAAGAACAATTCATCATCACCAACGTCATCATTCTCCAAAGCATGGACATCAAGGCATCCACCACCACAACACTAATCCATCCAACGGCAATGGTAAGTGAAGGTATGAATACATCCGAGGCTTTCCTCAAATCACACCGCACACAAAATCACTTTCTCCATTCTTACAAAAATTCCCTCTCATGCAAAACTGCCTTCAAATCACATCACACCACAAGCACAATTTCTCTCATAACTGCCATTTCACATTCCATACATTTCACAAGCACATATACCTGCAAAGCATACACTTAACAAGTACCACCACAAGGTCAACAGCATCTACAACTCAAGGCACTTCATCCCCAGCAGAAAGTAATCCACCATCAACTACGCCTGCATCCCACAGAGTCAAACAATTACAGTTCAATGACAACAACTCAGTCCATGGTGAGCCGCAAAATCACCACCTCTCCATCAAGCAACACAACAATATCACATATAGGCAGACGGAGCCTCGGATCCCGCATCAGCAAACGGATCTAACCTCAGCAAACGGATCCCGCATCAGCAAACGGATCCCGCATCAGCAAACGGATCCCGCTTCAGCAAACGGATCCCGCTTCAGCAAACGGATCCCGCATCAGCAAACGGATCCCGCTTCAGCAAACGGATCCCGCTTCAGCAAACGGATCCCGCATCAGCAACGGATCCCGCATGAGCAAACGGATCCCGCATCAGCAAACGGATCCCGCTTCAGCAAACGGATCCCGCTTCAGCAAAACGGATCCCACCATATCCTTTCTATATCAATAAAGCCGCTCACACAGGGAGCGCACCCCTATCCTTTGCAAATTTCAAATTCATGTTTTATCGAGTCTTTGTTTTCTCTTGTCGATGTCCTCGGCGGTTGTCTTTCTTTCATCGACGCGTTTTGCTTTGCAATCCACGTAGCCGAGGGGCTCTGTAGACACCCCGCTTTGGACCTCTCACCCCGATTGCATACATAGTATTTTTATTTAACTTGTTTTTGTTAATTTCTATTACTTCCGTTAAGTTCCTAACTGATAGTTTTGGACTAAACTGCATAACAGAGTTAACTTTTAGAGTCATTCTGTCATTTTGTTATTTTCACCCGCGGGCGCCTCCGACACTATCAACGGGCCGCGCGTGCTTTTCGCCCGAAAGGCCGGACCCGCGCGCTTTCCACTTTGGCAGTAACAGATTGTACCTTATTTCCCTCCCTTTTCTTATTTACAAATATCTTCTTTAGTCAAAAACATCTTTCTTGATCATAAACATTTACTAGCTTTTATTTGTAACCTCCCAATCCCACATTTCTAGCCCTTTTCATAAAAACAAAATATTTCATTTTTATTTTCTTTTATTTGTTTCATCTTCTTTTATTCATTATTCTATTTATCTTATTTTCTATTGGTCAATTCCATCTCACATGGATTGACCATTTTCCATCCAACCTTTCCCTCTCCTTTCTACCTATAAAACCCCCCTTCTTCTACCTTGGAAGAGCACTCTATTTTTGGACCTTGGACCTCAACTTTGATTCACAAACTACACTATACACAAATTCTCCTAACAAGAGTTCTTAACAACAAGACTCTAATTGTTCTACAACAATTTCCCTACAACAACACCATTTTCAAGTCCAAGTTTGAAGTCCTCTTTCTTAAGGTACTTTATTCTTCTTCTCTTATTTTACATGTCTTAGTAATGTATGCAATCCCCATCAATTGAGACATGACCAAATGACCACTTTACAACATTAAAGTTGGTTAAGGTTATCTCCCTACATTTTAATCTCTACTTTAATTTACCATTCTTTTCTTAATATAATTGTTAGAATAGTTTGACATGTAATCTTTACCATTAAATAAATAAAACAATTCTCTTTTATTTTTCTTTGTAAATTTCCCCTTTCTTTCAATTGTAATTGTTAGCACTTCTTACATTAATAATTGAAGGACTTTTCTTTTTAGCATTAGAACACCAAAAGTAGCAAGACCCGCGTAAGCAGAGCGGAGTGGGTGTTTACGTACTTCCCACTTCGTCACCTAACCCCCGAACCCTTACTCTCCCGAATCTCTGGTTTTCGTACAAAAATTGGCTTTCTTTAGGTTTTTCTTATGTTCCTCTAAAACATAGGTGGCGACTCTAAAATCAAGTAGACATCTTATGTTAATTAGGGTTCAGAGAGAATGATATGACTACCTAGGTTTGAGGCTAGGGTTTAGAGAGGATACGTGACTACCTAGGATCAAGGCTAGGGTTTAGCAAGGGTGTAAATACCTAGGCTCTAAGCTAGGGTTTGGAAGGGATGTAACTACCTAGGCTCGGGGCTAGGGTTTAGGAAGGATGTAATTACCTAGGCTTGAGGCTAGGGTTCAGAGAGAATGATATGACTACCTAGGCTTGAGGCTAGGGTTTAGAGAATGTGTTTACCTAGGTTTAAGGCTAGGGTTTGGAGACCGAAAGCATTTGAAGGTTTGTCTTGGTTTAGACCGAGCAAGTTTGAGGTCTAAGAGTGTTGCGGTTTGGGGCAAATGAGTTTGATACCTCGTGGCTGGATAGGCACGATATATTAGACCTAGGCTAAAGTTCTAGGGTTTAGCTAGGGTAAGACTCAGACATATGTTAAGGAGACCGGGGCCTAATGGAATGGTAGGCGTGAGATCTAGGAGATCGAAGGCTAGGCAGGGTAGCATTGGGACATAAGGCTTTCAAGCGGGTAAGTCTTTTGTCCTAGAGAAACCGCGTTATGGATTAGGACCAAGCAGGCTTGAGGTCGGCCAAGGAGAAATGGATTGGGATTGGATGATCCTAGTATCTAATACGCATGTCGGGTTTGGGCTCTAAGGTGTGCTAGGTGTGAGCCGTGTGCGAGAAATGGGTCTGGACATGTGACCATGTTGGCGCTTTAGGTAAAGGGATTGAGTGTCCAAGACTTTGCTCGAGTACAATAGGTGCCTAAGTTGGATTGGGTATGCTTAGGACCTAAGTTTGTCTTAGAGGTCATTGCGCGTGACCAAGCTTGTTCGGCGATTGTGAAGGTAGGCTAGGGATGGGACCCCAAAGGTGTTAAGCGCACGAGTTCTGACCGGACGGGTCTATGGCATGGCGCGGTACGCAGGAGATCCTATGTGCTTGAGCATGTTCGAGGTTTAGGCTCATTGGGGGAGCGATGTTTGAGATCCATGGAGTTTGAGGAGAGGATCGCGTAGGTTCGAGGTTTGGACTCGACTTGGATTAAGTAGGTTGGAGACCTAAGGGGTGAAGGTCAGGCTAAGTAGTCTCTCGCGGCTAATGGGTGACGCTAGGTTTTGTAGAGGGGTTTAGACCCAAGAAGTATGGATAACATAGATTTAGTTGGTCAGACCAAGAAGGCTTGGGAACTAAAGAGTTCTAAGGGACGAGCTCTAAGGTTATAGACTTAGAGGGTAGACAGTTTTGTGATCTAAAGGGTTTAGGAGTTGAGACCTAAGGTGTGAATCGGATATGCTAGAGACCTATAAGGTAGGTGTTTGGCGGCCTTGCATGGACTTGGGATCTAAGGGATCGTTCAACAGGTTAGACTGGGTAGATCTAAGAGGCTGGACCTAGGAGGATAAGAGAGCTATGGGCTAGATAGGGTAAGGACGAGTATGTGTTGGTAGGTTTGAGATCTAGGAGATCGGGTAGGCTTGGGACCGGTAGGTTCGGGACCTAATGGTTCATCCTAAGGACTTGGCTTTGGCTAACTGGTTTAAGGTTTGAAGGTCTGGGTAGAACCGGTTTAAGGCCTAAGGGGTCATGCTACAAACTTGCGGAAGGTCGAACTAAGGGGTTATGATGTAATCTAGGTAAGACTCACCGGGTAGGTTCGGGACCTAAGGAGTTATGGTGTAACCTAGGTAAGACTTACCGGGTAGGCTTGGGACCTAGAGAGTTAAGGGTTTAGTCCTAAAGGTTCCCTAAAGTGTAGGAGATAGGGTAAAGGACCGAGTCAACTCTGGGAATCACATAGATGGGTCCTAGACGGACCGAAGATATTTTTACAATTTTGTGAAGACCGAGAGTGCGGATTTATAAACAATGTGTCGGAGAAGAGAAAACTTTTGAAAGTGTTATTATTTTACAAAGATGCCTTATAATTAATTATGATTCTAACCAATTCAAAGAGCTCGCCTCGTGCCGAGTTTGACGAGGAGGGATGCCCTTCTGCTAAGTATATCCTTGTTGAAGCTCCGGTATTTTCCGAGAAACCACATAGTCGACCCATTTCGTTGGGGATTCTCTAATTTGGTGAGCGGGTACCCTCCCTCCTTTGAGAAATTCTACGTTAAGCTTGATGATGAGGGATGCCCTTCTTCTAAGTATATCCTTGTTGGGATCTCGGTATTCTCCGAGAAAACACATAGTCGACCCATCCTGTTGGGGAAGCCCCAGTTCGATAAGGGCGTAGAACGGGGTATCCTACCTCCTTTAAGACGCACCCTTTTTTCTGCCTAGACCGCCCTTGTGGGTTTTCAATCTAGCGGGCATCTCTTTTGCGTCAATTTTTTTTTTTTTTTTTTTTTTTTTTTTTGAAATCATTCAGTCGACTCAAAAAAAGGAAAAGAGAATTGTTTGAAAACATGCGGGGGCATTTTGGGGAAAGTAAGAGAGAGAGAGAGATAGTACTCACATTTTGACTTTTTGGGTAACTGAGTGTATATATGTACAAAAGGGAGGAAGCCCCTGCTTTGACATAAAGTAAGTGTTTAGCTCTTTCCTAGATTGTAGAACGGAAGACTTGTCGAGACATTTGAAAATTGTTTTATTCAAGATTCTCATTTGATTGCTCGAGAATGGACCTCGTTGATTAGTTATGCATCTTATGATTATGTTTTAGATAAGTAGTCTCGAAATAATAAATGTTTTGATCAATTGTGAGTGAAGAGATCAGAAGTAGAAATATATGGGGAAGAGAGAAGAGAAAGGAAATTGGCTCAAGGTGGGTTGTGTATATTTTGGACCGAACCGGGAGGTTGTCTACGTTCTCCTCAAGGTGAGGAGCTCAGGTCCGCGTAGTTCGGGGATGACCCGCTTGACGATGGTGTCGGGTTTTAGTGGGTATGTGTGGGAGGAAAGAAAAGAAAGAAAGTTGGCCCAAGGTAGGTTATGTTTGGCTTTGAGTGGTTGGTCGGTTGACGATGAAGTTGGGTTTTGAGTTTAGGGGTGTGAGGTTCGTTTGAGGTGAGTTGTTCTTTGTAGCTCATTGCGGTGGATTACTCCTTTATAGTTGTTGCAGTGGATTGCTCCATCGTAGTTGTCATGGGTTGCTGCCGTTTATCTACTTTGTAAGGAAAGAAAGGAAAATAGAACATTTGAGGTGAAAAGAAAATGGGACTTTTACTTTTCCATGGTGATAGCCCCTTCTATTTTGTTTTTCTTTTTTATTTTATCTCTTTTCACCGCTCTAGGCAAGCCGTGGTTCCCCGGGGTATCTACAGTACTTTCATAAAAGTTTCATATAACCAAACACATTTACTTGAAACTTGATTTCATTTCTACATAAACAAACTTTCACAATCCAAAGTACTTAGCCATAAGGCTTACACACTTTACTTACAAATTTACAACTCACCAACATGTTCCAAAAATAGGTGATACAAAGATAAAGTCACGGGTACACTACCCAAAAGTTATACATTTACATAATGTAGCCTTTACATAACACATATCCCAAAAGGTCTTACCCAAAATCACCACCTCGACGTCCTCCCTTGTGCAGTGACCTATCCCCTGGGCTCTCCTTTATCTAAAACAGTAAACAAATAAGGGTGAGAATGAATCTCAGTAAGCTACTAAAATGCAACTACGTTACATGCTGAAATGATACTCGGAATTGAACAATGTCAATAAACATCCACATAGCACATAACATGAGAGGCTCCCTATCGCCAACCGTCCCATACCGGTTGGAAATAACGACCAACTCATCATACCACACATAAGGCGGAAATAAACATTCATACGTGGATACTGAGCCAAGGTTCTCGAATCAAACATATAACCATCTGAGAGGTATCAACTGAGCAGCACCAAAGGGCTGAAACCGGTTCATGAACCAAACAACAACAACAACAACAAGAGGGGGAAAATGACACATAGTCATAACCCAAACGGTGACTAAACTCACACAAAGGAGAGCTAGCCCAGACCCAATCCATGGCCCAATGAAGGGGGTTAAAAATGGGAAACCAATGGTAGAAGCCTTACAATGAACTTGGCTCGTGTGCCATTATAATCCCTACCACTGCCCGACTTTACAACAAGTACCAGCTGGACTTCCAAACGAGCATAGTAATGAATACTTGCTTAAACAACAACCAGGGGCAATGATTCTAAAGTAAGGAATCAAGCCAAATACATCACAAAGATGAACCAATCCAACACACATCAATAGATGTTCAACAATACCCCATGTAACACTTATTCACATTCCATAACACATTTGTTCACAAGGGAACCAATTTCAAACACTAGGGTGTTCCACAACAACCCTCTAGGTACTCTAGGATATCACCTAAGACCTAGACCAAGCTTGAACTTACCTTTTCTCCTAACCCTAAGTTGAACGAGGAAAAGTTGCTGTGAAAAATTAACACAGAGAAAGGGAGAAGAAGGATAAGTTATAAGAGATTTTTTTACCCCATTTTCTTATTTTGGTCACCCAAGTTTCATTTTTAACACTTTAACCCCTGAACTTATATTTTCACAGAGGACCCTAGAGTTTGAACTTAATCAATTAACTCCCTTAATCATTATTATTACTAACTAAGTAAATAATACAAATAATCAAGTAAGATGTGCAAATCATAAAATATGATGCAACACATAAAATGCACACATAATGTCAAATTAAAATCCCCAAAAATATAAAATAAATAGGAACGGGTTTTGGGGTCGTTACACGTAATATTTCATTTGTCCTATAAAAATAGCTTTATAATGACAATATTTTTTACTTTTTACATTTATATACCTTATTATTCAAAAGGCTACAAAATTCAGATACGAAAAATGAAATAAAAAGTAACAAAAAATATTAATGTTAATTAACAATCTTTTCCCCTCCGTACCGAATAAAATTTGCCGCGGCAATAAAAATATAAGAATGTCAACTAGATTTCAATAATATAAATAATGAATCCATATATTTATTTCATATCCCTCAAACAAATCTATGGTCTTAACTATGAAGCTGTGAATTGTGAATTGTGAACTGAACTGATCATTAAACATTTTAAATCGAGCATCTTTATCCTTTGAGATCTGCAATGAAGAAATAAACATAAAAGAAAAAAAAAGTTACAGGGGAAATGATGAACATCCATGGCTAATAAGAGTATACAACTACACCATAGTATTTTTGTTTTCCACATAGAAATGGTCACAAATGTATTATGGAGACAGGTGGATGAAGACTACATTTCAGTTCGAATTTTGATAGTCTATAAAATTGTTAAAGAAAAAATAATTGACAATAAACGTACCACAAATGGTGCAGGCCAAACAACGTGTGCGCCTACTGCATCTCCAATAGTTCTCATCTGTCTGTATGGTCTAATTAACCTCTCATCATCCTTAACTGCACAACTAATATAAACCTCCCAATATCCTGAACCAATTTGTTCACCTTCCACTTCTTTTAAAGGATCAGTACTTTCCACAATCCCGATTGCTATTGTTTCAGAAACATTCACAATACTTTTAATAACAACTGTATCACCGGCCTAAAAATGAAAGAAATTAAGCAATTTCAGTTCAATATAAACAAATAAATTGATATCACAGAACTAATGGTGCCTGTAGATACCCCGGGGAACCACGGCTTGGCTAGAGCGGTGAATTATCCTAGGATGTCTAACTTGTTTTTAGATTGTTTAGAGTCGCCACCTATGTTTTTAAAGGAACATAAGAAAAACCTAGAAATAGCCTAATTTATGTACAAAACCAGAGATTCGGGAGAGAAGGGTTCGGGGGTTAGGTGACGGAGTGGGAAGTACTTAAACACCCACTCCGCCCCGCTTACGCGGGTCTTGCTACTATTGGTGTTCTAATATTTACATGTCCTTCAATTAATTAAATAGAAATGTGCTAAAAATTGTGATGAGAAGAAAAAGGGGAAATAAAGGGGAAATAAAATAGAATTATTTTATTTATTTAATGATAAAGATTACATGTAACAAGTAATGTTAAAGAATTACATTAAGAGATGAAGAGAAATTAACATGGTGAATTAAAGTTAAGATTAAAATGTAGGGAGATAACCTTAACTAACTTCAATGTGTGAAGTAGTCATGTTGGTCATATCCCATTAATGGGGATTGCATACATCAAGAAGAAGAAAACAAAGGAAGAAAATGGAGTTGTACCTTGAGAAAGAGGACTTGGAACCTTGACTTGAAAGTGTTGTTGTTGTAATGAAATTGTTGTAGAACAATTTGTGTAGAGTCTTGTTACTAAGAACTCTTGTTGGGAGAATTTGTGTATAATGTAGTTGGTGAATCAAGGTTGGAGTCCAAAAGGAAGTCCTTTTCCAAGGTAGAAGATGATGGTTTTTATAGGTAAAAAAGAGAGGGAAATGATGGAGGGAAATTGGTCATCCATGTGAAATGGAATGGGCCAATCACAAATAAGATAAAGGAATAAAAGAAAAATAAAAGAAATAAAGGAAATCAAATAATAAATGAAAGAAATATTAGTTTTTTGGGAAAAGGCTTAGAATTTGGGATTGGGAGTTAATGAGAAAAGGGGGGATGAATGTGGATGTAAAAAGATGGTTTTTTGTGATCAAGAAAAGATGTTTGTAAATAAGAAAAGGGAGGGAAATAAGGTGCAATCCGTTACTGCCAAAGTGGGAAGCGCGCGGGTCCGGCTTTTGGGGCGGGACGCGCGCGGGGCTCACTGGCAGTGCCGGAAGCGCCCGCGGGTGAAAAATGACAGAATGACCCTAAAAGTTAACTATGTTATGCAGTTTAGTTCAAAACTAACGGAATCAGTTAGGAACTTTAACCGAAGTAACAGAAATTAATGAAAATAAGTTAAATAAAAATACTTTGTATGCAATCGGGGTGAGAGGTCCAAGGCGGGGTGTCTACAGAGCCCCTCGGCGATGTGGATTGCGAAGCAAAATGCGTCGACGAAAGTAAAAACACCCGCCGAGGACATCGACAAAGAAAGAGAAAGAAAAGAAAGCAAAGATTCGATGAAAGCAATAATTTGAAATTGCTAGAGATAGGGGTGCGCTCCCTGTGTGAGCGTCTTTTGCTGGAGTGTTGTATTGGATCTCATGGGAGCTTGTCTCGATATGGACCGAGTTGCCGACTTGGAGCTCATGGGAGCCTGTCTCGATATGAACCGAGTTGCCGACTTAGAGCTCATGGGAGCTTGTCTCGATATGGACCGAGTTGCCGACTTGGAGCTCATGGGAGCTTGTCTCGATATGGACTGAGTTGCTGACTTGGAGCTCATGGGAGCTTGTCTCGATATGGACGGAGTTGCCGACTTGGAGCTCATGGGAGCTTGTCTCGATATGGACCGAGTGGCCGACTTGGAGCTCATGGGAGCTTGTCTCGATATGGACCGAGTTGCCGACTTGGAGCTCATGGGAGCTTGTCTCGATATGGACCGAGTTTCCGACTTGGAGCTCATGGGAGCTTGTCTCGATATGGACCAAGTTTCCGACTTGGAGCTCATGGGAGCTTGTCTCGATATGGACCGAGTTGCCGACTTGGAGCTCATGGGAGCTTATGTTGTTGACTTTATGGGGTGTGGGCATGGTTGACCACTTTCTGGTGGGGATGAAGTGCCTTGAGTAGCGGATGCTGTTGACATTGTGGTGGTACCTGTTATGTGTGTGCTTGACAGCTATATGTGTTCTTGCAAGAAGATGCATGAAGTGTGAAATGAAGAGAGAGAAATTGTGCTCGTGGTGTGATGGGATTTTGGAATACTCTTGCAATGAGAGAGAAGTAAGAATGTAGAGAGTGATCTTGTGTGCGGTGTGATTTTGAGGAAAGCATTGGATGTATTCATACCTTCGCTTACCATTGCCGCTTGAGTGGAGATGGATTTCTGATGTCCGCGGAGGATGCTTTGATGGAGAATGTCCATTCTTTGGATGTTGATGAGAGAATGCTCTTGATGATGGGTTGGCGAGATGGTACTCTGGATGATGGGTTGGTCATGCCAAAGGCTGCCTACGTATCCCTTTAAGAGAATCAGACCAGCGTAGTTCAAGGATGATGGAGAATGCTGGAGGAAAAGCTAGGAGCAAAGCAAAGTAAAGCACATAATTTTGCACATAGAAAGAGAAAAAGAAAGAAAAAATCTTTTTTTTTTTTTTTTTTTTTTTCGTGGGTGAACTATTTTAGCCATTGTGTGTTTGTAAAGCCAACCCAAGATCAAGTCATGCTCAGTCGAAGTCTGGATTGCCTCGCTTGAATTCTGTTGTCGCTGGTGTGCCCAACGAAGATTGATGTCTAGCCCCAAGAGATTTGTCGGTTATGGGGCTTCAAAAAGGCTTTTGATGCCGAGATGAGGGGTTGCTGATTGTAAAGCCCCCAGAATGCCTTTGATGCCAAATTTTGAGGGACTTGCATAGCTCCAAGATAAATCAGCTCTTGGACCATTCGAGTAAATCGCCCTTTGTTGTTGTAGTGAGCAAGCCCCAAGAGGAGATCGTTGATGCCAAGATTCGAGAGATTGCAAATCCCCAAGTGTCGTGGGCTTGTAGATGGCGAGATGTGAAGACCTTTCATTGTAAAACCCCAAATTATCTCGTGATTGGCTCGGCATTGAGAGCGGATGTACCGTTTGGTAGAATTCTTGATAGAGATCTCCTTCTTGCTCTTACTGGGGAGATGAATGGCCTCATTGTGGTTGATACCCAAATGGCTGAGGGCTTATGTCAAAGGATGCAGTAATGTCTTGCGGTGCCGTCGAGGTCGCGGAGGATAAGGTCTTGGCGTGATAAAGTCTCAAATGAGTATGCTTGCTTGACTCTTCTTGAGTTGAACTAATGACGGATCTTCGGATGCAACTAGTGCTGTGGCCCAACTTTATCTGAGCTGCACCTTGTGCTTTTGATCTTGGAGAAGGGGGTGCTGAATTGCAGAAACATTGGGATTAGCCGTGGCATTTCCCGCTATAACCCTGTTTTGATTAGAGTTTAGCATATTGAATCTTTTTCCTTTTCTCTAAGACTTTCTTCATGATCTCGTTGAAAGTTCTAACAAAAATCATCAACTTCATTCATAACATCGGAGTCTTCATTTAAAACCAAGAGGCCTTTGAAGTGTTGAGAGACCCTTGAATCTTGATTGTTCTCATGGAGCCATAAGACTACTCCACATTTCACTTGCTCGAGTATTGTTGCCCAAAAGACTGTCGGTCGCGAAGCCCTAATACTGCCCTTTGCTTGAATTACTGTAATGCCGTAGCCCAAAAGATTGTAGATTGCGAAGCCCGTTGAGACCTTCGGTGTCGAATTGAGGGAGCTTCCAATGTTGCACATGACCTGGCTGGGGATACTGCTGGGGAGTTAATTGCTCTTTGCCGAGGGAGCCTTTAAGACTTGACCGTAGCCCCTAGAGTGCCATCATTGATTGCGAGAAAGGTCCACCCTTGATTGGGGAAACGAGCACGGGCACACATGACAAGAGGGCTTTTTGACATCCCTTTTGAGGGACTTTGAGGATAGTCTCACACATCTTTCTTGAGCATAGCCCCTAGGGCGTATTGATTGCCAAATGAAGCAAAAGAATCCCTTGTTCTTGAGTCACATAGCCCCTAGGGCGTCACCATTTGTTGAGCAAAGCAAGAGTGACTCGTCCTCGTGTGAGGGAATAAACATGAGAGGATATGGCAAGAGCTACTCCATTTCTCGGGAGCCTTTCGGCGTACTTTAGAAGCACATACTTGAAGAAGCCTTGAAAACTGAGACACATGTTATTGCCATTTGCTGCCCAAGCCAATTGACTAGCTAGGGATTATTTGTGCAACCTCGTGCCCTTTTATGATGGGCTTGTTCTTGGATGGATCTTGGTTACCACGGGCCTTCTTTTCATGAACCCAAAAATGCACACTGCTGGAGAATGATGCCGATAACCCAAGACAACCTTTGATGGTGCTATATCTTGTCGAGCCTTTTGCAATCCCAAAGTTGACTCGGTGGGGAATTGACTTGCTGAGGAGATTCAATGTAGAACTTGTCTTCTTTAAAGGCCGGGGATCTCCATTTCTCTTTCCCTTCTCTCTCTCACTCTCTCATTTTTTTTATGACGCACCCTGTTTTTTGCCTAGGCCGCCCTTTCGGGTTTTCAATCTAGCGGGCATCTCTTTTGCGTCTTCATCATTTTTTCATTTCATTTTTTTTTTTTGGCTCAATTGATGAGGAAGTGTGCATTGACTCTAGCTGAGGAGATAAGACATGTGATTTTGCGGTGGAGACCTTTTGTCACTAATGATGAGTGACATTGACTTGACTAGGGAAGTGTCCCTAGTATTGACATGTATTTTTTTATTGAATTGAATGACTCGCGAAGGCAAGTAAGTCATTAAGAGAGAAGAGAAGGAAAACCCCAATTTGATTGCAAGAAATTGGGAGTATACAGAAAGAATAGAAGTCCCTAGACTCGACAAGGATCGCGAAATGATTCCAAATCTAAGAAAGTTGTTCAATCTTTTTGGTGATTAATTCATTGGCAAATGAATCGTACAAAGATGTCTTGACAAGTTCGAGATGAAGGCCAATCACCATAACGCGGTAGGGCTAAACATATCTTCTTTCTTGCGTGAGACCGGACCCGCAGGTTGCCTACGTTCCTCCAGTGTAGAGGCTCAGGTCACCGTAGTTCTTGTGGATTCTCCATTCTTCGTGATGAATTGTTGCTTCGTCCTTCGTTGGTGGATGATGATGATGATCTTGATGTGAACTTCTTTGATTGAGGGGGATTTTTTTTTTTTTTTTTTTTTTTTTTTTTTTTGTGTGCTCTAACTTTTGCCTAGGTTGATTTGATGGTTTCAACCTAGCGAGCTCTTTTTTTTTTTTTTTTTTTTTTTTTTTTGTTAATCCCCCTTTGAAAACTTTGCTTGACTTCTTCATGATTGTTGCTCCACCTTGTTTGTCTTGGCTTCGTCGTTGATGTTGGCGTCGATGTTTAGCCCCTAGGCGTTCAAGTGATGGCCTTGTTCTAAAACTTGTTTAGACATCTTTTCATCATTTTGTCAAGAATTAGATCGAACAACTTGGAAGAGTGTATAAGGACAAGAACGACTTTTATTTGATAAGAAGACTCGACACTTAACATGGGACGAGAGAAAACATTAATGCACACAAAAGAGGACTTTTGACTCTTTTTTTTTTTTTTTTTTTTTTATTCCTACTACTAGGTAGAGAAAGAGAAACGGAGATTGTTGTCGTCGTCCTCTTTGTTGAAGCCCCATTTCAAAACGAAGCCACTTCTTTGATGAGTTGCTCTTCACCCACGGTAAATTCGCCGTTGTCGATCAAATCTTGGATGATGTTTCGGAGAAGGAAGCACCCTTCGGTAGTGTGGCCACTATGCTTGTGGTAGCCGCACCATTCACCATGAGCATGATTTTTCAGTATCGCCTTCGGCTTGTACCCCTCCAAAGGTTTGATCTTCCCTCTTGCCACCAAAATTTCAAATGCCTCGGCTTGGGTTACTCCTTGGAGAGGAGTGAAAACTCGGTTGTTGGTGGTACCTTTGTAGCTTTTGAGGGTCGGGCCACTTGAGCATGCTTTATCATTGAACTTTGCTTTGCTGTCGGTGAGCTCTTGCAAATGGGCTTTGAGTTCGGAAACCTCTTCCTTGTGAATTCTTCTTTCATAATCAAGACGGGCCTTGAGTTCAGAAACCTCTTCTTTGTGAATCCTCTTGTCGATATCGAAACGGGCTTGCCACAAATTATCTTTACGGCGGGCGTCCTCGACAATCCTATCCATTTGTTCCCCCATTGATTTCATTACGTTGAGTAACCCTTCGTTGGACACGAAATAATTTCCACCGTTGTTGTTGTCGCCGTTGGAAGCCATTGGACCTATTGGAAGAGCACGGTTGATCTTAGATTGGCCCCACAAACACCTTTTGAGTAAAATAAATTTAACCCACAAACACAAAAAAGACTCAACCATATAAAGAAAATGACTCTTTTTTTTTTTTTTTTTTTTTTATTTACAAAAGTCGGAAGGACGGAGTCTTTTTTTTTTTTTGGGGGTTTCTAGAAAAAATAGTGGAATCGGCACACTAGTATATAGACCTTCTCGCGGTCCCATATACTCATCGGATTCCACCACACTTGTGAGCCCTACATGTGTCGGGATTAAACTAAATTAATGTAGTAAATCATACATGCGGGGACGGATTTTTATTTTCGTCCAAAATAGCCACTTTTGAGGACGGAGTTTTATTTCGTCCATTGCAACAAATTGGCATGTATGATTTGAAGACATTAGTTTAGGGAAATCTCGGCACATGGAAACCGACTTGAGTCACGGAGTGTTAGACCCTAGACTAGAATTGTGTGTCTTGTGGTCGGCTTGAATATGAGGCTCAAAGGTCACCCCCGGCATGTAGTCATGAACTACGCCACGGGCTGAGGTTTACCGCTTCGAAAGAGCCAAGGTCGAGTGGAGCTTGAAACTTTCTAGGACGGGCCTCGACGGGTTTGGGGTTGGACTTGTGCGACTCGATAGTGAGCAGTTGATAAGAATATGTGCATGTAGTGTGAGGTCTAACATGTGACAAAACATTTTTTTTTTCAAAAGAAATAAATAAAAAAACAAATAAGCACATAATTACAACTTTCGAATCACCCGTGTGACCGATAAAAATAAACAGAAAGTAAAAGAAATTGTATGCAGGCCCGGTGCCCACACACTGTCATTCTGTTCTGTTTCTGTGCACTGTTCTGTTCCGGGAATGCGCCCAGAAGCGCGCGCATTGGGTCCTATGCGGAAGGGGCGCGCGTGAGAGGAAGAAGGGCAGAGGCGCCCGCTTCTGGGTGAGAATCTGCAAATCAGTGGGTTCAAGGGATTGCCTTGACCCTTAATTAAGAAAACTTTCCCCTGCAGTAATTGTTAGCACAGAAATATGGAATTGAAGGACAAGAAAGGAGGCGGGCGATTCTGGTAATTGGGGTCGGACGCGCGCGCTTTAGGCCAAGAAGGCCAGAGGCGCGCGCAATAAATAAAAAAACAAATAAGCACATAATTACAACTTTCGAATCACCCGTGTGACCGATAAAAATAAACAGAAAGTAAAAGAAATTGTATGCAGGCCCGGTGCCCACACACTGTCATTCTGTTCTGTTTCTGTGCACTGTTCTGTTCCGGGAATGCGCCCAGAAGCGCGCGCATTGGGTTACCTATGCGGAAGGCGCGCGCGTGAGAGGAAGAAGGGCAGAGGCGCCCGCTTCTGGGTGAGAATCTGCAAATCAGTGGGTTCAAGGGATTGCCTTGACCCTTAATTAAGAAAACTTTCCCCTGCAGTAATTGTTAGCACAGAAATATGGAATTGAAGGACAAGAAAGGAGGCGGGCGATTCTGGTAATTGGGGTCGGACGCGCGCGCTTTAGGCCAAGAAGGCCAGAGGCGCGCGCTTCCCACCCTTTTTACCAGAATGCCCAGAAAACAGTAATAAGAACACCAAAAGTTAAGAACACAAGTTTAACCCTCTAATACGTCCCCAGCAGAGTCGCCACTGTAGATACCCCGGGGAACCACGGCTTGGCTAGAGCGGTGAATTATTCTAGGATGTCTAACTTATATTTAGATTGTTTAGAGTCGCCACCTATGTTTTTAAAGGAACATAAGAAAAACCTAGAAATAGCCTAATTTATGTACAAAACCAGAGATTCGGGAGAGAAGGGTTCGGGGTTAGGTGACGGAGTGGGAAGTACTTAAACACCCACTCCGCCCCGCTTACGCGGGTCTTGCTACTATTGGTGTTCTAATATTTACATGTCCTTCAATTAATTAAATAGAAATGTGCTAACAATTGTGATGAGAAGAAAAATGGGAAATAAAGGGGAAATAAAATAGAATTATTTTATTTATTTAATGATAAAGATTACATGTAACAAGTAATGTTAAAGAATTACATTAAGAGATGAAGAGAAATTAACATGGTGAATTAAAGTTAAGATTAAAATGTAGGGAGATAACCTTAACTAACTTCAATGTGTGAAGTAGTCATGTTGGTCATGTCCCATTAATGGGGATTGCATACATCAAGAAGAAGAAAACAAAGGAAGAAAATGGAGTTGTACCTTGAGAAAGAGGACTTGGAACCTTGACTTGAAAGTGTTGTTGTTGTAATGAAATTGTTGTAGAACAATTTGTGTAGAGTCTTGTTACTAAGAACTCTTGTTGGGAGAATTTGTGTATAATGTAGTTGGTGAATCAAGGTTAGAGTCCAAAAGGAAGTCCTTTTCCAAGGTAGAAGATGATGGTTTTTATAGGTAAAAAAGAGAGGGAAATGATGGAGGGAAATTGGTCATCCATGTGAAATGGAATGGGCCAATCACAAATAAGATAAAGGAATAAAAGAAAAATAAAAGAAATAAAGGAAATCAAATAATAAATGAAAGAAATATTAGTTTTTTGGGAAAAAGCTTAGAATTTGGGATTGAGAGTTAATGAGAAAAGGGGGGATGAATATGGATGTAAAAAGATGGTTTTTTGTGATCAAGAAAAGATGTTTGTAAATAAGAAAAGGGAGGGAAATAAGGTGCAATCCGTTACTGCCAAAGTGGGAAGCGCGCGGGTCCGGCTTTTGGGGCGGGACGCGCGCGCGGCTCACTGGCAGTGCCGGAAGCGCCCGCGGGTGAAAAATGACAGAATGACAGAATGACCCTAAAAGTTAACTCTGTTATGCAGTTTAGTCCAAAACTAACGGAATCAGTTAGGAACTTTAACCGAAGTAACAGAAATTAATGAAAATAAGTTAAATAAAAATACTTTGTATGCAATCGGGGTGAGAGGTCCAAGGCGGGGTGTCTACAGTGCCCTAAAAAGAACACATTCATGTCACATTTTGCAATTGCATTATGTCAAATGAAAAAAAGTAGAGCATATCCAAGAAAAAAAAAATTCATTGACACATTTTTTAAATTCTTAGTAAAATAAAAGAAAATATCAAAAAGTTTACCTGAGTATGAGGACCATTTAGCATTGATGAGAATGTGTCAGAGAGTGATGTTTCTCTACGAGGAGTGAATTCTTCTCTAGGCTGCAACATGTTAAGAATATATTAGTTTACATAGTAAAATAAAATTCAAAAGAAAGACATTTCTAACAATGTATATGTAAATGCAATATTCCACTTGAATGACGTGTAGTAAAGCCAAAATTTACCCCACGTGAGTCCTCAAGAAGATTTAAACCATTTTGAACCTTTCTGGAAGGAATAATTTGTTCTCTAGCCTGTAAATATAACAAAATATTCAATATGAAGACATAAATTTCAAAATATAATGTTTTTCTATTGTAATTTTTTATAATAATAATGTTACCAGCATGTGATGTATAATAGTACCACAATCAACACCATGTGATTACTCAGGAAGATGAAAGTCAGCTAGAATCTACAAAATATTATGTTGTGGTTAACTTCAATTTTTATAGTAAATAAGAAATGTTTACTAACAACAAAAAGGTTTTCACAACACAAATTAAGTACAACCTGAGGATGCTCATTAGTTATACTAGCTCAAACGCACGTGGGACGGACTGATTGGCCTTGAAAGTTTGAATCATAGTATCCCTAAAATTGTATATGATTTACTTGCATGTCTAATATTTATAATGAAATTAAACTAATCATGCTACAGTATATATATTACCTTTGTAGATATACTTTTCACATTTGTATGATCACGCTCGACAAGCAATGACAAATCTTGCGCACTCAAGTAGTTGAAGACCTATATGTACAATTTTTAACATTCATTATCTCATATAATGTAACAAGTATGAAACAAAATTTTCGTAATAAACCAAAATAGAATAATACTACCTCTGGGATGATGGTATTTTTATTTCTAAGATTGCTACCAGGGAGAAGTGATTTCTCATAAGGGGTGAATTCAACCCGTTTCTGTAAAATGAACATGTTATTATAACTACGTGATGTATATTAAAGTGTTTCACATATACCATAATGAATTCATTATTAAAAATATACCACCTGTATACTTCCACCACTTCACTTAACATAATTTTGCTCAAGCAATATTTGTGCAATATCATTAGACTCATCACCATCTTCATGTAATTATATTAAGCACGTGTAGATTCATACACATTGATAAGTTATCAAATAAAAACTATAATGTATACTGATTAATTTTTTCCTTTGTATTTTTGTTAAGATTTATATTTAAATAAATATTCTATACACGAATTAATTTCAAATGAAAATAGAAAAATTGAACTAGTGGCCCTATCTAGTCACGTTATGAAATTTTCTTAACTACATTCAATTAAATTTGAAACAATTGTGGCGTCGTAGATGAGTGACATTTTTATTTGAATTAGCTACACATGTTTTAGTTTCATTACTTTAAATGCAACCCATGTATTATTTATAGTGTATTTTTGATAAATGACACTATAAATTCAGCTTATAGTGTCATTTTCTTGCCAAATGACAGTAAATATTATCCTGTTTTAGTGTCATTACTTTAGATGCCACCCATTCAGTATTTATAGTGTTATTTTTTATAAATAACACTATAGATTAAGTTTATAGTGTAATTTTCTTGCCAAATGACACTAAATATGTATACTCCAATGCCACTATAAATCAAGTGACACCACTATAAATCAAGTGACACTATCTAAACATATAATGTCATTTAGTAATATAATGCCACTAACTTTATGTCACTAATTCACCTTTTTCTTGTAGTGTATGTTTCAAAATACATGTCTTTTTAGACTTCTTCACACATATTAAGAAATGCAATTTATACATAGAAAAAAACTTATGTGCCCCTAACAGAATCCAATTTTCGAGGAAGTTTGAAGGAACATACAAGCGATAGTTCATCATTAATGAATAAGAGTATATTAAGTAAACAAGCGTAAATATTCTTTGAAAATAGTAAAACGTCAAATATTTTGGAACAAAAATTAACTCCTAAAACGATATGTATTTTGAAACAGAGGGAGTACTTATTAGTGACACTTATTAAAAATTAAAAAGAAAGTGCAAAAATTGAACCGTGACAGAAAGAATATGAATTATGAGAAAGTTTAAAAGAGATTACTTGAAGAGTGACAAACCAAAATTATGAAATGTGGAGGTTCATGTGTAGCTTATAGAAATGGAAAAAATGAATCGTAATATTTCATTTGTCCTATAAAAATAGCTTTATTGTTTGAAGTAGTTGATTTGATTTAATATTAATCGAGGATTAAAGAAAAACTACATCAGCAATGAAAATTTTAAAATTTATTAGTGATACACAAATTATAAAATTATTTATACTAATTTTAAAAACAAAGCTATTTATCTATAGAAATAAATGAGACTACATATGTTATAGGGAGGGAATAGATAGGGGTGAGCAAAAAATTTATGGAACCGGACTGGACCAGTGGAACCGGACCAGACCACCTAAAACTGGACCAGACCAGTACATATGGTTTGGTTCCGGTTCTAAAATATTATAGAACCAGTATATTGGTTCGGTCCTGGTTCTTGGTAAAATTAATTCCGGTTAGAACCGGACCGGACCAGTTGTGCATATATTCTATATATATTTATTTTATATGTATTATTATATAGTTAATAAAATTATATACTTATTTTTGTATTATAATTTTTTAAAGATCCATTTAAATTGCTTAATAAAAAAATACTCATTTAATTATTTGTAACTTTGTACCCAACTTAAGCCCCAAAGTCCCAAATCACCATCAAGTCCTAGACTCCTAATCCTTATTCAGTTTCACTTTTCAAGTTTTATATTTCAAAATTCATATCCTCTTTTCAATTTACCCAAAGAGTGAAACCTTAGTATTCGATTCTTCAACTGCGCCGCATCTCTCCCTCCCAAATATTGGTTTATTTGAAAACAAATAAACTTCAAGTGATTAGAACCGGACCAGACCAGACTAGTAGAACCAGAACCAGTGTATTGGTTCTAACAAGTACTGGTTTGGTTCCGGTTCTAAATTTTTATAAAACCAGCGTATTGGTTCCGGTTCTGGTTCTGTGATTTTTTGTCAATAAATGGACCAGACCGGACCATGATCACCCCTAGGAATAGATAATTAGTTTTCTTAGAAAATGAATATATATATATATATATGGTCGCGCTTCTGTGAGAACCATTTTATATGAGAACCGTGAGAACCAATCATAACCATTAGATTAGAAAAAAAAAATCAAGGGTCCAGATGTTAGATACATTGGATACACTTGGATACATTAGTTAATTTTCGAAAAACAATTGGATACATTAGTTTTTAACATAGTGTATCCAAGTGCAACACTTAGATACAATACTTATTAACCTATTGTATCCAAGTGTAATATCAATTTTTTTGTGATGTATCTAAGTGTATCAATTGTATCTAATATATGGACCCTTGATTTTTTTTTATAATCTAATGGTTATGATTGGTTCTCACAGTTTTCACGATATTTAGGTTCTCATTTGAGCACCTACCTACCTATATATATATATATATATATATATAATATATATATATATAGGTAGGTGCTCAAATGAGAACTTAAATATCATGAGAACCATGAGAACCAAGGATAGCCATTGGATTAGACACAAATCAAGGGTTTAGATTACATTTTTAGTTTAAAAATTCGGTGGCATTCTTGTAATTAGGTTGACAGACAAAGGGAAGGGCAAAATATCATGTGTGTTCTAGAATTTGCCACGTCATCACCCAAAATTTCCCTAAATTTTCAAAATTAAATATCTCATTAACTACAAATCGAAAAAATAATCCGAGAACACTGATTTTTTTGTCCCGACGAGACGAATCAAACTACATCCCTGAAGATAGGGTTTTGAAAAAATAATATTGAACAACGTCTAATTTTTAAAATACGCTTAGATACAATATGTGTTTGCCTATTATATCTAACTGCATTGTTATGAACATTGTATTGGATACAAATGGCTATTTAGCTATTGTATCTAACTGCAACGTGTCAACATTGCTGTTGGATACAATAGGTGTTTGCCTATTGTATCTAACTGAATTGTTATGAACATTGTTGTTGGATACAAATAGCTATTTAGCTATTGTATCTAACAGCAATGTATCAACATTGCTGTTGGATACAATAGGTGTTTGCCTAATGTATCTAACTGAATTGTTATGAACATTGTATTTGATACAAATAGCCATTTAGCTATTGTATCTAACAGCAATGTGTCAACATTGTTGTTGGATACAATAGGTACAATGTTGACACATTGCTGTTAGATACAATAGCTAAATAGCTATTGTATCCAATACAATGTTCATAACCATTCAGTTAGATACAATAGGCAAACACCTATTGTATCCAACAGGAATATTGACACATTGCTGTTAGATACAATAGCTAAATAGCTATTTGTATCCAACATCAATGTTCATAACAATTCAGTTAGATACAATAGGCAAACACCTATTGTATCCAACAGTAGTGTTGACATCTTGCTGTTAGATACAATAGCTAAATACTTATTTGTATCCAATACAATGTTCCTAACAATTCAGTTAGATACAATAGGCAAACACCTCATGTATCCAACAGCAATGTTGACACATTGCTGTTAGATACAATCCCTAAATAGCCATTTGTAGCCAATACAATGTTCATAACAATTCCGTTAGATACAATAGGCAAACACCTATTGTATCCAACATCAATGTTGACACATTGCTGTTAGATACAATTGCTAAATAGCCATTTGTATCCAATACAATGTTCATAACAATTCCGTTAGATACAATAGGCAAACACCTATTGTATCCAACATCAATGTTGACACATTGCTGTTAGATACAATAGCTAAATAGCCATTTGTATCCAATACAATGTTCATAACAATTCCGTTAGATACAATAGGCAAACACCTATTGTAACCAACAACAATGTTGACACATTGCTGTTAGATACAATAGCTAAATAACTATTTGTATCTAACAGCAATTTTCATACACATTGTTATTGGATACACTAGCTACCCCCTGTTGTATGCAATGCGATATTCATATCATTACCGTTAGATACAATAGCAAACACCTATTGTATCCAACATCAATGTTGACATATTGCTATATAGATACAATAGCTAAATAGCTATCGTATCCAATACATTGTTCATAACAATTCAGTTAGATATAATATGCAAACGCCTATTGTATCCAACAGCAATATTGACACATTGCTGTTAGATACAATAGTTAAATAGCTATTTGTATCCAATAGCAATGTTCATAACAATTCAGTTAGATACAATAGGCAAACACCTATTGTATCCAACATCAATGTTGACACATTGCTGTTAGATACAATAGCTAAATAGTCATTTGTATCCAATACAATGTTCATAACAATCCAGTTAGATACAATAAGCAAACATCTATTGTATCTAAGCGTATTTAAAAAAATTGTCGTTGTTCAATATTATTTTTTTAAAACCCTATCTTCAGGGATGTAGTTTGATTCGTCTCGTCGAGACAAAAAAATCAGTGTTCTCGGATTATTTTTTCGATTTATAATTAATGAGATATTTAATTTTGAAAATTTAGGGAAATTTTGGGTGATGATGTGGCAAATTCTGGAACACACATGGTATTTTTCCCTTCCCTTTGTTTGTCAACTTAATTACAAGAATGCCACCGAAGTTTTAAACTAAAAAAGTAATCTAAACCCTTGATTTGTGTCTAATCCAATTGCTATCATTGGTTCTCATGGTTCTCATGTAATTGAGTTCTCATAAGAGCATGACCCTATATATATATATATATATATATATATATATATATATATATATACACACACTTCCTCTATTCCAGACCAATGTGCACTATTACTGTTCATTTGGTCAACTTAATAGCATTTTTTAAAAGTGCATAAAAATATACTCCCTCCATCCCACCTTAATGTGAACTTATTTCCTTTTCGGTCAGTCCTACCTTAGTGTGAACCACCCAAAAATGGCAAAGAATCTTTACTATTCCTCCCACCACTCTCTCTCTTACATTACTTTTACACTCACAACACCAATCAACTTACTATTTCTCCCACTCATTCTCTTTCCTATTTAATTTTTCACACTCACAAACTCCTCCTCCTCCTATTTCTTTCTCTTACTTTTTCTTAGTTTGTATGCCCAACATTTTGGTTCACACTAAGGTGGGACGGAGGGAGTATAAGTTTTTATAAAATTATAGTTAAGATTCAATTGAGCACTAAAAAAAAAATCAAATTGTGAGACAGAGGTGCTATAACAAAGTAAATTATTTCTTCATTCGGCATGGCATTTTAAAAGTAGAACAACTTTCTAGGCTTTCAATACTCTCTCTCTCTCTCTCTCTCTCTCTATGTTAGTTGTTAGAATTGGTCTCATGTAAAACGCGTTTTTCCTACTAATGGTTAGGAAAAACGTGTTTTTCAAAACCTTCTAGGTATCACTTTCAAAGGTTCTGTCTATCAATCTCTTATCCAGAAGACTTTATATTGATATCCAAAAGGCTTTATACTGATATCCAGGACTCTTCTAGCTATCACTTTCAAAAATTCTGGCTATCAATCTCATATCCAGAAAGCTTTATATTGATATCCAAGACCCATCTGGCTATCACTTTCAAAGGTTCTCGCTATCAATCTCATATCTAGAAGCCTTTATATTGATATCCAGAACCGTTGAGAAGTTCCGATTATTTACAAAAATGACCCTTCTGGCTATCACTTTCAAAAGTTCTGGCTATCACTTTCAAAAGTTCTGGCTATCAACCGCATTTTTTTTAAAACACGTTTTTCTTAAGCGTTTGAAAAAACGCGTTTTTCCCAAAATTTTTGGTAGTTGTTAATTGTTCCTAGACAAATACAATTTCTATTTGGCAATGTGAACAGGTTAGACTAGGGATGACCAAACACGGTTCCGGTTACGGTTCCGGTTCGGAACCGCCGGTTCCGGTTCGGAACCGCCGGTTCCGGTTCGGCTTTTATGTGAACCTTAACCGGCCCTTGGTTACACCGGTTCCGGTTCCGGTTGTCACAATACGGTTCCGGTTCGATTCCGGTCCGGTTCCGGTTCGGTTCCACAGTTCATTTTTTGATGGATTTTTAACGGTTAATTCTGATGAAACTGTTAGAAATCTGTCAAAAACACATTTTTATTATTTTCATTCACTGATTTTGGCAAAAAAATCAGTCAAAACACAACTTTTCTTGTCAACTTTCCATTAGTAACGGTTAATTCTAATGAAACTGTTAGAAATCTAATGATTTTGATGGTTTTTTAACGGTTTTACTGACGGTTCAGACGGTTCCGGTTCGCGGTTTGGTTGGGCGGTTCGGAACCGCCGGTTCACGGTTTTTTGGGGGGTTGAACCTTAACCGGCCCTTATCCAAAACGGTTCCGGTTCCCACGGTTCCGGTTTTCGTGGCGGTTCATGGCGGTTACGGTTTTTTCGGTTCCGGTTCCGGGCCGGTTCGACGGTTCCGGTCCGGTTTGGCCATCCCTAGGTTAGACAAGTTCATGAAAACTCATGGTTTTAGTTAAGAAGTTTTAGGCTAAAAAAAATTCATGGAAAATAAAGAAAACAATAACAAATTTCATAAAAAAAAAAGGAAAGAAAACAATAACAAAATTAATTTATGAGTAAAATAAATCTTAAAACATGATTTCATATTTAAGAATCAATTAGCAATTACTATTTTTTAAGAATATTTATTTAATGAATTAAATGACTTTATTTAATCTCATATGAAATTTAATTTGGTGACTAATTTGTATTTAATGGAAAATAAAATATTTTCCCACCAAACAAGCGTAATATAGTCAATTTTTATTAAAAATAAAAAGACATTACATTTCAAAGAGGATAAAATATTTAGGGCCATGGACTCTAGGGCCCCTAGGCCCAGATACAAATACTATTTAGGAAACCCGAGATCTGTAATTCCCCATACACCCCTCATATATTTTCCGCCTGCTAAAGCACAATTCTACCCTCCTGTCCGCGCAACCGGGAGACACGTGACACGCTTTTTTTTTTTTTTTTTTTTTTTAATTCTATCAAAAAGTGGTTTCTTAATTAACCGCCTGGAAAAACCCTTTTCATTTCTCTCAAAAATTTCTCTCTCTAAAATTAACGATTACACCGAGCGATTACACCGGCGGCACATGATTCACCTCCATTTATTCCGACGAATCTTCACGCGAAGTTGAAGCAACTTCACGCCTAGGAAAACTAGTAGGTATGTCTATTATTTCTGGAAAAATTCAAACAAATTACCAAATATTCACAAACTTGAACTTTTTTTGTATTTTGTGGTTGATTTTGTTCGTTTATTTCATGATTTAAGCAGTATTGTTGTAGATTATAAGACTTTGCATGTTCATATAAGTATTTCGTTCATAGTTTTTGGTTGATTTTGTTCAAAATTTTTGCTTCTGTTTTTTTTTGGTATTGTTTTATAATTTATGAGAGTTTTCATCCTCATAAGAGTTTTTTTGGTTGATTTTGTTTAAATTTTGAAAACAAATTTGTGTATTATATAAGACCTATGTGGTCTGTCATTTAACAGTGTTAATTGTTGCATTTGTTGTATTGTTCTGTTTTTGTTATGTCTTATAAGCCTAAATTATCATAAGACATTAGTCTCATGTACAAATGTGTGAACGGGGCTTTAGTTTTCATAAGAATTTTTGGTTATGTCTTATAAGCCTAAATTATCATAAGACATTAGTCTCATGTACAAATGTGTGAACGGGGCTTTAGTTTTCATAAGAGTTTTTGGTTATGTTTTATAAGCCTAAAGTATCATAAGACATTAGTCTCATGTACAAATGTGTGAACGGGGCTTTAGTTTTCATAAGAGTTTTTGGTTATGTCTTATAAGCCTAAAGTATCATAAGACATTAGTCTCATGTACAAATTTCTTCTGACTTATAACTTACTTACAATCTCTCATAAAAAGTCTTATATATGAGGTTTTAGTCATGCATAAGGTAGTTTTGCGCTGTCTTGTGATAATTATATAAGACATTTTCATATTTTTAGATATGTTTATAAGACTTTTTTTAGTAGATGACAATCAAACAAGCAATGAAGTTCAAACCGTATGATCACAAGTCAGTGACGTGTGTCAAATCAACACCTTCACCAAAGTCTTTGGAGGGGACACCATATATTTCTCCCATACCACATAGTATATCTGAATCCTCAGCACAACATACACCGTTAACAAGATTGAGGAAAAGAAAGCAGGTTGAACAAGAAACAGATTTGCCTTCACCAACTGCTACAATTTTAACAAGGTCAAAAAAGAGGAAAGAGACTGAGCAAAGCACAGAGTCTGGAGGTACTGAGGGGAAAGGAAAATTACAGACCCCTTCACCAAGATCAAAACCCTAGAAAGCTTCGAAAAAAGGAAAAGAAATACCTCCTACTGTGAATAGAAGAATTAATCCGAAAGGAGTGTCAAAGAAGGTAAAAGATTTGACTTGAATCCCGAACTACCGGCCAAATGTGCATGCTATTCATGCAATTTTGAAGGATACACCTTTAAAGCAAACACATTTGGACAAGTTGAAGCTTACCCCATTCTACAACTTCTTCAATGCCATTTCCTCAAATATGGATTTCAAATACCGCAAGCTTGATAATACAATTGAGGAAATAGTTTTGTGCTATGATTCTAGGGTCCAGAAATTCAATCTTGGTGGCGAGTTTGTTGATGTAACAGCAGCTGATGTTACAGCCATTTTTGGACTAGTTGGTGGATCTCAAGAAATGGATTTTAAGAAGCTGAGAAAAGATTTCAAAACATTTGATTTGGTGAACCGTCATTTTTTGAATTGTCCTAGTGGTGTTAACATGAAGATGGTGAAAGAGACTCTGAAAAGAATTTACTTGAGTGATGACCAAAAAGACATTGAAGATGTTGTAAAGCTTCTTGTTCTTATAGCAATGGGCTCTTTGTTTTTTGCATCTAAGGCAGAGCTCATGACATCGGCCTTTTTTTACTCTGCTGATGATTTGAAGAACAATGAAAAATATGATTGGTCAAAAGCAATTGTTGAAAATCTGAAGCAGTCTCTCAATGAAAAGTCTTCTACACCTCTTCTTGTGATAGGATGTGTATCGCTTTTACCTGTAAGTTCATACATTGTTTATATTAGTCTTTTTTAATTAAAATCTGCATTAACGTATACAGTCTGTTGATAATGTTTTTCATTTTTTTTTGAAGCATTGGTTTAATGAGCACACAACTATCTTCACCCCGTCAAGGAGCTTGTTCCCTAGATTCATGAAGTGGGACATATCAAAGAAAATAAAAGATTTTAAACAGAAGATTAGAGAGCTCACAGCGGAACAGGTATGAACTCTTATGTCTTATATGTCTCATGACTAGTATAGGTATCTGACTTATATGTCTTATGAAGTTTATGAATGTGTCTATAGGACTTTAGTCTTATGAGACTTTTCCTATATTATATTTAAAAAAAAAATATTGGTCTTATATAGGTCTTATATGTCTCTGACTAAAATCTTATGAAGGTTATGCAAAGTATCATAAGACTTTTCATATATTATATTTTAAAAAATATATAGGTCTTATATGTCTTATATGTCTCTGTCTAAAGTCTTATGAAGTCTTATGAATGTAATGATCTTTGAAAAAATAGGTTATAAATTGTGAGATTCAGCTAACCAATGATGAGAAGTTGATGTTAGAAAATGTTGATGAGGGGGAAAATGATGTGCAGAGAGAATTTAATCATGATTATAATGATGTTGGACTAGATAACATCAGTTCAGGTAATAACATAATTTTCACCCCTATTGGAGAACGTAACAACACTTCTGAGGAAGAAAAAATGAATGCTGAATTGCATGAATTTCGGATTGAAAATGAAAAATTGAGAGCTCGAATTGAAGAGCTGGAATCAGGTGCTGATAAATGAAAATAAGAGGTTGATATCTAATAATGAAAGATTACACGCTAGACTTGAAGAAATAGAATTGGAGAAGACTGTTGAGTTGATTAACCTCAAGAAAGAAAATGAAATGTTGAAAGCAACAATTGAAGAGATAAAGTTGGAAAATGAAAATCTGATCAAGGAAATGGATGAGTTGAAAGAAAAGCTTGATGAGTGTAAGAAGAAATATAGTGAGATAGTTGAAGAGGGCCAAGTTTTAGTGGCATCTGAGGCAGAGATTAAAAAAAATTAGAAGAGGCTGAGGCGAAGATACTTGCGAGGGATATGACCATAAAGGCAAAAGAGGGAGAAATTCAGAATATGGTGTCCGCTCACCTTCAGCAAGTTGAAAATCTTACAAAAGAGAATGAGGAAACAATTTTTCAGCTGATTGGGCAAATAAGTGATAAAGACATAGAAAACAAAAAACTGATAAATGAGAGGAAAGAAGAGAACAAGATGAAAGAAGCTGGTGAAAAGTATGGAGGAAGAGGAAAACGACAACAACAGGTTTTGAAAATTGGATCTGTTGAAAGGCGTGTCAAGGAAAGAGATGATGGAACAAGGAAGATATCACAAGTAGTGAAAGATCCTGATTATGTAAGACCAACAAAGAGAAAAGAGAAACAACAAAAGAAAAAAAACGAAAAGGAGAAAAAAGAAAAGAGGAAGATAGATGAGATAGTCGAAGTTGACGATCTCCCTGACTTTGAATTGATGAAAACAAAAGCACTTTTGCTCATAAAAACCACTGACACACTTAAAGCAATTCCTCAACAGTACAAAGACAAGTATGCAGAGTTGTGTCTCCTTTGCGACAGGCAGTAAGTAACATATTTTACTTATTATAATATATATATTTATAAGTAAAATATATATCATTAATTTGTTTTTTTTTCTTTTTACAGTGATTCTGTGTTGCTGGGAAAGTTAAATCATGTTTCTATGAATGATTTGTGGGAGCTGGCAAATGAAAAAATGACCGAATCTCCTGTATGTTAAATTATATATCTTCTCTTATAGTTATTTCTTAATACCAACGTGTCTATTTGTATAATACATTTGTGGATGATTTATATAGGTGTTAGATGCTTATCTTGAAATTTTGAAGGAGAGATATGCAAATACACCTACTCCTACTGGTAGTCAACCGCTCAAAGTTGGTTACGTGACAAGTTTATGTATAGTAAATATTGTTTACTAATAAATTATTGAAATGTTTTTCTTGCATTTTATTTGTATTTAATATTTTTTTCATATGCAGAATTATTTGAGAGGAAAAAAGCCTGATGATATTGCATCAACAATTCATAAGGTCCTCTTGAAGTTGGTCAAAGAAGGGGTGAATTACATTCTCATCCCAGTGCACATTGCAGCAGGCGAGCATCCTAGGACAGTTGATCATTGGACATTAATTGTTTTGAATCCGGAGACTGGGGTGTGTTCATTCTATAATTCTTTACATCCAAGAACAGGGAAAGACAGCTATTTAATCAATGCCAGAATTGTGGTATGTTCTTAACAGTAACTTTTTTTTGAAACATGTTATGAGGAATAGGATTATGATTTTTTTTGTTGTTTTCTTGATTCATTTCAATCATGTAAAGAATGTATTAGCTGGAGAAGACGACTCGGCTACAAACGAAGGTGGTTTCAAACCATCATTCTCAAAGATTCGGTGGACTCCACAACAGCAATATGGGAGTCTTAATTGTGGAATTCATGTGTTGATGGCTGCACAAGATATATTTCAAAAAGGGGAAGTGAGCAGGAAATATAATGAAGATGCTTCCATCACATATAGAGCAAAGATATTTCAAGACATTTTATCCCATAGGGACTGCTTATATCGACTTTAGTTTGACTTAGGAAACTCAATAATCTAGAAGGTAGGGTTGGTTATTCAAATACGATGATATTGGTTTTTGTGTTGATGATGATCTAGACACTAGGTTTTGGGCAACAAATTGTTTTGCTTTTTGTTTAATGTAGTTGAGAGTTATTTTGCGGAAGCTATAAGAAAAAGTAATTTTACAGGTCTTATGAGTACCTTATAAGACCTGTAACAATGCTTTTCTTTTTCAAATAAAGTCTCATTAGTAACTTATAAGACCTATATATAGTAATTTATAATACTTATCACTCATAAAGACACACAATGCAATGCTTTTGAAAAAAAAATCATACATGTACTAGATAAAATCTAATAGAATCATTTAAAAATGTCTTATGAGTAACATATAAAACCTATATAAGACATAACATATAAGACATATCACAGCATGTCTGTAAAAAAGGTCTTATGAGTAACATATAAGACCTATATAAGACATACAGCATGTCTGTAAAAAATAAGTTTTATGTGTAGTATATAAGACCTAAAATAATCATTAATTAGGTCTTATGAGTAACATATAAGACATATATAAGACTTAACTTATAAGACCTATCACAACATATCTATAAAAAAATTCTTATGTGTAGTATATAAGACCTAAAATAATCATAAATTAGGTCTTATGAGTAACATATAAGACCTATATAAGACATAACATATAAGACATATCACATCATGTCTATAAAAAGGGTCTTATGAGTAACATATAAGACCTAAAAGAATCATTAAAAAGTTCTTATTAAACTAAAATATTTCCATAAATCATAATAAGAAAAATAAAATAATAATCCAACACAAAAATTCATTCAAAAAAATTCAACAAAATAATAATCTCCAAACTATTCAATTCTCATAAGAAAATACCAAATGTATGAATCAACATAATAATTGAACACAAAAAGCCTATTGTTCTAACTACAATGGTTCTTTGCATGATCTCCTATTATGATATCCAGATTTCCCACAACGATTCCTTTTCATAACTTCTCCTCTTCCTTGATACCGAGTCTTTCTTGTCCTACCTGGAGCACGTTTAGTTGCAGGAGGGAGTATAACAGCTTCTTCATCAACCATAGCTTTACCAAATGAAGGAATAGGAGGGATAGAAAATCCATAACACTTCTGGTAGTGACTTGTATAGAAATAAGGCTCAATAAATGGTAAACCACTTTCACTAGTCCTCGACAAAACTGCAATCGCATGAACACACGGAAAACCTTGATGCTGCCACTTCTCACATGTACATGTAAACTTTCGAATATCAACAGACATCGAAGGATCAGAGTGAACTTCAAACATATGATCATTAGAAGAAGAGATATCCCATGACTTACCATACTCAAGCCTTCTTTTATATCTATTGTCCTTCAATGGACACAGATTTGTTTTCCAATTCAAAGATTCCTGTCTATGCTTGTTCATTCTCTGCATTACTTTTAACTGGATTTGATCAACTAACTCCAAGACGGGAAGACCTTTATATTCTTTTATTTATGAGTTAAAAGACTCTGCAGCGTTGGAGCACATCTCACCATATCGCTTCCCCGGGAAATAAGCACTCGCATAGTTCACAGCCGGAAGAGCATTCATAAATTCTTCCACCTTGGTACCACCTTCTTTCTTCATTTCGCTCAAATAAAACTGAAAGAGATCATGTGTTGGAGCTAACGAACATTGAGATATTTTATGAAGCATATTTTAACGAAGCTCTGATGAAAATCCTCTGAATTTGTCCCTCAGATTGTTCCTGATATGGAACATGCAAAAAGAATGTGAAGCAGAGGGCATAATCTCCTTAACTGCTGTGATGATCCCTTGATTTCGATCTAAAATGAATGTCATTGTCCTTTCATTTATATGAGGTTCCAGATTTTGAAGAAACCACCTCCAATTCTCTATATTCTCCGAGCCTACGATTGCAAAAGCAACGTGAAAAAGACCTACAATAAGAAAAAAAATTTAAAACAATAAATATGATTCTTATTATTTGTAATGAGACTTACAACTAAGGTTACAGTTCTTATAAGTAAACTCAAAAAGACAAAATATCATACCATTGTTCACATCCTTTGCTGTTGCTGCCAAAAGAGTGCCTTTGAGCTTTCCATAAAGAAATGTCCCATCAAGAAATAACATGGGCCGACAAAATTTAAATCCATCTAGACATGCACCAAAAGCAACAAAACAACGCTCAAATTGAGAAGTCTCATGATCATAATCAATTATAGATTGAAAGTTTGGGTCTAACTCCTTTACTTTATTAAAGTAATGTCTCATACTGTCATAAGATGAAGATGCATCACCATACACAGCTTGCTTTGCCTTCTCAATACCTCTCCAAACTGATTTTTATGAAACTTCATAACCATAACCTTTCCTAAAATCATTCAATACATCCTTTGGCCTAATAGATGGATTACCTTTGACATCATCAATGAGGACACTAGCATGTACCCCAGAACGCAACCTATCCCCTTGTCTGTACCCATTATTAACAATATCTATACATGTATGGTTTGGAACATACGTCCTAATGTAGAAAAAACCATTAACCTTTTCAATAGAGCCATGAATCCTCCAAGGACAACCTTTATCAACTTTATATCTACACTGAGCAGTTACACGCTTTTTGTCATTCTTCAGGTACTCAAATTCAAAACCAACTTCAGTAGCAAATATACAAAGAGAATTTCTGAATTCTAGACACCCCCTTCGAATATTTGCCCAATTTTTTCTATTGCAGTTGCCCATCCTGTACTTTTCAACACCTTATCTCTATGACGAAAGAAGTTAACAGGAGCATGGTTCTTACTACTGCTACCACTAAACTCAACATCACTAAACTCAACATCATCATATTTAACAACATCTCCACAAACTGGTTTCAAATATTCAGATATGCCACAAATCATACTGGTAACAGAAACTTCCTCCACATTTATATCAATGGAATCAAGCCCAGTCCTACGTATAACCATACTCAAGCATATAAAATCAACTTCATTAACCAACAAACAACGAGGATTATTAGCTAAAGCATAAGACAGAGACATTGTGTTTCTTTTCAAATTGTCCCGTCTCGAACAGATAAATTCCATAATTGACTCAAAAGATGAAAATCGAGAAAACAATGAAACAGCAGTCAAATCACCAAACTTGAAGAATGCAATTACATTTGAATCCATGATGTAAATCTGAACATAATAAAAAAAACACCTAATTACAATCCACACCACGAACCCAAAGATCTAGGGTTTTTTCAATGATAAACCGAAATACAGATGCAGATACATACCAATTGTTTGAAGACGATACATACAATCCACACCATGATCTAGGGTTTTTCGAATCAGATTCGAAATTGAAAAATCACCGTCGCACTCTCCATCGCCATCGGCTCTCTCTTCACGAAAAAAATGAGCGAGAAAATGAGTCGTACGTCGAAAGCGAGGCTTATATACAAGGGTAAAATGGGAAATCCATATTTTCATAACTGACGTCAGCAGAATAGTAATTTTGAAGGCCAAATAAGTGAGGGGTGTATGGGAAATTTGCATCTCCGCCCAAGTCCTTATCTGGTATTTGGTCTGGGCCGGGTTTTATCAGTAATTAAATCTGGGACTGGGGGCCCTAGGGGAAATTTTCTTAATATTTATTCAATTTTTAGAGATGGACAGTAAAACTAACCATAAACTTCATTTTTTTTTAAACATTATTAATGATTGCGTTAAGCCCAAGGCCCAACTATAATCTCTTCATCTACTGGCATGTGACTTTTCCTACGAGACAACACTTCACCCAAGTAGTCAAATGAAAACATTACTTTTTCCCTCCCTCTTTAAGCCGTTGTTAATCCATAAAAAAAATGGTTAGAGCGGGAAAACTTGGCATGAGAGGCTGACACTGACACGTGTACAACGCTGATATCAACGGCTTCTAAATTAGTATATAGTTATAGAATAGATGATTAGAGGGTGAATGAATTAACGGGGTACTGATGACGCCACGATATTTGGGTCTTTATGGGGTGGCCAAAGAATACAAAATGCTCTCATAGTCATCAAATGCGTGAGATATCTTACTACGAATTAGATTTGTTTTATCTGTTTATAGATTTCACAATTCTGATAAAATTTAACTATATTTATTTTAAATTTTAAGTGTTGCAGTTCATTTGAAATTTGTCAAAAAAATGTTTTACTTAATTATACATTTCTCATACCAAAACTAATTTATATATCAAAAAATGCAAATTTTATTTAGAAGCGTAAAAAAAAGTACATCATTTATCAATCAATATTAAATTGTTATCTATTCTCACAACCCGCCAAGTGAAACTATGACATAAAATACATGGGACATCGTCACATAGGCTTAAATGCATATTCATGAGAGTGGAAACATAAGTCTCATATTACAAATAATATTATACTTCTTCCGTCCTACTTCAAATTGAACAAAAAAGTCATGGCACAAGAATTAAGGAAAAAAGTGAAAAGGGTGATATGTTGTGAGTGCAGATAGTTGGGTAGGTTGGGGAATAGAATGTGGGTTAGGTTATGTGAGTATAGCAAGTGAGTCCCAATTGATAATTATTAAAAACTTTCTACTTTTGGATTTTGCAATTTCTATAGTACACCAAAAATGACAAATTTTGCACTTTAAAATGGGACGGAATGAGTATTAAAATTTACTTTAAATATTGAAAGGCCCTGTTATACTGAATGAACAGATTAGTTAAAACTTGGACAGCTAACTGTTTGAGGTTAGCTGTTGAGAGATAATAATAATAAAAGAGACGTGCAGCGGAATATAAATGAAACAATAAATGAAAGGACAAGTGTAGTGTGTGTGTGTGTGTAAGTGTAAAGACAAGAGTGTACATAGTATTTTAAAGTGGTTCAGAGGCAAAACCTTTCTCTTACATCCACCCCACTGTTAGAACAGTGAGACCAATTCACTAAAATATTCTCTTCAATAAGAGTTACAAGAATTGATAAGGCAAGTTCCTTTGAACCCCCTCTACTTAATTGACACTTCAATTAAGGTTGCTTCTTTCAAAGCGAGAACAAAAGAGAAAATAAAATAATCACAAGTGTGTTTACAAAATAGCTTGGCTGTTAGCTGGCTGGATGTGGGTTGTAACTGGGTGCAAGATGGCACAATATTTGCAGGGGATTTAAGCAAATATTTAGATATGCAGTGTGAATGCAGGGGAGTTTTAAAAGTTTTTCAAAGGGAGAAAGGGTTGTAAAAATTAGGAAGGGGCACTTGACAACATGCCAGTATACTCCTTTATATAGGGGTTGGCATATAGCCATTGGGGGACAAGAATACAGAGAAGTAAATAGTCTGTCTTTGACTGGGTTGAATAACACTTTATTTCTCCTTTGTATGCAGGCTGTCAAGGGAAAGGTTTATGCAGGCTTGATCAAGATTCAATATGAGTTAATCCAATGATCTAAATTATTGGATTAATCGTTCTTCAAAGATCTGATGAAGTGGGGTCAGCTGTTGGTGAAGAACAGTCTTAGTTGTTGAGACAGGGGGCCTTAGCTATTGGCCTTTTAAGGCTTGATCTGTTGAAGCTTGTTTGTTATTAGCATTTTGATAATTATTGTAAGTATAAGGGAGTCTGTAAAAGGTGGTTTTTCAGTTTGTTGGATGTGTAGATGATAGGTAGATCATGTAATGACTTGACTGTTGTCTTGAATGGAAAACAATGAAGCTTAGCTGTTGAGCTTCTGTCTTGGGCTGCCTGTGCTCAGGTC
Organism: Campanula takesimana; assembly: GCA_026119855.1. Lineage (NCBI taxonomy): Eukaryota > Viridiplantae > Streptophyta > Magnoliopsida > Asterales > Campanulaceae > Campanula > Campanula takesimana. The sequence continues at coordinate 120,476 of JAOWBW010000163.1, read as the reverse complement.
TTGTATACATCATATAATCAATGGATTGATTATTTATTTATCAAAACATAGTTACTATGATTAATTGTGAGTTAAGCATAGTGAGGTACTAACAATTTCTCACTTTTTGGTAAATAAATAAAGACATTTGATTATGTACCCTGCAAATATAATGCTAAGGAAATAGAACACCAATGAAGAGAAAATCTTCTTGATAGTTTTGCTTGGCAAACAAGCTGTTAAACAAACTAAATTCTACTTTTAAAAGAAATAACTGAAAAGAAAAGATAGGCATTGTTCTGAACAACTATTCAAAACAGAGAAAACAAACCAAATAACCTATACTAAGTATTCTGAATTCTCTCCACAGCTTTTAGTTCTTGAGTGAGTGCAGCTCTTCTCACTGGTTCATTCCTTCTGTAGGACCATTCATTGTTCCAATCAAGACCCATCATGTGGTTATACTGGAAATGTTGGTCTTGTATGGCTATCAACTGAGTTTTGGTGAGAACAGGTTGATTGTAAAGAAGTCTTGGGCCAATCCAGGCTTGCAGTTGCTGAGGAGACCTGGTTTCTTCTGCAGGAGAGACCCCCATGGGATAGTCCTTGTAAAGAGATGCAGGCCTTTTCTTGATTAATTTAGGTTGGGGAGCTTGGAAGTAGGAGTGGATGGATGCCTGAGATGGTCTTGGAGGCAAGGGTTGGCTGCTGGGAGGAGGAGGAGGGAAGGCTGTTGGGGTTGGCTGTTTAGGAGATGGAGGGATTGGATTCTCACCTCTTTGAAGGATGAACTCAGATACATTGTCAAGCTTTTTGAGAATGGCCGATTTGATTTATTTGATGAGGGTGGCTGAGAATTGGTTGAAGTCAGTGAAGGTGAGATGATATGGAGGGGTGTATTTGAATGGATCAAAATTAGGAGGGAGATTTGCAAATTGAGATCTGGATTTCTTATGGAATGTAGGAGGAGGTGGAGGAAGATGTTGAGGATACACAGAAGAGATTGGGAAGAGACTCTTGACAATGAGTCCCATTATACAGATCTTTTTGGAAAGCAGAGTCCAAAAGATGGACTGGGCATATTGAATACACAGAGCATACATAAGGGAGGAAGGGGTGTAGAGACATTCTTGAAGATTCTCAGAAATAAGATGGCAAAAGAAAAATTCCCATTCTGGAAGAGTTGAAAGAGTGATGGGATTGGGTAGTTTAGGTGCTTTGAAAAAGAAGCAGTATTGGGTTGAGATTCTGAACTGTTTCCATTCTTCATAGGCATGGAACAATTGGCCCCCAATGTTTCTAGCATGAATGCTCATATGGGTTTTAGTCATATCCCAAGGGTTGGAAATGTTGTGAGGGTTGAGAAAGGGAGGAAGGTGAGGAAGAGAGACAAACTTTTTGTGAGCCTCAATGACAGTTGTGACTGAAAAGTCAATGTCACAATCTAAAGCCCAGAAGCTAGGAGTGGGCATGGAAGTGTCTAGATCAATTTGAGAGAGAGAAGGTGATTTAGAAGGTGGGATAGCTGATGGGGAAAGTTTGGGAGTAGATGATCCACCTTGACCTTGGGATTTCCTTGCTTCTCCAATCCTCATGAAATCAAAGGCCTTAAGAGCCTCATCCATAGAAAATTTACTAGAAAGCTGTTCAAAAAGGGTTGATGTATCATCATCAGACAGATTAGACACAGATTTATCTTTGATAAACTCAATGATTTGAGGATTGAGAATAGGAATAACAGTAAGTTGATCAGGGGATAAATAAGAAGGGGATGCTTGAGTTTGAAGGGAAGGAGGAAGATGAGTCTCAGTTGATGGAAAGAACTCATGAACAGGAGAGTTCCCCCTTGACCTGACAGGGATATCTGAACTGGGTGAGTTCCCCCTTAAGATTTTAGTAGGAGAGATGGTTTGAGAAGTAAGGTCAAGAATTCCTTCAATGACAGCAGCATGATCTGAACTGGAAGTCAAATTGGGAGAGGGAGGAGATAGGGATCTGACATGTCTTCTTTTAACTATGAATTGATCTGCAGAAGAGGATGAAGATGTTACCTTGTCAGTTGGATCAACTGACTTAGCTGCTGGGATATCCTTCTTAGCTGTTGGCATAGCTTTCTCAGCTATTGGCACAACTTACTCAGATGGTCCTTGACCTTGCTTGGCTTTTCTGATTTCATCAAGTTGTTGTTGTAGAGACAACTGAACTCCATATTCTTTTGCATCAATCTCCATTACACCACTAGAGCTACTTGCTTTCTTAACTTCAGATTCTTCTTCACTCACTGTGGCTTCATCATCAACAAACACCTTGCTCTTAGTTTTGTGAGCAGGTTTGATCACTTTAAATTCAGCAGTTGTGTTCTCATGACTAGTGGAGGAGTGCCTGAGTCACTTTTTATTGATTGAGAAAAGGAGCTGGATGTTAAAGATGAAGATGAGGGTGGTTCATCAATCTTCCTCTTGCCTGTCTTCTTAACAGCTATGGCTTTCCTTCTTGCAGAGGACTTTGCTGTTGCTCTAGTGATCATTCTGGTTGCTTGAGCTTCATCAGGTCCAGGCTTAGCTGTTGGGACCTTCTTGGTTGCCTTAGCTGTTGAAGATTTGGCTTTGGATGACTTAGATGTTCCCTCTTTAGAGCTTTTGAGAGGGATGGTCTTCTTGTCAAACTTCTTAGAGATGCCCAGGGGAACAATTTCAAGCCATTTTGTGTTGAGAATGGCTGTGAGCTCTTTGAATTTTTTAGCAAGGATTCCACTCATGAATCTGAACAGGTTTGGTTTGGTGGACCTTACATAGGGCTTGTGAAGAGATTGAGAGAAGGCTAAGTTGAAGTTTTCAAGCATTACAGTGCACCAATTTACATTTCTCCTAATGAGACCAAGGGTTATTTTCCATTCTGATGAGCTTAGCTTGTCCAAAGATGATTGCTTCCCACACATCCCTTTGATTACTACATCACTCAGGGCTGAATTATTGATGGATAGGTTCTTATTTAGTATTGACTTGTTCTTGACTGAGTCATAGTCAATGTCTCTTTGACCAGTGAATAGCTTGTAGAGGTCACTGAATTCTGAATCCAATTCTTTTCTCCAAACATTTGTGACAAAGTTTCTGTGATTTGAAATGCCATATGTTGTATGCACATCTTCAGGTTTGATGAGCATTGTGACATTTTGGAAGACACATCGAATAGTACTATCTTTGAGTCTGGTTCCAACTAGATATACCTCCATACATGCCTTTTCAAGGATTGGGTTTTGAGCAGTTAACATGTTTAGAAGCCCATTGTTTTCCAAGATTTCTTTGACGAAGGTTCCTATTTCTCCTTCGAAGAAGTCACTTTCGATGTAGTAGCCATGGGATTCTTCAGGGAGAGTCATTTGATTTTTCAAGAAGAAGAAAAACAGAGGATTAGGGTTTGAAACAGAGGATGCGAAATCGATTGAAAATTTGAGGAGTTTTAACTGTTTGGATTTTGTGAAGAGGTAGAGATAATGGGAAGATCATGGTTAAGAAGGTGGGGACAACGGTTATATTTTTAGGAGAGAGGCGACGTGGGGTTTAAAGCTAGCCGTTAAGGAGAAGTGACAGTTATCCTCTTTTACTATTCAAGTGTACAGTAAATAGAATGGAAGTAAATGGTGTATAATTTATTTCCAGAAATAGCGGGCGTCTATTTATGGAAAGTAAGGGGCTAATATAACACAACACACTTTTAATTGAATTTTGACCATCACATCCTAGGATTACCACCCTTATGTACCAATAGAACATATTTGGTGGTCAAATCAGTTGACATTTTTGGACAACAAATTTAAATACAACAGCTAAGTCTAAAACCATACCCTATTATTGACTGACATAAATTCCTTGTGTATAAAAGGAATATGAACTTAGCTGATGAATACACATCAAAATCAATTTGTCTTAGCTGTTGAAGTCATACTCAGTTCAACTCTTGAAAATGTGGAGACTTTCATCTAAGTTTAATCAAAAAAGAATGGCTCAAATTGCTAAGAAGTTAATCTTTTTAGTTCTTGTTGGAGAAGAAACTGAGAGGGAAAGATTTGAAAGGGAGTATAGGTCATATACTATACAGAGTGATCATCAGCTGTATGAGGAAGTTAAACAGCTTCCTCTAGATCACCCTTTGAAGTATAGAGAGGTGAGAGAGAGAGAGAGGAGAGAGAGAGAGAGGAGAGAAAAAGAGATTGGGAGTGTGAAAAGGAAGCTATATAAAAATTTGAGAGAGATAGGTTGGCACAACAGAAAAGGGTTGATGGTAAGGGAAAAGAGAAGAAGGTAGAGGCGAGAACAAGTATTAAGTTGTTTGGTTAGAACATGAGGATAGGAGAAGGAGAGAGCAGCAAAGCAAGAGTTGCTCAAACTGAAGTCCTAAGGGTGCAATCCCTTGGGGATTTAATGAGGGAGGAGGGATTCAAGGATCATGAAGGTGACCAAGATATGAGAGTGAAAGGAAAGACCCAGAATTTGAGGCATTTTACACTTAGGGAATTGATGCAACAAGAGGATATCTTAGCTGTTCAGGCAAAGATAGTGCCTGTTGTTGAACAACCAAGGATCTATTCCCCAGTCACAAGGGATTCTTTTTCCATAAACATGGAAGTTCTAGAGGGAGGGGGAGATAACTTTCATGGGGTCCACTAGTCTCCATCAAGGGCTCACACTCAGTTGTTTAAACAGTTTTTGAGATGTTGTAGTCCAGTTCAGGTGAATGAGGTGAGTGATGGTGGTCCTTCATCACATATGGCAATGATAGCTGCTGAGAGTTTGCAAACCTCAGGTACCTTCAGCTTCATGTCTCCTCTTGATGACTTTTCTCCTTATGATGCTGTAGAGGAATGGTGGCCAAGAACCATGGGTCCACCCTTGCAGTACTCAGTTACTGCTATTGACCTAGTAATGGAGAGGCATCCAATATGGTTGGAAAGGTATTTTCAGGGAGGTCTATCTACACCAGCAGGAACATATGGAGGGGAGGACAAGCAAGACAACGGATCTGGAGTTGGTTGGAAACAAGTCTTGTAGAGGGGAATATGAGTTGAACAGCTAAGATGGTTGGTTAGCTGTTGGGAAGAGTTTTTGAGTACTCACTTTTATTTTTGTTTTTGGAAGGCTACCAAGGTCTACAGGGATAATGAGGTTAAGTACTAGTTCCAAGTTGTATGATGTAACAGGCCATCATATGACTGCCCTTGAATAGAGATCTGTTTTAGGTTAGCTGTTGGGAAGCTGTAAAACAACTAACTATGTCTTTGTATTTCTTTAAAGTTTTTAAATGAATTTTCAGTTGATCCCTTTTACTTAGGCAAGTTAATCATTCCTAACATTGCTCTCAAAAGTTCAAACCTCTTTTCATCCATAGCTTTAGTTAAAATGTCAGAGACATTGTCCTCAGTACCCACTTTAGATAAGTTAATATTCCCTTTTTCAACATGATCTCTAATGAAGTGGTGTCTAACTTCAATGTGTTTGGTTTTAGAGTGTTGAGCAGGATTCTCAGTCATAGCAATTGTACTGGAATTATCACAAAATATAGGAATATTTGTGACATTCATACCAAAGTCTTGAAATTGACTTTTTAAGTATAATATTTGGGAACATCAGAGACCAACTGCAACATATTCAGCCTCAGCTGTTGAGGTTGCAACTGATGTTTTCTTTTTGCTTGACCAAGACACAATTCTTGATCCAATGAATTGACATCCACCACTTGTTGACTTTCTATCCAGATTGCATCCAGCATAATCTGAATCAGTAAAACCAATTAGTGAGAATGGTGATTCATTAGGATACCATAAGCCATAGTCAGGAGTTCCCTTGAGATATCTCAAAATTCTTTTAACATCAAGAAGGTGAGATTCTTTAGGGTTGGCTTGAAACCTTGCACAGAGACATACACTGAACATGATGTCTGGTCTTGAGGCAGTAACATATAGGAGGGATCCTATATAGCTTCTGTACAGTGTTTGATCAACACTTTGACCATCAGTGTCAGCATGAAGTTTGGTTGTTGTAGACAGGGGTGTCTTAGCTGTTGAGGCATTCTGCATATCAAACTTCTTTATCATGTCTCTTGTGTACTTGTCTTGATTAATGAGGATTTCATCCTTCATTTGTTTGACTTGGAGACCCAAGAAGTAGGTAAGTTCTCCAATCATACTCATTTCAAACTGTTTTTGCATAAGATCTCCAAATTCTTTGCAAAGGTCCTCATTCGATGATCCAAATATTATATCATCAATATAGACCTAAATGAGTAGTGTGTCATCTCCATATTTTTTAATGAACAGTATGTTGTGAATATGACCTTTGGTAAATCCTTTATCAAGAAAGAAGTTAGACAGAGTATCATTCCAAGTTCTAGGGGCTTGTTTGAGACCATACAAGGCTTTGTCCAACTTGTATACATGATCTGGGAATTTAGGATGTTCAAATCCAGGAGGTTGAGCAATAAACACTTTTTCATTTAGTACTCCATTCAAGAATGCATTCTTGACATCCATTTGTAATACTTTCATCTTCTTGAAAGATGCAAAGGCTAGAAATAGTCTTATGGATTCAAGTCTTGCTACAGGGGCAAAAGTTTCATCATAGTCTATTCCTTCTTCTTGTCTGTATCCCTGAGCTACAAGTTTGGCTTTGTTTCTAACTACAGTACCATCTTCACTCATTTTATTTCTAAATACCCATCTGGTACCTATGACAGTTTGATTTCTAGGTTTGGGAACAAGTTTCCATACTTTATTCCTTTCAAACTGTTCCAGTTCTTCTTCCATTGCTTTTATCCAGTCTGCATCTTGAAGAGCTTCATGGATCTTCTTGGGTTCCATTTGAGAGATGAAGGCACCCATGAAGATGTCATAGTGAAGAACGCCTTCAGGAATGGTTTCCTTTTGTATAGGAATGGAGAAAACAAGGTTCTCATCATGGACAATGGGGATGGGAGTGGAGATTTGAGAAGGGACAATTTGACAGCTAGCAGTTTCATCTTGGCTGTTGGGAAGTGAAAAGCTGTTAGGAGTAGGTAAGCTGTTAGGAGTGTCTTTGGGCAGAACATATGGAAGAATAGAGTTATTCTCATATGAATATGAGGGATTATTGGTTATTGGTGAAGGTTCTGGAAAGTTGTCAGAGTTTCCAATACTTTCATCAAAATCACACAGGTCAGTGTTGCTTTGATCATTGTTTTCATCAAAGTCAACATGAATTGATTCTTCTACAACTAGTCTTCTCTTGTTGTATACTCTTTAGGCTTTGCGAGTGTCTGAGTAGCCTAAAAAGATTCCTTCATCACTCTTGGAATCAAATTTATCCAGGCTGTTCTTCCCATTATTGTGAATGTAGCATTTGCTTCTAAATCCATGAAAATAGGATATGGTAGGGACCTTTCCATTCCACAACTCATATGGGGTCTTTATATGATACTTGTTGATGAGAGTTTTATTCTGTACATAGACAACAGTTGTAACAGCTTCACCCCAAAAGTATTTAGGAAGATTGTGTTCAGACAGCATTGCTCTTGCTGCTTCACAAATGGTCCTATTTTTTCTTTCTGCAACTCCATTCTGTTGTGGAGTTCTTGGTGCTAAAAAATTGTGATCAATTCCAATTTGATTACAATAAGTGTCAACTCCAGTGTTCTCAAATTCAGTTCCATGATCAGATCTTATCTTTTTGATAGACAAGCCTTTAAAGTTTAGAACTTTGTTGAACAGCTGAGTGAGATTCTGAAGAGTATCACCTTTAGATTCAAGAAGGATGATCCAAGTGAATCTTGTGTAGTCATCAAAGGGAGTATCTCTTTCCACCTAGAGATATGGTTCTAATGGGACCAAATAAATCCATGTGAAGGAGATCAAGAGGTTTGGAAGTGTTAAGTCTTATTTTTGCAGAAAAGGAGGTCTTCTTTTGTTTTCCACATTGACAGGCTTTGCAAAGCTTGTCCTTCTTGAAAGGTATTTTGGGGAGACCTTTAACAAGATTGGAGATGGACAATTTTGAAATAGTTTTGAGGTACAAATGAGCAAGTCTCTTATGCCATAGCCAAGACATATCTGATTGGCTATAGGACAAAAGACAATGAGCAGCTGAGGATTGAACTACTTCAAGGTGGAGGCAGTAGAGGTTCTTTTTTCTAACACTTATTAGAATAACCTTGTTGTTCTTGTCTTTGACTTGGCACTGGTCCTTTGTGCAGATAACATGGTAACCTTTGTCACAAATTTGACTAATGCTGATCAAATTGTGTTTAAGGCCTTCAACATAAGATATATCTGTAAAGATGATCTCCTTGGTCACTAGATTGCTTGATCCTTTGACTCTTGCTTGATAATTGTCACCAAATATAACATTGGGACCATTCTTTGGTGTTAGCTGTTGAAGCCATTCCTTGTTGTAGGTCATGTGTCTGCTGCATCCACTATCTAAATACTAGATTCCTTTGCTAGATACCTATAAAACGGAATATAAATTATGGTACCCTTTATTCTTTTTGGGTCCAAAGGATTAGACTTTCTTTGGTACCCTAGCCTTGCCACCTGATCTTCTCTTGAAGAACTGGTTAAGGGTGTTATAGTAGGAAATGATTTGCATCATGTAGGGTGTCAATGTGAAGGGTTGAGGAGAGTTATATAGGTGTACAGTATTGTATGGGCTTTGATTTCTGTAGTTTGGTTGATGAAAGTAAGATTGTTGTCTTGGGTTTTGTGATTGGTATGATGATCTAGGAGAGGAATTTTGTGACTGATAAGCATGGCTTTTTCCATTGGAATATTTCCAGTTTTACTAGGTTGCCTAGGGTGCCTCTGCTGTCTAACATGTCTTGGCTGTCCAGTTTGTTTTGGCTGATCAGCTTGTCTTGGCTGTCTGGCTTGTCTAGGCTTTCTAGGCTTATATTCTTGCTTCCTTTTCTGAGATTTAATATCATCAGTACTGGTGGAAGTTTGAGAGTTAGGAATTGTGGGAGAATCCTCTTTTAATTTACTATGTTCACTCCTCTGTTTGTACACATCTTCCTTTGTTTGAATGGGGTAAGATGGTTTCTTGGTAGAGAATGTGTTGAGACTTTGTAAAATCATAGTTTCAACGGCTCTATCACCAGTAGGTGGAGTGTAGATTTTGAGTGTAGGATTTTTAGCTCCTATTCCAGATCTGTCCTCAGGATGTCTTTGATTAAAGTGATACATGGATAGAGCATTGCTTGATTTGTTCTAGGAATCAATTTTGTCTTTTAAAGCAATGTTTTCTTCCTTCAAGATACTCATTTCATGTTCATTATCCTTTTGGGATTTAGAGCAGTCAGTCTTAGCTGTTGAGCTAAGTATGTCATTTTCAAGTTTTTGACATTTTTCTTCCAGATCCTTTTTGGTTGTTTCAAGGTTAGTGTTTAAGGATTTAAGATTTTCAATGGTTTGTGATTGCTCAAGGTTTTCTGTGATGAGGGCAGCAAAGCTAGAGTCTTGTTTCTTCTTTTGAATCAAAAGGGTGCAAACTAAATTTTTAAATCCATCAATGTTAAGAGAATTAAAATTATGTACCTCTTTAAGGTCTTCAGTAGCAGCTAAGGCTTCTAGGTCTTCTTCATTATCTGAGTCATCACATTCCTGTGCAACCAAACACAGTAATGCTTCTTCTTCATCACTATCTGAGTCTGATGATTCAAATTCTTCATCACTAAACCTAGAAGAGTCAGCAAGCATGACTTGTTCTTTATTTTTGTCATTCTTAGCCTTGACACAATTAAAGAAATTTCACCTAGAGCTACGAATAACTTCTTTATAATAAGTCATTATTTTTGAGTTTCCTCTTGGTTTCTTAGGTTCTTTGCAGTCAGCAGCATAGTGGTCTGGTTTACCACAGTTGTAACACTCAATGTTCTTCTTGATAACTTCTTGAGTTGAGTTGGATGGTGAAGGACTGTATCTTCTATCAAAAGCTTTCTTTTGATGCTTTATGGCTTTTCTGACATCCATGGAGATGAGACTTGGGATGTCTTCTTGAGAGATAGGATTTGATTCTTGTTTAGGAGTTATGTTTAGCTTTTGTAGAGCATTAATAACAAGAGTGTCAATGTCCTGTTGAGAAATTTGTTTCTGGGTTTACTCTTGAGCTACAAGGGCAAGGGTTTGAGATATGGTGGATGCTGGTTGAATTTTGATCATTCCTTCTAGTTCAAATGCTTCAAGTTTACCAAAGTATTGTTCTATGGTCATACTACTCCATTTAGCTCCTTCTCTAATGGGAAGGGCTACTTTCTCATACTCTTGAGGAAGGTTAGAATAGATCTTTAAGCATAGGTCAGATTGTTCAAAGGTTTTGCCATGGTCTGAAATGGCTCTTACAAGATCTTCAAATCTTGGTCTTGCAGCACTCACTTTCTCTCCAGGATAGAATTTGAAGTTGTCTAACTGTCTTAATAAGTTATATAGATTCTGGGTTCTAACACTGGTGTGTTTAGTGAACTTGGTGTTAATTAGTTCCCATGCTTCTTTAGCACTTGGTACTTTAGCTATTTCTTGAGCTAGAGAGTCATTTACACTTTTTTGCAGAATGTTTTTTACTTTTAAGTTTGCAGTCATAAGTTGTCTTTGTGCATCAGTCCAGTTTTCAGGAGATTTGAGTTTGCTACCTCCTCCATTGACTTCAGCTTGAGTGGGAGGTTCAATTTCATTTTCTAAGACATACCAGTTCCATATGCTATTAGCATCTAGATAGGTTTTGATTTTTGATGAATAAATCTCAAAGGATCCACAATCATCAATGTGTGAAATGTCCTTTTCATTGTTTCTTCTTGGTTGAGGCATGGTGGGTTGAATGGATCTATCACAAGTTGTTAGACTCTGTATGGTGAATCCAAGCTCTGGTACCAATTGAAAGGCCCTGTTATACTGAATGAACAGTTTAGTTAAAACTTGGACAGCTAACTGTTTGAGGTTAGCTGCTGAGAGATAATAATAATAAAAGAGATGTGCAGCGGAATATAAATGAAAGAATAAATGAAAGGACAAGTGTAGTGTGTGTGTAAGTGTAAAGACAAGAGTGTACACAATATTTTAAAGTGGTTCAGAGGCAAAACCCTTCTCTTACATCCACCCCCACTGTTAGAACAGTGAGACCAATTCACTATATATTCTCTTCAATAAGAGTTACAAGAATTGATAAGGCAAGTTCCTTTGAACCCCCTCTACTTATTGACACTTCAATTAAGGTTTCTTCTTTCAAAGCGAGAACAAAAGAGAAAAGAAAATAATCAAAAGTGTGTTTACAAAATAGCTTGGCTTTTAGCTGGCTGGATGTGGGTTGTAACTGGGTGCAAGATGGCACAATATTTGCAGGGGATTTAAGCAAATATTTAGATCTGCAGTGTGAATGCAGGGGAGTTTTGAAAGTTTTTCAAAGGGAGAAATGGTTGTAAAAATTAGGAAGGGGTACTTGACAACATGCCAGTATACTCCTTTATATAGGGGTTGGCATATAGCCGTTGGGGGACAAGAATACAGAGAAGTAAATGGTTTGTCTTTGACTGGGTTGACTAACACTTTATTTCTCCTTTGTATGCAGGCTGTCAAGGGAAAGGTTTATGCAGGCTTGATCAAGCTTCAATATGAGTTAATCCAATGATCTGAATTATTGGATTAATTGTTCTTCAAAGATCTGATGAGGTGGGGTCAGCTGTTGGTGAAGAACAATCTTAGCTGTTGAGACAGTGGAGCTTAGCTGTTGGGCTTTTAAGGCTTGATTTGTTGAAGCTTGTTTGTTATTAGCATTTTGATAATTATTGTAAGTATAAGGGAGTCTGTAAAATGTGGTTCTTCAGTTTGTTGGATGTGTAGATGATAGGTAGATCATGTAATGACTTGACTGTTGTCTTGAATGGAAAACAGTGAAGCTTAGCTGTTGAGCTTTTGTCTTGGGCTGCCTGTGCTCAGGTCTTGTATATATCATATAATCAATGGATTGATTATTTATTTATCAAAACATATTTACTATGATTAATTGTGAGTTAAGCATAATGAGGTACTAACAAATATCATATTTTAAAATTTCGTAATTACAAAAAATATTAATAAGCTAAACTTTAGACCTAAATTAAGTACTTTGCTTTGTTCTTTGTTCTGTTGTGGAACCCTAATTGCTAAAATCAATTCCAGCTAAATTACCCCTATGAATCGATATTTTATTTCATTTATTATTTTTACAATTTTTTGTCTTTATTTTTAAAGTATTTTTAGTCTACATTTCTCCTACTTTCAAAGTAAGTTACTGTCTAACAGTTATCTCAAATATACTAGTGAGAGAAATATAGACCGGCATATGGATTTGAAGGCTACTCCCCTTAGCACCAACTGGTTTAAATGTTAAACATCCAAAATCGTTTGTTACTGACCCAATCTAGCCCATGCTCACACTTGAGCCTTTCTCTCCTTCTGACTTATCTCTAATTCTAAGAGTTACATAGAGATGGAAGGCCACAACAATAGATTTCAACTCAGGAGAGGACAAACGGTAAAATGTTTTGGTCATGTTAGGAGTCAAGGGGCTATAGTAGAGAAATGCACCAATGATATATTTGGGTAGTTTTGGGTGGCGTAGATTGTGGTAGTGAGGGAAACTTTAAGTATGAGAAATGAGAAATATGAGTCGGAAAAGGTTGGGAGTGACAGTCTATCCCATGCTCACACTTGAGCCTTTCTCTGCTTCTGACCCATCTCAAATTCTAAGAGTTACATGGACAGATGGAGGACCACAACATTAGATTTCAACTCAGGAGAGGAAAAACAGGATAAAGTTTTGGTCATGTTAGGAGTCAGGGGGCTAATAGTGGAGAAATGGAGCAAGGATGTATTTGGGTAGTTTCTGGGTGGTGGCGATAAAACAGTATGGATTGTGGTAGTGAGGGAAACAAATTGAGTATGAGAAATGAGAAATATGGGTTGGGAAAGGTTGGGGGTGACAATTTAGCCCATGCTAACACTGAGCCCCTCTCTGCTTCTAACCATCTCTAATTCTAAGAGTTAAACAACAATAAATTTCAACTCAGGAGAGGACAAATAGAAGAAGGTTTTGGTCATGTTAGGAGTCAAGGGGCTATAGTGGAAAAATGCACCAATGATGTATTTGGGTAGTTTGTGTGTGGCGGCGATAACACGATACGGATTGTGGTAGTGAGGGAAACATTGAGTATGAGAAGTGAGAAATATGGGTTGGGAAAGGTTGGGGTGACAGTATGTCCAAGGTTCACACTTGAGCATCTCTCTGCTTATGATTCATCTCTAATTCTAAGAGTTATATGGACATTGGAGGACCAAAACAATAGATTTCAACTCAAGAGATGACAAACCAGATAAGGTTTTGGTCATGTTAGGAGTGAAGGCGCTATAGTGGAGAAATGCACCAAGGATGTATTTGGGTAGTTTGTGGGTGGCGGCGATAAAACGGTATGGATTGTGGTTGTGAGAGAAACATTGAGTATGAGAAATGAGAAATATCAGTTGAGAAATGTTGAGCGTGGCAATTGCTTTAGGGAAGAAAAAGAAGGTGGGTACAACTTAAGGTTTAGTCATATATATATATATATATATATATATATATATATATATATATATATATATATATATATATATATATATATATTTTAACTGAGTATTAGTTTATGTGCATTTAACTTAACTTTAATATGGTTTTGTGATTTTTTTTTCAAGTTATAATTTTTGTCTTTTTTAAAACCATTTTAATCTACATTTCTCTGTTCCTCCCAAAGAAAATTACATGGACAAAGTAGCAATGGATGAACACAACAATATATTTCAGCTCAGGAGAGGACAAAGGGAAGAAGAATTTGATCATGTTAGGAATCAAGGTGATAGAGTGAGTAGTGGAGGAATGCATCAATAATGTTTGGGTAGTTCATAAAGCAGCTTTATCGCTACAGATGGTGGGAGTGCGGGAAATATTGAATTTGAGAAAGAGAGATATGGGTTGGGAAAGGATGAGGGTGTAGGGATGAGGGTGACAACTGATTTAGCGAATAGAAAGAAGGTGGTGTTTACAGTTCAGTAATAGTTAGTTATTTTATGTGAGCATTAGTTTATATCTATGTACACCACTTAAGTTAATATTGGTTTGTATTTTATTTTCATTTTTTAATATTTTAAAACCATTTTAGATTTACATTTTTCTCCTACTTTTATTGTAAGTTACATAAACAGAGCCGCAATGAAAGACCACGACAATAGATTTTAGCCCAGTAGAGAACAAACGGGAGAAGAATTTGGTCTTGCCAAGAGTCAAGGCGATATAATGAGTAGTGGATGAATGCATCAAGGATGTGTTTGGGTAGTTAGTTCGTGGCGACGAAAAAATTGTATAGATGGTGGTAGTGAGGGAAATAGTGAACTTAAGAAAGGGAGAAATATGAGTTGGGAAAAGTTGGGGGCGGCGACTGGTTTACATAAGAGAAATAGGGTGGCTACAGTTTAAGGTTTAGTAATGTTAGTATTTTAACATATTAGTTTATGTTAAAGCACTTCACGTGTATTGATATAATATGTGTTATTATATTTCTTAATTAAGCAATTTTTATATACCCCGTCGAGTATCGACGGGTTACTAACTAGTTCCATTTTAGAAGCTAAAAAAACTAAAGCCCTAAAGCCCATTTTAGAAGCTAAAACAAGGCTTGGGAAACAAAATGGAAGTGAAAAGAGGGGCAGGCTTCGAATATAGGTAGGAGAGCAAATAACTACTCTCTAAAATATTTTTAAAATTTCTTTTAAACAAGAATGAATTTAGTTTAAGCTAAGTGTAAGTTTTATTCGACATTTATTTTATTAAGGAGAGAGCAACAACATTTACAATTCCATAATAATCTTCAAACTCTTCAAACTATTTAGGGTAACTTTAACCATGCATGCTACTTGTTCAATAGAAACTTGATCTTTGTGTGTATCAAAATGATCTTTAATTTATACTCCCTCCGTCCCGGACTAAGGTTCTTAGTTTGACTTTACACAGAGATTAAGAAAAAGTAAATGTTGTGAGTATGAAAAAGTAGGTAAGAGAACGTAGGAGAGATAAAGTGGGTAGGGAGTTTTTGTTGTGAGAATGACAAGTGGGTCCCATGGTCTATTTTAAGTAATAAAGCAATAAGAACCTTAGTCTGGGACAAACCAAAAAGGAAAGTAAGAACTTTAGTCTGGGATGGAGGGAGTATTAATTTTACTATACTTTTAACATTATCAATACTTTAAAATTTTATGACTGTTATTATTTAATTTTTATTAAATAAGAAATTTCAAATACTATAGTTGTCATTAAAATTTTATGACTGTTATTATTTAATTTTTGTGTATGTGATTGTGCCAACAAGGCATCCACGTTGGTATTGTAGCCATGAGGGTTACACACTTCTCCGGCAGCATAACACACCAGTCCACGGGTAAACTTAAGTCCACCATGAACTGTACTTTTTCAGTTACCTTTTCCGTCTATTTAAACAATATTTTAATCTTAAAATATTCACAGTGAGCAGTCAACAATATTTCCCACCTTTTACAAAAACCATGTTCAATCTTTCAATGATAATGAGGTCCATGTACAATGATGTGCATGGTGATGATAACTATGGTCATGAGTATGGTTATCTTTGGTCAACTCCAGAAGTATTCGAAGGAGACGGGGATGATGATGACGATGATGGGGGGTATGACTACGCGCCGGCTGCATCCATGGATGAAGATGGGGATGACGACGACGATGATGACCAAGATGGCAAAATTGCCCCTGCAGCTTGAAGATTTGATTCTTCAAAGGGTAGTCAAAACCCTAATTCTGAAAACCTCAAACCCTAAATTCTGGCCTTTATATGGATAGATATAGCTAGAAATATAGCTTGCTAGCCTATATAGAGAAACAACTCTGCTCCTTTATTTTGATTATTGCTTTCTTCTTCTTCTTCTTCTTCTTCTTCTTCTTAATATTGTATGTGGATCCTCCGATTATATCAGTGATCCAATAAGGCTTCTGAATATTATTTGGGGGTACTATATGAGAAATATCTGAAACTAGTATCATATGTTTCTTATGAGCTAGCCTTTTGCATGTTTCGTGAAACGATTAGTACTTTTAGCGCGTTGATATGAAAACCCTAATGGTAATTACTTTTCGTATTTGTTTGTTACACAACAATCCCGTTCGTTCTATGATATTTTTAGTACTCTCTTCCAAAATGAATGTCCAAAAGTTTTCAAACTTGCACTCGATCAAAAGCAAATTGAATTTTTTTTCACATTCATATTAATGAGTAAATAGTAATAAATGGAAGTGTTGGGACTTAGATGTAAAAGTCAGTTAGTTTGTTAGAATTGTTGTTAGTTTGTTACATAGTTTGTTAGAGTAAGTGGATGAGTTAGTATATAACTCTATCTCAATGTACTGTTCTCATAACAATTCAATAATATTAGAATACCAATATTATGTATCTCTCTTTCTCTTCTCCCTTTGCGTAAACTACAGCCCCTTCTCCATCTCCGGCCACCACCACAGGTGGTGGTCCGGCCATATCTCCACCACAATAACCTCTCCACATCTACAATATCAATTCTATCATGGTATCAGAGCCACCGATTTGGTGGCCTGATTGACGATTTCGCTTCCGCAAATAACCTAGGGTTCTGAAAATTCAGAATCGAAAAATCACAAATTCCTCAAAATCTCTTCGGCAAAATGCCGATCTATCTTCTTCTCAACAATTATCCTCATCTCAATACCTCCACAAATATCAATTTCTGTTTCAAAAATACCTAGGTTTTGATGATTTCAAAACCAAAAATATTCCAGTTCGAAACCGGCGAATTGCTGGTGATTCCTACCTGTTCTCCCTTCAATAAACCGTCATCTATGATGGATTTCCTCACAAATACTTTGCACAACAACAGATCTGGAACTTATCTCCAGTTTCCTCGGCGATTTCACAGCTACTATCGCCGGTTCTTCTCCTGATAGCGACGGCATCTTCTCCGACTGCATCTCCAGTTGCAGCGGCTGAAAATTGTTCCGTTCGTCTTCATCTATTAATCTCGCAGCACGAAGTGTGCGTACGCCTCCCTCATTCAATTTCACGGATCTGCAAGTTACGACACTGATGAAGAATGACATATCGCCTGACTTGTTCATATATGAACTGGTATTGACGTCGTACTACTTCCTTTTGTGAGATCTTTGGTATTGATTTACAATATTTTGTTTGGATTTACAAAAATAAAGCCTAAATTTAGGCTTAGATTGATGATGATGTCTCAGTTGTGATTTTCACCGAGTTAGGGTTTCAACTCACTGAGTTGATTTGGTTTTGCAAATAACTCACTGAGTTAGTGAGTCACAAATGTGGAGAGCATATTGGTTTCTATATGTTTCCAAAATTTTCAGAGTTTGAAATGACAATGGATTGATTGGGAATACTTGTGACTTTGAGTCTCAGATTCTCATCGATTTTGGAAGGTAATTTGCCTTCAACAACTACAATTTTGGGGAGTTCATCAAGTGTGTTCTTCTTCAATTGCCAAATATGGAGATAGCTTTTCAGGGATTGGCTCCTGTTTGGGCTTCTCAACAACAACTGCTGCAGATTTGTGCTTCAACAATTCATGGCATGGACTGTAATGTAACAAATGAAAGTGTATGGACTTCAATGTAAAAGTCAGTTTCTGTTAGTTTTCTTGTTAGATTTCTGACTGTATACTTCAAATCGGACACTTCACGAATGTTGGCGTGTACGATTTGAGGGGGGGGGGGATATTAAGGAGTAAATAGTAATAAATGGAATTGTAGGGACTTAGATGTAAAAATCAGTTAGTTTGTTAGAATTGTTGTTAGTTTGTTACATAGTTTGTTAGAGTAAGTGGATGAGTTAGTATATAACTCTATCTCAATGTACTGTTCTCATAACAATTCAATAATATCAGAATACCAATATTACGTATCTCTCTTTCTCTTCTCCCTTTGCGTAAACTACAACCCCTTCTCCATCTCCGGCCACCACCACAGGTGGTGGTCCAGCCATATCTCCACCACAATAACCTCTCCACATCTACAATATCAATTCTATCAATTCATTTTGGGACGGAAGGAGTACAACAGCTCAATTATACATATATAGTAAAAATATGTAGAGAGCTAATTAAGGAATCCTTGTCCAGATGCTTGTTAATTATCAAGAAGTTCTTCACCAGGTGTGTTGCTGCAAACGCGTTCTTTAATAATTTAGGGTTCGCAGCCTCAGATGTTTATTAGTGGATCTGTTTAATCAGCCATATACAATAGCTGCAAATCGGCTGTTAAGAATTATACTTCATCTTAGATATAAAAAGATAGTCTCAGCACTTTATTTTGATGATTGACTTAATTCAATTTTAACTAAAGATTTAATTATGTCAAGTTAGTTGTTCTAAGTTTTATGAATTATTACAGATTATGTTCTTAGTTATGATCAATTTCGTTTTTTTATTTTTTTAACTTTCATTGTTGAATAACTAGTGTAACACCCGTGCCTTAAAGACACGGGAAAAGACTTTTACAAATAATAATTCATGCATAAAAAATTTAACAAAAATTTCATTAAAAAAATATTCATATTGTACCTAATAGAAACAAAAAAATTGATATATTTACTTGTAAACAATTAAAAAATTGATTTGTTAACAAAAATTTCATTAAGAAAATATTCATCAGAAGTGTTACCGTCCCAATTTAAGTTTCACAATCTGTTTGGGACATAAAAAATTAAAGAATCATTACTTAAAATATAATATTTTTTTTGGAGTATAAAATTAAAAAAAAAATGTTTACCGATTTTAACATGGCCCAAATAATTATAACATTTATTTTTTCAAAATAAGGGAGTATAACATTTTAAAAACAATTGTTCACATAAATAGATCTATTTTAAAAAATTGTATAAACTTTATTTTATCTTTTGAAAAAAACAAATACTAAACCAAATTATACTGCTGAAATTAGGGTGCTATTTTTAAGGGAAGAATTAGGATAGTTTAGGAGTGTCATGCAACGGTTAATTATTAAGTTTAGGAACTCTAAACGATAATATATTACTGAAAGACCCTGTTAACTTAATGAACAGATAGGCTAAAACATGAACAGCTAGCACTTGGGCTTGCTGTTGAGGAATAATAATTCAAAGAAATATACAGCGGAATATAAATAAATGAATAAAGAAAGAAACAATCTACAGTGTGTGTGTGTAAGTGTATGGACAAGAGAGTATACAGTATTTTCAAGTGGTTCAGAGGCAAAAACCCTCTCTTACATCCACCCCCACTGTTCACAATAGTGAGATCAATTCACTATAATATTCTCTTCAACAAGAGTTACAAGAATTGATAAGTCAAGTTCTTAGAACCCCCTCTACTTAATTGACACTTCAATTAAGGTTGCTTCTTCCAAAGAAGATATAAAAAGAAAAAGAAGATCACAAGTTTGTTTACAGAGATTAGATTGGCTGTTAGCTGTCTTGGTGGATGTTGTAATTGGGTGCTAGATGGCACAATATTTGCAGGGGCTTTATGCAAATGGTCAATACTGCAGACGGAGGGTATGTGTAAAAGAAAAAGGGGTTACTTGATAACATGCCAATATTCTCCTTTATATAGGGGTAGGCATATAGCCGTTGGGGAACAAGGATGCAGAGGAGTAATGGTTCTTCTTTGACAGGATTTAGTCAAGGTTTGACTGACACGCTTTGTTAGTTTCCATTGGATGCTAGTTGTCAGTTGAGTTGAAGGCTATGGAGGCTTGATCAACCTTCAATATGAGTTATTCCAATGATTGGGAGAATGGCTTATCATTGGAATGATCATTCTTCAAAGATCTGAAGTGGCAGAGAAAGCTGTTGGTCAAAGACAGTCTTAGCTGTTGGAGCAAAGTGTCTTAGCTGTTGGATCTTTAAGGCATTTTCTGTTGAAGCTTGTTTGTATGTTGCATCTTGATAATTCATTTGAATGAATAAGAGTCTGTAAACTATGGTTCTTCAGTTTGTTTGATGAATAGATGATAGGTAGATTATGTAATGGTTTGAGTTGTGTAGATACAAGACAGCTTAGCTGTTGAACTTATACTGGGTTGCCTGTGCTCAGGTCTTTGTATGCATCATGTAATCAACTGAGTTTGATTATTTATTTATCAAAACATCTTTACTATGATTAATCTGTGATTAAGCATAGTGAGATACTAACAATTTCCCCCTTTTTGGTAAATAAATAATGGTTTTGATTTTGTACCTGCACAAAATATGCTAAAGGGTAGAAATACCAATGAAGAAATATTCTTCTTGATTAAGCCACTTGTGCATACAGATCATGTTAATCATAAAAAATTACTGAATGTAAATACACAGAAATAAGAAAACTGTTCTGAACAGCTAATCAGGAACCATTGAGATAGAGATAAACAAACCAAATTAGTCTAATCTAGCTTTGTCATTCTGGACCTACTAAATGACTGCTAGCTCTTGGAGAAGAGCTTTCTTTCATACTGGTTCAGAACCTCTGTAGTACATCTCATTATTCTAATCCAGACCTATCATGTAGTTGTAAGAGAAATTCTAATCTTGCCTGGCCAGCAGCTGAGCTTTTGATAGAACTGGTTGATCTGGCTTGAGTCTTGGGCCAATCTATATCTACAGCTGCTAAGGAGTCACACTGTCTTCTTTGATAGATACCCCTATTTTATATTCCTTGTATAGAGAGGGAGGCATTTTCTTGGTATGTCTGACAGGTTTGATTGGACGGGGATGGGAGAAATAGGAGTATATGGATGTTTGGGATGGTTTGGGAGGAATGATTGGACTACTGGGAGTAGGATGTGGGAATGTTGAGTGGGTTGGCTGTTCAGGAGAGGGTGGAGTTGGATTGTCACCTCTATGGAGAATGAATTCAGAGACATCATCAAGTTTGTTCAGAAGGGCAGACTTGAGTTGTCTAATGAGGGAGGCAGAGAATTGATTGAAGTCAGTGTATGTGATGTAGTATGGTAGAGTGTATTTGAAAGGATCAAAGTTGGGACGAAGATTGGCAATCTTAGATCTGGTTTTTTTGTGGAATGGAGGAGTAGGAGGAGGTAGGCCTTGGAGATACACATCAGAGATGGGGTAAATATTGTTGACAATTACCCCAAGAATGAAACTTTTCTTGGACAGTAGTGTCCAGAATACAAATTGAGCAAATTGTATGCAGAGTACATACACAAGAGAGGACGGTGTGTACATGCATTCCAAAAGGTTTTTTGAGATTAATTAAGAGAAAACAACATCCCAATCAGGCAGATGAGAAAGGTCTAGGGGCTTGGGAAGAGATGGAGCAGAAAAGAGAAATGAAGATTGAATGGATACTCTAAATTTCTTCCACTCTTCATAGGCATAGAAGAGCTGACCCCCAATATTTCTGGCATGGATGCTCATGTGGGTCTTGGTAATTTCCCAGGGAGAGGATATATTGTGAGGATTGAGCAGTGATGGGAGAGGGGAGATGGAACCAAACTTTTTGTGGGCTTTAAGAACAGCTTTGATAGAGAAGTCTATGTCACAATCAAGAGCCCAAAAACTTGGAGTAGGCATGGAGGTGTCAAGATCAAATTGTGTCTGAGGGATAGTTTTAGAGGGAGGGATAGCTATTGGGATAGACTGGGGAATAGATGATCCACCTTGGCTTTGGGATAATCTAGCCTTTCTTATTTTCATAAAATCAAAGGCTTTGATGGCTTCATCCACAGAGAATTTATTAGATAGCTGTTCAAAGAGGGCTGTACTGGATTCTTTAGATAGATAAAAGATTGTCTTCTCTTTATGAACTCAATGAGTTTTGGATTGAGTACAGGGAGGACAACAAGTTGAGAAGGGATATATGGAGGTAGAGGGACATATGCTGGGGTTGGGATTGAAGATGCAGGAGCAGATAAAGTCTTAGATGTTGGTGAGATTGCAAGAGCAAGTGAGTTCCCCCTTGACCTAGTTGTTGGGTATGCCCACATATATCTCAGTTTTAATGTAATATGATTTATTAGATTTGATTGATCCATCACCTAAGTTTTGTTTCATGGACTTTAGACCCACATGTAAGAAGTATTTATACTTCATTTTTTAGGTTGTCCATTGTTATAGACTAGGCTTTGTAATAGGGCAAGAAGATCAAGATTCAAGAAAATCACATTTTGAGTAGAGCCATGCGCCTATGCGCCTATGCGCCATGCGCCTCCTAGCGCGCGCATATAAGCATTCTTCTAAGAAATGCTATGCGCCTCATTTTAATTCTACGCGCCATGCGCCATATGCCTTAGCGCGCGCATTATTTATGCGCCTCTTTGCTCAACGTGCCTCAAAGTGTTTATTCAACACTCAATGATTTATTGAAGATTCAAAGACTTGAAGAGAATTCAAATTACGCCAATGATCCAACGGTGGTTAAATAACACGTATGCACCCGCATCTAAGGACACCTGTCCATAACGGTCATATTTATGTTATGTGTCTAACGGCTATAAAAGGACACGTGCTCCACTCAATGAGCGACAGCACATCCGTCCTTTCTCTGACTCACCAAGGATTTCCAACGGCTAGTTTTTGGAAGTTCACTATAAATACCCCATAACTTCAACATTTTGAAGTTGCTGATTTTTGCTAAGAACTTCAAGAATTTCTCTCTCAAAGCATTTGTTGAAGATTTGAAGATTGCCTTCGTTTTTCCAGAATTTCTCAAGAACATCTTCATACCTTCATCCTTAGCCCAGATCTTCTAGCTATATCACTTTAGTTTCATTGTGCTCTAAATCATAAAGATCTAAAGAGCCTTGAATCTAAAATCACACACTTACCTCTTTAAGTTTGATCACTTAGATCTTTCTTTTAGAGATACACCGGTTATTGTCTAGGATTTGTTCTTTCATAGAATATTAGATCTTGAGTTAGTGTATAAGCTCAAACGATTGTAATTTGTAACACTCTCTCATTATATAAGATCTCCATTAGAAATCCAAGACTAACCATCTTGGTAGAGGACGTAGATCATTTTCCCAATCGAACCTCTCCAAATAGCGCGTACTTATTATCTTGCTATTTCCTTTCAAGTCATATCATATCTAACTATTTGATTGTTTATTCATTGTAGATTGATTGATTGAACTGTGTTGTGTTGTTATTTCATTTGCCTTAGTTCCTTATTTCAACCACTTTGAGCCAAAATACTTAGAGTGTGTGTGCGCCCCTTTATCACACTTTGCGCCTATTTTCATTACTAAATTCCGCTGTGCATTTCACTCACTCACTTAGGCGCATTTCATAACGCTTACTTGATAAAGTGCGCATTTGCAATTGATTTTATTAAGGGTACGAAAAGAATATTAAAACAGCTATTCACCCCCCCTCTAGCTATTTTTCATACCCTTGTTGCCCTTTGGGACCAACAAGTGGTATCAGAGCAAACACCTTTATAAAACATTTTTCGTTTTTCAAGCTTAACAGCTTGGGTGCCGATTCTAAATGGCAAACTCAAAACCTATGGCAACTGCAAACTACACTCACGTTCCGGTCTTTGATGAAGATCATTTTGACGTGTGGAAATTCAGCATATTGACTCATCTCAACTCAATCGATGAAAGGCTCCATGACATAGTCGTTTATGGACCTTATATTCCGATGAAGGCGAATCCAAATCCACGCACCAACGTTGCCCAACCTACAGTTCTCAAACCAAGGGAAGAATGGACTGAGGAAGAAATTAGAAGAGTTGCAAATGATGGCAAAGCAAGAAACATTCTTCTAAGCACTCTAAGCACGGCTATGAAACAACAAGTCATGCATTGTGCTACTGCTAATGAGCTATGGGATGCTATTGAAGAGCATATTGAAGGAGACACCGTCTGCAAGGAGAACAAGAAATACGAAGTACAAAAGAGATTCAACAATTTCTCTCAACTCCCCGGTGAAAACTTGAGGCAAACTTATGAACGCTACTGTGAAATTATCAATCTATGTATTTCACTTGGCATGAAGTTTACTAACAAAGATTTGAATGTAAATTTTCTACAAGCTTTTGGATCAAGATACCTACATAAATCTAGCGCTCTTGAAGACGCTGGAACTTTAGATGTATGGACATTAAGGAACCTTTATGCAAATCTCAAAGTTTACGAACTCAAACTTCAGCGAATCAGCGAAACTGAAGGAAAATCAAAATCTATGGCTATGGTGGCGCACAGAGAAACTGCGCCTGCACTTGCGCCTGTTCCTGCGCCTGTACAAGATGAGAAAAGTTCCGATCCCAAAATTTCTACTTCTGAGCTATTAGACATGGATGATGAAGACTTCGCTTTATTTGTGAAGAAATTTCAAAAGTTCAGAAAATTCTCAAGACCCGGATCAACCAACAAATTTCAAGGATCTACCAGCAAAGCTCCTCAAAAGTTTTCAAGGAGCAGTGATTCAAAAAGGAAAGAAGATCTTGTTTGTTTTAATTGCAGGAAACCCGGACATTTTGCATCAAGCTGCCCGATCCCCAAATTTGAATATATGCAGAAAAAGAGCAGCCATACTCCCAAATTCACTCCCAAGTTCACTCGTCACAAGGGAATGGCTGCTGAAGAAGAAGCACCAGCAAATGAGCACAACACTTGGATTGAAACAGACTCCGATGAGAGCGATGAAGATTCCGATGATGGACTCGTTTGTTTGATGGCAAATGATGATGAAGTTGATGCTTATGATTCTGATGATGACTTCTCCAAGGATGTTCCCGATATGAATGCCTTGAATAAACCTATCAAGAAATCTACAGGTTTTCAAGAAGTGAAAAAGAAAAAAGGACCAACCATCAGCGAGCTCGTTGAACAAGGATTTCTCACTCCGGCTCAAAACGATGGTGGATTGCTATTCTCACGATGTGATCTTGGAGCAAGGAACAAATTGAGAAAAGGAGCATACATTAGACCACAGGTTGAACCAACTGCTCCAATCTCCAAAATCAATGATGAAGTGATTGCTGAACAAGAAAAATTGTTCAAGAAGGCTGAAAAGGTAATTACTAGATTTGATAGTATGAAGGAAGCTTTAGCACTATCATGTGATGAAATTTCCCAGCTTAAGACCGAGAAATCTCTACTTAAATCTGAACTCACCCTCCTTAAGGAGCAGATAAAGAGCATGACTCCTCTTACTGTTAAAAACACTTTTCTAACAGAACAGAACTCACTTCTTAAAGTTCAAAACGATGAATTGGTTGCTCAAATTACTGATCTTAAAAAGATTACAAATGAGTGGTCCAATTCTCGTGTCACTATAGAGAATATATTTGAGTCCCAAAAAGTCAGTGGTGATAAAAGTGGCTTGGGATTTTCATCAACTAGTGACAACTTTAAATGTGATGTCTGTACTGAAAGAGATAGTGAATTTACCAACCAACAAACTTTTGAAATTCCCAAGGAAAAACATTCTAATTCAATGGGTAAAGGACAGGAAAAAGTCAAGAGACAAACATTCCATTATGTCTACCCAACGAAGCAATTTGGGAAAGCTAATGGGAAAGATATAGCTACAGATGAACCATCTCCTAGCAAAATCATTATTGAAAATAGGCGCGCTCCTTCTCCGAGTGCTCATTATGCGCCTAAGAGCTACGCTCCTCATTGCCGTGCGCCTCCTAGCCCTATGCTCCCTCCGAGAAAAAGCGCTCCAAAATTTCAAAAGAAAGATTTTGTTAAGGCTAGTTCATCTAACCCAAAGAAGAATGCCATCCCCAAGAAAAGTAAAGAGTTTGTGAAAACTCACTTGATTGGTGGCTTTCATCATTGTTCCATTTGTGATTGTTCAGGACACAAGGCTGTGGAATGCCTTTTGCGATTCACTCCCAATGCCAAAGGACGTAAAAATCCTAAGGTCAAGCAAGAGTGGGTTGTCAAAAGTTGCTAACCCTAGGACCCAAAAGGAATAAAGGGAACCTGCTTAAATGTCTATATTTCAGGTTCTTTGTTTCATGGCTGGATCTTCAAAAGCTAGAAATTATGAATGGATTCTCGATAGTGGGTGTTCAAGACACATGACTGGAGATGAATCCTTATTAGAAGATGTCCATGAAGAAAGAGGTCCCTTCGTAACATTTGGCGATAATAACAAAGGTCAAGTTGTAGCATATGGAAAGCTCAAGAAAGACAAAGTGTGCATTGAAAGAGTCTCACTCGTCGAAGGGCTCAAGCACAACTTATTATCCATATCTCAATTCTGCGACAAAGGATTAGAATGCCATTTCACTTCAACGCAATGTCTTATCAAGAATGGCAAAACTGGAGCTATCTTACTCACAAGATATCGTAAGACAAATATTTATATTATTGATTTCCACAGTATGAACTCTAGTACTAATCTTTGTTTTGTATCAAAAAGTGTGAACGAAAATAGTTGGCTGTGGCACAAGCGCTTAAGTCACTTGAACTTCAAGTATCTATCTAAACTCAGCAGGAATAATCTTGTCAAAGGACTTCCCAAGGTTGCTGATCATCATGATAAAAAGTGCGCCGCATGTCAACTTGGCAAACAACCGAAGCAGTCATTTTCAAGCAAGTCAAATCCTTCAACTACAAGATGTTTGCAACTGCTTCACATTGATCTATTTGGACTAGTTTCCACCGCAAGTATTAGAAGAAACAAGTATACTCTAGTTGTGGTGGATGATTATTCAAGATATACATGGGTGGAGATGATGATTACAAAAGATGATTGTTATGATATTCTCACTAACTTATTTCGACTGCTCCAAACCCAAAAAGAAGATGACATCGTTAGTGTTAGATCCGACAATGGAACAGAATTCAAAAACAACGGTGTTGCTCGATATTGTGAAGATCATGGGATAGATCACAACTTTTCAACCGCCGGAGTCCCTCAACAAAATGGCGTTGTTGAGCGAAAGAATAGGACGTTGATTGAAGCGGGAAAGACGATGATAGCTGAAGCTAAATTGCCTAAGTACTTTTGGGAAGAAGCTATCAACACTGCATGTTTTACTCAAAATCGTTCCCTCATCAACAAACTTCACAACAAGACTCCGTATGAACTTTGGCGTGGTAGAACTCCCAACATTGCATTCTTCAAGATCTTTGGTTGCAAATGTTATATCCTCTACAACGGAAACGAACATAGAGGTAAATTCGATGCCAAAGCCGACGAAGGTATTTTTGTTGGGTATGCCAAACACTCTAAAGCTTTTCGTGTTTTTAATAGAACTACATTAGTGATAGTTGAATCTGTACATGTTACATTTGATGAACATTCTCTCCTTGAGCCACATTTGGCTCCAAATGTTGCTGATGATTCTATTGAGCTAAATGATACAGGTGCTCCTATTTATGTTGCGCCCACTCAAGATCAGAATCTATCAACACAAGGAAATCCATCTACATCAAATGCGCCTAATTCAATGTATAATGCGCCTGGTGAATCCTCTATTGCGCCTCCCTCAAATGATGCGCCTCATGATTCCTCTCACGCGCCTATTTCTACTGCTGCATCTGGTGTAAACCCAAATTTCAATTCTGAGCCAGTTCAACCCCCAAATTTCAATGACTTTGAATCTGGTGAAGATGTACCAATTGAAGACCTTCAAGTTACTACGACTCAACCTAACTTACCTCCTGAAATTCGTGAAGTTAGAGGTCACCCAATTGCTAATATCATCAGTGATCTTCAAGTTGGTGTTCGTACAAGGAGAGCTACAAACTTTGATGCTTACACTGCTTTTATCTCTCAATTTGAACCGAAGAAGGCTGATGAAGCGCTCCAAGATCCTAATTGGGTTGTTCCAATGCAAGAAGAACTCAATCAATTTGAACGATGTAAAGTTTGGACTCTAGTTCCAAGACCAAATGATCATGGAGTAATTGGTACGAAATGGGTGTTCAGGAACAAGATGGATGAGAATGGAACCATCACAAGAAACAAAGCAAGATTGGTTACACAAGGCTATAGGCAAGAAGAAGGAATTGACTAGGATGAAACTTTTGCGCCCGTAGCAAGACTTGAAGCTATCAGATTATTTCTAGCTTACGCCGCTCACAAGAACTTCAAGCTGTATCAAATGGATGTGAAGAGTGCGTTTCTAAATGGCGAACTCCAAGAACAAGTCTATGTTGCTCAACCACCTGGGTTTGAAGATTCACAATTTCCAAATCATGTGTACAAACTCCAGAAAGCTTTGTATGGACTCAAACAAGCACCAAGAGCATGGTATGATACACTATCAAAGTTTCTCATCGAAAAAGGCTTCACTCGCGGTAAAATCGATACAACTCTTTTCATTGCCAAACATAATGGTCATAAATTACTTGTTCAAATTTATGTTGATGATATTATATTTGGTTCTACTAATGAATTGTTGTGCAAGCATTTTGAGAAACTAATGAAGAGCAAGTTTGAAATGAGCATGATGGGAGAACTCACATTCTTCCTCGGGCTTCAAATCAAGCAAATGAGTGAAGGCATCTTTATCAATCAAGCCAAATACACAAAGGACTTAATCAAGAAGTTTGGACTTGAGAACGCTAAAGCATACGATACTCCAATGGCCACCGGCAACAAACTCGACAAAGATTTAAAAGGTAAACGTGTTGATCAAACGCTCTATCGAGGTATGATTGGCTCACTCCTTTATCTTACTGCTAGTAGGCCTGATATTATGTTTAGTGTTTCTGTTTGTGCTCGTTATCAATCCGACCCTAGAGAAGCACACTTAATTGCTGTGAAACATATTATAAGATATCTCTCTGGCACTGTTAACCTTGGACTTTGGTACACCAAAGATTCGAACTTTAAACTTGTAGGTTATTCAGATGCGGATTATGCAGCTTGCACAATTGATAGGAAAAGCACTAGTGGCACTTGTCATTTCCTCGGATATCGACTTGTGTCATGGGCAAGTAAGAAACAAGCTTCTGTATCTGTCTCAACAACCGAAGCCGAATATATCGCTGCGGGAAGTTGTTGTTGTCAAATACTCTGGATGAAGCAGCAATTGGTGGACTATGATATCATCGAAGAAAATTGTCCCATCTACTGCGACAATACATCAACAATTGCGGTTTCTGAAAATCCTGTCATGCACTCAAAGACCAAGCACATCGACATCAAATATCACTTCCTCAAAGACCACGTGGAGAAAGGAAATATTCATTTGGAACACGTGGGAACCAACTATCAAATCGCCGACATTCTAACGAAAGCTCTCGACGCGAAACGGTTCATGTTTTTGAGAGGTGAAATGGGTATGCTTGAACTCAACTAAATTCAATATAGTTTTGTCAATACTAATGATTTTATGTTTTGTTGAGTTATATGAGTATATTAGGATAAAATGATAAATCATTTCAAGTTTCAAGGAAACTATGCTTGCCTAATACTTCTGCGCGCTCAACTCTCTGCGCGCCCAATTCCAGCGCGCGCCTAGCATTCAATGCCTCTTAAGTCATTCTGCGCGCCTAGAAGAGACTATGCGCCTCTTTATGACTGCGGCTCAATCAATGCTACCATATTAATTCCCTCAATGATTGAACGCATTTAATTTTTCACAAGTACCAGGTACGTTTATTCTGATCATTTACTATAGGAATCTTTGTCTTTTGATATTCCTTTAATTGTTCAAGGGTACTTGTGCAATTAAATTTTTCCATCGTTTTACGTTTTTCGAAAAATTTTATTTTCTGGGGATATATTTCTTGCACCCCAAACTTACACCAAAATAGATGTTTTTGGTGTTTGTGCAAAAATTAGTCAAAATTGCTCATACACTTAAAGGGAAAGTGGAGCAGTTTTTCTTTTACCCAATATGTCACATCATGACACTTTATGTCATTCTGCATTTAATGTCCTTCAAATCCATAAATCCCTCATTAATGCGCCGTACACATGTCATGATGAGCCGAAATCACTAAAACCCCTCATAAATACACATCCTTTCAACTTCCCATCTTTTTAAATTTTTGACAGTATTATTTCCATATCAATGCAAATTTTTTAAACCTAACCTATATATACTTCCCTTCACTCTCTCTCTCTCTCACCAACTCCCTCATCATCTCCCTACACCTCCCTACCAACTCTCTCTCTCTCCCAGTCTCTCCGTTTCTCTCTCTCTCTCTCTTTCGTTTCTCTATTTTTCCTTATATATATCTCGTTAATGGGTCCTAAGAGAACTACAAAATCTACCCAAGACGAAATGGTATGAATTCTAACTCTTAAACTCTTTAAATTTCTGATTTTTTTTTATTCTCTGTGTTCGTCTTTTTCAAAAACCCGAATGCCCATTTTTCTTGATTAATCTTGCTTCGGTGATCCGTTTTCAAAATCGTTTGTTAGGTTATGTTCGTTTTGTGATTTCGAGTCTTTATAACTAACTTTTTCAACGATCAATTCGCTATTTGGTGCGAATCTGAAAAATCACCATTTTCGACTTTTCGGTTTTTCGGATCTTTGAATCCATTTTTTGGATTCGTTGTTGATTTTTACTTGTTTTGATTTACATATTTGTTATCCTTTTCTTCGTGCGGTCATTTTGATATATTGTATGCTTGATTTGGTGAAGTTTCATGAATTATGTGTTCTTGGTGTTCTTGGTGTTCTTCGAGCACTCAAGGCATGTTCTTCGTGTTCTTCATTATTTTTGCATGACTTGGGTTTCAAAATTTTCAAAACTTTTTTTTCAAAATTTTCACGTTTTGATTCTGAAATATTGCATATGTATGTTTGCATGTGTTTGTGAGTTTTTATACTTAGTTTAAATTTCTACATAAGTAATGCGCCTATATATGAATTCATGCGCCTAGTATGATTATGCGCACATTGATATTATGCGCCTCAAAGAGATTCTTGCGCTCACATGTGTTTGCGCCTCAATCCTTTATGCGCCTAATATCATCATGCGCCTACACTTACTATGCACCCCCAAATTCATACTTTGTCAATTTTTATGTTCAAATTTTCCTTAGTATATTTCATAGAACCATAAATATGCGCCCTGTATTTCTATGCGCCCCATAATTTCATGCGCCCACTATAATCATGCGCCTTGACTCACTGTGCTCTCTTATGCGCCCATGACTCTCTGCGCCTAATTATTTTATGCGCCTAAAATTTTGTATGCGCCTAGTCCTCACTTTGCCTATTTATGATTCTATGCGCCTAACTCACACTAATTCCTTTCAATGTTTAATTTTTCAGGATCTATCTAACTTCAGACCTGGTGAAACATTTGATTTAAACGAGCTATCTACTGATCCTATGGGTGTCGAAGTTATGGAATATATGAGACTGGCTGGACTTCTCCCTTTATTCACTCTGGAGCAACCTTTCTACTCTCCGCTCCTCGTTGATGAATTTTTCTCTACAACAGAATTTGTGGAAATTCCAACAGACGTTGAAGGGATGGTGCGCTATCGCATTCGCGCCGTAGTTCAAGATGTTGAGATAACCATGTCTGCAGGCACTATAAAGAACATTGTCAACTTCAACAAAACTGGCCCCTTGAGTGTAGCTGGCAAAATCAATTCTTATTCAGCCGCCGCTCAAAACATTATAGCGCGTACTCTTCTTCGTATTCCTACTCTTCAAAACAATATCAAAACGGTGGAAATTAGAGATGGTGGTGACTTATTGGCGCATATTGCGCATCTGGTTGGCACTTCAATTATCTTCAAAACTGGAAATGTCAACAGATTCACAATGGAGCAGTGGGAATATACTGCTGCTATTATGGCAAAGACCATCCTCAACTGGCCTCAGATCTTATTTACTAATCTTCAGGACCAGATTGACAAGTATAATAAAAACAAAGCTGACGGCAAGACGAAGTTCAAGACTCACTGCCGTATTCTCACCAAAATCTTCCTATCCTACCCTGCGCTTGCTAATTTCCTTGCTCAGAACCCAGCCTACCAGACCACTGATGTCCCTATTTTTGGTAAGGACAGTTTAGTGATGAAAAGGTGCAGAAAGCGCATGGCCAAGCGCGCGCCAAGGGTGAAAGGAGCTCAGTTGGTAGATGAAGCCACTGATTCTGATAAAGAAGCAGCTGGCGCAGATGGTGAAGAAGAAGCTACAATAGCGCCATGCGCAGAATCTGGCGCAGTTAAAGGCAAAGGCAAAGGAATTGCTGAAGAACCAAGCAGACCTGCTAAGCGCCCCAGAACCGACATTGAAGAAGAAAAGGAGCTGAAACGCGCTAAAGAAGCCAGTAGACTGGAAGCGCAGTTGAAAAGGGATGAAGAATACAGAATGAAACAGGCCTCTGATTTATCTAAGTCTGAAAGGCGCAAAGGCGCAGGGTCTAGCGCTGATGCACGCCGCCTGCTCCTGAGGTGCCTCCAAATGTTCATGCGCCACCAACTGATCGACAACAACTCAAAGAAAAAATCTCTGCAGATTTATTTGGTGAAGATATCGAGGATCAACCTCAGGGGGAGCCAGAGCCTTTAAGGCGCAAACCATCTTCTGTGCGCCCAAAGGCTCCTGCGCCTCATCCTGAAGAAATTTCTTCAAGTGCAGAATATATTCCATCTCCTCCCCGCGCTCCTACTCCGCGCCCCTCTACTCCTGCGCCTCCTCCTCCCACTCCTGATATGAGTGTGGTTATTTCTCTTCTACAGCAACTCCAGTCTCAAATGAACTCACAATTAGAGCTTCATACTTCAATGCTTACCCAGCAGGCTGATGAGATTGCTGCCATTAAGGGGGAGATAAAGCGCATAGATGCCAACATCAAGGAAAAACACTTCCTGACCCCTCAACAGTGGAATGATGCAATTGATCAGATGAACGATTTATTCAAAGGTACTCTTGCTTCTCTTCACGAGCGAATTAGCGCTGGCATCCAACTCACCGATGGCCAAGATTTTATAAACGCTATAAAGGAAGTAGAGTTGAACATAGCGGGGGATATAAGGAAACTGTTTGAGATGGTGGCTGGAGATAGCCATAAGTTATTGAGCGTTGTTGATAAGCTCAACGAAGTTAAGGATGAGCTACAAATCCTGGGACTATCTGTATATGGCGCAGAACCAAATGATGAACCCAGCGCTGCTCCAATTGCTCCTGATTCACATGCGCCTGGATCTCATGCGCCCTCTTCCAGCCCTACTCCTGCTCCTAGCGCGCCTGTTGACTTTAATTCCCTGCTTTCAAAGATTGAAGTCTTGAAGGAGTTAGTTGTCACCCACTTCAACGCCGCACACTCCAACGCAGACAGGCGCTCAGATAGGATTTCCTCTGACATTGTTTCAGCGCAGGCTGCTATTGAAGCAAACTTTCTGAACGTTGCTGAAAACGTCGCTCAACAGCAAGCCATTACTCAACGCACCATTGATGAATATCAAAACATCAATGTTGGTCATTTGCGCTACCTCAGAGACGGCATCACGAACACTCATGGTTTAGTGAACCGCGCCTATCAACTTTCCAAACAAATCCAGCGCTCCGTTTCTGAAATTGAAGAAGGATTGAAGGAAGACGACGCGCCTCCTAATCCTTAGTTTTCTTTGATTGTAAGTTAGAATTATTTTTTGTTAGTAAAACCACTTTTGAAGATAGTGATTTTAGTGCTTACTTGTTTTAGCACATCTTTTTTCTTTGTTCTATTCAAAACTTGTAATCTGTAACTCCTACTTTCCAAGTTTTAATGAGAACAATGCATCACTTATTATCAAACTTTGTTCACTCAAACTCCTTGTTTGTAGAACATTGAATATTGTTTAAATTCATGCATCATACTGAATTGTTTCATACTTTCATGCATTGAGTTTAAACTTGGTTTAAACACTCCTCAAAACTAAAATTCATACATCATTTTGAATGTGTTAAACTGATGTTTCTATCTTTCCACATGTAATTCTTTATTCTTATTGGAATAGATTAGAAATCTATATCTTGGACTAGTGTGTGCATTAACTTGAGACATGATTTACCAATTTCATTCATTTGGACATGTTTTTATCAAGTATAATGTTTGTCCTTGATATAGTAGGTAATGGCATCAATCAAATAGGGGGAGATTGTTGGGTATGCCCACATATATCTCAGTTTTAATGTAATAGGATTTATTAGATTTGATTGATCCATCACCTAAGTTTTATTTCATGGACTTTAGACCCACATGTAAGAAGTATTTATACTTCATTTTTTAGGTTGTCCATTGTTATAGACTAGGCTTAGTAATAGGGCAAGAAGATCAAGATTCAAGAAAATCACATTTTGAGTAGAGCCATGCGCCTATGCGCCTATGCGCCATGCGCCTTCTAGCACGCGCATATAAGCATTCTTCTAAGAAATGCTATGCGCCTCATTTTAATTCTACGCGCCATGCGCCATATGCCTTAGCGCGCGCAGTATTTATGCGCCTCTTTGCTCAACGCGCCTCAAAGTGTTTATTCAACACTCAGTGATTTATTGAAGATTCAAAGACTTGAAGAGAATTCAAATTACGCCAATGATCCAACGGTGGTTAAATAACACGTATGCACCCGCATCTAAGGACACCTGTCCATAACGGTCATATTTATGTTATGTGTCTAACGGCTATAAAAGGACACGTGCTCCACTCAATGAGCGACAGCACATCCGTCCTTTCTCTGACTCACCAAGGATTTCCAACGGCTAGTTTTTGGAAGTTCACTATAAATACCCCATAACTTCAACATTTTGAAGTTGCTGATTTTTGCTAAGAACTTCAAGAATTTCTCTCTCAAAGCATTTGTTGAAGATTTGAAGATTGCCTTCGTTTTTCCAGAATTTCTCAAGAACATCTTCATACCTTCATCCTTAGCCCAGATCTTCTAGCTATATCACTTTAGTTTCATTGTGCTCTAAATCATAAAGATCTAAAGAGCCTTGAATCTAAAATCACACACTCACCTCTTTAAGTTTGATCACTTAGATCTTTCTTTTAGAGATACACCGGTTATTGTCTAGGATTTGTTCTTTCATAGAATATTAGATCTTGAGTTAGTGTATAAGCTCAAACGATTGTAATTTGTAACACTCTCTCATTATATAAGATCTCCATTAGAAATCCAAGACTAACCATCTTGGTAGAGGACGTAGATCATTTTCCCAATCGAACCTCTCCAAATAGCGCGTACTTATTATCTTGCTATTTCCTTTCAAGTCATATCATATCTAACTATTTGATTGTTTATTCATTGTAGATTGATTGATTGAACTGTGTTGTGTTGTTATTTCATTTGCCTTAGTTCCTTATTTCAACCACTTTGAGCCAAAATACTTAGAGTGTGTGTGCGCCCCTTTATCACACTTTGCGCCTATTTTCATTACTAAATTCCGCTGTGCATTTCACTCACTCACTTAGGCGCATTTCATAACGCTTACTTGATAAAGTGCGCATTTGCAATTGAGTTTATCAGGGGTACGAAAAGAATATTAAAACAGCTATTCACCCCCCCCCCTCTAGCTATTTTTCATACCCTTGTTGCCCTTTGGGACCAACACTAGTAGAGATATCTATCCTAGGTGAGTTCCCCTATGGGTTTTAACTAGAGAAGGGATTGGAAGGTTTGGGAGTGCAAATGTAAAATCTCTTCAATTGCAGATACATGTTCAGAACTAGGGGTATGTTTGGGAGAAGGAGGATATGAGTGTCTAAGTATTTTGTGACATGGGGAAGGTGATCTTAAGGGTCTTCT
This sequence comes from Campanula takesimana, assembly GCA_026119855.1. Classification (NCBI taxonomy): domain Eukaryota; kingdom Viridiplantae; phylum Streptophyta; class Magnoliopsida; order Asterales; family Campanulaceae; genus Campanula; species Campanula takesimana. The sequence continues at coordinate 84,741 of JAOWBW010000163.1, read as the reverse complement.
TTTGATAATAATTTGACGAGCAGAGGAAGAATAGGATGTTACCTTATCTATGTCATTGGGTTGGGGCTCAACTGTTAGATCATCCTTCTCAGTTGTTGAGTCTGCCTTCTCAGCTGTTGGATCTGCTTCCATTGGAGCTTTAGATGCATGCCTAGCTAATTTTAATTGTTTAAACTATTCTTCAAGAGTTTTTTAAAGCTCCAATTCATCTACATCTATCTCCTATAGGTCACTGGAGTCACTTGGCTTTTGTACCTCAGACTCTCCTTCACTTATCTGGGTTTCATCATCAACAAAGACTTTGCTGTGATCCTTTTTAGTAGTCTTGATCACCTCAAATTCAGCTGTTGTGTACTCATGACTGGTGGGAGGTAGGGAATATTCTTGTGAGGTTGCTTTTGAGGACTCACTTGAGGGTGATGAGGATGATGAAGGAGGTTCATCAATTTTTTGCTTTCCTTTTCCTTTAATAGCTCTTGATTTTCTTTGCATTGGTTGAGCCTTAGCTGTTGACCTTGTAGGCATTCTCCTAACCTGGGTAGACTTAGATGTTGAAGTTTGTTTTGTCCTTTTAGCTGTTCCATCTTTTATAGGCTGGACAAGAGGTTGCTTGACTGTTGGAGATTTAGATTTGGTTTCTTAGTTGTTCCTTCTTTGGGACCTTTCAGTTGAAGAGTTTTCATGTCAAACTTCTTTGTTAGGCTAAGAGGAATGGTGTGGAACCAGTTTGTACTAAGGGGTTGGTCCATGGTAGAGAATTTCTTGAGCAGGATTCCACTCATGAATCTGAACAGATTAGGTTTAGTGGATCTGACATTTAGTTTGGATAGGGAGGGTTCTCTTTCCAAATTGAAGTTATTTAGCATTATAGCACACCAATTGACATTGCCCCTGATGAGAGCAAGATCTTTCTTCCACTCAGCTGCACTAAACTGGTCAATAGATGATTGCTTCCCACACAGACCCTTGATCACACCATCACTTAGAGCTGAGTTGTTTTTGGATAGATTTTTCTTGAAGATGGGTTATTTTTTGAGACAAAAATAGGAGCAATTGGGGAGGTTGGTGAAGACCTTGTAAAGAGGCTCAAACTCTTCATCCATTGATGAATCCTAAATGTCTTCTGTGTCTGTGAGATTATTAGGGATTCCATATTTGGCGTGGACATCAGCTTGGGAGATTGAGAAATGGATAGTGTTTAGGAAGGTAATAATTGAGTTGTCAGTGGTTCTGTATCCATTTCTATATATTTCTATACAAGCATTTTCAAGGATGGGAGGCTTAGTTGTTAGCATTTGTACAAGGCCATTTTATTCAAGAATTCCTTTTACATAAGTTCCTACTTCATCAACGAAAAAATCACTGTCGATATAGTAGCCATGCGATTCTTCAGGAAGAGCCATTGATTGATAAAGATAAGAGAAGAAAAAGGGGTTAGGGTTTGAAACAGGGGAATCGAAAATTTGAAGAAATTGAAGAGGAATTACTGTTGAGAGGTTTATGAATGGGTGAAGGGTGTAAAAGGATCGAGGTATAGTGGGCGAGCTCAACGGTTAAATTTTGAGAGAGAGAAATGAGACGTGGGAGTTAATGTAGCCGTTATTGAACAGTAACCGCTGTCCCCTTTTACTGTTCACTCAACAGTAAAATGGTTGAGGCAAGACGTGATCCTTATTTACTCCTGCAAAATTTGGGTGGCAATTGAAGAGGATTTCAGTCAATTAAACTTGAGTTTGACTGACAAGATCAAAATTCTTTATCCGTTTTTCAAATCACATCAAGATTTTGCCAAAATTTTCAACCAACATTAAAATTAAAGTATGATGGATGTCAAAATTTTATAGGCTCAAGAATATATAAACAGCTAACCCTATGGTCAAAAATCATGATGAAAGCTTTTGAAATTAAATAGCACTTCACTATAAGTAGACATGGTTCTCAGCTGTTAGAATACCACATTTTGAGTGTTTGCCATTTTAAAAAAATATTGGGGAGGTTTTTCTCTAAGTTCAGTCTAAGTAAAATGTCCAGCACAACTAAGAAGCTTTTGGTTAAGTGTCCAAAATTGGTAGAGACTGAGGAGGAGAAATTTGAGAAAGAGTTCATTTCTTATTCTGTCCAGACAGATCATAGACTTGTAGAAGAGGTTGATCAATTTCCAAATGGTCATCCTCTAAAGTCAGAAGAGATCAAAGAGAGAGAGAAAAGAAAGAGAGAATGGCAAGAAGAGAATGAGTATATGATTGAAAGTGAGCAGGCCAGATTAGCAGAGATGTCCAATGAGAGAGGTAAGGCTAAGATGGAGGAGCCTGAAGAGGAGAGGAAGGTGACCTTGTTGCAGCTGTTTGGTGCAACAATAGAGGTTGAAGAATACAATGGGAAAGGTAAAGAGGTTAAGGTGAAGCTGTTAAATATTATTCTCTAGGCCCTTGAGAAAGGCCTATGTGTTACATCATAGCTTCATTGTTATAGAGATAACAAACCTGGTTATTATATCTTTTGCATGTTTATTATAATAATCATTATCCCTAGCACTTATGAAGAGCTAGCATGATTTTGATGGATAATCATATGATGATTATGGTGTATAGGATGTTGATTAAACTTGTGGGTACTTGTTGGAGAACAATGTACTGGATAGACCCGTTATACGATTTAAGTCATGGTCAAATGTTATAATTAAATCTCATAATAGTTATATCATTTGAATCCTTAGACCTGAGATTATCATGGTCTTCCACATGATGAACATTATGTTTGACGTACTCAAACGCTACCCCTAATCGGATGGTTATAAAGGCTACGATTGGCATAATCAGATTATTGTAGGGAAGAATGATAAGTCAAGATGGGATTTTTCCCTCTCTCAAGCGAGATATCTGCTTGGCCACTCGATGAGTGAGATTGATAATAGTGTATGGCCATACCTAAATGAATTGATGTGATCAATATCATTTGCTCATATCAATCTACTTAGGATCGAGAAAGCATTGGATAAGATAAGTTGACATGGACCATGACTTATATCCAATATGATATCGTGTGACAAAAGGATTATGATATGTTCTATAAGGTTACTTTGGACTTTCAAAGTTATACTAATTGGGTAGTCATAATGGCTTGCTAGAGTCCGCTTATGACTTATGGGTTCTGACTGGTTCGGACTCGTTGCTAACATAGTATAATCCTGTTGGGTCACACACAATAGAACGGACTGGAAAAGGCTGAAAATTATGGGAAAAACAACTGGCCACCGTACGGCTGAATTCATGGTGTACGGCTATATCTTGGCCGTACGGCCGTGGTCCCGTATCTGGTCAGATTGTTTGGTTTTCTTTTGCGAAAAGGAATCCCGATCCTAAACGGAATTAGGTCAGACCCTTATATAAGATATACAGCCGGGTTTGACAGCCTTTAATGTTGATTTTGGAAATCAATAACTATTGTTTTAGAAACAATAAATTATAGAGAGGTAGGATTATTTATTTTGTGATCCATGATCAACAAAATACAATAATTTGTGAAGCAAAATAATTCCTACGAAGAAATCGTTTCTTCATCAAGACTTGGGTCTAGCAATCCAGATCAAGAAGGTGTTCTTGATATCCGTTCGACGTGTGGATACCGATAGAGGGTGTTTGTGTTAGCACGTCAAAGTCCGTGTTCATGGATTCGATCTTCAAGGGTATGTTTTCTTTCAGCTTGTATTTAATTTAATCAACATGCACGGATCCGGGCTCATGGGTGTTTGATCTTATGTTTTATTCCGCTGCGCATGATGCATCAAAACCCAACAGTGGTATCAGAGCGCCGTTCATCGTTGATTATTTTAATACTTCATGTTTAAATTATTTAATTCGATTAGATGAATTTTGCATGATTATAAAGATGGATACGTGATTTGAATTTTATATGCGATATGAAATTTATGAGCATGAGTATGGGGTTATGTGATTGTAATATTATTTAGATTCATATGTATAATCGCATGCTTAGATTATCATGTTATAATTGGATAATATTTATTGATGATCTTGATCTAATTTGTATGAGGAATAAATTGGTTATTGATTATATGAATTAGATGGATTAAAATTCGTAATCTGTATTTTCGTGTTTTCTAGATTCTGATTATGTATGAACACGATAATGGAATTGATAGAATTTAAGAAATTCTGGAAATCTGGGAATCTGAGTATGCGCACCGTACGGCGGCTTGGAGGCCGCATGGCTTCCAATCAGCCGTATGGCTGGCCTTGTTTTCTTATCTGTTTTGTTTTGTTTTCTGATTTTCTTATTGTTTTGTAAATCGTTTACAGAATTCAAATCAGAAATTGAATCTGGTTTCAGACGGCTGGTTTTCGAAACCGTGTTTCCTGAAACAGTTTTCAATCGAAAATCCAAAAAGTTGCAGAAATCAGAATTCCAAAGTGTTTAGGATTGCTGTAATCTATGAGATTAAGAGACAATGAAAATGTCTTGAAACAAGTGAACAATCTATACGAGAATGTGGATTCCTTTTGGCTTAGTTTCGATCGTATAGAGAAGTTACTTGGTTTCTTGATCTTAGTACGGGATTGTGGATGCCTTTTGGCTTAGTTTCGACCATACGTTCTGTGCTCTTAATAAATAGATGCTCTGCGGAAACAAAGTTTCAGAATTTAACACTATGAACAAAGTGCATATTGTTTGTAAGAGAAAGAGACTAAATTTGTATTAATTCATTGCATGGACCAATGGCGGGGTTACGCCCTGTTTCTGGGAATACGAATTAAATATCCAATCTGTAAATTATTTACAGATAATTTAGATTCCTTCCCCTAAAAGTGGCTTCATAATTAAATCACGAGATTTTGCTTCTGTTAATTAATTTGATTAGTTAACATTAATTATGCAAAGACTATATTATATTATGTTTGACATAATTAAATATATGATGCATGTCTCTATGTAAAAGAACCTTCTTTAAAACTTAAGTCTTGTGCCAATCCATGATTAAAACACTTGTGAGTACGTGGGTAGTTTTATGTGGGTTACGCCCTAGCGTAGGCGGATTAATTCTATTCATCTATGAGCAAGATGAGTGAATCAGAGTTTCCTATACGTTTAAAATGGTTTGACTTAATTAGGCTATCAAAACAGTTTTGGGCCTAAGACACAGATAAGATTAAAACATGTCTGACATAAGATGTCTAAAATCTCATAAAGGGTCTAAGAGTCACATATGATGTGATTGATAAAGAGTTATCTACTTAAATAACTTGATTTTGAGCAGTCGTGCCCTAGCCGACTCAAAGTTGAGTGAAATACGGATCTTAGCCCAGTTAAATTATATTATACAATTGTTGTATTTAAAGGTGTATAATTTAGTGGGAGTATTTGTGAAATACATTAAATATCTCTAAATGATAATGGTATGAAATATATATGTATATTTATTTGCATATTTTGTAGAATGTCTTAAACTATAATCATGTATAATTACTGCAATTGACCCCACTTAAAGAGAATGAGATTAACTTTCTTGACCTAGTCATGAGCTTAAGAATTGTTCTAAATCAAGAACGGAAGTTATGAATTCTCAATTCATCCTATTCTTAAGAAACCTAATGCCCTAAGGATGGACAAAGACATTGATTAGAAATATGTGGATGATTCTATAAATGTCAATTGTCTTACGACTTACTAACATATGTTTACAACTTTAGAAGTATCTGAAACATATGGATGCTTATGTGATAAGAAATTACGTAGGAAGCGTTCCTACAAGCAAGAAAGGCAAGAAAAAATTTGAGATTGATTAGAGCCTAACATTCAGGTGATGAATGAAAGATATATTAATAAGTTCTCATGTTCTGAACATGGAGTGACATATTAATTACCTTAGTTGGTTTGATAATCAAGTTAGTTTGGAACTAACAACGGATTTGATATTAATTCATAAGCGACATTTGATGTTTAAATTGTTAAGTCTTAATATCAAATGGAAACCTTCTAAAGGTTAATAAGGACAAGGATTTTAGATAAAGGCAAGACAATAGTTGTCAAGCCTAAAAGGAAATATTTGTGGCTAAACCTAAAATCCAAAGGATGTAACTTCTACCTTGGCAATAAGATTGATCGTTGGAGAAATTACAATTTGAATTAAAGATCAAAAGGAAGGGTAGTAGGACTACCACTTCGATCAAGTGTTTATGTTAAAATTCTACTTGAAAAAGGTAAAGATTAAACTATATGTTTTAATGATGCAATGGTTGCAACGTTGATCATAGGAACTTGCAAAGTGTCTTTACCTAGTGGGTTCATAATTGTTTTGAACAATGTTGTGATGCTCCTACTTTAAGTAGAAATATTATTTTGGTTTTTTCATTAGAAGATTATGGATATTTCTTATTTTGAATAAGAAAGTGTTCCATTAAATATGATTTGCTTTATTGTACTGCTAATCATATAAATGGGATTTATATACTTATCTTGGAAGAACAAAATAATGAGTATAACGTAAATAATGGATATCCAAATTTAATGATGTAAGAGTTACATTCTTAAAGCATTGATGTGTATATCAATAGAAAGAAACACATATATAAAACTTTTTGGGACAGACTTTTAAATTCACATGATTTTGAATCATGCGATATATGTGAATCTTGGATATTGATTAAGACACCTCTTACTAATTAGTAGTAAAAGAAAAAAAAATACTCTTTTGGACTTACACATATTGATGTATGTAGTTCACGAAAGTAACAATGCTTGGAAAAGATTTCGGTATCTCATGGCAAAAGTATTAGTGGACTCTGATCTGATCAAAGCAATGGATATTTGAACCATGGACTTGATGAGAATTCTGCAGAAAGTCTGCAAGAATAAAAAATACAGAATCTGAAAACAACAACCGTATGGCCACTGTTTAGGCGTACGCCTAGTAATAAGCCGTACGGCTCTTGTTTAAAGAAATCTGCAGATTGTCTGCAAACTGCTGTCTTTCACCTTATAATAAGTAATATTGATCTTTAAGTAACCTTCTGGATTATGTGCTGGAAACAGCTGCGCTTACACTAATTTGAGTTTCATCTAAAGAGGTTCGACTGATACCATATTAGATATGGAATGAAAGGAAACTTGGTTTGTCTTTCATAAAGATTTGAGATGTGATACTTTTGTGAAAAGTGTTGTCTTGAACAAAATCACACCTAAATCTAATCAATGTATTTTCATGGGATATCTTAAGGATATTAATTTTACATCCCTGAAAGAGTACAAATCATTTGTTACTCTAAATAGCACTTTCTAGATAAATCGTTTATCTCTAAAGAACTAGTGGGAGTAAAATGTATCTCGAAGAGTTCGAGACCTAGTAAACGACATAGAACCTAAGATGGAGGTTGAACAGAGTTTCACAAGGAGTTGTGGAAATTCATTCAAGTATACACAAGATATTTGCATAACTGATAGGCTATTATCTATAACAAGAAATATTGATTTCTCATAATAGAAAGTAATTAGGAAGATAGCATTGCGAATGATTGACCTATTACCTATCAAGACGCAAAGTCCGCTCTGAATTTAGATCAATGACTTGGATTCATAAAATCTAAAAGTGCAATCCATGTATCATAATCAAGTTTCGAACTTGATTGTTCTGCCCTAAGGCTTAAAAACCAAAGGATAGAAAATGAGTTTTCTTGGAGAAAACGGACATGGATCGCAAGGTGCATATTGATAAAGCACGACTAATTGAGTAAAGATAATTCATAATGTCGATTATGATGAAACTTTATCACCCGTAGTCATGCTTAATGTTATTTGAATTCTAATTGTCATGACCTCATATTTCGAATTGTGAATACACGTGTTTGAATTTGGGATATTCATAGCAACATTAAAATTATGAGAGTCGCCACGCCGTTTTAATTATAGCCAAAACATTGAGAAAAAGTATGTTTAATGGGTTCGGGGTCAAATTACAACAAGAGAAGAATATTGGACGTTATCACTCCTATTGCCCGAATTGATGGGTCTTTCTATCATGATGAATGTGTTAGTAGTGTGTTAGTGATTTAGACCGGATCCGAAGATTGCCTACGTTCCTCTCAATGTGAGAAGCTCAGGTCAGCGTAGTTCGCACATAATTAGAATGTGGAGAGAGAATAGGGATCATGCATAATGAAGAGGGAGGAGAAAGAAACATGCAGGATGATCACATCCTAAAATAATGACTATGCCATCAATGAGATCTCAATGAACATTCATCACATTCATCATGGGAGGATTATTGATCATGGGAGTAGTTACCTAAAGTTTAGGGTTTAGAAATAGTTCCTAGATCATCCTTGGGTTGATGAACCCTAAATCATTATCGGCTATGAAATAACATGCAAACATGAAGATCGCAACCCTAAATATAGCGTAAATAAGGTTTTAATCTATGAACACGATGAACATATGAAGAACATATATGAACATACGAATGAACATGCGAAGCATATGAAGAAACTATGAATAAACATGCAAGAACATGAATATTAAAGATCTACATTAGAAATAATGCAAGAACGTGAAGAAATAAGTTAGAAAACTTACCTATGTTGGCAAGAAATAAACCTTGATCTTCTTGGAGGTTTGAATGCTAATTTAGAGAGCAAAATAGTGTTTAAGAACTCTCAAATTCGGGTCCCCCTAAACCAATGAGCTGAGATAGGTTTATATAGTAAACTGAGGGGAAGATCTGATGGTCAGGATCATCCGGAGCGGATGTGGCCGCGTGGCCAAGATGGAGGGCGGCGGCGATGTTGGCCGCGTGGCCAAGGTTGGAGCTTGGGCGAATGTGGCCGCGTGGCCATCGTTGCTGGCTGACTTAATTATTAAGCTAGGGTTTTGCATGTTTTATGGAAACCCTATTTTGGCCATCTTTAAGATGTTCTAGAACAATGAGGTATATTTTGGGAATCCGGGACAAGTCTTTGCAAGGTTTGTAATTCCCCTAAAGTCCTTGTGTATTTGGCAAATCCCTAATAAACTCATTTTCAGATCGGGTACTAACAGTAGCCCCTTGGCGACGCTTCTTGCAAGGCAATGGAGGGTCGATGATAAAAATAGGAACCGTTCTGAAACATGAGTTTCAAAACAGAGGAAAGGTAAGGGAACGGCTGAACCTTGGCAGGCGACCTACGTATCCGCGGGGGAATCAAGCCAAACATAGTTCAAATCTGATGGGGAACTTGAGAATGATTGTCCTCTAATGGGATCAATGCCTTCCGCTTGGGGAGAAAATGTGACTTGCTGGGGAGACATGTGCCGGGGAAAATGTAATTGCTGGGGATGAGAGATGACCATGTCGGTCGGGTGGCTGAACCTTTTCAGGTTTCCTACGTATCCTCGGAGGAATCAAGCCGGTCGTAGTTCGGAGATGTTGGGGAAATAAACAAGACATCGGACTTCTGCTAGGGATAACAAACCTACGGACACTATCCTGTATGAAGAACGAACATTCGTAAGCAATGAAATCATTTGGGGAAATGAGGTAAGAGGGAAAATGGGACAATAAAGACTACGTCGTCTAAATAATCCCAGGATGGAATAATAATCGCTGGGGTAAACGCAATTAGGACCGCCCGGGTTCCTGCCAATGGCGCTAAAATAATAGATGCTGGATCTCTCGCAAACGGAAACGCCGAGGCTTCTGCCAATCGCGATCGATCTATGATGCGTATGTCATAGAGGCGCCGAAGTCTCTACAACCATACGAATCCTAAGCAAATATTAGGAAATGCTAAAATAATAGATTCTGGATCTCTCGCAAATAGAAACGCCGAGGCTTCTGCCAATCTCGATCGATCTAGGATGCGTATGTCATAGAGGCGCCGAAGTCTCTACAACCATACGAATCCTAAGCAAATATTAGGAAATGCTAAAATAATAGATGCTGGATCTCTCGCAAACAGAAACGCCGAGGCTTCTGCCAATCTCGATCGATCTAGGATGCGTATGTCATAAAGGCGCCGAAGTCTCTACAACCATACGAATCCTAAGAAAATAGTAGGAAATGCTAAAATAATAGATGCTGGATCTCTCGCAAACAGAAACGCCGAGGCTTCTGCCAATCTCGATCGATCTAGGATGCGTATGTCATAGAGGCGCCGAAGTCTCTGCAACCATACAAATCCTAAGCAAATACTAGGAAATTTTAAACGCAAGCAGAAACGCCCGGGTTTCTGCCGACCGCGCTAAAAAAATAGATGCTGGATCTCTCGCAAACAGAAACGCCGAGGCTTCTGCCAATCTCGATCGATCTAGGATGCGTATGTCATAGAGGCGCCGAAGTCTCTACAACCATACGAATCCTAAGAAAATATTAGGAAATGCTAAAATAATAGATGCTGGATCTCTCGCAAACAGACACGCCGAGGCTTCTGCCAATCTCGATCGATCTAGGATGCGTATGTCATAGAGGCGCCGAAGTCTCTACAACCATACAAATCCTAAGCAAATATTAGGAAATGCTAAAATAATAGATGCTGGATCTCTCGCAAACAGAAACGCCGAGGCTTCTGCCAATCTCGATCGATCTAGGATGCGTATGTCATAGAGGCGCCGAAGTCTCTACAACCATACGAATCCTAAGCAAATATTAGGAAATGCTAAAATAATAGATGCTGGATCTCTCGCAAACAGAAACGCCGAGGCTTCTGCCAATCTCGATCGATCTAGGATGCGTATGTCATAGAGGCGCCGAAGTCTCTGCAACCATACGAATCCTAAGAAAATATTAGGAAATGCTAAAATAATAGATGCTGGATCTCTCGCAAACAGAAACGCCGAGGCTTCTGCCAATCTCGATCGATCTAGGATGCGTATGTCATAGAGGCGCCAAAGTCTCTGCAACCATACGAATCCTAAGCAAATATTAGGAAATTTTAAACACAAGCAGAAACGCCCGGGTTTCTGCCGACCGCGCTAAAATAATAGATGTTGGATCTCTCGCAAACAGAAATGCCGAGGCTTCTGCCAATCTCGATCGATCTAGGATGCGTATGTCATAAAGGCGCCGAAGTCTCTACAACCATACGAATCCTAAGCAAATATTAGGAAATGCTAAAATAATAGATCCTGGATCTCTCGCAAACAGACACGACTAGGCTTCTGCCAATCTCGATCGATCTAGGATGCGTATGTCATAGAGGCGCCGAAGTCTCTACAACCATACGAATCCTAAGCAAATATTAGGAAATGCTAAAATAATAGACGCTGGATCTCTCGCAAACAGAAACGCCGAGGCTTTTGCCAATCTTGATCGATCTAGGATGCTTATGTCATAGAGGCGCCGAAGTCTCTACAACCATACGAATCCTAAGAAAATATTAGGAAATGCTAAAATAATAGATGCTGGATCTCTCGCAAACAGAAACGCCGAGGCTTCTGCCAATCTCGATCGATCTAGGATGCGTATGTCATAGAGGCGCCGAAGTCTCTGCAACCATACGAATCCTAAGCAAATATTAGGAAATGCTAAAATAATAGATGCTGGATCTCTCGCAAACAGAAACGCCGAGGCTTCTGCCAATCTCGATCGATCTAGGATGTGTATGTCATAGAGGCGCCGAAGTCTCTGCAACCATACGAATCCTAAGCAAATATTAGGAAATGCTAAAATAATAGATGCTGGATCTCTCCCAAACAGAAACGCCGAGGCTTCTGCCAATCACTATCGATCTAGGATGCGTATGTCATAGATGTGCCGAAGTCTCTACAACCATACGAATCCTAAGCAAATATTAGGAAATGCTAAAATAATAGATGCTGGATCTCTCGCAAACAGAAACGCCGAGACTTATGCCAATCGTGATCGATCTAGGATGCGTATGTTATAGAGGCGCCGAAGTCTCTACAACCATACGAATCCTAAGCAAATATTAGGAAATGCTAAAATAATAGATGCTGGATCTCTCGCAAACAGAAACGCCGAGGCTTCGGCCAATCGCGATCGATCTAGGATGCGTATGTCATAGAGGCACCGAAGTCTCTACAACCATACGAATCCTAAGCAAATATTCAATGAAGAATGGAATTTTTAAGAGGCTTCCCGTACCCAAAAATAACGAACATCAGTCAAAATAGCGTTAAGGGCACCTACAATGGATGAAACAGGTCAGGGGTAAAAATGGGATTTTACATGCGGAGGCAAAGATGATGGATCGTTATTAAGTCGCAAACAGGATGAACTTCTCAAGGAGTCATGAAGGTGATAGACTCTCAGGGAATCGCAGAAGTGATGGATTCTTGGGGAGTCGCAAAGGTGATGGACTCTCGGGGAGTCGCCAAGGTAAAGGACTCTTTAGTGAGCAAAGGACGACCACGGAAAGCGTAATGTTTGGGATCCGCTTACTCTTAATTAGGAGGAATACATAATATGAGGCTACGAACCATTAAGATGAAGGTATTAGGTAAGGGACATTTTGCTTGGTTGCTTAGGGTAGGACCTAAGGCTTCTAAGGAAAGGGGATGGGTAGCCTCTTAGCCTTGAGATAAGGAGGCAAAAGATGTTACGGTTGTTTAGACTTGGGATTGTGTCTTGGATACAATGTGGGTTTCCTAGGCTTACGGGCTAGGGTTTGGAGAAAATGCGACTACCTAGGCTCGAGGCTAGGGTTCGGAGAGAATATGGAAAGGCTATTGTATCCTAGGCATAAGACTAGCGGGGGATTGAGATTATAAATTTCCTAGGTTTCGAGACTAGGGTTTCGGGAATTTGGAAAGGATGTTGCACACAGGGCTTTCGAAATTCCCTAGAACTTGGGCTAGGGTTAAAGAGGATGGTGCTTCCTAGGCTTGAGACTAGGGTTTGGAGAGAATGCAGATTCCTAGGTTTGGGGCTAGGGTTTGGAGAGGTTGAGGTTTGGGAACTTCCTAGATGTTAGGGTTTCGAACAAGGGTTTGGAAACTGGTGTTTAAGGACCATGACTCTCCTAGGTTTGGGACTAGGGTTTAGAAATATCCTAGGTTTCATGGTAACCTAGGCTTTAGGCTAGGTTTTAAGGCTAAGGACTGTAAACTTCCTACGTTTTGAGACTAAGGTGAAGGAGTTTCCTAGGTCTAGGACTGGGGTTTGAAGGGAATGCTGAATCCTAGGCTTGATGATAGAGTTTAAAGAGGATAATTTCTACCTAGGCTTGAGGCTAGGGCTTTAGAAAGAGTGCGAATACCTAGGCTTGAGGCTAGGGTTTAGAGCGAATACGACTACCTAGGCTCGAGGCTAGGGTTTAGAAAGAGTGCGACTACCTAAGCTTGAGGCTAGGGTTTGGAGCGAATGCGACTACCTAGGCTCGAGGCTAGGGTTTAGAGCGAATGCGGCTTCCTAGGCTTGAGGCTAGGGTTGATTGAGTTTTGGACAGGGCATTATATCCTAGGTTTTGGACTAGGGTTCAATAAAACGGAGAATTGAGATTGTAAATTTCCTAGGTTTCGAGACTAGGGTTTCGGGAATTTGGAAATGATGTTGCATACGGGACTTTGGAAATTCCCTAGAATTTGGGCTAGGGTTAAAGGGGGTGTTGTGGTTTCCTAGGCTTAAGGATAGGGTTTAGATAGGATATGTGACTACCTAGGATCAAGGCTAGGGTTTAGGAAGGGTGTAGCTACCTAGGCTTTAGGCTAGGGTTTGAAAGGATGTAATTACCTAGGCTTGAGGCTAGGGTTCAGAGAGAATGATATGACTACCTAGGCTTGAGGCTAGGGTTTAGAGAGGATACGTGACTACCTAGGATCAAGGCTAGGGTTTATGAAAGGTGTAAATACCTAGGCTCTATGCTAGGGTTAGGAAGGGATGTAACTACCTAGGCTTGGGGCTAGGGTTTAGGAAGGATGTAATTACCTAGGCTTGAGGCTAGGGTTCAGAGAGAATGATATGACTACCTAGGCTTGAGGCTAGGGTTTAGAGAATGTGTTTACCTAGGTTTAAGGCTAGGGTTTGGAGACCGAAAGCATTTGAAGGTTTGTCTTGGTTTAGACCGAGCAAGTTTGAGGTCTAAGAGTGTTGCGGTTTGGGGCAAATGAGCTTGATTCCTCGTGGCTGGATAGGCTCGATAGATTAGACCTAGGCTAAAGTTCTAGGGTTTAGCTAGGGTAAGACTCAGACATGTGTTAAAGAGATCGGGGCCTAATGAAATGGTAGGCGTGAGATCTAGGAGATCGAAGGCTAGGCAGGGTAGCATTGGGACATAAGGCTTTCAAGCGGGTAAGTCTTTTGTCCTAGAGAAACCGCGTTATGGATTAGGACCAAGCAGGCTTGAGGTCGGCCAAGGAGCAATGGATTGGGATTGGATGATCCTAGTACCTAATACGCATGTCGGGTTTGGGCTCTAAGGTGTGCTAGGTGTGAGCCATGTGCGAGAAATGGGTCTGGACATGTGACCATGTTGGCGCTTTAGGTAAAGGGATTGAGTGTCCAAGACTTTGCTCTAGTACAATAGGTGCCTAAGTTAGATTGGGTATGCTTAGGACTTAATTTTGTCTTAGAGGTCATGCGTGTGACTAAGCTCGTTTGGCAATTATGAAGGTAGGTTAGGGATGGGACCAGAGGTGCTAAGGACAAGAGTCTTGACCGGATGGGTTTTGAGATCCTTAAGGCATGTCGCGGTGCGCAGGAGATCCTATGTGTTTTGAGCAGGTTCAAGGTTTGGACTCGTCGGGGGAGCGATGTTTGAGATCCATGGAGTTCAAGGGTGGACCTTATAGGTGGCGAGGTTTGGACTCGGCTTGGATTAAGTAGGTTAGAGTCCTTAAGGGGTTGAAGGTCAGACTAGGAAGTCTTTTGAGGCTAATGGGTGACACTAGGTTGGTACTTGGTAGGTTTAAGAGTGGTAGGGTCATGGCTTGGACATGACGGGAGTTGGGAGACGTAGATGTGTCGCTTTTAGTCGGACCAAGTAGGCTTGGGAATTAAAGAGTCCAAAGGGTGGAGGTCTAAGGTTATAGACCTAGAGAGTGGACAATTTTGTGATCTAAAGGGTTTAGGAGTTGAGACCTAATGTGTGGATCGGATATGCTAGAGGCTTAAAAGATAGGCGATTGGTAGACTCGAGTGGTCTTGGGATCTAAAGGATCGCTCAACAGGTTAGACTGAGTAGACCTAAGAGGTTGGACCTAGGAGGATAAGAGAGCTATTACTTAGACAAGGTAAGGATGAGTATGTGTTGGTAGGTTTGAGATCTAGGAGATCGGGTAGGCTCGGGACCGGTAGGTTCGGGACCTAATGGGTCACCCTAAGGATTTGGCTTTGGTTAACTGGTTTAAGGTCTGAAGTTTTGGGTAGAACCGGTTTGAGGCCGAAGGGGTCATGCTACAAACTTGCGGAAGGTCGAGCTAAGAGGTTATGATGTAACCTAGGTAAGACTCACCGGGTAGGTTTGGGACCTAGGTAAGACTGATCGGGTAGGCTCGGGACCTAGAGAGTTTATAGTGTAACTTAGGCAAGACTGACCGGGTAGGATTGGGACCTAAGGTTTTGAACCAGGTAGGTTGGGACCTAAGGGTATCCTATTGTGTAGGAATTAGGGTGAAGGACCGAGTCGGTTCAAGAATCACAAAGATGGGTCTTAGAGTGGACCGAGGAGGTTTATACAAATTTTGTGGAGACCGAGAGTGCGGGTTTATAAACAAAGTGTCGTGGAAGAGAAAACTTTTGAAAGTGTTATGATCTTATACAGATGCCTTATAATTAATTATGATTCTAATCAATCCAAATAGGTCGTCGCGTGCCGAGTTTGACGATGAGGGGTGCCCTTCTTCTAAGTGTATCCTTGTTGACGCCTAGGTATTCTCTGGGAAACCACATAGTCGACCCATTCCGTTGGGGATTATCTAATTTGGTGAGCGGGTACCCTCCCTCCTTTGAGAAACTCTACGTCAAGCTTGATGATGAGGGATGCCCTTCTTCTAAGTATATTCTTGTTGGGACCTCGGTATTCTCCGAGAAAACACATAGTCGACCCATTCTGTTGGGGAAGCCCCAGTTCGATAAGGGTGTAGAGCGGGGTATCCTACCTCCTTTAAGACACACCCTTTTTTCTGCCTAGACAGCCCTTTCGGGTTTTCAATCTAGCGGGCATCTCTTTTGCGTCTTTTTTTTTTTTTTTTGAAAATCATTCAGTCGACTCAAAAAAAGGAAAAATAATTGTTTAAACATGCGGGGGCATTTTGGTGTTAGTGAGAGGGAGAGAGAGAGATAGTACTCGCATTTTGACTCTTTGGACAATTGAGTGTATATAAAAGGAAGGAAGCCCCTGCTTGACAGAAAGTAAGTGTTTAGCTCTTTCCTAGATTGTAGAACAGAAGACTTGTCGAGACATTTGAAAATTGTTTTATTCAAGATTCTCATTTGATTGCTCGAGAATGGACCTCATTGATTAGTTAATGAGTTATGGTTAATTGGTAAACAAGTAGCCTCAAATTAATAAATGTTTTGATCAATTGTGAGTGAAGAAGTCAGGAGTAGAAATATGGGGGAAGAGAGAAGAGAAAGAAAATTGGCTCGAGGTGGGTTGTGTATATTTTGGACCGAACCGGGAGGTTGCCTACGTTCTCCTCAAGGTGAGGAGCTCAGGTCCGCGTAGTTCGGGGATGACCCGCTTGACGATGGTGTCGGGTTTCAGTGGGTATGTGTGGGAGGAAAGAAAAGAAAGAAAGTTGGCCCAAGGTAGGTTATGTTTGGCTTTGAGTGGTTGCCCGGTTGACGATGAAGTTGGGTTTTGAGTTTAGGGGTGTGAGGTTCGTTTGAGGTGAGTTGTTCTTTGTAGCTCATTGCGGTGGATTACTCCTTTGTAGTTGTTGTAGTGGATTGCTCCATCGTAGTTGTCATGGGTTGCTGACGTTTATCTACTTTGTAAGGAAAGAAAGGAAAATAGAACATTTGAGGTGAAAAGAAAATGGGACTTTTACTGTTCCATGGTGATAGCCCCTTCTATTTTTCTTTTTATTTTTTATTTTATCTCTTTGTGCACACCCTTTTTTTTGCCTAGGCCGCCCTTTCGGGTTTTGAACCTAGCGGGCTTCTTTTTGTGCAATGCTCTAACGTTTGCCTAGGTCGCCCTTTTGGGTTTCAACCTAGCGAGCCTTTTTTATATATTTGTACATGAAACATTGGGCAAGACGAGCCCCTAGTTTGCTTTCGACTCTCTCGATTGCGAGGTAGCTTCTTTATAGTTCAAGCGGCCTTTTGCTGGCGGCGGGCATCCTAGCCCCTTGATTTATACCCGTAGAGCTCCATCGGATTATCACGTGGCACCTATTAATGGCATGAATGACCTCGTACATTCCCTTTTATATTTGCGATGGGATACGGACAGCCCCGGTGTATCGGCATGTAGTACTTATGAAGGGAACAAACAACCCCTTAAATTGTGGCAGCATGGATGTCTATTTGATGATGAGCAACCGCAGTCCATTTCTTTGTCATGACTGCATGGAAAAGGCGTCTAATGGTGGGATGAGAGGCGTATGAGGATAGTGTATGGGAAAAGGTGTATAGGGGTAGAATGTAGAGAGAAGAGAAAGTGATTCGTTCATCCCAATTGATCGAAGCATTTGTTATTTTGAGATTAATCGTTTACTTAGTTATGTGAATGGTTTGTGGGTCCATTTACCTTTTAATTAGTCGTCATTAATGAGTAAGATTAAGATTAATTCATCATATAAAGATATAGCAATCAAGCGAAAATGGTGAATAAGACAATTTTCATGAAATTGATATATGCAAGCTTATGTCTCAAGTCTAGAGAGAAAAGAAAAGAAATATAGACCCTTTTATTGGAACTAAAAGATTTAAACTGACTAGTCCGGGGTGGACTTTTACTTAAAGAAACAAAAATCGTCCGGTGGACTTTTGACTAAGGACACTCTAGAACCTACGAAGACTGAATGACCCTTTTCTTTTCTTTTATTTAAAGGAGGTAGCCCCAATTTCATCTTTTGCCCATGCCCATGTATTCCGTTGGCGGGTGATGGCTCCGCTGTCAATGAGGGTTTGAATCTTTCTCCTCAATTGGAGGCAATCTTCGGTGTCATGCCCAATGTACTGGTGGTATTGGCAGTGTTTGGAGGGATCCAAGCCTTGCTTCACCCTACTTGGTTCATAGTTGAACAAAGGAGACAACTTGCCGGCTTGAACTAGACTTTTGAAGAGTTTGGCTAACGGCATACCCAAGTCATTGTACTCGCGTTCGTCCTTCCGAACTGTCTTTGAGGGTGGTTTAGGTACCGGTACCCCTTGTTGATGAGTATTCATAGGAGGCATCCCGACGGGGAAAGTCTGTGGTGGCCCGTACATTTGAGGAGCGTACGGGTGTTGACATTGAGTAAGAGGGAGAACTCGGCTGAGGTAATCATGAACGCCACGAATGTCAGACAAATGGCGCCTCTCGATATCTCTTAGGGTCTTATGCATCTCCTTCTGAAAGTGTGTTGCTTGCTCGTTGAGAATGGCCTTAAAGTGGATTGCTTGTTCATCGAGGATGGCTTCGAAGTGGGATGCTTGCTTACTGAGAGCAGTACCGGTGTAGAGGATTGTCTCGGGATCTTGGGTAGCAGCTTCAGTTGCAACTTCGATGTTCCTTGCAGCCGACATGATGCAGAACTCTAGTCATGAAAGAATTAAGCCTCTTAGTTGAATTAAATTAGATTCGTATTTAATGATAAGGCATCGTTATAAAATCATTTTTTGGAAAAGAGTCGGTCTCCACATTTTTGAAAAGCATTTTGGTAAAAAATTAAAAGTTTGACCGGGCCGAAGTTGCCTACGTTCCCCTTACCATGAGAGAGTGGTCCCACACAATAAGAGGCTCAGGTTGCCGTAGTTCGAGTCAAGTTAGACTTTTAAAAAGAGGTGAGAGATGACCATAGGGGTCAAAAAGAGGGAGATGACTCGGTCTTTAGTCAAGCATGGGTGAGGAAGACCTATAGGAGTTGGTTTTGATTGAGTCGGGTATGGTTTGACCTAAGGTTTGACCTAAATTTGACCTAAGGTTTGACCTAAGGTTTGAGACAAGAAGTGGTTCAAGCTAGAATGCGACGATAATGGTGGGTTGACCTAGATGGGTAAAGGATAGGTCGACCTAAATGAGAAGGGTTGGATTGACCTATCAAGATAGCGGGTTGTAGCGGTTTGCCTATGGGATGATCTAAGCGGGATAGACATGGTTTGACCTAAGCGGGTCTAAGGTTGACCTATTCGGGTTGGTGGACTAAGGAAGGTTGGAGATTGACCTAGATGGATCCAAGATAGGTAAGTCGACCTAAGCGGGTCACGAGTTGACCTTGACGGGTCGAGGGTGAAGGGGTAGTTTTAACCTAAGACGGACAAGTTGACCTAAATGGGTCAAGGATGGTGTACGGACCTAAACGGGTTGACCTAGGTTGGTTTGGACGACGGTAGGTCAAATAATGACCTAGGTGGGTCAAGATGACGGTTTGACCTAAGCGGGTTAAGGTCAAAGGTAATTGGGTTCTCCTATGGAATCAAAGATTGACCTAAGAGGTCAAAAGTGGATAAAGTTGACCTAGGGGTTAAAGGTTGGCCTAAGAGGTCAAAGGTGATTGGGTTGACTTAGTGAGTCAAAGGTTGACCTAAGAGGTCAAAGGCGGATAAGTTTGACCTAGGGGTCAAGGGTTGACCTAAGAGGTCAAAGGTTGAAAAAGTTGACCTAGGGGGTCAAGGGTAGACCTAAGAGGTCAAAGATGATAGAGTTGACCTAGGGGGTCAAAGGTTGACCTAAGAGATCAAAGGCGGATGAGGTTGACCTAAGGGGTCAAAGGTTGACCTAAGAGGTCGAGGGGTGATCAAGTTTACCTAAGGGGTCCAAGGTTTGACCTAAGAGGTCGAAGGCGGATAAGGTTGACCTAAGGGGTCAAAGGTTTACCTAAGATGTCAAAGGCAGATGAGGTTGACCTATGGGGTCAAAGGTTGACCTAGGAGGTCAAAGGCGATAGGGTTGACCAAGGAGGTCAAGGGTAGACCTAAGAGGTCAAAGGCGGATAAAGTTGACCTATGGGGTCAAAGGTTGACCTAGGAGGTCGAAGGTTGACCTAAGGGGTCTAGGAGGTCAAAAGTTGGTAAGGGTTGACCTAGGGGGTCAAAGGTTGACCTAGGGGGTCAAAGGTAGATAAGGTTGACCTAGACAGTCAAAGGTTAATAAGGTTGACCTAGGAGGTCAAGGGTTGATAAGGTTGACCTAGGAGGTCAAGGGTTGACCTAAGAGGTCGAAGGTGATAAGGTTGACCTAGGGGGTCAAAGTCTGATCTAGGAGGTCAAGAGCGGAGAAGGTTGACCTAGGAGGTCAAAGGTTTACCTAGGGGGTCAAAGGTTGGCCTAAGAGGTCAAAGGGTAGTAAGGTTGACCTAGGGGGTCAAAGGTTGACCTAGGAGGTCAACGGTAGATAAGGTTGACCTAGGAGGTCAAAGGTTGGGAAGGTTGACCTAGGCGGTCAAAGGTTGAGAAGGTTGACCTAGGCGGTCGAAGCTGAAGGGTAGACCTAAATGGATCGCAATGATGGCCCAACGGATGAGCGATAGACCTTAGAGGTCGCCTAGATGCAATGCACATTTTATTTTGCGAAAAATTTTGCATTTATTTACATCCTAAATGGTTGGTCTAAGGAGTGTCCTAATCTCTATGTGTGGGTTGACACGGGTTAGGTTAAAGGTTCCCACCGCTCGCGGAACGTACACGGTGAGTGGAGTAGACGAGTGACTCAAAAAATGTGAGGCAGTAGCTCACAAATTCCTGCACATCGAATACTCCGGGTAGTAGGGACCTGTGCAGTGCTGACACGGACTAGTGGTAGTGTGTGGAAAGAAACTAATTCTTTTTAAGGAGAAAAGAGAGAAGTTTTGAATGTTTGAATGATGCTATGCAATGCAATGCAGGAGAAGGAAAATAATGTACAAGGGAGCATAGCAGAGTTTTGTTTGACCCTAATACTAAGACGAAAATAACAAAGGTACAAGGATACCAGGTATATACAAAGTACAATATCAACAAAGTACAAGTATTAACATTGCGGGGTGCACGGGTGCATGTGTAAACATGGCAAGTATGTGAGGTGTATGTATAAACATGGCAAGTGTGTGCATGTGTAAACATGGCAAGTGTGTGTAGGGTGCATGTGTAAACATGGCAAGTGTGTGAGGTGCATGTGTAAACATGGCAAGTGTGTGTGAGGTTCACGTGTAAACATGGCAAGTGTGTGCATGTGTAAACATGGCAAGTGTGTGTAGGGTGCATGTGTAAACATGGCAGGTGTGTGTATGTGTAAATATGGCAAGTGTGTGTAGGGTGCATGTGTAAACATGGCAGGTGTGTGTAGGGTGCATGTGTAAACATGGCAGGTGTGTGTAGGGTGCATGTGTATACATGGCAGGTGTGGCAGGTGTATGCATGTGTAAACATGGCAGGTGTGTGCATGTGTAAACATGGCAGGTGTGCGCATGTGTAAACATGGCAGGTGTGCATGTGTAAACATGGCAGGTGTGTGCATGTGTAAACATGGCAGGTGTGTGGATGTGTAAACATGGCAGGTGTGCATGTGTAAACATGGCAGGTGTGTGCATGTGTAAACATGGCAGGTGTGTGCATGTGTAAACATGGCAGGTGTGTGGATGTGTAAACATGGCAGGTGTGCATGTGTAAACATGGCAGGTGTGTGCATGTGTAAACATGGCAGGTGTGTGCATGTGTAAACATGGCAAGTGTGTGCATGTATAAACATGGCACATGTGTAAACATGGCAAGCATCATGATGTGACGAAAGTTAGACCCACTAAGTTTGAAAAAGTTTCAAAGCAGTCCCCAGCAGAGTCGTCACTGTGAATACGCGTGTTTGAATTTGGGTTATTCATAGCAACATTAAAATTATGAGAGTCGCCACGCCGTTTTAATTATAGCCAAAACATTGAGAAAAAGCATGTTTAATGGGTTCGGGGGTCAAATTACAACAAGAGAAGAATATTGGACGTTATCACTCCTATTGCCCGAATTGATGGGTCTTTCTATCATGATGAATGTGTTAGTAGTGTGTTAGTGATTTAGACCGGATCCGAAGATTGCCTACGTTCCTCTCAATGTGAGAAGCTCAGGTCAGCGTAGTTCGCACATAATTAGAATGTGGAGAGAGAATAGGGATCATGCATAATGAAGAGGGAGGAGAAAGAAACATGCAGGATGATCACATCCTAGAATAATGACTATGCCATCAATGAGATCTCAATGAACATTCATCACATTCATCATGGGAGGATTATTGATCATGGGAGTAATTACCTAAAGTTAAGGGTTTAGAAATAGTTCCTAGATCATCCTTGGGTTGATGAACCCTAGATCATCATCGGCTATGAAATAACATGCAAACATAAAGATCGCAACCCTAAATATAGCGTATAAGGTTTTGATCTATGAACACGATGAACATATGAAGAACATATATGAACATACGAATGAACATGCGAAGCATATGAAGAAACTATGAATAAACATGCAAGAACATGAATATTAAAGATCTACATTAGAAATAATGCAAGAACGTGAAGAAATAAGTTAGAAAACTTACCTATGTTGGCAAGAAATAAACCTTGATCTTCTTGGAGGTTTGAATGCTAATTTAGAGAGCAAAATAGTGTTTAAGAACTCTCAAATTCGGGGCCCCCTAAACCAATGAGCTGAGATAGGTTTATATAGTAAACTGAGGGAAGATCTGATGGCCAGGATCATCCGGAGCGGATGTGGCCGCATGGCCAAGATGGAGGGCGACGGCGATGTTGGCCGCGTGGCCAAGGTTGGAGCTTGGGCGAATGTGGCCGCGTGGCCATCGTTACTGGCTGACTTAATTATTAAGCTAGGGTTTTGCATGTTTTATGGAAACCCTATTTTGGCCATCTTTAAGATGTTCTAAAACAATGAGGTATATTTTGGGAATCCGGGACAAGTCTTTGCAAGGTTTGTAATTCCCCTAAAGTCCTTGTGTATTTGGGAAATCCCTAATAAACTCATTTTCAGATCGGGTACTAACACGAATATGAAATATAACAGATGGATGTCAAAACTATATTCCTTAGCAGGAACATACTCTAGGATGTGTTTGATACAACCTAAAAGTTTTGATTGATCCATAAAATTTTAATAAAATATGCAAGTTGCTGAAATCCATGAGATGGATTAAAGCAAAATAATTGGAGTGAATTTTCATTTCGATGTAGTATTCAAAGAATTTGAATTCATCAAAGATGAGACTTGTGATTACAATAAATTTAGTGGGAGCGTAATATTATTCCTAGTCTAATATATGTGGTTGACATATAATTCATTTTGAAAGAGTTTCTAAATGAAAGATTTGGATAAAGCCGCCTATATCCTTGGAACTTAGATTTATGGAGATAAATCTAAAAGGATGATTGGTTGAAGTCAAAGTACTGAACATAGATAAGATAGTGAAAAGTTCACTATGCAAGACTCTTTGAGAGGTTACTTGCCAATGTCTAATGGCATCACTCTTAACATGATTTAGTCTTATCGGAAGACTAATGAGTAAGAGTACATGATTAGGATTCTATATGCTTCGGAAATTGGATCTATCATGTAATCCATATTGATTACTAAGACCCGATGTCTCATATACTTGGAGTATGATGAGATGATACCAATCGGATTCTAGTGATAGTCACTAGATGAGAAACACCCTTATGTTCTTGTGAAGAACTAAAGGATGCATTCTTGATCTTTGATGGAATGAAAGATGATCTTGTAATAGTTACATAGATGCATTCTTACAAACCAACAAAGTTAAATATTGCAGTATAAATACATGTTTATATTTAATAATGGTGTTAGAAGAGTTCTGAATGTTCCATTACTATTCTACAAAAGGTTGAGTATCTAGTGACATGGGATACAACTAGAAAGTTGTTTGGATTAAGAGATTAATTAGTAAACTAGAAATTGTTTCTAGTGTCACTAATTTAATGTACCTTCATTGTGTCAATAATTGTTATTACACAACCCAAGGCGCTAATGTCTTATCTAAACATGTACTCGGACGTTACTATCTTATTCAAGAAATCGTCAAAGATGGGAGATGTCTAAATATGCAAAATACCGTATGATGATAACAAGGATAATTATATTACATAATCTTGCTTGCAATAATGATGGAGATCATAACTAAGCTCAATGAGTATTGGATACACTTTGATTGGGCCTAGTGCAAGTGGGAGATTGTTGGATATTATGCTCTAGGTCATTGAGAAAGGCCTATGTGTTACATCATTGATGGATAATCATATGATGATTATGTTGGGTTTCGTAGCAACATGCGTAGCGGAATTAAGCAATTAAACTTTATGAAACCCAAAGCCCATAGATCCATTCATATGATTAAGTCAAGTACATCTACAATGAATACTAGAATACTAACCCTTGATGCGTTTGAAATTTATTGATCTTGAATCTTGGTTCTTCGCGCTTCTCCGAATCACGAACTTAGGAACACGAACAGGAAGATGATAAAGCAATCACCCTCTACGGATATCCACACGCGAACGAATATTAAGAACTCTTTCTTAATCTTGACTGCTAGATCAAAAAGGGACTATATGATTTTATGAATTATTGATCTTGATTCTCAATCTTGATTAATAATATTGTTTCTCCAAACAAGTGAATCAATCATAAACAATGGCTAGTGAAAATATATTTATATAGGTCGAAGTCCTTAACCCTTAAGGAGTTAGGAAACCTAAATCCCGTTACTTAATTATTCTGCAAGATTTCAGGCCAAGCAGCACTGGCACAGTCGTGCCCTAAAACTGGCACGGTCGTGCCATTCGGTGCGAGCCTGCCTTCCAGCCAGCCAATATTGGCGCGGTCGTGCATTGTATATGGAACGGCCGTGCTTAGCATGCTCGTGCTTTATACTTGGCACGGTCGTGCCACTTATGCCGCCGGCACTTGCCCTTTGGTCGATTTATGGCACGGTGATGCCCTATAAGGCGCACGACCGTGCCAGACCAAAACTCTACAATTTTTCCATTTTAACAATTCGTTCTCTTGTGTGTGACCCCATAGGATTATATCAAGTTGGCAATGAGTCCAAACACACTTTGTCTCATAAATCATGAGCGGTCCCTAGCAGGCCATCATGGTTACCCAAATGATATAACTTGTCAAAGTTCGTTAATCCATTATAGAACATATCACAATCCTTTTGTCCACGATGTCATTGAACGTAAGGCATGGTCAATGTCAACTTACAATGTTCAATACTTTCACGATTCCTAATATATTGATAGTACAAATCATATTTGAGCACGGCCATGCATTTCATCAATTCTATTCATCGAGTGGCCAAAGCTTGACATCTCTCTTGACGAGGAACAAATTCCATCTTGACTTATTACTCTTTCCAACATGAATCCGATTATGCCAATCACATTCTTTATAACTACCCGTTTAAGGGTAACGTTTGAATGTGTCAAACGTAATGTTTATCATGTGGAAGACTGTAATAATCTTAGGTCTAAGGATTCCATGATATAACTATATGAGACTTAATTATGACATTGTGACCATGACATAAATCCCAAACGGGCCATTCCAGTATATGTTCTCCAACAAATACCCATAAGTTTAATTGTATCCCATACACCATAATCATCATATGATTATCTATTAAACTTTTACTAATAATTAATCATAATTATCAGGGACGGGGATTATTATAATAAACATGCAAATGATATAATAATCAACATTCAAT
Organism: Campanula takesimana; assembly: GCA_026119855.1. Classification (NCBI taxonomy): domain Eukaryota; kingdom Viridiplantae; phylum Streptophyta; class Magnoliopsida; order Asterales; family Campanulaceae; genus Campanula; species Campanula takesimana. The sequence continues at coordinate 58,942 of JAOWBW010000163.1, read as the reverse complement.
ATCTTTATTAAATCATAATCAATAGATAACATTAATCGTTCAAATAACGTGCCTAGAGCATACAACACCAACAATCTCCCATTTGCACTAGGCTTAATTAATGTATCGAATACCCATAGACCTAACATGACCATCATGCTTCGCTTGTGGAAGACCCTTTGTTAATGGGTCGGCAATGTTATCATCAGTCGGTACACTGCATATATTCACGTCTCCTCTATCAACGATATCTCGAATGATATGAAAACGCCTAAGTATGTGTTTGGATTTTTGATGTGATCTGGGTTCCTTTGCTTGATCAATAGAACCATTATTATGATAATAAATGTCTATTGGATTAGCAATGCTAGGAACCACCTCTAGTTCACCAATGAACTTTTTAATCCAAACAGCCTCTTTAGCAGCATCGGATGCAGCAATATACTCAACTTCAGTTGTAGAATCTGCGACGGTACATTGCTTAGAACTCTTCCAGCTAACAGCACCTCTATTAAGCATAAATACAAATCCAGATTGCAATCTTGAATAATCCTTATCAGTTTGAAAGTTTGCATCTGTGTAACCACTTACAACAAGATCATCTTTCATACCTCCATACACCAAGAACGAATCTTTAGTCCTTCGCAAGTACTTAAGAATTGTCTTGACTGCAATCCAGTAACTTTCACCAGGATCTGATTGGTATCCTCTCGTCATGCTCAAAGCATACGAGACATCAGGTCTAGTACATATCATGGCATACATGATAGATCCAATAACAGAAGCATATAAAATCCCAATCATTCTCGCTGAAGACGGGTCGTCATCAACAACAGGGTATATTCAGAATTGGAGTCAAAGAGATTGATTCCTCAGTATGGATTGCAACTGGAGATGACTCGTCATCAACAAAAAGAGTACATTCAGAATTGGGTCAAAGACATTGATTCCTCAGTATGGGTTGCTCTCTAAACTCTAAACTTTACTTACTGCAGTATCGTTTTTTGAAAAATGATTTTCAAAATACCTCAAGCCTCCGTTTTTGCGTATTTTGGAGTCGAATTACGTTTGGTCTGATTTCCTTCCGAGGAATATGTAGGCAGCTTTCTAGCACGACCATACCCAAAGTTCTAAATGGTGTCTTTTCTATCGACGACGTTACTTCATTCATTAGTATCATCGCCGAGGGGCTCTGTAGACACCCCATTTTGAACGTTCATTTATAATCACACTACTTCTGTGTCTCGCCTTTGATTTGCGTCGAAAATCGCCAAGTTGAACATGTTTCGTTAAGTTTCTAACTGACTTCGTTAGTCAGGGACCAAAATGAACATCAAAACTACTGTAGAAGGGCATAAATGTGATTCCAGCACAAAGATGACTCGTATGAGACATTGATGTTTCGTACAAGACATCCCCCTTTGACAGTCGAGTTTAACAGTTTCCTTTTTGATCTCTCAACCTCGTTTCTTGGCAAAGACTCCTTAATTCGGGAAAGTTGGAAAGGACGATCAGAGAGTCCAAATAAACCTCTTTGGAAATCAAGTCATTGATTCCCATCCAATTTAAACCCTCTTGCTTGGCCCCTAAGCCTTGAAAACCCTATAAATATAGTTGTTCTTGCCTAGAATGACTAATGGTCAACTGAAGGAGCTCTCCTAAAACCCTACACACCCAAAATCTATCAAGAAGGCCCTCATAATCAGCCTCCTCCTGATACCCATGAAATTTAGAAGATCATAACTCAAGTCGAGTCAAGTTTATTGGATCACAAAGGCCTTTAGTCAAGGCCATCCATAGGATTCTCGAAGAATGCTTAGGTAAAACTCTTTGTTTTCTATCTTCTCATCTTCTTCTTTGCTTTGAAGTAGTGTGATTCCATTAAAGGATCATCCTAGAGCCTCTCCAATTCATGGAGATGGTCTCAAAGCATATGATCCGACATCCCAAATAAATAAGAAATTATTTATTTGGTTCCGTTTGTGCATGTTTTGCATGGTTTTGAGGCAACGATGATGATTTCTTAGCAAGACCAATCCTAGATTGGGTAATTGGGTGCTCCTTGACCTTCCCAATTCATAACTTAACCCTTAAATCCATATCTTACGGTCTGTGTTCCGTTAAACATGGTGACAAATTAGCAACATTCAAATCCTTACAATCCAAACCGAGCGGTGCAGGCACAGGGGGAAGGGCGCGCACTCACAGTAGGTCCTCTTCGCCATCTTTGAGTAGCCTCCTATTCCTTAGTTCCTGCACATTTAAACAAATGTGAGATCCACATCCGGTATCTAATACCCAGGAACTAGAAATAGAAAGTAGAATATCTATAACATAGATACCTAAAGTAGATGCAGTCCCACTGCCCTTCTTCTTCTTTAACTCTTCCTTATAAACCTTGCAATTGCGTTTCCAATGTCCAATCTCATTGCAGTGGAAACAGATTGCATCATTTTGGGGAGTAGGTTTAGCCACAGTAGCATTGGCAACAGTAGCCTTGCTAATTTTGGGTTTGACAACTTTTGCCTTAACCTTTCCTTTGCCTTTAGGGCCCTTTCCTTCCTTAGACACTATGAGCACAAGAGCGACTTCTTTACCGATTTTCTTTTCCACTGTCTTTAGCATCCCATGCAACTCAGATAGGGACTTATCCATCCTATGCATATTAAAGTTCATGACGAACTGATTATAGCTTTTGGGCAATGAATTAAGTATAAAATCAGTGGCCAACTCAACATCAATGGGATGGCCAAGCCTCTCTAGATGCTCAAAGTGAGCCTTTATCTTCAAAACATGAGGGCCCACAGCCTGTCCTTCGCTCATCTGGCATGAGACCAGGGCAGCTACAGTGTCAAACCTCTCTTGCCTTGCCTATTCTTGAAACATATCTTTCAATTCAACAGCCAAGTCATATGCCTCCAAGTGTTCAAGAGTCTTCTGAAGCTCTGGACACATGGCTGCAAGCATGAGACAACCCACCTCACGAGAATCACTTTTGTGCTTCTTGTAGGCGTTTCTCTCATCCTTAGGAGCAGTGGCAGCAGGTTCCTCTTCAGGAACGGGCTCATCAAAAATATAGAGCTTGTCTTCATGCCTCAGAACAATTCTAAGGCTTCGGATCCAATCCGTGAAGTTAGCTCCATTCTCTTGAAGCTTTTCCTTCTCAAGGATATATCGCAATGATAAAGAACTTGTACTTTGAGCCATTATCTACAATTATGAAAACATGTAATCACATATGAGTACCAACTTGATTAAAGATATTACAAATATTAGTACTTCACAAATACTCCCACTAAATTATATAACCTTCAAATACATCCAATGTATCATATAATTTAAATGGGCTAAGATCCATATTTCACTTAACTTTGAGTCGGCTAGGGCACGACTACTCAAAATAAGTTATTTAGGTAGACTACTCCTTGTCGATCATATCATATATGATTCTTAGATCTTTTATGAGATTTTAGACATCACATGTCTAACATGTTTTAATCTCATTTGTGCCGTAGGCCCAAAACTGTTTTGATAGCCTAATTAAGTCAAACCATTTTAAACGTATAGGAATCACTGTTTCCTCATCTTGCTTATAAATGAATAGAATTAATGTGCCTACACTAGGGCGTAACCCACATAAAACTACCCACGTACTCACAAGTGTTTTAATCATGGATTGGCACATAACTTAAATTTTAAAGAAGGTTCAAACATCTAGCTTATAACACATTTATGATCACATAAGATAACCATTTTATGTGGGGGGTTTTTTCATGTGACAATGATTGCTAATGATTAAAAAGGAAAAGGTGTAATGATTGGTTTAATGATTAGGCAATCATTAGCAAACTCCAAATTTTCCCAAGTTGACAAAGTGTTTGGCGGCAGAGATTTGAGATGTCTCGTACGAGACATAGTTGTCTCGTACGAGGCATTCCAGTCCAGACTCCAGATTCAGAACAGAACAGGTTTAAAACAGAGCAGTCCGAAAATTCACAGAAAAATTCAGAAAAAATTAATTTTTTGCAGAAAATTGAGAAGATTAAAAACACCTAATTTGTACGCAAGTCTAACCCACTTAATTTGTCCCCAGCAGAGTCGCCACTGTTTTCACCCGAGAAAGATTTGGATCCTCGCTTTACCTTTTTGATTTTGAGAGTCGCCACCATGTTGTTGAACGGAACACGGACCGTGAGATTCTTGAGTTCGGGGGTTAAGTTATGGATTGGGAAGGTCAAGGAGCACCCAATCCACCCAATCTAGGATTGGTCTTGCTTAGGTGTTTTCAATCAAATAAAGAACAAGTAAAACAAATAAAGCGAATAATTAATTTCTTAATTATTGGAATATCGGATCATGTATTTCGAGACCATCTCCATGGATTGGAGAGGCTCTAGGCTGATCATTTTGATGGGATTACACTACTCTAAAACAAAGAAGGAGATGAGAAGTAGAGATTAAAAGCGTAGGAGTTTACCTAAAGTGTTCTTGAGATTCCAATTGATAGCCTTGACTAAGGCCTTGATGATCCAAGAGTTTTCTGATGACTTTGGCTTGAAAAGATGGATTTTTAGTGGTGTTTTGGTGTGAGGGAAGAATAAAAACGGGATTCTTTGGGGAGGGACTGACTAAGGAATTGTTAACCTCTTTTTGTGGTGGAAGACTCTATTTTTATAAGGATTGGATTACTTAGGGACCAAGTATAGGAGTCCTAAGTTTGGTAGGAAATAGATTCCTTATTTGGAGAGGTTAAAGGAGGTAGGAAATCAGTGAGAAATTAGTAGGAAATCACCTAGGAAGCTTCCTATTAGATATTCCCCGGATTAGGGGAGTGTTGGCCAAGAAAGAGATCGGGACGGAGAAGGAAAGTGGATTATTCCCGTAGACAGAGGAGTTGTCTCGTACGAGACATTGATGTCTCGTACAAGGCACTCAGTGTTGTAAATACTGTTTTGTCCTTCTGTCAGTTTCATTTGTTCATTTTAACTCCTGACTAACGGAGTTAGTTAGAAACTTAATAAAACATGACGAAACTAACGAGTTTTCATCCAAACACGAAGGTGAGACACGAGAGTAGTGTAATCATAAATTTGAGTTCAAAATGGGGTGTCTACAGAGCCCCTCGGCGACGATACTTATGGAAGAAGTAACGTCGTCGATAGAAAATACACCATTTAGAACTTTGGGTATGGTCGTGGTAGAAAGCTGCCTACGTATCCTTTGGAAAAGAATCAGACAAAACGTAGTTCGACTTTGAAAACACGCAAAAACGGTTGTTTGAGGTATTTTGAAAATCGTTTTAAAGGCAATACTTGCGGTAAGTAAAGTTTAGAGTTTAGAGAGTAACCCATACTGAGGAATCAATGGCCTTGACCCAATTCTGAATATACTCCTTTTTGTTGCTGATAGAGCATTGCGGTTGACGGTAGTTGTAGGGGAATATCCTCGATCAATCAGATCAGTTCATGGAGCTGATTGAAAGTACTGAATATTATCCTCGATCAATACACCTACATTGAAAGTACTGGATCCCTAAATGTCCTCAATCAATCAGATCATGGAGCCGATTGAAAGTACTGAACATGTCCTCGATCAATTCATCATTGAAAGTACTGGACGGTTTGATGTAGATTTCTGAATATCCTCGATCAATCAGTTCATGGAGCTGATTGAAAGTACTGAATATTATCCTTGATCAATGCACCTACATTGAAAGTACTGGATGCAGAATCTCTTGATTTGTTGTTGTAGACTTCTGAATATCCTCGATCAATCAGTTCATGGAGCTGATTGAAAGTACTAAATATTATCCTCGATCAAGATTTACTTTACTCCCACTGATTTCTTTGAAGAGAAACTATTTCTCTAGAAAGACACCAGTCGGGGCAACAAACACTTTGTTGTCTCTTGGTTGTAAAAGTAATATCCTTTAGTTTTCTTAGGATATCCCACAAAAATACATTTATCAGATTTGTGTGTAAGTTTGTCTGAGACAAATCTTTTGACAAAAACTTCGTGTAGATACCCCGGGGAACCACGGCTTGGCTAGAGTGGTGAATTATCCTAGGATGTCTAACTTGTTTTAGATTGTTTAGAGTCGCCACCTATGTTTTTAAAGGAACATAAAAAAAACCTAGAAATAGCCTAATTTATGTACAAAACCAGAGATTCGGGAGAGAAGGGTTCGGGGGTTAGGTGACGGAGTGGGAAGTACTTAAACACCCACTCCGCCCCGCTTACGCGGGTCTTGCTACTATTGGTGTTCTAATATTTACATGTCCTTCAATTAATTAAATAGAAATGTGCTAACAATTGTGATGAGAAGAAAAGGGGAAATAAAGGGGAAATAAAATAGAATTGTTTTATTTATTTAATGATAAAGATTACATATAACAAGTAATGTTAAAGAATTACATTAAGAGATGAAGAGAAATTAACATGGTGAATTAAAGTTAAGATTAAAATGTAGGGAGATAACCTTAACTAACTTCAATATGTGAAGTAGTCATGTTGGTCATGTCCCATTAATGGGGATTGCATACATCAAGAAGAAGAAAACAAAGGAAGAAAATGGAGTTGTACCTTGAGAAAGAGGACTTGGAACCTTGACTTGAAAGTGTTATTGTTGTAATGAAATTGTTGTAAAACAATTTGTGTAGAGTCTTGTTACTAAGAACTCTTGTTGGGAGAATTTGTGTATAATGTAGTTGGTGAATCAAGGTTGGAGTCCAAAAAGAATCCTTTTCCAAGGTAGAAGATGATGGCTTTTATAGGTAAAAAAGAGAGGGAAATGATGGAGGGAAATTGGTCATCCATGTGAAATGGAATGGGCCAATCACAAATAAGATAAAGGAATAAAAGAAAAATAAAAGAAATAAAGGAAATCAAATAATAAATGAAAAAAATATTAGTTTTTTGGGAAAAGGCTTAGAATTTGGGATTGGGAGTTAATGAGAAAAGGGGAGATGAATGTGGATGTAAAAAGATGGTTTTTGTGATCAAGAAAAGATGTTTGTAAATAAGAAAAGGGAGGGAAATAAGGTGCAATCCGTTACTGCCAAAGTGGGAAGCGCGCGGATCCGGATTTTGGGGCGGGACGCGCGCGCGGCTCACTGGCAGTGCCGGAAGCGCCCGCGGGTGAAAAATGACAGAATGACAGAATGACCCTAAAAGTTAACTCTGTTATGCAGTTTAGTCCAAAACTAACGAAATCAGTTAGGAACTTAACCGAAGTAACAGAAATCAACAAAAATAAGTTAAAATAAAAATACTTTGTATGCAATCGGGGTGAGAGGTCCAAGGCGGGGTGTCTACACTTCGCAACCCCAAATCTTCATGAAAGACAAACAAGGTTTCTTTCCACTCCATATCTCATATAGAGTCTTATGAACCGATTTATTTGGAACTCGATTTAGTGTGAAAGCAACGGTTTCTAGTGCATAACCCCAAAAGAATATTGGAAGATCAACTTGACTCATCATTGATCGAACCATTCCCAACAAGGTCCGATTCCTCCTCTCGGACATACCATTCCATTGTGGTGTTCCGGGTGGAGTCAATTGTGAAACTATTCCACAATTATTTAGATGATCATCAAATTCTTGACTTAAGTATTCCCCACCTCGATCCGATCGGAGTGCCTTAATACTTTTGCCAAGTTGTTTTTCTACTTCATTTTGAAATATTCTAAATATCTCAAACGCTTCACTTTTATGTTTCATTTGGTAAACATACCCAAATCTACTATAATAATCAGTGAAGGTTATGAAGTATTGAAATCCTCCCCTAGCATTGCTACTTAATGGTCCGCATACATCAGAATGTATCAACTCCAATAAGTCGCTTGCTCTTTCACCCAACTTGGTAAAATGTGTCTTGGTCATTTTTCCAAGAAGACACGACTCGCAGGTGTCATATGACTCCAAGTCACATGAACCCAAAAGACCGTCCCCATGGAGTTTTGAGATACGCTTCTCATTAATATGACGAAGACGGAAATGCCACAAATAAGTATGATTTACATCATTAGGTTTAGATTTCTTATTTATATGATAGACATTTTCAATATTTTCATTCTCGACATCAAGGACATAAAGGCCATTAAATGAATTTACAATACCATAAAACACATCATTTAAATAAATAGAAAATCTCTTATTCTCAATAAGAAATTTAAAACCTTAATTATCCAAACAAGAAATTGAAATAATATTTTTACTTAAATCTGGAACATAAAAGCAATTGTTCAAAACAAATATTAAACCGGAATGTAAAGTGACTTCATAAGTCCCTACGGCTAATGCAGCAACTCTTGCTCTAACTCCCCACGCGCAGGTCTACCTCACCTTCTTTAAGTAGTATCCTATTCTTTAGTCCCTGCACATTTAAACAAATGTGAGAACCACATCCGGTATCCAATACCCAGGAACTAGTGGTAGAAAGGAGAATATCTATCATATAGATACCTGAAGTCGACAGAGTCCCACTTCTCTTCTTCTTCTTTTGCTCTTCCGTAAAAGACTTGCAATTACGTTTCCAATGACCAATTTCTTGACAATGGAAACAAATTGAATCCTTTTGTGCATCGGGCTTTGCACTAGTAGCCTTGGCAACCTTTGCCTTGCTAATTTTGGGTTTGGCAACCTTTGCCCCACCCTTTCCTTTGGCATTTGCCTTTTTCCCATCATGAACCATGAGCACTGGAGAACCTTTCTCCACTATCATCATCTCCTCAGTTTTCAGCATGTTATGCAACTCGGAGAGATTCTTATCCATTCCATGCATGTTATAGTTCATCAAAAAGTGATTATAACTCTTAGGCAATGAATTAAGAATGAGATCCGTGGCTAGCTCTAATGGAATCGGATAGCCAAGTTTCTCAAGATGCTCCGCATAGCCTTTCATTTTAAGCATGTGAGGACCCACTTGTTGCCCTTCACTCATTTTGCAAGAAGTGAATGCAACAATGGTTTTATACCTCTCTTGCCTAGCTTGCTCTTGAAACATGTATCTTAACTCCACGCCTTTCTCATAGGCTTCCAAATGTTCCAAACTTTGTTGGAGTTTTGAGCACATAGTTGTGAGCATGAGACAACTCACATCTCTAGAATCATTACGATGTTTCTTGTGATTGTCTCTTTCCTCCCTAGGGGCATTGGCTTCGGGTTTATTAGGAATAGGCCCATCAAGAATGTACAATTTATCTCCTTGCCTTAGAACAATTCTTAGGCTTCGGATCCAATCCATGAAGTTTATACCATTCTATTGAAGCTTATCCTTCTCAAGGATCGATCACAGCGAAATTGATTGAGTGTTGGCTATCATTATCTACAATTATGCAAAAATTTCCAAAATTTTATAAGTACCAATTTCATTAAAGAGATAAACAATGTATTTTTCCAAAAAATACTCCCACTAAATTATATAACCTTCTTATACAACATTTGTATAATATAATTTAAATGAGCTAAGATCCAACTTTAATTTAATTTCAAGTCCGCTTTGGCGGACCGCTCAAAATCAAGTTAATTAGGTAGACAACTCTTGTCAATCATATTACATATGACTCTTATATCATTTTATGAGATTCTTTAAGAAATCCAATTTCAAAAAACATGTTTTAATCTCATTTTTTCCTTAGGCCCAAAACTGTTTTGACGCCTAATTAAGTCCAACCATTTTAAACTCATAGGAAACTCTTATTCACTCATCTTGCTCATACAAGAATAAAATCAATGCACCTCGCTTTGGCGAGCCCATATGAAAATACCCGTGTACTTACAAGTGTTTTTATCATAGCATGGCATACGGACTTAAAATTTCAAAGAAGGTTCATCACCATATAGCATACAATACATTTATGAGCACATAAGATAAATATGTTGAGCATCAAGTTTAGCCACTAAATTAATCTCCATTAATTTAAGCATAATATTTATGTGTCATTAGTTTCTTTATAATTATGAGGATGAGAATATTTGAACTTTGGTTATCATCTCCAAATCAAGACAACAAGAAGTGCGGCCGAACCAAGCCATAGGCAACCACAATTCCGCACTAATTCAAGAAACCAAGAAAGTAGTCCATGTGGCCGAAACTAATCAATAGATGGTCTCGATGAACGTAGGCCAATTCCATTCACAATTTCACATGGATCTCCAAACTTGAATCAAGAACTTTGTTTCTCAATTTTATCAATTATAAACTCTTCATAATTCTAACTTCGTTTTATCTTTGAATCTTTGATTGCGATCAATTTTGAGAAACACAGTCTCGAGAACATAGGCTAGCCATCCAAACCTTGATCCAATCTCAGAATTCACAAGACTAAAAAAATAGGAAATTTAAACCCCAAGATCCACACCCAAACCCTAGGAACAAGCCCCAACCGAAACCCTAGGTCCGGTCGGGTCATGTCCTAGGTCCGGTCGGACCTTCTGTAAAAATTCAAAAATTTTTAAGTTCCAAAATTTGTCTCAAAATAGTTTTTTCCCAATTCAATTAGGATTTGGTGTTCTTGGTGATCCAATCACCATGATCATCAAAACCTTGAATAAACAATTTATTCATAAATCTCTAGATTATCAAAAGTTTGATCCAATCAAAAATTGATAACCCAACAATTTTAAATCCACCATAATTTTTATTGCGATTGAATAATGCGATTAAAGTTTATAAAACAATAAACCACATAAAACGCATATAAGACATAAACATCATAATTCCAATATTCAAATCATGCTAGGCACATAAACAATTTATATACACACAACATGATATAGTATTGAAATAATCAATATGAACGGTGCTCTAATACCACTGTTGGGTTTCCTCATAACATGCGCAGCGGAATTAAGCATTTAAACTTTTCATGAAACCCAAAACCCATAGATCCATTCATATGATTATATGAAATACATGCATAATGAATACTAGAATACTAACCTTTGGTGCCTTTGATTTTGAAACCTTGAATCTTGGTGGAGACTACAAAGCTTGATCACGAACAAAATCAGGAACACGAACTTTGAAGATGATAAGCTTCACCATCTATCGGTATCCACACCACGAACGAATATCAAGAACACTTGATCTTGGTTGCTAGACCGAATTGTGAAACACGCTTTCACAATTAGAACTATATGGAATTTATTTGTGATGTTCTTATTCTTCACTCAAGAGATCTTAGAACAAGAAATAACCCTTCAAACTCTTTGGAGGCACTCACAAACTATTAGGTTTCATCTGCTTAATGGCTGGTGAAAAGATGTTTATATATGTCCTAGCCCTTAACCCTTAAGGACCTAGGAAACCTAAATCCCGTCACCCAAATTAAGCTGCAAACTTTTTGTCCAAGCAGCTCTGGCACGGTCGTGCCCTATAATTGGTACGGTCGTGCCAATTGGTGCGCGCCTGCCTTCCCGGCTATCGGTTAATGGCACGGTTGTGCTTTCTATCTGGCACGATCGTGCCAAACCAAAAAACTGCATTTTTCCTAAATTCCAATTTAGTCCTTTAATATTCATTCTATTTGTGTGTGACCCTATAGGATTACACTAAGTTGGTAATGGGTTCAATCATAAACCCATATGATATGATTAGGTTCTAGCAAACCGTCATACCTACCTAAATAGTGTAACTATATACAAGTTCGCATTCCTTTATAGAACATGTCACAATCCCTTTGTCCACGATGTCATTGAACACAAGTGTCACGACCCGAAATATAGGCTCTATTTTATTAGTAATTAAATGATTTTTATTTAATTATTTGCTTATTTATTTATTTAAATTATTATATATTTAAATAATTATGTGTGCAATTAATGTGTTATAATGATTTATGCCTAGCATTTTATTTGGGTCATTTGTGCTAGTATAAAAATGTTGGGTCTTAGTTGTTAGTAGGGAGTTTTGAGCTGGGTTGTATTGAGGAGTGGGTCTTTGTGTAAGTTTTTAAATTACTCCTACCCTCTCCCTACACCTCCTTCTCCCTCTTACACTCCTTCTCCCTCACCCCCATTCTCCTCCCAGCACTCTTCTCTCTCTCTCCCTCTCAAAAAGGTAAACATTCTCTTCTCTATCTTCTCTCTTCATTTTCTCCATCTTCCCATCATCATCTCTCATTTCTTAAAACTTGAACCTTGTTTAGATCGTCGTTAGGATCGCGTAGAGTCAAAAAGAATTGAATTCCGTCAACTTTGAGAAAATCCAAGTAAGTTACTTTTCCCCCATTTTGATGCTAAAATGTTCATATCATGTTCATATAATGCTTTTGTTGGTATATTTGAAGTTTGGTTGAGTTTAGAATTGATTTGGGATTTTATTTGAGTTTTGGGTAAAAATGGTGAAAACTTGAATGTTGGTTTTGATTCTTGGTTTTGGGTCTATAATGGTGTGTTTAGATTCCCATTCTAGTTATAAATGATGTTTGGATACCTTAGAAACCATCTTGGGAGTGTTGATTTTGGGTATTATGAAATTGGTGTGGAAATGGTATGTCATTTTGATGAACCCAGCTGGGAAATCTTCCCAGTCCGTAGACCAGGCGCCCGCCCGACCCCCTCCAGGCGCCCGCCTACATGTCATTTTCTGATGACCAGACCTTCTGGTCATTCAAGCGCCCGCCTGCCCCATCCCAGGCGCCCGCCCGCCCCTGTTCCAGGAATTTGACCTTTTTGCTTGGTTTAAGACTTAAGGCTTAACTAGTTTAGGCTTAATCCTTCTAATTAACTTAAGATAACACCATGGAACACTTTATTGTGTGTATTTGATTCTTTTGTGAATAAATATGATGTGAAATTTATTTAAGTACCGTTTTGGTAATGTAGTTCATCTTTGATGTGCTGTTTGCATTGGTTGACCTTTGTGGTAACTTAATTTGATTGGTTCCCTACTTTGGAACCTTAAGTTGTTCATTCATGCTAAATTATTATTACTTAGCATCTATTTGAAAGTCCAGCTGGTATTTTGTGTGTGTTTGGGCGATGGGAAAGATTATAATGGCAAAGCCAAGTCCATTATAATGTTGACCATTGTTTTGCCCCCTTTTATACCCCTTCTCCAGATTGGCCTTGGAAAGGATAAGTCAGCGTTCCTTTGTGAATGTATCTGGCTAGCGGGCATGACTTTGTGTCATGGTCCTTGTCCCTTGTGACACTTTTATGTTATTGGTTCCGGTACCGGGGTTTTCTCTTCGGCTTTTATGCTATTATGAAGATGATAATTTGTTGATTATTGAAGCTGCGCAGCGATCCTTTATTTGGATGTTCCGGTTTGGAAAACCTTGGCTATATCATTTGTTATGTGTTTATTTCCGCTGCTATCTGTTATGTGATAAATGCTATGTGCTATGTGATATTCATCATTGCTTATTGCTTCTTGCATCATAGCATGTCATGTAGTTGCATTAGTAACTTATTGAGATTTATCTCACCCCCTTTTCTTTTATCCTTGTTTTTCCTTAACCCCCCCCCAGGTGCTAAGGATTAGTCTCGCTGATCACGAGAAAGAGGACGTCGAGGGTGGATACATTCTTTTGGGGAAGGTTGATATAGGTTGGTTTACATTATGTAAATGTGTAACCATTTTGGGGTAGTTGTACCAAACATTGACGTCACTAAGAATTGTATAATTGTATTTTGTTGGGCATAAACTTGTGGAAGTTTATGATAGTTGTAATTGGTTTTTATCAAAATTGGTTTTGTAAAACATTGGATCATTACCTTTTGGTATCAAATGAAATTTTTAACTTCAGTATTTCTCAGTTTTGGTTTTAGAGTCGACGTCCAGCTCGCGGTCTCGGGCCCGCGGGGTCCGGGGTCGCGACAACAAGTCATGGTCATACAGTCAACTTGTATTGTTCAATACTTTCTCGATCCCGAATATCTTGATAATCCAAATGACATTGATCCAATCAATTCATTTGTGTTTGGCCAAACATTTCATCAACATCATTCTACGAGGGGCCGAAGCTTGACATCTCTCAGAAGAGGGACAAATCCATTTAGCTTATTATTCTTCCCTACCTAAATTCGATTGTGCCAATCATACCCTTTATAACTACCTGGTTAAAGGTAGCGTTTGAATATGTCAAACATAATATTCATCAAGTGAAAGACTATAATAACTTCATGTCTAAGGATTCAAATGACATAACTATTATGAGATATATATATATGACATTGACCATGACATAAATCTCATACAGCGGGTCATGTCCAGTCCTTTATTCTCCAACAAGTAGCCATAAATCTAACATGATCATCCCATGATCATTTAGCCTTTATGCTAGTGCTTCATAAGCTCTAAGGGCGGAGATTATTATAAGTAAATATGAACAACAATAATAATCAAAACATCTCTTTATTAATATGAATAAAATGATAACATATACAACGTTTAATAAACGTGCCAAGGGCACCAACACTAAAAAAAATGTCATCTCCATATTTCTTTATGAACAAAGTGTTGTCTATGTGACTCTTTGTTAGAACCCTAGTTCTTAACTAAGTGTTTTGACAAATAAATTAAGAACACATCTTGGAGTAACAAAGAAGCAAACTGGAAATCATCAAGACACTCATTACAAACTGATAATGATCAAAACCTGCATCAGTCTTGGTGTACTATCTTCATAATCATATCGAGACAGCTGACCTTCAAGATAGCAGACCTTCAACAAATTGTTCAAAGCATCTCAGTCAAACTGACACATAAAGTCAAAAGTCAAAAACACTGTTCACGGAATTTAATGACTGACATATATATTTCTAAGATATTGAAGGCGTTGGAACTCAAACGGATATAATATGAAGACCTATAAATAGAGACCTCTGCACAACTGAAGAACAGTCTTCAAATACATTGTCTTAGCCATTACACAATTTGTTAAAAGCTTCTAAGCAAATCCAAATTGTCAAAGCACTCTTGATATTTATAAATCTGTGCTAATAAAAAAAAAAAAAAACATAGATCTCAAATAGCTACATAAGAGCCAGTTTAGAGATCACCAAACCTTCACATTTGTGAAACCTTTTTCTTTTTCTGTACTTTGCAACAAGTACAAAGCTTAATTAGTGAGGCTAATTAGGTTAGAAAATTCTGAGGGAATTTTCTTGCAATTTATTGTAATTTCTTGACGAAGTATTATAGTGGATTGCTTCTTCACTGTTGAGGACAGTGAGGCGTGGATGTAGGAGAGTTGCTAAAAGCTCTGAACCACGTTATATCGTTGTGTTTGTGTCTTCTTATCTCACACTTATTCACACACTTATCACATATTATTTACTCATTAAATTCTTCTATTTATTTATCTTTTATTCCGCTGTATAACTCTACATACACACACTGCACCTCAAGACAGTCGACCTACTCTGTCAAGACAGTCGACCTCTTGTGCACTAATATTTTACCTGTTTAAGTGTATATTAAGGAACAGGTTCTTTCAATTGGCACCAGAGCTGGTTTCTAAAAGACTTAAGTGTCTTCAAGCTTAACATCTTGTGAAGGATCCAGAAGCACCAACATCATGCCTCAACCAAGAAGAAATAATGAGAAAGACATTCCACATGTTGATGACTGTGAATCATTTGAAATTTTCTCCTCCAAAATCAAAACTTACCTTGATTCAAATAGTGTTTGGAACTGGTTTGTGCTTCATGAAGAAGTCAAGATTCCAACTCAACCTGACACAAATGGAGGAGAGGACAAATACAAGACACCAGACTTATGGACTGAAACTGAAAAACACTTGGTAACAGCTAATCAAAAAGTTAAAAACATCTTACAAAAAAGTGTTAATGACTCTTTGGCCCAAGAAATTGGGAAAGTTGAAACTGCTAAAGAAGCCTGGGATTTAATCAAAACCAAGTTTACCAAGCACACAAGTGTAAGAGCACAAAACCTATATAACCTATTAAGGCAACTTGACAACTTCAAGTTTGCTGCTGGTGAAAGAGTGAGTGCAGCTAAAGACAGATTTGAAGATCTACTTAGACTAGTGTCAGACCATGGCAAGAAACTAGATCAACAAGATTTATGTCTAAAGATCTTTTCCAGCCTTCCCCAAGAATATGAAAAAGTAGCCTTACCAATAAGAGAAGGTATTGAATGGCCTACCATGACTGTTGAACAATATTTTGGCAAATTGGAAGCATATGAACTTGAAGGAACTGTCAAATTACCCACCATTGCCTCATCCTTAGCCAATGCTCACACCATGGCCCTTGCTGCACAAGAAGCTCCTAAAGCTTACTCACAACAGGACATTGACTCCCTAATCTGCAATGCTATTCAGAAAGTCAATCTGTCTCAAAAACCTGAAGTCAAACCATTGACTCAAGAAGACATTCCTAGCCTAATTACCATAGCTGTTAAAAATGGTATGAGACACCAGAAAAGAATGTTTGACAAAAGAAACACAGCATCCACTTCTAACCAAGTCCAAACTGAGAAAAAGGATGTCACTTACTATAACTGTGAAAAATTAGGTCACTATTCTCAAGAGTGCCCTGAACCAAGGAAATCAAGAAACTCCTCAACCCAGAAGAAGAAGTCTTATTCTAAAGATATTATACACAGTTCTAGATGCAATTGCTTCAGCTGTGCCAAAGCAAAACTAGGTGAAAAGAAGGAACAGGTCATGATAGCAGACCTGTCAAAATTCAGTGATGATGAAAGTGAATCCTCAGACTCAGATAATGACATGGATGCCATGATATGTCTAATGGAAAATGAAGGTGAAGACTCAGAAAGTGAAGAAGAACTTGAAGCGCTTGCAGCTGCAGAAGAACTGAGAGAGGTAAGTGACTTTCATTCTCTTGATCTTGAAGGTCTTAAAAATTTAGCTTGCACCTTATTTATTCAGAGAAAGAAAGAAGAATCAAGCCTTAGGGTCTTAATAACTGAAAATTTGCAATTTTCTAAGGATCTAGAAAGCCTCAAAAACAAAAATACCCTTCTTGAAACCCAAAATCTCACCCTCCAAAACCAGAATAAACAGCAAGATGACGAGATAGTAGACCTTCATGCTGATGTATTCAATGCCAGAAATAAACACCTCTAAATCAACAGTCAACTAAAGGAGCTCAACCTTAGAATAGAGACACTGAATGATGAAAACCAAGCATTCAAAGCAAAAATTGAATCTTCGAATAAATCAAGTTCAGCTATGTCTCATTTCCTCTACTCTCAAAGGCAACCCTTTGATAAAACTGGACTAGGTGCAAATAACCCAACCTTGATTGAGTACAAATTACCTGAAGGGGAAAGGAAATTTGAAAAAATGTTACTGGTCAAAATGAGAGACAAAACAATAAGGAAACCCATCTATCCTGTCCAAACAAAACAGGATGTGTACGAGGCTAAAGGAAAAATGAAAGAGGTCAGCTATCATGACCAAGCTTCCAGTAGTAATATTCAAAAGACCAATTCCAACAACAAAAATGATGATCCTAACCCTAAAAGGCAATCTCAGACGTGGAAGAACAATCAAACTGGTCAATACAACTACAGACAGCAGACCTATCAAGGACAATCCTCAAGACAGTCGACCTACTCTGTCAAGACAGTCGACCTCTTGTGCACTAATATTTTACCTGTTTAAGTGTATATTAAGGAGCAGGTTCTTTCAATCCAGTTGGTCTACTATCTTCAGTCTTGGTCTACTATCTTCATAATCATATCGAGACAGCTGACCTTCAAGATAGCAGACCTTCAACAAATTGTTCAAAGCATCTCAGTCAAACTGACACATAAAGTCAAAAGTCAAAAACACTGTTCACAGAATTTAATGACTGACATATATATTTCCAAGATATTGAAGGCCGTTGGAACTCAAACGAATATAATATGAAGACCTATAAATAGAGACCTCTGCACAACTGAATAACATTCTTCAAATACATTGTCTTAGCCATTAGACAATTTGTTAAAAGCTTCTAAGCAAATCTAAATTGTCAAAGCACTCTTGATATTTATAAATTTGTGCTAATAAAAAAATAAAAAAACATAGATCTCACATAGCTACATAAGAGCCAGTTTAGAGATCACCAAACCTTCACATTTGTGAAACCTTTTTCTTTTTCTGTACTTTGCAAAAAGTACAAAGCTTAATTAGTGAGGCTAATTAGGTTAGAAAATTCTGAGGGAATTTTCTTGCAATTTATTGTAATTTCTTGACGAAGTATTATAGTGGATTGCTTCTTCACTGTTGAGGACAGTGAGGCGTGGATGTAGGAGAGTTGCTAAAAGCTCTGAACCACATTATATCGTTGTGTTTGTGTCTTCTTATCTCACACTTATCACATATTATTTACTCATTAAATTCTTCTATTTATTTATCTTTTATTCCGCTGCATAACTCTACATACACACACTGCACCTCAAGACAGTCGACCTACTCTGTCAAGACAGTCGACCTCTTGTGCACTAATATTTTACCTGTTTAAGTGTATATTAAGGAACAGGTTCTTTCACTCTTGGTAAATCCTTTATTGAGAAGGAAGTTAGACAAGGTATCATACCAAGCTCTAGGAGCTTGCTTCAGACCATACAAGGCTTTGACCAACTTGTACACATGATCTGGGAATTTGGGATGCTCAAAACCAGGTGGTTGAGCAACATATACTTGTTCATTCAGTACTCCATTCAAGAAGACACTCTTAATATCCATTTGAAATACTTTCATCTTCTTGAAGGATGCAAAATCTAGGAATAGTCTTATTGCTTCAAGTCTTGCAATAGGAGCAAAAGTTTCATCATAGTCTATTCTTTCTTATTGCCTATATCCTTGAGCCACAAGTCTTGCTTTGTTTCTCACTACTGTTCCATCTTCACTCATTTTGTTCCTGAATACCCATCGTGTGCCAATAACAGTTTGATTTCTTGGTTTTGGAACAAGTTTCCATACTTTATTCCTTTTAAACTATTCAAGTTCTTCTTCCATGGCCTCTATCCATTATACATCTTGAAGAGCTTCATGAATCTTCTTTGGTTCAATTTGAGATATAAAGGCACTAATGAAAATGTCATAATGAGGAAACCCATCAGGAATGGTTTCCTTTTGAATTGGTAAGGAAATAACAAGATTTTTATCATTGATGATGGGAGTTGGGGTGGGGATTAAGAGTAGATTGAGATGGAATAATTTGACAGCAAACATGTTCTTCTTCTAAGCTGTTGGGTAAAGGAAAGTTGTTGGAAGTAGGAGAGATGTTGGGAATGTTTTTGGGCAAAATGTAGGGAAGAGTGGTGTTGTTTTCATTTGAGAATGAGGGATTATTAGATGTGGGAGATGGTTTTGGGAGGTTGTTAGAATTCCCAATCTTTTCATCAAAATCACACAAGTCAATGTTACTTTGATCATTGTTTTCATCAAAGTCATATGAATTGATTCTTCTACAACCAATCCTCTTTTATTGTAAACTCTGTATGATTTGCTGGTGTTGGAGTATGCAAGAAAGATTCCTTCATCACTTTTTGGATCAAACTTTTTAAGGTTGTTCTTCCAATTGTTGTGAATGTAGCACTTGCTTTCAAATCCATGAAAATAGGATATGGTGGGAAATTTTCCATTCCATAGTTCATATGGGGTCTTTATGTGAAACTTGTTGATTAAGGTCTTGTTCTGCACATAAACAGCAGTAGTAACAGCTTCTCCCCAAACATATTTAGGAAGATTGTGTTCTGACAGCAGAGCCCTGGTTGCCTCACAGATGGTTCTATTCTTCCTTTCTACTACTCCATTCTGTTGAGGAGTTCTTGGTGCTGAAAAGTTATGATCAATTCCTATTTGATTGCAATAGGCTTCAACTCCAGTGTTTTCAAACTTAGTTCCATGGTCAGATCTTATCATTTTTATGGTCAAGCCTTTAAGATTCTGAACTTTGTTAAACAGCTGAGTGAAATGGTTGAGGGTTTCACTTTTGGATTTAAGGAGGATAATCCAGGTGAATATTGTGTAGTCATCTACAACTACAAGAGAATATCTCTTTCCTCCTAGAGATCTTGTTCTAATAGGACCAAATAAGTCCATGTGTAGAAGTTCAAGAGGTTTAAAGGTTTCAAGTCTGGTTTTTGCAGAAAAAGAAGTTTTCTTTTGTTTTCCACATTGACATGCTTTATACAATTTATCTTTCTTGAAGGGGATTTTGGGAAGACCTTTAACAAGGTTGGAATTGGCCAGCTTGGAAATTGCTTTAAGGTTCAGGTGAGCAAGTCTTTTATGCCACGGCCAAGAACTGTCAGATTGACTATAGGATAGAAGACATTGGGCAGTAGAGGTTTGAACTAATTCTAGATGTAGACAGTAGAGGTTTTTCTTTCTTGCTCATGTGAGGATGACATTGTTGTTCTTTTCCCTGACTTGGCATTAATCTTTGGTGCAGATGACATGGTAACCTTTGTCACAAATTTGATTAATACTATCAAGTTGTGTTTAAGGCCTTCAACATAAGATACATCAGTGAAGATGATCTCCTTGGTTACTAGATTCCCTGATCCTTTTACCCTTGCTTGAGAGTTATCACCAAAAGTTACATTTGGACCATTCTATGGTGTTAGCTGTTGAAGCCATTCCTTATTGCATGTCATGTGTCTACTACATCCACTGTCTAAATACCAAATGCCTGTACTGGATACCTACAAAACAAAATAAAAAGTATGGTACCCTTTATTCTTTTGGGTCCAAAAGATTAGATATTCTTTGGTACCTTAGCCTTGCCACCTGATCTTCTCTTGAAGAACTGGTTGAGAGTGTTATAGTATGACATGATTTGCATCATATAAGGGGTCAAGGTAAAGGGTTGTGGTAAGTTGTATAGGTGTCCAGTGTTGAATGGGCTTTGATTTTTGTAGTTTGTTTGGTGAAAGTGAGATTGTTGTCTGGGGGTTAATGAATGGTATGAGGATCTTGGAGAGAAGTTGTGGGACTGATAGGCATGGCTTCTTCCATTTGAGTATTGCCAGTTTGGTCTAGGTTGCCCAGATTGCCTCTGCTGCCTAGCCTGTCTTGGCTGTCCAGCTTGTCTAGGCTGTTTGGCTTGTCTGTGCTTTCTAAACTCTTGTTCATGCTTCTTTTTCTGAGTTTGGGAATCAACAAAATTAGTAGAAGCTTGAGGTTTAGGAATTATAAAGGACTCCACTTTTAATTCACTCTTTTTAATACTTTTACTCTCCTGTTTATACACATCTTCCTTAGTTTGGATAGGATAGTATGGTTTCTTGGTAAAAAAAGGTGTTGAGACTTTGTAGAACCATAGTCTCAATAGCCCTGTTACCTATTGGAGTATAAGTTTGGAGTGTGGGATTTTCAGCTCCAATTCCAGACCTATCTCTAGGATGTCTTTGATTGAAGTGATAGAAGGACAAAGCATTGCTTGATTTGTTCCAGGAATCAATCTTGCTTTTTAAGGCATTGTTTTCTTCCTTCAAGGTACTCATTTCTTGCTCATTATCTTTTTGAGATTTTGAACATTCAGTCTTAGCTGTTAAGCTTTTGATGTCATTTTCAAATTTTTGACATTTGTCCTCTAGATCCTTGTTGTTGGTTTCAAGGGTGATGCTTGAGATTTTGAGAGTTTCAATGGTCTTGGATTGTTCAAGATTTTCAGTGATTAAGGCAGCAAAGCTAGAGTCTTGTTTTTTCTTTTGAATTAAGAGAGTGAAAACTAAATTTTTAAAAGATTCAATATTTAAAGAGTTAAAATTATGTACCTCTTTTAATTCTTCAGCAGCAGCTAAAGCTTCTAGATCCTCTTCATTATCAGATTCTTCATATTCTTGAGCAACCAGGCATAGAAGGGCTTCTTCCTCATCATTGTTTGAGTCTGATGAGTCAAATTCCTCATCACTGAACCTAGATGAGTCAGCAAGCATGACTTGTTCTTTATTTTTGTCATTTTTAGCTTTAGCACAGTTATAGTAGTTGCACCTAGAGCTATGAATGATATCTCTGGAGTAGTTCATCCTTTTTGGGTTTTCTTTCTGCTTTTTGGGCTCCTTGCAATCAGCAGCATAGCATACTGGTCAGGTTTACCACACTTGAAGCATTCAATTCTCTTTTTGATTGGCTCTTGAGTATAATTGGATGGTGAGGTATGTCAAAAACTTTTTTTTGATGTTTTATGGCATTTCTGACAGTGATGGAGATTAGACTTGGAATGTCTTCTTGAGAAATGGGTTTAGGTTCTTGTTTAGGGGTATTGTTCAGCTTTTGCAAGGCATTGCTTACAAGAGTGTCAATGTCCTGTTGAGAGAATTGTTTCTGGGTTTGCTCTTGAGCAACAAGGGCAAGGGTTTGAGATATGGTGGGTGCTGGTTGTACTTTAAATTGACCATCCCTTCAAGCTCATAAGCTTCAAGTTTTCCAAAGTATTGTTCAATGGTCATGCTACTCCACTCAGCTCTTTCTCTAATGGGTAGAGCTACTTTCTCATATTCTATTATTGCAATAGATAATCACATTCTACTATTAGAGTACTATGTTAGCATGTATATGAGATGTAAGATAGGAGAAGAGTCTACATTAATTTAAAATTATTACATCAATTATTATGAGTTTATTAATTAATATTACAAATTTGATCAATATGAAATTTTTATCTACATTCATTTGTGAAGAAAATAATTATATGCTTTCATTTAAGTGAAATTGTTACTCAAATATGAAAAGTCTCAATATAAGTTAATACATTAATAATAATCATGATAAAATGACTTTAATATCTCCGTTATAAGAAATGAAAAGTCACAAAAATTTAATACAATATTTACTTTGAAATATTAAGTCACAAAACTAAATATTTGATTTATCTTTTGAAACATACAAAAAGTCTTTATACAAATTAATTGGTTTAACTAAGTCATTAAAGAATTATGTTGAGCCAACTTATAATTAATAAGGTAAACAAATGAAAAGTCACAAAAAACTATCATGATAGTTTTAAACCAAAAGTTAGAAAATAAATTTCTCTTTAATTTATCCCCTCGATTTATCCAATTGAAATTATTTTACATGTCTTTTCTTTTGATTGTATTTTATGATACTTAAACTTTCAATTATTTTCTCGATTATGGTAAAACTTTACTTATTATGATAAATTTTGCTTGACTATTTAATATAAAAAAAATAATTGTAAACAACTTTCCGTGCGTAGCACGGGTTTTCCCCTAGTGGAAGTGAAAAGAAGGGGCAGGCTTCGAATATAGGTAGGAAAGGAAATAACTACTTTCTAAAATATTTTTAAAATTTCTTTTAATCAAGAATGAATTTAGTTTAAGCTAAGTGTAAGTTTTATTCGAAATTTATTTTAAGAAGGAGAGAGTAACAACATTTACAATTCCATAATAATCTTCAAACTCTTCAAACTATTTAGGGTAACTTTAACCATGCATGCTACTTGTTTAATAGAAACTTGATCTTTGTGTGTATCAAAATGATCTTTAATTTATGTTAATTTTACTATACTTTTAACATTATCAATAGTTCAAAATTTTATGACCGTTATTATTTAATTTTTATTAAATAAGAAATTACAAATATTATAGTTGTCATTAAATCAGAAATTATAAATTGATCTTCTGAGTGCTCAAACTCTACACTAGTCCGGCTCGCGAATGATCACATTCATCAATTTAAATCTCAATGGTCCATTTTGCAAGATTATTTTCAGATTATTTTAAACGTTTCGTTGTTCTTTCACGTCTCGTCCATAAATTGCTAGCCACTTCAAGATTATTATGCAATCGAGCAACAGAAAACTCGAATCATAATAGTAGACTACCAATATACTCCCTCCGACCCAGTTCACTTGATACTTATTTCTATTTTGGTCCGTCCCAGCTCACTTAACACTTCTCAATATAGCATTATTTTTATAATTTTATATTCACTCTACCCCACAACTCATTCTCTTTCTTCATTTTCCACCACTCAATTTATTCAACCAACAGTATTATTCACCCCACTTATTCTCTCTCTTCATTTTCTACCACACATTTTCCTTATTTTTGTTGGAAAAATATGTTGTGTGTGAAGGAAATTGTCTACATTTCCTTGGAAGAATCGTTTGTCGTTGGACAAAGATTATTGTGGGTTCATATTCTACTCCGTGAGAACATGAAAATAATATTTTTATTTGTTCAATTTGAAGATTGGATGATAAAAATATTATAGCTTAAATAAATGGATGGAAGTTGGAAATGTGAGTTTGTCTCACATGTGAAAAGAATGGAAAAACTAGTTGATAGTTTTTGCCATTTTTTATTGAATTATAATTCTTTTAATTCAAGATTAATTCCAAGAATAACTTCCAAGGTTAATGTCCATTTATGATTGGCAAATGAAACTCCAAAAAGAAATTGATGGCAAGGTTAATTGTTGAATTAAGATGATCATCAATATATGGATTAATTGGAGAATTAATCCTTGGGGAGTTTTGAGCTATAAAAGAAATACCCGCAACTCTTTGAAAGAGGAGAAAAAAAGAGAAGAAAAAACACACAAGAAGAAATTTTCCATCAATCTACTTCCTCCCTCTTGCAATTTGTTCATCTTCTTCCTTTGGCCTCCTTGAATAATTGGAATGATGATTTTGTCCAAGCATAGTTCATTTCGCCGGAAGGCTCAAGTGCGGAGTTGCATCCGGTCAATCCGTTTTATCCTGGGAGACTAACGCCCGTCAAACCTCAAGCACTTATAGAGAGGGGGATGAATTAGTCTTAAGGAGAGTGTGTTCTCACACGACTCGGATACAAGAGATCAAAGATGGACAAACCCAATGAAGAGATCAAAAACGGTTTTATCGTTTCTTTTCATGTTTTCATTCTTTCAATTTGTAATTGTAATTTCAATTATATTGTAATCATATTCCTTTCAATATTTACAAGATTTTATTCAACAATCTTAAGACTAATTCGCTTGTTGAGAAAGGATTGCAGATTACATGGATCTTGTGGCGTGGTGGCTACGGGAGAAAGGATGAAAGGCGATGAGGAACAATGAGAAAGAAAGCAAGAAAATTTCTGCACAGATTTTTCTTGACCAGCTGTAGTAAAACAGCATATCCTGCTTCGTTAACCGTTGGATTGGGTCGAATTTTTTTGTGCATGTTCAAGACTCATAGGAGAAGATTCTGAACGGTGACGATTGGAATATATAATGTGAAAGTGAAGATAAAAATTTCGGAACAGAGCAGTTTTTGTGAATTAAAATACTAATTTTATTTTTTGTTTAATGAGATTAACAAAGATGGAAATATTGATGCTCCGTGACATCAACTATGTTTTAATGATTGTATAAACCAATTGTGGCTATGCCTTATGAAGTGGTTATACATCATGTGATATGTCTCTTATGGTTCGTTTCGTATGAATCATAGTGAAGAGATTGGAAAGTTCATTGGAACTTAAAACGTTGAAAGATTAAGTCTTTAACGTCACGTTGATAAAAATAATAGGGCTTCATTTGAGAAGTTGTTAAAACCTATTATTATCCATGGTACGAAGTTCACAAAGATTAACATAATAAGGCTTCTTGAAAAGAAGTTGTTAAAACTTATTATTCTTAATAGTGACAAAAGTTACAAAGATAAAAACAATAGAGCTTCTTGAAAGATGTTGTTGAATTCTATTGTTGTGAAGTCACAAAGACTAAAATATAGGGCTTCTTGGAAGAAGTTGTTAAAACCTAATAGTTGATGAGTGACTAATGTCATGAAGACATTAGTCACTAAATATAGGGCTTCTTGGACTATAAAATAAAATCGAGAATGTTGGTACAATGAAATTCATTGCAGGCCGTTTCTTGATTTAAAATAGTAGACTCCATAAACCGTAAACTGTCAAATGAAAGAATTGAAATAGTCTTTCATGAAATCCATGTAGAATGGATGGTGATAAGTGAAATTTTCAAGGGACGGAAATAATTGAAAAATTAATTTTCACTTGAAAAGATTTTAAGAAGCAACTCAAACATAAATGAATTGAAATGAATGTTGAGATGCTTGCTATTCATTTTTGTGTTGGAAAAGAGAATAGAGCTTCAGATAAGAAGTTGTGTAACACTTCTTGTGATGAAAGCAAATGTGGTGGAGCATATTGAATTGCTTAAGGCAAAGCCAAGTTTGTCAAACTTGGTCAAAAGTCAAACTTGTTTGAAAAGTCAAACTTGTATGAAAAACCAAACTTGTTTGAAAAAGTTAAACATATTCCTTGTGTCTTGAGAAACAAAGGTAGATATCATCAAGGATGATATCATAATTTTTGAATGAATGAATGAATGGAAATTGTATCAACCGATGGGTTGAGTTGGTGATCAATAATGAGAATATGTCTCTTTAGTTGGATCACATTTTTATTCAAAAATGAATTCAAACAAGATGTGAAATGTGTGTTGAACAACATCATCATATGATAAGCATAGTGATATATTATGATATGTATGGATTGTTCAAACACATGGTAATTATAACAATGTTATTGTTATTATAAATAAGCTTTGTCTCATTGAATGGAGATGTTGAAAAGCAACTTTAAAATGAGATAATAAGGATAAAAACACTAATGAGTATAGTGTGTGTATAACATGTGCTTGTACACAAATTATCCACTTTGTAAACCACTATCAAAGTGTTGATGAAAATAATGAAAGCATTATTGCTTTATTTTAGGACTAACCCAAAGATGTGGGCGTGAGTCTACTTTGGAAAATAAATACCTATTGAATAGGTTACCCCAATAAACAATTTAAATTTCATATGAAGTATGGAAACGTAGGCCTACGTACACTTGTGAATGTGGGGGTGGTTCGCAAAGTAGAAAGTCCAAAATCAACAAAATAGATATTTGGGTACAAGATGGTGAGTATGTAAACAATGAGTTTACATAATGGTTGTTATATATGATTCAATGACTTTGAATATATATATATATATATAACCAAAGAAAAGAAAAAAAATGAAAATCAAGTATTGATGTCAAGTTCATGAAAATGAACAAATGATACTTTGAGTGAAATAGATCAAAGTGATGCTTTGAATGAAATAGGTCAAAGTAAAACCTAGAATAAAGTGTGCAAGTTAGTAAAGTCACTAGATGACTTAAAACAAGCACAAAGATAATGACATCAAAAGGTTGATTTTGTCAGAAAGTGGATTAATCAAATATGACATGAGTGATTATGTCATAATGTTGATTAAATCTATCAAAAATATGTTGAACTTGAGAGAAGTTTAGCATATGAGACATTTGGATTTAAAATTTCAAGAAGAACTAATGAATTTGCATTAAGCAAATTAAGATATAATTCTTGGAAATTTTGAAAAGGCCACGAGATATGGGTTTAGCGGATACAATCCTTGAAGTGAAAATTTCTAAGAAATCTAATGAATAATTCTTGAGAAATTGAAAAGGATTATTTAGTAATTACTAAACCCCAATTGGTATGAATCAACATCTATTGAAGAATAGAAGTGACATTGTTTCTCAAGTTGAACACTCGAGAATTATTGAAAGTCTAGTGAGTTGGAACACAAGTAATCCAAAATGTATAGTGAAAGTACTAAGGTACTGCGATACAATCGAGATTACGGATTACATTACACTAGACATCTATTGATAATTGAAGGATATAGCGATGCTATTTGGATATATGAAATCAAAGACTTAAGGTCTACGAGTGGTTTCGTATTCTTATTAGCGGAAGCGACTATATCATGGAAGAAGTCTTCTAAATAAATAAGTTATAAATAGATTCATAGTGGAATCTAAGTTTATAGCTTAAGATAAATGTGGTGAGAAAGCCGAGAGGCTATGCCAATTTATAGAAGATATTTCAAGGGATAAAGCTTGAGCTAGCAATTGGTTGTATTGCTAGAAGTCAATCGGTGATTGATTGAATACAAAGCACTATGTATAATGGTAGGTCTTGACTTATATGTCAAAGACGTAACACCATTAAGAAACTACTCTCAACTAATTTGGCTATGTGAAGTCAAATGAAAAACGGATCCGTTAACCAAATGGTTAGAACCGAGAGTTAGTTATAAATTATGGAGGGGAATGAGACATAAAGCCTCTTAGAGTTGATCACAGCGGAAAACCCAATCTAGATGACTGGAGATCTCAAGAACTAGATTCAAATGGGACCACCTAACTGTTAAAAGACTCGCGCGTCACTGTGGGGGTCAAATTCCCCAAGTCCATTCTTATTAGTGACATCCCGAAGGGACAAGGATTAGCAAAATGCTTTTAATGACTCTTACGCGTCGAGAAAGTCGAGCGGGGTAATACGGGTTACCTTTAAGAAGTCACCTATGTGAGAGAGAAGTGGGGCCGCTTCGAGGAGAATTGTGTGAGGCTCAATTCTTAGACCCTCTCGCAGAACCAGGCATTATGTTCAGGGCCATGAACGAACATAGCTATGAGAAATGAAATATGTTAGGACATTACTTGTGTCTAGTATATGATCGGCTACACAAAAAGCATATCGATTCAAGGACATCGCGTCTATCGACTTGCGAGTAAAGTAAATATGCTAGTTCGAGCGGAGGTTCAATGGGTAATATCCCCACACCTTCGTATGCAAGTTTTTGTCTGCCGGACTCTATCACCAATCTCGTCCTCAATTTCTTTCATGTGGGGGATTGTTGGAAAAATATGTTGTGTGTGAAGGAAATTGTGTACATTTCCTTGGAAGAATCGTTTGTCGTTGGACAAAGATTATTGTGGGTTCATATTCTACTCCGTGAGAACATGAAAATATGCCGGCTCCGTCTATGTATGAGACCAGCCCAGGAATGCTTTTCTTCATTTTGCAGGTAGGGCAATATTTTTATTTGTTCAATTTGAAGATTGGATGATAAAAATATTATAGCTTAAATAAATGGATGGAAGTTGGAAATGTGAGTTTGTCTCACATGTGAAAAGAATGGAAAAACTAGTTGATAGTTTTTGCCATTTTTTATTGAATTATAATTCTTTTAATTCAAGATTAATTCCAAGAATAACTTCCAAGTTTAATGTCCATTTATGATTGGCAAATGAAACTCCAAAAAGAAATTGATGGCAAGGTTAATTGTTGAATTAAGATGATCATCAATATGTGGATTAATTGGAGAATTAATCCTTGGGGAGTTTTGAGTTATAAAAGAAATACCCGCAACTCTTTGAAAGAGAAGAGAAAAAAAGAGAAGAAAAAACACACAAGAAGAAATTTTCCATCAATCTTCTTCCTCCCTCTTGCAATTTGTTCATCTTCTTCCTTTGGCCTCCTTGAATAATTGGAATGGTGATTTTGTCCAAGCATAGTTCATTTCGCCGGAAGGCTCAAGTGCGGAGTTGCATCCGGTCAATCCGTTTTATCCTGGGAGACTAACGCCCGTCAAACCTCAAGCACTCATAGAGAGGGGGATGAATTAGTCTTAAGGAGAGTGTGTTCTCACACGACTCGGATACAAGAGATCAAAGATGGACAAACCCAATGAAGAGATCAAAAACGGTTTTATCGTTTCTTTTCATGTTTTCATTCTTTCAATTTGTAATTGTAATTTCAATTATATTGTAATCATATTCCTTTCAATATTTACAAGATTTTATCCAACAATTTTATCCTTTTTTTCTTAGTTATTGTGTCCACCTTTTGGGTGTCAAGTGAGGTGGGCCGGAGGGAGTATGAATGAACTCGCCATTTTAAAAACTTGGAACATGGATACAATGAAGACTACAAAAGTACCGCAAGTCTCCTTAATAATGTTTTAACTATTTGTGAAAAAGAATAAAACTCCTTTTTAAGCAACTTTACCATGATTCATTAACAAAAATCAAGAAATAAAATCAATGAAATTAAACATAAAATAAAACTGTAGTACATATTATCAACATGAATATCTGAGAAAGTGATTTGGAATTGATTTGCTTCGATCTTTGTGGATCTCCCCCAAAATATGTTGTGTATGTTATTGTGCCAACAAGGCATCCACGTTGGTATTTTAGCCATGAGGGTTACACACTTCTCCGGCAGCATAACAGACCAGTCCACGGGTAAACTTAAGTCCACCATGAACTGTACTTTTTCAGTTACCTTTTCTGTCTATTTAAACAATATTTTAATCTTAAAATATTCACAGTGAGCAGTCAAAAATATTTCCCACCTTTTACAAAAACCATGTTCAATCTTTCAAAGATAATGAGGTCCATGTACAATGATGTGCATGGTGATGATAACTATGGTCATGAGTATGGTTATCTTTGGTCAACTCCAGAAGTATTCGAAGGAGACGGGGATGATGATGACGATGATGGGGGGTATGACTACGCGCCGGCTGCATCCATGGATGAAGATGGGGATGACGACGACGATGATGACCAAGATGGCAAAATTGCCCCTGCAGCTTGAAGATTTGATTCTTCAAAGGGTAGTCAAAACCCTAATTCTGAAAACCTCAAACCCTAAATTCTGGCCTTTATATGGATAGATATAGCTTGCTAGCCTAGATAGAGAAAGAACTCTGCTCCTTTATTTTGATTATTGTTTTCTTCTTCTTCTTCTTCTTCTTCTTAATATTGTATGTGGATCCTCCGATTATAGCAGTGATCCAATAAGGCTTCTGAATGATATTTGGGGGCGCTATATGAGAAATATCTGAAACTAGTATCATATGTTGCTTATGAGCTACCCTTATGCATGTCTAGTGAAATGATTAGTACTTTTAGCGCGTTGATATGAAAACCCTAATGGTAATTACTTTTCGTATTTGTTTGTTACACAACAATCCCATTCATTCTGTGATGTTTTTAGTACTCTCTTCTAAAATGAATGTCCAAAATTTTCAAATTTGCACTCGATCAAAAGCAAATTGAAGTTTTTGTACATTCATTTTGGGACGGAGGGAGTACATCTATCCAATTTCATGATACATATATAATGAAAATATGTAGTGTCCGAATGGAATATGATTCTTCTGTATTAAACGAAAAGTTAGTTCTATATATGGCGTTGAAATACTAAGTTTTGTGTTGAATGTACAGAGTTAATTAAGCAGTTGAAATCCATGTCCAGAATCTTGTTAATTATCAAGAAGTTCTTCACCACCA
Source organism: Campanula takesimana (assembly GCA_026119855.1). Taxonomy (NCBI): domain Eukaryota; kingdom Viridiplantae; phylum Streptophyta; class Magnoliopsida; order Asterales; family Campanulaceae; genus Campanula; species Campanula takesimana. Next base: position 27,871 of record JAOWBW010000163.1, on the reverse strand, counting down.
GGTGTGTTGCTGCAAACACGTTCCTTAATAATTTAGGGTTTGCAGCATCAGATGTTAATTAGTATCCGTTTAATCAGCCATATATAGCTGCAAATTGGCTGTTAAGAATCATACTTCACCTTAGATCTGAAAAGATAGTCTCAGCACTTTATTTTGATGAATGACTTAAATCATCAAAATAGACATAAATCTCCTTCCATAATTTGAGGAGTTGCTTAATGAAGTATTTTCGGGCTATAAACTTTCCTTATTCACAATATATTGCTAATTGAATTTGGTGAATTATGGAATTAACACAATTTCGGTTCAATATATGTATATTCCATATTTTTTACTATTTCGGGATTAACAAATCCATTTTATAATTTTTAATTCACCTTGTATTTATATTCTCTTTCTTTTCTTTATACTAAAACAAAAAAAAAATCACATACCATCTATAATATTTCATTATTCTATGCACACAAAAATATTTGGCATTATATTTTCAAATATTAATAAAAATAAAGAGTTTTCCAAATTATTATTTTTCTTAATCTATTATAGAGAAATGCATTTGTTAAGGATTTTTAAATTTATTAAATAGTAAAGTATATGTGCAAATACTTTTTGATGCTGAACATATTAATATTTAACAACATGAATTACAGTAGTGAAATAAGCAACATTTAACACAATTTGTCATATACTCATCTTACAATTCAAAATAATTACTATATTTTCTGAATTCAGTAATTGTTTATCCACTAATGTATTACATTCAGCCATCTATTATATTTTGACACAATTTCTCTTACACTCACTTTAATTTTATTTCAGAAATTGACTATAAAGTATGTATTTATTTTATTATTGTTATGTATGATTTTCTTCTTACTACCACACTAGTTATGTTAGAACATACTTAAAACTAAAATAAGACTGTATGGAGAAAGTTTGACAATAAAGATAAGTTAGAAGAAACTTATTTTTAATTTGTCACAGGAAAAACACATAGAAATGAAAAAAAATTTTGACAAAGAGGCCAGTGACACGAGTTTATAAAAATAAAAAAATAATCATAAAGTGCAAAGACATTGTCTATCTCTTTAAATAGATATTTTTTTATAAAATATTAAATAAAAATAAATATTTATTTTGAGACGGATAGAATACTATTTTTTTTTCATTTGAAGAAACTCAATAAAAATAAAAGATGATGTGAATTTAATTGGTCTATCGAATACTATTTTTTTTCATTTGAGACGGATAGAATACTATTTTTATTATTGTTATGTAATGAAGTGGGTTTGATATAGTGGTGTCGGATTTTCTTGAGAGAGCTTTGAAAGGGTAATTTTTAGGAAATGGGTTTAAGATAGAAGGGTTGATTGTTTAGAGACGGAGGATAGGGGGAGAGAAAATCAAAAGAACTGACTAGCGGTGGAGTTGGTGAAGAAGGGGTAGCCATGGAAGGGAGAAGGGAAGAAGATGAAGGAGAGGTGGGTGGGAAGTGGGTATTTTAACTCCAAATTGTTAGTGTTGGTGCCCTAGGCACGTTTGTTAAACGTTGTATATGTTATCATTTTATTCATATTAATAAAGAGATGTTTTGATTATTATTGTTGTTCATGTTTGCTTATAATAATCTCCATCCCTAGAGCTTATGAAGCACTAGTATAAAGGCTAAATGATCATGGGATGATCATGTTAGATTTATGGGTACTTGTTGGTGAACAAGGTAGTGGACATGACCCGCTCTATGAGATTTATGCCATGGTCAATGTCATATATAGATCTCATATTAGTTATGTCATTTGAATCCGTAGACATGAAGTTATTATAGTCTTTCACTTGATGAACATTATGTTTGACATATTCAAACGCTACCTTTAACCAGGTAGTTATAACGGGTATAATTAGCATAATCGGATTCACGTAGGGAAGAATAATAAGCTAAATGTATTTGTCCTTCTTCGGAGAGATGTCGAGCTTGGGCCCCTCGTAGAATGATGTTGATGAAATGTTTGGTCAAACTCAAATGAATTGATTGAATCAATGTCATTTAGATTATCAACATATTCGGGATCGAGAAAGTATTTAACAGATACAAGTTGACTCAGTGACCATGACTTGTGTTCAATGACATCGTGGACAAATGGATTGTGACATGTTCTATAAGGAATGCGAACTTGTATATAGTTACACTATTTGGGTAGGTATGACGGTTTGCTAGAACTTAATCATATCTTATAGGTTTATGATTGAACCCATTGCCAACTTAGTGTAATCCTATAGGGTCACACACAAATAGAACGAATCATAAAGGACTTAATTGGAATTTTGGGTCGAAGGACCTTTGAGGGAATTTAGGAATTTAGAGGAGAAAAGAAGAAATGTGGAAAAAGGGAGGGTCCGCCCGGACCTTGCAAGGGACCCGGCCGGACCTCCCTCAATACCCGCTCGAGCATCCCTCTATACCCGGTCGGGCAGTACTGTTTCGGCTAGAAACTTTCGTATTCCGATTTCTTGCGGGTTTGACCACTTGTTACCTATTTGGAATAGGAAAAACAAGTATAAAAACCTCCTCTTGTTGCCCTAATCAGTACATAGCATTGTGAGAGCCTCCAAAGTGTTTGAAGGGTTATTTTCTTGTTCTAAGATCTCTTGGGTGAAGAACAAGAACATCACAATATAATTCCATATAGTTCTAATAATTGTGAAAGTGTGTTTCAAAATTTGGTCTAGCAACCAAGATCAAGAAGCTACTTGATATTCGTTCGAAGGTGTGGATACCAATAGAGGGTGAAGCTTATCACCTCCATAGTTCGTGTTCCTGCTATTGTTCGTGATCAAGTTTCAAGTCTCCACCAAGAAGCAAGGTTGTTAATCAAAGGCATCAAGGGTTAGTATTCTAGTATTCATTATGTAGTATTTGATTTAATCATATGAACGGATCTATGGATTTTGGGTTTCATGAAAATTTTAAATACTTAATTCCGCTGCGCATGATGATAGGAAACCCAACATAAATTCCTTTTTTGCCCTTTTTAAAAAGTCACATGCATAACACATGTCTAACTTAACGGCAAAAAATGGATGTCGTTAGCATGAATGACCACAAACGCACAAATTGACCAGTTGGGGTATTTTTCATGCAACAAAAATGACATAAGGTACTAAACCGGCACAAAGTGTCCAATTTAGTTTTTTTTTTGCATTTTTACCATAAGATTATTTTGGAACATAAATAGTATTTTAAATGATAAAGAGTATCTGTTAGTATAGTAACATGAGTTATTAATACTCCCTCCGTCCCAGAGTAAGAGTCTTACCTTCCATTTTGGTACGTCCCAGAGTAAGAGTTCTATTCCTAAAATGGCAAAGAATTTTTACTATTCACCCCACTCATTATCTCTTTTATTTTACTTTTATACTCACAACAACAATCAATTCACTATTCTCTCACACTCATTCTCTCTCCTACTTTACTTTTAAACTCACAACATTTACATCACTTTCAATATTTATTAATAAACGTGCAAATGAGGGGTAGGACTCTTACTCCGGGACGGAGGGAGTACTTTATAAGACTTAATAGATTTTGGAAATTTATTGATTTGGGCAAATTGCAATTTAGTTACCTGAGTTTTACACAATGTTTCAATTGGTTCCTAAATCCGTTTTTCAGCAAATTGGTTACTCCAGTTTGTCATTTAGTTGCAATGTAGTATAAAAATGGATGGATCGTTTAAAAACTAACAAAAAGTGGATGAAAAACCTAACGAGCTTCTTTCAAAATTGCAATGGTTAACCCTACAATTTAAATTTTCCCACTTCACCCCCTAACTCCTAACGAATGTTTGAAAACTAACATAATTTGCATGCATATGTCCAAAGATTAGCGTTTCAGTCATTTTCATTTTATTTATTACATCAAAATTATAAAAATTATGATATCTATCATAAAAATAATAATTTTATTTAACTTATGACAAATACATATCATTCATAAAAATACTAATTTTATTTAACTTATGACAAATACATATCATTCATAAAAATACTAATTTTATTTAACTAAAATTATAAAATATGATATCCAGAGCGGAACAGTGTTTTGGCCCGTCAAAAAACAAAGGAAACCACCAAAAATGGCGATCTCTCCACCCACGTTCCTTCTCCCCCTTCTCGCGACCACTGTTTTCTCTCTGCTCCATCCAAGTGGGTTTGGTAGTGCTTTCCTTCATGATCTCTTTGTCATTTCTAATCAAAAAATTGATGGCTGGAGAAACGTTTTTGCACAAGAAATTGTGGCTTGTCGGCGCAATTTTTGTCAATTTACTGTTTCCGGACAATGCATAATATACTTAAGAAAATGCCCAATGTTTTTTAAGTGAGAGCGAGAAGATTTTTTTTTTTTTTTTTTATTATTATTATTATTTTGCTCAAGTTTTTCTAAAACAAACAATTAGAATTTGTAGGTTTATTAATTAATGTCTTTAGATGTTACAATTTTTTTATTATGGGGTAAAAATGTGAATAAGTTGAGTTGGAGGGTGCACTTTGCAATTATAAAAGAAACTTGTTAGATTTTCCATCCATTTCATTAAAAAACTAACAATCCATCCATTTTTATACCACATTGCAACTAAATGACAAACTCGAGTAACCAATTTGCTGAAAAACGGATTCAGGAACCAATTGAAACATCGTGTAAAACTCAGGTAACTAAATTGCAATTTGCCCTTATTGATTTACCCAAAACAATTTCGAAAATGAGACTTCTTTTTGGAAAAAAAAAATAACAAATGAAAATATTTTTATGAAAATCTTTTAATGGAAGGGAGGGAGTTATTATTATGGAGTGGTTGCGAAAAGTATGTACCCCAATCGCATCATTGGTCATTAGATAGCCAGTTGGGAGAAAATTCATCTTCCAATCAAGCTATAAATAAAACTAGTGAGTAATACAAGAAAAACTAATTTACCAGTTTTAATTTATTTTGTTACTTTCATATTTTTATTTAATAATATTAGTTAATTTTAAATCATAATAATTGTATAATTTTTAACTATAATAGGTAGCTACAATAACTAATTATTAATAGTTAAATATAATTTTTAAATAAATATTTTATTATTAATAGTTAGATTTAATAATTAGCTATAATAGTTAACTAATAATAGTGAAATATAATAGCTAACTATAATAGTTAACTATATTATTAACTATTATAGTAACTATTACTATTATAAGAATGAGTTAACTATAATAGTACTCCCTCCGTCCCAGAGTATATGTCCACCATTCTTTTTTAGTTTGTCCCAGAGTATATGTCCACTTCCTAAAATGACAAAAAATATTTATTATTCCTCCCACTCATCCTCTCTCATACTTTACTTTCAGGGCAATGCTAGGCTTACAAAAGAAGTTTACAAAATAAAGGATGCAAGATGTGGTGGCGATATTTCATTAGCTACATCGATAGTGGACCCGACACACTTTAATTAAAAACATCAATATAATTATGACACCTCATATTGTAACCCACATTTTGTAGCCATATTTTGTAACTTTATTATTTCCCTTACTTTTATACTCACAACACCACTCAATTAATTACTATTACTCCCACTCATTATCTCTCATACTTTACTTTTCATACTCACAACACTTACATCACTTCCACCCCTTCTTAATCTCTGTATAAATGGGGTGGACATACACTCTGTGACGGAGGGAGTAATTATTATAGTTAACTATTATAGTAACTATTAATATTATAGTTAACTATTGTAGTAACCATTATGATTATAAGTATTATTTATTATAATAGTTAGCTATAATAGTTACGCTATATAATAACTAATATTATCAGTTAATAGAAAGAAAAAAATGAAAAGTCACTTATTTATTAGAATTGATTTGGCATTACCAAATGCATCATTCTCTCAACTTGTCCACATGGCAACACCATGGCCTCTTCACCAACTTTAATATATATATATATATATATATATATATATATATATATATATATATATATATAACGACCCAAGCCCGCAGGTCCGACCCGCTACATAAGCACCACAAGCTGGCCCACTAAGCACAAACAACTTGGGTCTACTTGGCTTATCACAGGCCACCCAAAAGTCCATGGATGTTATTGGTGCTCAATAGTAGCTTTGTGGGCTTACAAGTATCACACAAAACTCCCACACCTAGCCGATGTGGGATGGGGCATTACAAAACAAACACCCCACTTGAATCCTTGCCGTCCCCGGCAAGGCCCACTAAGTTCGAACCCCGGGCAGTGTAGGATTCAAGAGGTGGCTCGTACGGATTCAAGAGGTGGCTCCCACCATCTCTATGGTGTAGCACTTTGTTCCGCACAGCACTTTGTTCCACACTTCTAGCTGAGACCCGCTCTGATACCATTTGTAACGACCCAAGCCCGCAGGCCCGACCCGCTACATAAGCACCACAAACTGGTCCACTAAGCACAAACAACTTGGGTCCACTTGGCTTACCACATGCCACCCAAAAGTCCATGGATATTATTGGTGCTCAATAGTAGCTTTGTGGGCTTATAAGTATCACACCAAACTCCCACACCTAGCCGATGTGGGATGGGGCATTACAAAATATATATATATATATATATATATTACAACATAATCCAAAGTACTTCTGAGATTTTTTTTTTACATATAATGCAATTCAATTGGATGACGTTAAATCTTATTAACCGAATCATGATGTGCACAATATTTGGAGTAATATGTTATGTTTAAATGACCTACCAACCTGTTAAATTTTTTAACATTGGTTAATGATTTAACAAAAGTCCCCCTTCTCCCTCATCCCACCCCATTTGACCCTTTCCCATGCCCTCAGCCCCACTAGCTTCTGACCATATACAATGGATTCAACACTTATTTCCATTCAACACCCAATTTATCGTTTCACATCATCTTCTCTCTCTTCCACCTAATAATTCAACACTCATTCAACTTTTACACCCTACAATGGTTTGTTTAATCCACCATTCAACACCCTTCCAACTCATCATCCTATACCCCACCACTTAAATTTTAGTTTATATTCTTTATTTTTATGATTAGTATAATAATAATAATAATAATAATAATAATAATAATAATAATAATAATAATAATAATAATAATAATAATCAATTATAATTAAAAAAGAGTTCACACTTAATTAATTTTATGAAATTGCATTTTAAATAAATACGAGAAATTTATATTTTAAAAAAAGATATTGAAAAAGATATTGCAAAATAAAATAAGAGTTAATAAAGGATAATTGAGAAATTTATACTCCCTTTGTCCCGCTTTAAGGTTCTTACTTTCCTTTTTAGTCTGCCCAATTTAAGGTTCTTACTTTGCTTTATTACCTAAAATGGAAAGTGGGACCCACTTGTCATTCTCACAACAAAAACTCCCTACCTACTTTATCTCTCCCACTTTACTTTTCATACTCACAACATTTACTTTTTCTTAATCTCCGTGCAAAGTCAAACTAAAAACTTTAAATTGGGACGGAGGGAGTATTAAAAAAAGAGGATTTTTTTTTCTGTGTCGAAATCAAATGAAATAAGACTCTATTTATAGAGAATTTTGTTTATGAATTTTTGTGTAAAAAAATTTAAAAAAAATTAATTCATTATAAAATAATTGAGCTCAAATAATTGGGATGAAAAATAAAATCAGAAATGTTAAGAACCAATCATAGCTTGCCAAGTGTCACAATTAAAAAAAAAGAGACTCACCGCCTTACTGACGCGCCTTTATCGGCGCGTGTAGCGCACGCGCCTAGTCTGCCCATTCAGAAGGCGCCACGTGGCAACCCGGCTGGCCCCTTTCTCCCATTCAACTGTGTTGAATTTATTCAACACAACTTCCATTCAACACCCCTTCAACTCCCCATTGTAGCCATAAAACACCCCCAATATGTTTAATATATCGACTACACCACCCACCATTGTTGACCTACTCCTCCAACCATCCATTACTCTGCCACCGTCCGCCACCATCTTTTCTCTTCGGCCTCTAACTCCCCTCAATTAATCCTCCCTCTTTCTCTTTTCCCTACCTTCCACCCCTCATCCTCATCCCATTATCCCTTAATATCCCCACAACTTCAGTTCCCACCACCAGCCCCTCCATCTCCAGTACTTTGTTCGCCCGCCCCCCAATATGTCTTTCATCTCCAATGACTTCATTCTCCAAATCGACCATGAACCCTTACCCCAAAACCCACCAACATTGATATCTACCCAAAACCGTTCCACTTCCCGTCATTTTATACTGTCCATCTCCATCATCTGGGTTATAATTGCAATCAAGAAGCCGAAAGACCCAAAACTGACCTTCATTGTTGAATGGAAAACGCAAATGATCTTCTCCAATATCTAGGTTTTGATTCGTCCATTTAACCGAATGGTAAAATGGATATGCATGGTGGTGGCTGTTTTCTCCAAAAATCGTAAAATCAAGAACCCAGAACTAAAGATGATGTTGTCGGGGTGGATGATATTAAGGATATTAAATCCTTCTATAGTTAGAATTGTATATTTCCTAGACATTGTATTATTTACTTTCCTATTAGGATTACTATTTCCTTTTCCTTATGTAATTTAGAATAGTCTAGAATAGCTTGGAGAGTACTCCATCCTCTTGTATAAATACCCTACTCATATGATCAATAATACTTTAGTCATTCATACAATATTATTCGAGTCTTTCATATCAATTATCTCTCTTCATGTATGAATGGCTCCGACTATCTCTTTCTATAATCCTTGACATGGTATCAGAGCTATGTTCCATTATGGGACTTCTCCACCAAAAACCCTACCCCAACACTAGCTTCCGCCAACCACCATACAAACACCACCACGACAACACCCTCAAGCCGCCATCAAATCATTCCCTACTCTTCCTACACCCGTGGCCTACATAATGGCTACCACAAGTCTCCTCCTACCCGATCCAAAAGATGCAACCATCAAGTCAGGCCCCATTATTGAAAACTCCAGCAACCTCTCCGTTCATATATATCCTCCATCAATTTTTTTTTTCCATCAAATTTTAATCTCTCTATTCTTTTAGAACCCACTTTCTTTAGACCCATATTTTCCTAACAAATTCATACACATTGCTGCCGTCTTTTTTTTTCTCCACTACCGTCCCCATCAGCCTCTCCCTCAATAGTATTAAACCCACTCACTAACCCAACTAATCCCTCAAACCATACCCCCAACTTTGCCTTTGTACCAACCAACTTTTACCTTAGTAGCAATCACTTTTGCCTTAGTAGCAACCAATTTTGCCATAGTAGCAACCAACTTTGCCTTTGTAGCAACCAACTTTTGCCTTAGTAGCAATCACTTTTGTCTTAGTAGCAACCAATTTTGCCTTAGTAGCAACCAACTTTGCCTTTGTAGCAATCATTTTTGCCTTAGTAGAAACAAATCTTTTGCCTTTGTAGCAGCAACTCCGCCTTTGTAGCGACCAAACACATAAAACCTTCTCGCGACGTAAAAGTGCCAAAGACCGTCTCGCGACGTAAAAGTACCAAAGACCGTCTCGCAACGTAAAAGTGCCAAAGCCCGTCTTGCGACGACATCAAATTAACTCGCTTCATCAATCTGGTTCATCTCATTACTTTCAAGATTGGACTCTCCTATCGGTCGTCCATCTTGCGGGAGCATATTAAGGATATTAGAATCCTTCTATAGTTAGAATTGTATATTTCCTAGACATTGTATTATTTACTTTCCTATTAGGATTACTATTTCCTTTTCCTTATGTAATTTAGAATAGTCTAGAATAGCTTGGAGAGTACTCCATCCTCTTGTATAAATACCCTACTCATATGATCAATAATACTTGAGTCATTCATACAATATTATTCGAGTCTTTCATATCAATTATCTCTCTTCATGTATGATTGGCTCCGACTATCTCTTTCTATAATCCTTGACAGATGATATTAAAATCGAGGGACTCAGAATGCGACATCGTTGTTGAATCGATGAATCAAAGAACCCCAATACGACCTTCTCTAACAAACCTGAGTTTTAAGCAAAATAAACCTGTGTTTCGTGAATATTGATTTGAACTTTGAAGAAACCTATTGAAAATTGATTTGAAAACTGGAATTTTGGATTTCGGTCAATCTTGAAGGTTTTAATTTATCATTGATTCTTGATGTTTTATGTTGGGATATTTCAGATGCAGGGGGTAATGTATTGTGTGGAAAGATTTGAACTTTTTTTTTTTCAATTTCTTCCATTGTTGTATGTTCTTGGGGAAGGTGGTGGTGGCGGACTGGTGGGTCGTGGTTGCTGGCAGTGTGATTGGTTGCAGGCTGATAGGGAAGATGAAGAGCGAGGGAATGAGGGGAGCTAAGTGTTAGTACCCGACCCGAAAATGAGTTTATTAGGACTTTCCCAAAAATACAAGGACTTTATAGGAATTAGAAACCTTGCAAAGACTTGTCCCGGATTCCCGAAATATCTCATTTATGACAAAATCTATCAAATTAGGTAGTAAATGGTTTCCTTAAAACCATGCAGAAACCCTAGCTTAAGAATCAAGTCAGCCTGCAACATTGGCCACGCGGCCAACCTTGCTCCGCGTTGATCTTGGCCACGCGGCCACTCTTGTCACCGGCTTCAACCATGGCCAGGCGGCCAACCTTGCGCTGGATGATCCTGACCATCAGATCTTCCCATCAGTTTACTATATAAACCAATTCCATTCCATTGGTTTAGGGGGGGATTTTGAGAGCTCTAAGTACGAATTTTGGAGTTCTTAAACACTATTTTGCTCCCTAATTAACATTCAAACACTCAAGAAGATCCAAGGTTTATTTCTTGCCAACATAGGTAAGTTTTCTAACTTTTTTCTTCATGTTCTTGCATTATTCTTAATGTAGATCTTTTATATTCATGTTCGTACATGTTTATTCATAGTTTCTTCATGAGCTTTGCATGTTCATTCATATGTTCATATATGTTCTTCGCATGTTCTTCGTGTTCATAGATTAAAACCTTATTTATGCTATATTTAGGGTTGCGATCTTCATAATTACATGTTATTTCATAGCCGATGATGATCGAGGGTTCATCAACCCGAGGATGATCTAGGAACTACTTCTAAACCCTAATCTTTAGGTAATTCCCCCTTCATTATGCATGATCCCGATTCTTCTGCCTATTCTAATTCTCTGCGAACTACGCTGACCTGAGCTTCTCACATTGAGAGGAACGTAGGCAATCTTCGGATCCGGTCTAAATCACTAACACACTACTAACACATTCATCATGATAGAAAGACCGATCAATTCGGGCAATAGGAGTGATAACGTCCAATATTCTTCTCTTGTTGTAATTTGACCCCCGAACCCATTAAACATGCTTTTTTCAATGTTTTGGCTTTAATTAAAACGGCGTGGCGACTCTCATAATTTTAATGTCGTTAAGAATAGTCCCTTTGTAAATAAAAATAATCACAAGATACTTCCCATGCGTCGCTTCATCGGAAAGGGGTATTCACAGTGGCGACTCTGCTGGGGACTGCTTTGAAACTTTTTCAAACTTAGTGGGTCTAACTTTCGTTCACATCATGATGTCTGCCATGTTCTCACATGCACCTTACACTTTGCCATGTTCTCACATGCACCTTACACTTTGCCATGTTCTCACATGCACCTTACGCTTTGCCATGTTCTCACATGCACCTCACACTTTGCCATGTTTACACATGCACACACCTGCCATGTTTACACATGCACACACTTGCCATGTTTAACACATGCACACACCTGCCATGTTTACACATGCACCCGCGCACTCCGCCATGTTAATACTTGTACCTTGTACCTTGTACCATGTACCCTTGTTATCTTCGCTTTAGTATTAGGGTCAAACAAAACCCTGCTATGCTCCCTTGTACATTATTCTCTCTCTTTCTCTCTCTCTCTCATGCATTGCATTGCATCATCCTAACATCAAAAACTTCTCTCTTTTCTCCTTAAAAAAGAATTAGTTCTTACCACACACTACCACAGTCCGTGTCAGCACTGCACAGGTCCCCATTACCCGGAGTATTCGATGTGCAAGAATTTGTGTGCTACTGCCGCACTCTTTTCGAGTCACTCGTCTATTCCACTTACCGTATACGGTGGGAACCTCTTACCTAACCCGTGTCAACCCACACTAGTATAGGTATCACACCTAGGTTTTGACCGGTTGGTTTGGCTAGCTTTTTCTTAATAGTCAATTAACGTGTTGTCTATGTCGAGTCATCCCCAAGTCAATGATGAATCGAGATCTTTGAGAGAAAGTGCACAAAAAAGTGATTTCCCTACAAGGGACGTGCCATGGTGAGATGAGTGTTTATTGTCAAGATCTCCGCTCATCACTAACTTGCGTAGGATGTAACATAGACGTCACGTTAAATGCCTTTAAGGAAGGGTTAGTCGTAGGATCCGATGGTTGGTGGAAGCCGCTTGCCCTATAGGACCCTCGCCCAAATTGTCCGTTTGGGGGTGTGCAATGCAGGTGAAAAACGAGGGGTCTATAGACGTAATGATGGCCCCCACTGATCGTAGTCTTCTAACTAGTTGCGAAAAAGGGGTACCCCTTCCAACCAATTAGGATGTAAATAATGTATGTTTTTGTAAATTAAAATATACTTTGCATGAGCCTTCCCCCTCTCCTAAAGCTTCATTGCCCTTCAACCTTTCAGCAAAGCAAGTTTGGATCCGTTCGGGTGGTCGACTACAACGTGAAGCTTCTACTCCGTCCACGTTCTCAGTCTCGTCATCAGCAATGTCAACTCCCGCTTCAGCTTCAGCCTCTGCTCCCCCTGCCAGTGCCGCCGAGCTCAACACTGAGGCTACTCTCAATGGTATTCCCCCAAGCCTCCAGAACTTCCTCGCCGGTCTCGAAGCCAAGATCAGGAATCTCGAGGAAAGCAACAAGATGTTGGAAGACCAGAACCAACAGTTGAAGGGTCACATTCAACAAAAGGGGACTAAACTGGTGCCCGATGGGGAGAATTTCATTTATGTCGAGGATGAAGAGGTCAATACCAACTGTCCCCCCAACACCAATGCTACTGCCTTCCCATTCCCAAGCTACCGCAATGTTCCACCTCCTTCTCTCTACACCCAACAAGGTTTCACTACCATAAGCAAGAACAAGGCTGTCTATGAGCCTTCCCCTGAACTGCTTGGTGGCTACCTCTCCGCTAGCAAACTACCCGCACCCTCGTTGCCTCTGAGTATTGGGATGGCCGCTGCTACTGCTTCCACTACTCCTCCCGTCATTTTGTCAGAAACTATCCCCGACATCTCCAATCACCCTGTGGTTATGGCCATGCAAGAGCAAATGCGAAAGTTGATCGAGACCGTGGATAAGCAAAGTGCACCGACTACCAAGACAATCAACCCTAGCCAAGTAGGGGCTCTCCCCAAGGATTTCAAGATACCTAAGGTGGCAATGTTTCATGGTGACTCGTGTCCTAAGACTCATTTGGATAGTTATGTGTTGGCCATGAGGGCTCGTGACTGCACCAACGAACAAATGGCTCGCGTATTTCATAGCACTTTGGATGGTATAGCTCTGCGTTGGTTCTTGGGGCTAGAACCAAGTGAGAGGCAAACGTGGGATCAAATCAGTGCCATTTTCTGTGAGAAGTATCAAGCTAACTTGGATTGGCATGTGAATCGAACTGACCTTGAGAACACTATGCAAAAGCCCGGCGAGGCTATTTATGATTTTTACAAGAGGTGGAATCATCGGTTGTGCGAGGTCCAATACCCACCAAAAGCGAAGGAACAGAAACAGATTTTCTACAAGTGCTTGCTACCGGAGATGAAAGCAGCTATAGGTAATGGTTACTTCCCTGATTTGCGGGAAATGGTTGACGCCGGAGTAAGGTACGAAGCAGGGTTCACTGGGATTGTGCCGCCAAAGGAAAGTCCAAAGACCAACAACAACAACTCCTTCCGCTACAAGGCTCCTACTACGCCTGCGCCTCCTAGGGGTGGAAAGGAGGCCGTCGGCCAAGTGAATATGGTCCAGAAAGAGGTCCCGCTAGATGTCCAAGCCGTAACAAGGAATGGGGCTCCACAACAGAGGGAGCATTTTGACGATTTTGGTATGCCCATGGGGAAGGTCTTTGACGTGTTAGTCAAGAGAGGTCTTATCAAGCCTTTAGAGAATTACCAACACGCCTACCCAAGAACTGATTTAGACGCCTCCAAGTTCTGCAAGTATCACAAGCACATCGGGCACACAACGGATAGTTGTATTCAATTGAAGCGCGTAGTTCAAGGGTTGATCAATGACAAGAAGATTGAGAAGCCGAAGGGTCCCAATGTGGTGAACAACCCTCTTCCTAACAATGGGGGTGGGGTGAATATGGTGCAAACATGCGAGATAAGTATCCTAGAGCTCATGGATGCCTTTGACAAGATAGGGCTCACTATGGTGGATATCTTCATGGCATTAGTGACGTTAGAAATCCTCGAACCATTAGAAGGACACCTCCCCCGTCTTGGTTGCGATTTGTCAAAGTTTTGCCACTACCACAAGTGCACCGGTCACACTACCGAAGAATGCTTTGAACTCAAGAGAGCCGTGCAAGAGCTCATCCACAAGGGAGTTGTCGAAGACCCTAGAGATTACGTAACTAGCAATGTACTTATGGTAGAACTTAGTGAGATCACTGATCCGGCCGAGCCTGTTGTGGCGGACTGTGATGAGATGGGTTGTATTTCAATGACTAATAATAAAGAACCTTCTTGCTACTTGTTGTCTTTAGAAGAACTAGTGAGTGAAGTCGAATCTCTAGAAGAAGAGAGTCCCAAACCCTCTCAACCTCTTTCTTGGGCCGAAATCTTCGAGGAGGCCGAAAAGACCGAAGTTTCGCCCCCTTGTCATGACTCGCCATTGTCTTTGGAGGAGCTACGTGCAGAAGTTTGTCTCCTTACAAGATCCGGTCAAGTGTACCAATCCGACCCGAAGGGTGCAAAGAAAGTCTTTGGGAAGGAACCCGAGCAAGCCGACCTAGACAAAGAAGACCCTATCCTCACTCAACTCAAACAAACCCAAGCCCATATTTCACTATGGTCCCTACTCACCTCCTCCCTAGCCCATCGCCTCATGCTCGAGCAAAACCTCGCCGCCACCATGGTACCATCCACTATTACCCCGGAAGATGTCACCCACATGATTGGTAATATCCACTACGGAAACATCATCACTTTCTCGGAGCTAGACAAGCCAGCGTTCGGAGTTGATCATAATGAGCCTTTATACATCACTGTCGAGGTAAATGGCAAGAGAATCCCCCGTGTATTCATTGATAATGGTTCTGCAATTAATATCCTGCCTTCAAGGATAATGGATGTGGTTGGCATTCATGGTGTTGATTTACGCCCATCCAAGCAAACCATCAAAGCTTATGACTCTACATGCCGCGCCGTGATAGGCGAAGTCACCTTGCCCATTACCATCGGAACAAAGATCCTGCCAACCGATTTCCACGTCATCGACATCCCCGCAACCTTCTCACTCCTCCTCGGCCGGCCATGGTTACATCAGTCGGGCGCTGTCCTATCTTCCCTACACCAGTGTGTGAAGTTTCAATCTGGTAATGAAGTGACAATCATCTACAGTGATCTCGTAACTGCCCAAGGGACAGACATCAAGGGCGTTCATGTCTTACAGATTCAGCATGGGGAAGAGAGCCGACTCTTCAATGGCTTCGAAATAGTCGCTCAAGCACAGATCTGTACCATCGACCTCACCAAAACAACGGACAAAGTGGCACCTGTTGTCAAGATACTGCGTAATATGGGTTTTATACCGGGGCTGGGGCTAGGTAAGAACTTGCAAGGCCCCACAGAATTGGTTGAAGAGGTTGATCATCGAGGTGTTCGGTCTAGGGTACACCCTTACTCTTGAAGACAAGATGGAGCAACAAAGGATAGAATTGCTTAAAAAGTTGAAGCTTCCCTACAAAAAGCCTGAAATGCGGCCATATCGCCTGTCCCTGAATAGCTACTTTGTCAGGGAAGGCGAGGAGTTTTCGTGTTTTGAGTTCACCGAACCATGGATTGACCACACCGGGAAATTGCAAAAAGGGTTCGAGATTTTCAGAGATGTGGAATTCGATCGGTCCAACATGAAGCTGACTTACATGGAATATGACAAAGCCACGGGCAGAGTTAGAACCATCAGGCATGAGTACTCCACCAAG
Source organism: Campanula takesimana (assembly GCA_026119855.1). Classification (NCBI taxonomy): domain Eukaryota; kingdom Viridiplantae; phylum Streptophyta; class Magnoliopsida; order Asterales; family Campanulaceae; genus Campanula; species Campanula takesimana. The sequence continues at coordinate 11,584 of JAOWBW010000163.1, read as the reverse complement.
GTCGCAGATGACTTGGCAAATCAACTTGAAGCCGCAACCCTTGACAAGCCAGCGATAGAAGCCGCAGAAACTCCAAGTTTGACTGAGACGTGGGACGGCCAATATCTGCTTCAACACCTGGGTAATCTGGGGCTGCACGAAGACATGGTTGCCGTCATCGGGGATGATTCTGAAGATAAGGTGGACCTAAGGACATTGGTGGTACCCATGGGGGACAAGCTCAAGAATTTGTGCATCATTGGGGGACCTATAGCTACTCCGGAATTTATGATGGGAACACTGGGGCTTACTCCTTCTCCTGTCGCCACTCCTGCAGCATCTCCTGTCACTCACCCAAAATCCCCGTCCCCAGAGTCTAGTGTTTTACATTTTGAATTTGAGTCTTCCTCTAAGTCTGACGACCTTACGTCTGAAGACTATGATCTTGTTGCAAACGCTATTTTCCCTTTTGCCATGAATGAAACCCTCGACCTTTCCGAGTATCCCTCCATAGTCACTCTTTTAACTGATAAATTGGCTAATAATCAAACTAATGATATACACTTAGTTAATAACGATTCATTAGAAGAGGCAGACGCAGACACATTAAATGATGAATACATTAAAGAGATCTCAGAACAGGTTATTAATCAAAAAGAATCTCGAGCCCAAGCTGCCGACGAGGTGTTAACATGCGTGAATTTAGGAACCGAAGCCGAGCCTAAGGAAACGCAGATTGGGAGTTTCTTCAGCGGAGCCGAAAGGGAAGCACTGATTGAGCTACTCAAAGAATATGTGGATGTGTTTGCATGGTCTTATAAGGACATGCCGGGGCTCGACAACTCGATCGTAGAGCACAGAATCCTGACAGCACCAGACGCTAAGCCAGTCAAGCAGAAGTTGCGCCGCATTAAGTTGGAATGGTCTTTGCAAGTGAAGGAAGAGATTGAGAAGCTACTCCGTGTGGGTTTCATCAGGGTGATCGAATATCCAACTTGGTTATCAAATCTGGTGACTGTCAAGAAATCCAACGGTAAAGTCAGAGTATGTGTGGATTTTCGGGACCTCAACAAAGCTACACCAAAGGATGACTTCCCCTTGCCAAATATTGACATGTTGGTGGATGCGACCGCCCACTATGAGGTCAAGTCGTTTGTGGATGGGTTTGCCGGCTATAACCAAATCAAGATGGCCGAGGAGGACCAAGAAAAAACAGATTTCACCACCCCATGGGGGACTTTTTGCTATACTGTCATGCCATTTGGGCTGAGGAACGCCGGGGCTACCTACCAACGGGCAGTTACGACTTTATTCCACGATATGATCCACAAGGAGATTGAGGTGTAAGTGGATGACATGATTATACATTCCAAAGGGTCTAGGGGCCAACACTTGATAGATCTCAGAAAATTCTTCAACAGGTTGAGAGAGCACGCCATGCGTTTGAACCCGGCGAAATGCACCTTTAGAGTTCGTAGAGGGAAGTATTAGGTTACATGGTCACCGAGAATGGGATCGAAGCCGACCCAAGGAAGATTCAAGCCATCCTGGAGATGAAGCCACCCCGTACCGAGACGGAGATAAAAGGATTCATGGGACGCCTGCAATACGTCATTCGGTTTATCAATCAGCTGACCACCATCTGCGAACCAATTTTCAAGTTAATGAAGAAAACAGCCAGTGTGGAGTGGGATCATGACTGCCAGATAGCCTTCGAAAGGATCAAACAATATTTGGTGAATACCCCAATCCTGCGCCCGCATAAGGAGAAGCCGTTGCTACTATACTTAACTGTGACAGACACCGCCGTCGGAGCCATGTTAGCGCAAGAAGCCAAAGATTCCCGGATTGAGAATGCAGTGTACTTTGTCAGCCGAAAGTTACAAGGTAGCGAGCTCAATTACTCCGTGCTCGAGAAGACCTGCGTAGGCCTAGTATGGGTGGTGACGAAGCTTAAGCACTACATGGTATCCCATCCGATCTTACTAGTCTCGAAAATGGATCCTATCAAGTACCTGTTTGATAAACCCTCTCTGTCTATGAGACTCGCTAAATGGTCAGTGTTCTTGGGAGAGTTCGACATTACTTATGTACCGAGGAAAGCAATCAAGGGAAGGGCAATGGCCGATCAGCTCGCAGACTCTCCAAGCACCGAGACAAGAGGACCCGACCCCGAGTTCCCGGACGACGACATTTTCGCAATTGAGGTCGCAGAAAGGTGGCAATTATTCTTTGACGGAGCTGCAAACAAACGAGGGAATGGAGTCGGACTCCTACTTATTGATCCCAAAGATGAGAACACTCCCATAGCCATCAAGCTGAACTTTTCAGCAACCAACAACGCCGCCGAGTATAAGGCGTGTATAGCCAGATTGGAGGCCGCCCTAGAACGCAACGTGAAAGAGTTAGAAGTGTATGGAGACTCTGCTTTGATTATTAACCAAACGGCGAAGAAATGGAAAACTATTGATCCTTGCCTGCAGCGGTACCAAGGTTACATGGATGAGTTGATAGCATAGTTCAAAGAGGTTACCTTCCACTTCCTGCCGCGAGACAGAAATAGGTTCGCGGATGCCCTAGCTACATTGGCCTCCTTAGTTGAAATTCCAGAGGGAAGGTCCGTGAAACCATTCAGGGTTGGACGAAGGGAGAACCCCGCCTATTGCTGTGAAATCGAGATCAATGCCGAGTAAACGGAGATCAATGGTACGCCCAAATCTACAAATTCCTTAAGCACGGAGAGATGTCCTTTGACGGAGATGTGAAGGCCAAGAGTCTGCAAGCACTCAAAAGGTTGGCAGGGCAGTTTGTGCTGCTAGACGATACTTTGTACAAGAGGCATTACGATGGTCTGTTGCTCTTATGTGTCGACAACAAGAAAGCTGAAGCAATAATGGAAGAAGTACACAACGGGTTGTGCGGACCCCACATGAATGCAAGGATGCTTAGACAGAAGATCACTCGGCTGGGCTATTATTGGATTACCATGGAGACAGACTGTATTCAATGGGTTCGACGGTGTCACAAGTGCCAAGTATGCTCCAACCTCAACCACATCCCCCCACACGAATTGTATAGTTCCACCACGCCTTGGCCATTCGCCACGTGGGGTATAGACATTATTGGGAAGATCTCGCCGGCCGGTAGTAATGGTCATGAATTTGTCCTCGTCGCGGTCGACTACTTCACAAAGTGGGTCGAAGCTCAGTCTTACAAGGTGCTGAATTCCAAGAAGGTAGCACAGTTTATGAAAGAGAACATTATGTGTCGGTATGGGGTTCCTAACCTCATTATATCAGATAATGGCAGTCATTTCGAAGCCGAGTGTGCTCGCTTGCTTGTAGAATTCAAGATCGAACGAAAGAAATCTTCCCCATACTATCCACAGACTAACGGCGCGGTTGAGGCGGCCAACAAGACGATAGAGCAGATAATTCGCAAGATGGCTTCGCAAGGGCGGGATTGGCCCGAGAAGTTACCATTAGCACTTTGGGGATACAGAACGTCAGTCCGCACCACTACTGGAGAGACCCCTTACGCTTTGACATACGGCATGGAGGCAGTGCTCCCTATTGAGTTGGAGGTGCCATCTTTGAGGATCTTGCTCGAGAACCAAGTGAACGAGGTAGAATGGCTTCGTAGTCGCTATGATCAGTTGGCAACACTCGACAAACGCAGATTGAAGGCCATGGAACACATCCGGGCCTATCAAAGGAGAACGACAAAAGCCTTCAATAAAAAGGTCAAGCCTGTTGACATAAAGGAAGGAGACTTGGTGCTCAAAGCACGCTCACCCAACAAATTCAACCCCCTCGGGAAATGGGCCCCCACTTGGGTAGGGCCGTTTGTAGTACAGAAGATCTTCTCCGGAGGAGCGGTCAGAATGGCAGATTTGGATGGCAACCCGTTCAAGGAACCAGTCAACCTCAGCAAGCTCAGACGCTACTATGACTAGACTCCCCCTCTTAAAAAAAAAAAAAAAAAAAAAAATGTTTACTACGCAAAAAGAAGCCCGATAGACTGAAAACCCGCAAAGGGCGGTCTATGCAAAATAAGGGTGCGTACAAAGCTCGCTAGATCGAAAACCCGCAAGGGCGGTCTAGGCAAAAGTTAGAGCATTCCCCCTTCTATCTTCCCTTTCTTTAAAATCATTCTAGTCTGACTGGAGTGAACTACGGTGACCTGAGCCCCTTAGTCCTATTTGTAAAAGGGGAACGTAGGCAGCCTTTCAAAAGGTGCGGTCTAAAAAAACAAATAAACATCCAAATCTTGTCAAAGCAATAAAGATAGAAGTTGTATTTTCTGAAAGCAAAAACTTTTATTTCCATAGTCATTGCATGTTAACACTTATTTGATGAGTCTAAGCTTGACATACTTTTTGAATGAATAACCTTTTCTGAAATTGAAACTAAAACAAAAGTAATCTAAATTAAACTAATGTGTCTGCACGACTATGGAGAGACGCTCGGGATTACTCCTTAGTGCCATTTGTGCCCTCGGTCTCTTTCTTCTTGCTTTGCCCACGGCGAACTTTCTTCTTGCTAGGATTCTCACAAAATCTTCTTTCGAACTCGCTAACACCTTTAGCCTTGCCATTAGGAGCCTCTTCGCCCTTCCTCTTCTTTGACGCCCCCACTTCTTCTCCGCCTCCGTTAGCCACGCTCTTACTCATCCTCCTCTCATAAGCCTCAGCCTCCTTAATTCTCAAGGAAAAACTTGGAGCACAGGATCCCAAAATAGTGCCCCTTAGGGTCTCTAGAGTCTGCTCCGCATGCCCAAGTCTCCCCATATACCAATCCAAATACTCGCGTGGCAGGAAGGTGTTGCTAGAACGTGTGAGGAAGGTCCTACGACTAAATCCGGCCTCGCCCCACATCTGAGAAAGAAGGACTGAGGCACTATCATCCAACTGAAGTACCCCAAAAGGAAAATCATCTCTCTCCTCGTCCCAACCCTCCGGGATGGTCTGCACCAAACCATACTGACGAAGCACTCTAGAGGGATAGTAAAAGGTAGTCCCAGAAAGGGTCGGAACTTTGATCATGTGAAGTCCCACTTGTTTCTCCCTCACAGAGTGAATGTGCCAATGGGGCACCACCCACTGAATGTCGTCAGTCACCATTTCCGCCAAATACTTTTCCCAACCTTTGAGAGTCATGCCCTCAAACCGCTCCGCCATGCCTCTAATGCGGTGCATCCATGGGGCCACCTTCAGAGAAGCCGCCGGTTTATTCACTCGAAGCCTCTCTTGCAACCACATGGTCAAAAGCCTATCACTACCACAAGGCATCCCACCATAAGCCGCGAGATGGGAATCCCACAGAGCATCTCCCCAAGAATGGCCGGTACAATGTCATAACCTAAACGAGCCGAATTCACCATGCCCAAATACCCCTCACTAGCAAATCCAACCTCAGAAGGGAAAAGAATAGAGGCAAACAGACATAGCGCAAGATGGTCCAAGGAACGGTCAGAGGCCACATCCATGTGTATAAAGTGTTGTGGCATCCAAGAAAGGTCGATATAACCGCCCCTAGCATACCTATCAAAATCATCCGCGGGACACGCCAAAGGTCATCAACTTGTCCCTCAAGCAAACGAAGTCAAAGGGCAAGGCAACTTTACCCTTCCTTCGTAGCCACATAATGCCGCGATGTCCTCATAAGTGGGAGTTATCTCGTTGAATGAAAATTTGAAGACATGGAGGTATCATTCCAAAATATCCCACAGGCTTGCAAGAGGTTGGTATTGGAGTTCATGTGCAAAAGTGACCAAAGACACTTTATCCCATACCGTTCATCAAGTTTCCTACGACTAGAACCAGGAAGTTTGGCAACCCACTTCTCCAAAGAGGTTATAAAGACCTTTTTCTCAAGACTTGTGATCCTAGCCTCTTGATCCATGGCAAAGAGCAAGCAAATTGGTTAAAAGGAACTCAAAAACTGCTCAAAAGGTTGCTGGTACGTTTTTGTGGCTGCAAAGGGTTCATTAAATAGGTTACGGACTCCCACTCTTGCCAGGAAAAGGAAAATCAGAGCCGACTACAGACTTGGCCACGCGGCCACTTGTGATCTTGGAAGATATGGCCACGCGGCCAACATTGCTCCGTTCCTTGCCATGGCCATGCGGCCAATATTGCTCCGTGCCTTGCCATGGCCATGCGGCCAACATCGCTCCATGCAGAAATCCGGTTTGTTTCCTCCCACTCCGTGACGGATCCATGCAACTACGTACCTGCCCCCCTTCCGTGGCTCATGCATTGTATAAAATTAGGAACATTGTTGTAAAATAACTAGTTTGCACAAGTAGGCTCCCACAATAAATTTACATTTTAGAAACATGATATACATACATGCATTTTACACATTGGTTCTATACATACATATTCCTCTGCTCTCTACTAGCTAACAGTATAGGAAATAAAGATGGACCCCGCCTAATCAGAATCTTCCTCCGTGGTGTCTCCACGCCGCGCTAAAGCCCGAGACCCCGAACTCCGTCCCCAGACCGCTCGACCACCAATTTGAAAAGAGCCCGCGCCGTTCGGAGACCGCTCACGACGCTGGGTGACGCAACGTCGTCCCTCTGACAAGTACATGAATGGTACGCCTCCCTCAGTAAGCGCATCAACACGTTCTCCCGTCGAGCTGAACGAATATATGCATCCCGAGTCACCTGAAAGGGAAGCCAAGGCAAATGATTACAATGCAGAAAGAAATAGATGTGTGCAAACATGACCAATACAAAAGCACAAAGCCGTACCCCAGCGTCGGGCGGAGGAATAAATGTCTCCTCAACAAAATCGGCATCAGTCGGCTCCAAGCTAAGCTCCACCTCCCCGCGCCCCCTCATCACTCTCACGCTACTCGAGCGAAGGGGCATGTCAACCAAAGGCCGACTCCGACCAACGTACCGGGCTGAGCTCGATCCCTCTCCCGATAGCATCCGAGCCCGAACCTGAGGGCTGATCAAACGTGTCCGCACGTAGCCGGCATAGTCGTCACTCCCTCTGTAATGCTCTGCCGGAGTGGGAGCCAAGAAAGTCGCCAACCTCGCGGGACGGAGCATATCCCGAGGAGGGTCATAAGGAGCCCACGGTAACGCACCAGCCCTGTACTGACGAACCACCCTCTCCCCATGATACATGGCCTGCCCGGTGAGACCCACAAGCAGAACCCTAGAAGCGGTCAAATCCACTACATAGGGACCCACCGAAGCCTAATTGGCCGGGCTCCATGGGTAAATCTGACCCCGATGGGCTCAGACATCGCGAACATCCTCCTCAGATCAGCAGCATCCACCGTCTTCCTATCCCGGTTTCTGCAGGGAGGAGCCCTGTTGCCTTTACACCAGTATGACATGATGGGAACAACCTTGTTGGCACTCATCACCAACTGAAAAGGGGCGACACCGAAGATCTCGTACACCAAGCCTGTGCATACAATGAAAAATACATTTCAGACCAAAGGATAGAGCAGAAATCTCAACAATGTGAAAAAGAAGGGTAGTCAAGAGCATACCTCAAAGGCGAACTGGAACCCGTCAAAGGCCGACGAGCTAGCCCTCGAGCAATGGTCCAAAGCCCAGTAAATGTCAGCCAAACCGGCTCTACCCCAAGAAATCCCACCGACTAAGTCCAAGTCCACAAGAGCCCCTAGCAGTGAGTACCGGCAGACAGTAGCCCCACTGGGAAACAAAATTTCTGAAAAGCTGTACCATAAGAACAGCCGGACCAAGCAATCCAAATCATACTCCCCCTACTAAAGGCCTCAATAGCCACCTCCACCAAGCGATTTACCTTCCCGGCCTCCACTCCATAACCCTTGACACCTCCTCCCAGGTCGGTATCGACTCCCAGCAGAGCTTGTCTATAGTCCCGCCGCTCCGCCAAGCTCTCATCAAAAGGCAAAGGGGTACCAGTAAACCTCAACCCTGTGATGGCCGCGAAATCCGTCGGCGTGATGGTAATCTCTCCCCAACTGAAGTGGAAGGTATGGGTGGTATCCCACCAGAACTCCCGGCACACCTCTATCACCGCTGCCACCTTCAGGGTAGCCCCGACCATGCGGACACTGTCAAAGAATGGGCCAAAGCCCATAGCCTCAATCCGAGCACGCAAACTGCCCGGTCCCTCCGGCAGAGACGCCCACAGTTTGGCCACAGTCACTGTGGACCCACGAGCCTTGATCCTCTGCAGGTAACACAGCACAGGTATGTTACCATTCTAGCAATTTACAATTCTAGCAATTTAAATTCTAGCATTCCATTATTCTAGCATTTCATATTATGTGCATAGAACATACAAATGTGCAAGAAGGAGAGGAATGAAAATTCGAAATTTACCTCTCGCGTCTCCGGAAGCCCCATCGACCAATGACGCTCAGAGTCGATGTAAAAATCGTAATCTTGGTCGAATGTAGACCGCAGCAGATTATCGCGGTAATTCCGAGTCGCGGCTCGTGGTCTCAAACCACCCCGTGGAATCAAGGGCGCCGCTTCAAAGCCCGCTCCTGGATCAACCCCGACATTTCTTGCGTCCTGAGCATAACCGTGCCCCTCTCCTTGTGGCTCTTGTTGTGGAATCATATACCCACCTTGGCCCGGGAAATCCCTAAATAACGCCTCATTGATCCAATCTGCTATAGCTTCGAGAAGTATGTGAAACGAAGTCTTCAAGATTATCAAAATCCAAGCTTTCTCTCTCTAAAACCCAATTTCCTCTCTCTAACTCGTTAACAATGGAGGAAGGAAGAAGAAGAAAGAAGAAAAGAAGAAGAAGAGGGGAGGTGTCTGGTGATGTGACCAAGGAGTCAGCCCGTCGGCAACCTTGGCCACGCGGCCACTTTTGCCCTTGCAACCCAGCCGTCGGATCAGCGATCCGCGTGAAGGAGATCTGACCACTCAGCGTTCTTGGCCACGCGACCACTATTGCCATTCAGTAACTGTGGCCACGCGGCCAACCTTGTCCCTTCAGATAAATTCCATTTTTGCCCTTGATCTTTTCCCTTTAATTCATTTTAAATGCCTTAGCACTACTTTGACTGATATTCGTTACCTTTGGGTACGGAAAGCCCCCTAAAATTCCATTCTTCACAGAATATTTGCTTAGGATTCGTATGATTACGAGACTTCGGCGCCTCTATGTCATATGCATCCTATTCCTAGATCGATGATTTTGCAGAAGCCTCGGCGTTTCTGTTTGGAGAGATCCAGCAACTATTATTAGGATTCGTATGGTTTATAAAGACTTCGGCGCCTCTATGACATACGTATCTTTGATCGGTCTCGTGATTGGCAGAAGCCTCGGCGTTTTCTGTTTGCGAGAGATCCAGCATTTATTAGGATTTGCATGATCGTAGAGACTTCGGCGCCTCTATGACATATGTATCCTTGATCGATCGTGGTTGGCAGAAGCTCGGCGTTTCTGTTCGCGAGAGATCCGACATCTATTACTTTAGCGCAATCGGCAGGAGCCCTGGCGATCCTGATTGCGTTTATCATTCCATCTTGGGATTATTTAGACAACGTAGTCTTCATTTTTCCCAAATAACTTCATTCTTACAAATGTTCATTCTTCATCAAGATAGTATCCGTAGGTTTATTATCTGTAGTAGAAGTTCGATGGGTCTCGTCTTTCCCCAATATCTCTGAACTACGACCGGCTTGATTCCTCGGAGGATACGTAGGAAACCTGAAAGGTCCAGTCCACCCGACCAACATGGTCATCTCTCATCCCCCAGCAGGCGCATTTTCCCAGCAGAAGACTTTGTTCCCCATCAGAGGACAGTCATTCCCAATTCCCCATCAGATTTGAACTACGTTTGGCTTGATTCCCCCGCGGATACGTAGGTCGCCTGCCAAGGGTTCTGCCGTTCCCTACCTTTCATCTGTTTTGAATCTCATGTTTCAGACGGATCCTTCTTTTATTATCGACCCCACATTGCCTTGCAAGAAGCGTCGCCGAGGGGATACTGTTAGTACCCGACCCAAAATGAGTTTATTAGGACTTTCCCAAAAATACAAGGACTTTATAGGATTAGAAAAACTTGCAAAGACTTGTCCCGGATTCCAAAATATCTCATTTATGACAAAATCTATCAAATTAGGTAGTAAATGGTTTCCTTAAAACCATGCAGTAACCCTAGCTTAAGAATCAAGTCAGCCTGCTCAACTTGGCCACGCGGCCAACCTTGCTCCGCGTTGATCTGGCCACGCGGCCACTCTTGTCACCCGGCTTCAACCATGGCCAGGCGGCCAACCTTGCGCTGGATGATCCTGACCATCAGATCTTTTCCCATCAGTTTACTATATAAACCCATTCCATTCCATTGGTTGGGGGGGATTTTGAGAGCTCTAAGTACGAATTTTGGAGTTCTTAAACACTATTTTGCTCCCTAATTAACATTCAACACTCAAGAAGATCCAAGGTTTATTATTGCCAACATAGGTAAGTTTTCTAACTTTTTCTTCATGTTCTTGCATTATTCTTAATGTAGATCTTTTATATTCATGTTCGTACATGTTTATTCATAGTTTCTTCATGAGATTTGCATGTCATATTCATATGTTCATTATGTTCTTCGCATGTTCTTCGTGTTCATAGATTAAAACCTTATTATGCTATATTTAGGGTTGCGATCTTCATAATTACATGTTATTTCATAGCCGATGATGATCGAGGTTCATCAACCCGAGGATGATCTAGGAACTACTTCTAACCCTAATCTTTAGGTAATTCCCCCTTCATTATGCATGATCCCGATTCTTCTGCCTATTCTAATTCTCTGCGAACTACGCTGACTGAGCTTCTCACATTGAGAGGAACGTAGGCAATCTTCGGATCCGGTCTAAATCACTAACACACTACTAACACATTCATCATGATAGAAAGACCGATCAATTCGGCAATAGGAGTGATAACGTCCAATATTCTTCTCTTGTTGTAATTTGACCCCCGAACCATTAACATGCTTTTTTCAATGTTTTGGCTTTAATTAAAACGGCGTGGCGACTCTCATAATTTTAATGTCGTTAAGAATATTCCCTTTGTAAATAAAAATAATCACAAGATACTTCCCATGCGTCGCTTCATCGGAAAGGGGTATTCACACTAAGGTGATAAACATCAAAATCAATTATAAAGTTAACGGGTAGTAGTCTTCTTCTGAACAAAATTTTGGAGGCATTAAACGGGGATTGTTTTTCTCGTTAAAAATTTTGACGTCGTTAGGGTGCCCATTAGTACATTTATTTATAGGTAACTACTCAAAAAAATACAATTCATTAAGATGTCATTGGTATAGAACGGCAACAGTAGATGGAAAACATTGTATTGTATTGCTTATTGAATGTGTACATATTACATGTTTAGGAGTCCTAAAACTAATTACAGTATATTTGAATAAAGAAGAAGATTTGAAATCACAAAAATAAGGAAACAATATATGCTAATACTAAGAAAGAGATATACACTATCTTCTAACATGCCCCCGCAAGATGGACGAGTCGCGAGACCAATCTTGGACAACAGATCATGAAATCGTGCTCGGGGAAAGGGGTTTTGTAAGCAGGTCGGCCAGCTACTCTTTTCCAGATATATGGGAAA